>OX382177.1:6327516-7817516 GCA_947507545.1 Clistopyga incitator
AAATGTCTTTACAGTTTCATTTAAAAACCTACTAAGGTGAAAAAATTATTTTCATTTAATTTGCAACAGAAATGCTAATTATTTACACACGAAATAGGAGGTAAATATTTGAAATTCAGATTCTTTCGACGTGAAAAATAATTTCAAGAAAACCAGATTTGTTTCAATATGAAAAATGATTGAAAAATGATATTGCAATCCATCCAATTATTAGTTTCAATCAAATTACTTTCGCATTTCGCGATATCAGTCAGCTGAAGATGAAGAATTCAAGGTGCTGTATTTTTTTGGGTATAATCGTCGAATACGGCATGTCTTAGCATTTTTTTCTAGGCTCCTCCATTCGTTCATCCAATATAAAAAATCTACAATTCCACTGTGTGGGAGTAAAAAAAAAAATAATAACATTTTTGGGACCGCCCCGATATTTATATATGCTTTGAGTAAGCTATAATAAGGAGTTTATGGCTCCTTAAAGCATATTATAGATACTGATGCAGATATAGATATTGAGCTGATCTTAGAAGGAAAACTCTTTGCCAGCAGACGACATTCTGCCACGAGACAATTCGTATATGTACATGACTGCGTCTCAAGTACTATTGACTGCTGTCCATCATTGCTACATCATTTACCCACACACAATGACTGTCCACGTGATGCAAGTGCACACAAACAGAATTTCGTTGCTATTCCCACGCACTTGAGACGACAATTTCGAGGCCAAACTCACGCGAAAATATTAATAGCTTTTCATCGGAAAACAGGGATTTGCTGACCAATCTCGCGTGTCGCATAAACGCTCCAACAAATTGTAAAGCCATTTGCCATTTCCCGAAATAGCAGAGTATCAGTTTAAACTAATGACTGCATTCTTGTATCTACTTCGTCATCGCAATTTCTGACTAACGTTTGGCTAACCAAAGCTTGAAGAATGAGCGTTTCCAATTGCAGAATGAAGGGAACTAAAAATAATAAAATTAAGATGACTTTCAGGTAATGATAACAGAACCGAAAGATATTAAATAAACATTAATGTTTGAGTAAAGTTAACGAGAAAAGGAAGTAAAGAAACGGTGTTGAAAAAAATGACGTTGAATTTCAGGTAACGAGCGCGATACACTTTGGACTATTATTATTCGAAGAAATTCCGCTCGCGATGACCTCGTTTGGACTGCTCGCACAAGCGTCGCATCTTTACATCTTGAAGTCATTCCCTTACGTCAGTTTGACGTCTCCCGGTTTCGTCGTCACCGTTATTCTTCTTGTAATCAACCACTACTTTGCCTTCTCGTACTTCGCTAAGGTTTTCTACAACTTTTCTGAGGTACATACGTTAAAAATATTTTTTTTTACGTAATGCTTAAACAGATTAAAAAATGTGTGACTTTACAGAAACTTAGAAAATTGTTATATTCAGATTATGAATATGAACAACAATTGTGAAAAAAATGAATGCATGTCAGGAAAAAATTATTTCAATGGGATTATAGTATATTATTTTTTAATTACGACGCGAGGGCGGAAAAACTTTTTTTCCTAACTGTGAATGTGAAGTTTTATCACACGAGCTGAGAAATAGTATATTATGCAACTGGTGCAGAAAGTTGGCGATTGTGGCAAGTGCGACTTTGCAGGCCTAGTCGCAAATGCCAATTTCGGCGCCGTAAGTTTTTTCAACGAGTGAACGGAAATTGCCACTTTTTGAAACGGTGAAGGTGAGCGTAAAGGGTCAATAATCTTAAATCTGGTTCGTCCGCTGTGAGGAAAAGTGACGGGAGCGTGACGAAAAGCAACTATGCGTGTAGAAAAAAAAAATGTAACTGATATGTGCATGTGTAAGATATTTCTTTACGACGTACGGGAGTGCGCCACATTCGCCACGCTCTACCGTGCCGGAAAGGGGGACTTTCGGGACACGAGTTAAAAAAACGTTTTTTCCGCCGAGTATCGTAAACGATTTTACTCCACAATATGTAAAAAGGAAGATATTTAATTTCATGATATATGAAAGTGAAAACTCACTTTCTGCATTGTAGTGAAGTAAAATCAATTTTGTTTGAATTTTGTTTCAGCCAAAGAATTTAGTTATTTGAATTTTTTTCGTTTTATTTAATTTTTATCTGAATGTTTGAATTTTATTTTGTATTTTTGCATTCATCGAATTTTTGTATTCCTCAACATCTTTATTTCATTTTTAATATTCGTGATTTGACGTTATGATTTTTGGAAATTACTTTGTGTTAGGAATTGTGAATAGGAATCCCATGTGTGTTTCACAATTATTACAGGGTCCATGCATCCCAATTTAATTTGTTTTGCTATAAATTAAATAATACTGAATTGCTATCGAATCTAGGAAATAGTTTCCATTTAACAATTTCTTACTGATTTTTTCCATCTAGGTAATGGCATATTTTACTCTATGCTTATGGCTTGTTCCATTTGCACTTTTCGTATCTCTTTCTGCAAATGACAACGTGCTTCCCACAACGTTTCAAGAGAAGCCTCGTATGGGTACGTAATTAAAAAATCAATTTACACTTTAATTTTCATCATAAAAATATAACTGTTGTCTTACCTGCAAACTTGCAGGATATGCTTATTTCATAAATAATTTGGTATTCTTTATCGCTTGACGCATAACACTTTCAGTAAAAATTTAAACAATATTCTTCCTTACAGAATTTTTCTGAAAAAAACTCATTACTTTAATCTTTACAGTATTTTCTAATGAGTTCCTATGGAAAAACTCACTTTTGATAGATGAACTGTTTCGCATTGCTTTTAAAATGAATTCTACTATTTGGGATTGTTATAAAATTTGAAATTCTTATTCGCTTCATGAAAAGAAATCTGTGGCTAGCAGATAGCAGAAATGATTAGTATGAAATTATTTATGGAATAGAAGAGCAAAAAGTGATCAATGTGATGATGGACAACATTTGACCGATATTTGCGAATAAATACTGGCATTAATCTAAAAAATGTGTTCTACAAAGTGTTACGAGGTGCCTGAGAATTTGTTTTATTTTTTCACAGACGATGACGTTATAGCCAATTACTTTTCTGGAAGAAGAAAACGTTCCAGTTTGCTATCCATGTTTGAGTACGCAAAGGAGTACTTAATGCCTCATCGCAATAAAAAGTCATTTTAGAGACGACAGTAGGATAAAGTGCGCAATAATTATTCTCTCATTAAGGGTGTAAAATAAAATTGTTCTCTCTAGTCTCTACAAGATAAACAAATGACATATTCATGCCTACTTGAAGAAGAAATAATGTTTTAAAAAATTTTGCGGTGAGTTCTACGATAACCAAATTTCGGATTTACTTTCAATTACAATATTGTCTTTCCATAAGTGTTTTTCCATGACAATATACTTATTAAATTGCAGTGGTTCTGCAATTGACTCGTGACTTTCCGAATTTCACAATTCAAGTTAATTATCATAGCCAAACAGAAGTACTAAATGTTGCAAAAATATTTGGTGTCATTTTTCTTCAATTCCACACATGTATTGCGGATATTTCTGCACAACATTTTTTCAGAGCTTTGTACGTACAAATACATGAGTTTGTAAATAAATCTAGGATAAGCGATATCCTTATAAATCAGGGTGTCGTGTCTTCAATGCTCTCTTGCGTGCATGGTGAGGATTATAGTCAAGTTGAAGATCAATCCAATGCATAAATCCGCAGGATTCTGCATGAAAAATATTTTTTACTTACGTACGATAAGACAATCTTTTGAAGCTGTATTCCGAGAAGAAAAAATCCAAGTTGATTGTGAAAGTGGCAACTACACTGAGCTATTATGGCTTACTAAAATAAACATTATCTATGAGTTTTCCAAGTGATGAACATTCTTTCCTTTTCACCTTTTTTTCTTCACTTTCAATGGCGATAATACCTTTTTAGCAAAGACTTGGCCGCCTCTCTTACTTTTCTCCCTGAACGAAGAAAAGTGGCCCTGCTAAACAAACACGCGCATAACATCGTTACGTACTATATGGCACCACCAAAAAAGCATAAATTCAACGTAAGGATATGACCAATTTCATGGCGGTGACGAACATTAAAGAGGAATAGGATATTTCAGCATTAGGAAAGAATACGCGTTTTTCTCTCCAGTGTTGAGTAAAATTTTTCACGACCAACTCTGGAAACTATAGTTTTTGCAGACGATAGCTTGCGAAAAGTACTCTTTTCTGGACAAAGGACGGAAGATTTTTTTTTGCGTAAGTGATTTCTCTGACTCGCCTTCAGCTCGTACTAAAATCACACAGACTACAAAAAACTGTTTCTCGTCTGTTAAATGAAATTTTTCCGTGCAACGTCAGCGGTTTTACGTAATTATTTCTCATGACATAATATGTATGATTAATTACTACAATCTTAATTCGCAAAAATCTTTCTCCCACTGATTTATTGGGATGAACTTTGGGGGCAATTAACAACTATACTTCTTCACTTGTAAGAAGCTTTTTCTTTTCTATTCAATGCATCGTGTCTATTGTGTTGTTTCTGTTGAGCAATAACGTGCAGTCGTCTGCTAGTTGCTAAACCACGTGCACAACCAAGGTTTGCGAGGTGTGAGGTGCGCATCGGTATTCGTTGAGCGACACGGCTGAACGTGCAGAAGCATTGCTATGTCTCACTGCTCTTCCCTTCGGAAGCTAGAGCTAGCAGACTGTCGCGAGGAGAAAGAGAGAGAGAGAGAGGCAAGTTTTCGACAGGAGACGAGCCAAACCAGTGTAGAAAAAATTGCAGTCACACAAGCAAACTGCTCATCCAGTTTGCTCATCTAAATTCTCAGCACTCTCTCCTGTTTTCATTTTGCGACCTGCGTCGTTCACGGCCGTTTAGCAGAGCCCCAAATATATGTCACAGATACTTGACAGTCCATATATTATCGATTGCAAAATCGAGAAAGCACGTGGGATGCTCTACAAAATAATTTGGTGCTCACTAAACGTATCAGCTGCTTGTTGAGTTACCGAATTCTAACCAAGTCCAAAAACTTCAGATGGCCTTCGTGCAAGGTCAACAATAGAATTTTCTTTTATCGATCATTACTTCAATTGAAAATTTTCCTGAATTTTCCTAAAAATTGCTTAACTGCCAATAAGAAGAAAAGAAACCTAGCGATTTGGGATAAAGACAAAATTCGCAAAATTATGACATTTTCATCGGACATCATAGGTCCGATTGTCATTTGAAACCATTATTTGGATTGAAAAAGTATAACGTTATCAATTTTAACGTGATGTGCTATACTACTCTGTTGGCAGAGGAAACTGTAAAATGTTGGTTTTGGCCACAACTGACCTGGGTAAAAGAGAAGATGAAGGATACCGACTGTGCCTAGGGAGACTATAATAATCAGGGCTTGACGGCTCATAGACAGACTAAGAACAATCAGGGCCTGAAGGCTCATCGGGAAACTTAGAATAATTAAGGCCTATAAAAAGAGTTAGAATAATCAGGAAGGCTAAGAAATAACGGAGCTTTTTATAGTGCCTTCCGGGACGCAAGTGACTAACTCGTAGCAATATCGAAACGATAGTTTGGCGCAAGCACAGTTCTTGGTTCCTTCACTTTCGACCCTAGGGACAAAAGTTTGTAGCGTCACTTTTTACCGTCCGTACCCCAAAACTACCATTCAAAGTACCACTATTCATGTATTTGATGGAAAAAATGTACTGTGCAATAGGAACCAATAATAGTGTTTGCACTGATTTTCGGCCCTTGTTGCACAGTAGTATATTACGCTACGAGGGCGAAAAAACTCGTTTCTCACCAGTGCACTCAATCATATTTCAATCCTGTGAGTTGAAGAAAAGATTTTTCGCCGAGTATCGTATAGAATTTTACTTCAAAAAGTGGGAAAAGTGACATAACATACTTTATGCCACTCCGTGCACTTCGCTACGCGTGCGAGAAGTCGCACTTCTCGTACTAGTGGCATAAAGTTGTCTACAAAACTGGTGCGAAAAACTTTTTCTGATCTAGTGTGATTGCAACAGTCGCTTTCGGCTCGAGCTGCAAACTCCTATTCTAAACTCCTAAGTTTTCATCGCTCTAGAATCTTAGAGTAATAATTCTGGCTATCATATGTGTAAACGTGGGGTCATTTTGACCCCGTGAGACCTCGGGACGTTAAGGAAAGTTACTAAAAATAAGACTATTTAAAAACACAGATATGTACTTAGAATCGAATAGATACTTGGAACGAGATCTAAGATTTTTTGCACTCGTACCTTGTAACGTTGAGTGGTTCTCCTTAAACGTGATCGATAGTGCTTCCTGATTCGGAATCGTATCTCAAGGAGAAGCTCAAATGCGTTGATTGCACACGTCCTATCATAGCAACACCAGTCAATACGATTGTGGATTCTACAGCGGGATTTTGAGGTGGTTATGAAGCCTGGAAATAGAGAGATTGATAGAGCATTAGAGCTGTTAACGTTTACTTTTTGAGAGCCTTCTATTTTTATCGTAAGAAGGTGGTCTCCATCTCCAAGCGAATATCCAACTTTCCATATAGCATGGAAATTCCGATAGCATCTGTTCTTTACCTTAGGCGAATGGGTGCTGAATTTTTATTTTACTCAACAATTTATAAAGTATGCTTTTCTCATCAGAAGAAACTTTTTTTCATGAAAAATTTTCAGCATGGAAAAGAGTGTCAAATTTTTATTTTACTTCATTATTTATACATTTATGTACATGTAGTATGTACTTGTATGTTTTAGTTTCTTATCAAAGGAAATTTTGTTATCGTGTCGCGGAGTTATTAAAGTTCGAATAGTCCATTATAATCCGTATTTTGAGGAAAAAAATTAAAAAATAAATAAATAAACGTTGTTTTTGAAATTCACAACCATGTATTTTTTCAGTAAAAACAATTCTGCGATTAATAAAACTTTTTTTTTAATGCACTTTAATTAATGCACAAACATTTCCAACGACTTATTGTTTAACAAAATTTATTAGACGATATCTGCATATTATGTTTAGCTGCATGATAAGGAGGAACAAAAATATTACCAGAGAATACGTAATGTCCATTACTATCTGCATCCGAGCGATAAAAGACGATCAGCCCAGACATTGTAGGAAGTGAACTTTGAGAGAGGAAGAAATGTTGAGATGGATTTGAAAAATTACCGATTACATATAAGTAAAAATTCCTTGCGGACATTCATGTACTTTTCCTTTAAAAAAAACGGATTTTTCTGGAATTAATACGAATGTGCTTAAAGTCAATATCATGATTTAATTTGTGTCGAAACACTTAAAGCGAAGTCTTAACCTTCAAAACTTATTACACAATGTTTTATATGTTTCGCTATATGATAATGGAAAATAACAGCGAGTACGTAATGTCAATTATTATCTGGGTCTGACCGATAATAGGCGAATAGCCCAGACTTTGTAGGAAGTGATCTATGAGAGGGGAAGTTATGTTAGGAAAGATTGAAATTTATTTTGACATTCAGTCTTTTCTTTTTCATTCTAATTTTTAATTTTTAATTATGTACTTTTTACTTTTCTCAAAGTAATACACAAATTTTCAAACTGTAAACTTACTTTAATTAATCTATCAACACTTCAACTATTTTGTAAAAATTACTGAAAATACAAATATTTTTTCAGAAATGAATAAAAATTTTCGGACTGAAAGTCCATTTTTATCTGTGCAGGAATAATTAAACCAATTTGTTATCCTACAAAACTAATTACACAATGGCATATAACATTATTTGCCGCATAATAAGGAGATAGAACGAACACAATTACCAGTGAATACGTAATGTCCATTACTATCTGTGTTTCACCGATAAAAGACAAATAGCCAAGATATTATAGAAACTTTTGAGAGGCGAAGTAATGTTGGAAAAAATTGAAGAAAGAATATCTTTTGTAATTTACTGTGTCCTTTTCATTTGCCATATATACTTATGTACTTTTTATAAACTTTTAAGGTCATGTTAGAGAAAATAATTGGATGATAAGTAAATGTAAAAATTACTGAAAATATAATAACAATGTCAGAAACGAATGTAATATTTTCGGACTTAAAGTCCATTTTAATTTATGCAGGAACAATTAACCCATTTTGTCACCCTACAAAATTAATTACACAATTGCATATAACATCGTTTGCTGCATTATACGAAGATAAAACAGAATTACCAGCGAATACACGTAATGTCCATTACTATCTGTATTTCACCGACAAAAGACGAATAGCCCAGATATTATAGAAACTTTTGAGAGGGGAAGTAATGTTGGAAAAAATTGAAGAAAGAATATCTTTTGTAATTAACTCGTGTTGCCTTTTCATTTGCCATATATACTTATGTACTTTTTATTAACTTTTAAAGTCATGTTAGAAAAAATAATTGGATGATAAGTAAATGTAAAAACTACTGGAAATACAATACAAATATATAAAGTCGAGTTTAATTTGTTCAGGAACAATTAAACCATTTTGTTACCCTAGAAAATTAATTACACAATCGTATATAACGTTCTGCTGTATAATGAGCTGATAGAACGAATAAAATTACCAGCGAATACGTAATGTCCATTACTATCTGTGTCTGAGCGATAAAAGATGAGCAGCAGCTCAGACATCATAGGCGGTGAACTTTGAGGGAGGAAGTAATGTTGGGAAAGACAGAAAAACGCGAAGATAATAAAAGAAAACGAATGTCTCTGGTGCGTCGTCCGCATATGTTTGGAGGTGGAGGAGGTACGATCGCTATAGGACATAGTAGAAGCCTATATGTTGAGCGAGCGTGAGATAGTTCGAATTTTGTTGGGTGGGGATGGAAGAAATAGTCTCCCCCGGCGTACGGTCTCGCGTAGCCAAGAGACGAGACTCTGCAACGACGAACCGCGGGTATCTTGAAGTAAGATCTCATCAGTCGTGCTCAGGCACCCGACCGTATTACTTCTTTCATTGCAAATGTCCATGGATAAGTGATAGCTTTGATAAGTGTCTGGATATTCACGGCCATCGCATAAATAAACGGTTTGTTTTACCATAATCTATCTTTTCCTCCTCATTCTCTTCTTCATGAGCTCTTTAATTTTTATTTTTGCTTAAAATTCATATATTGCAATAATTGGCCTTTGAAAAAATTAGTTCTGTGTATTTACAATAGAAAATACCGAAATCTGCACATCATTTTTACAATAATAATAATAATAGTAGGAACTGTTTTTTTATTGAACTGTTATATGATATTATTATAAAAGAATCAGAATTAATGAAAATTCATTGTTTTTACGTTCGGCAACTATTTTCGTGTTGTTTTTTTGACAGGGATAGAAACGAAATTTTGAGTCCCAAGTTTGATCTAAAAATACAATTTTTTAGGTAAATTCAATAGAAAGTTCTATTTTAAGATCAAAGTTGCGATTGGAAATTTGGGTCAGAGACTTTGAAGATAAACCGATTTTGAGATTATGGTGCTTTTAATTATTTTGCGAAAATATTAATCCTGTGATTACTTACTAATCGTACCCGAGATAATAATTATTGGTTTATGATAGTCAGGGTACCATTGGATTGTCGGTATCGAATATCTCATTGTTTCGGAGTCATACATTTCTTGTTTCTTACTTTATTAATTTATTTCTGTCACAATTGTTATTATAAATATTACATGTTACTGATACACCCTTAATCATTGCAAGAACTACTCAACAACTTGTCTAGGTATGTTATTGTTGTTGTCGTCGACTTAAACTTCACGAAATATTTGTCATTCGTATCATTCAAATATATCAATGCTGTTTAATCGGTCACTGCGTATTAAAATACTTATTTACTTCCTCTCCATTATTATCACTGTATAGCGATTCTGCGCAATTACAACATGGAACCGAGAGAAAATAAAAAACAATCTATCGTGAGACTATCACATTTTGGGTAAATTCCACCCAGCTGTTGAACTACGTGCGAAAATCTAGCCGATAATAATGATAGTAGATAAACGATTTTATGTACTTTAGGAGAGATAGTTTTGAAAAAAAGTAACACTTTTATCGCTACTGCATGTTAATATTGAAAAAAATTACAATTTTTTTCTTCAACTTTTCGCATCTAAAATATCTGCAACAATTCAAGAACATATGCAAATAATGAATATATAAAACGATAATAACCGAAAATGAAATGTTTAAAAAATTCAGGTTGAACACTTTCAAGTACTAATAAAATCGGATTATTAATTGAAAATATTTCAGTGATTGTGGAGAAAAGTAATGTACTTGTGCAGAGATCAATTTTTTTCAAACTGTTAAACTCAGTATCTTATTATATTCTTAAAATAATCAACTTTATTTTAATTTTAAACAAAATTAAGAATACAAGCAGTGATACAGTGAAGACTTTATTGATAAATTATCGTTTCTTGTAATTCGAAGTATGATTGATTTTCGAAAAATATTGTCTTTCCGAATATTCGTGCGTAAGAGAAAAAAAAGTAAATAAAACTGAAAAAATTTTTTATAAATCACTCTCAACTGGTAATATAATCAGGGAGCTTAACCACAACATTCGAGATATCAAGGAAACATTTAAGTTATTGAGGAAAGAAGTATACGAACTACCAGGAGAATGTCTTGCACACAGTATACAACGTAGTATGCACGATAAAAAAAAAAGAGCAAGGACAGCCACAAGTGCGATATATGTGACTGTGGTCAGGAACCCACCCATCAGACTTGATACCGATCAGGCGCATTTAATTACGGCTTAGGTAAAGCTACGAAGCATCGTATCAAAGAGCAAATAAAACATTCAAATAATGATCGTCTGGGAAAATAATTTAAAGAAAGTCGTCGTGACTGAAATTGTCCATGATTTAGTTATCGAGCCAGACGTCGTTCCGAGTTATATTGCCATGCTCTGCGCGCACGTTGCGATTGTGTGGCAAACGTCAAGAGCCACGTGCTCGAGTCTGACTTTTCAGCGGTGAAGAAAGTTCATTGTGTACTTATCATCTTCACGGGATAAGCGTGCTTATCAGTCGCCAGGATATTTGTAATTCCTCAGTTGGGAAGATAGCTCTTAAGGTTGCATGCGATAGGATTGAGCGAAAAGCAGATAAGCTGTCAAACGTTGACGAAGGTGTGATATGCATATCGTATCAATTTTGATGTTATCGCTTATCGCCCAAGGGCAAAATAAATGTTTATTACGGTCAGATTTGCTTGACGATAATGATTCGAGATTTTTTTGCTATCGACGGTTCAATTTTTTTCAAGGCTATGACTAAAAAGCTGCGTGAAAAGTATCGTATTAGCGACCATGAAGTGACAACTGTTTGTTTTTAGTTCGAGCAACCAACTTTCAATTACCATAACTATTTTCATAGTTGCATGGACTAGAAATTAATAGTTGTCACTTTGTAGTTGACTGTACTATTACAATTTCTCTGAATGTCTCCTGGATTATTTACATTTTTTCTGGAGTCTCAGACTGTTGTAAAGACGTATTAGGTTTTGGTTCGACTACGTTTGCATATTTTGGGATAACAGAGAAAAATTTTATCAATGGTAATACCACAAAATAATTTTTTTTTTAATAATAATAATTCTCTGTTTTCTGCTGATATATTTGCGATGCTGATCTTTGTACGATTCTAAAATTCTGGTTTTTTACGTTTTTCATGTACTGTTTTTGTGAAAATGCAACGAACGAATTTTTAGAAAAAAATATTCGCTTACTCAAGAACTAAGTTTATCGGGTCACCTATTGACATTCTGCATTTTGTTGGGATTTTTTTTAACAGCTCCACGCTTGTTATAAAATCCGGTTTCTGAAAATACTTGAAGAGAAAACGTTTATCAGTATCGCCGAATTAATTACCTCTACAATGAATGATATAACCCACATCGCAAAACAAGTGAGATTTGCGATAATATCAATGTGGAATAATACGTATCAAGGTATAAGACAAATATTCGCGCTTCGCCGCGCCCGAAAGTAAACCAACGGACAAAGTCTGGGGTATAGTTATTGTGTAATCAGAGGCGATTCCAATCTCGGTCCAATTACCCGCAAGAAAAACAATTGCTCGGTGCCCATCGCGATAATCGTCCTGATAATCGAACATTGTTGCGTCGTTGACAAAATAGAAACGAGGCTTCCCATGACAGTGTTATAATCACGATGCACCATTTGATAAAAATGCGTCGAATATTGCTCCAGCCAAGTGGTCAGTCCAAGGCTACGACCTCCTCAATCCGCAACTCGATCCTTGAGTTAGCTTCTACTCCAATTAAATTAGCATCAAAATCCTATGCTTTGCGTTAATAGGACACCTCGAGTCTCGACACAGTAACAACTCGACACAACACAGTTGTACATAAACCAAATGCAACACCAAGAGAGTCTACACTCCACCAATTTGACCTTACACGCAATACAATCGACACTACACAAATGCACATGCAACAAAACGGAAGTATGTATGCAAGAGAAATCAAGGAGAATAAACTCTACGTCCCATGAACTCTACACGGCGAACACTTACACGCAACAAACTTGACACTACAGAATTTTACACGTACGAAACATTCGAAACGATGTAACTCTACATGCTATGACCGTCTTACACGGTGAAAATCTACACGCAACAAACTCAACACGGCGTGAACTTATTAATGCAGAACCGAATGAGTGCAGAACACGGTGAGACTCTACACGCCATGATTATGTCACAGCGAGACTCTACACGTGATTAACTCGACACCCTATCAATTGGACGTGTGAAGACTCTACAAGCCACAAATTCGATGTGACAGATCCGCTCACGTAACAAACTCAACACAGTGAGACTCTAGCATGAACTTAACACAACAAACTCGTGCACGTAGCAAACTCTACACGCCATGAATGTCACACATTCAAACCTATCATTTAAATCATTAATCCAATTTATGTAGATGATTTTGCGTTTGAATGAACACAAAGTTTTCTCTATGAGTAAGGCAAAATGATAATTAAATTATGAGAAACACCGGAGCGATTCCGCAAAAGTGGATGAAAATTCTCATACCCAATGAATTGTCTTGTCGAGTTATCCTGCAAAAATGCGAATTCATTGTTTCCTCATTTCATATTCGAATACGCTACATCAACACTCCTATATTTGATCGTGAATCACTTGATACACAATAGGCCTTCGTTCTAATACAGAGGAAGAAAACCAGCTTTTGTACCAACATTTCCGTTCCGCTTGTTAGACGAGATTCGTAACAAAGATTGCTCAATTTCACACAGGAGTTCGAGGAATCCTGGCTTTCCCCTCCCACTCAGCCAAGTCCCGCACGCAGGCCTTGCCTAGCTTGTACTTTGCGAGCTTGGGGATTACCAGCTGTTTAACTCATTTTTATTGAGGAAAAAAACGGTAATTGAAAGCGCAAGGGATTATACGAACGATGAACAGTGAAGTCATTTGACCGCGACGGCAATTAATCGAACATACATTCGTGTGCAATATTCTTATAAGAAATATGCAGGGAATTCAAAAATTACGCACGAATCATTCTTTAAAAAGTTGAGTTAAGAGTAAATTAAAGTGCCGTGAATACAAACATTTATTCTAGTAAGATAGTTCTTCATAAGAGTAGTTGTAACTTAAATTCATCGGTCAAGCGATTAAAATTCTATGACATTTTGAATGTTTAGAAAATATGTCTTTCGTACGTGAGCAAACAAAAAATTCTGGGGCGAAGTGGAAATTTCCCAAATTCAAAAATGTATGATTCTTTCAACTGATGAAATCACTGATAACAGAAAACTGATCTAATCATACCTAGTATAAATGGACTGATCTAATCATATTTCGATGTGATTCATACCTAGGTATGATTAGATCAGTCTTTCCACGTTGGCAAATTGAAATTTTTTGCATTAATTTTTTTATTTTTTTGGTCGTCGGGTGAATGTTTGAGTGTTGTAATTTGGCCCATTTATGATTTTTTTTATTTGAAGATTTTATTGGTTTAAGCACTGAAAACGCTTGAAAAAACGATATATTTCGGACAATTCGGTTGAATTTTATTGTAGAAACGTGTTTTTTTTTTTTATTTCAAAGGGTTCCATTTTGGTCCGTAATTTTTGCCCCTAAATAAGTGCTCCATTACGCCCCAGCTTCCCCTAAGTGTGATTTAAAAAAAATCGCAAGAATATTCTTTTTTTTTGGGCGCCGGTGTACAATTTTTTAATTTCAGATCTTTTTGACGAAACTATAAATATATATATATACATATCTATGTAAATCAATATTTCTTTATTAAAAATTAACCAAATAGTTAATTGCAGTAAATCCAATTTTCACTGCATCTAGGATTGCTGAATTTATACTAAAATGATCTTTGATGAACAGATAAAACGAGACATCGAACACTAAAATTTATTCACTGGTTTATTCTGAAAGCTAAGCTAAATTTTTTACTTTGTACCTTACATCATTCTGGTTCACAGTATGTCTTTAAAAAATTGCAAAATTATAATGCGTGGTATTCACTTAATGACGTTTAAATATAAGATTTTTTAGAAGAAGAGTGTGATCTACAGAACTTTTTTTATGTCGTTTTTTACGTGACTCAGTCCCCTTAACTATGTTATTTAAACATCTGCAAGATTTTGAAAGGTCTTCGCGCTGCGATGTTTGTACATTTACATTTTATTCGAAGCACAGAAAAATGATGACGAAATTAAGTTATAGATCTTTTAAACATGTGTTGATTTTCCAATGAACTTAACAGCTATATTTCGCAAGTACGTAATATGACACGTGTTGTAAAATGAATAGCCCTCGACGACGATCAATTAAGGGGCCTTCATGAGTTTAGGGGCAAAAACTCTGATCGATTTTCAATATGTTTTTCCGACGAGAGAATTGGAACGACGAGGTCGAAATTTCACACACAATTGCTAAGTCTGAGTTATTTTCAAATCCAAAAATATGTATGGACAATAAAACTTTTATCATTATTATGCAATATTAAATATGAAATGAACTGTATAAAAAAATCTAGCACTTCATTGACCAATATGAAGTGCAGTAATTACCTTGACTACTTATAATTGTCGAAAAAAACATCGATCAAGAGCATAGGAGATTATATCAAAGATAAACGATAAAAGCGAAATGCGACCACGCTATCATTTAATCGAGCCATCGTACATTATTGTGTAACATTCTTATAAGAACTAAGGAGATCAGACATTGTGCAATACAAATCACGAATGAAGAGATTAAACACTCAACGTGTCACGAGGTTCTCTCGTTGTTTTTTTCCTTGACGTGCAACGTATTTGGCGCAATAAAAAGCGAATACCCCGACCACTTTAAGCACTTTAGCACTGGTGGCTTAATTTCGAAATAAAATAAGTGAAATAAATCAAATAGCATAAACGAAATAAAATAAAAATAAATTAATACGTTAATTTTCTACCTAAATTACTTCAATTAATTTTACAATTTTATTTTCAAATTAACGATGCGAAAGGTTTTTCATTATTATTTTTCCTCCGGATTTTTTTTTATAAAAAAAAATCATTTAGACCTTTCATTTTAAATTGATTAAATCTGAAAATTGTATGTTATGAAACATTTCTATCGGTTAGAGATTTTGAAAGAAATTCTCACAGATGTTGTGCGCAAAGACGTTCTGTTGATGAGGTTGCCTACAGTTCACAGATCGCCGACGATACCAACACGGAAGAGGCGCAATCCCACTACGTGTACTATTTTAGTGCTGTCGCCGAATGCATTGCCAAACTACGAATCGCCTGTGATTAGCTCATGGGCCACGTGAGAGTGACGCTCTTCATCTTCGCTGTAGAATAATCTACCTAACAAGCTCCTACAACACTTCGCTAATTTGTCACAGCGAAAAAACAAATACTACGTCACAATTAGTCCGAGTTGCGTCGAACTAACCGCAGCTCCGATGCTTATTGTTTTCTGTGGCTAATAAATCATATTGCCGGAGGTACTTTGTGCATGGAATGTGAGAAAATACATCAAATAAATTGGAAACAATGTACCATTCTCGACTGCCTTCATTTTTACAATTTACAAGTGTTCAGTTCATTATGGATGTCTCGTACATCCGTCAGGAAAATTCCGATCATTTTTTTTAAGTCATGTTAGCTGGAAGTACATACTTCTGCCATTTTTAATCAATTATTCTTGTTCCGTCTTCAGGGCTGTATTTTTTTCCAAGATTTATTGCCATTACATTTTCTTTATGGATAAACGAGACACTCGTAATGGACTCAACATTTTCATATGGTTTTTTTCCACGAATTTTTAATGTTTGGAATTTATTGGAGGAAGTAGATCAATCAATTTTTCCATACCTTGAGCTTAAAATAAACTACAAATAGTTTATGACGCATTGATTTTCGGCGGGTCCCTATAATAATTGACACAGATGTTCCGAGACTCGGATTCACGAAGGTGCCAAAGGTTTCCATAGGTAAAGGCTAATAATTGGTATCGAAATTGATTGAAATTTTTTGTAGACTTTGATCTGTTTGCACTCCAATTTGAGGTCAGCTTAAATTAAAAAACAAAAAGAAAAATGTCATTATTTTTATCAAAAGTGATACGAATTATCTCAATGTGATTCTCAACAAGCTGTATAACTAATTGCTTTGAAGAAAAAAAAGTGTTTGTGGTTGAACTTTAATTTCAGGGATTCACTTTTCATCTTTAGTTTTAATCATTTTTTTTGCGTCCGTTTATGGTTATTATTTTTTAGTTTATTTAAGGTTGAATATAAGTGGGAAATTTTTAGAAAATTGTCTATGAAACTTATTAGGTCAATAATTGCGAATCAATTAAGCATATTTGAGGAAACAGTATCGCATTTCGTTTTTGTAAGATTTTGAAAGTAATCCGTCAACACTCTAAATCAAATGAACGTTTGTGCTGAAGGTTCGTATGAAAATTGAGCATAGCAATGCGTCCTTTGGTATTCCATTTCGGCAAAATCGATGAATCGGTTCGGGTTTCATGAAATATTGAAATTTCCAAAAAAAACCACGTTATTTTCTCAACATTTGCAAAATTTGCATTAGAGTAAAAATGTTTCCCTCAATCAAAATAGTTTTCGGTCATACTACAAATCTAATTCAGTAAAAATCGGTAGAAGTGTTTCGATTTTATAGCAATTTCAATTCCTAGACGGCTAGAAATTTCGCTAAACTTAAGTATTTCAAATTTATTTCACACAGGATGCAAAGTAGAAGATACATTACTGCTTCATTTTTTCTGAGTCTTTCCGAAATTTCCTCTATCGCGAAGCTAGAATAGATAAGCCTAATTCTTCAGCCTCGTAAAAAGTTGAAGAACCATAACGAGGAAGAAAAGTGCAAAAATGTTCATGTATGACATGAAATACAAACTTATTTAAACCAGGATGCAAAGCACAACCTTATACGATGCTTCATCATTTTTTCAAACGCTTTGCAAAAATTTCCTCTATCAGGAGACCAAAACAGACAAGCACAATTCTTCAGTCTTGTAAAAAGCTGAAGAACTACAATAGAGGAAGTGATATTTGCAATTAAAAAAAGTCGCATGCTTACGTGCATATCATGACGTGCTTGCATGCATATCCAAATTCCCATTGGCGAATCGCGTCGATAATCGGTAAAGAAAATTCAGCAATTCGCGAGAACGTTCACCTTCAAATCGCATTTCCCTCATTTCCCCAAATGGACAGTAGGTTTCGACGAGTGGAAAAATTCTACGCCGCTGTGTAGAAAATAATGAGCACAGTGCTAAATGAGACCGGGGGGATGTGTTTGTGTCAGTGGTGAGGCTTGGCGCTTTGGAGTCGCGCCAAATAGTTGCTTATCGGTTAGTTCGCGCGGTGCTCGGAGAGTTTTGTGTCGGCCGGCGAGGTAGAGAGCGGCAGGGACAGAGAAACAGCAGCAGCTAAGGTACAGCTGAGCGGCTGCGTGTCTCGAGTCTCTCGGCGCTGAGCGATCTCGCGAATGCACACCGCTGAGCCTCGTCAACATCAAAAAGTGCTATAGTTAGACGGGCGCTTTGAATTAAGCAAGTTAGACGCGGAGGAATCGGCACGTGCCGCATAATTATCATAAGAGATTACGTAGGTAACGGCGTAATGAAGGGAAGTCGATGGTTATCTCCGAAAAAAATCAGTTACCTTCCTCAAAGAGGTCGCGCGACGACAAAGTTACTTAATGCAGTTTGAAACCTTGAGTGTCGGCGAAAGCGGTTGACTCATAACGAAGCGGGCATTCGAAAGGACGCCTTGTATACACGCGCGTGCACCTATTACTATACTTATACTTGGTCCGGCTCTATACAACACAAGCGCAGGTTGCGCTCTTGTAAACGTTGAAGCGGTTTGCAGACGCTGTATAGACACTACAGCGACTAAAACGATTACAACACGGAATTACTCTTGGCGCTCGTTATGTTCATTCATGTTGCTCGACGGCTTTTTCGCAACTACGTTTTTCCTTCACCTGACAATCCGTCAACGCGTAGGCTCCAACGCGCCAACCTTTTGCATGTTAATGCCATTTTTCGTGGAGCCTCTGGGAGTGTTTTGTGATAACTGGGTTAGGCCAACGTCTGCAGTCTGTCTGAAGAGTAACGTGCGTAACGTGTGATTCAAAGGTGAACGCGATCGGCACGGTATCTTTTTTTAACCCGTGCGGTGATGTGGATTTTTTTAATTCTTGAATTATCATTTAACCGGAACAGGAAAGAGAACATTTTATGGTGAATATTAAAAAATGGTTTTATTGTGTTCGACGGATTCTGCAGGTTTGATTTGAATTAGGGACTCTGATGCGAAAAGTCGAATTGTTCCACGAAAAAGATCACCATTTTTTGCTTCCTCATATTCGAAGCTTTGTAAAGGTAATAAATAGTGAGGAAGCAATTCGCGAGGTTCTACCTTGCAGGCTTTTTCCCAATAAAGGAAATTATTACAAAACGCATATCATTTTGGAAAGGAAGGATTAGACTGTCTAAAAAAAATCGCGAATTAAATCTGGCTCGAAAAGTGCAATTATTTGGAGACTTCGATGTGAGAAATTTTCCGTATACGCTTTTCACCGTTTTCGTTATCAAAATATATTTTTTAATGCCTTTTTTATTCTAGTTTATCACAATTTTAATATTTTTTCATTATTTCTTGAATATAATTTTGTTTAAATTCACGTTTATTTGCGTTCCAGCAATTATTTTGTTTTGAAGTATTTATTTAACCCTTATATCTGAAAAAAATGATGTTTGCTTCATAGATGAATAATACAGAAGTAAAAACATAACATTGCAGGGGAAAAAATTGATAACTTCCCTTAAGGGTAGATCGGGGTCCCAACGGACCCCTTCGAGCTTGATATCCGCACTACACAAAAGTAAACAGGCAAATGACTGTAGTAGATATCGGGCGAAGTACGCAGATACTAAAACTGAATTACTGGCTAGGGTACAGCCCGTTCTTATCGACAGTTAAAATACTGCAGAGCTGAGAAGTAACGTTGGGGTCCCACAGGACTGCGGTCGCCCAAGTAAAACAAAGTTACATGGAATATATAGAAAATATATATATATATTCGCTATGTATAAACTACCTATACATACAATTTTATTTTTGGTTTCATATATAAATTGTTTCTAGATTGTCTCTAAAATGTAAGCAAACTACACATGTGCAATTTAATTAATCCGAGAATATATCATTTTTGCACTTGGATCCTTTTTGGGTATTCCTAGCAAATTCTAATCGATGATATAACTGTTATACAGTCCACAACTAAATATCCACACTGAGAAGAAAATATAATTAAATACAATGAATTTTCAAATAATTTAATTTTATGTTTTGGACCATATATAATTGCTCTATAAATACTAAGATACTTGAATCAATTATATATATTTCAAATACCAAAATACGCGAATCAATTATAAATGATTTGGGGTATCCAAAATTCTGATCAATGATATACTGTTGTACAGTCCGCAACCGAATATCCACACTGAGAAAAAAATATAATTAGATACAATGAATTTTCGAATAATAAAATTTTGTTTTGACCACATATATAATTGCTTTATAAATACCAAGATACTTGATCAATATGGATATTTCAAATACCAAAATACGTGAATCAATTATAAATGATTCGGGGTATCCAATTTTATATTTCTCTCTGTGTATTCGAGATTGATTTCGATTCAAAGGCTTTTGAAACAGTTTATCGATGACTCAGTTAGTCAAAAGTTATTTTTAAGTTCACTAAACTTTAGTGCATAAAGTTACCACTACTTTATGATACTAGTTAAAGTTAAAGCATACTATGATAAAGATTTCAAAAACTGGTAAAACAGCGAGTAACAAATGCGCAGTGATCGTATTTGACAGACTTTACTTTAAATACCATATAAATTTCACGGTATTGGAAACTTATACACGCTTATTAGCTATTGACCCACGACACGCACATGATTGATGTGTACCACATTCTATATCAATTAAGTCTGAAGAGCGTATTCAAAAAAAGTGAAAAATAAAAAAATATGAAGTGGATTTGTCAAGAATGATCGATATGATTTCATGCGCATTAACATTATCACGTGCGGTATTAATACATCAATATGACAGTCCGCACTTGCCGAGCTTAAATACACAATCAAAAAAGGATGCAAAGGAAAAATTTGCATATTGCTTCCCAATTATATTTCGCATTTTGCAAAGTGAGACATGAAACATAATGAAGAAACAATGTGTACATTTCTAATTTGCTTCCTTGTTTAAAACAAATAAATGGAAATTAACAACTTCATAAAACCTGAATTACTTTGTTGCTTTTGCTCAAATTCGGTAATCAGTTTGTTAAATTCTCATGCAAAATTTCCCGTCGATAGCTAAAAAACTTTTTGAATCAGAGAATTAAGGGACATTTTTCGAAGACTTAAAAATTTCATAAAAAGAGAATGTATCGAGCGATTTTTATAAAATTTATAACAAGCAAAGATTGACCCGTGGTCCAGACGACATTAAAATTTGAAGTGATTCGGTCGAATAGGTAGCAAGTTATAGTAGTATGAATTTTAGGCCTTTAATTCACAGAAATCATAGACTAACAGTCGATTATATATAAAATTACAACTATACATTTTTAATCCATGCAACTCTTTTCATAGTTGTGGTAATGATGAAAATAGTTATAACAACTATTTGGTAATTATAGTAACTATATGGTAGTTGAGGCAACAACTATAAAAAAATTAGTCGTACGAACGAAAAATGAACAGCTGTCACTTTGTAATTAGTAATATCATAATTTTCTCTCAGTGTTCATTACACACACCCCAACATACATATAGAATTTTTTTCTAGATTATTTTTGTCGACGTTTAGACAATCCTGAGTATATCGACATGAAAATCTCGAAAATAAAGTAAAAAAGCCAGACTTTATATTAAAAAAAAAAAAGGAGAACTGTCAAATCAGATATAAATCATTTCACACGCATTAACGTCATCACGTGTTGCGTTAAGACGTTAATATAACGGTCCAGACTTATCGAGCTCAAACACCCAATAAAAAACGAAGTGATTAGCGCTGATGCAAATGCTTATTAACGGTTTATTGCCGGAATAATGAAACGCAATTATTTATACACTGTCTCGCCTGTTGTGGAAAAGAAAAGAAAAAAAGTAATAAGAGATTAAAGCGTATATTTTGCATGACACTACGGATATTATTTCCTGGATTGGTTGCGCAAGGTTGCGATTAATAGTCAGTAAGAATAATTGTACGTACAAGGTCGGAAATTATAAAATATCGCGAGGTACTCTAAAGTTGGCTGTACATGTACGTACATTGAAAAGACGTGTATACAGAAATAGTCTTTATTTACCATAATACTGCAGTCAATACTGAGCGTGATGAGACAAACGTGTAAAAGCCAATTTTTCGTTATGTTTATGCGCGACATTGAAAGGTGAACGCGATCGTCACGAATTTTTTAAATATTTTTTCGAGGAGAATGTCGTTAAACGAACAGTCTTTTAAAAACGAATTAAACGAATGTGACTAACAGTTAATTAAATTTTATTTTATATGAGAGAAAAAGTTTGCCATCGAATCAAGAATTTTTATTCCTTGAAAATAAAGAATTTATTATTCCATATAATTTAATTATTATTGTGCATATTTTATATGTTTAAAAAAAACTTTTTTTTTTCAATAATTTGCATTAACTTGCAAAAGCATGTCTCTTTACACGGACATGCAGGTTTTTGCATAGAATCAGCTAGCAAAATTTTCTGAAATATTATTTACCGCGTATATATCGCTAAAATTAGATGTCGGTTGAGTCACTCCTAAGGATAATTTGACCGCGCCTATCTATTGCATAGATTATTGTGTGGTCATCATCTCGAGTATTAGCTTTGATAAATAGGTATAAATGTACTATTGAAAATGAAAAAAAAAAAAAATAGGGAAAATGTCATTGAAGAATCGTTTAAAAATCACCTTCAAAAAATTCCAAGATCAGTAATTGACCATTTATTTGATATGAGATATTTTTTGAAATCAGATGTACCATTTATTTCACCGATTATTATCGTTTTTCTCTATTATTATACAAGAGTAATGCTTCTACTATCAGCTGAAGAATTTGATTTTGTTAAAAAAATATTCTGAAATTCTGAATATAAAAAAATGATACTTCTGATATGTGCAAAGCATCCTCAAAAAATCTGCAAGTGAATAAGAATTGAAAAGCATCACAGCGAAAGATGAGATGAAAAAAAATGATAAAAACTGACACTAAACAGATAGTTTTTAAATAACAGATTAAACAAATCTCGAAACAGGTAACCAAATACTTATTTTTATGTGAGAAAAAAAGTCTGCTATAAAATAATTTTTTTTTCATTTTATCGGTTATCAATATTTTTCAGAGCATTTATAGAGGAATTTGAGGTTTTTACTATGTGCAAACGCGTTGATTTATTGCACTTTTTTGTTTCGCTGCAAAATTCAGAAAATCTGCAGGATTAGCAAAAATCCGCAAGTAAATAAGAACTCACAGTCATCACAGCGAGCGGTGAGAGGAAGTAGTCATAAAGAGTTTAGCTTGCATCCATTGTCTATTATCAGTCTGCGTCTCTCGTGCCTTGATGTTTACTTAATGATAAAAACGACAATGGCTTCAACAGTGATTACTCAGCTTAGTGTCCTATCAATACTGGAGATTCAACTCGACACCATTCCTGTGAGTAAGGATCGAGCTGCAGCTAATCGTTAACACGTAAAATGCTCAAGTATTGCTGCGATTAATTTGTCCGCAGTATCGACAGAGATATGTTCAAGGCTTAGAATGTAGGCTGCCGTTCACTTCAGACTTAATACTGCGATAAGCTCCGCCCTATATACGTGCCAACTCAAGTGTATTTATTCAGACCAAAACCCAACATTTATTTATATTTACTTTGGGTATAACCTTCGATATCTTGCCCATAGCAAGTTTTTGTATAGTATTATTTTTGGTAGTATACACAAGACCTTACAGAAATAAAAAAAGGACACGAAGTAGAGCCTTGCATTATTCCATTGCGTCATTGTAATTTTCCGCTTTCACAATTCACCTTTATGATCGAGTGTTTTTATCAATATTGGCTATCTTATAAAAGGACGCTTATAAAACAGGAAAGAATGGCGAAAACAATGTGCAAAGTCCTACTTTACGTACTTTTCCTTCCTTGAAGACGAAGCTTTGCTTTCCTGAACATTTTTTTTTTCGAGATTTTCATGTCAGGACACTCAGAATGGTTCAAAACGTGGAGAAAAGTGCTCTAGAAAATATGTGCAGATTTCCTTGTTATCACGATAATTATCGCAATTTTCAATGTATACTTGTCAAATTTGGCCCACAAGTGGGCAGTAGTAAGACAACGTTTGGAATTTTGGTTAACGTGAATAGGTTGGAAAAATTCGTATTGAACAGCATTTTCGAATTTTTGAGAAAATCGTTTTCACGCTGTTTTCATTAAAACAGAACATTTGGTTACATTTACTTTTGGCGTAACCTTCGAGATCTTGCCCATAGCAAGTTTTTGGATAGTATTATTTTTGGTAGTATTCATAAGACCTTACAGAAATAAAAAGGACTCGAAGCATTTAGAACCTTGCATTATTCCATTGCGTCATTGTAATTTTCCGCTTTCACAATTCACCTTTATGATCGAGTGTTTTTATCAATATTGGCTATCTTATAAAAGGATGTTTATAAAACAGGAAAGAATGGCAAAAACAATGTGCAAAATCCTACTTTGTATACTTTTGCTTTCTCAAAGAAGAAACTTTGTATTCCTGAACATTTTTTTTTTCGAGATTTTCATGTCAGGGCATTCGGAATGATCCAAAACGTCGAGGAAAGTGTTGAAGAAGAAAATGTGTGGATGTGTGTATGTGTGTATGTGCAGATTTTCTTGTTATCACGATAACTATCGTAATTTTAAATGTATATTCGTAAAATTTTCCACACAAGTGGAATTTGATGGATAAATTTTATCTGTCAGCATGTGATGACGAGGAAATAGTAAAGGAATTGCAAAAAAAGAAACGTTGCAAAACAGTAACAACGCTGAAATACTAAGAAATTTAAGAAATAATTGCAAAATAGTCACCACAGTCACTACGACGACATAATAAAAAGTCTGAGAAAAAGTTGACACGACGAAAAAATGGAAAAAGCTTTAAAAAAAAGTCTAGGCACAGTCACCTCGTTTTAACAATGGGTATTTCGAATAAGCGTTTCAAAACGGTTGAAACAATGATGACGATTTCTCAAAAACGATAAAAACGTCCTGACAGAGTTTGTGGACGTAGATAAATAACGTCGCTTGACCAAATAATCGAATGCCCCAAAACCGCTGAAAACGTCATCCGACGGTGTTATCAAATCGTTGTCGGAAATAACAGCGCAGTAGTGTTGAAATATTTACGATTTTTTTTCTCATCAACGGCACTGCTCATCGTTCCAAAATTTTATTAGACTATTAGCAAAGGTTTAATGTATACCGTCGCGACAATTTTTATAACAGTGGTAGCATTTTGACTTGGCCCAACTACCTTAATATATTTATAATGTTTTTCCATTTTTCATATCTTATTGAAAATAAATAGTTTTTGCAGGTAATCAAAACTAGAGATTTTTATACCATCGGTATATGTGGTATTACATCATCAATATAAAGAAAATTGCATCATTATCATTATTTGAACAGATATTAAGCATTTAAAATTGTGCCTAAACTAAGCAGTATCAGGAAAAAAGAATGAGAGGAAATTTGCATATAATCTCGGATGATTCGTACCGAATTTATGCATTCTAATCTTGATTTCAACGTAATTTTTTTTAACGGTGAAATATTTTACTAAATACACTAATTACGTATTTGATAATAGTGATCGAAATTATCAAATCCATAATTAGTGTATTCAACGAAATATTTGGTTTCTCGTACTAAATATTTAATTCTATAAAAAAATGATTTACTTGAACCAATTGTACAGAATTTAAAAAAATGATTCAATTCTTGCATTCAGTGCTTGCGATTTTTTTTTTTTTCTCAGTGCATACATAAAATTTAGTACACATAAGGGACTTAATTTAAGGGGGATCGCTTCTAATGGAAAACTTTTGTCCGCTTTCTCGACATCTTTTTGTTTTTCAAATTAAAAAGTTATGCACTCGTCTCTTCCGCATTCCATGTCATGTGATTTGATCCCCCACTTTCGAACCTTGATATTGTAAACACAGCACTCAGTTTCCGCTGAAAAAAAAAACGTTTCCTCCATGCGAAAGAAAAATGCACGAGAAATACTCATACTTATTGGTGGAATGACCATTTACGGTGATAAGGATGATAAGGTAGTTGCAAGCAGGCTAAAGCATATTTGTAGACTTCGCAGTAGATTGTCAATAATACTAGTAGAAAGAAATAGTGCGATTGGGAGCCGGTTTGTGCTGTGCTTGTGCAAGAAGAAAACATTTTTCATAACTCCAACAATGCTGCATGAAGAAGTAACTGTTTTGGCAATGACAAGTGCGACTATTGAACGGAAGAAAAATTTTTATAATGCCACCGCTTCAGCCTGGCAGGAGGATAATCCTCTAGTGCGTTTTTCAAATGGTTTCAAAAGTACATGTGTAAAGTGGGGCCATGGGATTAAATGGGATATTCTTCTACATTCAATATTTTCGAGATATAAGACATTACACACCGATTTGTCCACCTTTCACCACGTCCATCGTCCATATGTTTTATTATTTTTTTCAATTATTCACTCAAATGGATGGAGCATGTTTAATTTTTTTATTTTATTTTATTGGATTTTTTATGCTTGAACGTGATTTTTTTTCCAACAATTTCGAATGTGCATACCTTCTAGGATATAAGACGTATCATTAAAAAAATTAAATAAAAGTTCGTGTTTGAGGGTGGTTTTGTGGAAGAATATTTAGAAAATTCTTTAACTCTTTCAAATCGTTGATTATTAATTTACGATCATAAAAATTCATTTTTCAAGAACGTGGATATTTTTTATTTTTTTAAAAGACGTGTGTGAAATAGTAGTAATAAAATACTCTTATTAATAAAATGGGTTTAATTGATGCATGGATAATAAAAAAGTACAAAAAAGGTTTTGACACATTTCCGTCTATGAGAAAATAGACTCATCAATTTTGACTGTACATTGCTACCTGATAATTGTGGCAGATTTTATGAGAACCGACAGACTTGTAAATCCCGAATGTACTTTGCAATTTTAGGAGAAGATTACAGTTTGTTTGGTCTTCATATTTGATTTTCTATCAACTGCGAAAACAAGTAAAATAGACAGAGATAAGAGAGGTGGATAAACTTCTTATGAGCGCAAACACTTTTTTCGATAAGATTTGTGTACTTTCTCACAGCCTCCATGTCAAAGTGTGTTGTTTAAGGCGATATTAACGAGCTATGTGTTTTCATTTGCAACTTCGAAATACCAAAAAGCTTTGATGCACTTCTTGTGACACGCGACAGGCAAATGTTCGACTTCATTCAATTGACAATATATTAAGCTCCTAAATTGGTTCCAAATAAATTTGAAAAAAAAGAATGGAAGTTGTTTAGATGTTTTTTTCACATTTCACCCTCCTCTACGAGGGTTGATGTGTCTTATTTAAAATTCTTGGAGTTTCTCAGTGTTCATCGTCAATATTTAGTTGTGGGATTAATTCATATTAATAAAATTTGGAATTCGCACAAATTTCTCATCCAACACTTTTGGGGTTGGTTCAGGGGTGGATTAGAAAATTTGAAAAAATTTCAGGATTTGTTTACATTTATTTGAACCCGATTAATGTTTATTTCTCAAAGTAACAATTGTAAAACGCTGACTCAAAAAAATCTGTGAATTTCGGGACAATATCTTTGTTTGTTTTTTATTAATTAACTTGCATAAAAGCGATTATCTTCAATGACGCTCTGTACGTTAATCAGATTTTCAGACTCAATGAAACAGGAGGGAATTAAATAAAAAATATTCAATTAAATTCACGCATCCCCAATAATTATTGAAAATCTACTATGTACTATAATTTTGATTGCAGATGGATATTCACATGAATTCTTCAGGAAAATCGCGGAAGGATGACGGAAAAAGGGGCGCGGAAACTGTTTTCCACGGTACAACAACACCACTCGGGTAATTAATTCATATTTATGTCACTATTTTAAAAAAAAGTATGCAAAATTATTAGACAGTGTAGAAAGCTCGTTTACAAAAACGGGTATAGAAAATTAACTACACGAGTGTAATATCAAATTGATGTACCATTCTTCTAAATTTGTTACGGAAGTAGTTTTAATTATACAGAGTCTGCTAAATACGTTATAGAAGACATATTAATTAATGCTTAGTATACAAAATATATGATACAAGTCGTGCTTTTAATATAAGTTAACTTTAATTTTGCAACATTCTTATCCACCGTCGAATATATTTACGGTAATATTACCACATGTGTTGCAACATTACTGCACATGTGCAGGAAAAGCTCTTTTACAGAAACCGTAGTTCTATTGTTCTCCCCTATACCTGTTACTTGATTATCACCTTTGCAGCTATTAGTAGTTTATCAATCATTTTTCGTGCTCCTTCGTATATCTCCTTCATTTCGAGCACACGTCAACATTCGATTGGCGTGATTTACCACGAGAGTGTCACGGAAAAACAATTAAAAAAATGACATAAATATTTTGTCAATTTATAGTAACGAAGGAAAAATGGTGTCGAAAATTTGGATCTTAAGTCCAATTTCGTTAGCAATTTGTAATTTTCTTCAAATTTTCATATATAAACCAAAGAAGACTAGAAAACTGCAAATTTTTGTGGAAAAATAAATACATTTTCTATATATGTGCCGTTGAAAATTAAGAAAAATAATACATAAAAATAACAATTAAACGAAAATTGAATAATATGAATATATAATTTAAATGAAATAAAAAATGTAAAGTCAACGAATCTAGCG
This sequence comes from Clistopyga incitator, assembly GCA_947507545.1. Taxonomy (NCBI): domain Eukaryota; kingdom Metazoa; phylum Arthropoda; class Insecta; order Hymenoptera; family Ichneumonidae; genus Clistopyga; species Clistopyga incitator. The sequence continues at coordinate 6,356,153 of OX382177.1, forward strand.
TTGATTTGATTACTTTGAAAGGGAGTAGCTTAAGGCAGGCTCTTTGATGATAAATTATTGAACTTGGAGAAAACCTTCCCGACGGGACATTCTGACTATGAGATCCAAGCGGAAATACCTTGCAAGTTATTCGAGATTCTGAACTCCACTCTCTCACAATGTTAGAGCGAGAATGCATAGTAATTTGCAGGCTTGCTGCCAGGCTTGAGCTAGCGGCGCATCATTACTTGCAAGTTAGTTATTTTAAGCGCAACTGACCTACTTCTAAGGTCTTAGGCGGACATTTCGGCGGAAAAATGTTTCTATCACCTGCCCCTTAATTTTCCAATGACCAACGATTAAGCTTATTTATCAAAATCGAATTAACGATCAGCACACTGAGAGAAAATTATGGTATCGGTAACTACTAAGTGACAGCTATTCATTTTTAGATCGTACAACAATTATCAAATAATTACTATAATTACCAATCAGTTCACATAATTTTTTCCATCATTACCGTAACTATGAAAATATTTGCAGGGATTAAAAATTATTAGTTCTCATCACTTTATCGTTGACTTATCATAATTTCTCTCAGTGCACCGTTTGGCAATGTGTCATAACAGCTAAAACTAAGATGTGTCATTTAAGTTTTTTTTATACTAAAATCTCTGTGGAAATAATTCCAAAGATTTTTGTGTTTTTAAAGGAGTACCGTTGATAACTATGGCGCATTCCAATCGAAGGACCCGATTTTATCGGTCGGAAAGGATAATCATAAGAAATCCCATGGTGATCCCGGCCATGAAACCAATGTTCATCATCCAACATCGTAAGTACCTCTGCGAAATTGTGAATTATTAAATTATGTAAAAAAATTCATATCGTAATATTTATGATGTATATAATAAAGATGTTTGCCTTTGCAATTTGGAGTCCCCTTAATTACTGTGATTTTTTTTGCAATTTTTTTTCTTAACTATTTGTTAGCTACATTTTTTTTAGATCTATTTTTTACCAAATGCGCTAAAATAACTGATTGTGATTATGCCCTAGGGTGGAAAACGGTTCATTTCTGCCCGGTGGAAGTAAATATAACCGTGCTGTATATTCGCCCTCATCATTGGTTGAAAATGAGGAAATTTCACGCTCTTGTTGCAAGCACAGAATAGGGTTATTTCTTAGCGAAGTCGGAATAGTATATTACGACACGAGGGCGGAAAACCCTTTTTTCTCACAGGTGTGCGTTTGAAGCACGGGCCGAATGCGGATGCTGCAATCGCACGAGCTGAAAGCAGGAAAACCTTATTTTTCTCACCAAAGTGAAATAAAAAACTTTTTTCAAAAGAAATATCATATGCTACACGAAAGTGAAAGTAATTTTCACTTTAGATGATTTCCGCCCTCGCTTTGCCCGAGCAACAAACTTCACGTCCAGCAAAAATCACGCATTTTTCCTCCCCTTGTGGCGTAATATACTGTTATATTTCGAAATGAAAAATCGCATATGAAAAATGCAATGTGAAAAGTGTTAATTTGATATGAATTCATAAATACAGGTGTAATTCCATCTTGATACTTTTATTTTTCTACTTTTAATAACATGTGTTTAATTGGAAGTCGAAATATTACTAGTCGCCCTTGACGCTGTTTCGCATATTTTTATTTATGTTGTTGATAGTCTATGAATTTTTGCAAATTTATATTAATAGTCGTGTTGGCGTGACACGCCAAAGAAAAGTAGACGGCAAAAAAAAGTGCATGGCCGGTTGCCAGCATTCTTCTTTCTTTAGCGCTCTAAAAAAAAGTGCATGTGGTATTATTCCAATGGAACGTGGTCCATTACAGAGATTACCCAGAAAAAAAAAAAACGGAAAATTGAAAAAATTTCGAACCTGAAAAAGAATTGTACAAGCGACTACAAAATCGAAGATTCCCGATCTTCTTCCTTTTTTAAACACTCCAAAAAAAAGTTGCATGAGTTTATATTTTCCTAGAGTGTGGTCCATTATAAGTATTACCCCGAAAAAAAATTAATGATTTTGGAAAATTTAAAATTCACCAAAAAATATATATATTGTTGTCTTTGTGGATTACCTAAACAAGGGCAGAATTAGTTGTCTGCAAAACGTATTTCTCGCTAAACGAGAATATTAAGCACCCGGTCCATTAGACTCGGCTCGTATATAATGTAATTATTTTTTTAAAAGTGGGTGTAGAGCGATTCAAGAGAATTAAAATTAAAATTAATAATAATGGCCCACTGACGCAAGCAGAGACTACCATAATGAACGATAAACGTTTCCTCATATTATAAACTCACGAAACACAGGATGTTGTGTGTAGGTATATGCATAATTAAGTATTTTATTTAACTACACCCTACTTTTTCAATCTCGTTGTTAACTCTCGTTTCTAACGACGTTCCCAGCAGCTCCTTAGATTGACTTGTTTAAAGGAGCGGCCAAAAATATATATCTACTTCCTTTTCGCCCTGAAGTTAAGAAGAGGAATATTGTCTCAAATTACTGATCTTCATTGACAGGTAATTGCCATGTCATAAACTCGAGTGTTCATTAAAAAAAATTATTCATTAAAGAATTACAAATAAAAACATTTTTTTGAACTCTTAAAAAAAATAAATTCAATTTTTATTTTTATTTTGACACATTCTTGTCTTACCAAAGTGTGAAAAAGTTCTGGTCCCTTGCAAAAGTTGGATACTGTTCCATGGAAAAAAAATGTATATATATTTCAGGATTCAAAAAAATATCATTTCGTTTATGAGAACAGCAGATAAAAAAGTGAAGTACCTGTCAACGAATATCAGCAATTTGGATCTGACAGCTTCCCCTCAATTTGGTGACGCAGATACGAAGGTCTTTGTCTTTGGATAATATGATTGTTGGTAATTTTAGGTACCTGGAAACTATGATGCACTTGTTCAAGGGCAATGTCGGTTCAGGAATCTTCGCGTTAGGTGATGCTTTCAAAAACGCTGGATTATTTCTGGCTCCACCCCTCACGATAGTACTAGGCATCATCTGTGTTCACGCTCAACATATGCTCGTACGTATATTATTTTCGTTAAGCAAAAAAAGGCTTATCAATGGTAATGAGGATTTACCGAAAATCGGCAAAACGATTGTAGCTCTATTATTGTGGGAACTGAACCGAAATTCGGCTTGGACGTGTATCGACTTTCCGTTCTTCTCTTATTTCAAAAATATCGTTACTTCCCACCAAAATTTAGCCCGTGTTGAAAACTATCAACGACAAATTAAGTTGAAATGATTGTATGAAAGTTCAAAGAAAAACCCTCCAATAAAGTACAGTCCAGTAGAATTTTTTAGCATTACATTGGGCTCAAATCAGGCCCTGTCTAGGTCCCGAATGGATCTAGTCAGGGTCTGATTTTACCCTGGCCTGATGTAATGGTAAGAAAATTTTATTCGGATTCAAGAGGCGATCCTAAAATTGAAATGAAACATGCAGAATACCATAAATAAGGAATATTTTCTTATGGAGATATCGTTGAGATTCTATGGGGATTTGGAGTTGAGTTCTATGTCAAAATCATGGATTTGCCTTTTCTCACTTTTTTTTTTCTTTCTTTGTGTTGTAAAGTTATATTAAATTTTCTGTCAAAATGCCGCCATTTAAAATTCGGAAAAGTGGAAAAATTACTTTTGCATTTGTACATAAGTGCGCTTCTATAAGTCGGAAGAAAAATTTTGCATTAATGATGATTCATCTAGAAAGATGTTTATGACTGTGAGAAAATATTAAAACAATTGATATGATTAGTGATTCAATTAACCTGCAACTTATTCGCAAAATCGAATATATAAAGAAAGTATATTTTCGTGTAAATTGATGAGTGTTTATTGAGGTGACTTTGTCACTATTAAAAGAATCATCTCTAGCAGATTTCATTGTGAAGCAGATGATTCAGCTAAAAAGTGCTGACGCAATGCGATGTGATCTGGTTTTGAAGAAAATTCTATCTTGCCCAGCCAACCGTGTCATTCCGAGAGAGACTTTGATCGCAAAACGTCATCGTTGCATTTATTCAAGGACTTAAGGGGACTGCACTTTACCTTAAGACTCAAATAACCGTTCGATTTTGAAGATTTTTGTTTTTGATTAAAGTATTGGGATGATGAGATTAGGATTTTGCACCCAATTAAAACATAGACTTAACATGTTAGAGTTTGTTTCAAAATTATAAATATTGATAAACAATTAGGTTATTATTAAATACAACAAAAATCCGTCGAATCGTCGTTTAAAACGCAAAATTTGCTTCTAATTTTGACCGAGCATAAATTATAGCACTTTCTATCGCATGATCACAAGCATCCATTTGTTAATAATACATTATTCAAGTTTGTTTTGGTCGAAAATCGATTTTTTAAAATACATCTTGCCATTTTGTAATTTTGAGATTCAATAACATGTTATGGTTATACAATAGAGAAATTTATACACTATATTCTGTTCAAATTTTGAGCGAATCGGGTAAATAAATTATTCATTGTTTATCGATTTTTCATAATTAAAAAAAAGCTCAAACGTCTCATGATTATATACTAATCGTATATTTAATTCTGATGCCATAATTTTAATACTCTGATAGAAAAAAAAAATAAAAACCAATTTTTAGGACCATAAGCTTATACAGAACCCTTAATTTAAATAAATAACTCTTAGCGGTTCCCCCTTTAAAATTATCCAATACAAATTTTGATAAATCGTCGCAACTCTCAGTGAGATTGAAATTTCTCATTAATTCAAAAATCTCCTGTTTTTATAGCAATATAATTTAGTCTTTCGATTATTATAGATCAATTGTAATGAGGAGGTATGTCGGCGAATGGGAACATCGAAAGACGCTCGGCCGGGTTTCGCTGGAACGGTGGAAATGTGCTTCGAAACTGGACCGATCAGACTTCGAAAGTATTCCGTGACAATGAGGTAAGATCGCCATTATTATCGATTTGCATTTAATCCAAGTTTTAATTATTTTATAAGCTTCGTTTCCAAAAGAAAATTATATTTTTATGTCGAAATCGTAAAGACGACTTAAAAAGGGGGGAAAGTGGTTTAGAAATAATTATCCGAATGAATAAATCCATCCGAATTGAGACCTTAAAATGAACAAACCTCCCTTTTATGAAAGATTTGAAATTTTATGGTGTTTTTGACTTTCTAAAAATAATCTGGAGTTTCTTTAGTTACGTTAAATTTGCCTTTTTCTTTACTAATCTTCTCCAGAATTTTTTTCTTCACACAAACCTGAAAGCACGTGGAGCAATATTTATAAAATTCAGATAGATGCGACGAGCATGGGGTTAACAAGGCGAATACCTTAAGTTTCGCGTGACTATTCTCGTTGTACGCGAGTAAAAGGCGCCGAAGATCGCCGATCAATTGGCTGAATTGCTTCAATCGCGTGTACGAAGCAACAAAGCGAGAAGATTGTCACGGAAATTTTATACTTTGTTTTGTCTTGTGTTTTCGCAAGTTAAAAGTAGAAAATACGGATGAAGGATAATTGAAAAAGCCATCAAACTCGGCGTCAAATTTAGTGACTATTAAAAAAATAACGTTAAGGGTTCCACAATGTTTCTTTGAGAATTTCCTCAACTTATCTTCGTGATACACTGGAGATATATTGTTATTTAAAAATAATGTTAATACCGAAAGATTTGCGTTTCAGAAAATTGGTTAACGTATTTTTATGTGCTACTCAATTGGGATTTTGCTGCGTCTACTTCGTATTTATTTCAACAAATATGAAACAGGTATGAATGCACTATGTGCACTATATACGATATATATATATGCTACCTTATTCCAAACGTAAAGAGAAAATTGTGTCAAGGTTTAGTCATGGCCTTAGGTGACTTTAAATGTCTTGCAACTTCTGATTGTTCGGACAAAAGTGTATTCCATGTCACGGCCAATTGTTTATTCTCTTTTTCCTGTAGTTGTCTAACGCAGCATCGCATAATAATTGAAAATGAGCATGTACTCAATAATCATAACGTTGAAATTGTATGACTACTATTAGATGTTCGAGGGGTCTCATATAATTGAATATGTAATTTTTAATAATTTTCTAATGACACAAACGTTAATCAACAGGTTCTCGATGCTTATGGCCTTAAGATGAATGTGCATCTTCACATGGTCGTTGTCTTAATCCCAATTCTACTGAGTACTTGGATAAGGAATCTCAAGTACTTAGTGCCCATTTCGTCGATGGCTAATTTTCTTGTAGTAGCCGGTTACGTCTTATCGGTTTACATGATGAGTCGAGATCTCCCATCGATCACGGAACGAACGTACGTCGCGGATTGGAAACAGATTCCACTGTTTTTCGGAACGGTGATTTATTCTTTTGAAGGAATCACCTTGGTAAGTAATAGCTCCACTATTTATTATATCAAAATAGCGTATAAAATTTAAAGCAATTTTTTTTTTTTTTTTTTTTTTTTTCGAGATGCATTAGTCAATTTTACACCCGGAGAAAAATCTTTAATCAGCAACTATAAAGTGATAGCTATTTATTGTAACTTGAAAATTGGAATCACCATTGAATATTCGGTACCGAATTTCGAGAGAAGCGACTGAGACATAAGAATTTTATATTATGCTGAATTATATATTTTCTATTATAAAATAAAATTGCAAACTCGGGAGTTGCGTATCGCTTCCTAATCTTTCAACGATTGAAAGCTTCCTCGATGAGTAAGCCATATGTAATCAACATAGTTCCTCGTGGAGATAACTCCGAGAAAAAGATGGAAAATTAGCGAGAAATGTGAAGGATACAACTTTTTTTTAGTTTCCATAGCGATAAAAAATAGTTGCATGGACTAAAAACGCATCACTTTATACTTGCCACGATTTTCATGATTTCTTCGAGTATAGGGATGTGCGAATGAAATTTAAATATCACAATTCATATCAAATTTGTGATGAGATATTTAAAATTTCACTAGCACAAATTTACAAAAAAAAAATCTATTGCAGTGGTCAAAATATCATCGAAACCAAATAGTCACTATTCAGTTTTTTATAGTGAAAACTATAATAAACCTTATAGTTAATATTTGGTCTCAATAATGTATTGGCGACGTCAATAGTTTGTTTTTTTTCTGTAAGTGCATCCCTAATAAATCTTTAGTAGCGCTTATATCTTGTTAAAATATAATAGTATAATATGAGCGTACTCATATGAAAGAGATACGTGTTTTAATTACATAAGTAAAAGTATATGAAGCAACAAAGAGAACAACAACAACAACAAAAACAAAAATGTAATAGGTGCTGCCACTAAAAAATGAAATGAAAACCCCGGAGAAATTCAGCAAACCTCTGGGAGTACTTAATGTTGGCATGGTCATTGTAGGCACGATGTTCGTATTAATGGGCTTTCTATCATTCTTAAAATACGGTGATAGCGTAGAGGGTTCTGTCACACTCAACCTTAAGTCCTCGGACGTTGTACCGTCCTGGTAAGTAGTCCTGTCAAATTATCTCTTGCGTTTCGAATTTCGAAGGATTTTTTTAAACCTTTTTCCTCTCAAATTAGTCAGTTCCCAATTATTTTCCTGCTCCCACTTTCTCATCTTCGTCATCGCGCCTTTTCTCTCACAACTAATGGACACTAACCAATGTTATTTGGAGCTCTTTCGGCCGTCTCGTCGCCAATAATTCAGGTTTTTTGCGAATTCGATTTTCACGAAATTTTCAAACTCAAGCCAAAATAGAATACACTACGAAAAAAGTAAACCGGATAATTTTCATGAAAGACAAGAAACCTACTAAATTTCTTTTTGCTTATTGCGAAGTTAACATTAATATTCACACAATATTTCACGAATGCATGTTTTCTTTTTCTTTTATTTTTATTTTTTATATCGTTGGCAACTAATAACAAAAATCTATGTAATATTTCGTCGCGAATAATAATTTCGGTCAGAAGTGGATTGATTTTGAACAGAAGCCGCTGTTTTCGCCAAACGCAGCACTTTCTCCAGGGTTTTCGTATTTAGCTATTCAAAACGATGCATTTGACAATAAATTGTCAAGTTCGCAAATAGCATTACCGAAATTATTCCAGGATTTTCAAATTTATTTTCCTCTCATATTTGATCTAGAACTGGAGGACTTAAGGATGACTTTATACGTACATTCCTATTAAAAAGTTACATTTGATTCGATTATAAACACTTTTAAAAAATTAACCTTATTGAAAATACCAAATACATTGCGTTTGCATTATTACTAGATTTTTTTAAGTATCCATTTTACGCAAATAAAAAAGGTTTCTATCGAATTGGTGAAACAATTTTGATCCATTACTAATTAAGAATATTTATAAAGTTTTACTTTTGGTACCATAGGGTTTATACTAATTGTCTCAATATTGTCAATGACGTTAATTTTTTCTTGATTTCTTTTATGCAAACCTAAAATTCTGATCGAATGACACTTTTGTTCAGGAAACTATGTGTAAAACATTCTCAAATATGGTGCATGCGTGGATAGGCATTCGAAAAACGTACGCGACGATCCCCCAAAAAACTTTGCAATGTGACGAAATATTAACGAAAGAAAATTCTGTGATCCCGATTGAGAACGAGATCGGCGATCACCAATTATTAATCGACAAAAGAAAAATTCATGTTGAAGATACGAAGTCTGGTCGAGAGAAGCTAAGCTCATATTCGTTATTGTATATCCTAATCATCAGCCTTAATTTTAAGACCATTTATCTCTTTCATGTAATGAGAATATATATATTGCATTTTTCGCTCGTCATTTCCTTACATTATTGTCTCTGTGTGTGTGTGGTGTGTTTGCAGGATGCCGCAGCTCATACAAATAGCTATTTCGCTCAGTATATTGCTGACATACGCACTACAGTTTTACGTGCCAATTGCCATTACTTGGCCGGCACTAGCCGAGAAGTTTGGACCCTTCAGATGGCCCGCCGTATCGGAAATCGGTTACCGATCCGCCGTTTGCGTTTTTACATGTAAGAATACCAAAAATATTCCACTAAATCTCATTTGGTATGCCATAGTTAATATTCCATACCAATAGCTATTTGCACGTGAGTCAACAACATTTATTTGAGCTGCACTGAAAAATGAATCACTGAAATCAATGACATCTCTATTTCCAATAGCTCATTTTATACTTCAGAAACATATCACTTTGGTAAATAAAATTGAACTTGTTGATACAAAAATCTCAATTTCATTATAATAAATCATGACTTGATACTAAATATATTATTAAAGTTATTGGATTTTGAATGACATTGAAGTCATTTTTTTCTGAGTTCACATTCGCAAATGTATCATAGATAATCCAATATTCAAGTGGACATTGGATAGTTTTACCATAATTAGAAGAACGATCCATTAATTATATTTCTGCAGTTATTCTGGCTGAGGCTATTCCACAACTTGGCCTGTTTATATCCTTGGTCGGAGCAGTCAGTAGTACAGCACTGGCACTTATATTTCCACCGATAATGGAAATCGTCATGTACTCGCAAATGGCGTCACCCAGCCGTCACGTTATTATCAAAGATGTAGCTATTCTTCTCATCGGAGTTCTGGGATGTTTTACAGGAACTTATCAAAGTATCGCCGAAATTGTTGAACACTTTAGTAACCCAGGAGGTAGGAATTAATAAGCACACAGTATAAATGACTAAGATAGCTGCGGCACTTCGTATCAATCGAATAAAGTACTAGAAAAAATATTTGCCATTTCTTTGCCACTAATAGAATTCTACATAATAAATAATATTGCAACACGAATCACTGCCAACTACTGCTAATTGACGTAATTAACTGTACATACAAGTCTAAAAATGTAGCGAATTTTCTCTCTAAAAATGAAAACAACTCTTTGACTTTTAAATTTACTACAACTTATCCAAAATTGATAGAAAACTGTTAACATCTGTGGATAGAAAATTTATGTTAAATATACTAATTTACGTTTAGTTTTTACGATCAAGTATAAAGTGCAATAGCTACATTAAACAGTACAATCAGTGAGGTTTTTTATGATATAATTATGTTTTGTTTCAGCATGATCTTAACGTATGATGGAATTACGTTAGAGAGACAAGAATCGACATGTACAAAAAAGAAGAAAGAAAAGCATATTTGTCGGTGAATTCACCTACAGAAAAAGACTATTATCGTCAATCATCACTTCAGCCTGTGACTCGACTTGAGCAGCTGTTGCAGCAGTCTACACTGTTGCACAACTACCATTTCTATCCTTTTGGCTTTCATTTTGCTCATTTACTTTGCTCATTGAGATTTATATAGAAAGGAATCATCGTTGTAATCTAAACGTTGTAAATAGAGTGCCAATTAAGTATTATGGCATTATCGGCGAGAAAAAAAAAAAAAACAGAGTGAAAAATCGATAGAATTGTAGTGAACAATCCCACGGGTTGATAGAAACGTTTTTTTAAAAGGTTGCATGTACGCCCACAGTTGAGAAATAATTCGGTAGAGATTTCGCACCCGTACGTACTAACAATGAACGAGAAAAAGAAAAAAAAAAGAAAAAAGAAACAAAGACAAAAGCAAAAACCAAAGGCGTGTAAAATCGGCTATAATAATTCAAAATAATGGACCAATTGGGGCTTTTCTCGATCGAATACTCAACTCAGCTAGTGCCAACTACCTCAAATCTTCCAGTTCTCTCGACAAAAGCGAGATGAAGCCGGAAGACGTCCGACGCGGAAAAGAGACGCACGCGGTACAGTAGACTGTAATTTTATTCAAGTAAACTTGTATAACGAAACGATTTGAATAAATCCATATTGTTTATGGAATTAAAGAAGATTTATTTCCTTCCTATTACGTATTCGCGGTTTAAAAAATTCTATGGCAGTAAAAGAAAAAAAAAGTATCAAAAACGTAAGTACAAGATTTATAAAGATAAAGATTACCGGAATATCAATTTTAAACCAATAGTCTATGAGGATTACAGAACGAGGTGCAACAGTCAGTATTCGTATGAGGCGTCGGTAGAAGACGGCGACTCAAGGGCCACCTCTTCGTAATCGCGCTCGAGCGCTGCGAGGTCTTCGCGAGCTTCCGCAAACTCTCCCTCTTCCATTCCTTCGCCGACGTACCAATGCACGAAGGCTCTTTTGTTGTACATAAGATCGAATTTGTGATTTAACTTTGCCCAGGCTTCCTCGATTGCCGTTGTATTCGAGAGCATCGAGACCGCACGTTGTACCTTATTTCCACAAATTCGCTTGTTTTAAGGAACGGTCAAGTCTCACAAACAAAATAACACCCTCCAATTTGGGCTCCTCTGAATTAATCAATTAATTAGAACAAATTGAGGCACCAAAATGGCTGAAGAAATTACTCCTCTTACTAAATGTTTGATACTTTTATAATAGAAAAAAAATTGCATTCTGAGCAGTAAGAAATTTGTATCCTATCAAACTTCAGATCGCGAACGTATCAATAACCCATCCCGAAATCCTTATCAATGGTGGTAAATGTATAAAGAAATAGAACCTTCAAGGCGACACTTTTGACAGTAGAAAAAACAGTTTAAAAAAAACGTAAAAAAATGCGGAAAATACCTTTGCCAAATCGCCACCGGGAACGACAGTAGGAGGTTGATAATTAATCCCAACTTTGAAACCAGTGGGACACCAGTCAACGAAGCGGATGGAACTTTTGGCTTTCATCGTCGCGATAGCCGCATTAACATCTTTGGGCACGACGTCACCGCGATACAGCAGACAACAGGCCATATATTTTCCCTCCCTTGGATCGCACTTAACCATTTGATTTGACGCTTCGAAGCACTCGGATGTTATTTCGGCGACGGACATTCCTTCGTGAAAAGCTTTGTCGGCCGAAACAACCGGTGCATAAGTCGCCAGTGGAAAATGTATCCGCGGATAAGGAACGAGATTCGTTTGGAACTCCGTTAGATCGACGTTAAGAGCGCCGTCGAATCTCAGCGATGCTGTTATCGACGACACCACTTGACTTATCAATCTATTTAAATTGGCGTAAGACGGACGTTCGATTCCGAGTTTTCTTCGGCAAATGTCGTAAATGGCTTCATTGTCGACCATAAATGCACAGTCCGAGTGACCGATCGTCGTGTGAGTCGTCAATATCGCGTTGTAAGGCTCTACAACTGCTGTCGAAACCTGAAAGATAATATAAATATTATTAGTATAATATTAGAAATGCTACACCAATCGACAAAGGGATTTCTTCGTGCATTTAAAACATTCCAAAATATTGCTAGAATCCAGGCACTTAATTACTTAACGCTCAGTGATACACCGGCGAAAATTTCTTCGCCCAATATTAAACGCCTATAGGGCTATCTCTCTCGCACCTCACGCCACTTTTCGGTTTATCGATTCTCCTAAGCAAATGACTTTGTATATCAAAAAGCCCGAATCTTAGCCCAATTGGGCAATACATCTGCACATTATATCAAAATTTGAGCTATTTCTGTCGAGTATTATGCGAGAAAATAGGTTTCGAAATTTTTGAAAGTGGCGGAGGAAGTACCACTGCCTCTTAAACGCCTATAGGGCTGTCTCTCTCGCACCTCACGCCACTTTTCGGTTTATCGATTCTCCTAAGCAAATGGCTTTGTATATCAAAAAGCCCGAAACTTAGCCCAATCGGGCAATACTTCTGCACATTATATCAAAATTTGAACCCTTTCTGCCAAGTATTTTGCGAGAAAATAAGTTTCAAAATTTTTGAGAGTGGTACTTCCTCCACCACTTTCCAGCACAGCTCAGAATTTTCAAACCTATTTTCTCCCAAAATACTCGGCAGAAATAGCTCAAATTTTGATAGGATGTGCGGAAGTATTGCAGAATTGGGCTAAGCTTTGGGCTTTTCGATACTCGAAGCCGTTTGTTCAGGATAATCGAAAAACGAAATGGTGCGAGAGAGATAGCGCTACGCTGCGAGAAAGACAGCCCTATGGGCGTTTAACATTGGGTGAAGAAATTTTCACTGGTGTATCACCGAGCGTTAACGCGAAGGCGAAATATCTCCGAGAGCAAGGAAGATAGCGAATGTATTTTGGAACAAGAATTTTCAGATGTTCGATCGTTTTCGGAAGAAATAAATGTCAGACATCATGCAGAATAAAGAGATTGATAATTTAAATGGTAAAGCGGTTAGTCGGCTTAACCGCCAAAAACCGACTAACCACTTTTCCATCTGATTACTACGACCACAGCAACCACATATCAAATTAATAATATAAGACTTCTCTTTTATCAAAAAAAAAGTTCAGTGTCTTATTTGATTAGTACAAAATCTTTCAAAGAAGATAATGACTCTCATGACAAGTAGAAAAAGATAGATGGAATCAACAAATGCTTGTTTTATGGTTATGAAATAGCAATATCATATACCTGAGGTGCCGGATAAACGACAAATTCCAATTTGCTCTTTTTTCCGTAATCGTCGGACAATTTTTGCATGAGGAGTGAAGTAAAACCGGAACCGGTGCCACCGCCGAAGGAATGGAAGACGAAGAAGCCCTGCAGGCCGGTGCACTGATCAGTCAACCTGCGCACTCGATCCATCACTGATTCGATCACCTCTCGACCAATCGAATAGTGACCACGCGCGTAATTGTTCGCTGCGTCCTCTTTGCCGGTTATCAGTTGTTCCGGATGATACAAACGCTTGTATGCACCCACTCGGACCTCATCTATATTTTACAATTTTTCGCGATTGCATTTTATTATATTCTCCTCATTTTTTATGGTGTCTCATATTAGTAATGGAAAATATCTACTATTTATACATACATACGCTAAAGATCGATTCGATTCGATTCGATTTAAGCTATTCGCGAATCGATTTACACTAAATAGTTAAATATCGTATCTTCAAAATTTCAAAACCATTCAAAAAACCATTTTTTAAGCTATTTATAAATCCGTTTACAATAAATCGGCAAATGAAAGAAAAAACGATTGAAAAATGATTTCTTGAAGCTATTAATAAATCGGTTGACGATCTCGATTCACAAGAAGACGAGTAAGCAATTCTTGTGTCTATCTACTAGAAAGGCTGGAAAAAACTTACCGACTACCGTTGGCTCGAGATCGACCATTACAGCACGTGGTACCATTTTTCCGGAGCTTGTCTCGTTGAAAAAAGTATTGAAGCAATCATTCGTTCCAGATGCCTTATCGGAGGGCATCGTTCCGTCCGGTTGAATCCCATGCTCGAGACAGTACAACTCCCAACATGAATTTCCCATTTGCACGCCAGCCTGGCCAACGTGCATCGATATACACTCACGCTAAAAATGAACCGATTGTATGAGCAAAGCCTACGATCTGATTTCGAATCGTGTTTTATCAGTGCAAATTTTTTACTAACCATTTTTTTTATTATTTAATATAAATCGTAGCTAAACTGCAAAAAGATTTGTCAAATATTTGGAGTGCCGAATGGAATATGATGTTAAATAAACCGGAGAATTTTGGAGACGGTCGTGCGCCGTGAAGAATGTCAAAAAGAAACTGAATTTATTGGCCCCGTTGCCTGAGCAACGCGTTTTTTTTTTTTACAGAGATTGTTCGTCTTGCATTATTACGAATTTATCGAGATTTATCTGTAGGAGGCTATGATCATTTACGAGAAATTATAGTTTCAACCAGCATTCAAATCGAATATTTAAGATATAGAAAATTGTGTATTATTGAAATTATGCAATTTTTCGGGAGAATCTAATTATTTCTTCTTCGTGAATTTTAATAATCGCGGCAAGAGAAAATAATTGAATTACTTTGCTCGTTAAATTATGTTTGTTATTATCCATATGAATAAGTTTACTTGCATTCATAGTTTCATACGAAAATATAAATATTTCACATTATTTTTTTTTAACGTGCGGTAAAACATAAGTAATTGAAGAGTCAAAGAACGACGTATTTTTTAAAAAAGATCTGAAGGTATTGTGAGATAAATTTTTAGAAAAAAAATGTATAAGAAAAGCAGTGAAAAGTGTTGAATTTACATTTACAATGCTTATGGCAAAGATGTATCGTTATTTCGCAGACTATAATTTAGATTGTACTAAATAAATATATTTATTGGTCTATTTATCATACAGTTCAGACTTGAATCTCCGAAGTGGTAACGATACATATACATTTTTTTTTTCGTTTTGATCAAGTGCATATGTTCGTCGATTTAATGTCTAGCTTGTCGATTTTTCCTGTCGATTTCAAAGCCGCTGCCAGCAGAGCGTCGAACTATTGAGAAAGAAAATCATACATGTACGTTTTGTTGCTCAAAAATAGGGCGAATTTCAAAGTTGCACCGAGCACGGGCTCGACAATAAGTTCTTCTTCCGAACACTCGATGCGTTCTGCAATCCCCGAAAACACTAGAAAAAAAGGCACATATAAACTACTGAACATTATATCTCTTTTTTTTTTTGCTTTTTCTCCATTTCATTCAACTCACCGGGTTTTGTGGATGACGATTTGGAGAATAACGTGACCCTCGTCTTCCTCGCGGTGCCAATTTTCAGGCATTCCACTTTCACTAGCATCTGCAAAAAAATATTCAATAAAAATTTTAGAGTACAGCGCATTTACTATTTTTACAGCTTCGTTTGATCACATAATTTTGCAGGAAACGAGACGAAACATAAAATTCCGCACAAATGTATTAGTCGAAAAAAAGAAAGGGACGACATTTGCCATATTTACAATTATTTGACATTTGCCATATTATTTCAAGTTAAATAAAAAATGTTGTTGCTCTCACCTCGACAAGTTCTTTGGTATGGAAGGGCTGTAAGGCTGGGGCGAATTTTTCTTGGATCTTAGTCAAATGAGCGCCGGGATGAAGCAAGGCATACGCCAAAACACCGCCCAGCATTCGATCGAGTACACGACGATTTAGAGCACCATCTACGCGTATCCACGGCCTTACGACCACGCGAATTTCCTCTGCAGTGCTAAATAATATTGATTGTATTAATGTTGAGGACCAGAATGTGAAGAAAAAATCGTACATCCGATCTTTACAGTATGAGTATGCGAAGCTCGCCGCTTAGAGTGATTTCTGGTGATGGATGTCAACAAGCACATCTCAAGGGTATCAAATCAATAATAACGATAATCGTAATTGTTTCCGAACTTGTAGATATCGAACATTTCAAGCAAAAAATGTATCGTGTGAAAATAATAGTTTTATTGTACAACAGAAAAAAAAACACAAAAAAGTCTGTAATTATTAATGAGTTAATTATTGAATATCGTGCATTAGTAATGAAGAACAAAAATAATGAATAACTCACTCTAGATTCAGTTGTTTCGCTGCTCTATAGATATCTTTAGTTTGCAGCAAACACGTTCGACTTTTCTGCTTTTTTCGTTGACACGTCGAAGCGTTTTCACATTCGGTATGACAAGTTGGGCGATTTTTCTTGCATCCACTCTCGTCGACATCTTCATCAATCACGAGATCACTGGGAGAAAAATCGTTGTCTTTTATTCGATACTGAGTAAAACGAATTTTCAAATGCATTTTATTTGAATAAATATTTCGTAAACTAACCTAGTATTATGTTCCAACGATTCATTATTTTTCTCATCGGCGATTACGTACAAACTTCCGGAAGGAACATTCTGCAGAGACTCCTTATGAAGACGCATGATTTTATACGAATGAATCAGCCACGGATCCGCATACTTTTGATGTATGTATTTCGTATTTTTCACCCCGGAACGTAAAACAACTCTGCCTTCTTTCAGCAACGACAAAATCTCAAATAGCGTGTCTCCCAGAATGGTGTAAAATTTAGTCTGAAACAGTTAAAATATGAATTTGGAGCCCAAATTTTTGAAACTACAATAACTGACATGAAAAAAGAAAGTTTTCTATTCCATTTGTTAGACTCGGCTCACATCTAATTTACTATTCTTTTTTTCGCGTTATTTTGGTCACAATCAATGTTCTTAGCAACTACAACACTTAAACCCAAAGTTATGCTTAAATTATAAAAAAAAGATTGATAGACAGTTTAAAAAAAGAACTTTTAGCCAAACTCACCGCAAGTTCTTCCAAGCTAGCGCCAACCTCGCGTTTTTCATGTATGAATTCATAAACGGCATCCATGCCACGTTTGAAGTTTTGATTTAGCTGAACTTCTCGTTTAAATCGATTATAGGATACGTAGGTTTTAGGAAAGGTCGCAAATTTCCTAAGATCGTCGATAAGTTCGATATACGCATCGCTCTTAAGTGGTATAAGTTCAGTAGGAATCTCGAGCTTCTGAATTATCGAAACATTAGTCGGATCTTTAACGCACTTATTTTGCAGCGCGTAGAATATTTTGAACATATTAAGGACGAAATATTCGTGAGCGTGATGGCTATCGTTGGGTGTCAAATCATTCAGTTCCTCGCGCATCTTGAGCATCGCTATACGAGTACATTTTTTGTCGGCGTCGTTGACATCATTCGCACGTAAATTAAGTTCTCGATGGTTGGTCGAGCTCTTTACATTTTCAATAATGGTGTTGACCCTTATAGGCCGATCAGTTTCTCCTTTCGCAGTGTTTTTCGCTTGGACAACGTGCGAATTATCGTTAGAATCGATTTGTTTCTCTGTTGTCAAATCCCATTTTTCCTGAATGCGAAAAACATCTTCTACTTCGTTTGTCTTTTCGGCAGATTTTTCCTCATTCGATTTCGATTCCGAAGCTAGTGAAATCGGCTGCGGCTTATTTTTCTCCGAGGCGATGTTAGCATTGGTAAAAGTGTTCACATTATCTTGCAAACCAGCAAGTTTGACATCTATCTTCAATCCAGAGCGCTCGATATCTTCGCTCGTGAGTTTAATCTTTGTGCCATCGAGAAAGCATATTACATCGTGATCATTTTCGTCAAACTCCTCGACGTCGTCTTCGTTGCCGTCCTCGTCGTCGTCCTCTTCGAAATTAACTTCGCGATCGCTCTCGAAAGCTTCTGTGTCGGTGTTAACGTGCGTTTCCGAGTCCTGAGATTTGGAGACGAGCGGCGCTGTTTTGGACTCCAAATTCTTCGAAATTGCCTCTATTTTTTGTTTCGAGGAGTTATCATGTGATTTATCGTCTCTTTTCTCTTCTTTCACTTTCTCTACAAGTGGCAAGTCATCCTTGGCAATTTCCGCAACTACATTGGTTTGACAAACTTCTCGGCTATCGGTTTTCTCAGATTTGAAAATCTCGTCCATTTGGATGTGCTCAATATTTCTCAGCATATCCTGGTATCTGGAGAATTTCAAATTTCAAATTTTATTTGTAAATATAATGCCTGAAATGCAACTTCAAGTTATAATATACATATGAATGCTTATCTTAATATTTTAACACGCCTTCTTCTAAATTAGGATATCTTCCTCACAATGTGAATATTCGATCGCATTTGTATTCTTGTTGTGGATTTTCTACTATAATTGTCTCGAGCACTTTTTCTTTCGTTGTATTATATTTACACATTCTACAGAAAGTTTAAATTTTGGGAATGGGGAGTTAAAGGCTCGCGTTGCTCTATATATTATACACTTATATTATTATCAGTAAAACTTGATTATTTTCTAGATTAAACATTTTTATTGCATAAAGAAATGATAACATACCTGTGCGCTATTCTTATGTACCTCTCGTCGTCCTTGCTCAATTCCGGATCGAGCATGATAACATGTTGCGGTATTTCGATATCGAAGTCCAACTTGTCGACATTGATGTAGTCATGAATGGAAGCGATGGTACCTCCATTAACAGGTACAGCTTCGACCCCTGGTGCTTGAGAATCATCATTTATCGCCAATCGTTTCGCCTTGACTTTATCGTGATAATAGCCGATGAGTTTGATGAAAAATTCGTAGGACTCTTTGAAAACGCTGTAAGGCAATTTGGTGTTGAATTTTTGTATGTATCCGGAGCTGAGTTGATACTGCGAGCTGCTCATCGGCATACAAGCGTTCGATTGTTTGCGCATAGCAAAAACGTAGTGTTTCTTGACGGAGATCATCTGATCGGTCCGGATTTTCGACATTGCGCTTCGCAGAAGCCACTCTGGATACTGTTGATAAATACGAAACAACTGATAAGCCCAGGAGCGTCGATCTTTGCCGCAACACATAGAACTGTGGATGACAGAGTTGATAGTCGCCGCATGAATGTCATTAGTAGTTTCGTCGTGAAATCCTTGAACTGAACTCGGTTTTGTCGGATATCTTATTCTATGAAAAAGGCGAAATTCCTCAACGGTGTTGGTGACGAAGCTTAAAGGCGTCGACTGGATGTCCGAGATGTCGTAATTTTTCTTAGCGATATAAGCCACGAGATCGCGAAAAACGAGAGTCAACTGTTGATCGCACTGATGAGGATTGCGATATTCCTTCTTGAGTTTGTCGACGATATCGCCAAAGCGTCGATTGACGATATAATTCTGTTTCAATTCCTCGACGCCGAGATTAACGCTGTGAAAGGTTTGCGGCTTTTTCATTATGTAGAAAAGCCGACGTTGACAGGCACGCGAAGTTTTGTTGTGAGAAAGCAGGGAATACGAACGAAGAACGTCTCTGACGGCTGTGAAGGTTATCAGCTGCCTTCGAGGGTTCGGACAAAGATACATCATCGCGACTTTGCAAACCAACAGGATATTGTCTTCACGCGTGGACCAATCGACTCTGAGCTTCTCCATTCGTTGCAAAGCGCTGTAATCTATCTCGTCGTACTTGACACGCGCGCGAATCGGTTTTCGTCGCGGCAAGACTCGTCTCACGTAGGATCTTTGCCTGCTTACACTGTTGGATTTGCCTGCGGATGGCCAGGAGTATTTTTTGCCCTTCTTGCCTCCGGATGCGGCAGTTTTTCCGAGATTGTTCTGCGCTTTCTTTAAATCGGTCGCAGCGACTGTCACAGGACCCGTGATTTTACGCAGCCCATGATATTCCGTGAATTTCAAAGGCTTCGGTTTGACTTTGGACATATAAGCGTCCCGTGCACTCTCGAATGTGGCCGTACCACAAGAAAATTGGGCGCCACCCTTTTTGAAAGGAAAATTCGAACTCTCCCAGTTCCAGTTACGCTTAAGATGAGCGAAAAAGGCGGAATCTATGCCCGCCGCGCCCATACGATCGCCTGGTACGTTCCCATTGTCCATCTTCTCCGCTTCTTCCGGTGATCGAGGCTTTATTGCCTCTAACATCTCAACTTTTTTGTCTAACTCCTCGAGAATTATGTCCTTTCCTTGAACCACGAGTCTACCGCCCAATCGAGTGTTTATGCAGGTTGTCCACAGCTTGTACCAATATTTTTCGACAATATGAAGAGATGAGAAGTGGAACTTGGTCACTGAATAAGTTTTTGCCTCTATCTTGTGATAGTGAGCGGCTGAAGTCGTCGTATCCAAGAGCTCGGTGTTGCGGTTTATGAAAACGAAGAATTTGTCCTTTTCCTTCAACTTCTGAGGACCGAATTGCAAAAGACCGACAAAACAGAGTCGAGTTGTTACGTCGTAGATGCTGAATATGTATTTACGGCCTATAAGCAATATGTTTCGAATTGGCGCCGGCATATCCTTCACTAGGAGATGCTTCCTTATCGGATGGTTGCAATAGTCCTCGAGTTCTGGTATGTTGTAAGCGACTTTGTGGATTTTCAGGAATATCGACAGCGGTAATCGCAGGAGAATGTCGCACATTAAAGCCCATCCTAATGGCCAGCCTAGAGATAATCGGACAGACAATTTAATTTGATTAAGCCTGTCGGAATTCACGTGCAAAAAATCCAAAGGTACGTGAAATTTTAACGAAATGTACAGATTTCGGTGAACTAATTGCAAGAAAACAAGAAATGCCCTTCTGGATGTACGAAATTCATCCAAAAGCCCGGAAAATTTTGAAAAACACGGACATGGAAAAATGGTCGTCTGCAGGGGACCAAAAATTCAGAGATCTTTAGGGGAATTTTACATAAATTTGATTCATTATATTATTATTTTATATAATTAATAGAATATTTAATGCAAGGACGTACCATTGTGTCTGGGTAAAGGCGGTACAAACATCTTCCAGCCAATTTCGGTATTGTAAACGCCACCAATCTCTTTCTCCAAGTTCTCGTCGATTACTAGGCCCTTGGAACGCAAAATCTGGAGCATTTTCTCCTTGGAATGAGCCGGTTTTCCCGGATGGTCGTATACCAGGTAGAAGAGAAAAGTGTGTAACGTTTGCATACGAATGAACTTCGGAGTGTAACCGTAATGTCTACCGGCTTTCTGCAAATTGGAAAATGCTGATACTAGTAATATGTTCATTGACAATTACATAGCAGACTTCAGCTCATCGTATATATAATTTCTATATCGTATTATACGCAATATATATAAACGACATATTAAATGCGTTAAAACATTCATATTTAATATAAGGGTCGTGCAATATTACTATATACTTATATATCAACTTTAATAAAACGGTTTATGCATTAAAAAAACTTTAAACATTGGACATTTATTTTCAGAATTACAATATCTGAGTGATTTTTTAGCGCAACGAAAGTTGGGTTTTCATCTTTTCGTAGAAGCTGATTGTTGCAAAATTGTTGATAAATAATTGTCATTCAGGGATTTATATGACAAATACTACTGAAATGACATGCAAATAAGTCTGTATTGAATAAAAACTTACTCTGTCGTATACAAGGTCGGATGGCAAAGCTTTTTTGCATTCCTTATCAATTTCATTGAGTTTTTCGGTGCCGTTGAGGTCATCGCCATTTTCGGCAAAATCTACCTTTTCGCTATTCGATTGCAGTGTTGTTTCCACCTTCGTGTCGATTAAACAAAATTTGATCTTCGCTTGCTCGACTGCCGACCGTATGACTGTATGATTCACGTCGATGCTCGGATCGCATATAAAAGTCAAACACTTTTTCTTGTCATTTGTACTAAGGGTCAATTTTATGTTTTTCACCAATTCGTCTTTTGCCAATCTTTGCAACAGTCTTATCAACGATTTCTTATCGATTTTAACGTCGTATCCTTCCTTCTCCTCTTCTTCCGTTATCATCTATAAAACAATTAGTTGTATGAATAAAAACAACCACAAAACCCGTCAAGTAAAATCGACAATGCTAAATCGGCTCAAAAAATGTTTGATTCGATTATTTCGCTAGAGAAATCCTCGTCCGCATTTCACCTTCAAAGATATAAAACGCTTTCAAGAGAAGCAGCTCTTAGATTTTGAGGAAAAAACGTTTCGGAGAATTTGCGGAAAGTCATAAAGTAAATAAAGTGTTTACAATAAATATCAGAGAAGTCCATGGAATAATTTAGCTAGATTTATGAAGATGAAAGCTTACGAAGAACCAAATTACAGAGAAACTGGGAAACAGAAAGCAATTCTTAATTCAATAAAAATCGCTCAAACATTCGACGTACCTTCATCAATTTGGTCATATCGTCGATAACTTTATGCTCCTTGATAGATTCGATAATGATATTAGCTCTTTTTAGGAGCCTATACGTGACGGACGTTGCATTTTTCATATCGTAGTTATTCAAATCGTCCATTAAGCCACTAATATCCTGTCTCGCTGGCATAGCTGGCGTCGAAGCCAGCAGATTTTCCTCCAATTTCGTAGAGAAACCAGTCGTACTATCAGCAATTTTCTTGTCTCCATCCTCAGCAACGTTTGCATCTTCCGTGGCAACTTCTTCACTCAATCTCGGACGTTTGCTCCGTTTAACAGCCTCCATCACTTCGTCCTTCATTCCAGCGACATTCCAAAAAGTTCTTTTGTACTTCCCTCCGCACACTTGCATTTTGTATCTGTGAAGAATTTTCGTTGCTGCTTCGAGCGATCGTGTGTCTCGCTCCTCAATTTTTTCATCCGGAATTACCTCGTCATTTTCTTTATTCTCATTGGTACACTCGATGCTCTTAGATATGCAATTGTCATTATTTACTTTCATGACTTCTTCCGCCGCTGGCGGAGCCGAAAATGTTTTTTTCTCCATCGAATCGATCATTGAACTTTCTACATCCTCATTTGTGTTCTCGACTGGCGCTTCCGCTAATTTTCTCATTCTGCAAGCTTCCTGCTTAAATTGTTTGCTCATACGACTTCCGTCCTCGTACTTACGAGACACATATTTCGCTACGCGCTGGCGACCCATATCGTCCATGAAAATCGCCACAATATTGGATTTAGCCAAATTACGATAAATTGTTCGTGATAGCAATTTTGGGAGACCCATTTTTCGCGCGAGCACCGATTGGCCCAGACCTTCTTGCCCGCTTGCCTCGATAAAGGCGTTGGCTTGCTTAAGAAAAGGCACGTTGAACTTTTGCTCGGACATGTCCAACTCTGCGAAAGAAGCAACAATTTTGAAGGTTTCTTCTCGGTTTTTAAAGCTAGGCATTTCAATATTTTTCAAATATTTGGATGAATGAATAATGATAAACAACAAATTATTTTCAGTGGAAAAGTGGAAAACTCCCAAGTCTTCCGAAAAAATCAGAAAAAATCAAGTAACTATTTTTTTACTCTATATGAAACATTGCCAGATGCATTGCAAAATCGATAAAGCACGTTGCAATTGTTAGTTAATAATTTGCGAAATCGCCGATATATAAAAAGACAAGGCAAACAGTAGAGAAAAGGAGAGAAATAATGAAAGACTGCGAGTATGTGAAGTACCGAAAGGCTCATCGTCCTCAAGGATCTCGTCCTTGTTCCAAAGATCGCTGACGTCTATATTGTTGTCTATGAGCTGAACGACCCTCAGCATTTTCTCCTTTGCAGCGTTATTCTTTGTTTGCCACTCGGCGTTGTCCGCATGGGGATACAGCATTCTGTATGGTACAACCTACGTAAATTCAAAATCACGATTACAATATTTGCTATTGATTCCTTTGAATTTTCATAATAAAAAAATTGATGGTCCAAAAATACAAAAAATATTTAAAATGTTAGTTTTGGTACAAAAGTGAAAAAAATAAAAAATAAACTAACCAGGTCGGTTTTTACGACGTTTTGAAAGCAAGAAGTCCTGAAGAGCTTCTTGATCGAATTCGCGATTCCGAGTTCCTTTTTTATCTCGCTGTATTCGGCAACCTGATTTTCTTTTGATTTCAGAATTTCGACAACTTTTTGAGCGAGATAAATAACTTTGGGTCTTCTCTCGACGAAAAATCGCGGCAGGTGTATCAAACTACCGCCGCAACTATGCCCGCTGCTTTTTTGGTGATGCAATTGCTTCGTTATGAGTTTGTGGCGCAGCAGAAATTTTCGGTGGTAAAACAAAGATCGCGGATCTTCTTGCAGCGCACCTAGGCTGAGTTTTCCCTGCGTTACTTCACCGTGATAACGAGCTCGGCCGACTCGTTCCAAAAAACAGTACTGAACAACTGTTAATTCAAGGATTGGACAAATATTTTTGTCCATTAAAGCAGCTTGGCGTACGTCTTGCGACGCAACGATCACCAGAGTTTGACCATATTTTTTTTGGGCTTCGTGGACATTTAGAGTCTTGACAGAAGCGCCTATATCTTTTCGGGTATAGTAGGTTTCGCATGAACCTCTAATACCATTTTTCACGTCATCGATTGGACAATGAGGGTAAATTTCGTCAGGCGTGTCCTCCTGGAATGTCCGACAATTTTTTCATTTTTTAAAATAATCTGTGTATCCTCTATTAAGGCAATGATTCAATATTCAATCAAAAGTTTATCCATGACACATGAAAAACATCCCGCATTTTCATTATCCATAATTAATTTTGGTCGCCCAGTGAAAGGCTTTATTTGTTCCCCTTTTACAAACTTAGAACAAACATCCCAAGGACTGACTTCTAATCGAATTAGTAAAATTTTATGAAATCGTGTGACCTGCCAAACTTTATGCAATCTCCTAAAACCCTGTGAAATCTTTGGAAATCCTCTGAAATCTCGCAATCTTGAAATTCGATGTACATGATATTTCCCGAGTGATTGACCCCTCGGTGCTAGATATAATAATAATAGTTAATCAAATCAAACTTACTGGTTCAAGGATTATTCCTAAATCGGGATCAACATAGTCATACCGATTGAAGATAATAAGTTTTGGTCTGGGTGTCTCCAATTCATAAAAAGATAAATCTCGTACTTGCAAGCAAATATCCCAAACTTGCTCCTTCAATTTTTCAGAAAGTGCCTCTTTCTCTCTAAGCCTCAAAGCCAGCCGATCCCATAAAGCTGATGAAAAAACAATTGATAAATGTAAATCAATCAACAATTGTCACACGAACAGTAATCCTACATTTCGGAAATGGACGCAAACCTTCCAATGTAATGCCATCCAGACCTTCGAGGGCTATTTCGTCGATAACCGTATCAACAAAATTCATGCACGATAAGAGCTCCATGTTTTTTTCTGCAACTATAAAAAATCGCAGAACAATTTAAGAAATTTTAGAGACATACGACATGTAAGATCAATAAATTTATGTTCGATACAAACTTAAGACATATTAAATGAAAAGACAAAAGTGAGAGGTTAGAAAACTTTTTTGTTTAGTGATCTCTGTTGAAGTATCAATTCATTTTCAATATAAATGAGAAGTAAATTTGTCGATGAGAGGAAAAATTATTTTTAGCAACATCCGCTGCAGTTATCTACATTAGAAAACAATGTGAAATCAATTGTATTGGCATTTATTGATATATTTGAAAGTGAGCAATTTTAGAGATATCCAATAATTGCAATTAATAAAACAGAAAATAAATTAATTAATGAGAGGTTAGAAAATTGGTTTTTATTCATGACAGCTGCTGCAGTTATACGTACCAATTTATTTGTCCATCTATAACAATTATTTATATTCAATTAACATTAATCTCCACTTTTCAACACTGTAACTTGCATTTTTATCGCTATTTAATTGTCGTTAGCGCGACAATGTCCACGCACTACTGACAGTTAACCTCAAATACAAAACAAAGCAAGGCGGTAAGGCGGCAGCATGGAGTTTCGATTTTCGGTAAGTGGCAGGCCGAAAAATGAACCATTTCGATGATCGACTGAGTCACCATGGTAATAGCCCAGAAAAAAATGCCATTACCGATCGCAGTCAGTGATGTAAAAATTCGATGAAATTGTATCGATTCTTTGTATTTATATTGTTTTCTTTGGAAAAAATAAAATAATGTGAGAAGTTGAAACATCAGGGTAAAGTATCAATACCAACGTATCGATACTATATTAAATTGCATACATAATTGTAACATTCTTGAACTTCCTAAATTATTATTTTTAACGTC
This sequence comes from Clistopyga incitator, assembly GCA_947507545.1. NCBI lineage: Eukaryota > Metazoa > Arthropoda > Insecta > Hymenoptera > Ichneumonidae > Clistopyga > Clistopyga incitator. The sequence continues at coordinate 6,382,528 of OX382177.1, forward strand.
AAAGAAATAACAGGAAAGAGGAAACCTTTTTATGGTAAAAATCAAAAAATTACTTTACCTTAGTTTGCCGGGTTTGGAATTTTCGCTCGGTTTGTTTGTCGAATCTGTTTGGTTCGCTAGAATCTACAGGTTTTTCAATTAATTGAGTTTCGTGTGTCCTCGGGAGTACCTGGATTTTTAAAATGTTTCGATAAATCATATTAATTATGAATTAACGTGACTTTAAAAAATTTTCATTCGATTTTATACATTTACGAATCTATAAAAGATTACTATTTTTTGGCGGAAAAAGATCGAACTTCAACGAATCGAATTAGAATTCATAGTGAAAGAATAGATTGCAGTGGAGCAATAGAGAACAAGAAAAACGCACATGACTGCAGGCTATTTTTCCATGCAACTTGAGGGAATTCGCACTTCCGGTTTCCGACAAAACGAATACAAGTTAGTAGCTAGCCCTCGGCGATCGATGGTTGCTGTTGTATTTGCTAGCAGAATAAACAGACGTATTTCTAACCGAAAGCTTTATTCGATAAAAAATTTAACATAAGACAAAATACATACAAAAACATACATACAAAATAATAAAACATTGAATTTTAGCGAAATTTTACTTGTCGAGGTATAGAAAGCAAAAAAAAATTCTCATAATCTTTCATACAATTCACATTCCTTTACCGATATTCAGTGAATTAGATATGTAGGACCCCTGGAATTTATTTTTTTCCATGGAAAATTTGCGCTATGTTATGATTTTCATTGTACTTTTACATTACTCAACATTATTATAATTCTCATTATTCAACATTACTACAATCTTCATTGTAATTTTTCATTATGCAACATCATTACAATCCACATTGTATTTTTCCAGCCCCAACGCAAACCTCATTGTTTTTATTACTTTCGCAATATCAGTAGTTTTACGGAAAAAATCTCAGTCCTTGGACTTGAACCGTCCGATAGCCGCGCGAAAGTCACACTAATCTGTACCTATATCAATTTTCGTTTATATATTATCACAGCAGGTCCTCCGGCACAGGATCAAATTGTTAAACGAGGAAAGTTCATCTTAAACAAACAAAATCATACGATTTATTCCAAACTTAGGAGAAACCATGTATATATATACATATCTAGCATACACATTTATATTTTATGTATATAAAAGTGGCGCGGATGTGTCGAACGAATGATAAGCGGGGACTAGATCGATTGACAGATAAGAGGGCGCGATAATGTTTGTAATGTGTAGTGGATAAGGAGTCCACGACAATGACCACAGCAGTGAATGCTGAGTTTCGCCCGGTCACACTTCGGTTGTACGGTATCCGACCGTATTTATGCTCGCCGTAAATTCCTTCCTCGATCTTATTTACTCTCATGTGTGTTAAAGCAAATTTCCGTGCGTTGGTGAAATCGTAGAGAAATAAAATCCGAGTTTAACGTTTTAGTTCTTCGTCTATTTACGAGCAAAGATCTACAGATCCATCGATCCTGGATTTTACACCCGTTCGCCGTATCGGCATGGAACTTTGTGACGAAGAAAATCTTGAGGTAATTCACGCAAACTGTTCGATTATATTTTATCATTACGAGAAAAGTGTAATTTTTCATCAACCCGAAAGCTCTATGACGTTTCTCGAGGAATGTGTCGACGATAATAGGGCAGGCGAAGTACTGCATGTTTCGAGCGTAGCGTAGGTCACGCGCGAATGTTAGTCACTGTGTTTGTGCCTGCGAAGGACTCTTGTGGGCAAACGAACTATCGCGAAGCGTACGACTAACGTAAACAAAGCGGAACTCATCGACGCGTGTCATTGGAATTCTTGTTAATAACTTGACAGTGAAATTGTTGGCTGTAAACACACTATTTCTGCGTAAAGAAAGTTTTCGGGAGGGTACGACTTATCAAAATTTTACGATTTATGATTTTTGCCACTATTTTGCCCATTAATTTTGGGGTAATTTAACGAGATTCTGGAAATATTTGCATGCTTCCATGCATTTTTATCGTGATTTTTTTGTTGATCTTGAAAGGAAGATTAAGTTTACGTGAATAAAGATCGTTTAAATATATTACTTTTTTCGTAAAGAAAGTTTTCTCTACAGGCGATATTTAAAAAATGAAAATCTTTCATTTAAAAAAAAATAATTCTGTGAAATTTCTCTGATTTTTTTCGGTGTTCTCAAAATTTGTGTCGTCAATAATGTCGTAATTATATGTTTCGTATTAATAAAATTTGTGAAACTTTTATTCTTTCTGCTGCTTTCCAGAGATATAAATTTTTTGATAAAACTTTTAATATGTTTTGTTCGATTTCAGAAACAGTAATAATTTTCTCAAAATAATGAAAATATTGTATATGTATGTGAATTTGTGCGATTTTGTATTATTTTTATTATTGAGTGTTCAGGTTAGTTACTCAGCAAACAAAATGTGGGTTCATTTTATTTGGTATTATTTTTTTTATTGGGTTCTTCCTCCACGTGTCTTATTCAGATTTTACGTTTGCACCTCTCCCCTTTCCTCGTTCCTTCATAGAAACTCCCCTAGAGTGTTGTTCGCAACCACTCATTTTAATGCACTACAGTATCGCATTTTCACGAGGGCACAGAGAAACTGCGGATAACCTGCACTGTTAAAAATGCAAGTGCATTTAATATGCAAGATGATATAGGATTTACGAATCGGGCATATGAATTCCATATTGGTATACTTTTATTGTAAATTAATGAATAGTATAAGAATTCTACTAACTGGTATTTACGTGAGGGTTGTAATTTTCATTTTAATACACCAATTTTGTATTTGTCAATGACGAATGCACCTGAAAATTAATATATGGTATATGCATTCGAGTTTTACAACTAGTATATTAATTAAAAAATTTTTTTTTGCATATTGGTCGATATGGGCGGTTTTATTTTTAACGATTTTCTTCTGTATGAGAAATACATTATAAACTCATAAAAACTGGCCAACACCAACAAAAATTCATGGGATAACAATACCGATTACAGTGAGTTGTACCGTGTACAGTGTAAAGAATATTTGAATATTATATAGATAATCTAATACCGGGAAAACAAAACCGAATATAATATGTTGTACTGTGTACACTGTAAAATATATTTGGAAATTCAATTTGATACACAAAAGAAAATAAAAATACAATGTCCGTGTGGTAAAATTGAAGTTAACTTATATTAAAAACATTAAGGAGACTGCGCGTTAACTAATACGATTTTTTAAACGAATTTACTAGAATTGTACATCAATGTAACATTAAACTCGTGTAGTAAATTCAATTTTCCTTCGAAAATGTTTAACAGTGTAGAAATAATCACAAGTAGCATAATTTACTAGCCGATTGCATAGTCTATCGTTTCAAAAATAAACGTATAAAAAAAAGTGTCGTATAAAGTAGCAATTATCCACTTTTTGGCTCGCAAGCCAATCTAATGAACACATCAATATTTTATTCAAAGCAATTTTATAAAATAACGCACATGCAGAAAACAGTATTACAATATTTGAAGGACTCGAGTTAGTATAGACTTGACAATAGATACTTACTGTTGAAAGCATGGGAAAAAATATGCTATCAAAGCCGCACACTAACCGCATGTTCACTATTATCAGTTTATGACTGGTGTTTATATTATCTCTATAATTAATATTTTTACCAAGCGGAACCAAAAACCACGCTTTTGCATTTCACCACAGATAAAAAGTTTACTTAAGCTTTTAAGAGAATGACTGAAAACAAGTTCATCCGGTTGCAAATGTCTCATATATTTTATTTCTGTTGAGAGTGCATTGTAATTAGGATTTATAAAAATTTTGCGGTTATTTACATTGTGTGCAAAAAAGAGAAAAATTGTAAGGCCTGAAAAGAGAATGGGTATGATCGATGACGCGGTTTTCAGTCGTTTCCGGAAGGAGATAAGATAACCGTACCATTTTATATTTATTATCTACTTGATACCCAAGGAAATGTAATTTTTTTCGCCTGATTATTTATCGAGAAACATATAAGTAGATTGCATGAACTTCTGGCCAAAATCAGGTGAAATATTATGAATTTATGCAAACATGGTTCGACATTTTTTATGTATTTTTCAAAATTCTTATGAATGCCTTATTCAAGCTTTTAAAGTAAATGTACCAATGCCCGGACACTTTACAATTAAGTCCCAATCATTGGACATACATGAAAAATCATATTACCTTCTCTCTTTGTATATACGCTGCGTCGATAACATATTTCAAAATCTGTTGACAAAAAAATTATTATTATTATGGTTTTTTCAATGTTCATTAATCGTGCATTTTCCAAGAGTTAATATGAACATTTTCTAGCCGTTAGTCCAGTTAAAAAACCACTGTTTTGTGGCTTCTCAATAATGTCGTTTTTTTTTCGATTATGAGAGGATTAAGACAAGGCCAAAGATAAACTGAGTCATTGCTCTTATCATTTCAGTAGCTGACTCTGAACATTTTCTTTTTTTACGATCAAGTCTCTTTCTAATTCATTGCGAACATGACCTACCGTAATTAAGTTTTATACATTTCATGAATTGATAACTAGTGTTTCAAAAGTGTTTTACTTAAAAGGAATTTTCGTGGTTTTAGGTGTTTGCAGTAGGGGAGGAAAATGGTCGAGATGGTGCGAGTGATGATGAAGAACCTGTTGCGATGTCGGCCGAACAGAGAAGTCGAAGACGTGTCAGCGATATGATCGACAGCATGGGTGATGACGATAGCATATTTCCAGTGGGTTGTACAACGCCACGACGAGCCAGCACCAGGAGCAATGACTTGGTTCGATGCATTGTTCAATAACCACCTGTTTCTCTTTAAAATTAAACCATTTTGGCATTTTCCACGGGTATCAGAACAAAATTGGTCGAGCTAAAATTTAGGGGTTCATTTTCACAATAAATGCAGTACCCAAAATGAATGATTCCTAAAATGTTATTTTAGGTGGTATCTTTTATCTTTCTCTAAAAAATTATTATTCATTTAAATTGTATTTCTGTTTTTTTATTTTTTAGTATAAAATGAGCCTTGCTAAAATATCATGTTGGCAAGTCTGTCCCAAATGTTATATTTTGGGCCTTATGATTTCCCTTAAAATTGATGAAATTCGAACATTTTTCAAAATAATAGACATCACCTGACCAAGGATATTCGGCTACTCCGGAAATATCAACGCCGAAATCTGTCAAGATGTTCGTACCAGATTGGTTAACTAAAAAACCGGATTTGGTGGATGCTGGCGTCTCTCAATTTCCGGTTGATGATGATGTACCGAGGTGGGTGATCAGAAAAAATTCATTAGCGAATATCTAGACATTTACGAATATTCCTTTTCATTTTAATTTAATTCTTTCGGTTCCCCGTGGAAAAAGTTTGTTCTGGTGAACATTTTAGAAAAACTTGAACTTAGAAAAAATGTTAACATTCATGACTGTATCTCCTGTAAGGTAGAGAAATTAATTTTCTTTTTATGTGTATATAAACACTATAATTGGGTCATCTGGGCAGATTTGATAAATCTTTACATTTTTCGAAAAATGGCTGAACGTTCAATTTTTCAGATGATGAGCAAAATAGTTATTTACGGGTGGAGTGTGGGATTGAATTTAAGCTGAATCGAGAAAGTACATCCCATTTTATAGAATGTTCAATTTGTAGAATTATACAGATAACTCAATTTGGTCTGAATGTGTATTTGGTTATCATATTAAATTTATATCTGAATTATGAGTTCAGATTCGTAACCGAAGATCTAACAAGGCTCCGAGTCTTAAATTCCACCCAGCATTAGCAATACTGGCGGTACTGGCAACGATAATAAGTCAGTTTTAAGCCTATTGGCAATTATTACATGAGGATCGTTACCAGTTGAATTTATTCTATAGAAGCTGAAATATGAGGAATCTCATGCCCAATTTTATTTCTATTTATTTAAATTAAAGCGTTTGTTCAATTAGCTCTCCATTAGGAATAACTGCAACGATGACCGTGGAAATGGACGCAGATTGCTACAATATGAATCACCTGTACCGAGGCAAGTGCATAGTCTTCAATCATGAAACGTTTGACATTGGCTTCGAGGAAAGAGTAGGTTCCAGTGTCGATGCCAAAAGAATTGAGCAGACTTTTGAAAAACTTGGCTTCACCGTCCAAATCCTCGATAATCTGGAGCACGCCGACGTCATGGATAAATTATCTGAGTGTGAGTGTTGAAAATTAATTTATGATTTATCAAATGTGCTTTGATTGCATAAAGAACGAATGATTATCATCAATATTGCAGTGAGCGAAGAAAACCATGAGGACGCTGACTGCATGTGCATATTCGTGCTCACCCATGGCATGTCGAACGACATGATTTGTGCCAAAGACGTGGCTTATAAGGCCGACAAAATTTGGAAACCTTTCACCGCTGACAAATGCAGAAGCCTCGCTGGAAAGCCGAAATTATTTTTCTTTCAGGTGAGTTAGAAAATTATTTTTTTTTATTCTCTTGGCCGGAAACCAAAGTAATTTTTTTGACATTGAAGAGTATATTTTTAAATATCCTTCCCAATTTATTTCTTATTGGCGTCTCAAAAACAGGTTCATTTTTTAAAAATCTCTGCTGAGTGAATTGGAATGGCTTTTTCGGGATTTAAGACACGATTAATACACAATCTTGACAATTTTTTGCCTTTTTCATTGAAAAATATCGATCCGTAATGAAACTATTATTATTCAGACAAAGTCATCAGAAAGAATATTGATAATCGACTTGTTTTTTGGGTCCCAAGGTTTTAGATCTCTGAGAAAATACAAGAATACAAAACAGGATCTCACACATTGCTTCCTTATTATTTTCTAGCTTTTATAAGGGTTCTTTTATATGTGGAAGCCAAAATTGATCAATATACTTCGTCATAAATTGAGGCTTTGTTGAATAACGCCCAAACTTATGTACCAAAATTTCTGGTTCTTTTTCTCCAAAATTTATGCTTACTAATTTCTTCATATTCACTGATTTCAGGCTTGCCGAGGAAAAGACTTGGACGATGGTGTCACCATGATGAGAAGCATGATGCGAAGATCAGAAACGGATTCGATCGAGACTTCCTACAAAATTCCAACCCACGCTGATTTTCTTATTGCCCATAGTTCTGCACAAGGTTCGTTATTATTATTAACTTTAGGAGCTGGAAAATTTCTATTAGATGGAAAATTTAGTCATATGATTAAAAAAATACTTTTATATCTTCATAGACGAAGCATTGACAATTTTCATTCGAGATTTTTATGCCAGAGATCCTAAATATCCCAAAACATAAATTCTTTATTAAATGTGCAATTTTGTTACTTTTTTAATTTCATGAATAATTGAGTGCTGAAAATACAGATTATCATTGTGGATATTTTCGATGCAGGTTTCTACTCGTGGAGAAGTCCGACAGAAGGTACGTGGTTCGTACAATGCCTCTGTGAAGTTCTGGACAATTACGCTGATAAAACAGATCTTCTGAAGATGATGACCATAACAGCTCGAAAAATCGCTACCACGAGAGCTTCTTATCACGATTTGAATCCATACAAACACGACAAGAAACAAGTGCCGTCCATAACGTCAATGCTATTGAGAGACGTTTACTTTACGACGAAAAAGTAGAGAACTTTTCTTAGTTTACCATGATGTTCACTTTCAATGGTCATTGGCAAGCTATTTTTATAGCTTCTGTAGACTTTAATTTGTTTTTAAACATATTGCCATCTAATAAATGGAAAACTAAACATTTTATGTACAATGAAAATAGCACATTTCAAAATATCTCATTACTTTCGAAGATACACTATTGGTTTGTTTATATCATAAATATCTGAATCCTCATTATACTTTCAGAGCATCTATCAAATGGATAGAAAATTGCTAAACCTTTTATTGAAAACAAAAAAGATTTTTTTCATTAAATTAAACAATACCATGAAAATCACAGTATTGGATTCATTCACAGTATATTTTTTATGGCATTTTTTAAAGGAATCCCTAAAAAACTATATGTCGTTTGTTGTTCCTAATGTGAAATGAAATATTTGTGCATTTTTTTTTTTTTACTAATGTGGTAGTGTATTTTCTAAAAATATTCATACAAGATTACGTGTAAAATAAATGAAAAAGAAAAAGTTCGAAGGTAATGTTATGGCTACGTTGCAGAAGAATAATGAAACAGCATTTTCCCATTGACCGTTAAAGTATTAAGCAGGAGTGTGTCTCTTGTCTATATGAAAGTACATATCATCTTGAAATTAATTAGATTATGTACAGTTTATAAAATGAAAAAACTTTTTCTGTAAAACTAGAACAATTTCATAATAATATAAAATAATGAATATACTTAAAGACACCGAATGGACTCCACAAATGTTCAAATGACTTAACGTACATAATATTTGATGCTACAAATGGATCAATTAATATTTCTATACTTTTGTACACAACTATTGTTTATATTAAATAAAAAAAGTTTAATAAATTGTCACAACATCCTATTATATATTATGAATATTAGGTTTGTCAGTTCTAAATATAGTTACAATTTGTAGAAGCTACTGTACTTGGCATTATACTAATGAATACCTTTCAGGTATTTTATATCGTGCATCATTAAAAAACTACTTCACAAAAAAATGGAAAATTTTGAAAAACTGTTAATAGTATAAAATACCTAGACGATAAATTTGTTCATCTCCAAAACAGAGAATGCTTTAGAATTGATAAAAAGATTATTTAGTTATAACCAACATATCACAATTGCATCGAATTGCACAAATCATTTGCAAAGAGCCAAACAATAATACCTGTACGATATTAGCAGCAAATAAATGAGCTTTTTATTAAAGAATAAACATCAAGAGAAAAAATCATAGTAATGCAAAGTAATAAAAAACAGAATGAGTTATCAATGCACCCAATAGTCTTTAATAAAATGACATTTCTTCATGATTCATCCCGAAAAATATTCTTTAATTCTATTCAATGATTTTAGAAACATTTCGTGGCCAAAAGGTATAACATTACAACAAATCATTAACATTCAATTAATAAAGGCGTCAATAAATAAATAAATAGCGAATAAAACGAAAAACGAAATGATGTTACAACTTCGATTACATCCTGAAATATGAATTATGTTAGGTGACTTTTATTTATCGTTCAAAATTCACTAGAAATACTTACAATAATTTTGTGCTCGTTCGAATTCTTTTAATCGCTCCAACTTTCTTGAATAGCTTTGCTAAACAACGATATATCGATGATAACTCATTAAAGCAGTGGATAAATGATTGGATGATTGGAGTGTTGGATCTACGTGAGCGTTATCGAGGTCTCTTCCCTGTAATGATCTTTGTACTCATTCGAATTCTTTCGAATCGTTCCAACTTTCTTGAATAGCTTTGCTAAACAACGATATATCGATGATAACTCATTAAAGCAGTGAATAAATGATCGTGGTCTCTTCTCTGTAATAATCTTTGTACTCATTCGAATCCTTTCGAATCGTTCCAACTTTCTTGAATAACTTTGCTAAATATCGATATATTGATGATAACTCATTAAAGCAGCGGACAAATCGGAGTGTCGGAGGCTCTTCTGTTTCACGATTGGAGTGTTGGATCTACGTCAGCGTTATCGAGGTCTCTTCTCCGTAATAATCTCTCGAGTGGGAATACAACGCTGGGCAATTCAAATGTCAATAACAGATTTGCTCGGAAAAGCACTTGGAACTTGATCCAGTGGCTTGCACTCTCATTCTCGATGACGTCCAGTGGTATTGTCTCGTGGTATTCCAGTTTATTGTGAAGCTCCATGCGAATATGGGAGTCAACAACGATATCGAGTAGCGTTACCTATCAACGCCCGTCATATTCTGTCGGGCATAGAGAAACCGCTCCATTTATTTTCTATACAGCTAATTTGCTTTTACCAGCATCATTCGCTGCGCTTATGCACATGATATATCCGTCACTCCTCTGTAATCACGCTGTAATAATATCTTTTAATATTTATGCCAATCAAAGTGATGCCGAGCGCGCTTGAATTTTTGTTAAATATTTAAACCGAGAGCTCTATAAATTTCACCGAGTAAATTAAATCGGAAAGTATTTGCACTGGAAATTCATTGTCAGATGATTTCTGCTCGTATTGCGGATATATATTCGACCAAATTTTCCGATTTTAATGAAATTCGAGTAAACTGAGGCTATAAACAAAATAGGAAATAAATATGGTTATTAAAGATAATATGGGAATTGATTATGCAGCGTAATAACGATATGAATTTTCGAAAAATATATTACTAAAGAAAATAATTATTCGGTGAGTGTAAAATTAAATCTTTTTTTGTTCTAATAATTTCAATTATTGTACTGAACAGTTTATTATTTGAAGTTTTTTTTTCGAAATTGTAATATGTGGGAAAATATGATCACGAAAGGATCCTGAAAAATATCACATTTTTGGCCATTAAAAAAAAATGTTTATCGGGAACTTTGAAAAAGTATAAAAAGTGAAGAGGCCTGCAAATATTTTTCTGACCATTTGGAGCTTTTATGTCTATTGTGTAATGATAAATTATGGACTTTTTGTATTACACAAACAACAACAACAATGAAAGGAGGTAAAAAATGGTCACCCTAATCAACATATTAAAAATTCATGCGATCCTTTACAACGTGCATAAATCCGTGAACTGCCTTGAGGTACTAAAGTCCGGAGCGCAATAAATTGCAGGAGCCCTTCAACCCGAAACAGCGATGAAAATAAAATTCGCAGTCCTCTCACGCTCCAAAGCGATGCAAGAGAAAAAGAAAAATCCCGTCGTAAAAGCATCCCCTAATGAAAAAGCGGGAATGTTTCTGATGTACCCTCGGGTAATATTAGGCCTCGCCATCATCAGAACAAAGGAACCGAGTTTCATGCACAAATCATTATACGCATTTATTTCGTCCGTGTGTGTCCGACCGTAGGATTGCACAGGAAAAACGTAGGTGTTTCACATCTACGAGACGTTCCTTGTAAAATGGCTCACTTTTTTCAGATGATCTTATTTTTCATTCATTTATCCTTGGATCAATGTAAAAAAAATTGTCGATGTAAAAAGCAACAGTGTGAGGAGCTAGAGTTAACATCATTTTGTTATTAAAAATATACTCTTTCCGAAAAAAAACTGAAAGTTTTTATGCATTAACTTGTTAACTAAATTTGATGTACAAATGTGATAGAAAATTAAGGTACTTTTGGGATGAAATCTTTAAAGGGACTTTATTGTTTTTCAGATGACCTTATTTTTCATTAATTTATCCTTCGATCAATGTGAGAAAATCGGCGGTGTGAAAAGCAACATTGTGAGGAGTTAGAATTAACACCATTTTGTTATTAAAAGTATACGAGATCGAAAAAATTTGGAAGTTTTTGTGCATAAAATTGTTAATTAAATTTAATGTACAATTGTGATAGAAAATTAAGGTAATTTTGGCATGAAATCAAATCAAATTTTGAGAATTTAAGAACTTTTACACTATAATGAAAGGAAATTATAAAAATTCTCTATTTCTGTACCAGAATTTTTTTTGTTATCGCACTTGTATAGTACATTTAGTTTACCGGATTTATGTATGAAAACTTTTGAGTACATGTACATTAAATTTCAAGTGGATTTTTATCACAGTGCATATAATGCGATTTACGCTGCCGGAAATTAACACCTAATGGTGTAATGTATTATGCTGGCCGTCGGTAGTGTTGTTTTTCGTAGAGGCCGACCAATCTAATGTGTTATTTATGGCTTTAACCTCAAAGGTCGAATGCATATACAGTAGATTAATTTTCAGATCCATTCGTTACTTTCAATGACAATATTCTACCTAAATAAAAACTAATAGCTAATCGATTAAATTAAAATTAATATTATGCTTTACCATATACGACCTCCACCTTCTCACCATACCAAACCATGCACACCAAATAAATAAACACACGTAACCTAGCAATCATATCGTCTGTTAAAAAGACAAAAAAAAAACTCTACACAAAAGTTGTTTTTCGGTTAAAAAAATTCTTTGGAAATAGTAAAAATGGCTTTCGAAATAACTAAACCAAAAAATCTGATAGTCGCTTTTGCGTCTCTGGAATCAATATGTTACGTTATAACAACCTTCGAACTAAACAACATTCATTTTTATTGTTTGCTTGTTTGGGAAGTCAATTCGACCGTTTCCAAAAGTTTATCTGGGCAAAAAACAACTTCCATTCACGTAGAATAGTTTTGGTCATTAGTTTTGATTAAAAATAAAAATAAACATAAAATAAATAAACGTATCGTATTTGCTAGAGTATTTCTGGCGAATATCTGAGAATCACAATGGACAACAAAATTAACTGAAAGGTACACACAAAGTTTAGAAATCGAGATCGGGTACCTCGCTGACCATTCCCCTAAAGTTACATAGAAAATCAAACACACAACCATAGAACAAACCACTAAAATTTACAATTGCATACGCCGACCACTTCGCAAATACGGATATACTCTCTTTCAGAACTGCAGCAACTCACCGATAAGAAACGTGTGAACTGCCGGAATGATAGCCTTAAGGAAGCTCAAGAAAATAGGACACTCTAACAGCTCTTGCCATAATCCGCCGAATAAACTACTATTCGAAGCTGCGGGAGTGATTCCAATACTCGAATGAATCTAGGAAATTGGAACAAATTATTTTGGCCCTATTTCAACGAGAATCCATCACCACATTATGCAATAGCATAATTTACTGTGAAAAAAATCTACTTGAAATTTACTGCACATGTACTAAAAGTTATTATTCCCTAACTGTTGTTAATAAAAACAAGTGCAATGTCAAATTTATTTTTCGCACTGTAATTTCAATAGTTTGCTTCAATTTTACTGCAAGAATACTTAATTATTTTTAATTTGTTTTAATTTCATTGCAAAAATACCTGAATTTTATATCAAAATCGTACGTTAAACTTAATTGACGAGTTCATGAATAAAACCTTCCAGTCTCTTTTTACAGTCCTGTTAAAAATGCAAGTAAATTTTATTTTTTGATATCAAAATAAATAAAAAAATTCCACGAAAACAAAACTTCCTCTGTAAGAAAACAAAAAAATTATGGTTTAAAGGCCTGGGGTCAAAGACGCATTGGACAAAGTAAAATATACTTGAGAACACAATTTTGTAAAAATTCTGTCTAATAAATGTCTTGTAATTACTTTAGTGCTATAGATTTATCAATATACCTATTATTTTTTTTTTTTGTTAATTCCGTGAGTTTCTGTTGCGGCAAATCCGCATTAAATTCGTGCATCTTGGTGGTCGAGATAATCATCCACGAACAATAGAACCACCCTGCCTCTAGGATAAATGACACCGTCTTCATCAAGGTGAACGCACCATTCCTCGAGTCCCGGACGCTGAAGTAGCTCTCCCTGAAAAAGGACTCCCTGTACCTGCCCAATCAGCTACTGCCGTCTTATCTAGTTGTGGACGACTCTCGGCAAGTTTCGGATACTTATTACAGCCACTGGATAAAATTACTATCTCCTGATAATGTTTCTTGCGAAGTAATAAAAGACTTGCTTTTGTATTTCTGTTGGCATGGAAGAATATTTCGTACAGGCTCAGTTCTAAAAAAGATCGAAAATTAGAATCTGCTTCTGTGAAAGCCTCCCTTACGTAATAAATAATAACAATAACGACAATAATAACAATAATAACAATAACAACGAAAATAATAATAATAGTCTTTTTTAAAACTAAAGAAAAACCGGCAAATACTAAAGAGTTTTCTAAATTTTAATTTTCTCTAACTAATTTTATATGAAGAAGGCCACAATCCAAGAAAACTTCAACGTATTGATATCTTGATCCCTTTGACTACGTGTTGGTTTCAGGTTTAAACTGGTCTAGGATACTCCATCCATATCAATCACATTTTCGCTAATGATCTGAATGCCGATACTGGAGCTTATGAGTTCTTTTTAGATTACTAGAGATAATTCAAAAAATTCATAAAACATATTCAATGCTTCATTTTTTTCGATAATAAGCGTCATTCCGGTGCTCATATGACGGTTGAAGGCAAACAGACTACTTGCACTGTGAACTTTTTTTTTTTTAAATTAATATACCGGCTATGCAACTCGGATGCATATGCGTATATTAATTTTCGGATGAAATCGTCATTGACAAGAATAATATTGGTGTGTTTATATAATAGTTCAATAATGTCGAACAGTAGCTGATATTGGTTATCGGAAAATCCTTAATCGATTGACCATCCACATTTTTCGTATTATCAGTGAAAAAATTACACCCATGTTCGCGATGTGGAAAAGGATAAAATACTCAATCGATTGTATCTCATAAATTACCACAACTACAAAAAAACCCAGACCGTCAATCGCCGAAGCATCTTGCACCGCGCAAAATGAGCCATCGCTCGTTAAAATCCGCTTAATATTGCGTTTAAAGCTCATAAAAAGCTGAATGCAAAGAAAAAAATGCCATCGGACATTAGCAGATATCAATCGATTTGCTTCCGGCATCGCGGCGGTGAGTGTGTTTCAACATTAAGCATTAATGCTGCCACGGGAGTAATGCCTCGAATCAGTTCGTTGAACCACCGGAAATAGTGGAAAAGCTTTTAAAAATTTAGCGCTTATTTCACTAGTTTAATGCGCTTATAATCTGCGAATTAAAACAAAATACCCGAAAGCTCGACGACATAAAAATGGCACGGTGATAAAGAACGCCCTATACATCGATGTAGTGGCTGCGAAGGAAGAACCAGAGAGAGAGAGAGAGAGAGAGATAAAAAAAGAGAGAGGTAGGAAGGAGAGAAAGAATAAAAGACACGGCGAGTAGATGCGCAAGCCGCAGGTGCTAGGGTTGCGCGAGAGAGTGGCACGAAAGCCGGCAGCAACATGGGTGGGTGGTTAGTTCCTCCCTCCCGCCAGGGGGAGCGCTTCGCGTCGTCGTTGTACCCCCAGCGAAGTCTGGCGAGACTCCGCAGTTTCGCGTACGCGCTCTAACAGCGAGTACTCTTCCGTGTCCAGTCTCCCAGTGTTTATCACGTGAGTTCAACAAGCTTTTATCATTGACATCTCCAACCGGTTTATTCGAAAGTCAATCGGTTGCTACGCTACGTTCGTTCCGCTGTGAGCGCTCATTGGTCCAAATTCGTAACCCGTCGTAACTGCACAGTCGTCGCGCGCGCGTCCTTTGTCCATTGCTGTTGTCGTCAGTGTGTGGCCAGTGCACAGTGCTTTCTCGATTTATTTACTCTCGAATGTGTGATACGACATTGAATCAGGGTTAGGCAAGAAAACACGTAGTGAAGTGGTCTGCCGGTCCGGACATGGAATAGAACATCTGGCTTCGAACTACTTTCCGGTGAGTAAAAACATCATATTTTATCGTACGCCGACTTTTATCGGTAGACACATGGAACACGTTGGCAATGATCTTCAATTAAGCGATTCTTTGGATAGAAAAACCTTTAACATTTCATTTGGACACGTGAATCGGGGATATGGCAACAATGTCTGTTATTATTGGATTTAGTTTACCATTTTCGTTACCGATTTATTTACTCTCGAGTGTGTAATACGACATTGAATTAGGGTTAGGCAAGAAAAACACAGTGATGTTTTCTGCCGGTCCAGGCATGGAATAGAACATCTGGCTTCGAACTACTTTACGGTGAGTAAAAACATGATATTTTATTGTACCCCGGCTTTTCTTGCTAGTCACATGGAAAAGTTGGCAATGATTTGAGGTACAAGCGATTCCTTGGATCGAAAAACTTTCAACATTTCATTTGAATACGTGCATCAGAGCTTTGTTATTATTAATTTTGTCCTCATAGAGGTCAAATTTTAATCAGCTATCGCGAAAAATTCGCGATTTTGGTTAGCGATTTATTTACTCTCGAATGTGTGATAAAATATTGAATTAGGATTAGGCAGGAAAAGGAATAGAACATCTGGCTTCGAACGCAGATTTTTGTCGGTAGTCACATGGAACAGTTAGAAATGATTTTGAATTAAGTGATTCTTTGGATCGAAAAACTCTCAACATTTCATTTGAATAGGTGAATCAGGGCTTTGTTATTATTGGATTAATTTTGGTCTAATCTATCGATTTATTTGTTTTACAAATGTTGAATTAGCGTTAGGGAAGAAAAACAAAGTGAAGTGAATTGCCAATGCAGGTATGGAATGGACCTCCGGCTGCGAACTACTTTGCGGTAAGTAAAAACAATACTGAAACATGGGGTTTAATTGCATACCGACTTTTCATGGTGGTCAGATGGAAAAGTTGGAAATGATTTTCAATGAAGCGATTTCGTGGATCGAGAAACTTAAAAAATTCAATCTAGTTACGTGAATCGACGGCGCAATATTAATATACGCTATTAACCTCAAAACTCGCAAAAAATGGCAACGATTCTATTAACAAAAGATTTCAACCGCGAAAGTTGGCGTATTATTTTCCGGATTATTATTATTCTCGAAAATCTTTTGAAAAAAAAAGGTTTCAATGGAGAAAGTTACAATTTATCTTCTGGATCTCAGTGTAAAGGGTTAATCTTAAATAGATATCACGAAAAATTTAATTTATTCAGTGTGGGGGGTCGGAATGACCCCACAACAGTCAGTGTATGAGCACGGAGGGTTAAAGATCGCGAATAACGATACCGATTCTGTAAAAAACAAAAGTTTCAGTCCGAAAAGCCGGTTATTACTTTCCGAACTTCCGTATAAAAATTTGATCTTAATTAGGCATCAACAAAATTTAACACTTTTGATCCCGATTTTTAATAACGATTAAATGGGTCCTACAATGAATCAGGGTTAGGGGAATTATTGAATTGGGATTGGGAAAGAAACGAAGTGATGTGAATGATAATCCGAGCATCGAATAGAACATTTGACCGGACACTACATTGCGGTCAGTAAAAACAATGATGAAGACACAGAATTTTGGGATATACCGATTTTCTATGACGCTCCCCGTGAATAAGTCGTGGACTATTGTCACTAAATTAATCAATTTAAAAAATCAATGATTTTCATTTAACATACTTTAATCGTAATCTAGACACTTATAAATCGGTAACACAAGAACAACGTTGGTTACTAACCTCGAAACTCGTAAAGAATGATACCGATCCTATGGGCAAAAGGTTTCAATCGCGAAAGTTGGTGTATTATTTTCTGGTTTTTTTCAGAAAGGCCAAATCTTAATTAGATTTTGCAAAAGATGCAACGTTTTGGTTACCGATTTATTTACTCTCGCATGCGTGATATTGAATTAGAGTTCGGAAATAAAAACAAAGTAAAGTGATTTACAACCAGTACAAGAACATCCGGCTACCAACGACTTTGTGGTGTGTTAAAATAATATCGAAGACTGCATATAATCCGATTTTTCTTGAACGTTATCATGAATAATTCAATGAATTGTGAAATGTAACCTAGGCACGTACATCGGTAACGCAACAACCTTTTTATTTATTTATTAAACTCGGAATTCATAAACGATGACTCTGATCTTGTTGACAAAACGTTTCAACCGGGAAAGTTAATTAACTCTCTTCTGGATTTCACTTTAAACATTTTATCTCAAATGGGCAGAATAAAAAAATGTAACTTTTGAGCACGTTGTTATCTGCAAAAAATAATTGCATTTTGTTGTTCGATAAAACTGATACTGTTTTAAATTTGCAGATTGATAAATTAAACACTTTTCCGAGCGTCCGATCAGGGATGCAATTTACACTCGGAGACGATTTAACGATTTCACGAACAATTTTCGCTACCATTGGCGGAATAATTGAATTTTTATGACTTATTTACATTTTTTGCGGTCGTTGGATAAGTGGAAACCGATAAAATCTCGAGCTGTAAGCAAAATGCACCGAAGATACGATATCTATCGGTTTGTGTACAGATTTAATTATTAGGCAGCCAGACACTCGTTAAAATAGGGTCGCGCACGTGATATAAATAATTATATTCTTGGTTAATTAGCGTTGCAGCGGCAGCTGCAGCGTGCGCCACCATTCGAGACGATTCATTGTGTACCGCGCGCGTACGTTTGGCTCGTTAAAGTATTATTCAATTCGTTTTAATGAGCTAATTACATCGTTGAAGGTAAAGTTGCCCAAAGTGCGGCCAATTTGCGCCAGAGGGATGAACACGTGAATTGGAATGATCGCGCCTACCTAAAATTCGCTAAAGTCTCGATGGCTTTGAGCCTAATTATCGTTATTATGCGCGTGAATGTGAAAAGCTTTTGAAACTGTGCGATTTGCGATAATATTGCTGGAAATTTAATGGGTCGTCACACGCAGATCGCCGCGCGTACTATAAGATATCATCGCTATATTGTCGTCAATTCACAGCTATTCATACACGCAAATCATGCGAATCGCGCAATTTTACCAAAAATAATTGTCATTGAAGTCCTGATCGTTTGCAAATATTCCAACCCCTTTCATGATCCGAAAGTGTCAATTCAAAAAAATATATAAACTTTAAGGTAGCTACTGCGTTTTACACAAGTCACTGCTCAACCTTTTAAAACGTTTTTACCATTTCTGGTTCTTTAATTAACAATTTTGAGGAATCCTGAATTTGGTTAATTTTGAGAGTTTATTCTACATTTGTTTTTACAACTAAAGTCACCTTCTAAGATGAGTTAAATCTATAAAGAAACTTGCGATTTTACAAAATTTTAAATTAAAAAAAAGTTGGAACCCTCAATTTTATTGACAGAGACATAGAAGCATAAATTTGCAAAAAACAACTTTTTGCAATTTTCTTTTCTCTCTTCTACCGAAAAACATTACGTTTTATTCACTATTGTTGAAAACTATTACTTATATCACTATAAACTAAAACTAATTCATGAAAAAAAACCATTTCTTTTCAATTCGTGTAAAAAACGAAACTAAATTCATTGAAAATTGTAAGTGTCTATTTAGAAATTTTGTAATAACTTGGACTTGCTATTTTTTTTTTCAGAAATGGTTCATGTGTATATTGTAAAAAAGAGTTTTTCACGTGCAGGAACACAAGATTAATTAACCTTCGTATACGAACTTAATTTCCTTGTGTCCGAAATATTGAGAAAAGTTCATAAAACAGAAAAATGCAATTTTCCCTCTTAGACTGCGTGTTGTGTAAAATTCGTACGCATTTGTAATTCCGTATTTGCACGTGTGTTGAAATAAACCATTTTACTTTCAGATATCATGAGAAAATATTCCTCCGCGCCGGTTCTATTAACATCAACGCTACATACATGTATGTAAACCATTTTGTATGCGCCGTGTTGGCCCGATTTGGATTAACGCCAAGAAAGGATCGTTAATATTTAAGGAACATTCTACAGCCAAGAATATCGCGGGGTTGTTTAGGATTCAGAAACTGTAAAAAAAAAAAAAAAAAAAAAAAAACGAAGAATAAAAAAAGAACCACAAAAGGCAGAAATAAATGAAAAAAAGTTTCCGAAGCTGAAAAAACGGTGCATTCCGAAAATATGAAAAAAATATGAAGAACCGGATGTTCGAATACCGGCGGGGATAAAATAATTTCTCCAGCCCTTCAATTGCCGGGGACGGTTGGCAAAATATTGTTTTTTTTTCCTCTCTTCACATCTAGAGCCAACGTTTTTAATTTCAATCGAATATTCGGAGAATTTTTCTTAAGCCATTTGCAAGTTAAATGAGGATTATGGAGAATCAATGCCCGCTGCAGAAAATAAGATTGGAAAACAAACGTTCCTTTTTATATCGGAGATAAATTTTCGAGCGCAAAGTGCAGAAATGGTTTTTCGTGTCGGTGTATTTATTTATAAACCTCTACACAAGAAGTACCAGGGCATAGTACTCACGTCCATCTACGTAATAAAATATTCCACGAGGAAGAAGTGGTTCGTAATGTGTATTCACCGAGGTAACGCGATAGATGTACCCGGCGTATGTAAATGTTTATTCGAAGTTGCTTGGCGATGGAAGAGCACACTGGTGCACACTATTTCTCGCTTCGCTTGGCGCAGTATCGTATGGACGATCAATAACAAAAACAAAAAAGAGCTTTTCTCGCATAGTGGGTAAATATAATGGTTTTTTGTTGTTGTTGTCTTTTTTCTCGTGATCCTCCGACAGTAACTGTGCATAACAATTATTTCCTATTTATTCTCAATATTTACATATAATCCAATATCGACAACAATGCTACGGTGATTATTTTTCGACTCAAGTCCTATTAATATAGCAAATAATTGTGGGTACCATAATTTAGTTGTCAGTCGCATTATTTATTATTCGGGGAATCGTAAAAACATTTTTGTAATCTCAGGCAATTCTATTAATCAACCAGTGAATGAACAACGAACTGTATTTACTAAAAACGTAGAAATATAGTAATTGTCACAACCGGTTTTGGTATCGTGTAATTAATACTATATATTGTACTGGTTGCAAAAAAGGGTGAGGGTGTTTTCAGAATAGAGCATTTGGGAAATAAAAAGAAAATTTACGTACATAGATATGTTTAAAAAATCAATTAAATATAATATTTTGACCATTATGGAAAGTTACTTTAAACTAGAATAATCGTGGTTACCATAATTTAGTTGTCGATCGCATTATTTATTATTCGGGGAATCACAAAAACATAGAAATATAATAATTATCAGAACCGATTTTGGTATCGTGTAATTAATACTATTTATTGTGCTAGTTGCAAAAAAATGATGAGGGTATTATCAGAATAGTGCATTTGGGAAATAAAAAGAAAAATGACGTACATAGATACCTAAAAAAAATGAGTTAAATATTATATTTTGACAATTATGGAGAGTTACTTTGAACTGGAATAATACTATCAAACATGTTGGCATTTTTCGTATAAGCAATAAAACACAAAAAAGCAGAAGGCTTGAAGAAAGTGGAATAAAAATAGTGGATTTCAAGAAAGGCAAAACGGTGCCCATTTTGCCCCAATTCCTACTTTTAGTCGACATGCCCGTTTTGGCCACCTGCCCGTTCTGCATCGTCACCTCTATATACAGTTTATACATGTACAGGATATATGTCATGGTTTTAAAGGCCGACATTTTTTTAAATTGTGAAGTACGTAGTTTATATAAAAAATAAAAAGTAGAATGTAAAGGAGGATGTTACACATTTCTTCTGTATAATTTTCAAGTGATCGCAAAACCGCCATTATGGAAAGTATGCTAATAAGGTTGCGGCTTTTTCATGAAGGGAACTTTGAGAAATAGTTCATAATTTTATAATGATTATCGAATTGTCAATGGAAAAATTGGAAATTTTTTCAAAAACGTATCCAATAATTGAAAAATCTCTGACAATATGGTTAAAAAAAATCGTTAACAATTTTACGTGTTATTTTATTCGATAATTTAATAATCCTTCGTTTTATAAATGAGGCCCTTAAAAAAAATCGGACTTGCAAGAAATCGAGCCTGGATAGCAATTTCGACATGAAATGCCCTATATATCCTATACAGCGTCGGTAGCCGCGACGGCCTTGTGGGAGATTTGTAATATCCAGAGATTATATAGTAATTACCGATTCCATTTAAGTATCGATATTTTGTCGTATTGATATTCTAGTTCAACAATATCGATTTTTCGTATCGATATTTGCCTCCCCCATTAGTACACCGGATCGATACTGGAAATACTTTTTAAAAAAGTATTATATTTGTCGTAGGATTGATATTTCGAACTTTTTGTTCGAAATTTCGTTTTATTTTTCAATTTAATTTATCAGCTCTTTACTTGATTAATATTTCCTCAGTTTGCGAGCAATATTATAAAAATTCTTGATTTCCACTGAAACTTTATATAAATTGGAGTAAAAACGTACTAGTATGCAATGGAATTGAAGTTTATTGCTTAAAAAATAATACTCTGGCATCGGTAAGCCTTCGCGGCCGATTTTATCCAAATTATGTAACGTTATTAAAAAAAATATATAAACACCCATTATGCTCGAAATAATAATCTTTCCACATTTACCTCTGGGAAAGCTCGTATTAATCGTTCATATGGCAGCGATTAAATTCTGATGGACGCTAAATATTAAATGTGCATCAATATTTAATGGACCATTTCGTGTTCGGTGTTTTGTAGTATGAATGTATTAGAGAGCAATCCGATATAATCCAAATATCGATACTTTGTTGCTAATCCGACATCTCCAATAGTAACATTGCAGTGCTTTCATATTAAAGATTTATTTTTTAGAGCGTTTAATAATTTTACATTACACGCGTATATTAATTTTCACATCATACGCGTTTATTAAATTTAATATACCGGTTCATGAAAATTCCCGACGAAAGTACATTCATTTTCATTGGGAACTTTTTTTTGCAATGTAAATTTGATAACGGCCTGATAAGTTTTTCAATTTATGTAAATGGCTAATGGAATTTCATACGTTAATGTAGTCATCCTATGGTGAGTTCCACAGTTGAGTAGGAGGTGACGCGATGCAGAACAGACCTAATGATATACTGTGTTCACGTGTTTCTGCTGCTGCTGCTGCTGTCCCTGCTGGTTATGCTACTCATCATGCACGGCTAACAGTAGCCAACGAGCCTAAGCGTCAGCCAACTACACTCGCAGAGTCAGTCACCAAGCAGTGGTTAGCTCTGCGGATGATGTAGCGACTAGTCTGACCAAACTGCCGGTTTTCACTTACCGCTGCAAAGCCACAGAGCTGCATTATAGCTCAACTCGCTATTCCCAAAGTACATTTCCACAATTTTCGTTAAAAATTCACCAACCGTACAGCAACTTTGTAGTAGCAGGTCAATAATTTTTTTTATTAAGGAGCTATAATCACTTAGGGGCGGAAAGGAGGTCGAGTTATTATTATTATTATTATTTTAAAAAAAGTTTTGGCCGAAGTACAATACTTGTTTAAATGATTGTATAATATCAAACAATATGAAGAAAAAAAATGGTTTAAATTTATTCAGTTAACGCTAAAAACCGTTTAGAGATCGCTGACGATCTTAGTTTATTTTTATTTTCATTGATTTTTATTTTTGAATAATTACGTTAAAATAAGTACTTGGTCTCATAGATATTCCATGTTTACGTTGTAATTCGTCGGATTGTTGTTAAAAAAATATCAATTTAAAAAAATCGTCAATTGGCTCGACTAGTTGTTTTTGACTACAATAATCTGTTTCGCTTTAATTTTTTTTTATTTTAGATGAATCGTTTCAACAGTTTGGGTTTTACCGATCAATAAAAAATTGTTTTAATTCAACCAATATTTTTTTTTTAAAGAAATATTCGGCTTTAGTCAAAGAACTATAAGAATTTTGAGTAGTTTTCCAATCGATCAGACTGTTGAAAAAAAAAATTAATAATATTAAAGATATTGCAGAACGTAATATGCAATAATTATGATATTGAAAAATAAGTGACAAATTTAAAAAAACATCGTTTAACAAATCCTGAGAAAACGGGATTTTGCTGCCTTGTTTAATTAATTTTCTGTTTGTTTTTTAATTCCATACAATTTTTTTAAGAACTTACTCCCCTTTCGTTGTAGAGGAACTCGGGATAAAATAGACTTTTTAGTACAGAAGGGGAACCAGCTGCACTATAACGCGACACCACATGACAATGAGTGCGGCACTGCTCATATTCTGTAGTATTATTATTGTTGAAATTATTAAAAGGTCAGCTGTGTGGGTTTCGCATATTTTCCGACCTTTGGCCTTCACTCGTTTAGTACTTCAGTCGTTTAGTTCACCGCAGAAAACATCTGCTTCAAACTATTTTACTATAATTTTTTTAAAAATCACTTTTCGCCGTTGCTGAATGTAGAATTCGCAGATTCGACTTCCGGTCGAAAGATCCAACCCATTTTCTTTTCCTTTAAGACATAAAGTCTTCAACTTCACTATCCTCTTAAGTCGTATAGTCCATTAAGAAAAAAACACTCGTTTCAAGCCTTTTCACAACTAAAAAAAAGTTACTTCCGGTCGGTCCTGATTTCCGAATTCAAAGATTCGATTTCCAATAAAAAAATTCAAAACGATTTTTTTCCATTAAGATGTCGAATTTTGATCTTCACTGCAGTTCTCAGGTTGTATATTTCACCGTCCGAAATATATATTTGAGATTTTTGAAAAAGTTACATTTGGTCGTTTCTGATTTCAGGATTCGCATGTCCTGCTTCCGGTCAGAAAATCAGACCCAATATTTTGTCCTCTCTTAGATATCGAATTTTATTTTTCACTGGAGCTCTTAAGTCGTATATTCCATCATTGGAACCATACGTTCAAAATCTTTTATTGTTCATTTAAAAAAAAATCCTTTTTCGTCATTTATCTGCAAATGGATAAATATTGAGTTGAGGAACAATTTGTATGGAGTTTGTAAATGTCTGTGCTAAATGTTAGCAGCGAGTGCGACATCGAGTATTTAAAAAAATCGTCTGTCTACCTGGATATCGAAGCAAATGATGAAAGCTTCGCAATTTGCGTAGGCTTCAAATTGCATTAAGCTCAAAATGCAGTGCAATTTCTATGCAAATATTTTAACGGATGTGAAAAATGGCGTTTCTGCGGTCGCTCAGTAAACCGATAACGACACAGAATGGTCAAAATTAGCGCCCCTATTCTACGCACAATACGAAAATTGCTGGTCGTATTGGAACGTATATAACTACAATTCGTTATTAGGTTCAATCACTTTCCTTTCCATCAGCAAAGCATTCAATTTGCATCACTTTTAACTATGCATCCATCCTTTCTACTGAGTTAGCTATTTTGTGTAGAAGCGCTTTAAAAATGACTGGCTTCAGGGACTGAAATATGTTAAATTCGTTAATTAAAAACCACTTGAAACTTCTCAAATTAATTCTTAGTGCAAAATACAGAATATTGTATATTTTCCTTTCTCATAAAAAGAGCTTTGATTTTCTTAAACAAAGAGCCTAAATTTGATATACTACCATAATAATCTTCATTTGGTATAAATTCTTCGCAAAAACGTAGAAATATAATAATTGTCACAACCGGTTTTGGTGTAATTAATACTATATATCAAACTAGTTGCAGAAAAAATGGTGAGGGTATTTTCAGAATAGAGCATTTGTTTATAAAATGAATTAAACATAATATTTTGACAATTATGGAAAGTTACTTTGAACTGGAATAATCGTGGGTACCATAATTTAGTAGTATAGTAATTTGTGTAGAAGTGCTTTAAAAATCACTGGCTTCAGAGACAGAAATGTGTTTAATTCGTTAATTAACAACCACTTGAAACTTCTCAAATTAATTCTCAGTGCAAAATACAGAATATTGTATATTTTGGTTTCTCATAGAAAGAGCTTTGATTTTTTTAAACAAAATGCCTTCGTTTTATATATTACCATAATAATCTTCACTTGGTATAAATTCTATAAAAATCGCTTTACGCATACTACTCCAAAGATTCGCTTTCGCTAGGCCTTACTCTCTTTGCAGTTAAACTGCACACCATTTAAGCAGAGCAATTTTTTTTCAATCCTTAAAGCAGAGTTGCAGACAAATCTATAAAATTTCATAACATTTATGGCATCAGAGATATGGATCTTTTAAATTATGATCTCAAAAAAAAATTGCTTCGCTCAAATGGTATGCAATATGAACCACGGAGAAAATCGGACCTAACGAGGGCCAACCCTTGGACCAGTGTTCTCTGGATCACGCCCAGAGTGTGAAACTCATGAATTTGGCTTCGAAGCAACCGTTGACCCACTTCGTTGGTCCACTTACAAAAAAAAAAAAAAAATTCTGCGGGCTCATCCTGAAAGGAGGGAATTATTTAAAAGATTTTCTTCCTTTTTCCTTGATCTTATAATAAATAAAGCCGCAAAGTTCCACTTTGTAACTTTTTTATTATGAAAGTAAAAATTTTGAAAAATTTGAAACACATAACAAATTTTAAAGTAACTGTGTACCTACCATATTATTGAATAGTAATAGTGATATCATGTATAAAATTTTACTTCGCTATTTTATGTTTTGCTAATGTTAATGAAATAACATCATATTTTCTACAAGTCATAATTCTGAGAAATTCAAAACATATTGCAGATTATTACAAAACTGTGTTGTCACGTACTAATAATCGCAATATAGTACTGATTTCATGTATAAAATTTGAGTTAATTATTTAGTGTTTCACTAAAGTTTAAGTACTTAAATTAAAGTCAGAGGATAGTAGAAATAGTTAGAATTCACATCAGCGTGAATTTTTCGAAAATTGATCTCATCGATCAAACTAGATTCTCTCGGGGAGTAAATTGAAGTTTGAAAAATCTGTTATTGCAGGGATTCAGGAAATGCGGAGTAAGGAAAGGTTGACATCTCGTGACGATAACGTAAAATACTTTGTTAATGGGTAAAGCGCGGCGATTGCGAGAATTGATAAAGCTATCTCATTGCCGTAGTGAGAAAGTATTCGCAGCACGTTCGTATGGCCAAGGTGCATAGCAAATAAACCATTCGTTTGCACCGCAAACACTACGGCTAGCGGATGAATGAATTTAGCAAATGCTGTTTGCTCTCCAAGACGCGAAGCGCAGCGTCGCATCGCGACGCGGTGCAGGGCGAAAGCACGAGCTGCACGTTGCTTTCCTACTACTTGTTCCCAGATGCGGGTCTCGGCTGCGCGTAATTTCAGAACAAGAAACCACTAGCCGAGAGTTAATACGCGATGAAAATGCACCGACAAACGTGCTCCTTGCTGTTTCATTACCAGCGCGCAATCATTGCACGGAATAATCATTAACTTATGCATTATCTTTGTGCGTGAACAGCGAAGTTGGGCCCAAGTTTCACGGGAAATTACGAACGTCACTGCCATTAACGAAAATTGGGTTCTCGAGAAGGGCTTTGTTTAATTACGCCTCATGGAAATATAATTATCCGATTTAAAATACACTGCCAAAAATGTTGGGCGAACTTCTATACATTTATCGGAAATTTTGTGCATAAATCGGTACATCACATTTATTAGATAATTATATTGTAATATTGCAGTACTTTCACGTTACATTGGAATTTTTTCAATGGACTTAATATACCGTTTATTAATTTTAATAATATGGGAATACTGCAGTACTGTGATATTAAATTAGAATGTTTTCAATGGGCTTAATATACCGTTTGTTAATTTTGCATCATACTTTGATAATGAATTCTTGAAATGAATTTTTGTTATTCACAAGGAATATTTAATTCGTGGTAAAACAATGAAGAAAGTATAAGAATAACACCGATGCCAATAATTAATACTTGTACATACACACGGACACGTTTAAAAAAATATACATTACAAGCCTCCTGGAGTTTTTTTTTTTTTTTCATTTTCGTAATACATATCACTTAAGAGGGGCTGATTTTTTGACAAGATTAGAAAAAAATTTACTTTTGAAAATATATTATACATTTCAACTGTAGATATGCCTCATGGTTTCAAAAATTTCATTTTCTTTCCATTAGCTCTGATTTTTACGAAATTCACTAAAAAATATATGATCCCGAATGCAATTAAGCTTAATCAGATATTGTGCAAGAAATCTTTTTGACATTTTTTTGAATCTGAAAAGTGATATCATTGAAGATACTAGAAGTGTTGACCTTAAAAGAGGCTAGAAATTAATATTAAAAAATGCGCAAAAAGAATTCTTGTCTGTGGATATTTTTTAAAAGTGTCCATTCCACAAATGGTTTGAGAGGCATTCATTTATTAACGAGGTTAGAGAGTATAGGCTTTAAATTTCAAAAAAGAAAATGTCTTACGTTTCAATTTTAAATGTCTAACATTGGTAAAAACTTGATGTTTCGTTGTTTGTTTCTGTATGCTCTGTTTTTTGAGGAAATTCAATAAAACAGAAATGATCCTGAATGCAATTAAGGTTAATTGTGAACCGGAGCTAGGAATGGCGACTATTCGATCTATCGATCGCGCTGATGGCTTTGGGTTGGCAGTATGGTGGTCGGTACAGAGGAATAGATTGAGGGCGGCACCAGAGCGCGAAAGCCACATCAATGTTCGCTTTCGCCCGAACATTTCCAAGTGACTCGTATTCCATTTGAATTCAATAGCTTCGTTATTTAATTCGTGCCAACAAAGTGGTACGCACAAGCACCCTCGGGTCTCTCCGCATTAATGGTACCTATAAATGTCGAGTCCTATACCCTTTCTTCTCTACGCAAACGTCCAGCCGGAAACGATTGCACAAATTCTCTTCGATCATATTTATTCGTCGCTAACAATCCACTAAATATCGGTTCGATCCAGCACAAAATATCGATTGGTGCGTTGGCAAAATGAAAAAGGACTTTTTCCCGACTACTCTGAAAAGACCACATTACACGCCTGCGGGTGGAAATTTGCGACCGGCGGGACGAAAAGTAACGCAGCGGAATGAAAAGTGTTGAAAAGTGTTATCCAAGAGGAAGCGTCATTTTCACCTCAGGTTTTTTGTGAGCAAACTTCACCCTCGGCTGAAATCACGCACTTTCCTCCCTTGTAGCATAATGTACTATTTTGCGTTCTTGTTTCAAGAAATAGCATGTGACACTTGTACGAAATGGTGGACTCTCGACGGCGGTCAGGAAAATGGCCGCGCGAGCAGCAATCAAGTCGAAATGTTCGCTTTTTCGCACTAGTATCACAATAGTATTTTTCTACAAGAGGCCAAACGATCATTTTGCATACTGCGAATCCTAAAGCAGCACAAAATGGAAACGAAGTGCTGTCTTCTCACAAGCAGTACCCAGTACCGGGTTTGGCCTCGTTCACCAAACCATATTTTTCTTTACGAGTACAATGCAAAATCCGACTTCGTCTACGGTCTATAGACATGCAAACTGCGGTTAGTCTCGGCAACCACGGATTTTGCATGCCTGAGGGAAAAAAAGTATTTTGAATAATTTCTACGTTGAATAATTATGGTTTGCCTACAAAAGATTGCAAATTATTTCTAAAGAATAATTATTTTCAGTTATTTATGATATGGGGGAAATTTTTATTTTTTCATAATGGTCGATCATATGCATTGATATTGACTAAAGGTTTTAATATTTTATATTGTAGTTTAAATAATTTTAGAATGCCTATAAAATATTCTTAATAATTTTTATAGGATAATCACTTCCATTTTTTATGGCAACAGTGAAATATTTATTCCCACAATAATCGGTCACGAATATTCATTTTAGAGAGTATTCGAAATGCTTTTTCATTTTAATTGTGCTCATTACTGAACGATTCAGCTTGACATATGAATCCGATGCAGCGAGATACATTTTTCTAACGAAAAGAACTCTGCGACAGTTAATTATTTTCCTGACTGTTAACGAGCTGTGATATAACTACGTGCGAAAGCGTTATTAACGCTGCTTTGTTATATTGAATCATCGACAATAGCATAATTAAATGAAGAAGATTGCAAAGTAGAACCATGCAAATTGCGTCCTCGTTATTTTCCATTTTACATGAAGCCGCCTGTACGGGGTGTTGATTAATTTTTACTCCCTCATAGATAAAGCTTTGTACAAAGTAAAAAATAATGAGTCTCTTTCGCATACAACATTTTTTTAAACATAGAAATCAAAATTAACAAAATCTTACTTAACCACAAACAAATTAATGAATTCAAATAAATCCAATGCCTTATTTCATTGATTAATTAATAAACTCTATTTTAAACTCTTCTGTATATTTTCACGTCCAAATTTCAAAATTTTATTGAATTTCTTTTAAGATAAAAAAAAAATGAACATACCGAAATTAACAAATTCTTATTAACCGAAAAACAAACCATAACATGTAAAGAAATTGAATATCGTATGCCTTCAGTAAATTTGTATAATTTCGGCATTTTTCATTTTTGTTCGCCTTAAACCATTTTGAGTATCTTGTCATGCAAATCACGAAGATTTATTTATTCATGAAATAGACCTTCCTCCTGGAGGAAGGCAAATTAAAAAAAAATATATCTCTTGCATAAATGTGGTTTCAGCCGGTTGGTGATACATTTCATTAATGGTGCTTTAACCGTGGAGCGGTTCTGTTTTCGTTTGCAAATTAAGGTTTTATGTTTATTTTTATTTTTTTCGTAATAGGGGCAGCGTCAACAGCTTGGCCCATGGAATCCAATTAAGGGTCCCCGACATCACGCATAGGTGGACAGCTGCTGGCTTGGTGACGTGGAAAATACGGAACAGACGCGAGGTCTTTTATGGCTTCGATCATTTTTGTAACTAGGCGAATACCCAATCCACTAGCGCCATCTTCACACTTGTACGGTTTTGTGGTTTCCCCTTTTACTATAGCCATTAATTGCGGGTATATTAGTTCGGGTCATGAGCATATTTTCCAATTTAGTCCAACACCTCGGCACATTTGCAGTTGCAATTCTTATTAAATTAACAAAAGAAAGGTTATTAAAAACAATTATAAATTTCTCTTTTTAATTAACTTAATTATCTGATTAAAAAAAGGATACATGATTTTTCGTCGACATTTCTACAACGGTTTAGAAATATCATTTTTTGAAAATTTTTCATACACGCAATTAGTCAAAGTACATTTTACACGAGTTCAGTATAAATGAATATACAGTATATGAATTTTCCAAATATTTTTTACAGTGGAGCTTTATATACCGGTATATCGTACATGATTTTTTTTTTTTTTTCATTGCACGTTCCCAACAGAAAAGCGAATTTATTTATCAAGAAAAGGGTCTTTACGAAG
The DNA here is from genome assembly GCA_947507545.1 of Clistopyga incitator. Lineage (NCBI taxonomy): Eukaryota > Metazoa > Arthropoda > Insecta > Hymenoptera > Ichneumonidae > Clistopyga > Clistopyga incitator. Next base: position 6,413,453 of record OX382177.1, read on the forward strand.
TTGTTTGAAAGATTGTAATTGTAACATCGGTTAGCTGTTGTAGGGAAAAATGTTGAGCTTTTTGGGTTCTTAATTGTTGAGCTTATTTGAACGGAAATTTTGTATAAATTTCCGAGTCTTCCCTCCATTCCACGGCTAATGTTCCAAGATGGAACGACGGGACGACGTCATGGCTGCAACGAATGGTTCTGGTAATGTGAAACATTACAGAGCATCTGTTGTTCTGTAGCTTCTATACATCTCGTTTCTTCTTTCTTTTTTTTTTTTACTAACGTGCACTACGTGGTGGTAGTCTAGCCAAGGACAGACAGAACAGTGCAATTCCGACTGTTTCGTTCCAACAATTAGAGATATACGTATATCGGATGTGCAGGTGGTTAGAACGAGGTGAAAAAGAAGCGGATCGACGTCCGCCTGATTTATGGGATTAACTGTAGGTGGCGGGAATAGTTGCAGCCTTCGCCCTCTAACAATTCGCCCTCTTGCACCGCAGCATTCTTTTCCTCTTTCTCTTTCTTTGTTCGCCTGTCCAAAATGGTAAATGACCCCTTTGTCTAATTCCAATGGCATAATTTGTGCCTTTAAATTACTGGCGAGACACTGTAATTTTACATCGTATAGTCAATGCCGTTTATTACAAAATTGTTACATCTCGACTCTAATAAGACATGATTAAAATGTTTATCAAGCACTTGTTTAATTAGGAGCTGAAAATGATTTCCATAATCGCACTTTATATCAAATTTATAGAATAATGAATGATAAATATCAATGAACCGCGAAGTAATGTGAATTTAGTTTTAATTAAATGGTTAATGATTAAGGTCCAATATTCAAATGTTTGATGTTCCATTTTGTTGGAATTTTGGCAGACCTTGCGACGCATACTAGTCAAATAAGGAACCGGTCGAAAATGTTTGTTAATCGTGAGCTTAAAACAACAAACTGCATTCAATTAATCACTGGGAGAATAAACACGTGTTTCCAAATATGTCACATTACTGCAGGAAATCAATGTTATCGACAACAGTAAGTTGCAATTGCTGATTAGACTCTATATTAGCTGTTAAAGTTTCATTTCGTTTAATTACCGACGACAGAAAGCAATGAATTTTATGAATTATGTTTTTTACCTAAATATTTTATAATTCTTCCAAAAGCAGATTCTAAATCATTTCTTTTTGCTCAGTCGACAAAACCAAAAACTGACTTTAAAACCAAAACTGAAGAAGCTTTGTTTAATATGAATTTTTCAATAAATTAGAATTTGATGTCAGTGCACTCAGAAAGAATAGTTCAAAACATTAAGAAAAGTGGTTTAGACCAAAGGTTCGTATGGATGCGTGGGCGGGAGCATGTATGTACAGCTTCGAAATTCCAATTACCTCTAATCTAAGAGCGTTTCAACCGATTGATCTGGAATTTGGCACATGAGTGAAGCAGGCTGCCCTTGATTGTTGCCAATTTTGACATCATGAAGGCAAAAATTTGGTTCTTACGGTTTTCAAAAAAAAAATCTAAATAGAGCCTGGCTGCCTCTACTGTTGTCAAATTAACGATACTTTGTTGAATGACTTTTCAAATTGTGAACAGTTTTGAAATTTCCGAAAAATGTATAATATTGCAGTAACTTTTGCAAAATATGAACTAGCCAACCTAAATTTTGTATGCAAGTGCATAATGCTTTCGCATTTTTTATAACATTTCGTAAAGCTTCCTCTATGGCATTCTTCGACGTGCAGGTCGATGTGCAGAAAGTTATCAGTATTTTACAAAATGCTAGAGAAGATTTGTTAGCTGAATTTGCTCGAGAAAAATGGATTTCTTAGTTCTTGGTGTCTTTAATTTAAAGAATAGTACTTTACGACACTAGCAAGTAACAAATGTTACAAACCGAAGTTGAGTGTTGCAATCAAACGAGTAAATAAAACATTTATCGCACGAGTATCGTAAGAAATTTTATTGCACAAGGCATGAAAATGCGGACTTGTGCACCCGTAGTATGCGTGAAATCGCGTTTCTCACACCGAGTGACATAGCATACATTTTTCTGCTGTCCAAAGGCATTCAAATCCAAACTACAGTAAACTTAGTATTTAATCAATGCATAATAAATCCGTAACAAAATTTTGTTCGATGCCTCGAGACAGTGCAGAAATTTGTGCATTCCATCAGCTGGCATTTTTGTATTTCTATCAACCATTGGAATTGCGCATTTCAATTTTTAATACAGTTGTACAAGGCCCATGTATATTGGTTGGTATTTGTGATAATTGTGCGACTCGGGTGTAGCAATAGGTCGAGGTGAACTCAATGGAAATAATAGTCTGGATTTGCGGCTGTTACTGCGGCTCTCATTCTACGTTCGCTATCCATTATACGTTATCCGCTCTGCAACCGCACATTTCCCTCAGTACGCATACTTCTTCACTGACCTGTACAGGATCATTCCACCCGCCTGCTTCCTGCCTCATCAACAAGCCGCGGTGTGTTGTGTTGGATTATTAATTTTTTTCAAACCATATACAATCTGATCGATCCATTAATATGCTCGCTTCTCTGAACATCTACATTCGCTATTGTTATTATGGCATTATTTATTGATACGATTGGTGCGATTGCCAATTGATATTATAATTTACCAACGGTTTTACGTTTAATATTTACACACAAATGTATATGTATATGAAGTATTGTCTCTGTAAATTCAGCGACAATTTATTTTTCGGCCATCTCAAATCTGCCCCGTCGTTTACCAAACATTCCACTAAAGGGCACTCGATGTGAATTTCTCAGATTTTTCAATCCAATATCGACAAAACATCGTTTTTTTTTTTTTTTTTCAAAGTAAATATATGTTTGAAATTTTAAGTTACTGAAAAAAAAAATGGATCCACATACAATTATTTTCCCGTTCTTCGGTAAAAAATCAGTGTTACAAGAACGGGAATTTTATGTGGATCCATTTTTTTTTTTCAGTAACTTCAAATTTCAAACATATATTTACTTTGGGAAAAAAAAAAAACGATGTTTTGTCGATATTGGATTGAAAAATCTGAGAAATGCTCATGAAATGGCATTTAATGGTACTTTGCGACTAATTATGGGACCAATCTGACATGATCGAAAAAAAAAGTCGCTGAATTGACAAAGAATGCTTTGTATACATACATTTTTTTTTGTTCAGTCGCGGATTATCGGAATTTCCGTAAATCCGCGGCCTCGAATTTTGGCTGACGTAGATCGCAGTAATTATCCAAATACGGCGTTACAGGATATATTTCCACTCGATACGCGTACAATGCACAGCGTATGAATACTGAAAGCGCTGCCTGGGGAAAATCTCTCACGGTATTATGATGATTGAAAGAGAAATGAGAGAGCAAACCCAATTTTAAAGAGTGTATTTGTAAACTGTTCGCTGCATTGTTCTTATCCGATTAATTAACGTTTACACTACGTTCCATGTGCAATTCCCAGATAAATGCTCTTAAATTTTGAGCTTCCCCAATTAATTAGCCCATCGTAATTTTTCAGATTCGCGGAGAAATACTCCGCCATATCTTTTTTGTTCTGAGCCTCTAATAATTCCGAGACTTACATTTTTTCACTATTACTCATATCTTAAAAGTAATAAGTCGTCTCACGGAGTTCACGTTTGTAAGTTTGCGATTTAAGGGATCATACTAAGCCAAAAAAAAAAAAAATGAAAGAAGACAAAGTATTTTCTCTGGAACAGTTTCAATTCATGACCGCCCTCTCAGAGACAAATTTCTTTTCATCCAATAAATTTACCAGGGGCAAATTAATTTGTTCGTACTTTCTGATAAATTGTTCTTCGATTTTGATAAATTCATTCGATCCAAGTTAATTTCTTTTCCTATGGATTAAGCGTGATTATTGAACGCATTTTACTCAAAAAATAAATTGTCAAATTTGGTTGACAATAAATGCGAATCAAAATTACACACCCAATTTCTATAGGCCAAGTTGTAAATTGTAGGAAAAAAAACCTGCTTCTGTGAAATTACGTTGGCTCGAAAATAATTAACAAAGATCCACCCACGTTTCCGGTGGTTACTGTTGTATGGTGTCTCAATTATTATACTGAAATCCATTTCTACAACGATTTCATTTCTGAAAACAACTCAACTGGAAGCGACCAAATGAATATCTCTTCCATACAATGACTCGGGCATAATTAAGGTCTCCCCAGAAACATTTCTGGCATAATAAAAACATCCGAATCGCAAGGCTGCCGGTTTACATCTCTGCCACAAAACAACTCTCTGGCCTTTCAAGCCTGATGCAGGAACAGTAGCATGCTCTTGGGTAACCCACGAGTAAATTCCTGGATTATGTACAGGCAAATTAGCCTAATTATTATTTTTATTTACTTATTCATGCATGGGTTTCTCCATAATAAATTACATATTACGGTTGGTCATCCTCACACATGATACACTTTGTTATCATCCTTGAGCATATTAGTAGTTCAATATTACCATTATTTAAAAAAATTGTATATAATAAATTATAAATTATATCGACGTTATTTTGTTGATTGAAAAATAGGGGGAAAGAAATTTTTTTTTCTCTTCCAAATTTCAATTAGTAAAATTGCACCATTCACATGCTACAATCTAAGTACCTTCAAACTGATAATTTTTTCATAATTTTGTCTGTTGGTTGGTCATCCTCACACATGATAACTTTGTTATCATCCTTTAGGATATCAGTAGCTTAATATTACCATTATTTAAAAAATTGTATATGATAAATTATAAATTATCCTGACATTATTTTGTGATTGACAAATAAGGGAAGAGATTATTTTTCCCTTCCGAATTTCAATCAATAATATTGCACCATTTGACGACGTCACGTGCTACAATTTAAAAGCTTTCAAACTGATCATTTTTTGATAATTTTGTCTGTTGGTTGCTAGATATAGATAGAATACGCCACGTAAATCATCTGTCAAACTGACAGATCAATTTTGATTGTGGCAATTAAAGGATTTTGATTAAACACGAGTAAATTTGGAGTTGATGCTTTTGAAACTATTGATGGAAAATGAATGGAGATGCACTATATGAAATTTTCTTGTATGAACGGTAATTTCCGTCCATTTTTCGGGTGGGGGTCAAAATAGCGAATGGCTAAAATAGCGAATTTAATAATGATGGCTATCCTAGATTCAGAAGGTCTTCATTTCGAAATCCGCTATTGCAGTCATTCGCTGTTTGGTCCTCGCCCCATTTGTTGGGAATAAAATGCCCCGAATACCACGGGAGTTTGAAAATTAATCTGATGCGTCTCTCAAGGTTCCCCGCACACAAATGGGCACGTCAAGTTTTCCACTCGTGCTGCAGGCTCGTGATTTTTAAGCCTGGAAAACTTGACACGTTAATTTGCTTGCAGCGAAGCTATCGGAAAATATCCGATAATTTCGAAGCTCTTGTGGAACAAGTGAATAAACGTCGAGTAGATTTCCATTTTTGTGGCGCATTATTAACAAAGTTTGTTCCATGCGCAAGTCGAAATGAAGCAAGGAACTTACTTTTTAGGCATTGTAGACGCCGCGGTAAAAAAGGAATGTTGCAAGCTTCTACTTTGCAACTTTTTTTCGACTTTTACTTTAAAGTGACGTACATTTTTCATTGTCAAGTGAAGAGCTGGAGAGATATAATGCAATGAAGGGTTGGAACGATGGTCGGAGTGAAACAGCTGAGAACGCGATTAGAGGGAGATAGAGAGAGAAGAGGGAGAGGAAAGAAGGCAAATAATAGGAGAAAAAATGGGGGAGGTACTGCATGGCTTATAGTTCCAGGGAATCGGGAAACTGGAGAATGATGGTAATCCCTTTGGATGACTCTTCGTTCCTCGTGGCTACGACTTTCTTTTTACCTTCTAACTTCCGTTCTCTGCCTTGGTCTGCTCTTCGGTAAGCTAGATTTTTTCCTCTCTTTAAACCGAACATCGGCGTGCGACTGGGGCGAGGGACAAGGGGCACGAAATGCGAGGAAACGAGGGGGGGAAGAAGAGCCCCAGGCTAAAATGGAAATTTCGTTCTATGTGCGCGCCTGACTCAGGAATACAGGCTCTTGAATGGACGTTTTACTGAGGGTAACGAAGACCCTACTTTGCTCCATAGCTGGCACTGTGATTTCTGAAAAAAAAGAAAGAAAAAAATATATACATATATATATGTATGTATATAAGAACGAAAAATGAAGTGAAACGAGATACGGTATAATCTTGTAATGAATAAAAAGTAGGGATAACGGATATTAGAGTAATCAGTAGATATAAATTGGTAGATTGTGCAGCTCGTGCAGCGACGGCAAATTGGAATATCAGAATTTCATCAATTTTTATTAGGCTCCAGTAATTATACATAAACTCAATGTAATTCCATTAGCGCAAAATTAACCATTTTATATATTCGCTTATTTCTTTTGATATCGCGGTGAACAATCTCCATTTATTTATTGGCATTTATTTTATCCAGGGATTTTTTTAAATGATAATAATTCGGGAATTATCATTATTATTTTATCGAGAAATCTATTAATGACATTTTCCCTTGACTTTATGACTCTGTCCCTTGAAATTTATTATTGAAAAATGATAGGTTGCTTTTATATGATAATACTTGATACGAAAATTTAATTAGTTGAATATTCACTTGCTATGACATAAAAATATTGAGGCAGATGAAACTCAATTGCATCAAGAAAACTTTCTTGAAACTAAAACTGGCGATAACGATTGGGACGCTCCTGCAATGGTGAAAGCTAACTGAAGTAAAACCGGACGATTCTATATTTTTCCTAATCCGTTTAGCCAACTTCGTTGATTTGATGAACTCGTAGTGGGCATTTACTCAATTCGCGGAACTTTTAATGTACTTCGACATTCCGAATGCAATTTTACTTAGCTTCATTACCTTTTTCATTGCAATTCATGATTCACTGTAAGATGAAGTGACAGGACAATCGAACAATTCAACAGAACCTCTAATTATCGTGACGAAATTCGTGACGTAATTCGACCTTTATGCTTACGAAGATACATTTTTTTTTTTTTTCAATAACGAATAATGAATTGAAGTATTTTCAACAAGTCCAAGATAAAAATGATAGATCGAATGCTTTTCAAAAGCTGAAAATAATAAAGTATGTTGAAGCTCATATAAATGCAATGGAATATCAAGGTAGTTTACTGCAAACAGTAATTTTAAGGGCATTAAATAATGTATCAAGAACCGTTCGCATTATAATAACTATTCAGCAACAGAAAAATCTGTACAATACGGCGGAAGCTCCAATTATGTTTCGAAGTTCGTGGTGTGGATAAACCTTATTAATTAAGTAGTTCTAATGATGGCTCAAGTGCTTTCACTGAAGTGGGCGATGAAAATAAATAGGTACATTGAAGTTCGTATAAATGCAATGGAGTATTGAGGTAATTGCCCGCAAACAGTGATGACTACGGCATTTAATAATGTATGAAAGCCATTTTCACTATAATTAACTATTTATTGTTACGTTGTTTTACTGAATAATGGGACAATAAATGGTTAATTGGACAATTCAACGCTAGCCTCAACTAGCGTCCGAAATGTGCGACATAGACTAACGTTGATTGATACGAATATACCTTCAAGTATTTTCAACTACAAGACGAAGGTGATGGTTCGAGAGCTTCTGCAAAGGTGAACCTTAAAAATAAAAAGGTATATTGAAGTTTCTATATTTGCGATGAAATATCGGGCTAATTTCCTGCAAACAGTGATGACTATGGCATTAAATAATGCAGCAAGAATCATTTCCATTATATTGGCAATCATTCATTGCTACATTGTCCACTAAAACAGTGACATGGACAAACCTTAACGGCTACGAAAATGCTCTCAAGTATTTTTAACCCCAAGACGAAGCTGATGACTCGAGTGCTTTTACAAAGGTGAACCCTAAAAATAAAAAGGTACATTGAAGTTCGTATAGACGTAATGAAATATTGAGGTAGTTGCCTGCAACCACTCACGACTAGGGCATTTAATAATGCAACAAGAGTCATTTCCATTATAATAAACCATTCATTGTCACATTGTCCACTAAAACAGTGACATGGACAAACCTTAACGGCTACGAAAATGCTCTCAAGTATTTTTAACCCTAAGACGAAGCTGATGACTCGAGTGCTTTTACAAAGGTGAACCCTAAAAATAAAAAGGTACATTGAAGTTCGTATAGACGTAATGAAATATTGAGGTAGTTGCCTGCAACCACTGACGACTAGGGCATTAAATAATGCAACAAGAGTCATTTCCATTATAATAAACCATTCATTGTCACATTGTCCACTAAAACAGTGACATGGACAAACCTTAACGGCTACGAAAATGCTCTCAAGTATTTTTAACCCCAAGACGAAGGTGATGACTCGAGTGCTTTTACAAAGGTGAACCCTAAAAATAAAAAGGTACATTGAAGTTCGTATAGACGTAATGAAATATTGAGGTAGTTGCCTGCAACCACTCACGACTAGGGCATTTAATAATGCAACAAGAGTCATTTCCATTATAATGAACCATTCATTGTCACATTGTCCACCAAAACAGTGACATGGACAAACCTAAAGGGCTACGAAAATGCTCTCAAGTATTTTTAACCCTAAGACGAAGGTGATGACTCGAGTGCTTTTACAAAGGTGAACCCTAAAAATAAAAAGGTACATTGACGTTCGTATAGACGTAATGAAATATTGAGGTAGTTGCCTGCAACCACTGACGACTAGGGCATTTAATAATGCAACAAGAGTCATTTCCATTATAATAAACCATTCATTGTCACATTGTCCACTAAAACAGTGACATGGACAAACCTTAACGGCTACGAAAATGCTCTCAAGTATTTTTAACCCGAAGACGAAGGTGATGACTCGAGTGCTTTTACAAAGGTGAACCCTAAAAATAAAAAGGTACATTGAAGTTCGTATAGACGTAATGAAATATTGAGGTAGTTGCCTGCAACCACTCACGACTAGGGCATTAAATAATGCAACAAGAGTCATTTTCATTATAATAAACCATTTATTGTCACATTGTCTACTAAAACAGTGACATGGACAAACCTTAACGGCTTCGAAAATGCTCTCAAGTATTTTTAACCCCAAGACGAAGCTGATGGCTCGAGTGCTTTTGCAGAAGTGAACGATGAAAATGAGTAGGTATATTGAAGTTCGTATAGACGTAATGAAATATTGAGGTAGTTGCCTGCAAGCAGTGATGACTAGGGCATTAAATAATGTATCAGGAGCCGGGTCGATGGGTCGAATGGTACCAGCGACGAGCCTTACAAGATATGTATATACATATATATAGATATGTACTGTACATACTACAAGATATATATAGATATATATATATATATAGACATATATACGTGCTAGACTAAATGTAGTGTAAGTGAGGGAGTGCTAGGCGGCCGGTAGGGTGCGCGAGAAAGGGTTTCCACCGAAGGCTGAGGTGTCTTCTTCTATAAGTAGTTACGGTGAGGTTTCTCCCTGGGAAAGATCCGCCTCGGCTATTCCCCTCATCACCGCGCTGCTCGAGGTCGATAGACCCGGCATCTCTCTCTTTCTCTCCCCCCCCCCCCCCCCCTCTCTTTCTCCACCTACCAACTTTTTCTTTCGCACCTAGTAGAATCCCTTCCTAACGGGGTTCGATCTAGTAGTTCCTTAACTCCCTGCTGTACAAGTTATATTGACGCAAGTACCTGCAGTCCGTTTTATTCTATTCTTAAACCTGAGAAACTAAAGTTACTCTGCTGCAACTACTAATATAGATTGAGTACTCGGAAATTTACATACCCAAGACCCGAAGATGAACACTTTGGCAGCCATATTTGAATGATGACGTCAGAACGAGAAAACTTAGGCCAAACAATTGATACTACTCAGGAACTATGAGGCACGAAATATATTGGAAAAATAAATCGATATATTATCTATCGATAGATGGTCATCTATCTATCAATTTTGTGGGGTGATTTTTTTTTATTGTCAATATCACTGAAACTTTATTTGCTTGGGATTTCATGAAGTTACAATTTAGCAGCTTGAGGAAAAATAATTTGATCTGCAACACTTTTATCATTTTTTTGGGTTGCTGTTTTTATTAGAAGCCTGAGTTACGAGTTTGAATCCATATCTCATGTTAAATAGATTTTGTCAGTTTACGAGAATTGTTATTTTTATTTTGTTAATTACCTGGAATTGCAACTTACATGAATGTTTTAAAAAAAAGGGATTGAGTCGTAAAAACAACAGCAGTCAAATTACACCATAAGAACTTAAGATAACAGGTAATTGTAAATCGAAATGAGATTGAAATAAAACTGTTATAGAGATTAGGTCCAGTTTTGGATTTAATCTAGAACACATTTAAATAGAGAACGAACTTATTTTTCCAAGTGCTTATTACAAAGCTTCAGGCATAGAAGCCTCGATAAATTGTAAGCCCTCCCAAAAACACTCGACAAGTGTTGAAGAGGTTGCGAAATCAACAGAAACGGAGGGTTCCAGAAGTGACCGGAAGTGAAGTGAACAAAACAATGTAGCCAATGAAGAAGGAAATTCCAAGCTCAAGAAGGCAAAACAGAAGACTAAGTACTCTACTAAGTACTGAGGTATTTTACCCATGCTACTTTTTGTCATTTTGCTTCCTCATGAAGGCAACTCTGTTTTTGGGATTTTTTTTCTGGTATTTTCATGTAACGCCACTTAGAATGTTCCGAAACGTTTAGAAAAGTGGTTTAGAAAAAATGTACGCATGTAAAATTTAAAGGTTACCTCCGGAATGGCTTTATCAATCGAGTTAAAATTTGGTACACACGTGAGGCCGGTAAACACCATTATTTGTGATTATTTTGAAAAAAAATTTAACCGTAGATCATTTTTTATTCAATTATGTATTTTTAAAAACATGTATGTATGTTCTATAGCTACGACAAATTCGTAGTTACAGACCTAAATAATTTTTTACGAATGAGACTATGTCACAGGTCACGTGACACTAGATCAATTCAAGTGTTGCTAGACAGTGAGCCGGGATATATAAAGGTAACATTAATCCATTTACATGAAACAAGAATGCAAAGTAGAGCTTTGCACATTGGTTGCTGATTACATTTGAATGTTTACGAAGTTTCCACTGCGAGGAAGCCAAGATATATAAGCAATCTTTCTCATAGAAGTAGTTTTGTAATCATTCAAATATAATTAGGAAGCAATTTACAAAAATGTACTTTACATGCATATAGAAAATTTAATTTTGACAAAATATGCTTGAAACGCGTTAAGAAATGTTAGTAAAGAAAAATCTCGTTACCAAACGGCTGAAAATGTTTTTACCTCATATTTTTGTGGATATACGCGAATGTCCTCGCGAAATTTTGTTTTTGTGGCTCGTTCTTATTCAGCGTGATGTTACAGCGGTGCATAAAAGCGCGATTCGCTGTCACGATCAGCTGCAGAAAAGAAACGACCGACAGGGAAATCCATTATTTTCTATTCCGCGGCCACATAATCCGGCAAAAATTCCATTTCATAACATAGTTGGAAGTCGGAGGCTCGCCTATAAACGGCTTTTCAGCCATAAAATAAGCTATTTCAATTCTCAGGTCCTGCCGTTAGTCGAGGCTTTTTCTCATTTCCATCTACCTTGAAGCTCTGGTGGCGACAGGGATGAAGGGACGTGAGAAACGCTCGCGTTATTTTCCGCTAGCGCGCAAGAATCTTAAAAGGTCTCGTTAAAAAGATTTCCCCGTCGAACTAATTCGACAAAACTAATCTTTTATCGCATCCATTTCCAGCTATCATCGAAACACCCGCTTTTTCCGCAACTGCCTCTCCTTTCGGAACTCTTCTTCGGAACATTCTCCAATTGACATGCGGAGGCACGGATAAAATAGAGATGAGAAACGGAAATGTTGCGGGTTCAGCCGGAATCGAACTGAACAAACGTCACCTGGAAATGTCTCGGTTCGGTGGGTGACGTCGAATGCGCTGCATCGATGCTGAAATCGACTATTCTTGGCGCGGCTGACGTCGAGTGCGCGTGTTGGATCAGGAAATGCCAACAACACCGGGGAACCTTCCGTGCCCGTGAAGGAAACGCCGTCGTCGTCGTCGTGGCCCATGCGCCAACAGCAATACCAACAACACACGGCAGCGCTCCTCGCATTCGTTAAATCTGCAAGAAGTTTCGTCGAGCACTCGGGGGCCGCGCGTGAACGACGAGAGTTCCATTGCGCGAGGGTGGACCAGAGGTCGACCGAGGGATCAATAGGAATCCTGAAATATATGGCGTAACGTGACACAAGCTTTGAACTTTTGACCCAGCGTGCACACATCGTCCAACCGGCCATTATGCACCGACTCCCTATTGTCTGCGCTTGCACACAGCACGCGCCTTCCGCATTCTCTGCTGCTTTACACTGCGACTGCAAACCCTACAAACCGTTGGGAACCAACACACTTTCGTGCCTCTGGAGCACGAAGAGGATGTACAACCCGGAGAGTGTGATGGGATAGTCGTATAATGCTGGAGAAGAGGTCTGCACTCTCGCCGACTCCCCGACTCTCTTCCTCTTGTTCCTTTTCCTTCCTCGAGTTGTATCTATTAAAACTAGAGCCCCGGACCAACACTTGGCTCCTCGGGAAATTGTGCAAAAAGCTTCGACCCAAAATGGATCGCCCAAAAAGACACGCGTTCTTTTGGCCTCGAGAAGTTTTTGATTAGAAATGTTTTCCCGTTCGCTAACCGGCTGGGCCATTCGTCTTTCGTGGCAGCGCATCACGAAATTGCGCTACCTATTTCTTTGGAAGAGCTTGTACGACCTAAATTTTTGATATCCCTTGACAAGTAGGTCAATTATTTATCTGACGATCAGTCAGTGAAAATAAGTACGCAAAGTCTAAAATTTGCATATTACTTACTACTTATTTTTTGCCTTCTACAAAGCCACTCCTGTGGGAATGTATGCTAATTTACTTTGGCTTCCTCTCAAAGGAAGCTTTGTGAAAAGCGAGAAATTATAAGGAAACAATGTACCACTATGCCTCCTTGTTTTTAATTAATGGCTTTTAAAATTTTAAACACACGAGGGACTTGCCTCGAATTTTTACTCAAGCATTGTTCAATGGTAGATCATATGGGAACCAATTTTGAACCTGGTATCTCGTGATTTGTACGAGCTACACTTTTATTCAAAGGTGTAGCGTAATGTGGGAAACAACAAAAATTGTCTAACATTATTAATTCTCTTTGAGAGATCCGCGTTTTGAAAAAATTCATTTCTATAATATTTTGGAAGATTTTGGACGACATGTAAAATTATGTTTTAAAGGTAACTATCTAAAAGGTCGTAAAGAATATCAAGCTTTTCTTTTTCGCGGTCCTTTGAAATCCCCTGTAGGATTAGGCTTAGGGATGATGAAACGGTCTGACGTACGCCCCTTGGCAAAATTAATCGGTGCAGAATGAGCAAGAACCTTGCGGATGTTCCACATAGCACATAATATTTTAGGCAAGGGACCGATGTTTTTCAGTGCTGTATTGCAATTTACATGTGATCTAGTTAAATATTAAGGAGAAATCCGTAGTAAGTTACACTTATATTTTGTAGGAAACTGCAGTATATTCTGCACTGTTACAAATATTTCAGAAATGAATATATGTATCAAAAGTTCTTTTGCAGATACCGCATACAAAATTTAATTTAATCAAATTTAATACACGCGTATCCGAAATAAAACTTCCAATATTTCATATTAATTTCCATACGAAAATTTCTAACAGTATATCAATTTAAAAAAGCTTTTTCCACAGATTGTGTTTTTTTTCAGTACAATAGTATTTCCACAGATTTTTTACCGCACGTCAACTTCCGTCTAAAAGATAACTATCGAAAGGCTCGCAATTTTCATCGGTGGTAACTATGAGTGTGTATCAAATTTCTTTTGCTCGGTTCATTCTAATCCCTTGCAGATACAGGAATCGTAACTCGAGTATTCATTAACTTGTCATTTCCACATTCTCTTGAATTCCTACGTAGCTGAATCGATTTTGATACGCGTCGACCCAAGAATGAATCTTGTTTATTGACCGATGAGATAATGATGATGAAGAGAAGCGGTAATGGTACCTGATACGAATGCCGCTTCCCTTCATCATCGTTGACCCTAAAAGCGTTGACCCCGAAGACCAACAGAATAGAATGCAAGATAACGTCACGACGAATTTACACCAAGTTGGAAGAATACTCCGAGATAGTTTCAGTCGAATGTCGAAAATGTTTGACGGCGAGCCGTCTTTAACCCCTTCGAGATTCGTCGAGCAAACAAAAGGTGTGCATCATTTATCTTTTTCTAGCCACGTCACGTGATGAGCGTTTTTCTTCCGTACCTTGACTAACGAGTTGAGCGCAGAATTCCCGGCGTCTCATTCTCGTATCTTTCGCACAAATGCCTTCAAAGCCGGTTTTCCAAAATTGGCCACATCATGAAAGCTGAAGGGTCGAGAGCAAGTCGATCATTTCGTCGTTGCCTTCCAATATCAACGATTACACGACGTATCGTTGGGGTCTCCCATGATCCTATTATGAGAATTCCCAGGGTCCGAACAATTCTCTCCTTCCCCTCCGATATGAAGTATTATATGACTTCCAGTTGGAAACACCATTTAGAGAATACTCGCACAATCCTATTATGGGAATTGGTTGGGTCTCAGCTAAGCTGTTTTACTAATTGTTTCGTCGCTGAGTACGACGTATTTTGGCTTCCAATTCTTTTTGTAACTTGGTCTGCGAATTATCATGATATTGCAACGCTACATAAAGATTCCAGGGCCTTGACGATTCTCGTCTTCCCTTGAACAAACCCGAGAAAAACATCCGTGGAATAAAACCTACGGGAAAACAGAGTAGAGGAAAAAATATCCATGGGAAAATAACGCGAAGAAAACAGGATCCGAAAGACGTAAAATCCTGGGAAGAAATGTCCTCGCAAAAAAAGTAGACGAGTGAAACAACCGGCAATACATAAACACAAATGCTTAGGTATTACAAGTGAAACGTGGCGTCGTTTCAATTCCGTCTCGCTCTAGGACTCCGGTAGAACTTGAAAAACGTAAAATAACATATCCGGATGTATGATATAACTGGACTAAACTTTTACTGCTGCGAAAACAAACTCGGCCCAATAATCTACAGCTGTTCATGCGGATTACAATTTGACAAGAAATATTATAAGACATTCACAAAAGTATAGCTTTGCCAATGAGGGCGAGGTTTTTGCCCCTTGACCTCGGATACATACACGCACACAAAATTCACGAATTTACTAATCATGCATAGTAGTAACACCGCGATTACTTCATTGAAACACGAAGCTGAAAATAATTGATATAACTATATTTTCGAAATGATTTCCATTTTTTAAAATGATGATGAACTTTTAGTTTTTCATTTAGTAGCTCTCACATTAAAACTCAGTCGCTCACTGGTGACATTTTGAAATTTTGATTTCTCAAAGAACTGAATGCATTTATATTTTAGTAAATAATGTAAATGGCAAGAAAATAGGACATTCCTTCAGCAATTTGTAGTTCTATCGTTTATAACGTGTTCATGATCTTTTTCCTGCGGACATTTCATCGATCGGATATTTTTCCTGTGTGTGTGTGTGTGTTTTTTGTTACTCCTGGATACGGTTCCAGTACGACGCATTACATGACCTCCAGTTGGGGACACCATTAGTAGAATACTTGGACAATGCTATTATGGGAATTGGTTGGAGCAAAGCTGTTTCACTAAATGTTTCGTCCAAGTCTCCCTTTGTTTTCAAGAACAACATTTGTTTCGAGTCTTCCGGTTGTGGCAAACCGTAAATATGTCACCGTCGAGCCTCATACCAAAAGTTGTGTAGCAGTAGCTTCGCCGAGCAATATATCTTTCGCGATTTTCTTGCTAAGGAGGTCGATTTACTGAACTGTCTGAGGGAAGCGTCGGTAAAACTGATAGCCAGCGAAGCGTGAGACCTCCCGTTTACGTCTCATTACACCGGATTCGCCCGGAGAGGAGATCAACGATGGCGGAAAGGAGTCGACTTTGGCGGCGCAAGATTCGACTATATCATTAAAAGGGGTAACACGACTTTTCCTTGTGGTGGCGACCCTTCGCCGTAGTGCGGCCGATGCATGCAGAGCTTTAGTCGAGTAAACGAGGCAACGGAATAACGGGCCACATGAGCTGCCGTCGGGTAAACGGGCAGCAAGCAAGAGGGCTCTAAGCTCCCAAGTTGAAGTTAAAGTCCGGTCGTTGGGTAAACCAGAGAGTGGGCTTTCTACGTTCCTCTTTCCTCTCTTGGCGTTTCCCTTCGCCGTCGGCTAGTAAGGCCGGCCCCGCGAGAACGTAACTTATAGCTTCTTGGGATTAGGAAGGCGGAGAGCCTTCTGCTCTCGGTTCGCGGATGTCTCGACGGTGACTACGCGCCCGGCACCACCAACAGTTCTATCCCTTATAGCCTTCTCTTTCTACTTTTACTCTCTTCTTTCGCGGATGGGTTTAAAAGCCGTAAACGTATTTACTAAATAAAGTCTTGTGGCGCTGTAGCAGACCGAAGAGCTCGCGCGGGGCTTTGCCACGACTCTTCGCTTTAACCAGCTGGGCTCGGGCTTGTTTACGAGGGTCTCTTCTACTTACAGCGTAGTATTCAGTTTAGCATAGTGCACAACATGTACCAAGCCCCGTTTCGCTCAAGGGATCGCAATTTCTGGTCTTTATCGGCATTTCGAACCCTCATTTTACCTCCAAACACTTGTATTCTTTAGATCTTCTTAGGGCTCTTCTCTTGAATAATAAAGCGTTATAAATAATATTAGGATATCGGGAATTAGAGGAAAATAGAGGTACGATTTATTTTCAACCGGATTTTCCCATGGGATACACTATTAAGGGGTGAATATTTATATGGGGCGGTGTCTGATCTTTTCTTTTTTACCTCTTGTTGCCCAGTTTGGTTCTGGAAAGAAATTTCTATGGCCTCGTGAAAAGTTCATACAATTTCTACTCTTTGTCGGCATTTCAAAATCTCATTTTCTCTTTGAACATTTTTTTATTCTTCGGAGGATCTTTTGAAGGTTTTTGTGTAGAATAATACAGAGTTATAAATAATATTAGCGTAGGATCGACAAAAAATTTCGGGAATTAGGGGGAAAAAAGGGTACAATTTGTTTCGAAACGGATTTTCCCATGGGGCACTGTATTAAGGAGTGAACACTTGTATAGGGTTATGTCTGATCTTTTTCTCACCTTTTGCCGCCCAGTTTGTTTCTGGAAAGAAATTTCCATGTCCTCATGAATAGTTTTTACAATTTCGACTCTTTATCGGCATTTCAAAATCTCATTTTCCCCTTGAACATTTTTGTATTCTTCGGAGGATCTCTTTAGGGATGTTACGTAGAATAACACCGAGTCATAAATAATATTAGCATAGAATTGAGAGAAACTTTACGGAATCAGAAGAAAATAAGAAACGAAGAAAAGTTGCTACTGGCGCATTCTCAACACGCGATTTTCTCATCACATTTGTTACTGGCGTGAAGTTTTTATCGTGAATTTACTGGAGCATAGTGACGAACGACACGAATAGAATTTTGAGAATTCCGCAAATTATTTGCTATTTACGTTTCTCGATATAGCTCTTTAAGATCGCGATTTTTAATTCAAACTCAAGTTACGAGCCACATCCGCGAGGAGGCGCGCGCGAAGATGTTCGCATCTTCTTATGTGTCTTTCGTGTTGGTGGTTCACTCTCGTCATTGCGCGAGTTTGACAAGTTGGATTAATATTTCCGTTATTCGTAGATACAAAGTTTTGAATTTTATAGTGTATATGAGAGCTCCGCTGGGTTTAGAATTTACATAAAGTGCTAGGCAAGTGATAAAAACAGATACGACGCGTGTACGAGTCTTTATAGTTTAACTTCAAGAGTGTTAATAACCTCGAATATAATATATTTTGTCTATGCAATTTGAAAATAAAAAAAAAAAAACCTCAACATTAGATGTGAATATTTGTAGTATATCTTTTATTGAAAACTGCTCAAGATCATTGCTAGCAGTTATTTTTTTAGTAAACATCTAAGACAATCCATTCGTCACATAATAGAAATTTTTCATAACCGATGGTTTTAGAAATTTTGTGGTGGTGGCTGAAAAAAACACATATTTTCGATAAAATGTCAGAAAGAGTGAAGATTTCGGATTGGATTTCAACACCAAAAATAAATTTTAAATGTAATAGGCACACACCGAATTTTACGGTGGTCCACAGCTTTTCGTTGAATTTTTTTTTAATAGCACAGACAGAAATTAATTAATATCTTTTTTGGAATCTACACTCAAGACCTGTATTTGCATTAAACATTTGAGGGTAAATTTTTTTTTGCATTGCAATACTCTTTTTACACAATTCATGTGTGATGAAAAAGTAAAGAGTGTTTCAATTTCTCTGGAACGAGGTTTTCCCATCACTTGTACTACTGAGGGCTGCACATTTCTAAGGGGCTGTGTTAATATAATAGTTTATAATTCACTTGAAAATCAACTATTTACTCCCGTAAAGTTATCAAAGCTTCGCCTAAAAAGGGTCATTCCATATTTACCTAAACTTCATGTCTCCAGAAGTACACCCATCTCAAAGTATATTGAGCGTACATAAACTTCTTGTGCTGTGTAAATACATGAACAAATTTATAGCAACAGGGACCGTTATTAAACCCTGTTATTTTTTCTACCTTTTTTTTTTACCCCATCACCTTTCTCGTTTTTCTGCCATGGTAGCTGCTGTCCACGGTCGGGGGCACAGAATTTATAATAAAAATTACTTTCATGCCCGGAGAGAAAAATGTAATGCTCTTCAAGATCCAGTGCCAAGCAACAACTGATATTTTCAGCTTGGCAACTTCTCCGTAATATTCATAATAAACAATATATCTATAAAATAATTACCACGACCAATGAATTTCAATTATTAATAATATCGTTTGACAGTTATGACTTAATAATTAACGAGGTTACCACAGTTTCTCTCACTGCAGTTTCTCTCTCTTCATTAATTATCCACAATTGAATGCCCATGTCGAGGGTATATTAGGCAAGGGACGTTTGGTACAGCGTGAATTCATGGAAAAATTTATTGTAACAAGAACCCCAATTAAACTATGTCCCGTTTTTGTTTTTATTCTCTTTTCTTCTCATCAGGCTTTCATTCCCCGGCGTTTTTGGCATTTACCTTCTACGTAGTCCTGTCCACGCCCCCCTCGAGCATAGTATTTATGGCCACCCTCTTGACGGCGACAACTCGACGTAATCGCAGCTACACGTTTCCCCGGCTTTCCCTAAACTGCTACTACAGCAGCCACTCTTCTCGCATCTTATCAACGATCTTTCCCTAAAATCCAGGAACTCAACTTTTCTGATATTGCGCTTCTCTCGGTAATTTACAACCACCGCCTTTACCTTGTTAAATTCACCTCTTCTTACCGGCTGCCGCTCCCGGGACTTCACCTTACACGCCACCTCCGTTTTCCGGAAGCTTCGCAACAGCTTAGAAAATTCCTTGGCCCTTTCCTTCACGCTGCTACTTTCCCATGAGCCCTCCTTACAAACCACCGCCATCGTGGTTCTTTAGTTTAGTCGTACGTCACCGTCAACCGAGCAACCGTGTTCATTTTTACCCGGATAAACGCAGTAGGCGAGCCATTTTTCAAGACCTCACAGCCATTGCAATGACTGGAGCTTCGTGTCTGTTTCATTATTACATTCCAAGGTAAAAATACTGAAAATTACCAGGGAGGAAATCATTTTTACGAGCGAGGTCTAGTGACGGCATTGAATTTGTCTCGAATTATTTGTCGTGATTTAAGGGCACTTTTCATGCATCTCATTATTTTTTAACGACTGCTATTTTTTGTCAAGAAAATATCTGGCTACGCGAGTTACTTCTTTATATATTCATTTTTTAATTTATTGTTATGGTGAGCTAATCTGTTAGCCATTAAAAAATGCAATGCCAACATATTTGTTAGTCTGGTTAAAAGCAAAAAATTAGCTGATCCAAATGGATCCAAATGGATTCTCCACGACGGAAGACCGGAAGTCAAGCCTCCGAATATTTTAGCAATGGTTTTAATAAACCAGACCAGATTTACCCGGTGTTTAACATTTCCTTCTACTCCTCGGGATATATTCTCGCGATAAAATCTTCGATATTTCGGTTATCCTTTTATTTCCGTGGGGTCATGACCCAAACGTCGTGAAACTATCAGGAAAATGTGGAGTTCACATCCCAGACGGGTCATTAACATTTACTACATTCTATAATAGGAGTCCATAACCGTGCGGACTGGAGTGTGAGTGAAATCAAGACCGAAACGTGGATCACAAGCTTGATGGTTAAAAAGTTCATTGCAAGGAAGTCGGTGTGGGGCGAGAGGCGTCAATTTGCAGCGGCTCTTACTATGTTCATGAGGCTGTATGAGGTGGTGGTCGTGGCTTACGCTGGATCAAGTCTCTCCAGTCGTTGCGTTGTCATCAGCAGGGCTTGCAACTCCTAGAAAGAGAGACGTGAGTACGAATACCAAAACCGCGAGGACGCGTTATCCTATGCATTATGCAGCGTTTCTCGACGACTCCATCTCGATGGGAATTGAGCCCCGACGTTCCGTATCCATCTTCGCTGTGCCTCTCCACGCTGCCAAGTTTTACGCATCTCCGGTTCTCCATTCGAACGATCCTGCCTGCATCATGATTCGTTATAATTCGATTTCTCGTCTGGGATGTTGATATTCATGCCTGGAGATAATTATCTAATCTTCAGATCGAAATAATCGATTCGTCTTCTCCATTGTTGGAATCGTAGGCAAAATTTGGAGCAAAAGTTTCATTAACTCAGAAAAGACTTTTCGAGATATCGGCTTTTCAATAATTTCCTTGCAGTCAATGAAATAATATATTCCGGTTAAAATCATATTTTTATCGAATGATCTGAAACTCAATGAAATGGATTGAATGAATCATTTTTTAATTTAAGCTAGTGAACCGTGTTTTATTGATTTCAAAGAAATCGTGTTCGAGACATTAAACAGAATAACAAGAAACAATCCTTCAAATCCAAGAGACCGTTTTTTTGAATCAGTGGAATGTCCGCTTTCGAATTCCAAATCAATATTGCATTAATAATGGGCGAATGTTTAATTTATAAGAAGGGCAGATAAGTTGGTGTTGAGGAGATTCAGTCACCTACAGAAAGTCAGACAAAAAAATTCTGTAGATGATATACTTTTTTTGAAAAATCTTACATTTACACCTCATTAAATACGTAACAAGCATTATAATCCGAAGAAAGTAACTTTTTGTCACTTGTCGCTATTAAACCAAACCGGTGAACAAATTTTAGTGTTCGATGTTTTATCTGAATTAAAGAAGCGATTTTTCATTGCAGGTCTTTACGATAAAACTATGTGAATATATAAATAAATATTTCTCTATCAAAAAATGATTAAACAATTGATTACAGTAAATGTAATTATCTCCATCGAGAATTGCTATATTCAATTCAAATTGCGCTCTTCGGCAGATAAAATAAGACATCGAACAATAAAATTGGTAAAAGGTATAATTTAAGGAGTTTTTTTGCTTATGACTTTTTTTATATGACCCTTGAGTACTGGCATGAATTCGGGGTCAATTTAATTTCTGCATGAAACAAAATCTTTTTTTTGGTGTATGTTGATTGCGTATTTTGTAGTTTTAGAAGTGATTGAATGCATTGTAAGTTTGTAGAGTTGCACTTTGAGAAGGACCTCAATTGTGCACAGCATTCAAAATGAACGCGTACTTCCTTCGTGTCAACTACGAGGCAGGCAGCAAGAGGCTAACATTATTGCACAGTCTATGGGCTCTCGTGAAATTAATTTGATTTCCAGGACCTCCACGTCAGCAGCACTGATGGTCTATTCCTGTGAGCTGTAGGAGGCGTCGGAGGTAACGTCGGCAATCTCTCCTGCCTCGTCCATAATCATATTAATTTAAATAGACTAAACCTTCCCGCAACGGCGCTGCAGCTAAATTGTAGCTGCGCTATTAGTGACGTTTCTGTCTGGGTGGAGCTTAAAACCAGGCTCGAGAAAATAATGACGACGATGTCAATGACCTCCTCTGTCTTCAGCCTATCCTCCACCTGCAATTGTAAGCCTCTTTGCTTGCTCTCAGTGCCCAGAAAAATGTCTAGTCAACGTGACTAAACTCATGGGTTTAATTTGGCTTTGTTTGCATTAGCTCCAATTTCCTTGCTGCACTCAGAAAAACTCTAGTAGTGCAGGCAACTATAAAGTAAGAACTATTTTAGAGCTATGGTAATTATTTCATAGTTACGACTATTTGGTAGTTGCAGGAACTACAAAAAATTGGGCGTACAAGCTAAAAATTGCATAGTTACTGATACCATAATTTAATCTCAGTGTATGAAACATTTCTTTTCTAGTTATATGTGCAGTGTATTAACTGCAATAATCACATTTATTCCTATTGAATAATTTATCAACCCGGAAAATATAATTCATTGAATACCGAAAATACGTGTATTTAATCATATTTATTTAATCGTACTGAAACTTTCTGTTAATTAGTTGTACATTTATTAGCTTCGATTATTGCAGTAAATTTGTTCGGGAAGGATTTATTTATTCAAATAACCGGTTATTAAATAATATTCACGGAACACAAGATATATTTATGATTACCAAACGTTTTTGTTCGGTATTTGAAATACGAATAATAATATAGAAATCATGTGTAATAAATAATGTCCCGTGGTTATATTTGCGAATGCTGCCTAATAACAAGGAAGCAATGTGCAAGGTTTTAATAACAAGTTATTCGTGCAACGTAATCGATTCGTCGACACTGTTTAAATAATTAAAAGCACAATGTATAAATTGTTATAAAAATTTCGTAACAAAAAAGTTTGAAGCCCAATTTTAAAAAATCCGAAAATGCCCAGAAAAGACAAGTTCACCTTTAATTTAAATATACTAAACCTTCCCGCAGCTAAATTTTAGCTGCGCTATTCGCAACAAGTTCGGTCTGGGAGGAATTTATAACCAGGCTCGAGAAAATAATTGCGACAATGTAAATGAAAATAATTACCTCGTCTGTCTCTATCCGCGCCCATCTACACTGTCCAATTGGACTCTCTAAGCACCCAGAATAAAAGTTCTACTTAACGTAACTAAATTTATATATTTAATTTGTCTCCATTTATATTGAATAATTATGTCTTTTCTTATGAAACAGTTCTTTCGTTTTTCACATAAATCCGTGGATTTTATCAATTTCAGACATATTTATTTAAACTAACTTTAAAAATGATAAACACAAAAAAAAAATTATTCCTACTAAATTATTTATAAATCCAGGTTATATATTATATATTTACAATCTCCGATTATCCCAGTAAATCTGTCTGGAACAAAATTATTTATTCAAACAATCATTTATTTGACAAAATTCAGTAAACTAAAATTATATCCACTGCTACAATTTTTTTTTTTCTATTTAGTACTTGAAATAAAAATAATAATCTAGAAACTGTATGCAGAAAAAAAAAGAGTGCGTATTTGTGAATGCTGGAAAATAATGAGAAAGCAATGTGCAAATTTCTACTTTATAGGCTGTTTGTCCAACGTAATTGAGTCGTCGATTGAAAGACCATTAGCAGGAGAGGCAATCCTGTTTTTCGTAAATATCGGATGGCTCAGTAAACAAAAACATCTCGTCACAATTTGGGATAGGAAGGGGCACAAAGCTATCGTGTAGTTGCTGACACGATAGTCGTCAAGTGTTGAAGAGACATTCATTCGGAATCTGGCTCTCATTCCAATCCTTTCTCGCGGTAAGGTAGGTCACTGGGATGACGGACGTTCCTTGTCTTTTATTACAAAGGGATTCTTTTCCCGTTTTTCTCAGCACTTATTATATAAGCACATTGCGCGGACTTTTTTCTCCTTAATTGTAACAATGCGAATCTGCGATTCGTGAGATTCCATTTCCGCTGTGCCTCCAGCGTTAAAATAGTTGGCGGTGACATAAAGGGTCCAATTTAACAGTAGACTGAGTAGACTAAAGTTTACCGCGACATTTTTCGACGTGACATTTTAAAAAGAGCATTGGAAATTATTTTCCATTGATATCTACGGCTTAAAAAAATGTATATCTCAATTTCGTGCACTATGAATGAATTGTTTAATAATAGGAAAAATGCACCTGTTGAATTATAATCATAACACAATATTGCGTGCTATGCACGCGACAGTAAATACTGAAATAGGATATTCCATATAACCTGCCAGTAAATAATAATTAATCAGTTATCGCATGATGACAATAATAATGATAATAATATCATTTTCCGCGGTATGCACAGCATAATAAAAACATAATTTCACATAGCATTCCGGTGCAATCTACCAGAATGTTTGCGAGAAATTTTTCGTAAAAATTCCATTGCGCAGTTTTCTGTTCAACTTACGAACGGGGTTTAATTTTTTATGCAACATTTAACGTGGTATTTTGAATAGCAGCATTCTGTTTTTTGTTCGTTTGCTATTTTCTTTAACGAAAACAAATTTCCATATCTTCAATCTTCCTACTGAAATACCTTTTTTATACGCTCCGGAAAGGGCGGCAATTTTTTTTTCAGCCTGCGGCGGCTGAGGGGTTAAATCAACCCCTGCTTACAAATAGGTCGGTCGAAAACACTGACGTACACATAAAATGTGAAAGCGCTATCGGTAAATTCTATTTAGATTTTTTTTTCGTGTGGATATCATTGCAACGCTTATCACAATTAATTCTATTACTTTATTTCAGCAATAATGAAAATTAATGCTGTTTTCATTTTGGAAAAAAATTCAAAATGTAGAGGATTTTATTTGCGCAGATTTTGAATAAAAAGTACGTTTTTTTAATCGGTTATGATTAATTATTCGCGGTGATTAACTAAAAGTGCACACCATTCATCATAAAAAAATATTCGACAAGGTAAAAGTTATGAAATTTGAGGGAAAAGAGATTGCATGGTTAATAAATTAATAAGCAAATAAATAAATTATGTTATGTGATATAGGATTTAAAATAAATTCTATATGATCCGCCTTAAAAAATCACATACAGAGTAGCAATTTTGAAGTATCTTCTTTTTGTTTTGTGTATTTATTTCGGTCATTCAACGATTTTTATGAACTTTCTTATGGTAGTAGCAATTTATTTCTTAAGTAGTTTTCAAGGCAAAAATGTAATTATGTCGGGATATATTTAAAAAAAATTTAAACTACAAATACATAAAATTGGGCGATCAGAAATATGTCCAATACTTAAGAGAGTAAAAAAAGAAAATACGCCAGATTAATAAATCACATTGTGTGGAATTGTATTTCGAAGAAGAAAAAATTCCATAAATTATCCTCGCTGAAATATTACTCGTTTCTGGAGGAAAAATCTGACATGAAATGTGGGAACATTATCGGCAAATCCTAATTAATGTATGCCTTGTTAGCTGAGTCTTCAACTTAAGTGGGCTTAAGATAACTAATGGAAAATTGATGATACCGACAGAAGATTTCGATTATTTTAAAAATATTCAGTTTATATTTTTAACAAATATTGTTCAAATATTGTTTTAGCGAGTAATTAGTCATCATTACATAAATAGAGCTTTAAAAAATATTGTTACGTGAAAGTGGATTGAAAAAAAAATTCTACCTTACGTGTGTGCGTTTTTTTACCTATATCTCAGGCAAAAACTCCGGCGTATCTAGACATGAAATACGAGGGCAGTATCGCGAGTAATTCTATTTGGAACTTTTCCATAAGAACGCCATTACAACATTCAAAAGAATTAATAGTATCAATTTCTTTTAAGGTATCAGTTCCCTTTTTACCCGCGACTCTGGCTTAATGAAGCGTACGATGGATGGTAGAGGGTTAATGATCCTGGTAGATGGCTTCGTTTTTTTTTTTAATGCTGTTTTTCATTTTGAAAATCATATCACACGAAAAAAGCTCAAGTATAATATTTTTAAAAGATTTAAAAAATAGTTATGTGAAAGGAATTTGAACGAAAAAAAATTCAGTATTATCCGCGTCACATTTTTGCATAAATCTCCAGCGAAAAATCCGACGTACCTAGACATGAAATGTGAGAGCGGCATCGGAAAATACTAATTGCAATTTTTTCATAAGGACACCATTACAGCGTTTAAAAGGGTTACTTGTATTAACTTCTTTGAAGGTATCCGTTCCCTTTTTACCCACGACTCCGGCGTAACGAAGCGTACGGTGGATGATGAAGGGTTGATGGCACCGGAAAATTTTTATTTTCAATATTTTTACACCCTTTGTTTTATGTTCAACAGAAAGATATTTAAGAAGTCAGTTACAATCGTCACGTACAAAGAGTTTAAATAAATATATTGTTACGTGAAAACGGATTTGAAAAAAAATTCTGGATTACCTGCATAAAAATTTACATATATCTCGGGCGAAAACTCCGGCGCACCTAGACATAAAATGTGAGAACAGTATTGGGAAATTCAGTTGGGAACTTTTTCATAAGGACACCATTACAGCGTTTGAAATAGGTAATTCTATTCATTTTTTTTGTACGGAAAGTTATTTAACAAGCCAGTAATTATCATCACTTAAAAAGAGTCTACATCAATATATTATTACGTGAAAACGAATTTTTTAATAAATTCTGTATTACCTGCGTGAAATTTACATATATCTAGACATACAATGTGAGAGCAGTATCGAAAAATTTTATTTAAAATTCTATTGATGTCTTTTTTTTTTAACAGAAAGTTATTCAACAAACCAATAATTATCATCACACAAAAAGAATTAAATAAATATACTATTACGTGAAAACGAATTTAAAAAAAAATTCTGTATTACCTGCGTGAAAATTTACATATATTTCCGGCGAAAGCTCCGCCGTACTCAGACATATAATATGAGAGCAGTATCGTGAAATTCCATTGGGAACTTTTTCGTAAGGACACCATCACAGCCTTTATAAAAAGTACATTCTATTGATTTCTTTTTTTTTTTGTGTGTTTAAGAAGAAGATATTTAACAAGTCAATAATTATCATTACCCAAAAAGAGTTTAAATAAAGAGTAAAAACAAATTTTAAAAAATCTACATTACGTGCGTGAAAATGTACATATATTTCGGGCGAAAACTCCGCCGTACTCAGACATACAATATGAAAGCAGTATCGGGAAATTCCACTGGGAACTTTTTTGTAAGGATATTATCACAGTGTTTAAAAAAAGTAAATTCTATTGATTTCTCTTTTTTTTTTGTGTTCAAGAAGAAGATATATAACAAGTCAATAATGATCATCACACAAAAAGAGTTAAACTAAATTATTCCGTATTACTACATATTATTACATAAAAACGAATTTAAAAAAAATCTGTATTACCTGCGTAAAAATTTACGTCTATCCCGGGCGAAAACTCTAGCGTACCTCGACATAAAATGTGAGAGCAGTATCGGGAAATTCCACTGGGAGCATTTTCATAAGGACACCATTACAGCGTTTAAAATGGGTAATTCTATTAATTTATTTTTTTTCTGTTTAAGGGGACGCTGAAGTAGATTTTTATTGGCGATTTTGTAGTATACACTATTCACCGTAAATATACTATAAATAAACTTGAAATCCTGCAGGAATGTGATAAAAACCTTCATACTTCGGTGTCCGGTCTGATTTGACACATCTGAGCCCCAGAAACTTTCATATCTGACCTCAAAGGATCTCTTGACATCTCGAGCGGACATATTGATTTTTGAGAGGTTTAGTAATATACATTTTCTTCACATTTGTTGTTTCTCTTGAACAGTAATTCAATCGGACGTCGAAGCACGAAGGTTATTATTATATCCCGGCAGAATTGAAAGTATATTTGCAGGATATTTGCGATAAATAGTGTATACTACGAATCGACTAATTGACTCCAGCAGAAAGTCATTAATCATCATCCTACAAAAAAAGTTAAAATTAAACATATTTTTTTACGTGAAATTCTTTTTTTATTACATAGTTCTGTATTACCAGCGTGGAAATTTAACATATATCTCGGGCTAAAAGTTCGGCGTACCTCGACATAAAATGTGAGAGCAGTATCGGGAAATTCCATTGGGAACTTTTTCATAAGGATACCATCACAGCGTTTAAAAGAGTTAATTCTATTAATTTCTTTTAAGGTATCAGTTCCCTTTTTAGCCGCGACTCCGGCTTAATGATGCGTACGCTCGGTGATGGAGGGTTAATGGTAACTCTGCCTTTACCATTAACCCTCCATCGTTAGATTTCGTTAGAGAAAAGGAGGAGACGAACCGCGCGCTTGGCTTCCGAACCTTGGGAGGGAAGAAATTTCTACTGTAATCGGATTCGAACGATTAAGTTATCGTTGAAATTGACATTTGACTGATTTACTTGAAATCCACTCTGATTCACCGGCTCACCGGGCCAGCAAGGGTCGCCCGAGGATGCATAAAATATGAGCTCTAAGACCCGGATAGTCCCGAGCCAACGCTTGCTTCTCTCATCAACCGCCTTCACTCTCATCTCTTCTCTTTCATCTCAACCCCGAGATAGCTCCAAATGATCGACGGAGGAATTCTGAAATGCTGAAATCGCTGAGTTATGGTGATTATTCTCAGGGAATCGGACGTATCTATCTGCAGTCGTCACTGATCTAATTTTCGCGAAACGTAAATCCTTTTCAACTCTCAACGTGACAGTGAAACAAGTTTTTTTCAATTCTTTTTTTCGTAAGCATTTTTGGTACTGGGTGAACAAAAAAAGCGATTGCTTGTCTCGAATATTGGATCACTCGAATTTTGATTGATTGTTCGAACCGTGAAAAGGGTGATGGATAATGAACCATTGGTTGGTTGACAACCACAATGGAACAATGAATTGCTTTCATATCCACGTAATTATTTATTTGTCACGGATATACCAATTTTTCCAGCTCCAGGAACAAAATAGTTATCCGAATCAACTTTCATGGCGTCTTTTTTCCCTCTACATACTTTTTTAAATCGTGCCCCAGCTTTCGCCTAAACCTTGGTTTCGTTTAATAGTAGAAGTTTTGTAACGAGAGATGAAATACAGAGCGAAACATTTTTTTAAACCATTCAACATTTGCGAAAGCTCGGGGCAAAAACTTCGACCATTACAAACAGAGCCATTATGCTAGTCCCTGTAACAGGGTTGAAATGTTCCTCAGCTTTCTAACTTCCATTCATAAACGTGAATCAAAAACGATTTAAAAGTTTTGATAAAAATTCATTTGAAAATGACACGAAATGCAGAGAAATAAAAACGTAATGGACCATTATTTCTCATTTATGGACTTTTATAAATGAATGTCTGAGAAAGGTTTTCCTTTTACTATTTGTATCAAACATTTATATATTTTCACAACTATATCGCTAAGTGTCCCAAAAAAAAATTGCAAATGCCACGTTATTTAGGAAATAAATATGTGAAATAATTTGATTGAGTAGATTAACAAATATCGTGATGCCAGAATTCGAAGCGAGACGTATTAAGATTAAATTATATGTTTGATATAGTGCAAAACCAAATAAAATTTAGGGTCACGGCCTACTATTTATGTTTAGTATCCTGTTCTATTAATACACTGTTGTGCTTATCAAGTTTGCCTTATTTTTGGATAAATCTTTATGAAGACTTATTAAAATGATATGGAGTTTTAAATGGGTGAAAACTGAGCAAGAGTTATGATGAATAAAATAACAATAATTTGTCAATTTTTTGTTTTTTTACCATTACTTGGGAAATTGACGTAGATATATATCTATAATATTCGTCCAACTCTTTAATATATTGTATCCTCGAATTTCTTACAATATACGCAAAAAATAATATATAATGTTCTGATACAGACTCAGATGTAGATATATATGATTACTCAGCCTTGTCACGGCGAAGAAAAACGAACGTTATCAAAAAATATCCAGACCCATCAGGGTTTATAAAGGAACACATCGTTTATCCCGTCACTGAATAAGGTATTGAGGAAACGACGTCTAATCCATCGTTTGGTCCGGAAACCTTTTCACACATTCTAGATCACTGAATATTTGGGCACATTCGAGGCACGTCGGCTCAAGAGGAACGAGTCAGTCAGAAAAGTCCTTTTTTTTTTAATTATAAGGATACCTTAGCGAAGAAAAAATATAAAATAATTTTCTCCCTTCAGGATGGCCCCGAAGGATTTTTTCGTAAATGGATCAACGATTTGGGTCAACCGGTTGCTTCGAAACCAGGTTCATAAGTTTTACACTCTGTGAATGATCCAGAAAATCTTGCTCCAAGGATTTGCTTCCGTTAAGAGTCTCATTCCCTTTGCAATTACACTGCGCACCATTTAAGCGAAGCAATTTTTATAAGTCATAATAATTAAAAATATTCATGTCTCAGATGCCAGAATTATTATGAAAGTTTATACACTTCTCTACAACTCTGCCTTAAGGACTTTTAAAAAAATTCACATCATTTAAATGGTGTGCAGTGTAACTCCGAACGGA
This sequence comes from Clistopyga incitator, assembly GCA_947507545.1. NCBI lineage: Eukaryota > Metazoa > Arthropoda > Insecta > Hymenoptera > Ichneumonidae > Clistopyga > Clistopyga incitator. Next base: position 6,444,219 of record OX382177.1, read on the forward strand.
ATGAGACTTAACGAAGAGCAATCCTTGGATCACGCGCAGAATGTAAAACTCGTGAGTATCATTCTGAAGCAACCGGTTAACCCAATCGAGTTGTTCAGTTACAAAAAAATCATTCGAGTTCATCCTGAAGGGCGGAAATTATTTTTAATTCTTCTTTCGTTGAGGGGGAGAGTTGGACTTGAAATTAAAAAAATGTGTTTTTTTACTGACTCGTCTTCCTTGATTCATAAAGCGGATCATCCCTAAATATGAATCTCCTTGAACATCGATATTTAGTTAATACCACAAACACGTGAAATAGATTCATATTTAAATTTATGATTTCTACAATAAATTGGCTATTTTATTTTTATCGGTATCGTGTGTTTAATTAGAGTTGATATTTTTTTTTTATAAATGAAAAATCATTGGCTATAAAGATCCTTGAATAGCAGATATTTCCTCATTCATGACAACTTGCTAAAAATGTATTCGGCAAATCGAGGAGGTTTGAATTTCAACCTGTGCAATTGACCATGAAATGCATCATATTTAGTTTATGTTTCATTCTTCAACTGCTATTTACGTCCAACATTTACAATATCACATTTTTCGCTCAGCGCAGTAGTTCTTCAAGCGTTTATCAAATATGTGTATATCGATCGCCTCAAACATCGATATTTAGCTAATACCACAAACACGCGAATGAGATTCGTATTTGAATTTATGACTTCTACACTAGATTGGCTGTTTTATTTTTATCGGTATCATGTGTTTCATTAAAGTTGCCATTTTCTGTATATTTATTGTTTTGATAAACAAAAAATGGCTGGATAGAAAGACCTTCGAAAGTAGCAGATATTTCCTCGTTGATGACAACTCGTTAAAAAATGTATTCGGCAAATCGAGGAGCTTTGAATTTCAACCTGTGTAATTTACCATGAAGTGCCTCATATTTAGTTTATGTTTCATTTTTCAACTACTATTCGCGTCGAACATTTATAATATCATATTTTTCGCTCAGTGTAGTAGCTCTTGAAGCGTTTATCAAATATGTGAATATCGATCACCTCAAACATCGATATTTAGCTAATACCACAAACACGCGAATGAGATTCGTATTTGAATTTATGACTTCTACACTAGATTGGCTGTTTTATTTTTATCGGTATCGTGTGTTTAATTAAAGTTGCCATTTTCTGTATCGTTTATTTTTTTGATAAACAAAAAATGGCTGGATAGCAAGACTTTCGAAAGTAGCAGATATTTCCTCGTTGATGACAACTCGTTAAAAAATGTATTCGGCAAATCGAGGAGCTTTGAATTTCAACCTGTGTAATTTACCATGAAGTGCCTCATATTTAGTTTATGTTTAATTCTTCAACTGCTATTTACGTCCAACATTTACAATATCACATTTTTCGCTCAACGCAGTAGTTCTTCAAGCGTTTATCAAATATGTGTATATCGATCGCCTCAAACATCGATATTTAGCTAATACCACAAACACGCGAATGAGATTCGTATTTGAATTTATGACTTCTACACTAGATTGGCTGTTTTATTTTTATCGGTATCATGTGTTTAATTAAAGTTGCCATTTTCTGTATCGTTTATTTTTTTGATAAAAAAAAAAATGGCTGGATAGAAAGACCTTCGAAAGTAGCAGATATTTCCTCGTTGATGACATCTCGTTAAAAAATGTATTCGGCAAATCGAGGAGCTTTGAATTTCAACCTGTGTAATTTACCATGAAGTGCCTCATATTTAGTTTATGTTTCATTTTTCAACTACTATTCGCGTCGAACATTTATAATATCATATTTTTCGCTCAGTGTAGTAGCTCTTGAAGCGTTTTATCGAACATGCGGAGTGTTTAAAACTATGCGTTAATCCGATTCTGCGATTTGGACGAATTAGACAAAAAGGTTTTTCAGTGCATTTGGCAATTTGCGTACTTATGCATAAAGATCATTCTGCGCGATCCACTACAACGTGTGAATGTGGTATTCACGTTTGAATACCGTTTCGTATTTAATCCGCTCGAATGTGTAGACGCATTTGCTACGTCAATTCAGATTTTCCGACAATGTTACCGCGTAAACACGCAGCGGATTGAATTTCATTGGGAGTTTTTGAACATGAAGTAGGAGGAGTTACACTGTGCCGGATGTGCGAGGATACCGGATGCGCAGAATTACATTGAGAATAGCAAGTCGTCGTCTCGTTTGCACTGATATAATTAAATAAAATGAAATTAAAAACGAAAAACCAAAAGAAAAACTTTGCTACGAGCGACTGTTCCATTACATTTGTAAATGGCGTGAAGTTTTCATCATGAATTTATACCGGAAAATAATTGCGAATTACATGGACAGGAATTCTGAAATTTCGTAGATTAATTGTAATCCACATTTCTCTTCATTAATTGTTAACATCATATTTTTTAATTTGAGTTCTATCATTCACGTGATGTGAGATGTAGTGGCCGGCGTAAAAAGAACTGCAAAAACTCACATCTGTTTTTCGATTGATTTATTACTGCATTCACGGTGATAGTTTGACAGGTTTGATTTATTTTTATTTATTTATTTGGTATTCGACAGACATAGCTCTAATATAATTAAATAAAATGAAATAAAAAATGATAAACCAAAAGAAAAACTTTGCTACCAGTGACTATTCCATTACGTTTGTTAATGGCGTGAAGTTTTCATCATGAATTTATATCGAAGAATAATTGCGAATTACATGGATATTAATTCTGAAATTTCGTGGATTAATTGTAATCCACATTTCTCTTCATTAATTGTTAACATCATATTTTTTAATTTGAGTTCTATCATTCACGTGATGTGAGATGTAGTGGCCGGCGTAAAAAGAACTGCAAAAACTCACATCTGTTTTTCGATTGATTTATTATTGCATTCACGGTGATAGTTTGACAGGTTTGATTTATTTTTATTTATTTATTTGGTATTCGACAGACATAGCTCTAATATAATTAAATAAAATGAAATAAAAAATGAAAAACCAAAAGAAAAACTTTGCTACCAGTGACTATTCCATTACGTTTGTTAATGGCGTGAAGTTTTCATCATGAATTTATACCGGAAAATAATTGCGAATTACATGGACAGGAATTCTGAAATTTCGTAGATTAATTGTAATCCACATTTCTTTTCATTAATTGTTAACATCATATTTTTTAATTTGAGTTCTATCATTCACGTGATGTGAGATGTAGTGGCCGGCGTAAAAAGAACTGCAAAAACTCACATCTGTTTTTCGATTGATTTATTATTGCATTCACGGTGATAGTTTGACAGGTTTGATTTATTTTTATTTATTTATTTGGTATTCGACAGACATAGCTCTAATATAATTAAATAAAATGAAATTAAAAACGAAAAACCAAAAGAAAAGCTTTGCTACCAGTGACTATTCCATTACGTTTGTTAATGGCGTGAAGTTTTCATCATGAATTTATATCGAAGAATAATTGCGAATTACATGGATATTAATTCTGAAATTTCGTGGATTAATTGTAATCCACATTTCTCTTCATTAATTGTTAACATCATATTTTTTAATTTGAGTTCTATCATTCACATGATGTGAGATGTAGTGGCCGGCGTAAAAAGAACTGCAAAAACTCACATCTGTTTTTCGATTGATTTATTATTGCATTCACGGTGATAGTTCGAAAGGTTTGATTTTTTTAAATTTATTTATTTCTTATTCGACAGACATCGTTTTTACTTTTTCTACTCGACCGACATTTTGGATGGAATTTTAATACCAAAACAATATGTATAGAAAACACACACCAAATTTTATTTTGATCCACTACCTTTAAAAAAAGAAGGAAATACGGGGATGTATTTTTCTGATTCAGGGACACTGAAAACATTTTTCTTTTTGGATTCTAATGCCTTTTCTGTTTACAGGATAACAAGAAAATTAATGAAAGATTTTTCCGGGAAAGTTAGTTAACAAAACGATAAATGAAAAAAATTGTGAAAGTTCACGAGCATCTTTTTATTTTTTTTCGGGACCATTTATCCTGAAGGAAACATTTTTACAGACTTTTTTTATATACATGATATCTATATATAATTTTAAAAAATCATAAACATTCTGTAGATCATTTGTTTTATCATATTTTCTTTTTATTTTTCAGACGATGTTGGATAGCCTGACCTACAACTCTAATAATAATTAGAATCGTGGAGAGGAACTTTTGCCCATTTGGAATTGAAGGTAATTTAGTAAATTTTGTATGTTTTATATTGTGTCGAAAAAAAAAGAGAGTGGCTTCGACCAATTCGGCCGCAAAAAACTCGATACGAATGTTCGACAAACGTAAAAATGCCAACTCGCAACCCGTCACATAAACGTTACTTTGTCGAGCCCGTTGCTCCGTTTCGCTTCAGCACTACTAATTACTCAAGAGCCTTTATATCGTGTTCGTTCAATTGCTCACGGTGTTTCGATCGCGCGCTTCGTTCTCGTATCGTTGGACGGCGTGCCACGCCCTTCGTGTTCTCCTCTACTCGTACCTAATCGTAAATCGTTCGCACACAACAAACGTGCGCTCGTGTATCTTATAGCGCTCTGTCGCTTCTCGTCGTTACTCTCTACCCTTCGTATTGCTCAGTCTTCAGCAAACCTCAGAGCTCGTCGGTCGGAGATGGGCACCGCATAACTGAAAACCGTTTTCTTTGAAAAAATACTTTTCCGAATGAGTAATTATCGATAAAATAATTTTTTGTAATCACGTTTCGAACTAATTATGAACATCGTTGAACGTCATACTATTTACTCATTAAATCTTTCGTACAGCTCGATCTTCAGGTTTTTTAATAGGACTTGAAAATAATTTCACTAATGAAAAATTATAGATAACGGTTAAAACGAATTATCGTGAATAAAAATACGTACTTTTCAGAAATTGAAAAATTCATCACAAATTCTTTTCATTTTTTGGCGCTGGAAGAACTTAAGGGAAATTAAGAAAAGTATTTTAGAACATTGTTCAATAAATATGTATTTTTAAATACGCTTATCGATAAGTAATTATAGATAAAGGTTATAACTAATTATTGAGAAACAAATTTAAATATTCCCAAGCTGGTCAGTAAACGCAATATTAAATCGATCTCACAATCGCATTGTAAAAAAAATGTGGAAAAAATATATATGTAAGATGTGTGCATTCCAAAACGTTGGATATCTCGCATGGATTTCTCATATATTTTCGCAAAAATATAGTGGCAATCGCCGTGATATTGATTGTACCAAAGACGATTAGAAATTATCGACGACACTCAACTAAATTTCAATAATTCAATGATATCGATCGCTGGAGCCATACATTTAACAGCCGACGGATACCCGAGCTCAGTACACGAGAGCAAGTGAGTACCCGAAACTATTTGAGTACCCGAAACTATTCGAGAACACGAAACTATTCGAGTATTTAGTGCGATACGAGTATTCGAAAAATCCAGGTACCCAACCTGACAAACATTAAAGTCTAATGAACCTTGCAAATTGTTCATTATTATTAAGATTCGCAATTGTTCATTATTATTATTATTATGCGCAAGTCCACGCGTTCGGTGAGGAACAACGTTGATTATTTTAATTTCCTTATTTAGGAAAGTTTGTGGAGTTGAAAAAAAAAATCTGTAGCTTTCGAATACGATACGAGTAATCAAAAAATCCGGGTAACCGAGTTGACAAACATTAAAGTCTAAAGGCAAATGAACCTTGCAAATTGTTCATTATTAGCATAATGAAAATTCTATTCTATTATTCGCAAATCCACGTGTCCGGTGAGGAGCAACGTCGATCATTTTAGCTTCCTCATTTAGGAAACTGTGGAGTTGAAAAAAAAAACAAAATTCTGTAGATTTCGAATTCCATTAATAGATTTTACACCGTTTTTTTTAATTTTTTTTTTTTTGAAAGCTGCTTTGAATGCGTTGAAACAAATAATATTAAAAATGGTAAATAAAGCGGATTGGATTTACAGCCGCAAAAAAAGTGGAATAAAACCTCGGTTACAATCGATTATTCGGAGTGGCGAACAGACAGAATTCACCGTTTACAGAAAAATATTGAAAATCCTAGGAATTATCACATTTTCATGAAAAAAAAGGGAAATCGGATTTATGAGGATATTTCTCGCATGACATAAAAATCTATGACCATTCAATCAACAAAGTATTGAAATTCTTTTTACTTCGCATGAATAAAGAATTTTTTTTTACACCCATTGGTGTCAAGCGCTTGAGTGTTGAATATTTTATGAATGGGAATTTTGTATTTTTATTAAATATATTTTTATTTTTTTAATGAAGAAAACATGCAGTATTCTTAAGCCCATAGATGTGTGCTGCGTATTTAATAGGACGCTGAACAATGCCTTCGTTTTGTGAACAAACTAGAGTTCCTACAGGCGCGCAAATCTTGACTCTCATTAAAAAGATGTAGATTGCAAGTCCTAGACTCTTAACCGTGCCAAATGAGAAGGTCGTACAACGCGTTGACTCTAGCGATTCATAGAAAGAGGATATTATACATTCGCAGGATGTATAATACCCGAGGAATATTCTTGTTACAGATGCTCCAATGAAATTGAAATAAATTTTAAAGCCGGAACTCAATGGTATAAATTGAGACAAAACTGAGCGGTCGCAAATAATAGCGGTGATCCTTCAAGGACTTCGGGCGCGACGGAGAGGAAATAGGACATAATGCGGAGATTAATTTTTTTGTCAGTGACGTATAGGGTAAGGGAAGAAGGGTTCGGAGCAAAGGGTGGAGATTCGAAGGAGAATGGATAACCGTAAGGAAGCCTGATGAGCAAGGATCAGAGCCCCCGAGACTGGCTGGCTCTTTTATGGTAAATTGATTATTGGAAAATCAGTGGCTCCGTAAGCCTTGATTTTACGGCAAGCAAATAAGGCTTAAAAATATTGAGGCTGAATATAAAAACCCTATGAAGTTAAATATATTTTTTAAATCCGCAGTTCCGAGGGTTTTTTTTTCTTTTTCGCTTGCATATTGATTCGGTAAGTTCTCATATTTTTCGTTATTTTTTATTCATTCATGAATCCAAATTGCCTAGATATAACTTCAAGATTTTTTTTTACTGATGGCTTACGTATCGTTTTGTTGGAGATACAGTACGTTGAAGATTAAGATATTAATTTATATGCGCAATTAAATTTTTATTTATTGAAAACATGCTGAATAGAGGATTAAACTGAATTCATTTTTTCCACTATATCCCACATTTTTATATTCACGCCTGAAGCACAATTTCACAAATAAAAAAACCCTGAAATGCGTGCACGGGTTTAATCTAAAAATTGTGGCGGGTAAAAGATTTAATTATATCTCCTCTCACAGAATTCCAGTGCATTATAGGACTGCACGAAATTAAAGATTTACTGCAGCTGATGTGAATTTTATGAGTTTGAAATATAACGTTTAAAAAAAAATAGTAGCAGCATAATAATAAAAATATTTCCTCATCTTATTCAGTTTTGCTGTAGTTTATGGGGATCTCTGCAAAAATTCATCTGGATTCGTGTAATCAGAAAATAATTTCTTATCGGGACCTCTGCGCCTTAATAATATGCGTTTCAGAAGTCCAAGAGTCTGGTATCAAACTTATTAAGTATTTTTTATTTTTTTTTTCATACTGTAGGATAAAATGAAAGAATTCGTACTCGCTGTTACGGTGAAAATAACTTCTGAATAGGTTTAGAATATTGAAACAAGTTGCATAACTAGAACTGCTTTCTCAACTTCCTTGAGGGAGTTTCTAAAAAGTAAAATTATTGAGGGAGGGCAGTAAAGCCGCGCGGGCGTCACGAGTCGCACTAGCAGCAGCGGAGGGCACCGTTAGGGCTTTATTCACTGTGTCGTAAAGTCGAATTCACGGAAAACTCTCGTCTTTCAGGTGCAAAGTCGACGAATCTTGGTGGGTAGGTGGAGGGGAAAATATGGCTGCCTCGGCCGTTCATAAAGTCGGATGGAAATTATAAGCAGCCAGACAAGGCATACGCTAGATGTTCTATTTCTGCTGGTATATATAGACCAAGTATATGTGTATGTATATAAGTTGTATACCAGTAAGTCTTATGATTGGGGGTCGAGGGCTGTTGGGTTGCAGTGTAGGGGTGGTGGCCGGGAGAGATGCCGCGATGTCGCCTGAATTTAGCAGGCTTACAAGTTGTGAATGTGCCGTGAAGCTATAAATATGTCGACAACGGGAATCCCTCTGAAACATACGGATAACGGATTCGTTCTTCCACGTCGAGCAAGAGCAATCTTTTGTTTCAAACTTTTGGTTTAACCGGGCAAGCGCTTTTCCGCAAAACTTTCAAATGCAATTCACCGACGACAAACAAAGTCTCGAACACTGTTGTAACAAAGGTAAATAATGGCGCTGTCGGAATGTGCGTTGAGAATGAAGACGTCGAACAATGCAATGAATGTGGGATTGTAAAGATTGTATTTTGAAAATCGTGTGATTCGTTCATCAACGAGTATCCAGGGTACAATATGACATGAACATTCATGGCTACATGTTAAAACGAATCGATAGTTGGTCGAGCCGAGTTTTTAAATTTGTGTCGCTTTTTATGATATAATTCAATTATTGAAACTAAGCCAAGGATACTTGAATGAACGATACTATTGATTGTTATTGTTTCGATAATCGTCAAAAACGACAGCAATCGTAAATGTGGTTACGGACCTTTTTTAATTTAGTTTTTGGGAATGTGAATCAAGCGGATATTGAAAACTGAACATTTTTTCCGAACTTTAATGCCAACTATTCTCAGTGGAACGATACAATGCTCATTCCCTTTTTGGTTTCTATACTGAAACGTATATTGTACATTTGATGCCCGTAAGAATAGACCTGAACGGTTCGCTTGTTTGCTTGCGCGAAGCGCTCCGCGCACTTTGGCCACCTGGCGGCCAATCTACTAGGAATACTACTAACTGAGACCGTTCTGTGTATTGAGCAACATTATTGTTTTTGATATGCCTAAGAAGCTATAAGAATTTAACGAAAATAGCAATACTAGTGAAGATTGCAAAAGTGTAATATGTTCTTTGATTTGATTAATTTGAGATTATGTACATTGTGAGTTCATATTAAATCAGATAGCGTTTACATTGTTAAAGTTGTACTTTGACAGAATTTGAGCAAAAGGTTCATATCCTGATTATTAGAGGGGGTTGATAGAGTTGCAACGAGCATTGATCTAAATGCTCTTTCATCTACCCTGATAATCAACTTGTCAAAAGTTCAATTTTAATCAATGCCCACCATAAACTAGCGAATTCACAAGTCCATCACGCGTTGATCCAGTTCAGTTAGGTGAACAGTTTATGTAATCAATGTACAGTTCAAAACGCGGTCTTTGAAAAGCGATTCAGAAATAAATGACGAGGCTTCATTTGTCCTGGTAATTTGTACAAATCGTTTGATAGCTGAACACACGATTATTAAATTATTATTCGCGAAGCATGCGCGAGGGAATGCATGTAAAAGGAACGCATATAGTATTGCCGCGGCGTAAATTAATATGCTCGCGTAGATTGAACGTAAATGGACGTGGCTCTTTGATACGAGACCCAATATAGCTTCGTACTTTCATCTGCAAATCAGGTTAACGTATACAGTACAGAATAGTATGGCCACTTATTACTGATCGAATACAGGTGACACCGATGGGGCCAGTTTTAGTAAAGGCGAGGACTGAAAGCACTCTGACGCGTTGCCCTCTCCGACCGCCGCAGACGCAGGCTTCCTGCAGTAAACTCGTAAGCACATATATCCTATTATAGGTTATCGAACTAGGTTGAGCGAGGGTGAGAAATTTCTCTGGTGCCACTTGGCTCCCAGCAGTTCTCACTGCCCCCTCACACGCAGCCCCATCAAAGTGGACTTCCAGGGGTGGGAGATGTCGGCCGTAAACGAGTTATCGCTGAATTGCGATTCAAAACCCTGTCCATTTCTGCTTTTCCACGCTCCTGCTGTTCTGATCCTTATTCTTGGCAGGACAAAGTGTTAGTGGGCTATTTGTGTGGAACAATAAGAGAAACGAGTATGGATTGAATCGGACATGGTCGAACAAAGTCGTTGACTAAAATTGATGCTGATATCAGGTTTCTCAGCGCGCAGGTTATGAGTACCGGAAAATTAGGCGTTCGGCTCCTGGAAAATTAGTCTTGAGGAAAATACTTCAGGAACTGCTGACGCTATTGACTATCAGCAGTTCGTATCAAAGTGGAGTTCCAGAGGTGGCGAATATCGGCCATAAACGAGTTATCGCTCAATTGATGTGTCACGTTCCAAACTCTGTCCATTTTTATTTTATGGCTTTCTTGCTCTTTGATCGTTATCATTGTAAGTGTAGTGCTCTATTAACGTGAAGCAATAGAAATAACAAATATGTATTGAATGTGACATGGTCGAAAACTGTGGTTGGTTTCAATCAATGCGGAATATCAAGTTTTTCAAGGCGTTGATGGTCATGGATCTACGACGATTAAACACCGAAAAATTGGTTTTCAGGAAAAAATAACACCATCAGCCCCATCAAAGTGGATTTCCAGAAGTGGCAGATGTCGGCCACAAACGAGTTATCGCTCAATTGGTGGTGCTACATTCCAAACGCGGACCATTTTTACTTTTCGACGGTGCTGCTATTCTGGTCCTCGTTCTTTACAGGACAAAATGGTAGTGGTCTGTTCATGTGGATCAATAGGAAAAACAAATGCGGATGGAACAAGGAAATGTTCGCATACAGTGGTTGGCTTAAATTGATACGGGATATCAGATTTCTTAACGCGCTGGTTACGAGTCCAAGGAAATTAAGTCCCGGAAATTTGGCCCCTGGAAAATTGGCCTTTAGTAGAAATGATCCCATGAGCCCCATCCAAGTAGATTTCCAGAGGTGGTGATGCTATATTCCAAACCCTGACCATTTTTGCGTTTCCACGTTGCTGTTATTCGGATCCTCATTCTTTGCGGGACAAAATGGTAGGGGTCTGTTCGTGTGGATCAATAGGAAAAACAAATACGGATGGATAAGAAAATGGTCGCATACGGTGGTTGGCTTGAATTGATACAGAATATCAGATTTCTTAACGCACTGGTTTCGAGTCTAAAAAAATTAAGTCCCGTCAATTTGGCTCCTAAAAAATTGACCTACGGAAAAAGTGATCTCATAAGCCCCATCAAAATGAATTTCCAGAAGTGGCAGATGTTGATCATCGTTATTGCTTAATTCATGATGCCACATTCCAAATTCTGACCATTTTTGCATTTCACGTTGTTCCTATACTGCTCCTCATTCTTTGCAAGTCTGTTTATGTGAATCAGTAGGAAAAACAAATACGGATGGAATAGAAAGTGGTCGCATACGGTGGTTGGCCTAAATTGATACGGAACATCAGATTCCTTAACGCGCTGGTTACGAGTCTAAGGAAATTAAGTCCCGGCAATTTGGTCCCTGGAAAATTGGCCTTCAGGAAAAATGATCCCATGAGCCCCATCAAAGTGGATTTCCAGAGGTGGCAGATGTCGACCGTAAACGAGTTATCGCCGAATTGGGGATGCAGCATCCAGGACTTTGTCCATTTCTGTTTTTCCACGTCCCTGCTATTCCGATCCTTATCTTCGACAGGACAAAATGGTATTGCTCTATTTATGTGAAACAATAGAGGAAAAACAAATATGGATCGAATGGGATATGGTCGGATAGGGCGGTCGGCTTAAATTGATGCGGAATATCTCAATTTAGGCTCGCCCCAGGCTGCCCCCACAATACTCTCCTCCGTTTATCGCCAGTTTTATACTGTGCCAGGTTTCTTAACGCGCCAGTTACATGCTTTCATGACAAATTAAGTTAACGTCGAATCTACAACCTCTGAATAATATACGTGATAAGACTATGTACGAAAAGGCCGAGGAAAATTATACGAAGGGACGTATAGGGCAACCGCAGGATCATACTAGTCTAGATAGGTCTTGCTCGGATACAATTTAGATAAGGTAAATTATCGTAGGCTAGGGGGGCGAGGGGACGGCGTCGATAAAATTCGAGATGGACGGAGGGTTCGCTCTGCTATCCATACAGCTTCTGCAAACCCTACACGACTATTACTAAGCTTGGTGTGTTATGCATGAGTCACGCGTAGCTTTATATACATATGTATATATATATATGTATGTGTGTGAGTGTGTATATACATACATAAGAAGAACGGGGAAATCCCAGAGTAAATTTGTCGTAGCGTTGCCGAGGAAGAGAGGGTTGAAGGGAGGGAATGGGTTGCCCGATCGTGACTAAGAATTTAGGGTGACGTATGGTAATACTGTGTCTGCTTGACGATCGATAACTGTCGCAAAGGCTCGGACCTACGACCGCCATTTCCCATGGATTACGGATCCCGACCGCACGATTCGCCTAATACTACCCTTATCTGTTTTACATCCACCACCAACCTCCGATCTCTCACAATGTTTATCATTCCTATTTTCACTTGCCATCTTCGCCAAGTTTCGTCAATTGTCGAAATGGGCTGACGTTCACTTCTCGCTAGAGTAAACGTACCGAAGAATTACTCAATTCTGAGCTCACTCGACCATTGTTCCAGCCTAATTGTCATTGGGGTTTCAGATGACAAAAAATCTAATCAGCAAATACTGACTAATTATAAACTGAGCGATATTGTATTTTTGATCATAAATTAGAATGTCATTTTATTTCCAATCTTGATTCAAGGAGATGGGAATTCTCGGAATTAATGGATTGATAATTAACGGTAAAATTACAGTTCACTAATTGGGGGTATCAGTAATTACTCATAACTTTGTGACTAATAGAACAACTGCGAGGCATTTCTATCGTGATCTGGAAAATATGGAAAATGACGTTCCAAATATTCTTTGATTTGATTGAAATATTATCAGATGGAAACTGAGCGACGTTCTGTTTGTTATCAATAATTAGATCGCTTCATTTCCAATCTCGCAAACATTTAAGGCGACACGACGCGACATTTCCAATATGAAAAATGACATTCCAAATATTCTTTGATTGATATATTGCCTAGGTCGAAGGGGAGGGACATTCTATTATTGGTCATGAATTAGGTCATTTATTCGCATTATATTGATTTACGATGGTGAAAGTTTTCGGAATCAATTGTTGATTAATTGACGAAAAAATTACAGCTCCCTAATGCAGTCAACATCTGTAATTACTCATAACTTCGTCACAACCGAAAGTGCCTATCCCAAGTTGAGAACTATGGAAACTGGAGTTTCATGTATTGTTCGATATGAATGAAATATTCTCTAGAAAATTGCTAGGATTAATTGCTTGGGTGAACTACTTCGAGTTAGTTGGTTGCACCAAATTGCCTAGGGTACAATTAAAATTCGTGGTCCAGAATAGATGCTATTTCACACTGACAGAAAAATACAAGCAACAATATTATACTTTTGCCATACAGTATAGTTCCCAGGAGGAACGTTTACATTTTGTAATTACGAAAATGACAAAAAAATAATAACTGCTAACACAACTGTAGCTCAGCGAATCAAAACATAGTATTCAGTACAATCGATATGATCGTAACTCCTGAGAATTATATTGGTACAATTGAACCTACTATTCTACTATATTTTTCTCTCAGTGCACGCGATTTTTTCTTATTAATTAATATACCGGAAAATGAAGCTCGGATACATACACTGTGTATTGATCTTAAGATTCGCCATTAACAAATACAGTATTGGTTTGATTAATATAAGCACACTGTGAAAAAAAATCCACTTGGAATTTAATGCAAAAACACGGCTTATTCGTAAACTGGTATACTATATTATATAGATAAGAGCAATCTAAAATGATTGTATTGTATAATAATTTTGATACTTTATTTTAATTTTTGTGCAAAAGTTCTTTAACTTTTATGATTGGTTTAAATTTGACAAAAAAGATACATTAATTCTAAATTATCGTTTATTGCTTCTATACTATCTTCTGCTACTATAAATTACAATTTTATTTTAATAGTTATCGCAACCACTCGATACATTTCAATATTTATCCTAATCAAACAATTTTGTTACATGCACTATTCACGGCAACGAATAATCAATAGTAGACAAAGTAGCGTTCGTTTTTTACAACAACCAATCAAGTTACTAAATGCAACTAGTTCATACACAATTATTAAATAATTCGTAGCCAAGCCGTTTTTTTTGTGTATCTTTCCCTTCTGAGGGGAAAGCATCATCAATATCATCGAGATAACATCCTCGCCGTCGTTAAGATGCTTCCGTGACGGCAAAGACTCACGTATCTAATGCAAGCTGAGCTTTTAACTGCCCGGTTAACGAGCGAAGAGACGTTCCGTAATCGGATTAATTAATTTACCGGTCGTTCCCGTGGGAGTTTGCGTCGTCGGTGCTGATTGGCGGTGCACGCAGGAAACGGATCCATGATGCATATTCAAATCTCTAGGTTGGTTACACGAACTCGGCGACCATACACCAATGGCTATTCTCGCTAGCCCACAGACACCTCTATTTACTACCCTTCTCTGTCCATTACACCTAAATACATAACGTAATTCGGCGGTATTACCTCACTCGTGTATGCCGAACCATGGACTCTTGCAATCCCTCTATGCCGGTATAGCACGTCGAAATAAATAATCCCACGAGCTTAGTTTGACGCACTATTATCAATCTGTAATAAGCAACGACAATTATAATCCGGATTTACACCAGCCCCGGAATGAATTGTTTCTGGATTTAGTATACGAAACGATTCTGTTTCCTCATATTAAGTGTTCGCTGTTAATTCATGCACTATTTTTTTTGTATTTTTTCAGATCTGCCCAAAATTTGGTCGTATCAAAATTACATGTAATTTTTTATAGATTTCTAAATCCAACGGTTCAAATAATTGCCATTTCCGTGTCGAGTGATCATATCTCCAGAACTTGAAGGTATTGAATAAAAATGTGTCGACAGGAAAGTTTTAGTTTCCTGTGAACTTTTGGATGGGTAATTAAAAATAATTTTCCCGTTCTGGTAACTCTATTTATTATTGAAAAACGGAGCAATTATTTCATTTATTGAGAAAATTACAGAGTATCCCTGCATGACTGTCGATATCGTAAAATAGTTGGTTCGAAACTCTAGGGCAAATGACGTAACACTAAAATAAGTTCGATTTCTTAGTGTAGTATTTTTTATTTTATGACTCGCGATTTCAATGTCGAAATACTTAATTTATCTTGTAAAAGAGTAACAATACATTTTTTACATTTTTATATATTTCAATTACAACTACTTTCTTCCCTCGTGGCACGTAGTTAGAAAGTGGCATCAATAAAAGAAGCTACGGTAGGAATGAACCGACGTTCTGTGATTGCTGCTACCCAAGAAGCTGACCTCGAGAAGTCAGTCTACAGCGCGAGTAATATTTGAGGTACATATGCTGCAATTTACCGCGGTAAATCTACGCTTGAACTTTAGCCATTTTTTCTCGAAACAACATTTCCATTCATTTTGCTACGATAACTCATGTAGTCGGAAGATATTTATTTCACAAAAACAAATATAGATAACAACATTCTCTACAAATGAACCGGAGTATTAAAAAAAAATTCTATTAATACTTATTACAATTACTTTTAATTAATTTCTATTAAGTTTTATTACAACAGTGAACAGAAAGTGATCCTGTTTAGAGACATTTTTTTGCCTTTTCAGTAACATCGAATTTTTTAACTCACTGTTATGAAAAATTTCTATTGTGCTACAGGCTACTAAAAAAAAAAAAAAACTGCTATCAATGATCTTGAGCAATTCTCAATAAGAAGTATGCTATAAATATTCTCACGAAATATTCAATTTTAATAATTGCATAGACAAGCCAGATTTGAGGTTATTAACAGTCATATATACATCATGGTTTCCCTCACTCGCCTATGAATTTCAAATCCTGGAAAGCCTCATATATACCTCAACCACAACTTTCAAAACTTTTGATATAAGAATAACCTAAATGTAAATCCGACTTGTCAAACTATCGTAGTGCCGGTGCTAACGCCACCAAAACGAAAGAGAGATGTGAGGTGAAGGCGGTGAAACCGCGACATTTTTAGCGAACGCCCTCTAGCGACCATGGACCATACCCTGACATACATGCTTGAAACGATTATCTTACAAAATGATTGCAAGAAACGTCCTTACAATTAATGAATGGAATTCTCAAATTTCTATTCGTGCATTTCGTCACTACACTCCAGTAAATTCACGATACAAATTTCACACCAGTAACAACTTTTCTTCATTTCTTTTTTCTATACCATTCCAAGTAACCTAACAAGACATTTTATGTAAATCCAACCCGCGACATTTTTAGCGAACGCCATCTAGCGACCATGGACCATACCATGACATACATGCTTGAAACGATTATCTCACAAAATGATTGCAGGAAACGTCCTTACAATTAATGAATGGAGTTCCCAAATTTCTATTCGTGCATTTCGTCACTACACTCCAGTAAATTCACGATACAAATTTCACACCAGTAACAACTTTTCTTCATTTCTTTTTTCTATACCATTCCAAGTAACCTAACAAGACATTTTATGTAAATCCAACCCGCGACATTTTTAGCGAACGCCATCTAGCGACCATGGACCATACCCTGACATACATGCTTGAAACGATTATCTTACAAAATGATTGCAAGAAACGTCCTTATAATTAATGAATGGAATTCTCAAATTTCTATTCGTGCATTTCGTCACTACACTCCAGTAAATTCACGATACAAATTTCACACCAGTAACAACTTTTCTTCATTTCTTTTTTCTATACCATTCCAAGTAACTTAACAAGACATTTTATGTAAATCCAACCCGCGACATTTTTAGCGAACGCCATCTAGCGACCATGGACCATACCATGACATACATGCTTGAAACGATTATCTTACAAAATGATTGCAAGAAACGTCCTTACAATTAATGAATGGAATTCTCAAATTTCTATTCGTGCATTTCGTTACTACACTCCAGTAAATTCACGATACAAATTTCACACCAGTAACAACTTTTCTTCATTTCTTTTTTCTAGACCATTCCAAGTAACCTAACAAGAAAATCGATTTTTTTTAAACAAACAACGAGGAAGCAAAAGGACATTTCTGTATGTCACCATTCAATATTAATAATCATTATTATTGTTATTACTAGAGACACAAAAGCAGTTGATTAAGTCGTTTCCGGTTAAACAAGAATCTATAGTCGTCCTATTTGAATTTCGTTGGTAATCCGTTTTCTCCTTGTATGCATACGAACTGTAGATTTTGTCTGTTGTTCATTGGTCAGTTGTAAGTCTGTGGAACGTGCAGTATTTTCCGTTGGGACATGGTGGCCGGCCGCAAGCTCATGGGAATATGTGCAGCGCCGGGATGAAAGCGGGAGTTATTTCAATAGTAACGGGGCGCGATTAATTCTTACGAGCATAGCGCTTGGCGGCTCGTGGCTATTTTCCTCTGGCGTTTCCGGCGGACTATCGACCAGCACCGCAGCGAACGTACGAAGAGAGGTATTATTTTTTTTTGACTCGGGCACCGCACTGGCCGCAATTAATTTCAAACGTTAAATGTACCCTCCGAACCATTGCCGACCAGGCGCGATTCAGTCAGAGCCGTTAAACCGTCGTCGGCCATTCGCGCATTGTAAACTATATTAAATTCCTGGCGGCTGACCGTAGAATAAAATTGGAGTCTTGCAGTCACATCAGGTGCACCCCGAATAACCCGTCTCGGGGTCTACTGAAGGTATTCGCACCGCTGAGTGCGATTCCAGTGGAATTCGGTTTAACTAACCCCCAACAGACACGCGGAACGATAATTAATGGAAAATAATCATAAAATTAAAGGAAAGCAAAGAAGAATATACCCTTTACCGGTTCATGACCATTTAATATCGTTAACGCTTTACGTCGTTGTAAATACAAATGACAAATCACGTGGAAGATTTTTCGTTTTCATTGTATACCCAGATTTCTGGTCCTTTCGTTATTTTGGAATTGATCTTTTCGTTTCATTTTCCAATTAATTATTCTATATGATTATAGATTGAAAGATTCAATTAAAAAGGATGAAAATAAACCAATTATCGCTAAATTACATTTATCACGGTTACGAGAATTTAATTAATGGAGAAAATCAATTCAATTTGATTATTATAAATTTTTGTCCATGCAGAGAAAGTAGAGCATTAAAAATTATTTTGTTGAACAGGAAAACGGGTGAACTAGAGAAATGATATTTTTTATGATTGACATAATCAATGAGCCAGATGGGCTACAGAAAAATCGCTGGGAGAAATAAAAATTTGTTGCATTGTATACGTTTACTTGTATGGAACAATTCAGGTGGGCAGCTCTTCCATCCTACATAATTCGATCCATCACAGGGTCGATCCATCACATTCGTTCGTACATAAAATCTGTCGTACACACACGCTTTCCATCACATTTCAAGCGGACACGCGGTCTTTCCACGACGCTTCCAACGTGCACAATTTGACCATGACCATAGCTTTACGTCGTCCAACCCGAGCAGATCCAGTGACCGCCCGAATGACCGAAAAAACGGTCCGATCGTTAAATGCAAGAAAAAGACCATTGCAAAGAGCGGAATGACCAAGAAAACTACTAACCGGACAAACCAAAAATGATTTCTATGGTCGTTTTCTCGGTCATTTGGCTCTTCTCAATGGGCATTTTTCTTGTATTTCACGACCGGTCGTTTCTTCGGTCGTTTTTCCGCCTGCCTGTGAGCGTTGTCCTGTCAGTAACGCCATCTAGTGGTGAGTTATAAAAAAGTGAATAGCATAAAAAGCTTCTCCATGAAAAAATACATATACGTGCCAGCTTTCATGGCGATCGGTCAAACGGTGTCGAAGTCCATCAAGCTCAAACAGAAATACCAGTATCAATTTTTTATTTACCTAGATACATACAACCATTTTTTTATATTTCACTCAATGAAATACATAATTGCTTCGATATATCGACGGCAGTGGACAGGCGCTCCGAGTTTGGCTTCGGCGGTCTCCAGATTTAAGCAGCATTGTTTGCATTGTTTGAACTTGGATGGATGACTGTTTAGCCACGCACTGATTTGCGGGTTAACCGCTGAACGGAAGGCAATTTTTCTAAATTTCCAGTGTATTCTTGTACAGTAGAAACTCAGTAAAAATAAAACCGCTTTATCGGCCACGTTTTTCGCAGTTTCCCTGTAGCATCGTGTAAATGCGATACAGAA
The DNA here is from genome assembly GCA_947507545.1 of Clistopyga incitator. NCBI lineage: Eukaryota > Metazoa > Arthropoda > Insecta > Hymenoptera > Ichneumonidae > Clistopyga > Clistopyga incitator. The sequence goes on from OX382177.1 coordinate 6,463,613, forward strand.
TTGCATTAGAAAGCCTGGCTGCAGACAACACTCTAGAGGGTCTCGAGGAATGGAATGGGGAAGGAAGGAGAGGGGATGGTAAAAGCCAATAGTCGTGCACGAGGAATAATCAATAAAAATAAATAAAAAATATATAATTGCTTCAATTGTATTTGTTCTTTTTTAACCGTACATTCAGTTGCTTCGAATTACCTTCCGTCAGGCAGCAAGGGAAGTGAACGAACTGATGAATGTGGTGGGAGAAAACAAAGCGACTAACTGGTAGTGGAGATTCGTTGCGGTTCTCCAGATTTCATTTTGCGGGGTCAGAGTGTACTTCGCTGGAAGTGGACGTACGTGGCACATGCTGTTATCAGATGGCATCAGTCAAAAAAGGAAAGAAAATGAAGAAGAAGTAGACATATTGAGAGGCTTGTTCGCACTTCGGGTGTAACAAAATTCACGTTGTGCACGCTCTTTATGTGCAGAACATTGTGTACAAGATTTTAAAAAAATAGTTGTCTTAACCAATTACGGGGTTAAGTACCATCCAAGCGATGAAATTGGTTAGGAGAACGAAATATTGGGCGTTATAACCAACCAATTGACTATTACAAATACAGTACTGGCTGTGATACCCAATTGCTGGTTCTCACAACCAATTTTGTCGCTTGGAGCGTATTTAACCACGTGATTGGTTATTAGGGCAACCATTTATTTTTTCCGTGTAGCATAGGTACAATAAAACGAGTTACGGAAGCGTTAGAAAAATGCCGAAATATGCACGCTTCGCAGCCCGAAAAAAGCCACTTTTTCACGCATGTTGCATTAATTTTGTTATTGCAGGCTAACGTGATACAAGACGTGAGAAAGTCACGTGTTACGAATACGTCAGTAGCAGCGTTTTTCAAGACCGGAGATCGTTCGTTAACTTCCGCCACGAATTGATTTTTATCGAAACTAGTGATCCTTTGCAGCTCACACTAACGCCCAGCTTAGACCATTAGCAGGCTTTGGCTCTGTATATCCACGAGGCGGTATCTGCAGCCGTAGAGATTGAGCTAATAGCCAGAGGATAATTGGAGAGGTTTCTCGGCAGTGCATTCTTCTAGGTCACCGGTCCGATTAACGCCGCTATTCATTAGTTCAGCACCAATAGTGTACACCATGCGCAGTAGGGAAACGTAGTTAAGACGTGTTCAAGATTAAACATCTGCTGATGGAAAAATTAGTGGTGTGCCTGGAGACGAGATTATCTCGAATCTCGCACGTTTTTTTTTTCCTTGCCTTCGCCATTTGTCCGAAGTTCTCGTCTGGAGAACAAACGAACGAACCAAAACGAAATTTTGTGCCCAACAGTTTTCCACAATGCACGCTTGGAATTATTGTACGCTTCCGTTGGGTTTTAGACATTGATTTTCTGGTGTAAAAGGACTATGAAGAGCCTTACCACTTTAAATGCTAGGCGAATCCCGACGTAAATCTTGTGAAGTACAAAGTTTATGTCAAAGTTCTGAAGTTTCAGGATGTCAGCTCCGTAGCTTCAGAGGTCCTTTGCGATGGAGTCGTCGTACGGAATGAGGTCTGTGGTGACGACTAAAGGCCTAACTTGGTTTGCTCATGAACCTCGTTAAGATAATACACGCAGACAAATGGTTAGTTGAGGAAAGTAACTTTTAAATACTTGGCGTGTTAGATGTAGTATGGTTGGCATTACCGACGAGTCGGTTGGTGTCCAATCGTTTGGTTGGCGTTACCAGTCCGTCGATTGGTGATCAATCGTTCGTTTGGCGTTATTAATCATTTCGATGTGGACTACAATAACTTTCCACTAAACGCAAAAATCAGTTTCGTGTCTGATATACTACAATTTCCCACTCGGAAACGAAGGCCATTTTTGCGTTTACTGGGCTGCCAATGCCATGTTCTATCATGTCTGTTGGTTGGCATTCTTCGTCTTTGACGAATATTGCACCTATTTCGGAACCCGCAGTATTGTTATATTTTTCGAAAATGTTGCTAATAGAATCGTTGAAAGGGGACGAATTCTCCTGTAAATCATTCTTTAAAAATGGCACTGCAATAAAGCGTACGAAAAATTTGAACTTGATAAAAAATGCCTCCTGATAAAAAAGTGGAACATTTTCAAAAGTGGCATTACCACACAGCTCGGTGAAGTTAAGGTTAAGGTTAGTTTGTACTGCTTGGACCAAACTGACTTCGCAAGGTCCAATTCTCTTTGGAGATGATTCCACAGTGAGTGCAGAAATGTCCAGTTAGGGACCATGAGAAGAACATATGATCTCTTTTATAGTAAATTTTTTTGCAACTTCGTCGAAAGATCTTCAAATCCAAGTTCTTATAGTCTCAATGGATGAAGTCGTTTTACGGAGAGAATTGGACCTTGCAATAACAATTCAGTACAACTCCAGTACAACTCGAACTCTTCATGTACGAAAAAAGTGTAAACGCTGTTTAACTCCACTATAGAAAAAAATTCGATTTGGGAGAATGCTTCACTTTTTTGTATTTTGTTCATACGTCAGAGGTATTTTTTTATCATGGTAAAAGTTGCGAAAGTATTTCCTTTGGTTATTCGTTGCGGAAACTTTTTATGAAAATTTCAACGTTGCCATTTCTATATCAGATACCCAAAATAATTTTGAAAAAAACGGAGATAAAGTGTGGTTCAGAAAAACGTGTGTGTGTCTACACAAAGCTTTGAAGCTTCAATTACTTACGACTCAAAAACCGCTCAACCGTTGTAATTTTTCTCGAAATGTATGCAGAAGTTTAGATTTTCTAGCTCCCGGCTAAATTCCTAATCAGCAAAATGAAAACTATTTTGCTTCCTCATTATTTCAAACTGTGCATAAATTTTTCTCTATGGGAATGATAAAATTGAAGGGCATACTTCCTGCGAGGATTTTTTCTGCTCATGATTAACTTGATTCAGTCCTCATGATGATTGTCATGAAATTCTGTTTCCTTCCATATCACCAAAATTCTCAAAATAGTGACATTCGTTTCATCATCGATTTTGGTTCAATTGTTTTTAAATATATAAATTTCCGATATTACAATTTTTCGAAGGAAGCTTACAGTAAGTAAGAAATGACGAAGATTCCAAGATCTTAAGGGTGCGCTATTCCCAGCAATTGATGAGATGAATGCCGACATCCCTTGAGTGAAATCGTTGGGGCTGGTCTGTCGGAGTAAACGATGCGGTTGGGCACAACCTGAAGTCGGCAGAATGTCGGTTAATTGCAACAATACTGGAGAGCACGGCGATAGATAGCAGCGCAAGTGTATTGGGTTGATCGCGTGTACGTATAATGCAGTGTATCCGTATCGCGTGAACAAGCCGGTGGTGCACAGTGAGCGGGGTCAATCCATGCTCGTTCGCTCGCGCCCAACTATAAATTCCCGAGCGCATAACTCCGCCTCGTCGGTGGTACTCACTTTGCATTGTTGCCGGCCCACTAATTACGACGATCAATCATAAACTTTCTGTACGTGCCGGCTAGCTGCCCGAGCCCTGGTCATATACTATATACTCTCCTTCTCTGGTGGTCCTCTAACTCCCTACCGACCCTCCCACCCACCATACAAACCCTCCGCACGTCCGTTGTTGTCCGGACGGGCAGCGTTATTAGCAACCGGATGTACCGTGAACCGTAACCGGTAACGGTCCTCCTACCTGTTCCGGAGTCCTGCCCGCTTGTGCTGTCCCTTAACCGTCCGACATTCTAGCCGGGAGCAATGAACACCAGGTTGCGCAGACGGATAAAAAGAGGTTAGAATTTAGCAACTCGAAAAAGGGTCACGAATGTGTTGGACGTTTGTATCTCCAATATGCGTAAGCAGCTGTCGACATAGCGAAGAGAAATTATTTTCGTCCTCTTCGTTGATAACAAATGTCAACAGTTTTGTGTTATTTAAAAAATACCAGGATTAGCCGACATGTACCTTTGTGTGAGTTTTGGCATTTGACATGAACAAATAATTTTAATGCATGAAGTTGGTCCCAGTTTGTTTGTCGACTGACCAATCGCAGCACGAATGAAACGAGGACAATGACTGGTTGCGCAGACGGATAAAAAGGTTAGAATTTAGCAACCCGGAAAAGGGTCACGAATGTGTTGGACGTTTGTACCTCCAATATGCGTAAGTAGCTGTCGACGTAACGAAGAGAAATTATTTTCTTCCTCTTCGTTGACAACAAATGCCAAAAGTTTTGTGTTATTTAGAAAATACCAGGATTAGCCGACATGTCCCTTTGTGTGAGTTTTGGCATTTGACATGAACAAATAATTTTAATGCATGAAGTTGGTCCCAGTTTGTTTGTCGACTGACCAATCGCAGCACGAATGAAACGATGACAATGACTGGTTGCGCAAACGGATAAAAAGGTTAGAATTTAGCAACTCGAAAAAGAGTCACGAATGTGTTGGACGTTTGTATCTCCAATATGCGTATGCAGCTGTCGACATAGCGAAGAGAAATTATTTTCGTCCTCTTCGTTGATAACAAATGCCAAAAGTTTTGTGTTATTTAAAAAATACCAGGATTAGCCGACATGTACCTTTGTGTGAGTTTTGGCATATGACATGAACAAAAAGTTTTAATGCGTGAAGTTGGTCTCAGTTTGTCTGTCGACTAACCAATCACAGCACGAATGAAACGATGACAATGACTGCGGGATTTTTTTTTTACACAAAAAGACCGATCGCCTTTTTTGGAATGCTTTAGGCAGTTTTAGAAAACGGATTTTAGGTCGATTCTGAAGGGACATTTACTGTGAACTAACTAACGGTTGGAAATTTCAGGAATTCGTCATCGGCGACACGACATTATTGCAAGAAGGGAGGAATATCTCCTTTAACGTTATTTGAATTTTACCCTGGAGAACTAAGTTTTTCACTCTAGGTAAAACAAAGATTGTCGAACAAACTAAACGTATTTTGTTGTCTGAAATTTGAGTGGATACAACCCTGTATTGGAAATTCCAGGCGGAAACAATGAACTCCACGCTGCACGCAGACATAAAAAGACAGAATTTAGCAATTCCAAAGAGGATAGCGAATGTGTTTGACGTCGGTATCTCTAATATGCGTAAGCAGCTGTCGACATAATGTATTACGAAGGTGGTGCCGCGACTGTAATGGACAGGTTCTTATGGCGTCGCACTTCTTTGGCTCGGGAAAATGGCACGATATTACATATCATTTCCGCACTGCCTTACCTCGCGGCTTAAATCTCTATCTCGAGGTACTGGTTAAGCGTGATAAAGGGTGTTGAACTGTTAGGGAGGTCTTACAGTATAAATCACGACTTAGTCTAATTCGTCTGGTGAAGTTTCTGAAGTAACGCCAGCATTTGTCTTGAATATTCTTGCATGTGCTGAACCGAGAGCTATCTGTGACGAATTCTGAAAGATTTATTGCGTTAAGGTTTTTGATACAACGTTGTATCAAAATCTTACGCAAGGAATCAGAATCGGATTTAGTTATTGAAGCTCAGTATTGTGTTTCCTGTTCAATTGGTTGGGAAGTTTGGCACATTGATTAGGTGAACAAATGTGTTAATTGTTCAGATAAATTTATACGAAGTTCCGTTTTTTCTCGCTTAATTATTAAGATGACAATATTAATCCAAAAATGAGTGGGTGATTTCTCTGTGTATACTTTCTTTATTTTTATCCCATTATCGTTTTCAATAATATCGTTGGAGTGAATATTGTCACAATAATTATTTTTACAATTTTTAAAAAATGTTTGAAGTATTTGTGAATTGGATGTTAGAGAACAAAAATTGTCTCACATGCACTGATATCTATTAATCTGTGTATCGTGATCCAGACATGCACTTTTCTGTTCCATTTGCCTGAGGCTTTTTCATTATTCCTGCCTGAGCTGATTCTGAGCTAGAATATTTGAAAAATTCAATTCAGCGGAGCTCGGTCTTGGCTGAGCCACGATTACCCGGAATCTGATCGAGATACAAGAAATCTGAGACAGCATATCTTTGCGTTGGTATCAGTTGACACCGCACGATCTTCGCAGAATGTCGTACGTTCCCGAGGATCCGTTGAGAAAAGCTTAGCGAATGCTCGAGCAATAGCGACAGAGATGAGTACAACATCATCGCAAGTTGTATGATATTGGAGACGCGTGGGAGCTGAGCTTGGAAAGTATGTCACGATGCGGCTTCGTGCGAGTAGCAGGTGCACTTCTTCACGGAGGAAAAAATATTGGTTGTGAAAACTACGTTTTCACCTTGCTGTATTCGAGCTTTATAAATTAGCTGCGAGAACCACGTTGAATATTAACCTCAACTATTTACAATTAGTTCCCGCAAAATAGTCAGCACAAAGAAAACTGCTTAGGGCTATCATTCAAAAAGTATAGCTGTGACAACCTCAAAAACTATGTTTCTGACGATTCAATTATGCCTTTTGGGCCACGATTTATGGTGCTTAATATCCACCATGGAAATAAAATATATACGAGCTTCGTAGATACATAAATTTACTTTGTTAAACTTTGAATTTACGAGGGAATTAATTTCATTTCTCAAATAGCTTTTGGCAAGGGAGTATGCATTTGATTTCGTTTAATATTGAATATATCCGAAATCAGTGAGAGGTTTCAAATTTTGTCAGAATTTTCATTTTTCACGAAATTGATTTCACTGCATTAACTACCGCAAAGCTTAACATAGCAAGCTTAAATTTGCTTTGGAAACGAAATAATTGGCTGTGATGCCAAATACGCAATTTAGTAGAGTGCAGTGGTAGGGTTCGGATTTTGTATTAGGAGTTTGTTTTTTGTTTATTCTTAACTGACGACTGAAGTTTCGTTCCAACTCAGGATTTAATTTATTTACGTTAGATAGAAATGCAAAGTAAAATCATCATTATTATTTCTTGCCTTTTACAATGAACTGTGACAAAAATGTACTTGGAATTTAATGTACATGTACTGGAAGTTTTATTCATAAACTGGTATACTAAATTTACTATGTAATTGCGATGTCAAAGTAATTTTTGGAACAGTAATTTTTATATTTTCCTTTAATTCATTGCAAAAGTACCTTAGATTTATATCACATACATTAGATTTAATTGCCGAGTTTATGAATAAAAACTTCCAGTTTTCTTACAGTGTACCAAAATGCAATACCACATAAGAGCAAAATCTGAAACAGCATCTATTTGCCCTCAGTTGTCATCGCATGATCCTTGTACGTATTTGAGAATCCGCTGAGGCAGGAGCTTACCGAACACTCGAGCAATACTGATAAGTATAACATCACCGCAAGTTGTACTTTATTAGAAACCCGTGAGAGGCCAGCCTGGGAAGTTTATACGGTGCAGTTTCTGCGGGAGCAGCAGGTGTACTCCTTACGGTTCGCCGGCCACCATTTTCTCATCACGGCTCTTCTTCCAACCGCAAAATGACGGAATTGATTCTCTGCAATAAAAATATGGCTATTACATTAGATATACAATTTTTTATAAGTACAGGTGCATTTAATATTATTTCTTTCGTTAAGGCATGGTGACAGGGAAAAAAGCTTGGTTAGAACAACCAAGTGCTTAATTAAATAGACGCCGAGCAATTTATTGGCTAGGCTAATCAAATTCTTGGTTATGCCTACCAGGTTATTCCTTATATCACAATGAACTTGGTTGCGCTAACAAGTAACGTGGTTGATCTAACCAATTAAACGTCTTTTGATGTATTTTTCGTCACGTGTATAACCAAACATAACCAAATATAACCCAACGCATGGCTGTTCCAATCAATTTAGCGTATATGTAACCAAACGCATTCTAACCAAGAATTTCATTGCATGTATAACATCATGGCAAGTTGTACTATATTGGAAGCGGGTAAGACCCGTGTTCCACCCTGTGGGACAAGAAATCTGAAACGCATATCGTATCAAACCAAAATCGATTTACATACTTCCTTATAGTCACCTGTGTATTCAGTTGATCTTCGTGATAGCCCATAATCTGAGAGACACAGTTGTCATCGCGTCATCTCTGGAGAACGTTGCATGTGTCTGAAGATCCGCTGAGGCAAGAGCTTACCGAACACTCGAGCAATGGCGACAGGGATAAAAGTATAACATCATGGCAAGTTGTACTATATTGGAAAGGCGTAAGAGCCCAGCGTGGAAAGAGGTATCAGGGCGCGCATCTTCGACGAGAGCAGCAGGTGTACTTCTTGCGGCTCGCGGGCCGCCATTTTCTCAGCACGGCTTTCCTTCTTACCGCAAAGTGACAGAATTGATTCTCTCGAGTGAGGCAGCCGCCAGGTAGCCTCGCCGGAGTAACGCCGTCGGTGTAGCGATAGTACAAAGCACTATACAGCCCTGCAGTTTCCTGCTTCCTGTCTGGCGCGTCTCTTCAGAGAAGAGAATACGAAACTCTGCCGTATATACGGCCTGGCATGCAAACTCAGTATTCCGTTGCACCCGTTACCGTTCCAGCTATACAGTATACATTCCTGAAGAAGATTAGGCGGGGAGAGACGGGCTTATTAAATTTTCATGCCTACATGCTGCCGCATCTCCCCTACTGCTTAACTCTACCTCCTGCTGCTTTTAAGGACGGCGGCGGTGGCGCTTGCAGCGTTAAGCAGTTCAAATCCGTCTTGATTTGCACCGTCGCCGGAAACCCGTCACGTTTCCCTCCTCTCACTCAATCAAGGTAAATCTGATATCTTATTGAACGAAGGAAGTAACCAACAAGTCCCCGCTCTAATCATGGCTCTGATTTGTTGTTGATATGTCCTCCGATGTGCGACCCTGTTTTCCTCCAACATTTCACACGCACACACAAAGTATATAAATTAAAATTTATATACTTTTAATATCATTTTCTTGCTCTACTGATTTTCAGGGAAAAAATTTGATCAATTTTAGGCGCTAAATGCGAAAATGTTGTTTTAACATTTTTGATTCAGTTATCCGAAATATTTTCTATCGTTTTGACAGGTGAAAGTCTCAATGTGCTTGACATAATATTTTTACAGAAAAATTATGTCACTTCCAAATTAACAGAAAACAATGCTTCACGTTATTGTCGAGTCCCAAAATTATTATCGCCAGTAAATGAATTGAATATTGGTTACTACTCGTGCGAACCCATGGCTGAGTCGACGATTTAATGGGACGACATAAGGGCTAATAAGCGTGGTAATAGCCACACCGTGGTAATATATAGTCGATCGAGGGACGAGAGTATCCTCCATATGGGTGTAGTACTAATGAAGCTGTTCGAGGGTCGATTGACATCCCAAAGTGACTTCCCCACCGATTGCCATATCAGACCGGTGGTCAACCCTCGAAGAGGCTCATGACGTAAAATATGTTAATGGTCAATCTATGTAATCTTGTAGATCCGTGTTAGTTCATTGACTTCTGCAGATATTCATATTTTAATCCTCAATATCAAACCACTATTTGATTTGTACCGTTATTTATTTGATTATTTTTCAGTTTCCATTGCTATTCAGTTGATTATGTACCTTCCTCGTGGAGGAAACTTTGTTTTCGTGACAAAAATTTCCTGGATTTTTATGTCAGACTACCCACAATGGCCTAAAACATTGCAAAAGAATCTCAAACACGATTTTCAAATAGGTCTTGACAAATAAATGAATAAAAAATGACAGTCGACAATGAATTTGAGCGAAATCCATAAAACGATTCAGATTCTATAGAATTTTGAATTTTCGAGAAATTCATTGTAGTTATAATTTAAATCAATTTCGACTAATTCAGCTCGCTTTTTATACTAGATACCGGGTTCAAATTTCGTTCACATACGGATTGGCGTGGAAAAACATTTAGATGAAAATTTGACACGGTTTGGTGGAGCGTTTGTGGTACTTTTAATTGTTAGAAAAACGTTTCTCGAGCTAAAACAAGTCTGCGAAGTAGAACCTTGCAAATGGCTTCCTCATTAATTTTCGCTCCTCACAAAGTTTGCTCTACGATCAAGCCAAAATCGATCAACTTACTTCCTCACAGCGGTAACTTCGTGAAAAGCAAAAAAATAATGACGAAGCAATCTGCTGAGTATTCCAATCTCGTCAATCACGGAACACAAGTGAAAAAGAGAAGAAAAGAAACACCGGAGTCAATACAATTATTCGAAATACTAACATCGTTCGATTTCAATAAAAAAATCGATATCCACGGATATTGAATATCGAAACGCGTGTCAAAATGTCCGGTTTCAAAGTGGTAGCGATTTCCCGCATTGTAATTCAAGCTGCGCGTATAACCATCTTCGGTTTTATTGAAAAATGGCGGAAGAGCAGTTAAGGAGTTGCAGAAAGATCGTAAAATCTCGTAATCGTGAATCAGCATTCGTGACGTTAAGTTTATAGCGCAACGTCGATAAAGGTATCCTCTTCCATTTGGAGAAGTGTAAATGCGCTGTGCGAAAGCTCGGAACGTCGAGTGGCTTAAGGTCTGTCCTCGGTATGTACGTGAATATTGTCGCATAAGCGGGTAAGTGCAAGACGTCGGTTGCAGTCCGAAAGTACCGCTACAAAAAATGGACAAACGAGCGTGGCCAGGCAACAATGGGCGCGTCAAATGGTGTGTAAAGCTTTTAGCTTGAGTGTGCAGTTGCCGTTACTGCGCGAGTTCTATCTAGTCGTGTGTGCTATTTGTGGATTCTGCATTTATCGATGCAAACGCGCGATGCTGTGGCGACAAAAGCTCCGGCCGCCGCTTCCCTTTTGACGATGTCCATAACTCTCCGCACTTTACCAGTGCTCCAGTTAAGGGTAACGACTCCCCGCCCTTTCCTAGCACTGTGGTTAGAGACTCTCACTACAGAGGACCATTTCCAGAGTCCGACAAACTTCAGATGTAGGTATTTTTTTTTTAAACGAGAGTGCAAAGCGGAACATCATCCACATTGCTTCTTTGTAGGGAAAAATGAAAGAGATTTTTTAGAGAGCCTCACTACAATTCTTATAATTGATTTGTAATTCATCACATCCAAATTGAATTTGCACTTTTTTATACATAATTTCTAAATACCTTTTCTACATACTTTTTTTCGTAAAATTCGAAGGAAATGTTAAAAATTGAATATGTTTGAAGGATATGTTATTTTTATATTGTTGATTTGAACTGTTAGCGTCAAATGCTGTTCTTTTTACCGTGTAATCAACTTTTTGCATAAAAATTTAAACAAAAGCGTTCGCAACTGGTTAAGAGCGTCGCGATGCGGAGCGTTCTTTATAATGCTAATAAATGTTATTATTACTATGTGTACTCTTCGTGATGATTAGCAAGTATAAGAAAAAAAAGTTAAAAAATTCCTTCCATTCGAACGATGCAAACTTCAACATGATATTAAGCTTGATTGGTGTGTAAAAGTGTAAAAAAAATACAGCTGCAGTATGCAAGGATGTTCAGCATAAATTTTACAACCGTTTCATTTTCATTGTTGTTTATTTTTATTGTCTGACCTCACGGCAATGTTCTTAATTTCTTTAGATACGCTCCATAACTCTGAGCCCTTTACTAGTGTTCTCGTTAAGGGAATACAAACCTCCGCCCTTCCCCGTTCTCCAGGCTCGACTGTCTGAATACAGCGGATCAAAGGAGCAGTAATACTCCTAGTAACATTAACTTCTGGGCATCTAACTACACGCAATAATTTTTTTCTTCTTTTTTTCCAGACCTTCGGCTGCCGTACTGAATGACCTGATGAGCTAGCTAAGATGAAGAACCGGAGAAGGGACATTACTTCGCCGCGTGCAACGAGGGAAATTCAGGTACAATTTGTTAAACATTATATGCTCATGATCAAAATTCGCTTATTATTATTATCGTTTCGGATTGTAAATCAAATGAAAACCAGTTTTTACTAAGAACCGTCAGCTTCTCCAATATTCTTATCTATGTCCCGCAATGAATTATGGGACGTAATGAAGTAATGTTAATTTTCCAATTAACGTGGATTAAGTCGATTAAGCGGATCCTAGTCACCTAAAAAAACCGAAAAAAAAAGTTTTATAACGATCCTTGATACAATAACAATTGGATTTACTGTAACCAATTATTTAGCGAATTTTTGATAATGAAATATTTATTTACACGTTTAAAATCATAACTTTGTCATCAAGACCTTAATCAAAAATTCCTGGCCACGGTCAAGCTAGAATACACTTTTCGATAGGTAAAATAAGACATCGAACACTAATATTTGTTGATCGGTTTGGTTTGAAAGCTACAATAAGTTTTAAAAAGTTAGTTTTTATCTCACACAATTCTGATGCACCGGCTTTACAAAACTGCAGCATTGTCATGTTTGATATGTACTGAATGGAGTTTGAATGTGAGATTTTAAAAAATGGGTATCCTATACAGCATTTTTCTTTTGACCCTTTTTTAGGTTACTGAGCCCCCTTAAAATATAGATGGATCGCGCAACAATCAATTGACCCGTCCTGAATTGTGTCAATATGAGTATAGTAAAAAAACCCCGGGAAATTGGCCCCATAAATTTGTCCTCCGGAAATTTAATCTTTGGAAAATTGGCCCTCAGGAAAAAATAGCTCGTCAAATTTGGCCGCGGATAGGTACCCCATTTTCAATTTTCAAAATTAATCTGGAGAAACGGTTGCAAGGATGTCACTTTTATTTTTATGGGTTCTTCTCGACAAATAGTGAAAAATAAGCAAGTGGCGAGATTGCCCTTTGAAACGAAACAAAGTACAGTAAAATGGAGCGAAAAACAAGAATAAGTGGAGCAAAGAAAGGCTGAGCTGAAAAAAGGAGAGAAGACAAAACTAGATTAATATGTGACAATTTATTACTAGAACACCATTCTTCTAAATTTATTACGACATTAGTATTAACTATGTACAGTCTGCTTAATTCGTTACAGAAGACAAATTAATTAATGCTCAGTATATACTAAATACGAGATACGAGTCGTGTTTTTAATATGACATAACTTTAATTTTGCAACACGCTCGTTCTAAAATTACTAGACATGTGCAGGGAGGTCGTTTACAGAAACAGGTATAGAATCGTTACTACATGAAATTAACGTTTATTTTACCACACGTACATTGAATTTTCATTTTCTCTCGTACATTAAATTGAATTTCATATATGGTCTTAGTATAAATTAATATATATGAGTATATGAATTTTCCAAATATTTTTTACAGTGTACAGTATGTTGTCTGTTCTAAAAATTAACGGTGCCAATTGTGGTATTTGTTGAAATCCATATTAATTAATTAATTAATTAAAGCAAATAAATCGAGACACTACATTTCCATCATGACGTATAAAAATTATGGAAGAAACCTGTTAATTTTTTTTTCTTAGATATGGTTTTCAAAACGATTACTTCATCATTTTCTATTTTTTTTTTTTTCCAAATACATCTTGAAAAATGGTTGGAAAGATGTCTTTTTTATTTCCATGGCTTTTTCGTGATAAATAGAGAAACAAGCAGGAGTCGAGATTGGCATTTGAAGCAAAGCAAAGTACAGTAAAAAGAAGGGAAAAACAAAAATGAGCGGAGCAAAGAAAGGCTGATCTGAAAAAGAGGAAAGAGAAAGAGCTCGCAACACAAAAAGACGAGAATTCCCAATGCTGAAGCATGTTCGAGGGCGCAGTACGGTACTCCACCGGGAATTGATACACAGCCAGGGTTAGACGATTCGCATCCCTGCGCTCACGCGTATCCTCGCTTTGCCGGTGCCATAAAAGGCGAAGATGTTGACGGCGAAGGATATTTCCTTTCGTTCGGAAAACTATTGTGCCTCTTCAGGAAGAAGCATTTCTCCTCGATCCCGCGTCTTCTTCATTTCCTCTTTGAGGTTCACGAATCCCTAGACAGAATGGTACGTACCTTTTACGTCTCTGGTGCTTGGAGAGCTTCTATCATTAGAAAAAAAAAACCGTGAGAGCTCCTTTCATCCGATGATACAACGATTCAACGTGATTAAAGAGAAGACTGAGGTGTTGCTATTATCATTATGATTTCATTTCATCTTTGAATTATTATCATTTTTATTTTTATTACACGGAGAAAATGAGGCTCTTGGATTGTTTAGTACCAGAAATTTGGCTTTCCATTACAATAATAGCATAGTAATTGATAAATTGTTTGAATTTTTCGCGTTGTTCGACCATTTCACAAATGGATCGTAGATAACACAGTAAAAAATTATGCATCTAACATTTATTAACGCAATACAGAAGAAGAAAAAATACAGAATTCACTGAGAGAAAAATATATACTTAGAGCAACTTAACTTTTACTTCAAAGTATAGTTCCCATGAAAATTTTTTATATTTAATCTAATATAATCTAATAAAAAACATAGTATCCAGTACAATCGATATGATTGTTCCTTCTCGGAATTATATCGGTATAGTTGGACCTATACTATTCTACTAAATTTTTACCTCAGTGTCCTTCGTTATAATATGAAGTGTTTTAATATTCTTGTGCCTCTTTTGATGATGGTTTTAATTTGTACTATACCCCATACAAATATTCCTTCCAAATTCAGCTTACCACTATATATTATTTCTGCATATTAACACGAGCGTAGTAATTACTACTTTATTAGAAAAGCAATAAGACCTTTAACGGACGCAATTAATGTTACGGTGAATAACAAAAATTGTATGAAGCACTATACTTTAAGTTAATAGACATTGCCTTATTTATCAAATGTGTATTTCTGCCTCGCACGAAAAATGTCATTTGTATAATACCATTTCGATAGCGGACTGCAAAAATATTTTTGCCATTTCCACTCTTAGTGTAATTTTTGCAATTTTCTGTATTATTGAAACAGTTATACCTATAAACTGTACAATCAGGCATTATATAAGGTATCGGGCATTTAAAAAATTCCATTTTCATATTCACCTGTAACGTACATTTGTTAAATATAACAAATGTCTATCAGTTCAAATTATAATGCTGAATACATATTTTATGATTTTTAAGAAAATACATAAAAAATGCGTTCGTGCAAACAGAATAAATAGTAAGAAGCAAGGAAAATAAAATAATACGTTAGTTTGGAATATGCAATATTATTCATTCGTCGACTATTCGAATTTATACAAAGTATCTCGCAACGTACTTCACGTTCGTTACACAAACGCGTTTGTAACTAATGGAAATACTCCGAAGTGTCGCCCATGGTAAGCAATTGTACGCTTCGCTGTCGCTGTCTACTATACGACGTACGCTTCAAAATGTACATTATAATAGCAAGCGAAGCGTTATGCAATTTCGCTAACGGTACAATTTTCTTGTAAAATAAGTTTTTACAAGAAAATGTATTTTACACTTGCGATCCAATATGGTTGAACGTCAGGATGCTTCTGAACTGCCGAGTGTCTTTCGAAAACGATTCGACACTATTTTATCAATAATAGTCACATATAGGGCCATCTACTGCGAACATAGTAGCGTTCGATACGTGATTGGTTGCATATACTCGGGCACTCAAGAAAAATTAATATGCCGCGCAACACTTAAAGGGATGTTGAAGCAGATTTTTATAGGCGATTTCGTAGTACGCACTATTCATCGTACAAATACTACAAATATACTTTAAATTCTGCAGGGATGTAATAACAACCTTCATGCTTTGGTATCCGGTGTGATTTGACACATCTGAGCCCCAGAAACGTTTATATCTTAGCTCATCGGAACCTATGACATCTCGAGCGGTCATATTGGTTCTTGAGAGGTTCAGTAATATACTTTTCTTTTTACAATTCTCTTAATTTTCATTAGGCTTCTCTAGAAAATTAATTAATTTTCCGTATTTCCCTTAAAGATAAAAAACACAATCATGAAGGGATAAAACTGTTTTCCAACGACCTAGTATCAAACCTTGACCAAGTTTGCCTACCAAAGTTGGTTTCAGTGCGTTACTATAACTGCATGATTTTTTGCATATTTATTAATTTGTCAATTGCAAATTATAAAAGATTTTTTTCTTAGGTTTCTCCAGAAAATTCATTAATTTTCCGTACTTTCCTTAAGGATAAAAAACATAATAATGAAAAGATAAAAATATTTTCTAACGACCTAGTATCAAACCTTGACCAAGTTTGCCTAGCAAAGTTGGTTGCAGTGAGAAAAAAGATGCGCGTAATCGTTACTCACGTGTCGGGGCAGATACTAAATGAAGGTGATACGGTATGCGGATGGTGTGGGTGGTGGGCGGGGGAGGGGGAGGGTGGAAAAGGTGGTGCAAGCGCCACGGTACGTATATCTCCGTTATAGGGTTCCAGGAGCTACGTGTGCCTTTAGACCACGCTCCAGGAAAGACCAGAACTTACTGAAGACATGGTAGGAGGAGGAGAAAGCTTGGCACGTAATTAAAACGAGCCTGTGAGAAATGATCGTGATAAATCCCAGCTCTGGGATATTTATACCGGAATATAAATGATTTACCTGGATAAAAAGAACGAGTTCGAAAGAGTTTTACAGGCCGTGACGAGGCCGAGTGGCCTCGAAGCTCCTTCTTACTGCAAGCTCCTTCTTTCCTCTCTATTATCAACAATTCTTCTCCTCACTTCACCTTTCGTCTATATTCATCTTTCTCTTGCTCCTTTACTTTACACATTTACTCTTCGGTCTGGTGATCTTTTTTTCTTTGCCCAACCGAGACTCGCCTAACGCTGCAAGAGTACCAAATTCCTCGAGAGTTTTCTCACCCTCCACCGCCGAGAGCTCCTTCTATATGTTCTGCTTGGAATTCTCCTTTCGTACGGTGAATCGGCTGTAGTGGCTACCTTCCCAAACCAATATATCTACCGTGGCACTCGCTTTTCTAATTGTCTTTCGACTTGATACAACTTTTCTCTTAACAATTAACAGAGCCAAAGTGGCTACCGTTCTCGAGCGGAGTGATAACTGGAAAATGTACCGGACTAAATTACTCAAGAGCTGAAATTTCTAACTATGAAACAATGTTGAACGAAATTTCTATACGGTTTTTAGAAATCATCGGAAGGTAAATTAATTGATATTGTTCGGAGCTATTGTAATCCATTTCGAATCAATGACCGAAATAATCATTTTTAAGATTTGGGCTAATTTATGTGAATTCAATTATAATTGCTATCCGTAATTACACACAATCCAATGAAATAAGTTACAGTGAGAATAAATGTGCCAGCCATCTTTAACAATTTCTTCGATTAATGTTAAATGCCTATAGGGCTGTCTCTCTCGCACCTCACCTCACTTCTGGTTTTCTGCTACTCCTAAATAAACGGCCTAGCATTTCGGGAAAACCAAAAGCTTATCCCAATTATACGAACCTTCCGCGTATTCTGTAGCAAAATGCATACCCCATCGGTGCAGTTATTTGAGAGAAAACGGGTTTGAAATTTTGAAAGTGGTGGGAGAAGCACTGCCTATTAAGAGAATGGGAAACTTTAGGTATTTTATTGTCTCGTTGAATAGTATTTTTAACATTAATTGGAATGTGAAAAAAATTTCGTTATCAAACTATTTTTTCGGTATTTCTAGAATAAATTTGACTCAAATTCAATACAAATTGCCCTCGGTCATTTCTTTAGTTATAGATAAATATTCAGGTTGATATCTGAAAACTTACAAAAACTAAAGCGTCCCCACACGTTTTTAAAAATATCATTAATCAAGTAGTACCATTAGTTCTTAACATATAAATACATTCACAACTGCGATATAAACAGTAAATCAGTCGATATCTGCAAGTGTCCGATGTCATATTTTTTCAACTAGTTTAAAAAAAGTGTAAGCCGCCCGATTACGGCGAGCAATACTTTGTTTTGCTTGTTGAAAGATGCTCTATCCATTGGCCGTCCAGATTTTCAATCGTATGCGAAGTTCAGAAGATACAACCGTTTGATTATCATATAATCCTAACCCAACATCAGGTATACAAAAAAATAGCTGTAACGTTTGAACAACTGATAATATAAAAAAATCTGGACAGTCAGTCGATTAAGGATCTCCCACTGATCAAAACGAACTATGGTTCGTGATGATTGACGTATTATCATGGTTTATTCTTTTGAAAAAGTACACGAAAAAACATAACATGGAACATCTGCATATATCAGTCGATCTTTCCAATCGAATCTTCGCTGCGAATATACTTATATATGAAGTATTATTTCTGGTAGATCAGTAACTCGTCGGGACTGTCAATTAAACTGTCACAGACTTGATAAACATGAAACGCTCGAATGGTCCCCTTTCGTGTTTTCGAAACTCCGTATAGCCACCGAATTCCTAACACGTGAGAACCGACAAATCTTTGATATCCAGCTACAACAACAGTACTAAACTCCTGATCGTTAATCTTGGAAAAGACATTTATTATAAAAGAGCGCAATCGCTAGCCACGTCGTGTCGACGTTTGGAAAAAGTTAGAGCTTTAGGGAGGCAGTAGTAAAACATCGAGAAAAGAAGTGGATTCACGAACGCAAACAGGTTCCACGGTGAAAAGAGATTTTCGTATAAGGGGCAAAGAATAACCGTTTATAACCACGAGACGTATAACTTCTTAAATTTCCTCTGGAATTACGGCTTATAGGCCGATTTACCGGGACTTTAAATTCATGCCGTCATTTCCCGTGGAAGCCCTCAAGCGCGCTCCACTTTTTTTTATGGGTATCAGTTACAGCCCCCGCTCAGCAACCCGCAGCCTCCTCCCCTTCCGCCCTGCGCTTTAAATGGAATTCCTTACTCCGACTCACGCTTCCTGAACACTTATACTGTTCTTATTTCCGTGTGTGGATCGCGCCATCGAAATGCTTCGCATGCCGAAAGTTGCGAGCTGGCACTATCAGCGTAACGGCATCCGATTGAAGGCCATCGACTGACGTTTCCCTTCGTGCTTCAAGACCTCTCGGCAGGATAAATTTCCTTCAATTCGTATTAAACGTTCCGTGCTACCTATAAATTTATTTTTCATTTGGTTACGTAGTCAATATTAGGGGAGTCGAAAAATTCTAAAGACACGATTTTTCCCGTCACTTTTCACACTTGTCACGAATAGTGCTACGAATTAATCCCAATCATAATTCGTTTCCCGAAATTTTGCAACAGACAAAAATACAATTGTTAATTAAAAAGGGTCAAAGGTATTCGAGTAATTCGATGGAAAATAATTTCCAAAATGTGACATTATAGTTTTTCTGAAACTTTGAGCACAAAAAAAGCTGCAATCAATAGTAATAAAGGGTCGAAGATATTTGAATAATTGAATCGAAATTAATTTGTGTCACAGATAAAGGAACGCAATATTGTAGATGATGTAAAGGATGTTGCACTGTAAGGAAAAAAAGATCCTCATCACGAGTTTGACAAAATCTTTGCTGTGTCAAAGGAATTGAGGTTGAGATAGTCGCAGGACCTTCGAAGCAATAAAATCCATTTTTTTACGTCGACTACGTCTCGATATTCCGCTTCAAATGAAGATTTAGTTCAATGAGCTCGAAACACTGGTAAGCGAACCGTAGTGTGTGGTTTACTGATAAAATATAAGATCGATGCAAGACTTAGCCGGTACTCAATTGGAGTGTCACGAATGGTTGAGCAATTTGCAGTTCTACTTCAATGATCGGAATGATTGCCACAAAGCAACCGCATAGATAGTACCGAAAGAACCCTTTCTGCCCTTAAGAGAACTTCGGTTCGTATAAACCAGAAGGTTGGTTCGATTTCGCATTATTTTCTTCGCGATTTATTACAATTATCAATCATTTTTTCCGAAGATAACGTAAATATATATTTACGATACTTTGATTCAACCGACACAACATAAATGTCAAAACTATAAAAAATTGATCTGAATCAATAAAACCAATCAAATTTTTGATTGGTTCAAACAAAGGATTTATTTATAACAAATGGTTTATTTTTAAATTCAATGTATGCGATAAAATATTTCTGTCAGTTTGCACTGGTGAAAAGGTCTGCAAATTTTGATCGTAATGTACTTTACAATAAAATTACAGCGAATTATAAACATTAATATAACTTCAGAATAATCTTGAAATTAATTAATTATACTACCGTACCATACATTAATTTTACATTGCATTTGTATACATAATTTATTATACCAATTTGGGCATAAAAATTTCCCTACATATTAAATTTCAAGAATATATATATTTTTTACAATGTACCGTCGACTACACGGTTTATGGAGGATGATTTAATTGATCTGCAAAGTGTCATTTTTCAATAAGTATAACATTTCCAAAGAATTTTTGTAGTTCGTACAGTTTGTTTATCTCTATTTTGTCATTTGCTAAATTCCGTCGATCGGTGCACACCGTAAAAAGCTGTTCGTTTGAAACTTTATACACCGGATGTTAAGCTCGCATGCTTGTATATATCGTATATTGATTTTCAGGTGCATTCCTCATTAACAATTACAATGTTGGTATATAAAACTGAAGAGTACAATACTGACGTACTGTAATTTTTAAATACCGGTATTCGTAGAATTCTTATAGTATTGTTCAATTTAGAATAAAAGTGTATAAATATGAAATTTATGTATACGACTCGTAAGTCTTATTTTGTGTTTTATATTAAATTTATTTGAACTCTCAAAAGTGTATCTCTGCTATGAGTGTCTCAATGCAAAAATATCGTTTTTTTTTATGGAACTGTAATTAAGAAATTTACGTAATTTTTTAGTTCCATTTTGTTGGCACAGAAAAAAACTCGCTTTCATATTGCATACGCCGGGTTGCAGGAGTGAGCTATTTTGAACCTGATATTCACGAGTACCTGAAAGATCGAGCATTCGACTTCAAATTCGCGTGCTCGGTGGTTTGGGGTAAACCAAATCCGACCCGACCCGAACATCGGGTACCCGCACATCCCTAGCATGTTCTATTTTGCTGTTAGAATATAAAGAGAGAATGAATTTCAATATTTTCCATTGTTTTTCTTTTTTGCTTGACTGCAAAGTTACACTCGAATTCAATAACTTATTAAAATATACATTTTACACCTTTCATGTTTTTTCTACGACTTTTTCCTTCTAAGATACAAAATGATTTCAGTGAAAATATGAAGTGTAAAAATGTTGGGTAATTTGAGCTAATTAGGCAGGTCTAACGGCGGCTTAAAAAAAATAATTTGTTGATAAAAATTATGAATTGAATAATTCTTAACCATATCCGACATATTACATTTTCTTGTCCTGTATAAAACAAATTATTCAGCTTATTATTTATTGGTTAAAACTGAATGTCAGATTTAAAATACATGCAGGTCGTAAATTTTGTGGTATCCGAGTATATTGAGGGCCATTTCTGCACTATCAAGTAGCAGTACAATAGGGATAATTATCGTGAATATCAGTGCGGTTAAAGTGACTGATATGGTGGAGAATACCTCATATATAATCGTGGGAGACGATAAAAAACCTTGTGTATCATGATTTATTGGCACTTTTACCAAGATGCTCATGAATCCATTAAAAGATAAACCAAAATCACTGGCAATTCTGGGGAATGCATTTTGAAATACGTCATTTTCAAAGTCCTTTTTTATGAGAGCAGTATGATCGCGCAAGGTCGGTATTGATCAGAGTTTGTCTGGCAATAGTGGAGAGCTATAGGGGAAAAATAAAAAAAAAAGTCACTTTAGTTCAGAATCGTGAGCCGTTTTGAAATTGGATTTCTTGGATAAGCGATGGCGGGCGTCGGCACTCACCCGAGCTCTCTTCATAGCTCCCTTTGTGCCGCGTCGTTGAGGGTGATGAAGCGACCTGTAGACCCTCCGTACAACGTGGACTATGAAGTGAAAGTAACGCAAGGTTTTTCCACGGTTCGGTAAATTTAATTGAATCCTAACTTCATTCTACCCAGCTCATGCTGCTAACAACCAACATACTATTTACAATGATACATACCAGGACAACATAATAAAGGAGACAAAAAAATACAATTGAATCCTGTGAAAACATCACCTCTGCAAATACAAGTGCGTTAGATTTACACGCTTTAGATGCATTAATGAGAATGAGACGTTTTAATGGTGATGTAATTTAACTCACTCTAAATGTGTACAACCGCGTCAATCCCATTAATGGATTAAAAGTGACTCAACGTAACTTGGAGGACATTATCGTTTTAGCAGCTTCTTTTAAGCCACCAAGAATTCATTGAACTTCCGACATGTCACGATGTGCAACGTACTTAATGCTCTTGCACCGTTCGCTCGTTAGGTAAAACACTTCTCCACTTTTTTTGCCGTATGTCATACAATGCACAAAATACACTAAAAAGTTCAATGGAATTATGTAAAAACATCAGCATTGCGAATACGAGGGCGTTATATTTACACGCTTTAAATGCATTAATGAGAATGACACGTTTTAGGTGTGATGTAATTTAACCCGCTCTAAATGTCTTCAAACGTGTCGTTCTTATTAATAGACTGAAAGTGACGCGACGTGGCTTTAGATGACATTATCGTTTTATCAGCTTCCTTTAAGCCATCAAAAATGATAAAATTTTAATAATTTTAACAAATTGTCTATGTAGTATTTAAAAATAATGATGCCAATTAATTTGTGCAACCTATTCACTTCAAATTTGGATAGAATTAGACTAAATTATAGTACAACTATAATATTTTCTAGCATGGGAAGATCGAGATCTTTTCCATCTCCAAATTGTTCCCAGAAAGAAAAATTGATCTCTTTAATTCTTCTCATATGGAGAGCTTTGGAAAAGCTGAAAGATAATTAAGAAGCAATGTGCAACGTCCTGCTGTGCATTTTGTTCAAAGAATATTTTATGAAGGTTTAGTCTTAAAAAATAATTTCTATAAACATTCTTTAGAAATAATTTATTCTGTCATTTTCATTATACAAATCGAAACACCAGAATTCTGTCTGTTCGTAATACTAGATGGTCCTTCCACAGCTGCTTGATTTGCTTACAAATTTACGGTGCATTCATTCACGATTTTTAGTACAATTTTATTACGTACTACAAGATGTAATTAATTCTATTTTCAAGAAATCTATTGAATTCCGAGAGCGCTTACAACGAGTCGGAATTCATTAAAGCTGTTTATCATCGGCAATCTAATTAACTCAGATAATGCAACGATCCAAAGCACCTGAGTCCATAGTAAACATTACAGAAAACACTGTCATTACCATAGAAGCAGCGACGACTTTAAAATCTCCATTTATCGTGTAAATTATAACCGATGGTATAATTTTAATCGATCAGCCGAAATAATATTATGACGTTATTAAGACGTTAATTAATATAAATAAAATAAAACAATTTAGCCTAATTAAATTAAAAACACGCGCATTAAATACAATTGATATTGAGCAAATTATCGACTAAAATGTATGGGACATTTTTTACATGGTTCAGTAAAAATTATCTTCATGAATATTTGAGATTTCTGATAATCTAACTCATATTATTCTGAGATTGTGCTACGATGATCTGCTCGAAAATTTTTGCAAATTGTCTGACCAATCACAATCTCTGTTAATAAAGGAAAGCTGCCCTGATCGATGAGCATCTCGCTTATTTTTCTTCTTAGCACATCCGTCCACTCATTTGTTTCTACGTGGACGTTTTTTTTTTTTTTTTTTTTTTTGCTGGCTTCACGATATTTGGGGCAAATGGGGGAATATAAGGAAAATCATGAGTGTACTCGAACAGAACGTCACATCGATTAATGACGGCCGTGGTATCGACGTCCCCAGAGACTGCTAGTTCCGTCTCCCTTGTTAAGACTCAGTTTCTCTATAGTTTCTTTCCTCGGCGTCCTGAGATCGTAGGCGAGTCCAAACCAGGCCATAACTTCGATGAAAGCTGTCGTAGGATTGAGACCGTAAGCTCCGAGCTCTGCTGCTTTGTAGTCCCATGGGAATGAGTGATGATAGTTGTGCCAACCCTCCCCAAGAGTAAAGAAAGCGACAGTTGGGTTTTCCGTAGGCTTCACTTTTCTGTGGAAAAGAGATATACTTGAGTACATCATACTATATAGTTAAGTGCTATCAGGTAGCGACCTCAATCTTTAATACGCGTTTTGATTGTAAGGATTTATTTACAAATATGACTTTCAAGAATAAGGTTCGGGAAACACTGATTTTATCATATTTTTTTGATTTTTGCTCCTAAATAGCAATAAAAAATTAAACCACTCGGATATGTCACTAATTGTTAATATTTTAAGGTGACAAAGCCACTTTAAAAGGTCTTAAAGATTTATACAATAATATTTGTTCAAGTTGCACTCTAGTTTCACAAAATATAAATCAAACACTGGCAATCTGAACTTTTTTGAAACTTTGTAATACGCCAAAATGCTAAGGGAAAAAATATGTAAAATGACACTTCTGATAAATTTCGAATGAAAATAGTAAATGAATTTTTGGTTTTGATGCGAGATTTTGCCAAGCAATCGTATCCTCAGCAAATATTTCCGCATGTTCTTTTTCACGTGTTTCGGTTCCCTTAATTGTACCAGGCAATCTAATAAAGAGCCGGCATTCTTAGTAACCTCTCACGTACGTGCTCCGTATAACTTAAGGACCCATATAATTCGTACGGCGATATAGAAAGGCCATTTTTTTGTAACGTTATTAGTAGCATAAAGAAAGGGGGACATTTATGTCGTTTGTCGACAAAACGCTC
This sequence comes from Clistopyga incitator, assembly GCA_947507545.1. Taxonomy (NCBI): domain Eukaryota; kingdom Metazoa; phylum Arthropoda; class Insecta; order Hymenoptera; family Ichneumonidae; genus Clistopyga; species Clistopyga incitator. Next base: position 6,488,327 of record OX382177.1, read on the forward strand.
TCCCTACATGAGAGTTCAGGTAACGAGAACAAAATATCCCGTGGGTTGATTAACCCCCAATATAATTATTCCAAATATCGATTAGCTCGTCCATGTTTCGCAAAAGTTTTTTTTTTAGTAACTTCGGTAAGTGTTCGAGATATTGTCACTTGAAAAAAATAACGACGATTTTGAAAATTTCGGATTAAAAGATCCGAAAATAATAACATAGAGTGCCTTTCAGTTGTATTTTGATAAATTATGGGCCAGACTTGAAATGGTTGAAAAAAGTAGCTAAAATGACAGAGACTGTTTTCCTAACGAACTAAATCAATTTTTTGCATCGATTCTTGGAAATAAACGACATTTTTTTATCGGACAAAAAAATCATCGATAACGTGAAAAACAAAAAATAAATAGCCGCCGGCCGATGATGCAATTTTTTTACCGGTGGACATCATATCTGGAGAACCGCTGGATAATTTTATAAATAATTTTCAAATTTTCGCAAAATACGCCGCGAAATATTTACAGACCACTGGCAATCTTAATTATTTTATATCGATCTTTATTCTTGGATAATTACCTCAAAATTACTACTTTCTTTCTTGTACGTGCAATATTAGTTTTAATTCGTTGCCATATCGTAAAAAAAAAATCGGCGATCGCCAGCGATCTCTAAATATCTCTGAGCACATTTTGTATAAATTCGTGAGAAATCTATCTACCGGTTCTCCAGAACTAATGTCCACTGGAAAAAAAATTGCATCGTCGACCATCGGACATATTTTTTTAATTTCAATATAAAAAAAAACATTATTCTAGTCTCACGAAGCAAAGAAAAATTGTTTCAGTTCACGAAAGACTTTGTTAAAAATAAAATACAAAGAACGACCTATTTGTGGGTCCCTAAATAGACGTAAGCTCTTATATCGTGTGCCGACAAAACGTTCTCCACACGCGAGGGTTCAGCTAACAAGAACAGTATATCCGGTGGGTTAACTAAATCCCAAGATAATTATTACGATCTGATCAGGCTTGGTCGAGCTGATAAATTCAAGATAGTGTCGATGTATATGCCTGGAGAACCTGAGGTAACCGTCTACTCAATTAGGCAGGTCGGGGACACCATGAGGAAGACTTGGGTGGGTTGGCGACATACACACACGCGGTGCGCTTGGTTAGTACGGCGGATTGGGGCTCGTAGTAAGGGACGCCCATCCCTTAAAGCCAAAGCACGTACCCGTTGTATGGGCGATTGCCCCACATGTGCGCGAAGCTGTTGACGAGGAAGGTCGCGTTCAGCAGCCACACGTACCGGATGATCACGGCGTGAATGCTGATGTACCAACTCTCACCCCACAGATAAACGGGCAACACGGTTGGTAGTATGAAGCACAGGAACAGCATAATCGGTGTGTAATATCTGCAAAATATCAAGGCAATTTTCTACATTATTACTTCAGCCACCTGGAACACTTTTACACCTCAATTACTCTCCGCAGAAATAACCTTCGTGAACAACTTGACGATGATGGAGAACGGAGAAAAAAAAATTACCCGCTGGTCTAGAGAGAATTTTGTTACGGCAATTAATTTTGGTACTTAATGTCGGGTCGACAAACGTTCATATTACACAATGTTATCATAGTATGCTTGTGGATTTCAACGGAAATAGAAAATTATCAGCAGGCAAAGAAGTTTTCCAGTGTGAGATGCAATGAAAGAAAATTGTTCAGTGAGGCAAAAAGAACAAAAATTATTCAGCTACAAAATTTTTTAAAGGCCTTTAGCTAAGGAAAAATTATTGAAAAAAGTGTTCAACTGGAAAAAAGTGAAAGAAAATTATTCAATTAGGATATAAAAATTACGCGAAGTGTCATAACTGTTCAGGGTTTTAGAAAGAAAGGTGTTTATGAATCGCGCGTTCGTGTTAAATGATGATCATAACTTCATTTGGTTTATTTAAGTTTATTTAATATATTTATAAGCAATTAGAAAGGAACTTACTTGTCTGCGAATCTAACGACTGGGTCAGCCTCAATATCACTCATGTCAACCTTGGCGCCGTTTCTTTTGACGGCGGGATGACGGCGCATCATTAACCAGCCAACATGAGAAAAGAAGAAACCTCTGTTAGCGTCATGCGGGTCTGCTGGAGTCTCAGTGAACCTGTGGTGAGTTCTGTGGTCGCGAATCCATTTGTACAGGCATGTCTGAAATATTAATATACTATGTCGTTAATAGATTGCTCAAGAAGAAGAAGAAGGAGCAAGAAAGTAAACTGTTCGGTGATCCGCATTAGTGAAATACATTTTTGTCCTCGAAAAATAACAATAGAAATTGTTTCAAATCTAGTTGCAAATAAGTCCACCACATTTTTTAACAGAGTTACGTAGAGTCACAAATCGCATGCTCCAGAGAACAAATTTATTACATTTTAATAAAATTTACTTAAAAAACATAAATTATCTCGCTTCGACCGGGAGCCTAATATTTATTATTTGAAATGAGTAACTTTGATACAAGTATCCTAAATATTTGATTCGAAGCAATATTTAACCTACATATCGTTTATTCGGTATCTAAATAAATCAGCTCGACTTTTCCAACCAAAATCATTCAGTTCCAATTAGTAACAATCATATCGAAAACCTCATCCATATTTCTGACCCCCAAATAAATTTTCTTTTTATTCAAACAAACATAATTCCAATATGCTGATTTAAAACTAATAAATCATTTCTCCGGGTGCAAACATGCAAATATATTGTTTATCCACCAGAAAAAAAATGATTTAAAAATGCGGGTGCTAATTTATAATATATAAACTATATATTTCAGAAATATAATTATTTTAACGCGGATAACGAAATAAAAAAAAAAATTAAAAGCATACATCTATTGGGATAAACTCATTGTCAGGGGGGCAGGGAGCTGCGGTTTAACTAACGATAAACTTTGGAGTAAACTTTGCGGTTCTGAGACCAGGACACGGTATTCCGACAGAAGAGCACCCCTTTTCTCTCTGGCACGAAGGAGGTTGGATACTTCGCCTTGCTCAAGGATCTTCCACCCCGACGATCAAACTTTCCGGCTGATTGGGAACATTCTCGACCCGCGGTTCCCTCCTGCACTCCAGCGACTGTGAACGAGACCGGATTCGCTTTCGCCTACCGAGTGAACCCGGCTATCCGAGCCCTTACACGCCAGAACTTCGTTTTCTCTGCATTTACTAAACAGACGTAACCACCACTGGCATTGTCCTTGGATTCGGATTCCCTCCGATCTTCTTGGCACCGACAACCACTCGCATAAATACCCAAACTTTGTAGTTTTATAGTTTCCACCGAACTGATGAAATTGTAAATCGGGATTCTCATTCGGAATCCCGTATTGCAGCTACACAAACATTTCTAACTACGTTCCCAACTGAAAGCTGCTTCATTCGATTAGAATTTCTGTACTTTCGACTCGGGGAAAAAATCCGAAGAAAATCAGCGTAATTAAAGGTACTGTGAATGGTGATTTCAGATGATTATTATCGTTGCTAAAAGTTTACACAGTTATAGCGAGAAACTTTGAGAAACTATACTTTCTTAGTAGGGAAATCCGCAATTTTTTTTCTTCTGCTTCCTCAAAGAGGTTAACTTTGCCTTCGTCAAGTGTTTTTTTCGAAATTTCAATGTCGGAACATTCGGAAAGTTCCGAAACATGGAGAAAAGTAATTTTTTTCATAAGGTACAAACGAACAAGCCCAGATTTTGGACTTGAACGAAATAATCTTCAATGATGCTAGACACCCGATTTAGTTTAGTTCACGTCCATAAAATCGTTTGGATTACCCAATCGAGTCCAAAAAAAAATCAGTCTTGCAAAATCTTTGAGAATATTTTTTAATAGGCTCTTGTATAAACGTTTTCACGTCAATCATACAGATAAAAAATGACGAAATAATGATATGAATCTGCTGAATCTTTTTCCAATTTAGCGGAACTAAAACCTCGCTATCTGGTTGGTTTAGTGCTCTTTTATCCACTAAGAATTCGTATTAGCCGGCATTGGTATTGGCGAAGAGAATGCAGGAAGCAAAGACAGGTCATGACATTTGCCGTGGCACTTGGCTCGTCGCCCGAACGTTACAGTCGATCCAATAAAGATCGGAAGTGCATTTACTGCTCGACACGTGCAAGGAAAACCTACGAGCTTATCCCGTCGAAGAATACGCCGTCAAGAGCTCGCAAATACACACTATTACGTCGAGAAATAACCAGCTGTAATACTCGACTGAAATACATATAAAGCTGCACGTATCTTCGTGGCAAATGGTGGAAGATCGCGACTTCAGACGCCACAATTGCACACCTCTCCAAACTGCGAACTTGCAGCATGCTCGTACAAATGTACGTGTACCCTCCGTTTCTGCGTATGTATTTTACAACAAGCCACTGTCTATCGACTCACTTGTAGTGCCTTTATTCACTACTGCACGAGAGCCATTCAACTGTATGTAAAATAATGAGAAAAAATGACATTTCCTGGTAACATGAAAGGTGTTATCAATTGCAACTCGGTGCTCGTTCAAGTGTCAAACGAAAATTGACGATATTCATTAGCGAATATCTCACTCGTTTATTTGAAGGTGTCAGTCGAAAAAAATATAGTCTTGCGCACCCGGAAATAAATTGTTCCTTTGCTCTAGAATTCTTCACACATTTGTGAGACAACTGATAAGTGAAAAAAGTCGAGAAATAGCTAATTTGCAGGTGAGAGAAATTTTTCACGGATAACTGTACGCGGATCGAGTTACAATGATAATTGGAAAATGAGGTAGACTCGAGGGTTAATTATAGAAAAATTGGTTCCACTGAAAAATTATAGATCTAATAATTTTTGTAATAAAAGCGAAACTTCGTTAACGCCGTGAGGAAATTCTCTTCGGATTTATGTTTTTGGTTAATATAGCGGATTTATTTTGGGAAGCGTCTGTGTCGAATGTGTTTTAAACTCTGAGATACCCGTTCGAGTTTAAATGATACGTGGAAATTCATTAGTTATTCAAATTTGAAATTAATTATGAGTGGAGAAAAGAATCATTTTTCAAAGTGAAAATAATGCTGACAATGAGTAAAAAACCATTTATTATGTACACCGGAAATGATAACGACTGAAAAATCATTCATAATTTAAATTGGGAACGATAACGAGTGAACGAAAACTCATTATGTTAACGAAAATGAATGAAGGGTAGAAACAATTATTTTTTTATTTTTTTAACTACTTTTTGCTTATTTCTGATTCGAAGCCAACGAAATCTTTGCTTTCGGTGCACAGTATAATGTGAACAGACACTTGCTAAAATACATTCGCTATGTTTTGCGATAATATAATTTCGAAGAGAATTTCCTCATGGCATGAGGAAATGCTTTTATTCAAGTGGAATTTCTTGGTGGTTTTTAAATTCGTTGCTCCGTACCTCAAAATGCTTCTACTGCGGTTTACCCGTCCACGAATGTATTACGAAATGGAGTGTGGGGTCCTCTTGGCGTTTGTTTATAGGAGGAACCAAGTATCACCGTAGCGTTATAGTACAAGGTACGCTAGGTTGGTCTCAGTGCAGCACGGCGAGAGAGTAAACATTGCTTATCGCTACGAGATTCGTACTCGAGCATATACATCCTGAACGCCACACGTCTTCGGTCTATTTCGCCCTCCTCTGTGCACTGCCCGCAGTACAAATTGTACATATCGGTTATTTCACTCCGACGATACCAACCGGAAATCTTGATAATTAAAAGCGAGGTGAGTTAATTATTGACGAATTATGCATGGGTATTCCGAAATAATGATTTATTGGAATTTAACAAGCGGCTTGTGAAATTGCTATCATGCCAAATTGACAGAATTTTTCAGTATCTAAATTTTATGCTATATTTGAAAAGTGATAAAATGATTCTGTAATTTTAACGAATTCATAAATGTTTTATTGAAAATTTTAAGCAAGATGAGTCAATTATTGAAAGCTTATGCAAGTGTGTATTTCGAAAGAGTTATTAATTTGAATTTAACAAGAGGTTTGTAAAATTGCTATCATGCTGAATTGATAGGATTTTTTCAGTTTCTGGATTCTATATTGTGTTTGAAAAGTGACAAAAAGATTCTGTAATTTTAATTGTGATTTTATTTTTTTAACTTCTGCTTCCTCATGAAGGAAGCTTTGTTTTAATGAAAGACATGTTTTTTCAAGATTCTCAATTTTTAACGACATAATCTGTTTAATGTTTCTTTGGTATTAACTCGAATAATATTCGGTTCAAGCGCTTTCATTTTACGCAATTCTTTACAGTTTTAAAAATATTTGTTAACATTCGAACTTAGACAAATTCTTCGTTGTCGACGTGAAATGTACCATAGAACATGTACGAAGTGATGCATCCTGTGGTATCAAATTCGAGCAAATATCGGTAAAGCGGCCCGAATTTTATGAACCTTTCAACTTTTCGAAAAATGAATGCCAATAAATCAGCTACTGCAAACCACATTCTAAAGAGCTCAGATTTTTTACACAAGCACATTAATATTCAGTGAAGCTCGACAAAAGTTCTCAGATTTCATATGAAATTGAATTTTTATTTATTATTCCTTGACGACGAAAATTTCGCTGAATTTTATTTTTTATTTTTCGATGACTCAAAAATACTGATACAAATTAGAACCTCGAACGTTCCTCATTATTCGTTATTTTTTACAAATCGTACTCCAAGATGAAACTAAAAACGATTAAATATACTTCCTGACGGACATTTTTTAAAAGTTAAAAACAAAAAGGAACCAATGTGCAAGGTTTTAAAAAATAATCATTGCGTTTTTTCGATTTTTTTTTCAATTACATTTCTGAAAAAATACAACTTTTTAAATCTATTTGACGTGGAATGCTCCATGCGTAAGTGCTGGTTGCACGCAACCGATACGCTGGGCGTTTGTACTAGTCCAGACACTCTGTGTACACAGACAATCGACTCCCGACCGAAGCAGACTCTCACTGAGGTTGGAGAACTGTGTTCGATCCCTCCGCACCATATTACGTAGAATTACAACCATTATTTTTTCTCCCTTGCGCCCTGAAAAATCTATTCTTGAATCCAGTGCAATATACTCGATGAACTCAGCACACAATCAAGATATTTCATTTGTCTTGGTTTTAAAAAAGAAAAACAAATTGATATTCATTACAGAACTTCCTACGTACGAATTTCCAAGTCATTTTAATTATAATGTAAAACTTAAAAATTTCGTTATTGTTAATTGAGCCTCAGATGTGCAAGAAATATTTCTTTGTCGATAAACAACGATTATAATTTTCAATTTTGCATTTATATTGAATTAAATTTGTTCTATCAATTTATTTCGCTGACAGTATATTCTGAACATTAACAAAAACAAAAAAAATAGCGAATAACATAATTTTCCTATAAATTTACAACACTTAAATAAGACACTCAATAAAAGTCTTATGGAGTACGAGAAATATAAACTTGAACAGGAGCAATGTAAATTGCAGCCGTCCCTTATAAATGGTGTCTAGACGAGAAAAAAAACACTGACAAGACTATAGAATACCTTACTGGAATCAATAATGTGGTACTACCTGCGAAACTGTACTTATGTATGCATATATCGAAAATTTATTCGCTTCTCTTTTATTTTTAATAGTTTTATATATAGCCTTGGTTGTTAAAGTGACTTAAAATGAATATAATATATCATATAACAGTGAATGTCTAAATTGTGGGGGTGGTTGAAGGCAAAAAAAATTTATCACGATTGACTAAACGTGAATTTATCGGGCCGAAAATTATTTAGAGGCGACTATTAAACAAATCTTTTAAAAACAAATTATCAAATTAGTGCTAATTCAAAATTTTCTAAATCCGATTGTCAAAATCACCTGCAATACAATGCAGAGCCTTAAAATTTGTTATTTTTACATTCACCTCACTTTTCTATCTGCTCGATCCGATCATTTTTTTATATATAAACATTGAGGCCAGTACCGCTTAAATAAACAAAATTTTTATGCAAATGTATTGTTGAAAAAGTCTTTAAAAGCCAATTCATCAAAAATAAATTTTAATATCATATTTACATTGCATTTTTTGTTTGCGGTTAGTTTACAAAAACAATCAGTAAAAAAAAGTGAACAATATCATTTACCAATAATTCACAGCGTTCATTTTAATAAATCACGGTAGAAGTTAAGTAAATAGAATGTGAGAAATGAAAAATTCAATGGGAGCAATATAAATATAATAAACAGTGTCTAGACGATATAAAAAATGGTGAACAGATCGTCTTATCAGAATCAATATGTGGACTTCTGAAACTGTACTAACACTGTTGAAATTTTTTTAGGTGAAATTACTACACAGTATAGAAAACGTGTACAGAAACAGGTATAGAAAATTTACAACACAAATATAAAGTAAAATTGATGTACATTTCTGGTAAATTCGTTGAAAATGTCGTGTTTTTAATACAAGTTAACTGTAATTTAACCACACGTGCATTGAATTTTCAATTTCTGTCGTACATTCAATTGAATTTCCTACTAACTCAGTAAAAATACATTATACGGGTTTAGTATAAATCACTGCACAGTATATACATTTTTCGAATATTTTTCACAGTGTTATAAGTCAGGCGGAGAACGTTTCCTTTTCCTTTTCATATTAGTTGCTTGTGCTTGTAGCCGTCGATACATCAGGCATACCCTCCCTTATTGAAGAGAATAATTTAAAAAATTGAACGAAAAAGTGTGAAGTTCGTTTCTAGACGAAGTTTATAAAGTCACGTTTTTAAAAATCAGTTAACTTTCACTTTACCACACGTACATTGAATTTTTAATTTATTTCGTATACGGATTTAATGTAAATTACTATACAGTATACAAATTTTCCAAATATTTTTTTACAATAATATAAATGATAGTCAAACATTTCCTCCTTCCTTTTATTTTAATTGCTTTTGCTTGTAGGCGACAATCCCTCCATTATTAAAGAAAATAATAAAAATTAAACGAGAAAGTGTGAAGCTCGTTTCTAGACGAACTTTATAGGGTCGTGTTTTTTAAAATAGGTTAACTTCCATTTTCCCACACGTACATTAAATTTTCAATTTATTTCGTATACGAATTTAGTGTAAATTACTATACAATATACAAATTTTCCAAATATTTTTTACAATGTTCTAAATCATAGTGAAAATATTTGCTTGTTCCTTTCATTTTAATTGCTTTTTCTTGTAGCCTTCGACACATCACTCACGACAATCCCTCCATTATTGAAGAAAATAATTAAAATTGAAGGCAAAATATTGAAGTTGGATTGTAGACGAAGTCCGGAAAGTCGATGACGTGACAATATCTTATAAAAATGTCTCCGTGGATGGTTGCATTTGGAGGCGAGCGACAGAAGAGTATATATATCGAGTTGATATTGAACGTAGCCGTCGTCAGCGTATCGACGGCGTACGTTTTTTACCCCCACCCCAAAAACACGCTCGAGTTTACCGAGAATCTCGTGGTCGTATCCGTAGCCACGTATACCCCATGCACGTAAGCGCGAATCGTGAAGTATAGGAAATGCTGGTACGACGAGGATACGAGCTACCAGAGTTTAAGCTTCCATCCTCCGTACGACGTTCCTTCGGGCGCCAAGCGCTGTTCCCTGCGCTTCCAGTGTTATTGTGGTCTATATTTGTTTGCCTCGATTCGCGAAATTGTACTTGCGATACCGCACGCGCACGTGAAGACGGTGGATAGAGACGGGGGCTATATTCGATTCGGTTGGCAACCTTCTATTTCCGATACGCGTGCTCGATACCTCCGTGTCGATTCAACCAACCCCTTTCGCCTCCGAAACCTCATCCACGAGCTATATTCGCTGCGTCTGCTAGCTGTACTGCTGCTGTACCTGCTGTCGTTTCTCTCTATATCCCTTGTAAAGTCTGTAGATCCTTTGGGCATTCTTGAGATATACCCACGGGCGAAGATTAATTCACTCGCACATATCTACGTGAATATTGTATTTTCCGCAAAATCTCGTTAATTCAAAGTCCTTAAGGGTTCTGTTGAAGGTTGGGGCCTCGAAAATCTGGCTCTAGGAAAAATGGCTGTGAAAAATTGAGAAATGGCCTTAAAGATTTAGCACCTGAAAAATTAGCCCTCGGGAAAAATGACCCCGGAAATTGAGTCTCTGGAAAATTGACCCTCGGCACGATGAACCCTAAAAAAATGGCCCTCAAGAAAAAAGACTTCGAAATTTAGCTCTTGGAAGAGAGGCCCTCAGGAAAAATGGTCCTCAAGAATTTCCTGGGTTTTTCGTTTTGTCATATTTCTGTCTATCCTTCAGGGTCATTTCGTTCACAAATTTTTGTGTTACACGAAACTCTATAACAGTCGCGACGAAAAATTTGATCCGATTCGAATTTAATATTTGTCCAATTTGAAATGGTGTTGATATTGTATTCAACCAACACCTTTCACGTCCCAAACCTCATCCACAAACTATGTTCGCTGCCTCTGCTAGCTGTACTTTTATATACCTGCTTTCTTTTTCTCTTTATCTCCTGTAAAGTCTGTGAATCCTTCGGGCATTCTTGAAATATACCCGCGGATGAAGATTAATTCAGCTGAAGATATCTACGTACATATTATATTTTGTGCATGCACTTACATGCATCATCTTTAAATTCAATGCCGTGACGGGTTTGCAAAAAACTGGGGGCCCAAAAATAGGAGTCTAGAAAAATTGTCCCACGAAATTTAGCCAGGAAAAATTGGTCGCTATGAATTTTCTGAATTCTTGTTTTGTCCCATTTTATGTGTTTTACTTTTGTTCATCTCTTTGGGCGTCAATTATCTGATTCTTTTTGGTTTACCGATAATTATAACGCAATATCGATAGCCTTATCGATACTTTATATACTTTGATTTCATTGGCATCCATTTTTTGTTGAATTTCCAATACCGTTGCTTTTTTTAAAGACTATCTTGTTGCTTGGTGCTCAAATTCTAGTTGGATCGACCTTTTTGTTGGTATTGTGTGAGTAATGCATCCTTAAGAAACGAAGCTGACCACCAGACTAATTGGATATCAGGTTTAAAGGCCAGACTTCGCTGGCCAAATTTTTTGTTGGTGTATACGACTCACAAGAAGCCCTCACCACATCTTTAACCTGATTAAGCCACTTTAACGACTGCTAGGCAAATGGAGTATCAGTTTCGAAGACCTGTCAGTCTTTATGAAATTTACCACTACTCCGTTGGCGTCAAAAGACGCCCTAACCTTATAATTGATCTCACCACATCATTACCTGGATTAAGGCATCCAACTTATCGCCAGAAGCTCTGGATATATGGTTAAGGACCAACTAAGCTTCTCGAAATGTTGCCTGGTTTCATTCGAGGCTCAAATAGTCCTGAACACATCATTAAGGGGGTTCGAGTCGAACAGGCAAAAAAATTGACCGTGGTTTTTATTTATTTTTCCAACGACAGAAGAGAGAGAGAGAGAGAGAGAGAGCGAGAAATAAGATCAAGAAAATACAAAAACGTAACCTATAAGAAATCTATTAAACTGTTATTATAGAAAGTGATTGCAAAATTGCAGCAACAATTTTGCCAAATAATATCGAACATACCACTGATTGAGTTAAAAATCTCGAAGGCAAAATTTTGAAGGAGCCAAAATTCAATAATTTCAATAATAGCAAAGCCTCGAAAGGAGTAACATAATTTAGAAAGCAAATAATCTTGATTCCGGCTTTATAATGAGAGCCCGGAAATTCTGGCATCAACAATAGAGTTGCTCTGAAAATAATTAGGCTGATTAAATGCATCAAGCTGACCGCGCCGAGGTCGTCACAGTTTAGTCGTAATGGATCAATCTTGACATAACGAAGCCTCGTAGAGCAGTAAGCCCAGCTTTGTTCCAGTGCTCTAATAGATTGGAAGCTGCCGGAGTTTAGATAGAATAGGAAGGGCGCGAGGGAAGGGAGGATAGAAATGGAGCGTAAGTAAGAACGGTTCGCTTACCTGACCAGCCATGCAGTAAAGGTAAGCGAGGAATATTCTCAGAGGCAACTTGGCTGAATAGCTCCTGTGTGCCCAGAGACGATGCGCTCCACCGGTAATCCCAAGACCTGCCATTATTCCGTAGATCGGACCTATGAGGAAAACGATAAATGTTATTGATTCTTCGGGGTCCAACAGTGGTAGCCCTACAATGGTATACGCGAGAGGCTTCACTAACTGCTTAATAAGTAGTTTAGATATTAACCATGCAACTTGACAACAAGGACAACAATGGTGACGGGTTGTTATCCGATAGATTGTCCGTGAGTTTGAAAATGTCAAGTGGCCCAGAATAGAGCAGAGAGCTCCTTGATCACGTAGTCACTCTTGGGATATGTCGTCAACGCGCCCTATCAGCACAATATCCTCGAGACTCTCCACCCCTTACCATCCCTATAATAACCGAAGCGGTTCACTCGCGCCTATATATAAACGTGGCTATTCTGGCCGGCTTTCCAAGAGTTTATCGATCGTCGACGATAGCTGCGAATTATGGAATAACGTAGGATCCAATGATATTATGACGCGAGGTGAAACTTGACGTTTCTACGTTATATCTGCACTGCGCATCCATGAAATATGTATATCGACATATCGGGAGAAGGATGATGGAGCGGGTTGGATAGAATTACGTCTTCCCTGTGTGGGGAAGGAACTGCTGTCACATTTTTTTTGTTTCGCATATGTTGATGCTTTAATATTGGCCCGAGGCATGTTTGAAGAGGTCAGTCGCTGGTGGGGTATTAACCCAATGGGAAGACCTTCTGATAACGCGTCTGAAAGACTTCATAATCGTCGGAATATTTTAAGGATACCGAGCCACCTAAAAAGACTCACAAGAAAATGGTGTCTGTTGATGACACTTTTTTTTCACGGTGTGGTCAAGCATTGTAATTCTGCAATTTTGTGAAGATATACAGTACACCAAAATGGTGTGAGGTAAAAAGTACAATTTTCGAATTGTCGTAGCTTTTAGATCAAACCAGGAAAAAGTGTTGAGTTGTTGATGTTTGTTTTAATCTGTTGAAAAGGGCATTTTAGTATGATGTATAAATAAATATTTCTCTGTTAAAAATGCACTAAATAATTGGTTATAGTAATTCAAATTTTCGCTGCATTCAGGATTGCTACACTCATAGCAGAATGCACTCTTCGGCAGACAAAATAAGGGATCGGAAATTTTACGGTCTACCTCACACCATTTCGATGCGCTATAAGGTTTCAATATAAGATTTTTTTTTAAAACAAGGCACCATTTACAGAATTTTTTTCCTTATGACTTTTTTTTAGTCTCACTCATCTTTATGGCATATTCGAATATTCATACTGAGAATAAGTGGATTAAGTTAAAGGCACTGGAAAAGAGGATTAAGTTGAAGCCTTTGAACAAGAAGTTCACGGAAAAATGATGAGCGGACAAAAAATGTCCCGGGTAAACAAAACGGTGTTTTGTTTCGACGGATGTGGATGAACACAGCGTCGAACTGGAGGTTTGATGCGGAAAAATGTCACACATCGTCAACTCGATAAATCAGAAATGTAGAATAGCAAAACTGGACACGGAAAAACTGAACCATGGCTGAATTGTGGAGAGTGTGGTACCATAAATCCACTCAATACGGGCCCAATTGGATGGGGTTAGATGGCTTGTAAATGAAGTTTGGTGCAATCAAGGAGTTCAACTAGACAAGCGCAATATTGAAAGCACAGGATAAAGCGTGAAAAATGGCGCCGTTACCGTTTCTATTCAATTCCACAGTTGAGTCTGTACGGCCATAAAAGAGTTTTGTTGTGTTTAGTTGAGTGGTGGTAGAGCTTTTCTATGTCCAGATAAACCATAGTACTGTTTTGCTATATCCAATTAAGCTGCAATATATTTCTGTGATGGCCAGTTAAACAATCGTACAGTTATGTTCAGTTGAGCCATGTTTGTTTTTCTATACCCAAATGAGCTACGGTACAGGTTTTCTATGACTAATTAAACCATAGTACACAGAGAAAGTTTCTGTGATGTGACAACAAAAATCGTTTTGTTCAGCTAACATACCTTTTGTTCGACTAACAAATCTTATCCTTAGCCTAACAAAACGAGTTTTGTAGTCACAACACAAGAATTTCTGTGCCTAATCAAGCCATGATGCACTTTTGTATCGAATTTTGCTATGTCTCGTTGGCAGCATGTATCACTTCTTGTGGACAGTTGTTTGTGTTCTATTGGAATCATTAGAAACAAGGCCAAGCAAAAAAAAGATGCTATGTCTTTTTAGAAAATCATATACACTGTCTACTTCCAAATTGAAAACTACCAATACGTGGTTTTTTGACAACGTATTCGAACCTTTTTTAAAAAAACTCCTTGTTCATGTATGTCAAAAATATCGCTCAGTGAGAACTATCAATTAGCAGTCTAAACCCCTCTTCAATATTCACTGACCCAGTTAGCATTAACGACGGCAATGGGAAAAGTTTATGTGAATATTTGAGAAAAAGTAGTCGCACAAACTACCAACTAATAGTTGTCACATTACAGCTTACCAACCCTGCCACAATCTAGCCGGGTGAATGGAAAATCCGAGCACCGCTCACCGGATGCAAAGTCGAAACATTTCAGTAGTCTGCCCTCTAGCGTTTCGTGTACTCGCTTTCTATAGTTGCAAGTAATGCCGTACGTTGATAATCCCTTTGATACGTGGATTTAGTGACTTTAGTAAGCGTGCCGGTGAATCCCCGGGGTTTTACCTATGTGTAATATTCGTGGGCACGAATGGATGGTCTCAAACATGATGCAAAACGTATCCCCGGGCAAAAGTAGAGCTTGCGAACGACATCACGAGTATTAGAACAAGCCTTTCGGATATATCTTTCGCCATTTAGCGTGGCACGTACACGTACGTGGATAGAGATATGTGCATTTGCTATTTCGGTTGCAAGGTAGCTTTATACTCTTTTCCGGTGGCATAACATAGCCGCACGTAGCCACAGCACGTATACCTTGACGAGGAGAAATGAAGGGCTGGGAACAGACGACGTTAGAGGGACGGGAAAGGCGAGGGGCAAAAAGGAGAAACGAGAGGAAAGAGGAAAAAGTGGTAAAAGTGGAAGAAAAGAGTGAGAAAAAAGACACGAACTGATGGTGACGGTGGTGGGTTAGGTTGAAACCCAGGTGTCAGGAACTCCGTTCCTTTTACGTCGCTTTTCGTAGTTTGATGTGAAGCAATTCGTACGAGAAAAACGTTACCGACACCCACTGGAGGATATGGCATGCGCATTTCTCTACCCCTCAAGGAAGCAACAGGCCTAACGGCTACCCTCATTTTCATAAAACGTATTCCCTTTCTCTGGTGAACGATGCATTTCATGACTGCATCTCCAATACCTACTGACATATTTTCATGGAAAGAGCTTCTGAGCAAGCCTTTGAGTAACTTGTTTCAAATGCTTGGCAATAGTTTTGTTTCGTTACAAAGAAACTAGATGAAGAACTGGGTGGAAATTTTTTTTCGTTCACCCTTAAAAGGAACTTTGAGGGGGCAAAAATATCTTCAAACTTTCCTGTCGATAAATTCATATTTTGAGAACCTTTTATGAAGAATTCTCTGCCAATTGAGTCACTTTTCTTTCGACCCTCTCACATCTATTCCATAATTGGTCATATCAAATTACTAGCAAAAGGCATTCTGATTTTTTTCAGAATTTGAGCCAATATTCAAGAAATTATGTTTTTTACCAAGTGATTATATCTCGGGAACTTGGAGTTGCGGAAAAAAATGTCTTCTCGTAAAAGTTGCAGTTTTGTGTTAGCCTTTGGGTAGAACATTTCAAATAATTTTCACATTTTTTTTAAAACCGAAAAACGCCAATTTTTTAAATAGAGCTTTTTAGTGATATGAACAATTATGGGACAGAAATGAAATGGTCGAAAGATTAACTGGCTGTATTAACAGAAAATGCTTCATATATTTATTTCTTGGCTACTGATAAATATGATGGAAATATGTCGGACGGGGATTGGAATGATGAATTTCTGATAACTCGAACGCCTTAAGGGACTCGTAACCTTGGCAACCGGTGAGAATTCGATGTCGGTAAAGAAAGTGGGTACTTGAAAAGTGGAAAACTCGATTTTACATGCTAGAATCGTAAATCGGAAATTGTGCTTACTGAATATCCATGTCCAAAATTTCGCGTCTTGGTAGCTACTGACGAAAGCGTAGACGGCCAATACGTGAAGTACTCCTATTCCGATAACATTTCTCCATATAAGAGCTTGCTCGGCGTACTCTTGTGGCAATGGATCTGGTTCTGAAGCGATTTCTTCAGTTGGCGGCTTCTTCTTTGGTGGCTGCTCAAATTGCGTTACCGTGGACGAATACATGATAATCTGAAGCATAAACATAACATTTGTTTTTTTAATATAATGCAGAATCATCGAAAATATTTTGTACTCCACTTTATGCGTAAAATGCAGTTTTACGCACGCCAAGTGCATAAAACTCCCCTTTCATATCTTGTGAAATAATATTTCGTACTTTATTAGTGTGATAAAACGTTTTTCTGATAAGTGTGAGTTTGCAGCATGAGCCAAAGGCGATTATTGCAATCGCATAAGCTGCGAAAACACTTATCGCACTAGTATCGTAATATACCAATTTATCCGCTTGACTGCCAGAGAAAAAATTCGCATTCTTTTGCCGTGAATATTATAGTTGTTTTTTTTAGTGAAGAAAACATTAATTAATGACAATTTTTTATTTACCGTTACCATGACAAAATGTTATAACTGCCATTATCTACTTTTAGATGTTTTCAAAAAGATAAAAGTCTATGATTAATTTATTAAGGGAGCATTATTTCAATATTTGATTATGTAGTACGAAAAAAAAAAAACAAAAAAAAACAAATATCGTCGAAAATTGATTGGAAAAATGTTGAAACCATTTCAGTACAGCTACAATTATTTATGCAATTATCTACTGATCGTCACTATTTCCTTGTGATCAATAACACAATTATTATTTGATTGGAAAATTTTTATTTTAATGAAACAAAATATTGCAGATTAATAGAATAAAATTCGAAAAGATGTAATTGAAATTTCTTAATCGCTGTACGATGCCATGGGGATTTTTATTTTAACCTAAGAATCTCATTCTAGATGTTTACACTAAGGTGCCACAGTCCAGCTTGCGGTACGGTTCGAACGTGACGAAGCTCTAGTTATTGGGTCACGTTCTCCAATATCTGTAATCCTATCCTAACTTTATACACGCTATGGGGCGTGCAGTTTCATCCCCGCGAGATTCAAACTTAAGTTCACCATTGCAAACAACTATAAGAGACTCTACAAGAGTTTCGCGTCAAGTACATTCCTCACAGGTACGCGGGGAATTTTTTTTTACTGAAAATATCCGAATCTGATTACGCATTCCTTTCACGGATATTCAAATAATAATAATCCAGGTAGGACAAGTAAAACTCTGTACTGATATTTTCCAGAGTTTTTCTCTGTTCTATTTTTGAATTTTATGATTTATTCATATTTTTATTTTCAAAAATATACATTCAATTTTTATTTGACTTTGATGAATCGAAAATTTTACGATTTCACTAATTTCAGCGCTGTTTGAGAAAATGAGTCAAACTCACTACTAAAACTAAGTCACAATCACGTTCGAGTTAGACAAAAATCTTGAAGACAAATTAATCTCAAAATCGCTCTTAACTTTTTTTCCAAAATCTGGAGTTAAGTTAGTATAATACTAATACTTATAATTCAAGCTTAAGATCAAAACAGCAGAAAAAACGCTCAAGATTTTAAAAAAGACAAGCAGAATTCAATCATAAGTTTAATCTCAAAATCCACCCAACGTCCATACAGAGCCCAAAGAATTCAATCAGTTACCCTACAAGACATCCACAAAATTGAACACCTCTTTATCAATTATTTTTTTATCAGCCCCCTTAACCAAGTGCCAAACATTCGTTGATATAAAAATCAAAACTCGCGTCTCAAACTTCCACCCCAAGGAGCAACGTTTCATATCGAAGTTTTTCTCGAGCCGAATCTCGAGATTTAAATCCCGGGAGAATTCCATTTTAAGCTTAATCTTAAGGTCAGACTTGGAAAAATTCGACGATAAGACGAAATGACAGGCGAGCCGTCGAACAGAAGCTGCGGTACGAGGATGAAGGAATATTGGCGTAAATCTTTCGACTGCAAAGCTCGCGAAGCAGTGAATAGGCCATAGAAAAAGCTATAAAAAGATATATCAAAGGCCAACCCGATTTCAAGCGTTTGCTGCGATGTATACACTAAGCCGTAGCCCGTGGTTGCGCCGAATGGAGGTAGCGCCGAATTAAGCTTTAAATATCGTCGCGGTAGCCCCGGAACAGCATCGACTGCTCTTGAATATCGATACTAATCCACTCGATTCTGAGCCGCAAACAATAGAAACCGAAACGGACGACGATTTATGAAAGGCAAGCTCCTCTGTGCACCACCGGGAATGATACGATTCAGCGAACTAAAGTCAACTGCTCGTTTCCATTCATTCCTGTGGCAATAAAAACAAAACGAATTTCCCATTGGAGTATCGGCTCAGCTACGCGTTAAAATACCGAGTTGTTCGCGAAAAACCGCTCACCCGAAGATAATGGCCTGTTGGAACTTGGAGTTTTTAGTTACTGATCGCTCGGGAAAGAGCAATGAATCCAGCATTGTTGGATTTGGCCTTTCGGAGCAAAGTTAAAGCCAGCCCAATTATTCGAACCATGCCACGCAGTCGTTAAACGGAAAAGGGGTAACGCGCGGTATTTTTGTCCCTTGAAAAATAATTATATTGCTGTATTGTCTTGTGCACCGACAAATGTATCAACCGCAGAATTTATCGTAATTCGTGGAAGCCATAAATATCCACGAATGGAAGAAAAAGGTGAACCGGGAATAAGTTTTAAAAAATCTGGACCAATGTGCAAAAAGGAAATACCGAAATCGAATTTGTGGGGGTAAAGGAAATATTGAGAAATTGTTTTTTTGATTATCGACAAAGTTGCAATATAGACACAATTTGTAGAAGCTGCACAAAAATTGGTGGTAGTTGAAGGAACGTTGGCAATTTATTTTATACATTTTTTGCAACAATGTCGCATCAACGTATAATAAGGATAAAAAAATATTTTAGATTGAACTGAGCGAAGGTAAAAATTACGTTTTTCTTGCTGCATCAATTTATTTGAAGTAATACGCAAAGTGGGAGAGGAAATGAATTAATGGGTAAAGAGGAACGTTGGGAATATATCGTATATTTAAAGTTTTTTTTTTTGCAACAATGTTGCATGTTGCATCGTGCAATATGTAAACCTATGCCATTGCGGGTCAACACCTTTTGAGGTGTGCTTACTGCTCGCAACTTTTACTTGAAACAACTGTATTGGAGTCAACGTGCAAATATCGTCATATTTGCCAAATGAATTATCGTCTGTTGCACCACGACGAGTTACGACTTTCTAACAGTCCGTGACGGCAACAGGAAAGGATCGAGGATCCATTTCGCAATAGAGTCGTTAAATTTGACGTACCAACTACGATGCACGTTACCCAGTGTCTGGTTGGCTGCCGCTATTTTTGTGCATTGTTGCTGCAATCGACGGAAACAAATCGCCGATTGTTCAAAGGCATGTTTTTTTTTCTGTAGAATTTATGTGCATTCTCGAAATTCTCGTTTTGCGACTTTCATTTTAAATTCTTTTACGTCTAATAGGAAATCGTATTTAAAACTTGCCCTTTCAATAATCTCTCAAAATAAAAATCATATAAAAATTCAACAATTTCGCAGAACAAAAATATCAAAAAGCATGTAAGTTCGAATGAAAATCCGAAAACTAATTGTACTTTAGAAATCTAGTGTTTTTAAAGATTTTAAAGAAAATTTACCTATTCCGAGTCTTCGGTCGAAAGGAGTGAAAAATAAAATAGAACCGAGAAATGTCCTTAAAAGAAGTTGGTCATAAAGTTTTAAGCTAAACCAAGTTCCAAAAAATACTTTTATGAAAAATCGTTTAGCGAATAAGCAAATCTCGGGCTCTGCTTTTTTGTGCCATAAATTATTATAATGTAGCGTTGCTAATACTTGAACAGCAGTAGCTTAATTACAGTTCCAATGGCAGCAGTGTACAAACAGGGAAATATGCAAAACAGTGCTTAGTGTGCATTCGATTTCGTCGCACAAAACCTTGAGGCAATCTCTGTGTACACTCGAGGAAATTCGCGGCCGAGGTTAAGATCTCGGCTTAAGATTTCTACATCTCTTGCTCTTGCACCTCCTTATCTTTTTGCCGAGCGATCGAGTTCCATTACCGCAAAGCGGTAGTAGCAGTAGTAGAATCGGATGCCGTTTCTGATAAATGAAAAAATTACTAAATAGCTTAACAAACAAATGAATGAATGAATAAATAAATAAATAAATAAATAAATAAAGGCTCAGGAATTGCTGTTCTTGTCTCTCTAACATTTGTGAAATCAATTATTACGTTATTATCAGTAGATAATAACTTGGCCTAATGATAATTGCCACCTAAAAATTCTTATGATTTATATGAATTTGGTATGCACTGTTAAAAATGCAAGTGAATATAATACACAAAATGACAAGAGATTCACGAATCGAGTAAATGAATTCCACATTAACTGATTTATATTGTAAATTTAAAAATAGTATAAAAATTCTACGAAACTGGTATTTGAAAATTACTTTAAACTCCACCACAGAAACCTTGGGACCTTATCTGTCAGAATTATCATTGATTTATTGACGTGGTACTATCATTTTAAGCCCGACTGAGCCTTTAATTTACTATCCTAATATAGCTCCATAAAATTTCATGAAAACATGAAAACCTAGCTTCCTTATTAGTTCCCTAACCGGGTTAAAAACCCATGGGGGCCTAATTTTATCTTAAGGCATCCCCGACCATTTTCTTCCCACTGAGAACAAAAAAATCTTTGAATCAACTAAATCAGCACACACTCCCGTTCAAACGAATTTTTCGTAAAATAAAGTATTTAGTTTCTTCAATAATTATTGCATTCAGTTGTCTGTGATATATTTGCGGTAACTAAAATATTTATCACACCAACTAAAAATACATTTAAACGAGGGTGATTTCGTTAATTCAAACATTTTTTTTTTTTTCTCAGTGCCCAAATCTCCCTGTGATAATACCGTATCAATATTGTCCTTCGTACCGTACATCACTGATCCCACTGCATTATGAAATACTCTGTTCCTGTGCATGCAAAATAAATATCTAGTTACCTCCGCTCGATCTCCGCTATCTTTTTGCCGAGTGATCGAGTTTCATTACCGCAGTAGCAGAATCAGTAGGAAAAACGTTTGCGGACTAATCCGCAGACTTGTTGGTTGAGTGCGCCTTGTCTCGTCAATCCTGATGCCAGTAAAAAGCGCCTACACTCGAGCGCCAATTTCTAACTTATTTCCGTCCTACTTTCACGTCCGATTCGTCAATGCGCGACCCGGCAATCTCTGCAAGTGATGGGATCGTGAAAACTGTCGTTTTCTACGAGTGTGATCGATTTATTGACACGAACCCGCGGAAATTATCGAGATATAGATGACCTGGTAACCTGGCACGTCGGAACCGTAACCGAGGAATGGCTTATCGACCTGGCTATTTATTCCACGTACATAATAATCCGAAAAACGCGGCTGCAATTTTTCATTCAAATACAAATCGACAGAACTGTCACCACAATAGCTGTTTCTGTAGGCGACAGAACTGCCCGAATGTCAACGTCATCGTTGACGCTGAATAACGCTTTATCGATCACCGTCGCTATTATTGAACATTGTGAACTGATTAGTGTTCGTATGTAGGGCGGAAGGTGTGTAATTTTAGACGTAGACAAGATTGTAAGTAACCGATTATTTTTCAACCCATGCAAATGGTTTTTTTTTATTCCATAGGTCATCGTTTGATGATTATGATTTTACTGCTTTCTCGTTTAAAAAATCCTTGCGTTCATAGAATTTTTTTTTTTTTCGAGATTTCCGTGAGAACAATGGTCCAGAACGTCGAGAGCAGTGATTTAGAATAATTGTCCAGATGTATGTCCATGTGAGTGACAAAGGGACGAAATTTATGTCATCATAACTGGGGAAGTAGTCGATCAAATGAGCTGAAATTTTTATGACATGTGGAGTGCAGGTCAGTCTTTACTTGGTATAAGTTATATAAAAATCACTTGATCCATCTGACTCAGACAAATTCTTAGCTACCGGAGTGTAGTTTAGTGTGAAAATTAAACTAAGTGACACGAACTTTGGTATCGAATATCGGCAAACGTGTTCTCGAAAAAAAGTTTTGCAAAATTTAGTTGAGACCGGTGGAAGGTTTCGGATTTAATAGGAATTTAATGTTTAGTATCAATTTTCTTGACTGCAATTTTGCTAGAATTGAGATTTTTGTTTATTTTGAAATTTGAAACAAAGATTCCAAGTAGAATCTTGCACATTGTTTTTTAATTGTGTTTCACTTTTTACAAGTCTTCCTCGATGTTCACCATATGGTTTATTCTATTCGCGAGATAATATATAAAAAAGTTTATTCTTGGCAAGTAAAAGACATTTTTCGTAGATTCGTTTGAAAATGTCATAAATCAAATAAATTTACATGTCAATTAATAAATCGGCGCCACAGTTGCAACACGCCCTTACTTTGAAATTTATTCCATTTGTTTATTCATCCGATTCGAAAATTGATGTTTATCATTTTTTTAAAGAATGTCACATTCCGGTAAAAAAATGTATAACACTTTTATTGAACGCAAGTAAGCTATATTTTTTAAGATGCATAATTAAAAAGTGCAATGATAGTTAATGTTTAATAGCAAAATTGATGTCCCATTACTTTGTCCATTATCCGCACCGTCGTCAAATTTTTCTATCCCTTTTTATGGAAATTCTTTTTTAATTCTTCAATAAAATGCTTATGATTTTTTTAATATAGTAGAAAATTGAAGATACGAAATTATTTATATATTATTTATGAAATGAACAAACAAATACAGTAGGTTAAAGCATTGAACCAAAATGACGATTGCAACGTTAAAAGAGAATAAGATAAATAATACTTCAATAGTTTACAGGATATTCTGAAATAAAAATTAATATCAGAATAAGTATAAGTTTTTCAAAATTTTCCATTTTAAGCTATATCATAAAATATTATAAATGTATTATTCAAAAAGTAGAGATTAAGCATTTACTACCATTTTCCATGAAAAAAAATCCCCCGTATCATCATCTCGTTTCGTAGATAATTTCATCTACGTTTCCTTTTCCTTTATTTTCCGAAATCCTTTCATTTTCATATCAGAATTTCCGCAACGTTTTCTCACTAATGGATGAAGAAGAATAAAAAGTAATAATGTGACGATGGATTGATTTATAATTAATTGGCGCAAAAACTCTGAGAATACTTAAAATAATTGACGCAGAAACTCCGAGAATACTTAAAATAATTGGCGAAAAAAAAAAGTCCGAGAGTACTTAGTGCCAAATTAGAAAGTACTCATCCGTGTTACAAACTTTTTTTTCTTGTGAACCCCGAAGTAAAAGTCACATGTTAAAGATTACTGTAATTAATACGACTCTCACTGCGACTGCCTGGCTTCTATTTTCGGATTGATGGAGAGCGATCGGTCAATGCTCTCGTCATTGTGTTCCAGTTCCATTGATTTCATGTCCGCTCGTACACTGCTCCCGTTGCACAACAGTATTATAACCCCAGGTTTGACATACGAAGCAAGTAATTGTAATTCAATGATTCTATCCTTTGTAAAGGAACGCTCAAATGTCACAAGCTTTCGGTTGTCCGAACTAACGAGTTCTTATTATGCACGATACACATTTCAATTAGAATTTTAATACCCAATTCGAAAAGAATAATGTAAATGAAGCGTATCAACAATATTGAAAATACTAAAACAATGATATTTCCATTAAATGAAATTACATCAATATATACATTTTTAATGGTATTTAATGTTTTGAAATACATACGGTTTTTAGAAAAAAAAAATAATCCAGAATAGTTATAAAAATATTATTTAAATCTCACGTTTTATTGACAAACGAAGAAATTATATTTTCACGATTGAGAATAATTGAAACGCAATTATTTTTTAATTCTCATCCCAATGAGGAAGATGAAAATATCTCACTTTAAGCATGTTTTCCATAATTAATCCCGAATGCATAATCAGATCAACGATTAATCAACGTTCAATCAAGTTAGTCACGTCACGATTTCCGTGGACAAATTGGCTGGACGTTCGATCCGCGTATGTAGTTATTATAGTGCATCACGTTCATCTATTAGCACTTTTATTACCCACGCTTCTGGAATATCGAATGGCTAGTAGCAATATTTGATAGGCTCTTACTCAGAGAGTGCGATAATAATTCTTAAGGTACAAGCAAAAACTTCACTATTAAATTCTGATTACCTAATTCGCCAACCGCACGATATACGATATCTAACACAAATGGTACTCATTTCGGATGATTGTCATTTGCGGAACTTGCCAAACCAATTAATTCTCAATCTGCATTAATTACTTATTGATTTATTTTATTTATTTGATCTACTTAATTCATTTGAGTATAGGTAATCGCAATTCATTGATAATATATACACTAGGGTGTGTCATTTTTGGGCAATTTTTTTTTTTCGACTCAGAAACAGGTTGTATACTTTCAGGAAGGTAAAATAAGAAGCCTGTAAAAATTTTAGCTCTTAATATTAATATTTAGATGCGCCTCATCGCGAATTTCTATTTCCCATTTAAATAACATGGGAAAAAAAATTTTTCATGTTTGGAATTTTATACGTTGGCAATGGCATATTGTTCGATGGAACGCAACACATATTTTATAGAGAATCGCACGCTCTACAAAAAAGATGTCTTGCATTTTTTCGATAGACATAGTCATTCTGATGATATTTGAGTTCAAAGTTCAAAATATACGAAAATTCATCTTTTTGTTAATTTTTAACATAAACATAAACATTTTTTTTTACTATTAATGGAAATAACGAAAGATATTTTTCGTGAGTATTTTGTCGATTTTTTTTGTAACTATTTATGATAAGTATCAGCCCATTAGAACCAGTTTCGTGACAGAAGACAGGTCTCTACAGCATTGAACAATTCACCAATAAATATTAATTAATCATGGATGAGACAATTTTCATGGTAAATTTAATAATTTACATAAAAGTTGATTGAAGATTCTCAATAGAGTCAATAGTTTCGCTATAATATTAACAAAAAGATGAATTTTCGTATATTTTGAACTTTGAACTCAAATATTATCAGAATGGCTATATCTATCGAAAAAATGCAAGACATCTTTTTTGTAGAGCGTGCGATTCTCTATAAAATATGTTGTGCGTTCCATCGAACAATATGCCATTGCCAACGTATAAAATTCCAAACATGAAATAATTTTTTTCCCATGTTATTTAAATGGGAAATAGAAATTCGCGATGAGGCGCATCTAAATATTAATATTAAGAGCTAAAATTTTTACAGGCTTCTTATTTTACCTTCCTGAAAGTATACAACCTGTTTCTGAGTCGAAAAAAAAAAATTGCCCAAAAATGACACACCCTAATATACACATTCATTCTTTTCTCTATAAATTATAAATTATAATCCCGCATTTTTAATTCTATTTCGTTAAATGAATTTATTACTTCATAGTTCACTTAGTTAATATAATTCATTTTATTTACTTGATTTATTTCACGCGGAATTATCTCGTTACATGACAACATAGGATCATTAGGAGCTGCTAGACTTTACGACGCTTTCCACACCTTTTTTTTTTTTCTTTTTTTTTTCGTCACGCCAAATGAGCGAAAGATTGCACGCGATGATTGACAACCCGTCTTATGGCTTTTGAGATGGCTCAAGAGCCTGCAAGAGTCCCAGTAGGTCGATGTAAATTGCAAACGATCCGTCACCTAGAAAGTCTGAGCAATCTGTTCGCCAGCAGCGCGCATATTACTACCGATATTCAACAGCTTATCGAAGTATAGTAACTGCATGTTAGCATGCACCATAGAGCAGTTAGCAGTTTCGACTATGCGCAATGCTCGTTAATTAAGCCAATATTACTGAGCCAAACGGAATTATGAATTACTCGTCAAAATCGAGCATAACTCCGCAAATTACTCGACGCATTTTTCTAGTGCATTGGAAAATGTTTTAGAGAAAACTCTATTTCTAAATATTCTTAATTGGGGCAATAAACTCGATATCAACGCTTCTTTTTTCCTGTAATTTTTTATTAAAACATCGAAATACGAACCAATAAACGAATGAATAGAAGAATAAATAAATATATAAATTGGTTCATTCATAAATAACTTGATTAAAAACATATTTGTATTCTACCCAAAAATAATTTATTCGTAACCATTCGTCACTGGAAAAAAAGGTCAATTTATTTCTGCATAGAACCTCAATTTTTTTCATATTTTTTATTGGAGCAATAAAACGAATTACAACCCTTTTTCAAATTGTAAGCTCACTCAATAAATAAATAGATACACAAATAAAATAAATAACTTACAACTTTAAAAACATGTTTGTATTCTATCAAAAAATAATTTATTCGAAACCATTCGCCACTTGAAAAAGAAGTTTAATTTATTTAATCGTAAAACTTTTTTCAAGAAATGAATTTGCCTATTGTTGCATAGCGAAGAAGGTGAATACACGCGTTAAATAATATTAGTTCATGCATAAATCATGTAAGTGCATCCTTAGGTAATAGTCCGCGGCTAATTTGATTGGCAGTCTCTTTCACCCAGAGAAAATAGTGCTTACATCGCGCATCGAAGCGTTGGAAAATGTAACGGGGCATTGGACACAAGGCGAGAAGGCTTCGCTCGTATTCACGCAAGAGCCGCACGCCTTCGATAATAATGTTGACGGAAGCTTCTTCCTGCGGTACGACAATACCGCTATTAAACTCCCTGTTAATTATTCTCAACTTCTGTTTATTACTAGCAGTGTAGCTGGTTTCTCTTTATAGGTAGTCGTAAACTAACTTCCGTATCTTCAAATGCTATATTTTTTTAAAGTCGTGATTAAACCTTATCAAATTTACGTGTAATTTCGTACGATTGACAATATTAAATTTTCTATATTAAACAAAATAATAAGACATACATTCGGTTGTTCAATAAAACATATCTGAATATATGTATCGAATATATATATCGAAATTTGTGAATCAATGAGAATTTTGTAACTTGCTCCTAAAAAAAATAATTCACCCAAGAGGAAAAACCTGTACAATCTTTGAAAATATTTTTCATATTACTTCATTTTTATTTTCATCAGTAAATATTTTTTAACTACATCGCGCCATAATTTCCATGAGCATTGGAATCGAGAAATGCATTTTTATTTATTTTATCGGCCACCCGAATGTATATATAACTACAGAAATTTTAATAATGGCTTTAAATAATAAAGGGAATAAAATAAACCAAAATAAATAAATCAATAACGGTATTTCAATAATAACTGATGTGGAGGTAGAGAATATTTTCCAAAAGACCGCAGAGCAACCAAAAATTATCGATACATATTTTTTAAATATTTCATTGGTCTGTGCCAAATCTTGTGCTTCTATACAGAATCAATGTTTTCTTCTTCAATTTGATTTTCTGTAGAAAAGAAAATCTTCGAATACAATTTTTTATTTTGTCAATCACTTCAATATATATATATATATATAACTTTAGAAATGTTGAGAACCGCTATAAATAATAAACCCGATAAATAAAAATAAACACAAAAATAACAGTATTTCAATAATAACTCATATTGAAAGTATTGAACGATTCCGAGAAGACGAAACAGCTACCGAATTCCTCGTCAATTATCAACGAACACATCGCGCGATTTTTTTTACCCGTGCGGGGATATATGACCGTAACAATTCGTTTCGCACGTTCGGAAACAAAACAGTGAAAAAGAGTGCACTCCCCCGCACCCTCACTCCCCCCTTCCGGCTCCCAGGCGAGCCACAAACATGGCGAAAAAAATGCAATGCGAAATTGATAGAAAGCGTGTCCTGGACGTGACTCGGGTCAATCGAAACCACATTCGCATGACCGCAATCCCCTCCCTCAGACATGAATTCTTTCTGCCCTTTTCTACGATTAATTAACTTCTCCTTTTTAAAAAATTGCCAAATGAAAAATTGTAATTTTTTCCGCAGACATTTGTAAAGTATTCTTTGTATCTCCTAAGAGATTTGCCAAAATCGCATGTGGCGCTTATTGAAAAAAGATTTTTCCATTTTTCCCATTTTTTTCCGCATCGCGAATAATTTTTTTTACTTTTGGAATCGTGTTGAAAGCTATGAAGTACTTAAAATTGAGCAAAAAATATAAATATCTTTGCAAACTTTATACTCGAGCCATCAATAGTCGATCAGGGATATACTGAATACATTCGATAGATTTATAGAGAAAATATTCAGAAAATGACAAAAAACGATAATGATTTATATGTTTTAATTCTCTATATATATATTTTTTCAAATCATTTTTGTCGCTAAAAATTGGATTAAAAAAGAGATGCTCGATTCTACGCGCAGGGAAAAGATGTCTCAAAGTTTATTAAAAGCTGTGTACTGATAAAAAGGCTGCAAATAAAAAAACGTCTCATAAAATTAATAAACTTTTCCTCTGGGATTTTTCGGACTTTTGTTTTTATTTTCACGCTAGTGATGGATCACAAGATTTTTTTATACGGCTTTACTACTTCGCGATTTAATTAAAGCCTGAATGGTATAAACACAGTAAATGAAGTTGAAACTAAGATTATGTTATCAGGGGCCGTTTTATAGGCAGTAACAGTTAAATAACTGTAAAGAACATTCCGAGCAGCGGATGAAGGAAGTCGGGAGCGTTATGACTTGCATCTTAAGCTGTTTCCTTTTTCCTGTATTGATTTTTCCAGCTTAACGAGAAAGTGGAGTAGTCTGCATATTGCGTAATTTCTAAGCTCGTGGCTGAAACCTCGTTCAGACAACTACATGTAACTCTTCGTAAGTTTGCGCTGTGCGTTACATGCATCGTAGGAAAACCCGGAGGGCCACCGTCATCACATACAAACAGTAATTAAATTCTCCTATCCAGCTTCTGCAACAGCGTAACGCGAACTTGCTTTTACGAGCTAACGTTGTAATCCGTTGGCTTTCACTCTTCATTTCCTCATTTATCTCACAGCATCCCAGCTATTTTCTCTATTTTCTTATTGTCACACGCGTTGCGATATGGACGCATCTTTTCGATACAGCGCGTTTTCTCAGATACAACATATATCATTGCATAATTTACACAAATAAAATCGATTCATTCCCCATTTTGCCATAAAAAAATATTTTTTTGTCTGCAATGTAATAAATCACTATTTTTGTTGTGATCTATATAGAAAAAAAAATTAGCAATTGAGAGTATTAATTTTATACATTGTTATAATAGAGCGAAGATTACAGCTCGTTGAACTAATTTGATGTAAATAATTATTGAATCAATAATTCATTCATTTCCAGCCAAAAATTGGTAGAATAAATATTTTAGTACTTTGACACAAAAGAAAATCCTGACAATGATCATATCACCGAGAATACGGATAATATTGATTTTTGATATTTTGTTTTTCGCGATTTATTTTTAATTAACATTTTTCTTTAAAAAAAACAACTTTGGCAAATCTATGTATTAATTGCATGTAATATTCTGACCGCCTCATACAAATACTCTCATTCAGATAAAAATATTGAAAGTCGTCCGGTTTTTTGGGTCCGGAGCTTAAACCACACGATTTAAAAAATTTCGTCGAATCTCCTTTTAGTGATTATTTTCTTAAAATATTTACCTTGGATTAATCTCTTAACAGCTCAACTGCATGTTTTGTACGAAAATTCACGTCACACTCAATTCCAATAATTAGCCCATCAAAATATGTTTTTCCCAGAACGTATAAGATTTAATATTCTAAGTGGTACAATGTGCGATGAGATTTTAAAATTTTGCAAAAATAATTTGTTTTTATTTGAAAGCCCGTTTGGCGAGAGTGCAGCGCCAGAAGCTCGTCGTCTCACAGAGCAATGAAGGCAGAGGGCGCCTCGTAAAGCGTGTTAAAATTACACCGCGCGGCCTCAGCCGGCTGTTATAGTAGAACACGTGACAAAGTAATTGGTCCGTGCAAGTATGCATATTTTCTGCTTGCAAGACTCGATATGATTATATCGAGGCTCAACATGACACGGTTTATTATAACATGGGTGCACTTGGGCTAACTTGTTACCCGGTGACTTTAATCGTCGTGTCCTCTAATCTGGCATCTGTTCCCGCAAGTTTTCCCTAAGAAC
The DNA here is from genome assembly GCA_947507545.1 of Clistopyga incitator. Lineage (NCBI taxonomy): Eukaryota > Metazoa > Arthropoda > Insecta > Hymenoptera > Ichneumonidae > Clistopyga > Clistopyga incitator. The sequence continues at coordinate 6,518,924 of OX382177.1, forward strand.
TAGGGCAGTAAAAAGCCTTTTATCTTCCCAACTTTTTTATTGCACGGACCTCGAATTATTATTGGGTCATTTAATCGCTCAAGTATGTAATTTCTTCTTTACTTTATTTCGAGTGTTGGGCTTTTAATGCTGAGTCACTTGGCATGCAGAGATCGAAAAAAAAATGTGATGAAAAAAGGTTTTCTTTTATTGCAGGACAATGTGTGAAATCAACTTTTATTTTAAAGAATAATGTCGACTAAAAGTTGTTAATGAAATAGAATATGGAATCAATTTTTTACGTAACTTCAGTCATTTTTTATTTTTTAATATAATGAAATCACTGTTTTTGCGCAGTTTTTAACAAACTATTGGAAATTTTCAGCGACTTCAATGGTCGTGTCCTTGAATCTGCCATCTGTGCTTGCAAGTTTTCCGCGAAAATGGGACAGTAAAAAGGTTTCCGAACTTTGGCATTGCATAAAACTCGAAGTATTACTGGGTCATTTACGCGCTCAAGTATGTAATTTGTTTTTTACTTTATTCCGAGTGTTAGGCTTTTAATGCTGAGTGACTCGATATGGAAAGAACGAAAAAAAGTGTCATGAAAAAGGCTTTCTTTCGAGGCAGCAAAATATACAAAATCACCTCTGATTTTGAAGAATAATATTAACTAAATGGTTAACCCGATTTAAGAAAACTTTTTTTTTTGTTTCAACGTAACAAAATCATTGATTATTGTGCATTATTTAACAAATTATTCGCCATTTCGTAATTACCGTTATTGAGAATGTTTACTACAATATCCCCTACTTTTTCAATACACAAAACTTGAATACACTTTTTTTTTCTTCGCTGTAATACAATTACTGTTTTTGCACAGTGTTTAACAAATTATTGGAAATTTTCAGCGACTTCAATGGTCGTGTTCTTGAATCTGCCATCTGTGCCTGCAAGTTTTCCGCGAAAATGGGACAGTAAAAAGGTTTCCGAACTTTGGCATTGCATAAAACTCGAAGTATTACTGGGTCATTTACGCGCTCAAGTATGTAATTTGTTTTTTACTTTATTCCGAGTGTTAGGCTTTTAATGCTGAGTGACTCGATATGAAAAGAGCGAAAAAAAATTGTCATGAAAAAGGCTTTTTTTTCGAGGCAGCAAAATATACAAAATCACCTCTGATTTTGAAGAATAATATTAACTAAATGGTTAACACGATTTGAGAAAACTTTTTTTTTTGTTTCAACGTAACAAAATCATTGATTATTGTGCATTATTTAACAAATTATTCGCCATTTCGTAATTACCGTTATTGAGAATGTTACTTACTTCAATATACTCAACTTTTTTAATGCACAAAACTTTAATTATCGTCTATTAGAAGGCTGAGTATGTCATTTGTTTTTTCAAACAAAATAATTTATTTATTATTCTATCTGGTACTTTATTCCAAGTGGTTGGTTTCCAATGGTAAATGCGGAAGAGTTGGGAATGCGGTTCAAGCACTTCATCCACAATTCCGAAAACGGAGTTTTAAGTCTCGTTCGTTGCGTTTGGAATAAATTCTATTTATTATTTGCCTCAACTTTCTCTGCAGCCGGGTGCGATGGTAAGCAGCTTCTATTAGCACGTATACCACGTCGACTTCGATGAGTACCAGTCAAACTTACGCTTGTGTACCTTACACACGTTCCAGTATGCAGAACTGCTATTTTGCTTACTCTTGCTACTCCTTGTCCTACCTAATATCTGTATTTACTATGCTAACACTAATCTTGCATTGCATTTTCTCTGGAGAATACAACAGTTGCATGGAAATGTTATGCAAATAGTCATAACCATGGTAAACAATTTATACCGAATTATTTTCAATTATCTTCATTTTAAGAAATCAAAACAGCCACGCTAAGTGGAAACGTTAGCAAATGCGTTAGAAATTTGAAAAACAGAAAGTAATTCCGAGTTTTCACTCTTGTTATGAATAATAATTTTCATAATTTCAAAACCCGTGAGCAAATTTATGCAATTTTGGGTATCGTTAAGAAACTGTTTTTTTTTAGAATCTATCAAATAATCTGTGAAATTTCTACTTGCACCGTGTCGGATTTTACTTGAATTCAACAAATGGTTTCTTAAATTGTACGATCCGATAATTTTATTTTTATTTTGAGGGAATAAAATATTATTAACACACATTCGCATGCAGATAAATGAATATTTATTTCTGTCAAGCAAACGAATATATAATTTGCATACATCTGAAATTTTTATTGTAGCATAAACAGAAGTTTTTTTTCTAAACTTCCCAACGCTGACCACAAAAAAAAAGAAAAGTAGAAAAGTAAATAAAGTTGTTAAAAAAAATGTCATTAATGATCCTGAAAATTGACGGAAGCGGTAGCGCATTAAAATAATAATAGTGGTGAAATGGTGAACGCCGGCGCACCCATGAATTTTTGGAGGTAATTGACCCAGTGAGTCGCTGACCCGACGAGTCCCATTCTCAATTATTTGGTCAACACAGTTTTTTTCTATCTCTTCTCCCAAAATTAAACTAATGATATTCCACCTGAAGATAGAATTAATCGTCGGGTTGTATAGACTATCGCCGGCAGCGACGAAAGAGAAAGCAATGGAACCGTTTTTACATTCATAAACCTTTGGCCGAGTAGGCGAGCGAAGAAAGCATTTCCAGTCGCTCCAGGATTAGCACAGCATTCCTCTAACGGTACCTGTTTGCCGGCTGAAAGACCCGAGACCCAAGTCCCCGCCTCGGACTAGTCAAATATGATTAGTCGTCTTTCTTCGGTCTTTGCCCCCAATTTTTTTTTTTATATCGTTGTCCCCATTAGTTAACCATGTATGATGTCCCGTTTTCGAAGAAGAGTATCTCGGTCATTCGCCCGATATCTTGAGGATCACACATAAGTTCCGCACTGAAAGTTTTGTACCATTGAAGTATAAAAAAATGTGTGGGACGAGAAAAAAGTAGGACTCTGCCTACTGCTTCTTCGTTATTTTTAAATTCACTAATCAACTTCTCTGAGAAAGTCTGATCACCGATTTTGGCTTGCTCATAGAAGAAATACTAACTGTACTAAATTTCGGCCGAATCGGTTAAACAATTCTGGATCTATAGGCGATTGAAATTTCACACACACAAACATTTTTCTAATCCATCTTACTTATCATTTTGGGCCATCCTCCTGAGTGACCAACCTGAAAAATTCTAGTAAACAAAACTTTTTCTCGGAGGACACAAAGTTATAAAAATGAACATTGGTTTTCAAACATATAAAAACATTACTTAAAAAAACAAATTTACGATTATCTAAAACTTATGTGCAATAAGGGCTCTTTTTCAATAGACATTTTTTTTCCTTTTCGATTACTGATAACCCACAAAAAATATATATTTCAACTCTGTACTAATATTTGAAAAAAAAACAGTCATCTTCAATTCGCAAGAAAATAATCTAAAAAAACTTTTGCCCAAATCATTTATCTCCTAATTTATTACTAATCTCTTGACATTACAGCGATTATTAAAACCCAATATTCCCAGACTCCGAGTAATAAAATCATTAATAAATTAATCAAATTTCACTGGTGTCGCAAAGTACCGATATATTCCGCAAATTCCTATCGAGTAAATAGTCCGTAAGGACTCAGTGCCGCGTGCGTAACCGCAGCAGGTACGATTGGCGCACGGTCGCGAATAATCAGGAAGCAAAACGGCTTTGATAGCGGGATAAAAAAGAGCTTTTATCGCTCGCTTTCCAACGCTCCGGGGGTATCGGTTATATTAGATTACGTAAAATCAATATTACTTAAATTTGCTCGAGTAGTGACAGGAAGAATCAGCGTGGCGAGTGCCAGGATTACGCAATGTGAACCGGTCGCGAGTTTTATCCGCGAGCGTCGAGTAGAACGATGATTGCTCGCCATAATGACGGTCTGTGTGAGACGAGTGGCTGCACCGAGTACGTCGATTACCCTCCCCTCCCACACATTGCAAAGAGAACAGGAAGCTCTGGACTTTCTTCGGTGATTCACGTCGAGAGTTCAGTAGTATCTGCTTATACGTGCGTCTATTCCATAAGATTCTGCGGCTGGCTATACCTGTATATCAAACTTCTAACGTAACTGATCTATCCGAGATCAGCGTATAATATAACATGCAGCTAGGAGTCTGAAACTTTCTTCCTCTATTAGATGCACGTAACAATCGATCGGGATCGATGGACGTTGCGGTGAAATTCACACAGCAAAATCTCTCTCGGCTAACCATCGCTACGATTCTCGTGGTTGGGGCTTTGCGGTGAGGTATTTATGTGCATTCCAAGTGAGCATTGCAAGAGGGATCGCTCTTGTGAAACTATGGTTAAGCCCTTGGGTACTTAAGGCATTGCTATTAAGCCAAAAGTCGTAAGATACAGTCATTTTCTAAATATATATTTATTATTATGTTATTATGCATAACAGTGAGTTGCAGTGGTTGTTAAAAAATGTTTAAACTTTTTAGTGAGGGATGAAATTTTTTTTTTTTTTTTTTTTTCAAAAAAAGGGTGTGATAAATTGCATTGAGCAATTTTTTTTTTTTTTTTTTTTTTTCTTCAACAAAATAATTTGAATAAGCAACTTATTTGAAGACGTGTACTTATTCACTTGGGAAATATGACGCTGATTTTTAACTAAACCCATTTTGTCAAAAGTATTTGGGAATTTTTATTTTGAATAAAACTATGAATAAATTTGATAACAAACGAACGATAGGATCATAAACACGCGATATGTTGTTTCACGAAGAAGATTATGTTCCCTTCGGGAAATCCGGTGAGTTAACTTTAGTTCCGAGATACAAGTGTAATTACTTGGCATCGTGACCTATTATCGCCTTACGATAAGATCCGGAAGCACGCTCGCCGCTTCAATGTCACGAAACATAATTTTTTATGGATATTTTACATTCAATCGTGGTTCCCCACGATTTTCGTGTCCAATATAATTCTGCCCAGAGCAAATGTCACTCTTATATCAATGTATTTCTTCTACTACCTACTGCTACTCCACCGTACCATTTATTTTTATTTGAAAAAATGAAATTAAAAAATTCGCTTTCGAATTTCAATCAATTCTCGACGTCATTTAAAAAACTAATTTTTTCATTTTAAACATAAATTATTTATCGCTGTTTTACTAAGTTTTACTTTGGACGAGGTCACGTGACAATCTTGCTAAGGAGTATATAATCTCCTCTATCACATGATCGACTGATTTTTTTACAGGTTTATCCATTTGTTAATAACAAATTATGACAGTTGACTTTATTTATTTTTAAATGTTTATACATCTTGCAATTTTAGCAGTTTCCACAGTTAACAAACAAATTTCACGCTCCTACGATGACTAATGTCATTAATTACGAGCTGTCCAAATTTCAAGTAAATTGGAATACATAAAAGATTCCTCAGTCGCACTTTCTTCAAATAATAATAACTCCAAAGTTTATCAATATTTTCAATATTAAAAAAAAAACTCAAACTTCACAAGACTGTCTACAAAATCCTGACCTCGTCATTAAATACCCTCCTAAAAAGGATATAAAAAAATGCACCTCTCGGCTCCAATTTAAATTTAAGTACAACCTCGAAAGCCTCAAGTAAAACTTTATGAATCCTTTTTATCGCGTCTAACTTCATACACCAAATTTTGTCTCCGCCAGGGGAGAAATTTTTTTAAAAATCACTGGATTTATCGTAACAAAATGTTTTTTTTTTAAATACTCACTTTAGGTTCAAATTGAGGATACCACGAAAACTGCACTCCACGTGACGCGTCTCGTCTCTCGTGTTATCCGACAGTATAAAATTCGATAAATCGACGAAACAACACACGTATATCGCTCGCACGTTGACTCTGTAGATTTAGTTGGAAAATTTTCGCCTCGTTCGCGCGCTATCCTCGTGCTTATAAAGACTTTGGTCCTGGGGTGAAGCAGGAGGAGGGATGCCGTTCGACATGGATCAAGAGTAGGACAGGAAAGCGTCGAAGCGAGGAAGGGAAGAACTCCCAAAGAGACACATAGTTTACCCCGCCATCACCACCACCATGCCATCGACACGCTCGTAAACTTTCTTCCGACTGTTTCTTCGTCGCCCCTTCTTCCAGCACCGAATACGCCGGCTCCTCCACTCGGCTTCCGTCAGTCGCCTTCACTGGGCTCGTCCTCCTCGTCACATTGGCACCATGTAAACACTACCTTTTTACGATTACATGTGCTGTAAATTAACCCTCAACTTCGACCTAACGCTTCGACGCTGAGTGAGAAATACATTTTACAACGTCTAATCTATTATTTGCACTAGTGGTCGCCACGGAAGATAGTGGCCCCTGCTACGTGCTGGTCCAATCAGTGACCGCACCATTCGTTCTTCCACATAGAGGACACTGTGTTTTTTTTTTGGGCGTGAAATTTTTTTTTCGAATTTTCATATGTCACTCAAGGGGATGAGAGAATGCTTTGGTATTAGTAATTATAAAGTGAGAATTATTCATACTTTGAATTCAAAGTATGAATTTCTGAAGCTAAATTTCATGAAAATAAAGTTTTCTCTATGGGAAAGCAAGACGATTTCAATTTTCACAGATGTTTTTTCCATAATGATATTCAATAGTTTTTCGAAATTGATTTAGTTATTTAAAATTTATTTGATTCTAGTAATTTCAATTTTTCCAAAAATTACATTTCCCTCCTCAATTTGTCTAAATATGATAATTATTGTTATTAATATTACATTTCGACCGAAAAATTTTATTAAAATACAATCTTGATACTCTTCTCAATATGATGACATATTTTTAGACAAATGTAGTTACTTAGGGGGAAAAAATAGAGAAACTTCGAAAGTAATAGGATAATTATATAGTAATGATTGCAACTTCAATTTTGGCGCTGTCATAATCATAACTTTCAATTTATTATAACAAAATTTAAGATCAGTGTTATTTTGACATATTACCAATAATTAAGAACATTTCGTTCAAGAACCATTCATGCATACGCATAAATATGAAGAACATAAAATTAATGATTAATCGTAAAAAATATATTTTTGTTATTCTTCGGACGTAATCGAGAGAAACGCGAAATTAGTCTTCATCGTTACACGTTCCGCTCGCAATGCTTCCTGGTTTAGCTTACTTACCTTTCGAGTAAGCGAGAGTGTGTCTTTTTTTACTATTCGCATTTAAAGTGCATATATGTTGAACGTACCGACTCCGATGATGCTTATAGAAGGATTTCTCTGGAACTTCTAAATTATAGTCTACATATAAATGGCAAATACGCGGATGTAGGTTTCATGAATTCAAAAAAAATGCAAACTAAAGTGTTATGAGTGTTGAGGTGAACCGTAACTCTAGCAGATCATGGCTACGTCGTAAGTCCTTGATTTATATAATCGTTTCTGCTCCACGTAATTTATTACATTCAAATGTTTCTGATAGTAAGGTGTAATTATAGGTAACATTTTGTTTAATTGAACCTCATAGATTCATTACTTGATATGTAATTATCAATTTTTAACTCAAACATTTGAGTGACATGTATTTTTCTTTATGCGTGCATGCAAAAAAATTGCTGATTACTGGAATAGCGTGCAAAGTGTTTTCACGATGAGCAAAAACGTATTTTGCGCAGTGCTCCAGGTAATTATGATAACACCGAGCCAAACGTCATTTCACATGTCTGCAGCAATTTTGTGGACAAACTTCGATTTTTCGTTGCACTCGTAATGAAAAATTTGCATTTTTCTTTGCACCGGTAAATAAAAATTTGGCGGCCAAGTCTGTATTTTGCTTTGCACTCCTAAAGAAAAAATTCGAGGACAAACTGGAATTTCGCATTGCACTCGTAATGAGAAATTTGACTTTGCCTTTGAACTCGAGTGCGTAAAACATTTGTCTGGCCTTTTGGCTCGAAACATATTATCATTGGCACTGCCATTTGTTATAGCAGAAATAGTCATTCTGGAATATATTATACTATAAATTTTTATAATATAAATTAATTGAAACTCCCAACTCCGAGTACGATTCTCAATGAAGAAGCCATAATTAATTAACGGACTTTCCCATCGGGGAACTTGTGAATAATCAAAGGAATAGAAAATCGATATGCAGAGTTCCGCTTCGAGCATTTGTGCGCGCTTAAACATCCCATTACTCTCAAATTTATTTCATTTATATTATGAACAATTAGATATTGATTTAAATTTTCTTTATTCTGCTTAGGGAATGCGTACATTTTTTATTCCCTGTAAGCAAACAATATTCTCCCACATTTATCAGCTAAAAGTGCTATAAAAGATAATAATGGCCAATAGCTAATAGGAAAATTGATGCCCCATTACCATCGCCATTACTTTCAATTCCCTCGACACTCTGCATTAATTTTTATGGAAACGTTCTTTTTTTTTCTTTAATAAAATGCTTAAGAATTTATGTCTGACATAAATTAATTTATTTTTAAAAAATGTGAAATATGATGGGAAATCGTATCATATTTAACACGAAAAACATGTTTTATCGGTAAAACGAAAAAAACAATGCCCGGCGTTATGTTGTTGGCAAGGATATTAATTCGGTAACTTCGTTGTAAAAAAGAGCTAAAAGGATTAGATTTTTAATAAAGGATCTGAGAGGAAGGCGTGATAAAGATGGCTAAAATATGTAGGTACGCGTGTTTCGTAGCTGTGAAGTGAGGTTCCGAATGTATATACGTATCATAAAAGCGGCGACGTAAATCATAAAACGTCCAGAGCCCACTTTTGACGCCAACCAGAGTCGTAAAATGACTGCCCCGTTGTAGCATGAAAAGTTATGTACGCATCTATAGTACACAATCCTACGTAGGCCATCGGCGCACGTTGTACCACCCGGAGAAAAGGAAATTTGCCATTATTATCGATTCATTCTGTCATTGACTCATTGCGTCAAACGTATTTCACACGTTGTAATACCGACTCGCACCATAAACGAGCTTTTATGCCATGTTTCTTCATGCATAATACTGATGAAGATAACAAGCCTTCACTCACAATCCTTTTTGGTAATCTGAATAGAATCCAATATATACTCTATGAATACTATATTTTTCAATGGATGAGCGTAACTGTGGGACTGAAATCATAGGCTTTGTTTATGTATTTCCGAAATATTGAAATATCCAGAATTTTGTTGAGGTATGCAGAAATATTCGGATATATTAAAATATTAATATTTTCCGAAATATAGAAGCATTGAAAAGCGGTTTGTTTTTGGGGCCCCAGCTTATTTAGGCCCCTTAAAGTTTTGAGTCATGAATAAATAATATTTTAGATTAACTGACACTGGTGATTAATGGCACTTTTGTGCCCGCTGCATTTTTCATTACAGCTTCTCCCACTGCGGTACTTTTCCTCCCGTTGTATTACAATTCCTCCCTCTGCGTTACTTTCCCTCCCGTCGTGTCACATTTTGTTCCGGCGGTCAAGTATCGCTAATTTTCTACCCGCGTTACAGGTATGGAATGTGGTCTTTTTAGCCGAGGCGGAAAAAAAAATATGTTGTAGATTTCAGGCTTAGAATTTTTTTTACAGTGCACGTTTATAAATGTTTTTTTGGTCTATTGGCTGAGGTTTTTTTTTTTAAATAAATTACTAACGATTTTGGGAGTAGGCAAATCGAGTTTTTGTAAGTCCATGCCGTTTGATTTTTTTTTCCCCATCAAAAGTGCGTTCACGACCTCAAAAACATGTATATCGACAAAAACGTAAGCAAAACGGCATTGGCTTTTCAGCAACTCCGAATCACTAAATAAGAACTCTAATCGGTCAGAGCACTTCTAATTCATGGCCACATAAAATTTGAATAAAAAGAACATCATTTTCTATAGACTTTTAAACGTCAGACCCAATTCTACTTTTTAATCTATGTCAATGAGATTCTAGCGATTCAAACTAATCAAATTGGTCATGAGCCTCAACGCCTTTTTTTTCATATAACTTGTTAATACAATGACTGCAATTAAGTATAGATTTTAGAGCAGCAACTATTAACTTGTAATAACAATAATAACTTTTTAAACATTTTTGATACCAATTCCCGATCGAGTCCATTTACTCCATGCCTTTGAATAATTCATATTAATCATCTTCATTAGTTCCACTGGTACGGGCAAGCATTAGGTCAACCAAAATCCCCATAAACCAGTTTCGACTTTCTTCAACTCTGCGTACGATTTAGAAACAAAAAACCGTTATACGAATCACACTCTACGATGTTCCATTTTGATCGAAGGTTCATTATTATCATTATTTTATTTCGGGTAATGAGGAGTATACGGTCAAAATTATATCAACAGTTATCAAATGTACTTTGCAACTTTGAGAAGTTGAAAAATAAAAAATAAACAATGGCCTCCTTCAACCGATTTAAAATAATTTTGCAGACGTTTTGCAAAATAATACGCAGAGTTAAAAAGTCCGAAAGTGATCAGCGAGTAATTGACACGTGCACACACAGAGAAATTCTTTCTAAATCACCTCTTTTAATATTTTAGAGCATTTTGCACTTTTTAGCAGCCATATGAATCTCTTTTATTTTACATTTTTCATTCATATAAATAAACAAAAAATGAAATATCAACCAACATTTTTTTCGCTGATAGGTAATTTTTAAAAAATCAAATCGACCGCCTATATTTTCATTTTTCAACCATTTTTTTAAAGTATGATTTTCGATGTTTTAGAATATTCCGAACACGTTTACATAGAAATATAAGGGGGGGGACACATTTTTCACCAAAACAAGCTTCTGAGAAACCAAAATTTTGAAAAAAAATTTTTTATCAAAACTTTCTCTATGATAAAGTAAAAATATGTAAAATGTTAGATTTATAATCTGCAAACACTCATTAACTTTATAGATGGCGATAGATGCCTGAGAAATGTGTGAATAAGGTGAGAGTTCACCGAACGTCCGCAGCTGAGCATTTTGCCGATTTCTTTCTTGCGGGCAAATAACATTTGCTCTCAACGACCCAATCAGCAGTCGGTTTTCTGTAGACTTTTGCATTGGCAAACATTCGTGCGAGGGAAAAGAATCGAGGACAAATAGAGTCGCGACACGATGGGCCCTAACGCGAAGCTTCTACCAGTGGTAAATACACTTTGCTTCGAGCAAATATGAGCTGGACCTACTAGGTCGCGCACGCGATGTTATATCGACAAGAACCAGTAAAACATCGGCCACGCGTATAATTAGCGGTAGCGATCAAACAGTCAAATCGGTAAGCAGATGCTTTGACCGCTGTGGCAGCAGAGCTTCATTGCTACCCAAACGGACTGCACACCGTCACTCGGATCAAAGTCCCCTAATGCAAATAGCTCTAATTAGAAAATTATACATCCCAAAAATTGCAGCAGATTAGTGCGTCGACAATTACTTAAAAATTCATTATTGCTTTCTCGCCGAGCAAACATTATTCGACTGCAAAGAGAATTTCGGTATATTGATGTTGATGATGAACGAATAATATTGGCTTGGACATTTAGAAAAGTGTTTGACTTTTGCACAAAATGACTAATGCTTCTGAAAGTATGTCAAGGGCCTCACAGAATGAAGCCTTCATAGAATTGATTATTCCATATTTCACTTTTTTCGACATTCTCAATGGAATTCAAACCCTGGAGAAAGTCTATTCGTAAGTAATTTAGGTTTATTTTCACCATTTGTCAAATAATTCTGTGTGTTTGAAGAGAACAAACGGCGGGAGGGATTATGGGGAAATTTTTCACTTTTTAATTTTACCTTGCATGTATTGTTTGGCACAACCGATAGGACAGATGGCATATTATCATTTTTCCATTTTCAAGTGTTAATTGTCATTAACAGGAACATTTTGCAAGCATTTAAGCCGGTGCTTCGTGTAAAAAAAAAGTTTAAATTATCATCGTTTACTACACAATTGCTATTAAATCGTAGGAAAATCGATAAAAGGCCTTAAAAGCTACGATAATTAGTTTCGAAACCTCATTACATATTGTAACGTCTATAGATGAAAAACACTACGCAACCGGTAATGGATCGAACCTCGTAAATGGAATTGTTACAGCTGATTTTTATGGCCTCTGCTGGTTTTGTAATATTTTTCAACTGTTGAATTTTCCTGTTCCGCCAAAATAGCTCTCACTTTAACTGCTACAGTAATTCTACTTGTGCGCTTAACGGCCGCGAATTATTATAATTTTTACGTCCATGGTGGTACTTGGTGGTGTAACACTCGATGCATAGAATATTCTGAAATCGATCAAGAAGCTCGAGGCCGGATACTTCGCAAATTGCAGTCGTAAATTTTTTCATTTATGAGCATCAATCTCATTCTCATAAATATAGAACTTCGGACTTCCAAGTTTTATCCGTATACGTATCATTTATTCATTGTCTTTTGATGGTTTTCATCGATCTGCAGATATTGAAGGGGCATTTACAATTCTATCCTAGAACCCACAATACAATCGTCATCGATATTTTTCGATCAGCACTGCAACGTTGGTAGTCTGAAAAATTATTATTATTAATTATGAAATTATAAGGAAATCGATTTTTTATTGATTTTTGGCACTCACCGTGATTCTCGCATATTTTTACAAAGATACAAATTTAGCGAAATAAACGTTTGTTCAAGGTGTGAATTGAAGAACATTTTTTGAAAGACAAATGCAGGTTCACAGTCACATCCAAAAATTTTAGAAATCTAAAATAAAAAGACAGTTCTAATTGAATTTAATTAAAAAAATGTCCAATACGCATACTCAATGATTTTAACGAGATCTTGTTTTCCGAATGAAACAAAAAAGTATTTGGTAGTAATGAATTTAATATTTTTTCAGTGTCTGCTGCAGAATGGAAGTTGCTTCAAATAAATATGTTCGAAATAAAGAAACAAATAAAATTGAATGAAATACAAATGCAAATAAATTCTTTCAGGGAAAGGATAAATTATCGTTGGTTGAAATAATTAAATGTTGAATAGATAAATTCAGCAAATTTTTTTTTTCTAGGTACAAGATCGCAACAAATTCGTTTCGGTTTCCTTATGATTTTTACGTGCCGTTTAGTTTAACATGGCTATAAATATGACAATATTGCTTTAATGTCTTGTTAATGGTTATCCTCTTAACGAAACATGCACTGTTATAAATACGTTATTAAATAAAGATAGCCAATGGCACTTTCGAATTGATAACGAAACCATTAAAGACAACAAGAGCAATCGGTAAATTTTATTGTACTGCCGCTAAGTTGATTTACGGATTTGTTCGTGAAGTTCGACCGCACGTGGAAATGCAACGTGTACGGCCTTAATACCAATTATCATGAATCACCAATGACAAATCACCCGGAGTAATAACGGAAATACATCTGTCGTGACATTTTAGCACGATCGGTTTTCCGATAATCATTATTGGGAGAAGATGTAGAAGTAAATTTTCATTTCCCAAGTCGCGATGATTCGATTCAATGTAAATCATTTCCCCGCTCACAAATGTTATTTGCAGAAGTATATTTGGAAGCCAATAATCGATCGATCAAAAATTATTCATTTGACGAAAATATATTATTTCTAAAGAATTGCAATAAAAATATATGCCCCTAAAATCATAACGATCCCGTATATCTCCTGAAAAATATGATTTTACAAAATGTGTATCCCATACATTGGCTGTTTTTTTTTAATTCACACATTTTTTGATAATACTAAAAAATGTTATGCGTAATATGGATCCATTCCACAAAAATGATAAAAAATCGCACATTTCCCGTACATTGTCAAAAAAAAAAGATAAAAAAAATGAAAAGACACTTCTTATTTCTAAATCATAAAAATAATTAGTTATTCCCATCTTCCATGAAAACAAAGTCTTCAAATAATTTGAAAAATCGTTATCATTTCCACTAATTTATAACCACACTAATGGGATTATTATCTTCATCAATGTTTACTTCCATTCGATTATCCTCTTGCCCCTAGAATCGAGTTTAATTAAATTTCAGTTAAAAAGTATACGCAATGCATTATCAATATTCTATGGTAAAATTTGAAAACCAAACCGCACAACGAAAGTGGACAAGCTAAAACAATTCCGAGTCCAATTAATGTCAGTCAACTTCCTTTGGCATCAAAGAACAAGAGGTAGCGAAGACGGCGATTGTCGTAATATAATACTTACCTTAATGAATGGTAATTAATCCTCTTGGTCGTGAATGAATACAAATTTTCGGAGCGAAGAAGAGTCTTAAGATGCTGAAGAGACCAAGTCCTCAGAAGTTCATTGAGGGTTCCTTATTTTGCTGACCAGCGTAGCTATCGTCGGTGCATTGTCTGGTATGCTTAAGGAGCATATTGATCGCCGAGTCGGCTAGCCCCAACAACAGCCACGTTGCTGCGTAGTGGTAGTATAGCTCTGACAGCTGCGATTATTACGTCGAGGCCTCTCGTCGCCTTAGCGAGTCTCTCAGGTCGTTTGGCTTATCTTCCTGGTAATGCTTACAACGAACTGTACTCCCTTCTGTCGTCATTTCCCATTGTACGCTACATTCTGGCCATCAACCACCAGAGTATCCCGTAAATTATTATAAATAAATTCACTTTTGACCCAATTTCCTAGCTAACAAAGCACGCGTGTCCGGGTAAATTCCCAACACGATTTTTAAGTGGTGTCATGTGCACCTCAAGCGCTCAACCTTCACTTTTTTCCTCAAGGGAGGATACTTTGCTTTTATGGAAACGTTTTTCCCCGCGATATTATCTCGAGCTACTCAGAAGTCTGTAAAACACCGGAAATAGTGGTTTAGGAATAATGTGCATCATAAACACCATGATATTGCCACCTGTAAATCAACTTTTATGGAAATTAGAACAAATGATCGGATCTTTACTACTTGCCGGCCTTGACAGCAGCCACTTTATTAAGGATAGGTATTGGGACTCTATTTTATTTATTTTATTCGTGTTATTTATTTCATTTAAAGGCCTGGGAATTTTATTCAGAGTTTTTTGTCAAATTTTTATTTTTTTGAAGGGTTAGAGTCCATGTTGAAAAGGCCTTTTTTTATTTAAAAAAGTCTCTCACCTTAATGATTGAAAATATGATTTTTAGCAGCTCAAGATAATGGCCTTCCAATATTTACCATTATTGTAACAAATTATCAAAATCGGAGGTGATGAGGATCATAGACTCTAAATTCGACGTGGAATAACCGATTCATTTTATGCTATCTTTACTCCATTTTTTTTTCTTGTGTTTAACATTGTTCTTGTTGTGTGTGTGTCTTTTTACTGATTATTGTTCTGTAATGTTTTGTGTGACTTTACGTCGAAACACATTTTTGTTAGTTTCTGTTTAATTGCCAACTATCCATAAGACTCACTTCGAGAAAATTATACCATAACACTGTACATCTCGGGCGAGAACTGTAGGTACATATTGTGTGGTCTTCACTTCAGAGAAGTGGTCGAATGTAAGAGCAGGAAGCCACTGGAGTGGTTTGCTATAGAGACACCAACCGCCTTAGTTAAGGGACGTCTTTGACTTGCATTTACTCCACAAAGCCCATTATTCGATAGTCTTAGATATAGAGATTAGAACCAACGGGGCGGACACGTTAGGTAATACCTTTACTGTGTAACGTAATCGCAAGATGATCGCCTTAATGATTATAATCCATCTGGATGAAAGTCCTATACTCCAAATTAATTTTTTATATTCAGATTTTGATTTCACATCTGAATATTTTAGCTCCTTCATAGAAAAATCTTTAAAAAATAATAATAATAAATCATATATCGATTTCTTGTTCTGAACAAATTTGCAAAATCGCAATTTTGCGCAATATTAGTTGTCAAATAATACGAACGAAAATTACGAATTCCTATTTCTTCCTGAATATTTTACCAATACCGAATAAAATTTAGACTGACTAGATGTTTTTTTGTAAAAGTTCATACAATAATGCACATTTTTTGAAAATTCCAAATTTTCATAAAATCTGAACTGCTTTACCAAATTCGGTCAAATTTAACACGATACATTAAATGTATTTGCACTTGTGAAGAACTTGTGACAGGACAATTAAATTCTTGGTTGTCACTCCCTCGCTATATATATCACGTATGGTGGGATCATTCTGACCCATGTGACCACGGATGGTTAAATCAAAAGCCTTCTCTCAACGTCACACACCAGATTTACACCTCGAGGGCTAATTGAGTAACATGATTGAGTTGAAACTGCGAATTTTGTATTGACCCTATGATTCTCTGACTGTCGTTAATAATAATTAGAATAATTGCCGAATTGTTCAATGAGAATATTTCCTACCTAAATTTTGCTTGTATGAATCAGTAGTAAAAGGTTTTTTCATGAGTTCCTAAGTACATTTAAAATGGTACATAGTCAAAAATGTAGTAGTGAATACTTTTCTGATACTCCATCATATTTTTGTATTCAATTTTATTCCACTGACTATTGCATTGAAAATGCAAAACGCTAGCCAAAGAAGATCGATATGCCATAAAGCTTATGCCAGTAAACTTATCATAGGAAAGCTCGAGGGTAAATATAAATACCAAACAGCATCATTATCATCACTGTTAAAAATGCAACTAAATTTATATACAAATCGATATGAAATTTACGAATTGGAATATGGAATTTTATGTTAATATATTTGTGTTGTAAATTTGAGAATAGTATGAGAATTCTACGGTATTTAAATTCTCTCTTCATTTTAATATTGTATTTGCTGATGTCAAATGCATCTGAAAATTAATATACAGGATATGCATCCGCGCTTTATATACCGATATACAAAGCTTGAAGTTTTTTTTTTTACGGTGGGTCATTCACCCAGGCCGCGCCGGGTGTTAGCTTTATTCGTAATTAAGGAGGGCAACCAGTTGCACCTTGTGTTAGATAGAGTTACAAATTTGAAACATAGCGCAATTTGTATGCCAGTGCATGCTATTGTAAAATCTAAAACACTGTTTACCGATTTTTTTTTTCTTTTTTAAGAAATCTCAAATAAAAAGTCGTGATTTTAACACGACCTATGCAACTGACACATCAATCAAATAAATAACACAGTTTGGGGTTACACAAATAACAAATTGTACATGGGATTGTTAACGCGTTTGCACAAAAAGAGGCTCACCGGATATTTTATCTACAACGTAAAAAAAATTGAATTCCGAGTTTTATATATCAGTATATGAAGTTTTATATACCAGTATATGAAGCTCGGATGTAAATTAATATACACCGTATATCAATTTTCAGATGCATTAACAAATACAGACCGGAAGTTTTTATTCATAAACTCGTCGATTAAATTTAATGCACAATTGTGATGTAAAATTAAGGTACTTTTGCAGTGAAATTAAAGCAAATTATTAAAATTACTCTACGAAAAATAAATTTAATATTGCAGTTATCTAGTAAATTTAGTATACCTACATTAAATTTCAAGTAGTTTCTTTTCACAGTGCAATATTTGTATATTAAAATGAAGATTAGAATACTCACATTCTGAAATTTGCAAAAACCACTATCGTAGAATTCTTATACTGTTCTTAAATTAATACTAAAAGTACATTAATATGAAGTTCATATACCCATTTAGTAAATTCCATATCCATTTGTGTATTAAATTTACTTTCATTTTTAACAGTGTAGTTATCTTGAATTGAACTATATATCGACATTGTCCCAGGTGACCCATCTCAACCTCATCAATATTTGGCACTTTTCACAGCGACAGCTGATCAATCTGAAATCAAATCAGCGACTATTGATCAATTTTCCTGGTTAAACAATTCAAGTAAGAACAATTTATATCCCCAGTCCTTCGACTCCATGTTTATTAAGAATTTTCAAAGAAATTTTACAAATTTCTAATTAATCGTTGACTTAGGTCGTGTCAGTCGAGGCGAAATTTAACCACCAAATCGTCAGCTTTTTTTCAGACTTTAGCAAAACATCGTAAATTCAACGGAAGTTACAGCGTTAAACAAAAGTTCTGACGTTTTTGAGATGTCAAAAAGTTAAATGGATTACCACAATCTCACAATCGTTATTGTCCAAAATCAATATTCAATAGGATCAACGTTAATGTATATGCGATAAATCTCGAAATAACTTCGCGACTTATCCCGTGTAACAAGTTCTTCTATTTTAAAACACGAAAGTATGACGTTTTTTTTTAAGCACCGAGAACTTATGATCAATAAATAAGTTACGAGAGTTTCAACGCAGCCGCCGCACTCTGGCAATTCGTGTGGATTCAATCATCGAATTTGTCCGGTTTCCAACCGCGTCCGGAATTACTCTCACACCATCCGAACAATATCAATTTCCGAATGAAAAGTCACCGATGTTAGTGCGCCTGTGTACGTTTTTACATAGGTATATGCGTCGCAAACGCGTATTAAACGAGTAACGTCGAGGGGGTGGAGGTGGGGGCGGGGGCTTGGGGGCGGTAGAGGCGCTAGGGCGAAATGGGATGAGAGATTCAGTGGCGGAAGTCCAGCATGGTCAATTTTTTACGATTCGCCGACTCGGCGGACATTTGTGTCGGTCCGGCTGATGTCGGATTATTAAGCGAGCTAGCAGTATAAAAATTCGCTCGACTCTCGACCCCCGCCACTCAATCAATCTCTCGTTTATTCCGGTGTATTCTTTTTCCACTACAAAAGCTCTCCTATCGTTACATTCCCTGGTCCTTTCATCACACATCTATTGGGATCAACTGCGCGCCCGAAAAAAAAAAAAACACACACACACAAAAATAAAACATAAAACTTGTCCAGCTTTTTCTAATTCACTCCAGTCACGTAGAAGTCGCCCGCAATGTCGGTGGAAAAAAATATGTTCTATATTTGCCGTCACATAGACGGAGCAGTTTTCGAGCTAAAAATATTCGAGATTAAAATGCCGGAGATATATGAGAGAAACACTTTATGAAATATTTTTTTAAACAACCAAAAGGAATTTCGAAACGGTAGAAAAAGAATCGGGAATTTATCGTTTCCGTCACACGCGGAAAACACGTACTGCAATTTTATATTTTTCATCGAATTACTTTGGAATACTGCGTTCGTCTTGTACGTGGCCATTCGGATTACTTTAAAATAGGGCAAAGAATTTATTCGGTGGAACATGAGTTTACTTTTAAACCAGTGACGTAATTCAGACAATTATTGTATTGTTACACGAATTGAAAAGACACACTGCGACAAAGAATGATCGAATTTTATTACATATTTAATACGATAGCTTGATATCGTGATTTTTCGGTGTAAACTACGTCAGGAAAATTGCAACCCGAAAATTTAAGCTTTGGAAAATTGGTCTTCAGGAATAATGTCCTCCGAAAATTGGCCCCATGAACTTTTCGGATTTTTTCTTTCGTCATATTTTTGTTTCGCTTACTTTTCTTTATCTTTTCACGCGACAATTTTCCCGGGCCAATTTCCCAGGAGTTAAGTTACCACAAAAAGTATGATACTCTTCTTCTCGTACACATGCGCATTCTTCAACGCAAAATTATAACGATAAACCCTGCGAGTGTAATGATCAGATCTCGGCCACCTCAGGAAAAGAACATAAAGTACGTAAGACATAAAAAAGGAAATGACTGCGGTCGAGATATTACTGCGATTAAGGGTTGATGAGATGCCGTTGATGAGAACAAAACGCGCTTTACTTTAACTGTAGGTATTGCCCAACTCTGAAAATTTGAGGGACTGAAATACCGTAAAATATGTAAAATCGTATAAATTTTTTACAACAAAATAGTAAAAATCGTTCAGTGAAAAATTATACTATAAACATACTGAATTTATTCAACGTGTATTTTTTGTTATCAAATTACATAAAAATCGGTAAAAGCTCCTGAGCTTTTTTTGAAACCAAAATGTTGCCCAATAAAAAAGATTCTGAAACTTCCGTACAAAAATTCTAACGCAATATATCCACGAGAATTCTAACGTAATATATTTTGGCGATTCGGTCGAACACTCGGTGAAATAAACGACATCCTACACTCCATCGAAAGCGTAGCAGGTGGCGCGTTCTTTCGCGAAGTGTCCAACTAAGTGCTCAGCGAAGAATGATAGAAGAAGGGACGAAAAAGGCCGAGATCTCAATCGTATTATTGCCGTAATTGCCAGGGCGTTCGTGTGTAAGTATTTTGTCCCGTCCTGACTGGAACATACATCTCCGGTTGCCAAGGAAGCGCCGGTGGTCCAATATAACGGACACCCAAATCCGCTTAAGGTCACGTGAAACACCGACCAAGTCTGTATTCCACTGCACAGGGAAAGGAAGACACAATGCTAAGAGACCCAACGTCTAAGTGGGAGAAAACTAAAACGTCAGAATCGACCAGTGTCGACTTTACTGTAAGCCAAATTGACACAAGTATAGGTATAGAGATAAAGATACCCATGACGATTCAAAGGAGTCAGAAAAACGCACTTTCTGAGACGTATGTCACTTTGTCAAAAAACTATCACACACAAACAGTATCAACTTTTTTAAAAGTTGAGGGTGGACGTCAAAATAGCGAATGAGCAAAATAGCGAATTTTTTAATGATGGCTACTATAGATTCAGACGTTTGTTAATGTGGAATTCAACTATTTTGACCCTCACTTAAAGATGAGCTTTGCTTATTCCTTCCTCATTGTTATTAACTTGTACATCCACTTTGGAAAAAAGTGCGATATTACATTTATATTTTGGTATTGTAATTTTAAGAACATTCTCAATATCCTGGCATGAAAATCTCGGGATGTAAAAACTCTACAAAATCAAATCTCCATGAAAACAGGAAAAATCAAATCATACGGAGAAAATTCTCCAAGAGTTAGAAAAAAAAATTCATTTGCTTTTGTCAATACCTTTATGTACTTTGTATTATTCGAATCTACTATTCATCTCCAACATCATTTGAACCCTTTGATTTGCCGTTTGAGTTATTGAATCACCGAGCAAATCTATGAACGTATCAAGCTACCTTAACGACGAAAGAACGAGAAAGATGATGGCAGTGCTAGAAGAGCCAACGACAAAGACAGAGAAAACTAAAGGGATTCAGGAACTCGCAGCTGGTGTCCCTCTCGCCTTAAGCGGATGAAAACTGAGTGCGAGAGTAGTGTGGTATGGCCACTTCGGGAACCAGAGAAAATGCAATAAAAGAAGAAGCATGGCCCTTGTCGGTCTTCCGGTTCTCCAGTAACGCGGGTGCCGTTCGACGATCCTTTTCCAACTGTCCCCATGAAGACTCTAGTCAGGGCCACTGTAATACATATATATATATATATATATATATCTCCATTTCTTCGGTCGCTATCCTCCGCCGCTTCGCGGTCCCGCATCTGCAAACGGGTAATTACTTTGTGTAATTACTTGTCGCTTCTGGGTTCCAGTGAACTCGCTTTCTTCTTCCCTGTGTTACCTACTCTCTTTTCCCCGCTGCCCCTATGGTCGTCCCATTTCACTGCTCGGCCAAGTTGACTCGCAATCGCGCACACCACTGCCACCATTACCAGCTTTCCATATTCTTCAGGGTGAGCGTTACTACAACTTGGTTCTGCCATCTACTTATCCACCTCTGTAGGTGTTCACGACGCGAGCCGGTCCTAAGCTGTGCTGCTTGTCCCGACAACTACGCAGCAGCCTCAGTGGCGCCCCCTTTCTCGTTACCAGCTTTTCTCTTCTTCTTCTTCTTCTTCTTCTTCTTCTTCTTCTTCTTCTTCTTCCTCTTCCTCTTGCCCCCGCGACGCAAAGTTTCCCGTCGTCTCGCAACTTCTTCCAATCGTCGCTTTCGTATACGTTGCTAACGTTACTTCCTCTTCGGTGTTGGCCATGCTGAACTCTTTCTAGATTTACTTTCCGTTCCGATGAAAGTAATACGAGGGCGCTGCGCTATAAGTTTTAATTCGGTCCGGTGCCGATGGCAACTCCTGGCGTTATCGCTGTTAGTCCCGCCTTCACCTTGCAATGAGCAGTTTTTTTTTTTCCAAGTAATATGCGTTGATATTTGTGATTGAATACCTTCACAAAGTTTCCGAATGACGTTGCTAATTTTTTTTTTTGGAATAGACGGAGCGTTGCTGATGAATATGTCAGCTGGATTTTTATTTACAGCAGCATATGTATTTTAGATTTTTTTAATTCACCGATCAGTTGAGGCAATTCTGAAAATAAGAGTAAGAGTTTGATGGAGTTTTTAGGTGCAGGGAAATGGATTTTTATTTTATTGAAGAAATATGCGTCGCTGTAAATTGTTTTTGAGTAAATATCTCTACAGCGTTTACTATCGACGTTGTCGATTTTTTTGCGGAGTACTCGCAGATTTATTTATTTATATGTATTTTTTTTACGTTAGCGAATTTGTTTTGGATTAAACCGCCATAAAAAAAAAAAACTTTAGAATGACATAAAATGATAAGCGTTTTATCAATTCTCGTTAAATTTTACACCAATCATTGTTCAATGTCATTTCGTTTGCACATAAAAAATCTTATCACCTGCAAAATCCATAGTGGACATTTTTTTTCTTCTGAATATCAAAATACTATAAAACTTCAACCCTTTAACCGATTCACGCCAAATGCAATCTCGAACCGCGTTTAACGATTGTGTACCGAATACCAACGTCATGTAAAAAAAATTCGAGAGTTGTCGCGCTGCAATAAAACCGGCGATCACACACACACATTGAGATATTTCGTGAAAACCATTATTCTTGATGGTTCGGACCATTGTGAATATAGCTCAATGAAAATCGCCATGAAAAAAAAAATTCTTCTGTGAACAAGCAGGTCGGAATTCGTTGAACTATTTTTTTTAGCTTTCCAATTTCTGTCTGTCACTCGAAACCCATGACGGTCATTTTTTTTTTTTTTTTTTTTTTTCAAAGATTTTGTTTTTACCTGATTCATAAATATGAATTCATTATTCATGTCATGCATTTCTTTACAGACCTCGTTTTTGCCTAATTTACAAATACTTTATTGATGATTCAAAACCAATAACATAAATTCTTCAAAATATTGTATTCTCAACTAATCCATGAATACGTTCTTCCCTATTAAAAACCTATGGCGTTATTTTTTTTTTCGAAAATGACTCTCTCGTTCCAAAGGAATTTTTCATAACGCAAACCTCTTGGAAATGTGAACTATGATCGGCACTACAAAAAATGTTTGAAAAATTTCATATACCACATATCAATTTACACTAAACCCGCGTATGATATTCAACTTAAT
Organism: Clistopyga incitator; assembly: GCA_947507545.1. NCBI lineage: Eukaryota > Metazoa > Arthropoda > Insecta > Hymenoptera > Ichneumonidae > Clistopyga > Clistopyga incitator. Next base: position 6,542,282 of record OX382177.1, read on the forward strand.
ATACGAAAAGAATAAAAATTCAATGTACGTATTGTAGAATTTAATTTGATTTATTTAAAAAATGAGACTTTATTCACGCTTTCATTAGTATTGCGTATCAATTTTACATTCCACTCATTGAAATAACATTTCTACACGTGTTTCTGTGAAAGAGCTTTCTACACATGTGTATACCTTAATATTACCTTAAATATCAAAAACATTAATCGTATGACGTATTTAGTATACAGAGCATTAATTACATAATATTACTTTCGTAACAAATTTAATTGTAATTTCGACTGTACATAATATTACTTTCGTAACAAATTTAGGAAAATAGTACATCAATTTTACGTGACGACGTGACACGACGTAGTAATTTTACCTGCACTTCTTATAACAGTGGGTGTATTAAAAAGCCATTTGAAAAAAAAAGAAACGATAAAAGTTAATCATTGATTCGCCTAGTGTGAAACAGCTTCCTAATGACACTAATATAGCTTTGCGCTCCTTCCTCTGTTCCAGAACCAGCAGTGGACAACACTCGGCGTGTCCGTAGCAAAGGTAGGACAGCCTACAAATCATCAATGCTTGAGATCCGCTCGACAAATCAATTTCACCCCGGCGAGACTATCACATAGGAACGGACTGCAAAACATAAATCAGTCCGAGTGCGAGAGAGGCCAGCACCGTCGACGTGCTATTGCTATTATAGCCTATAGCGTACGCCCGACACTATCCCAGCCCGACGCGACCAATGTTGCCTCCACCGCTGTCCGACGACGAAACGAATCGACGAATAGTTCGTTCGTCATATTTTACGACACCCAGAAACCGGCAAAACTATTGCGTCTGGCCAATTCTTTTTTGTTTTCGTTGACATAAAAAATAGTCTCGAATAACTTTTCCCCGATTTTCATTCGAGGCCGAAGGGTTCAATCTCAATGTGAGTACACATCCCGACGGTCCCTCGCTTTCCTCGTTTCAATGCCAGTACTGCACTACGAAGTGGAATGAAAAAGAAAAAAATCTTGCTTCGGTCCAATCCGCTTTTACGGTAGAGCGAATGAAAAGTGTCGAGCGGGTCACGACGAGAGAGGCTGTAAAAAAATCATTTTCTCACTCCATGGAAATTGCTCCCCAAGAGGAATGACAACTTTGAATCAAAAGATTCCAGTCTGATGTGCAGCAATAGCGACGTAATAACGCTACATTGATTTCAATGCCAATACCATAAATTCAAACTGAATCATCGAGATGTACATGTGGAATTCAATGTGACGCGTGTTCTATAGCGCCTCTTGAAAAAACTCATTTCCTCTCAATTGAAATTACACTGCGTGAGTGTTGCGATTTTTTTTATCGATATCTAATTATTCTCTGCAGGATATTCTGATTCCGCGACGCTTTTAATCTCGGACTCTGAATAAATATTCGTTATAAAGTCTATTAAAAAAATACGATAGTCTTATCAAATTTGGGTTTTTTTTTCAAATTGAAAAATGTTAATATACAAAGAAGATTTTTTAATTCGAACAAGCGGTAGCCGAACAATTTTTTCGTGCGTTTCAATTTGAATTCGGATAAAGGATCGTTTAGGATATTTTATATCGTTTTATTATCGGTTTTAAAATCTTGAGAGAGTCTTTAAAACTGGAAGATTGCTATTATTAGTTATCAGCAAGTGGGCAAATGTACAAAACGAATCTGATTATCGTTTTGAAGTGAATCGGAATTATTTTTGCTCCACTTTGTTCAAATGACAATACCTTCATTCTTCGTCAATAATTTTTAATTTTTTGAACTCATACTTAGGCAAGACTATACGTCAAATGTGTAAAATCTCGACCACGTTCTCGCAATAGTCTCAGCAGAAAAAAAAGTAAAAAATCGACATGATTTTTGCGACTTCAAATTCATGCCCTTAACCGTAAATAATATTCGAATTAAAAAAACTAAACGAGTATTAAAATTTTTTTTGATCGATATGTAGTACGCGAATAACATTTTGTAAGGACTTACCATAAAACCTTACCATCGCGAACCTTCTTATTTATGAAATGGATTTGAATTCTCTAATTTATAAAATTTTTAAAAATTTTATTGTAAATTTCCTTCGGAGTTCGTTATGTTCTCGAAATCATTTTCAACTCTTGTGCCCGAGTACCTACAGCAAAACGATAAAAAACATATCTTCGTTTCACTTCATGTCGTAATGGGCGTTTTATGCACGATTCGCGTGTAAAACTTATTTTCATACGTTGAGAAGTAAAATTTCGTACAATACTCGTTGGAAAAACTTTTTCCGGACTCGCGTGATTGCAACACTTGCGCCTTCGGCTCGGGCTGTAAACCCACACTCGTCAGAAAAAGTTTTACCTCACTCGTGCGGCAATACACTATTTCGCTCTCATAACAAATTGTGAAACTTTCAATCGAATTATCGAGCCAGAAAATAATTATTCATTCCCAAAACTTTGCATACCTCCCGATTACTCAATTAGTCGGCCCCTAAAAAAACCCCCCTCAAAATGGTCCTTGACAGACATGCTCTAAAAGCATTTTTTTGTAAATTCCTTTCGAAACTCTCGTGCGAATTAATTTCAACCTTCTGCCTCCAAACCAGACATTCCAACGCCAAAAAATGGGTCCGAAATTACACCTCGGAATTCGCCTACATTTCCACGCGAAAAGAAAATCCCATTAATCCATATGTCCGTCCATTTTTGTAACGTTAAAATTTCCACATGTGCGGCCATCCGTCGTAATGCGATTAAAAGAAATCCGCTTAAAGCGAGAAAGAGAAACGGGAAACAAAAAAGCCTCCGGAGAGTTTAGAGATTTGTTCAAGTGTTAGATAATGAAGACACAAATACAGCCGAGAAGCAGTGCGGAGGAATGCTCGCGGTGAGTCCTTGAAAATCGGTGCAAAGGCGGTGGAAATCCAGTGGCAAAGCCGGCGAAGCTCAAAGGAGTAATAGCCAGTGGAAAAGCAGACGTGCGCAAGCCGCCAGTACACCCCGGGCTATCTGTAGTAGTCGTAGCCCGGGGATGCATTACGTTGCATTATGCAAAGGCAGCCAGGTCGGTTCTGCAACAATGAAATTCGATTTGAATGCGGTCGAGTTTTGTGGCTCTGAGTGTGGCAATGCATTGTGTTGTGGCAACGACTGTCGCTGCTGCTGTTGCTGGTACGCGAAAGGAGTGAGATAAAAGAATCCAACACTGGCAGTAGCGTCGATTGAAGATTGCTTCGAGTCTGTAATAATGGTGACAAGGGAAAGGGAGAAAGAGATAGATATAGAGAGGAGGAGGAGGAGGAGGAGGAGGATAGATAAAGAGGTAGAGCAAAAAATAGTAAGGGTGGAGTGGAGAGCTTGAGAAGTATGGTGGAGGGAGGGAAAGAAGCATCTATTCTCACGGATCCATTGTATATGCCACCGCCCACTGCATGTACCTATATTTTCCATGCCTCCCTTTCTCTCGATGGATAGAGCCACCCTCGTTCATTCTCAATTCCAACCTGCTTTGTGCGCAAGTAGGGGAGGACCAACCATGCAAAACATTTCCCGAGCCTCTATCGCCAACGTTTTTGGACCTCGTCCAGACAAATCTTTCATGCTCTCATTTTATCTTCTATTTTTCAATCATACTTCTTGAATTATTTTCAAGAAATTCTGATCGAAGAATTTAATTGTTTCCATTATCTTTCGGTGAGGTTTGGATTTATTTTTATTTTCTCATCGGTTACATTTGTAACTTCGCCTCTTTTGGTAGTCGAGTGAATGCTGGTTAAAATTGGAAACCAAAAAAAAACTCATGTAATATTGTTAAAATTTATCATGAGTGATTCTACACCTAAATTATCTCACTGATATCAACAATTGCAGGTACCTATACTTTCCATTCCTCCATTTCTTTCTGAATGAAGCTACTCTCGTTCATTCTCAACTCCAACTTTGTGCGCAAGTAAGACAGGATTAATTATATCAAATATTTCGCGAGCCTTTGTCGTCAACATTTTGTCTTTTATTTTTTAAACATAGTCTTGTGAATATTTTCAATTCTTCATTTTTTATCATTGCTTATAAATGTGTAATTTCACACCTCTTTTAATATTCAAATGAATGCAGGTTAACAAGAAAACTGATGGAACATTGTTAAATTTTATCATGAATGATTCAACACCTTCATTATTTCACTGATATCAGCACGAGTGCATGTATCTATAGTTTCCATTCCTCCATTTCTCTCTCGATGCAGCCACCCTCGTTGATTCTCAATTCCAACTTGCTTTGTGCGCAAGTAAGAGAGAACCAACCATGCAAAATATTTCGCGAGCCTCTATCGCCCGCGTTTTTGGACGTCGTCCAGACAAACCTTTCATGCTTCCATTTTATGTTTTACTTTTTTTTTTTCAGTTCTGAGCGAACCCAGGACACAACAAGACGAGGGGTGGTTGTATAGGTATCTTGTTGGATCTTCAGAATCTATGAAACTCTGAAAGGGACCGAAAAAGTAGGCGGAAAGAGGCGAGCAAAGGGTAGAGATGTGAGAGCAACATTGGATGCGAGTAACGGGAACGTATTGGTGGCGGGATAGCAGCCAAGAGGGACGAATGGTCTTGACGTTCTTTTGCATTTTCGTGTCACCGGGCTTGTGTGGTATCCATAAAAGTTGTTCCTTCCGTGGAGGCTGAGTGTATAAAAGGGCCTATCATTACTCCATCAAGCTCAAAGCTGCCGCGGCCTGTAGTCTTCCTTTGCTCTTTTCCTTCGCGCTACTTTTTTCGCATTGTGACTGCAACAGATGATTTTTTGCGGGCGAAACATTCACCGGAGCGTGTGATACTACATAGCTGAGGAACGTTTGGTATTGAGCATCTCTTTTTTGCACCAACAACTTGTAAAGTTGTTAGCACCTTGGGTGATATGTGGGACTCTGGGTAAAAGCATTTTTAGATTTTTTACCGAAGTGCCTTTGCTTTTTAAAAAAATACGACCGCTTTAGGGTCACGTTTTCATGTAGAAAATTCGATCGGGAATTACAATCATGGTCACTAGGGTGATCTTTAAGGGGACTAGGTGCCACTAAGTCATGACTTTAAATACTTGGTACTTGGTACTTGAAACACTTCACACAAACTTGTGCTTCAAGTACTTTTCATAAAATTGTACATATTTTTTTTTTCAGTCGTAGATTTCACGTACTTTTCACAAGTTTGTACTTCAAGTATTGTTCCCAAATTTGTACTTCAAGTACTTTAGACGAATTTTCACCTCAAGTATTTTTTCCAAACGTATACTTTATATACTTGTAACAATCTTGTATCTTAAATATTTTTGCCAAGCCAGAACTTCAAGAGCTTTTCACAATCTTGTACTTCAAGTATTTCCTCCAGCGCTGGTATACAGTTAAAAATAGTTATCTCAATGTCTGCTGTATCCATATTTGAGTATCACCTCTGGTTCAGTTGCACCATCAGTTAAATGGTGAAATAGGTATGCTGCTGTGGCAGTTAACGTTGCAGGCTTCGTTGCGGAGGAAACTACTCCTCTAGATTGTAAGGAAGGAAGTTACCTCGGCAGAAGGAGGATCCAGTCGAAACGGTATTGCACTGTGTAATAGTATTGGGTGTACACCCGAACAAGTGCAAATGTACCTCGACAATAATAAGACAGCAAAATACATGATATTCTACCTTGCAGACTTTTCACCAACCTTATCAAATTTGAACCTAACATGACGTTCGAAATTTCTACTCGGCTTAATTTTTCCTCATTTTTATTCGCTTCAAATTGTTTTTTCCCCTCCGATCCATTCTGTGTACCATGGGAAATACCTTCCAGGTACCATTTTTATCCATCTAGAATTAGACGCAAGGATTTTTCACTTGCTGCATTAACACCCGGAGAAATCGCAGCGGTACAGTCAAAGATAAAGTGACAACGATTAATTTTAAGTTCATGCTATTATTTTCAGAGTTACGGTAACTATGAAAAATAGTTATGGTAGCAATTTGATAGTTATGGCAACGATAAAAAAAATTGTCGTACGAGCTAACAATGAATAGTCGCCACTTTGTCGTTGCAGTATAGCGAAAAATAGACTCGACTGAATGTCTGTTATATCCATATTTGATCCTCATCCCCGTTTCAGTTGCAGTATCAGTTAAATACTGAAATAGGCATGCTGTTGTGGCAGCTAACGTTACCGGGCTCGCTGAAGAGGAATCTACTCGCCTCAGATGTAAGGAAGGAGGATAACTCTGCAGAAGCAGGATCCAGTCAAGACTGCGCTACACTGTGCAGTAATATTGGATGTACGACTGAACAAGCGCAAACGTACCGAGTCGAGGAGACGAACCGGAGGTTTACATTCGCGGGGGCAACCATCCGAGTTATGCAACCGCCAGTCCGGGACGTCGAAACGAGATGTCTGGTTTTCGGAGAGGACAGAACAGGTGCGGAGCCAGAATGCACCATGCAACAACCCAAGCTCACGTCCCCACGTTGAGCCAACGGGGGTGACTACATCTCGCGCGGTTTCCCGCGGTTTCTCGAGGCTTTCGAGCCTTGTATAATACACAATGTACCCGCGAAGCGAGAACGCTCGAGTGGTTGAACCGTAGAAACGTGTCGCTCGTGTATCCGCCGCGTTCAACCACATGCACATTCAGCAATGTCTTGTTACGCGCGGAGCCGAAGCTCGGCGCTATCGTTTTTCTCTCCTCCATAAATTTTTCCGTTTCCGTCTTCCATTTCAGGGCTCCGAGCTACAAGCTTTCAAGTAAGGACTCCATCATCTCGATTTTCCATTTCGTTTCCGGATTCCCCGGCCTCTTCATCATTTATCTCCGCGGTTATTCTTTACTATTATAGCTCGTCCCTTGACAGACTAGGCTGAGAGCTTTTTAATAAGCTCTCTGCAATTCAACGGCTGGAATTCTTGTTGAAGGTTATGGAGATAAGTGGGTGGGAATAACTCGCGTGATATGGGGTAAGAAGAAGAGTTAGAGCTTGCACGGTTTGAATTCGAACCCACCTAGAGTGCACCTAATTTCGGTATTCAACCAAGTTATCAGTTGACCCAACACAGACTTTTTCGGTGTAATATAATCATCTCGCTATCGCTCAGTGATGATCTCGAACCGTGGCCACTACTGGCTACTCTGCTATCATGGTTCCATGGTATCAGATACAAATCCCAACGAAAACACATTTCTGGGCAACGTAATTGGATACGGACCCTTGGATACCCATATCTAATTGGACATCGGCATAAACTATACAAGTACAAATGGAACTCCGAAGCCAACGCGCGCTGTTACGACATACAACGTGTGTTGCCATCGAAGTTCAACCCCAAACCGGAAACCGACATAAACAATACAAGCTACGCAACAAGCAATTGTAAGCAAGGTATATCCTAAGAGAAAGCAATCAAGCACGCTACATAAACAGATTGTTATAATCAGGTATGAATTGCAACAAAAATACATTGCTAACCAAGTTAATTGGACACTGACCATTGGATACCCATATGTAATTCGACACCGACATAAATTATACAAGCAGAGCTGTCCTACCTTCGGTACCAACTCACGTTATACGTTCCAACAATGTTTCCCTGTCGTGTATACCTATATAAACCATTATCACGATACATATAGATATACATAACAATCAAACGTTGTTACGACGTACAACGTGCGTTGGTTTCAAAGTTTCACCCCAGGCCGGAAACCAACATAAACAATACAAGCAACGCAACCAGCGGTGTAAGCAAGATAGAGAAAGCTAAGGGAAAGCTAAGAGAAAGCAATCAAGCGCACTACATAAACGCATTGTTGTAATCAAAATCGCGCAGCTTGTTAAATTCTCATACCCTTGCCTGACTCGATAAGGTACGATGGAGTCTGACGCCGTTTTGAGCCGGGTTCGCCCGATAATCCAGAGGTGAGCTAGGGATATGGTAGAGACCGGGCCAAGGCTGAGCATCGAAAACTCGACGTGAGCTTCCGGAACACATTGCGGATGCGTGAAATTTGCAGTTTACCTTACGCTCGGTCAACTTCGATTCCCCGCCTGTGTACGTTCCATGTAACGTCACACCAAGCTGGACCTCATTATGATACAATGGCCGAAGCAGTTCTGAATAAAGCTCGTTCCTCCACGAGCTAGCCGGGCAATTATTGGCTACCTCAACGACACCACCACCAACACCGATATCGACATAGCGAACACCACCCGGTGCTTAGCCCCAATTCCTATAGTTCGGACCTGTCTGCTCCGCTTACCGACCCTACCCTCAACCACCCATTCTACAGCTTTCCCTTTCGTATTTAACGCAACGATAACTTACAAAAGGGCATTCCGCTCCAGTACTTTCGCTGTATAACTATTTATACAACAAGCTGACTTCATTAGGTTCGTATCTCAATCCAATATCTGTGGGTATTCGGTAATTGTAACTATTGTTACTTTAAATTGATAACGATCTGTTTATTCTAGAGAGGATAACGAAATTAATTAATTTACTAGGGGTGAAAGGGTAGTGATCCGACAAATTATACACACTTAAACATATTTGGAAAATTCGTATACTGTATGGTAATTTATACTAAACCCGCATAATGTATTTTTATTAAACCCGTGTAAGAAATTCAATTCAATATACGAAAGATAATGAGATTATAATGCACGTGTGATGAAATTTAAGTTATATATGAAAATTTATTGAAAAACTCGACTTTATTAGCGGATTTAGTATCAATTTTACCAATTACTCGTTGTAATAACATTTACATACCTGGTTTGTGAAAAAGGTTCCTACACCGTGTAGTAATTTCACATATACAAATTTCTAGTTCGCGTCTTTGTTTCAAATAAATTTTAAAAAAGGAGGATAATAAATTTTAGCCGCGATATAATATCGAACAATCCTAATTCTTATATTATCGACACCATTTTACTGACCTTCACTGAAATATGTATTCTGCTCCACTAAATATCATTCGATTCAAGTACAAAATTTAGACTCGTTTTGCAGAAAAGACGTTTCGAAAATTTTTAAACACCATCAAATCTGAACCACTTGTTTCATTTCGGCCTAATTCTATACCAAATAACATGAAATGTGCTTCAACTTATAAAGGGTTACTTAGCAACATATCGTTAATTTTACGAAAGTTACAGCGACCATGATTATTTTAGAAAAATTCGACAAGCTGTAAAAAGTAATTTCCTGCATTCATTTTGTGAAAAATTGCAATAATCAAGGTTGGGGATTGCTGCTTCACTTATGTGCCAAATTTCAGCTTGATCGGTTGAACGATTCTTGAGTTATAGGTGATTGAAATTTCGAAGCCCTACGTACACACACACGTGGACATTTTTTTTTTCGAAAGCACTTTTCCGGTTCCTTGGCTTCCTCTGATTATCCTGACAGGAAAATCTCGAAAAAAAAATGTTCATGACAAAAAAAGCTTCCTCCATGAGGAAGCTAAAATGGTTAATTTTAACCGAGCATAAATTTAATCCGAAATTTTCATAAACTCTGAGGGAACTGGGTCATATTTACCCTCTTAACTTTTTAGAGAGATTTTTAGCCACCGATCTCATAAGTCTTTCAAGCTACAAGCCTCTTACTTTCCCTACACGCGAAGCCTTCTTTAAGACGTACCAAGTACATGACATTGAACGGAATGGAAGCGGGCAAGGATAAAAAAATTCGGGAGCCGATAAATTGAAGGTATGACGGAATATAGTATATGGAGAGCAGTGGCTATGGCAGGATATGATAGGACGAAGGGTCACAACGCTAGGGTAAAGACGTTGATCGATGATCCGGCAACGATTCATTTCCAAGGGGCGAAGGCAGCTTCCTCGCATCTCACTTGGATCTCACGCGGCCACCGAAGAACTTAGTTCCTACGTGACGCGGACGGAGGAGTAATATTGACATATCGAAGATCCGATCTTCATAGGCTTGCGTGCTTCAGCTCTTATTTTTTCTGCCTCGCCTGATAAGCAGCTCCTTTTTTGTCTCGCGCAAAGAGCTATTTTCTTATCGTCGTTAAATATATATTTTCTTTAGTACACAACGTGCGACGTAAATACTATAACTTGAGGAAAGAACGAAAAGTCTATAAACGCATATTAGATTTTCTATGCAACTATATTAATGTTTATATTCTATAGCAAGTATTGCGAATTTCATTTCTCAAAATGTAATGCACACATGTAGATAAAATTTCAAACACTTTATTGAATATTTTTCGATATTTGTAACTGAGAGTTTCCTCAAAGATTTTGATCTCACATTTATCGTGACAATGTGTATGAAATTTGAAATCAGCCACTAAAATTCCAAAGATGCATGTTGATTTTCATGCACTGATTCAATAATCATTGATTTAGTTCATCATGCGTTGCAATTTTCATTTCAATCGATCGATTATCAGAACTCATTGATCTATATTGAAAAATTCACTGTGCAAACATATTAAATACCATTCCCTTTACCGAGTTTCACAAAAACAGTTGTATCGGAAAAATATTTTACCAATTTGGTAATATAAAATTTCAACACACAGTTACTAAATCAATCATTACTTAATTAGTACATGAAAGTTATTATTTATTTTTGAAATTTTAGTGCCCGATTTAACGTCACGAAAACGAGGTCTTGAAAAATAAGCTCAACAGTACCTGAAATTTAATAGAATAAATTTTTATATTTTTACGAAAGGTGATAATGAAATATCAAAAAAATTATTGATATGATGAATATTATTTTTCAGGCTGACGTTGTAGAGTTTCACACAAAGCACACAACAGTCTCATAGTCAATCTCAACAGATGAAGATACCTTTCATTTTTTCACGTGAACTCACAGTTTATTACATAAAAAAATAAATCCTTTCGTTCTATGAAAACTAGAGATACCACTCGAAAGTGGTGGCAGTTCAAAGAGCTCACTTTTATGTAGGAGCTTCATTTTTATACATCCTCGACACAAAATGATTATATTAAAGATAATAGTAAAATATTAAAACAAGAATGCAAAGTAGTGATTTGCATATTGCTTCACCATTACATTCGAATGTTCACAAAGCTACTTCTATGAGGAAATATATCTATCTACTTTGGCTTCCTCACAGAGGAAGCTTTGTGAGCATTCAAATGCAATCAGGAAGCAATGCGCAATGCTCTACTTTGAATAATCATTTTATAGAAGTTATTAAATGTTACGTTTGCTTGTCATTTCTTGCGCGCTAGAAACTTGAATTGATTTCGTTTCAGGTGACTTGAATTAGAGGAAGACATTGATTTTTTTTTTGAAATTCAAAATGCTATAAAATCCGAACCCTTTTGCCATTCATTCCCAAATTTAGTTCGTAGTAGGGCTGGGTATTATTTTTCGTCTGTACAAATTTTTATTCATGTCGTGATATTTTATGTGAGTCAGATAAAAACATTTTTCGAAACATTCTAAATCGTGTAAAAAACGAACTTGTTCATAGATTCATTCCAAATCCAGTACTGATTCTTATTTAGCATAGCTTTATTTATTAAAAAATCTCTAGCTTTATACATACAAATTTACGTAAGCAACGGAACATACAGACATTTTTCTAAAATTTCGAAATTGAATTTAAATTAATTTGATGGATAGGTAAATAACGAATGGCTAAAATAACGAATTTTATTATGATTATTATGATATGAAATCATTGATAATATGTTGAGCCCTTTTTTTTTGTAGCAAATGTTGAATGCTTTCATACGAGGCACATCTATAGATAATCTCGTCGATGGAAAGCGGTCAAGGCCACGATAACATCACCTTCAATATTTCCCGATGAACTCGTGAAATTTATTGCACGGAAATGTAGTTACTTTCGAGAGGAACCGAGCGGAAAAAAAATCATTCGCGTCATGAATACCGCAGATCCAACACTTTGGAGTGTCGGGGTTCAAAGGGTTATACCGTCAGTTCAAACTAAGCATTAAACTCGTGCGAGCCACCGGGCAGAATTTTTTTTTCCGTGTCCTCTCCTTAATGAGGTTTTTTTTAAAACCAAACCTATAACGTGAACAGGATGGAAGACCAAAAAAGTAGATGGAAAGTGGAAAATTACTCACTCTCATATGACATATGAAGAAAAGAGGAAAAAAATCTTCTAGTGCTCGGTTGAAAAAAAAATGATGGAGTCAGTTTGACTCCCAAGTGGCGACGAAAGGCAAAAGGATGTCGAAAATTCGCTTAAGCCCCTGCGAGGGAATTGCTATACCATCAACGGCACGTTTTTCAGGGCAGAAGCGCCGTGGCTCCGCAGAGAGGAGACAGTAGTATTGACAACCGGATTGCAATAAATCAGTAGGTGCAGAACGGAGGAAGCTCCTGACACGAGGTGTGCAGATCGTGAGCTTGGAGACGTACACCGGTTGTAAATTTACGATACAACGCATTTCGCATCACAGATCCCTGCAACCGCCCAAGTGCGAAGATATCATGATATAGAGAGACACTTGATGGCTATGTGAGGCTTTACAGTCCGTAGCTTCGTAAAACACCCGCGGTATTCTATGAATTTCACTCATGCAGACATTTTTTTCCTCCAAATGTGATTTCTGAACATTTTCACACATTTTAACACGCTTGGCATTAAGGTAGACGAGCCAGTAAAACAAAAGTATTTTTTTAAATTATAAGAACAATTCTCTTCCTCGCCGAAGGAATTTTTTTAAATAATTCCCTACTTTCAGAAGGAACTCGAAGGATTTTTTTGTAAATCCGATGGACATTCGCTTCAAATTTACGCTGCACACTATGAAAGCGGAGCAATTTTTTTTCTCTTAAGGTCCTTAAAGCAAAGTCATAGACAAAGGTATGAAATTTCATAATAATTCTGGGAACTGAGACATGAATATTTTAAAGTATGAACTTTCAAAAACTCGTTGACCTATTTTGTTCAATTCATAACTTCCGGTATGTTTCTTGTATATTTATTTCTTATACTTCTGACAAAATTCAATATCGCTTTGTTCCATTTTCACACGGAGTTTCAACTCGACAGCTGAAAATTTTCTCGACTCAGCGTTGACAGACATTTTTCAAAATCCGATAAATGTTACAAAGCGCGTGTTTATAGATTGTGATTTTCTTATAGAGAAAGCTCCATAAAAAATGTACAATAACGGAACCAATGTGTAAAGTTATGTTTTGCAATCCTGTTTTAAAAAAATGTTATCGACAAGAAATAATATTAAAATTATTTCTCTATTTTTATAATTCCTTTAATATATAGGAATTTGAATTCTTCAATAATATTTGTAGACGTGCGATGCGAAATGGGTTTGGTAAACCAAAACCATTTCGCATCCCACGTCCACCCAGTCACTCAAGTGCGAGGATATCATGATACACGGAGACGCACACCATCACTCGATGGCTTTACAGCCTCACTCAAAGTCCGTAGCTTCTTCAAACACGCACGAAATCCTATGAATTGAAACGTCAGTTTCGTTCATGATGGGAATTCTGAAGAATCTGACATGGGGCACAACTTAGCACTGAATTCAACCTATCCAAAATCCTGCAGATACCCATTTGAGATTTTATCCCGGTCTCGTATGTCATAGTAATTCTTCACTGCCATTCTATTTTGCCCTTGAACGTCTGGCACATTCGAAGCTTTTTCCAAACCGTTCTGTTTCCTTTCAGCAAAATCACATCAATCTTTTTAAAAAATATTTTAAAAATTTGTTAAAAAAAACATCTCACTATAATACATCCGGAATAACTAAAATTTAAATTTTTAAAATAACATTGTTTTGGGTTAATCAAATATTTCACGAATCCGAAATAACGCCAATAATTTTTTCTGCCCTTATGAATAAAAAACTATTTTTTGTTCATGCCAGGCCTTTGAAAACAATTCAATTAACTTTACATTTTAACCGAAAAATCTCTCTAACCTACTGGAGAACGCAGAACTAATTGAAAACCCAAAAAAGCCATAGATGAAAAGTCTGTGTAACTTTGACATAGGATTCTAGAAGTGTGAACAGTGTAACTTTGTTTGTACCAATAATATTAGCATTCAACAACGAGTGCTTATTTTGGACATCATAAGCCTAAAATTGAGGGTCAGGTTAATCTAGTAGATGTTCTCAAATGGACTTTCCTGGTCTCAAAAAATAGTGTTTAGAAAAGTTAGTTTAGAAAAAATGTCTAGACGCAAATCATTGATTTTTGTCATTGCTGTAAAGATTTTATTGTAATCATTGCTGATCAGGTGACAATCTAACATTTCTGACATGTTGCTTTGACCAAGTCATGCATAAATTGTCTGTTTGATTGGTGAATCAAGCGTGAATGAAACAACCATAGGTTAAAGGGGTTAAAGGAGCACTACAGGCATAAGACCGAGGATAGTAACAGCCGGAAGTGTAGCTCAAGTTGGTACAAAGTTGAGGTGACATCAAAGCTACCGGACATGGCGATGATGATCGTTGTGAAGACAGTATTGCTGACAGACAGATATTCTTCTTTTTGTCATCAATGCCAACAGTGGCGTTACCTCTACAACGTCTCCGCAATTGTGCCAACAGACTCTTGGCATAGTCTTTTGATGGCTTTGAGTCTCCAGCATGGCCTTCCGGTTCAATCGACTTTTCTCCAGTCTTATCCAATTTCCTGATTGTTTTCCGATCTTCCAAATCCCCTTTGGCTCTTATGTCTTTCAGAGTGCTTCCCTGCTTCTGGCCACTCAGTTCCTCTTTGCTGCCGTTTGTCTTACGGTTCATTGCAAGTTCGTCGGCGGACTTACTAGTCCTGCTGCCTCTCCCCATTTTCCTGGTTCCCTTCTTAACCTAAACGACAATGTCAAGTAGTATTGTAGCTAACCACTTCGGAATTATTGCAGTAAGGTGTGATTGCGTTCATCGACAAATGCACCCAGCGAAAAATTTGGCTAACGTGACAGGAATCATATATTTAATTTGTGTTGGTAACAAATGAAATTTGAAGAATCGGAAGACTTGAATTAAGAAGCAACCATAATTCTAATTTAAATTTAAAAAATCATATACTTGTAATTATTTGACAAAGATAGATGCACGAAAATTCTTTGACTATTGTTCGATCATTTCTATATGTTTCAAAAGATCAGAGGGATTTTTTAAAGATTTTTTCAAATAGTTTTTTTTTAATACAACTTTTTAATGGTTCTAAAAATCATTTTAATTAATTATTTGATTAATTTTGAAGAATGTAAAGCACCAAAACAATATAGTTATTTTAGATAACCTGGATTTGGGATTAAATCGTATTGTTAATGTTTTTTAAACATGTGGATTATAATATCTTTTTTATCGTTTTCATAATACTGTGTTCCTATGTTAAATATGAAGTTTATCAATATATCCAATAATCATTCCCACTCACATTCACATCACGAACACAGCATAACAAGAATAATATAATAAAAGCAAATCGTGACAACAGAAATCCCGGTTTGCAGTTCAAGTATCGCTTCGAATATAATTGTAGAGAGGGAAAAACGATTGAAAAACGTATTTAACGTAACGTGTGTTTCAAAGTGATATTCTCTCCTTTCCATTTTGTGCTGTGTTATCAAGTAACTATTTCCCTAAAAGTAAAATGCAAAATTTTCACACATACACACTTTTAGTATCATCAAACGCAGATTCATACAAACACCCTTAAAAAAATCTTCAAAACGAGAATTTGAAACCTGAAGAAAGCCCACATTTTCTCAGAGCATTTACACTAAGTTACATAAATTAAATTATATCAAACTAATTTTTAAAAGATTTTAGTAGCATTATTTCAATGACTCGAGCCTGCAACTCTTACGAATATAAATCATCTTTCGGAATTCTCTATTTTCATTCAGTTTGAATTTTGACAAAATGAAAAGTTTCCGGATCATTGAATAAACAATTTCATAAAAATAGCCTCAACAAACTCTCGGAAAAGACAAATTGACAATCTCCAAAAAATAATCCTGTAAATAATCAGTTTATCGAAAATTTCGTTCATTTTATGTTTCCTAAATCATCGTAAGTCATTATTCCATCGTGATTGATGGCCGTCAATTTTTTATTTTTCAGGTTTATGTGTGAAACATTCTTAATGCAATAATTTCGAAATCGCCGGTGCACTTTCATGGCAATTCTCGTTGCGCGGAATATTATGCAATAATGCTTACCTGACTATCATCATTAGAAGCCTTTTTATCACCTCTTCTAACGTTCTCGCCACTTTCCCTGTCCAGCCCTCCTTTGCCCGTGCCTTTGTCTGCCAACGTGTCACCACCGACCTTTTTGTCTCCTGACTTGTCCCCGGACTTGTGGTCAGTGATGCCCCACTTATCGCAGTGGCATGCCAACTGTTCACCTCTCACCGGTGTCGAAAATGTGTTGTTGCCCCAACAGCCACTCTCAAGTTCCGATCGGTCCAACTCCCGACACTGATAAGGACTACTTTCGTTCGTTTCTTCCTGGGCGTAGAACATGGCCCGTAATCCGTCCTCTTTTTCTATTTCCGTAATCACGGATTTTCCAAAGTAGCTCAACCGCACGTAGATCTCTATCGTCGCTCCAGTTTTCTCCTCGTTCTCATCTACAATCTCGTAGGTCTCTTTCAATGACCTTTTAATAAAATGCCAGATGATTAATTTGATCGTTGTCCGAGTTACCCAAAATAATGTCTTTTCCGGCTCTTGCGCAGTGATATTTTTATAAAGGTTTAATATTTCATGAGGCAATTTCTGCATTTATTTTTTACGATTTTTAGGATACTTTGTGGTGTTGTAAAATGTCCACTTATGAAAAATGAGTCGATTTTGGTAATTGCGCTCCGGATTTTTTTACTCTGATGAACATTTTTATGTGGTAATTGCAGCATAATTTTTTTTCTTATATCTGGGTGACTGTACCCTCAAATAATGTCAATTTATGGAAATGTGGTGCTTTCTATGGGTACACGGTGGTAATATTTATTAAGGTTAAATATCTCATATGACGATTACGGTCCCATTTAATTTTTATGAGTTGTAGGAGACTCTGTACGCTCAAAAAAATTCCACTTATGAAACTTATTACTCTCAGTGCTTGCGCAGTGAAATTTTTTTTAGCAAAATAGAATATCTCATACAGCAATTGCAGTACCATTTAATTTTTGTGAATTTCAGGAAATTCGGTCCCCGTAAAAAAACTTCAACTTATGAAAATATTGAACTTTTTGTACCGGCGCGGTGGTATTTTTCGTCGAGCCAAAATATGTCACATAGCTAATGGCAGTACCATTTAATTAATATAATTCTTAGGAAACTCTGCACCCTTAAAAAATGATCCTTATGAAAATGTCACTTTCTGTTCTTGCGCAGTTTCATTTTTTATTTAACTCTAAATTTTTCACATGACAATTGCAGTGCAATTAAATTTTTATGATTGTTAGGAACCTCTGCTACCTTAAGGTCGCTACAGTGCTTCAAAGTAATCAGATATTCGTTAAACTGTCGCGCAATTAATTTGGGAAAAATGAAAATCTTGTAATTATCAGCAGGTCATAATTATATTTTGGGATGGCGCGAAGCTTACCGGGAGATTGGCTGGCGTTTGTGAAAGCAGTTCAAGTATTCTTTGAGCTCTTCACGTTCCCGCAAATCCTTAATTATGCCATTGAACAAGCGGTCGACATTCGCGAATGCTACACCGACATTTTGACGCTCCAGGCTAGGATTTATTTCAAAATATTTCGAGACCTCCTTGATAACGTGAATCTGAATGTCGACACCTTTCATCATCCTCTTCAGACTGTCACTCGGCATTGCAAAGACCACCGATTTTCCACCGTGAAAATTCATTTCCTCGAGGTTCGAACCGTAATAGGGAGTATAATCGGTTCTTTGAGGATTTACCGCAGTCCATTCCGAATCCAACATTCTGAACATCACTGTAGTCTTCTTCATGATTACAGTGTCAAAAACCGATTTTCTTGGCAGGAACAACTAAACGTGTGAAAAAAGATGGAATTTAAGATATGCTGCAAAGTTCTCATTTCAATTAAGAGATTTGAACCTTAGAATTACGAAAATCAAATGGTGTTCAAATTGCTCATATGAATTATTTCTATCTTGATAAAAAAATAACGGAGGACAAGACCAAAAAAATTCAACATTTTTATAAATTGTTTTTTTTTGTATCTCATTTCAGGGATGCATTTTTTTTCCTTTTTTTACACTCGTCACAGGGTTGAAGATGTACAACTAGGCCAAAGTGGCTTTTTCAAGGCCAATTTGCTTCAGAAGTTAACTGTTCATTAAAAGTACACGAATCTGCTTCTGTAGGTATTTCGCAGAAGCTACAAGATGAGTGAATATTATAAATATAAAAATATTTACTCCGAACTAAACGTCTGCACTCAAAGCGAGCATATTTTCTGTTAATGATGCTCAATTTTTTATTCTTATACCCATTATAAACATTCTACAAAGTAAATTAAATGTGCAACCTGAATTGGACAATAAATGCAAAAAAGAAATAAAACTATTTCACTAAACTTCCTGTAATTGTTCAAAGATATTTGTTTAAGAGAATAAATTAATTTTTCCTGTTTTTTGAGTAATGCGATCTCCTTAATTTAGCTCATTTTGTAGCTTCGGACGAGTCAAATAAGATCATTTTCTTAGAATATAAAGTAAGACAATCTTTATTTGGTACGTAAGAAAATTTTACACAATTAGGAATTAGTTACCTGATATAAACAAATTGAATTTCAGAATTATTGATAAATTCTTCAAAAAAACGTATGTACTCACAAAAGTCAGAAGAGTTATTTTAGAATTAAAAAAAATTGCTAAAGAAAATGTTGATACTATTATTATTAATAGAAAACCTATTTTTAAAGTTTCAGCTTTTAAGAAATTCCACACAATTCCGTTTTCAGAAAATGTAAATAAATAAATGCTTCAGGGCCTGGGAAAAAGCTCACCTTTTGAACTGCAAATTCGAGCATCATAATGTCAAGATCATTAGCGACCAACAACGATGACATGGTGTTATGTCCAACGTGAATAAAAATTTTTTTATTAGCCTGTCTATCGCATATGAATGTAATGATAATTTCCGGTGGTTTGGTTGACGCTATGGAGAATTTAATGAACCGTTTGTACTAATTTTGATTCCTGAATAATAATTCGATAATTTAGCCGAAATTTGGTTAACGCGGATGGTGTGAGAGTGACTTGTTAGATTGAAGCTTGGAAATTCCCGAGCGTTTGTTTTAGCGGGCAACGAATTCAGGGCAGATTTGCTTTAAATATAAGCTGATTATCAGCAGAACGCTGCAATCCCTATTAGGTAACTTATGCAACAGTCCACGAATGCTCAGCTCTGTTTCGTGCCCAATTTGTCTTTGGCTCTGCAGCTAATTACCTTGCAATATAAGCTCTTCTCAGAATCCCGTCGTTACTCTACAAAAGCAATTTGTATTGATTGGCAATTTGCTTGTCGAAGCCCGTGGGGAAAATTCCCAGTTTCGTGAAATCAATTGTATGTACATACCGAGTACCGAGTACGTTATATTAGAGCAACATGCATGGGAGTGACATGTCTGTAAATTAACAATGTTATTCTTATCCAGTAACTATATAACTTGATTCGTAACATCTCATGTAATACTCATTACACACTGAGAAAAAAATATAATAAAATTATTTAACTATATTAATATAATTCCCAGGAGGATGAACCATATTGATTTTACTGGATACTATGTTTTTGATTAGTTGAGCTAAAATTACGTTGGCTATTATTTTTTTGTCGTTATCGTAATTGTAATTATAAAGGTTCCCTCCGGAAACTATACTGTATGATTAAAGTATAATATAAAGTATAATATAATAATATAATGTATAATGGGTACATTGTCGATATGTAAGTACATTTAATATACAAAACGATGTGAGATTTACGAATCGGGCATATGAATTCCATGTTGCTGTACTTTTATTGTACATTTGAGAATAGTATGAGAACTGCACGATACTGGTATTCAAAAATTAGTACATATATATTTATGAAAATTGGAGGTTGAATCGGAGAATAGAGTCGTGGATTACATTACATGAAATCAAGTGTTCAAAAAAGTCAAAATAAATTCTTTTGGACTCGCGAGATTTTTGCCTCGCACTCTTAATACTTCAGGGTTTTGGAATTTGTTGAAGTTTCAGTGGTTCACTGTCAAGTACAATTTATGTACCCGAAAACTTGTCTTTTTTGTTTTACCACTAATTGATTCACTTTTAGCGACTTAGCGAAAATTAAATACTAATGGGGTCGACTTTTACAGAAGCTAAAATGAGAGGGCAGCTTTTTTAGACTCTAATTAGCCGGAAAAATCACTGTCTTCCACTTTTTAACAGATTTCTTCGGCTTAATTCTTGCGAGTACATTTTTCGGGGGTTTGAAAAGGGCCATTTTCATACTCCCATTGGCTGGTATCGGCCGTTTTCCACTTCCTTGTCTTGATTGCGAGCTAGTGGAGAACCTCACATTTAACCACAGCATGCAGCGATGCATGGGGGGTTGCATTTTTTGGGTGCCACATTCTGAAGGATTTAACGACAATTGCATGTAGTTTTACTGGTATGCAACAACAAATATTTTTATTATTCGATCTCGTTGAATAATCTTAGGATGATTGAACGAAAATATTTAGTTAAACGAATTAAATAATTCGATCATCCCAAATCTATTCGCTATTCCCCTCCATTCTATAGATTAGTTGAAACAGCAATTTTTTTTTGAACCCACCAAATGTGCGGTTCAATTCATCTTGTTGTGTCCACAACTCTGACATTATACACGATTAAATCGAAAAAATATTTTGTTATATCAATTCAGTTGTAGGTCATGGTGAGGCAATGTTGGGTTGGTGACGATGGTTATATATACTGTGAACACAAATATACCAGTTTTAGGAAAACAAGTTTTATTAAAACAACATCGGTATAGTTGATTCAAATATAAATCGTTTGATAGAAACATTTTTTTCTAGTCGCGGCGAGGTTAATATTAACAAATATTTTTCTCGGTGATTGTCCGGGCAATATTACCTTTTACGTTCGGTTATGTTACCGCGAGTTTTATTAAAACAACATCGGTATAGTTGATACAAATATAAATCGTTTGATAGAAACATTTTTTTCTAGTCGCGGCGAGGTTAATATTAACAAATATTTTTCTCGGTGATTGTCCGGGCAATATTACCTTTTTACGTTCGGTTATGTTACCGCGAGTTTTATTAAAACAACATCGGTATAGTTGATACAAATATAAATCGTTTAATGAAAACATTTTTTTTTTAGTTGTGGCGAAGTTAATGTTACCAAATATTTTTCTCGTTCACTGTCCGGACAATATTACCTGTTACATTCGGTTATGTTACCGCACTGTGTGTTGCCGGGTATAACGATGTTTTGACTAGACTGTTGTGACCCTCTTAATGATTGAAATTTTATGTTATTCTGTTTCAGATGCGACAGAAATCTGGACTTTCTGCAGCTTACTTTGTGCTGCTACTGATCCTCTCAACATCAGGCGCTTCGGATGCTCATTACAAGGTAAACTCGTCAGTAGTTTACGAACTTCGTGTTTGAACGCGAAGGCAGATGAGATCGCTCCACTTGTATGTTTCCAAACTTTAAATCTGTAATTTAGTACATCATTCAACCGTTAATGCCGGAGTCTCTACAGACCAAAAGTCTCGGTCGCGTACTTATGCGAGAACATTTTTACGACTATGGAAAGCTTCATTTTTCATCCTATTTCCATAATTTCGTTGATCGTTACACCTGTAAACGTGATATGCGAATCGAGTTTTAACGATCACTTTTTTTTTGGTTCCTTACAGAGAAAGCTTTGTTTTTGTGAAAAATGTTTCGTCAAATTTTTTATGTGAATCGACTTGCAATCGTTGGATACGTCGAAAAAATTGTTGGCTGTGTGTGTGTGTGAATGTGTAGAAAAATTCATATAACTGGACTGCGCCGCGAGCTATCAAGCGGATATTTAGCATACCTGTAGAGAGACCAATCCTCATTGGTTTTTTTTTTTTTCAGTTTTTAGTAGAATGTATACATAGTCGTTATTATTTTACGCGAAAGTGAATTTTGTCAAAAATATCTGCCCGACGACCAGGTCGATTTATGCAAGCATGTACGTTAAATTGCATCCCTCTGACAAATTTTTTATTTTTGTCAAAATTACATCATGTGTACGATTAAATTTTTTCAGCTTTGGAAGCACATTTTTTTAAATTTTATTTCTATCAATTGGTTGAATTCTACACGACTGTAAAAATGTCGTGCAAATGAAATTTTAACCATCACTTTTTTCCGTTTTCTTATAGAGAAAGCTTTTTTTTCCTCAAAAATGTTGCTTCAATATTTTAATGTGAATATTTACATTTATAGGAAACGTCTGAAAAAATAGTCGGAGAGATGTGTAAAAATTCATATAACTCCTTATCAAGCTGATATGTGTAGAGATACCAATCCCCATTGGTTTTTTTTAGTTTTTTAGTTTTTAGAATGTATACACAGTCGTTATTATTTTACGCGGAACTGAATTTTGTCTAAAATATCTGCCCGACGATCAGGTCGATTCATGCATTATGTATGTACATTAAATTGCATCACTCTGACAAATTTTTTATTTTTGTAAAAGTTACATCATGTGTACGAATAAAATTTTTCAGGTATGGGACGCTAATTTTTTTAAATCTTATATATATCAAATCGTTGAATTGGACACTTCTTTGAAAATGTTATGCATACTTTTTTATTTTCGTCAAAATTACATCGTGAGCACAAGTAAAATTTTTTATTTTTTTGAAAAATCTTATTTCCATCATTTCGTTGAATCCTACACGTGTAAATTATTACATTTGTAAAAACGTTATACAAATGGAGTTTTAACCATTACTTTTTTTTGTATCCTTATGGAGACAGCTTTGTTTTCGTGAAAAATGTTTTTATAATATTTTTATGCGAATAGACTTGCAGTTGCTGAAGAGATCCGAAAAACGATTGGATGTATGTGTCGAAAAATTCATTTAACTCGATAGCGCTTCGGGCTATCAAGCGAATATTTAGCACACACGTGGAGAAGCCAATTGTCCTTGTTAGTTTCAGTTTTTCGTGAAATGTGCATAGCCATTAAATTCTTCCGCGTTATTATTGAATTTTAACAAAAATATTTGTTCAACGAATGAGAGTCACAATTTTCATGAATGGGTTTTAATTTAGCGAAAACCGTTCAAAACATTTTAATACTATAAGAGTTTCTTTTTGCCAATTTCTATAAAATTTTGAACTTTCGGATTGACCGTTTATAAAAATGTTAAACAAAATCGAAATAAATACAAGAATCGAAGATGAATAAATAGTGTAAATTTTTTCAAATACTTGTACAAGCACGTCTATTAAATTTTATTATTCTGACAAACTTTATATTTTCGTCCAAAATTACATTTCGAATACTTAAAGTAATTGAATACAAAACTACAAAAAAGACTATGTGTACGCATTTAAAAAATGATTGTAATTATTGTAGATGTGTGTTCTCTACGATGTTTATTTTGTAAGCTTTTATCAAGCGGATGCTGTAATCGCCTGTCGGTCACAGGGGTTGAGGCCATGCGGGTCAATAAATATCTATTATTTTCGTAACGATCGCTGGAGTAATGAACACACGATTTGTGAATTCCGCGAACGCAGTGTCAAATTATTCTGATATTTCTCATTGTTAAATCTAAATTATAATCGAATATTCCTATGGATACAATCGAAATTCCTTAGCGATAATCTACAAAAATAAACTATTACATTGTTGCGTTAATAATTGTGCGAAATAATTAAAGGTTTTTATAAAGCACGCGGTTAAAACTATGACAGTGAAAATAAAATTGAATAAATCGAAATTTCAGGATTTCAGATCAATAAGCTGCTCGTATTGCAGATATTTTGCAGAAAAAAGACATAGCTTGTAATGCAATCATTCTGATGTTTCTCGATTTTAAATCCAAATTATGAATTAAATATTTCCACGGATTGAATAAAAATTCCTTAGCAATAATATACAAAAATAAGCTATTACATTTTGGCGCTAATAATTGTACGAAAAAATTGAACATTTTTATGAAGCAAGCGGTAAAAACTATGTCAGTGAAAATAAAATCAAATAAATGAAAATCTGAAGATTTCAAGATCAATAAGTTCCTTGTATTGCGGTTATTTTGCAGGAAAATGCGTAGCTTTATATTGTAATTATTCTGATATTTCTCGATTTTAAATCCAAATTATGAATTAAATATTTCCACGGATTGAATAAAAATTCCTTAGCAATAATATACAAAAATAAGCTATTACATTTTGGCGCTAATAATTGTACGAAAAAAATTGAACGTTTTTACGAAGCAAGCGGTAAAAACTATAACAGTAAAAATAAAATGAAATAAATGAAAATCTGAAGATTTCGAATCAATAAGCTGCTCGTATGGCGGTTATTTCGCAAAAAAAGGCGTAGCGAATATTGCAGTTGACGTCATCCATCCCACCGTCCTTCAACAGAGCTCCGCAATGTTGAACGCCTCCACCGTTGTCCGGTTGTCCACCCCATTGTTCACTCCACTTGGTGTAGCCGCTCTTGTGAAGAGAATCGCCGAGAATCGTTACCCATTCACCCTCATTGTACAGGTCGTGAGTGCCGATCAAGGCCTCGTTGGTGTTCACTGCACCTCTTATCGTTCCAGCTGCTTTGAACAGGTCCAATAGTATCTGCGAATACGAAATCCTTATTTCAGATCTTCGATTTTATTACGTCATTCGATTCAAGAAATAGAATGTCCGGCATTGACTGACAGAATAATGGGAAGCAGTTATTTATAGATTTCAAAAATTTATCTGCATTTTAGAAACAATCTGAGAGAAATAAAATCGAGAAATTAAGAAAAAATAAATAATAAAAATCTTTCAATCTGCATCTTTAAAAAAAACGACTTAAATTAGTTTGAAAAAAATAACGAAAGTTTCGAAATTAAACGTAAATGCTTTCAAGAGCCAGTATTTTGACAATTTGACAATTTCTATTTAGTCTTGACTTTTAGAACTAAAAAGTTCTAAACCGTTATTCGTGCATCTCGAAATTATATTTTCTCTTTGCAGATGCATTAATAAAAATTCGTAAGAAATGAAGCCGAGCCATGAGAAAAAAGTGAATGAAAAATATACTTAGAACTTTATATCGCCCAAAACAAACCGCATAAGTGGCTTCCGGAAAGTTTGACTTCTTGACGTTTGTTTTTAAATTTAGTGAGTCTAACCAGCTCAAGAACATAAGAAATAAATGTCAGAGCGAAGTTAAGACAAGGACCAAAGTTTCCAAGTTCACTTGTTTCTCGACTAAGGAGAAGTCGACGAGAAAAATATTGGAAACTTTATTTTCTCCGATTTTGAAACAATTAATTTGCGATAAGATTTGCAAGAACATTAATTATCGGTTTATTCAAGAAATCTAATTTATAATCTGTTTATTTTTATGAGTAAAACAATTTTTTTAAATTTATAACGGCGCTGACTACATGCTTTAAATTTAATTCGAAATAAATAATACTACTAAATCGATTTCTTCTCTAATTGAATTCAATGATCTATAATAATTTTCCTCATGATCAAAACCACTTGGCAAAAATGTGTTATTCCTTCTCGATAATTTGATGAAAAACTTTACCGTGCTCGACTAGCGGAAATAAATGTTACAGCGCAGATAAAACAGGGGACGAAGTTTCAAAGTTTACTTGTTCCTCGTCCAAAGAGAAGTCGATGAGAAAAATATTCGAAACTTTTTCTCATCCGGTAATGGTGCAAATAGCTTCCGAAAAAGTTTGGAGAAATGCTCATAATACTTTCATTTAAGGGCTTTTAATAATCGACGATTTTTTTTACAAATCCAATACCGGGTAACTAATGCAATTACAAAAATCTGCAATAATTTGTTTCGAGATACAAAACAGTGTAGCAACAATACCTCACAACTTCTTGATTGCTTGTTAAAGAATTGGGTCGAGCGAAATATTTTTTTGTGATTTAATTCTCGGTAATTGATGCATTTACCTATAAAGTAGAACCTTTCTCATTGCTTCCTTAATATTTTTGGCTTTTTGCAAAGCTGTGTTTATGATAAAGGATGTTAAAAGGTTTCGGTTTCCTCACAAAAAAAGTTTTGTAAAAATAAAAAATAATAAGTAATTAATGTGCAAGATTCTACTCTGCATCGTTGTTTTGAATAAATGAATAAAAAAACAGATTACTGTAGAATTCTTGTATCAATTTTTGTTATATTTGGAATGAAAAAGTTGCGCTCGCTGAATCAAATTTTCCAAAAGTTTATGCAATAACATTGATTATTTTTTATGTTAAAATTTCACAAAACTCGAAAATGTCCTACAAATAAACTTTTGTTATGTCAAATTGAGATCACAAATCGCCATATGCCAAAAAGTGCCATTTTTGGTATGCGCTGAGTCAAAATATCTTAAAAAGTTTTTCAAAGCTATTTTGGGACCGATTCAATCTCGCATTGAGAGACTAATTTGTGTCAGAATTTCAAAAACTTTTTAAGACGTTTTTATAGTAGATAAAAAATCCTACGATTTCACTAACTTACATGCGGTTTAAAATTTTGAGTTGCTAAAGCTAAGTCACAAATTGCGAATTCGATTATTACATGCCAAAAAATCTTGGCCTCAAATTGATCTGAAAATCGCTTCGAACTACTCTTCAAAAAAAGCACTTTTTACGGTACGACAGTGACAATTTATGGTGAAAATTTGTGGTGCTTATTTTTACCCAGAAGAAGAAAATAAATTTGTTGTAATTTGTTTCGACGGTGAAAAACCACTTAACAATAACAGTGAATGAATATATAAATATTGCGGTGTTTGACTGGCGGAAATAAATGTGAGAGGGGAGACAAGCCGAGAGACAAAGTTTTCAAGTTTACCTGTTCCTCGGCCAAAGAGTCTATGACCGCCAGATGTCCGCCCTCCTCATTGCAGACCTTCCTGGCCTCGTTGAAAGTTGCGGCTCTAGTGTGTAACTTGTGACCCCCCAATCCTGGGGTGTAATGATAGTCGTCCCTTTTTGGAACTCCCAAAGTACTGAGGTCGCACGCGCATGCCATTCCGTGAATAACCATGTTGCGCAAACTCTCAGGATTTAAGCTGGCCGTGCACTTTGGAAATATAATATTTGGCAAAATTCCTCCGTTCATGTCACTTCTCACGCAAGGCGGTAAAGTTGACGTATGATCTGTCGACGTCGTATTATCCCGCGTTGATTCCGTTGGTAATATTAGCCCACCAGACGTCACGGTTAAGATGCTCCCAAATATCAAAGTTGAGACAATCATGTTAAATTGTCGCATGCCAAAATAGTCGCTCCAAATTATTGAATTTCAAAATGCACCGTAGCACAATTTTTTGATTATCTAAAATCTCTTCAACAAAATACAACGACGGATTTATAAAAAAGTAGAACGCCTAAAAAAATTATGGAAATTGTTTCAATAATATATAATGACAAGAATATAAAAACTAGAAATAATGCAAATGTTAAATGGAACGCAGCACGATTTATTGATTATCTGGAATAGCTTTAATAATATGTAATAAGGAAAATATGAAAACTAGAACGGCTAAAAATAAGGCAAATGTAAGTGATAGCAATAAAATTTATTGATGATCTATAATCGCTTTAATAATATAGAACGACGAAAATGTAAAAAATAGAACAGCTAAAAATAATGCAAATGTAAAATGCAACGTCGCACGATTTATTGATTATCTAAAACTGCTTCGATAATGTATAACGACATGCAGAGAGACGCGCAAGTTCTCCGAGCAAAAGCATCCAGGGAACTAGTTTGTAGAGCCGTTAGCAAGCCCAGCACTTTTTGTCACAGAGAATTGTCCTCCCTCGCCCCTCTCCCTTTCCATTTTGTCAACGCTTTGGAGCAGCTGCTCTCCGAATGCCGGAGATTCGGGATGAAAACAGCACGTGATGTTTTCTCTACTTTGAGAACCTTTTAAGACTCGACGACTGACCCTTTTCTGCAGAACTACAGATACCTGACTTTTTGCTGCTATACCCGCTTTCTTAAATTCTCGAGCACCCTCGCAAAGCGCTTCTCAGTATTTATTTGCTAAAGTACGTAATGTGTGCAGTAGACTTTTGAGAAATCCTTGCAATTTTGTATATTTACGTTGTCAGTTCAGACAATTTTTTCATTCGTTGCTCCATATGAACTGAGGACAAATTTTATATCTCTTCAGGGTTATTCATTCATTTTTAAAAAGCGTAATTGAAATTAATAACATTTTTTTTTTCAATTGCTCACTTTATATTTTAATAACATATTGCTGTGGTATGAGTTGACATTTTTAAAAAATGAGATTACATGAATCATATACAGGGCAGTCCACGTCAATTCGAAATATTTTAAAAAATGTTGAAGACCCTTTGCCACATTTCATCGAATTTCAAACCTAAATTCAAACTGGCGTACGTTCTGTTCCGTACAAAAAAAGGACTTGCATAGAAAAAAAAAGTAACTCGTGCGGTAATACCATTCAGTTGTTCGACATTTGAAGAGCAATAGTTGTGCAGTTTCAAATGACATTTTTTTACGATGTAGTTCATCGTGTAGTCAATGCATGGCCTTGTGAATAAACTTAAAAATTTAAGACACAAAGTGTTTAAAATTTTTTTTAAATGAAAGAAAAGCGGTCTCTTTGGGTCTGCGCTTGAAATTTTTTTAATGTGTCAAAGCATTTTTAAGAATTTTCTCAAATTTTCATATTTAGAATCGCATGAAACATTCAAAAAAGTATTTCATTGAGAAAAAATGATTGATTTTACAAAAAATGTATTAGATTCCTGTAGGCCTGAAAAAGGTAGAATAACAAAACAAGATTTACATTTTTGAAAAGTGATTCTAAAAACCCTAAAAAAAGGAATAAGAATTTTTGATAATTGTATTCATTCTTCACTCAAGTATGGAGACATTCCTGCATTGCAAATTAATTACATACTCGCTAATTGAATTTTTATCATTATTTGTTGCAGCACTCAAGACGCCACCGTGATTTTGGGACGACGTCTACCGACGCATCAGCAGCGACTACGATTGAAAACATTTTCCACGATGTAGATGATTTATCTACTGTATCAAACCTCGAAAAGCCAGCTAAACAAAGTACGAATTAATTATCAATATCTCTAAATTAATCAGTCGAAATTGCACTTGTGAAACTAAAAAAAAATTCGCCCCATGAAAAATCCTAAAAGATAAATAACATTTTATTTTATTGTAGAATGAAAAGGAAAAAAATCCGTCAGCGTTTACAAAATCTATTCATTACAAGTACAAAAAAAAAGGAAAACTACTTTTCAATTTGAAAAAAAAATCAGTCAAAGGGCAATTAGTAAAACAGGGGCTAATCGCGACTCAGTGAAGATAAATTGCAATTATCTTGCACTCCAAAACTACCCCAAAACAACCACGGATTGTTAAAGTCATATCCAAAATCTCTTCCCTCATGTAATGTACAAAATGTGAGGATATACATGAGAATTTGGACTGAAAAAAAATTTCAAAATACACATAAAAAATTGAATTTCTACATATTGCTCTATTTCATCGACGATTTACGAGGATCTGTTTGTCATGATGATTTTGAAAGGTGCATCGTGAAAATAAAAAATATTGTGCGAAAATGGTGATCACCCTAAGTTACACGCTTGGTAAAAAACTTTGCGAGGGAACATCGTTTACAGATTTCTAAACAGACAATTTTTTTTTTATTGTTTCAGATCCATGTTTAGAAAAGTATTGCGGCGCCGGACGAGAATGTCGTACTTCACCCGATGGCGATGTCGCTCTATGTATTTGCGCGAGTCGATGCGCCAGAAGACATCGACCGGTATGTGGAAGCGACGGCAAGGTCTATGCAAATCATTGCGAGCTGCATCGAGCAGCGTGTACCTCTGGGTCACCGCTCACGGCCAGTAGGCTTATGCGATGCCTACATCGAGGTAATTTTCAGTATATCAAGATATAGACTCTCTGGTTATTTTTTACTCTATATAGAGACGTTTGTACAGTCTTCTGTCGATTATGAATGAGTGAATGAATGGATTAAAGCTCATTAACGATGCAAAAGCTTCTTATAGCAAAAAGGTACTTCTGTCAGTCATATACAAAGGTTTTACAGAATTAATGAAACCGAGTCACCAAATAAAAGCAAAAAATATATTCTGTGGATGTTATGCTTCTTCTAAAAAGGGTTACATTAAAATGCCACTGAGTACATATTGAGGATTATAATTCTGCAACATTGTAAAGCCATACAGTGCACCAAAATGGTGCAAGGTGAAAGGTGACATTTTTTACTTGTTGACTTCCGGAGCAAACTGATGAACAAATTTTGGTGTTCGAGGTCTTACTTTATCTGTCAAAGAGTGCATTTTAATATAAGTATAGTAATCCGGGATACAGTGGAAATTGGATGCACTGTAGGCAATTATTTTGTGAGTTTTTAATAAAGGAAACTTTAAATTAGATATTGAAAAATTTTAGTTCTGTCAGGAAGACCTGTAATAGAAAATCCTACGGTAATATTAGAGTACACTCTTTGACAGATAAAATAAGACGTCGAACACTAAAATTGTCCTATGATTGAATATGACCGTAGTTCAACTGTAGGAACAACAGAGACGAGAAAACCGGAAGAAAATACAACGCATTCTGAAAAACGTTATTTTTGCTCCATGATCAATATTTAGCAAGAAAAGCCGAAAAATTATTGTTCGGTGCTATGATAATATGCTCCAATAATGATCTAAATTCCAGATGAACACAGGGAAACCCCAAAAGCTTTGCCAGTCGGCGATTCAACGCAACCGACCCCAAATCAACTTCCATCGAGAAACGGAGAGTTGAAAAATGATTTTCGCGAAAATCTCGTGAACACAGATACTTACGGGCTTGAAGATTGCTCCGCTCAAGAATACGAGATCATGAAGGTATTTACTATATGATATTCTAATTCAGTAAATTCTCTGATACAATTTATTTCAGGAGTTAAAAAAGATACTAACCATCTTATTAATGACTAAATATTACAAATGTTTATTTAATTATGCCGAACTTTCTTTTCCTTTTTACGCGAAAAAAGAAGCGATAGAATTTTGTATTTTTATTGCACGAAATAGTAGTAGTAATCGTTACTTATTGACAATACATATATGTAATAATAATAATTTTATGTACATTATAAATTATACGAGATTGACAATTGGCCATCGACCGAAGTCCTTCAGCCATCAGGAAATATTTTGCTCAATTTTGCAGAAATATTGTGCACATGTCTTCTAATGCCATATGTTCTAATTTTACAGCTGAAAAGTATAAATACTATAAATTCTCCCTTCCAAATTAACGTAAAAAACACTTTGCAAAATTTTGGGTTATTCCCCAAATTTACATAATTTTCCTGTCAATTTACAAATTTCGCAAAAATCCAGAAGTAATATGATAAAAGTTCTCTCCAGTTCAAATTTAACGTGTCACTTACGAAATCTGTACACAATCATTTTTTACTGTGCAGGACAATCTACTGCTGTACAATCATGCAAGATTGATGACACAGGACAACCATAGCAAAGAGTATCTTGTCAGCATTATGTTTTCCCATTACGATCAGAATAACAATGGCAATTTGGAAAGGGAAGAGCTCGAACAGGTACTAAAATTCGTCACTTTATTTCTCTTTTAACTATCCTGTGTATTGCAAAACATTTCAACTGGGTATCAACGGTCACAAGGATATCAATAATGCTCATTTTATTGACTGCAGATTGCAGAAAGAGAGGATCTCGAACAACTAAGTAGAGGGTGTTCATTGGGTCATATGATCAGTTATGACGACACAGACAAAGATGGTCGACTTAATATAAATGAATTCTACATGGCATTTAGCAAATTATACAGTAAGTATAATATTCGGGCACTCAAATAATTATTTTAATAAATTCATAACTCGACAAATTACTTTTTAACGCATATACAAATTAAAATGTTTGTTACGCATTTACAGGTGTTTCCGTAGTCTCATTGGATAAATCTCTCGAGATCAACCACATATCTGTACGAGTCGGTGACAATGTAGAGATAAAATGTGACGTCACCGGAAGTCCTCCGCCGCCTCTGGTCTGGCGACGTAACGAAGCCGATTTGGAGACCCTCGGCGAGCAAGAAGTGCGTAAAAACGAAAATATAAGCAAAAAATATATGTTTCATATGGGCACGCCCATCACTCATTTATGACCCTCTCAGAAATTCCTTTTAATTAATATGACGTCTCTAACACTTTCTGTGAGTTTTTGCAGATTTTTCTCAACGAATTTTGCCGTTGAATTTTTTCATCATTATTTATAATCTAAAAGAGAAAAATATGGCAATGAAAAAACAAAGTAAACATTTATTATTTTAGGAAAATAGTTAATGAAACTTAAATTTGAATATGAAAGTATCCAAATCATGAATGACTTTTCGAGTAAAATGAATCCACGTTGCATTTTCATTACTACGTTCTCAAGAATCTTTTTTTAAACATGATTTTTTTTTTCATAATTTAGATCCGAGTCTTTAACGATGGAAGTCTCTACCTAACGAGAGTCCAGTTGGTCCACGCTGGAAATTACACTTGCCACGCTCTGAGAAACAAGGATGTCGTTCAAACTCACATACTTACTGTGCATAGTAAGTCGATTTTTTTCAACACCAAAAATTATTTATATTTTGTACCATTTTCATAAATTGCAAGGAAATGAAACGAAAAATGTTGCACATTACTAACAATTAGGAATGCCTTTCAACAATTTTGCATTTTTGCTTCCTTATATTTACTGAGTTTTCATACATTTATTTTTCAAGGTTTTTAACTCAGTGAACGCATAATGGTCTGAAAAGTGGTTCGAAAATTTTTCCGGATATGTGTGTGTTTGTACTACCATAACTCAAACTATTTTATCAAACGAGGTCAAGTTTTTATGCCGTGTTGACTAATGATCAATCTTTACTTGGTATAAATATTATAAAAATTGCTCAACGCATTCCATTTTCATGAGATTTTGATAATTTTGAGAAATTTCCGTAACGCTATAACTTGAATTAATTTTTAGCTATCGAGCTGAAATTAGTCTGAAAACTAAACGTATTGACAGATCTTCAATACTGAATTCAGGCAAAATCGGTAAAGTGTTTTACCTTTTATGGAGTCCTGCATTTTTTTAATTTACGATAATGCATCGACTTCTTTAAAATTTGATCTTTCCCCACATAAAAGAAACAATGTTCAGAAATTCCACCTGTCTAAAATCCATCTTAGTCAAGTTTGGTAGAAAGTTATTAATTTTTGGTTTCTTTAATTTTTACCGACTAAAATATTCCTGAATTTGAGTGTTTTATTGATTTATTAAGGATAACGATGCAAAGAAGAATCTTGTATGTTACTTCCTCATTATTTTCCGCTTTACACAAAGCTTTTACTATGCGGAATCCAAAATCGATGAGCATACTATATATCACGGACATAGCTTTGTGAAAAGCGACAAAGAATGAGGAATCAATGTGCAAGGCTTTGCATCCTTTTACTTCATACTTAATCATTTGTCGATAGCCATACCCGAGGTGAGGGTGACTCCCCGTCTTCAATCTAAACGTCCTCGTGAGGAAGCGACGATGTCATGCCACGTAGTGGGCGAACCTCTGCCTCGAGTCAAATGGCTTAAGAACGACGAAGCTCTACACGAAGAGGGCAAGTACAAAGTTGTTGGCAACGGCACCAAGCTCATCATCAAGAACATAGGATACGCCGACACAGGAGCGTACATGTGCCAGGCAACCAGTATTGGTGGTCTCACCAGAGACATCAGTAGTCTCGTAATTCAAGAACAACCGACACCAAGTGAGTCTTTTTTCTTATAGCAAACCGACCAGAGAATAAACGAAGCTCCGTGAATCTTAAATGAAACCAAAGGCATCGATCGAAGTCGAATAGAATGACAAATAGTTTAAAATTGTTATATTTGATGGGGAAATATGTTTTACGTCCTTCCTATGTTACATTCTTACATAGATGTTCAATGAATTTTATGATATGTCGTTAAATGTGTCGTGCGATCGCGAGAGTGAATAGTGAATACAGCTCGTCCCTTATTCGTTCATTCACTGGTCAGTTTACCCTATCTCGACGTAATAAAACACGTTCACCAGATACCCTGAAATAAGTGAGAAAGAAATCATCAAAGCTACCGATTGAAAATGAACTATCCAAATATTAAACAGAGAATTTCCCCTTACTTATGTACATTAACTAATGTGTGATGTAAAAAACATCTTCGTACTCCGGAAAAAAGTCAAATGTCTATGATTCATGATATTTTCGCATCATCTGAATTACCAGCCAAAGGTGAGATCCAGCGAGGATTTCAATCTCTTCTTTGTCCATAAAAAGGAGCTTTTATTTCTCCCCTTAAAGCTTTCTGATTGTTCTACAACAATAGGAAATTGTATTGTTGAACTTTAAATTCAATAGATTTCTATTGATCAAATTGTCTCTATATTCTGCAGGGATTGACAAAATCCAATTCACAACGATGTTAGAAGTATTCGGTGGGAAATAGATTGTAAATAAGAATCCGATAAACACTTTCGCTAGATTATATCCGTGTTGGTGTGAAAAATAAATTTTCCTCTCGTGTAAATCGTAAGGTAGTCGATATGGTATTTCCCATGAATAAGAATTGCTTCTTCCAATAGCAGCGCCCACCGAGGAACGTCGATTTTTCTCATTCCACGAATGGGGTATCTCAGTTTACGAGCCATCCGCCTGTCGACTGTACCATCGTATCCAATCGACGGATATCATACCCGGAACACAGGTGAGTGTATCGACGTTCGAGAAATTTGATGGCTTGCATAAAAACACAGTGTGATTACTCCAAGCCGCTATTGAGTCAACGATAAGGTTCCCAGGCGTGTCCGACACACAATACCGAAGACCCGATAACGCGCACATCATTGGAAAAGCACATTCCATGGATTTAACAACCTCCTGTATTTTTTAACTATTTTTCTTGGTGAAGCATATACTCCAATATTATTCGGCGTATAATACGGTCAATGGTGTCACCTAAGTCCATCATTCTACCGCGACTGCCTTAATAAAATATGCTTCAAATATCAGCACTCGAGGCCAAAACTCGATGGATTTTACGTACAGGATTTTGCGTCCTCGTAGAGAAAAGATAGCCATGGAGATTTTTTAAAAAATATTGTGGCAGACCCACAAAAATAATAAGGAAACGCTCTGCGAGGTTTTACTTTTTTTAGTCCTTCGATATTAAATCTATTGAGACCGAGAGGCTTAAAAGCATACGTATGAGACATCCCATCTCATTACGACATGGACCTCACCCTTGACCCAGTGTCTCGGTTAGCTCCTTACGAATAATGAACCCTTTTGGTTTAAGGAATACGTTTGTGGCGAGAAGAATACGCCCTGCAGCTGGGGCCGAGCGATTAATGTAGCAAATCGGTATGTCTACGTTACCCAACCGAACAAAGATCGAATTTTGGTGATCAGCAAGCTTCAGATGGTCGTAGTCGACGTAAGTTGACGATACCTTGAAATAAATCGTCTAAGAAGCGCAGTCCACTTCCAATCGCATTTCCTGATCATTTTTATTCTTTTAGGTGGTAGCAACCGATAAATATCCGGTAGAGTTGCAATACGTACCGGCTCTGGATCATGTATGGGTTTTGAATTGGCGTAGCGAACGCGACATCGGCATAAAAACGGTGCAGGTGATTCGAGACGCAGCTCAAAAGCGAAAACATCACACGGTTCATCCGGAGCCGATAGATGGACAATTCGATCTTGTGCGCGGACTTTACATCCCCCAATCTCAAGTATGTCCATCACAGACTTGTTTAACCGAATGTTCGTTCAACATCGTAAAATGACAAGTACATGGGGAGGTCGGGCATAAAGGGGCACCTAAAAAGAAGGATATGGGGACATCGGGTAAAATGCGGTACTAAAACAGAGAAAGTGGAGATACTGGGAATTAACGTAAAAATATCGGGTAAAATAAGGTACCCCACGGGGCGAGATATTTGGACGTCGAGTAAAATAGGGCACCTAAATGGGGGGGCGGAAAATTTGGACATTGGGTAAAATGGGATACACAAAAAGGGCGAAAATGTGAACGCCGAGTAAAATGGGATACTTAAAAGAAACAAAATTAGGGGGATATAAAAGGGAGGAATGGGGACATCAGGTATTATGGGGTACCAAAAAGCCGAGGAAATAGAGATATCGGGTTAAATGGGGTATCTAAAAAGGGAAAGAAATGAACGTTGCAATAATAATCTATCATTTTTATTTTCTTTGAAATAAAATATCGCTTAATGAATGTGTGCAGGACATTGGTCACACTTTTAAATACGGATATGTGACCCACACAAATCAGAGAGGCATGTACAAACTCGATTTAGCAAACATGAGATACACCAGAAGCGCAGATCTCGCTCCGTACAATTGCGTTCCTGCGAGCATCCAATTTCCAGCTCTTTGTGAGTTTCGAAAAAATCTGTTCTGTGCAGTACGTGGGATATATTCAGTGCAATGTAAATTCAACGAATGGGAAATTCATTACTTGCAGATGGATTCGTCATTTTACAATGCGAAGAACCTGTGACGAGGCGACCGACTGGACAACTTTTGTTGGACTATCTGACTGACACTGTTTTGTCACATAAACTTGGTCTCGTCGGGAAGCCGATGGTCTCCCCGGATTCTCGGCATGTCGTTACTATCGACAAACAAGACAGTGGCGTCACTCTAGTCGTCCAGGAAATATTGCGTGAGTAATAACGCCAATTTGTTCCTTAAGGGGCTAGTCTAAACGCTGTAAATTTAGGTGATTTTCGGAAATTTTTACAAATCAAATTATTACATCAATATTTTTTAGACTCGAGGCACGCATTCATTCATAAATTAACTGTATAAAATAATTTTTTGATAAAAAAATGAATAAATGCAAGCCACTTATGCGATCCGCTCCAAAAAAAAAGAAGTTGCAATGATTACGGATGCTACAGTGCCTAAAACAGAAAAAAACTTTCGAAATTTCGGAAAAATAATTAAATCTAAAGAAATGTCGAAGGGTTGGAAAAGAATTGAAATTCCGGCTTCAAAAAATTTTTATTCTTTCAATACCAAATTTACGTTTTTCATCCAATGGAAGAAATTCTATTGTCATGTATGACAAAAAAAAATTGTATGACAAAATATGTTCAGAACACGCTGTGAAATTGCAAGTCATTCGGATAATTTGTTTTTGAGGACGAGCTACAGCAAATAAGAAAAATACCGCGCTTCTCATCTGCAAAACAATGAAATCTTTTATTACACTTACAAAAATTGATGAATCGCCCCACTGCTTACGTAACCCGCATAATCGTTTTGTCTTTTCAGTCAAGAAATCAATATTCTTGTTACTATTGTCCTATATAACAGATATTTTACACTTTCCGAGTAATTAACAAAAGGGAACGTTTCATTTTACAGCAACTGGTCTCGTGTTCGCGTTCGACGTGAAAACGACACTGAACATCAGCGATATCACGTT
The DNA here is from genome assembly GCA_947507545.1 of Clistopyga incitator. Classification (NCBI taxonomy): domain Eukaryota; kingdom Metazoa; phylum Arthropoda; class Insecta; order Hymenoptera; family Ichneumonidae; genus Clistopyga; species Clistopyga incitator. Next base: position 6,580,122 of record OX382177.1, read on the forward strand.
CTATCCGTCGCAGATGACTCATAGTTATGATCTCTATGCCTCTTCTACCGACAAGGAGGATATCCTCTTTCTGAATCTCGCCACAGGTAATTAAAATAAAACGTTTACGAGCTTTCATAACTTAAGATGGTCCTAGGTTCATTACCGTCAAACGTGAGTTTCAGAGAAAATATAGAACTTCTCGATGGGATAAAAATGTTATATCAAAATATTATTGGGGAATTGAATTAATAGGAAAAGATTATTCGGCAAATCAACCGTCGACCTAATTTTTTTATTGAATTCTTTTATCATTTCAATTAACACTTAACAACTTTTTCACTTATTATTGTGCAAAATTAATCTATTCGGCACGTTGATTTTTTTTACAAATTTTTATTCGAGAAGTGTTCGGAATGTTCTCTAAATCCCACATTTGGTCGTACATATATATAAAATTTCGCTTTATATTGATTTTCATGAATATCGATATTTCGTGTTTCAGGAAAAGTGGAGATGATAACGGGCGTGGGAAAAGCGATGCCGATGAATCTCACAAAGTGGGGCAATCCGAATCGACCAATTGTGCAGAGTGGAATATTTGGCCAGTACATGGTGAGCCCCTCAAACGATGCCCTTTTCGTCCTGAACGGCGAAACGCGAACGGTGAACTGTGAAATCGGTGGTCTCGTTCATCCCGGAGCGATCGTCTGGTTTTCAGTGGCCCTGCATTAAAACCAATTTTTACTCAACACCCTTGAGAGGCGGAACACGACAAAAATTAAGTAACCGGCAGAATAACGACGAAAGATGGTAATTGAAAAGAGGATTCAGTGACTCCGCCTTGAACTTATCGAAAATACCGCCACTCGGTTCATTTTTACAAAAAGAAGAAGAAAAAACACAAAGACAAATATGAAACAAAACAGCAGTGTGATCGTATGATTTTCGTATTTTTAAACTGAATGAAAATCATCAGAGTATGACAGGAATGCGCTTCGAGGATAGATAAATGCAAGAACCATAATGGATGCAGAGATCGGCGATATTGAAATTATGCAGACCCAATTAATTTTGGGAAAAAAAAAACAAAAAATTCATTTTCGCCGACCTCTGAGTGGATGCGGCAGTTTTGTTGATTATTAATTAATGTAATAACGAGCGATTGTAAGACGTCTTAGCAGCTGAAGGACGAGGGCGTAGTGATTTAGTATCACCCTCACGAGACAACAAAACCACAACAAGACACCTCGAAAATCCATAAACTAGCACATCACTCACCGCCACAAGAAAGGAAAAAAAACACGAGCACACGACCTTATTAATATCATTGTCATGCTTAATCGTTAAGAGACCCTCCGTAAACAATAACTAGTCATTAATTTAGTAATATTATAACATAATGTTGATATTATAGTTACGTAAGTATTATTATGTAACCTTCGACTATAATAGCATTTTTACGGAGAATCCTCTCAACTTTGGGGTGATTTTGTGAAAAAAAAGAAACAAAGATTAAGGTGGCACTTACTCGCTTTCTAACACAATGTCGCTTAAAAATTGTTAAAAACTGTCGAATGCTGCTAAAATATCACGTAAATTTTGTGTGAGTTTCTAGTGGTAATCGATTACAGTTTTGGATCCTTTTTCGCAACACTTCATTTTTTAGAAATCCTCTAACTCGATTATTCTTGAAACCAAAGTCAGTAGTATAAATACATAATCCAAATATACGATAAATTGCAATTGCGTTCACTTTAGTAGCTAGTCCTTATGAACTTCTCGCAGCATTTGCTGACTTTTTCGGCGTTAATTTTTTTTTCGTAAAATGTATCGCAGTTACTGCAGAATCATCCGACGGTTAATGTTACAAGTTGTCGTACGTTCTTATTTTTCGCATCAGTGTGTGGATGTGTGAAAATGTAAATGTATGCAAGATCCGCGCACAGAAAATCGCCACATATCTAACTCGATTTTCTTTGCTCAAAATTTATTTGGACCCTGTCCAAACGATCGACCCTAAAACAGCCGACCGACAAGCCGTATAGTTCGATAATCAGGGTTCGAAATTATTTGCGATAAAAAATTGATAGGCATCGAAAGAAGGAAAGAAAAATTTATCAGCTAAATTTACAATCCAAGATATTAATATTTTCATCGGCGCTCCTTAAAAATAGCGTTTCAATTTTCGAATAGCTAAATTTCCCTAATATCATTAGAACTCGCTGACGGGACATGTTTATTTTGCGTAAAAGTGCTATTTCCATAGTTACTTCGATGTAACCACCATGAGGCGATTCAGAAAAGGACCTTTTTCATATTTACTGCTTTATATGTACAGATTCTTGCTCCGATTCACGAAAAATATTTCGCCACGAATTTGGTCACCGAACTTATCACTCTTGAAAAACTAAAAATCATTTTTCACTATTTTCAATTTGCAATTCCAAAAATTGGCGAGACCAATTTTGAAATTGCCTTTTATCGAAACTTCTCAATCAATGAGGCAATTTTTGAGTGAAAAGGCGCAAGAATTTCAATGAAGAGAAAAATTAAAAAACAATTACTTTTTCTCAATCGTCTTAAACTACAGTCGACTCCGAGCTATCTCAATATTTTCACCCGCTCTAAGCTCTCAGCTCTATTCGAGGCGTAACTTTCTGTTAAAATAACAGTTGGAGTCGATGCTGTATAGGTATATAGGATTGTATAAAAAGTGAAGAGTTATTTTGTTAAACGTTGTCCATATCGAGATGTGTATTTATAAAGTATTGGGATATGCACCGTAAACCGTTTAAAAGTAAGTGAACGTTATAATTATATCTTATCGACTTTGTACACAGAGTTGTAAGTTCCCATAACTCCAATAAATAAAGATTACAGTTCACTTCGTTGAGTAATTATAATTTCACAATAATAAACTGCAACAATTATGAAATGCAGCGTAAACTTTTGAATGGTTGCAAAAGAAAACTTATTTTCAATCAAATATTGGGAGTAATTATGAAAAAATCAAGAGCGCAATCTTCCATTACTTTCGCAATGCACGAACTATGTTTTCTCCATTTTTCCATAAATATTATCTAGAAATTAGATTGCAAATAAATATTTTTACATCGATTCAAAAGTTGGCACATTATATTTTGATTGCTGCAAATTATCGTTGTAAAATCATGATTACATAGCAAAATGTACTATCAACTTTATTTTTTTGAATATTAGGAATTTGCAACTCTGTTTGTATAATATCTGTAAGATTTATCGACACTCGTTGAATCGATGATGAAGAACAATCGGCTCTCGAAATAACAGTTCACCTTCGGATATGGAAAAAAAATACATTTTCGAAAAAAGAAAATGTTAAATTAGATTAGCGAAGATATAAGATACCAACTATGAATATTATACGTGACTTAATAAGTATGATAATACTATAGCACGGTCAACAAAGAAAATCGCCAATCACGTGCATTTTATTTGCGTATCGAGTGGTAGTTTGACGGAAGAATACACAAGCGGCTCATCACTATTCATTCCAGAATTGATGAGCTATTGTACATGCAGTTAAATCACCGCTAGCACCACGTATATGTTAGCATGGATCGTGCCCAAAGGATTTATACCAAAGGACGCTTCGAGCGACAGAAGGGCGTGTAAAACACAACCAAGCGTTACGTTTTACTTGAACGCTCTGGAATAATATCGTAGCGCATGGAAAATAATGTAAATATATGGATGCTCGGAAACGATGTATAGCGTCACGACGAGAGAAGCAAACAAAAAAGCGGTACAGAATTTGAGAATGTAGAGGTGAAGATATCTCGACTGCCCCAATTTAATCCTTCGGTAGAATCGAGAGACTCGTTGTAATACTGTCGATGAAACCCGAAAACAACCACGTAACGTACCTAAAATAGTCTGGTAACGACACAACAATAATTATGAATATACGTGTGTGTTTGTTAAGATAAAATCCTTGTAATAAAAATATCATATAAGAGATTTAATAAATAATGTGTAAACCCGAAGGGGGATGCCTAGCCTGAACAGAGGGAAGTTGTGCACTGAAAACGCCGTTTTTTTCTCGCTAATTACGAATCTACCATTACTATTACGGTATTTGTCAGAAAAGCCGACATCATAATTATTTGTTTAAGAAAGGCGTGAAAAGGACATTATTGATGAGGATTTCACGGCCTTTTTACGCACTGGTGCGTAAAGAAACTCATGAATATTGGATATGCGGATACGCCGAAAAAACGCGATCAGTACCACAAAATCATTTTCAGCCCTCCGTCCAGAAATGTGCACTTTCCACACGTCGTGCCGCGTGATTCCGAAAAATCTGAAGAAAAATCAGCGTTATTGAAGGTAGGTCTATCGATAAATACGAAGCAGGTAAACAACGGAAAACGAATTAATACCTCTTACTTTTGTCTTTTATCAACGTCTTTCTTTATTTTCTAATAAATTAAGTTTATTTCGGTTTTTATCGAATCTAAATTCACCTATAGTACAAATTCGACCGACGATATTACATTTCTTCCTTTTTTTTCATTTTGCTCTCAGTTAACACGTATGATGTCGTACCGCGATCCAGAACGTGCATTTTTCCACTGGACGAGTAATGTTGGGTTTATTAATACATCCCTTTCACGTAAACGTCCTTATAAACCCTTTAAACCCCTTCGTTTCCAATTCATCGTCGGAATAAAATTTCCCTCGTTGCTTCGAATGCCTTGAATGCCATGGTATCCATTCTCACTTTGCGTGCTACAGTTGATTCGAGTTAATTACAAACTTTGCTCTTTCATCAACCGTTAAGAACAAGTTAAAATCGCAGACAATCAACTTATTTTAATCTTAATGTCGAGGGCTTTTTTGTTTGTTCATTCAATCCTGAGATTTACGAATCGACGAAGCGTCGAAAACGATTGACAGTTTTATTAGACATGATAGGACAAACGAACATACGGAGAAGACACCACGGGAATTAACCGCCCGGACTTAAAAAATATAAATGCCCCGAGCGATACGATCGCGAACAGGGCGCTGGGAGGAGTAACGACGCGACCGCGCAGCCAAAGGGACGAGATATCACGAGTAATCGTTCCATAAGACAAATGCCCTTATCATGGGGTGGATGACTTGCCCGAGCCGCTGGAACGGAAGGTGCTATGCTCATCGAGTCGCCACCTTTTCATGAGTGAGGACACACCGGTCAATTATTATATGTTGCACGGCTTCGTATTTGTTCCTTGCCGAGAGTAAAACAAAATGTACGCGTTGCTGTAGTCCTCCTCCTGCGGCTTTTGCCTACTCGTTGACTCGTCGTTGTAATAATGCCAGACCTCGGTTCGAGGATTTTTCGCGTAAGCCGTGTAGTGACCAGCCGAAACACCTGCAGAAAATGAAAATATATTACCAAAACGCGCAACCATTACCTAAGGAGGTTGAAGCGCTTCTCAAAATCGTTCCTAAATTTTTCAAACGGTTTTCATGTTTTTTCGCGCTGGTTAATTTGGCGAACGGTTAATTAAGACACCAGAAGTAACAGAAGCGCTTTCAAAAGGCCTTGCTTCTATTTGACTAGTGTGATGGACTTCAACTCATTAAGTGTGGGGCTCTGCGATAGGAATCCAACATTTTTAAAGTCGTTTTTGGGGTTTGAAGAATTCCAAAGCGATTATTACCTCCAAAATGACAAACGCAGGCGTACAGGTCGTAAAGATGTCGTCCGACACTGAGACCAGCCAGGGGGAAGGTTACCTTGTCGTCCAATTTCATACCCACACACTCGTAAAATACGAATCTGCCAAACAGCAGAAAATTAATAAACTTGATCATTTTAATCAATCTATATAATCTTAAATGACGAAAAAAGCTGATTGACTATCTCACCTTTTAAGATACACTATGAGGAACTTGGGATAGCGGTGTACAGTCAGTGTCTTCGTGGCGCACTGATTCTGCTCGCATTTCGGACAAAACCAAGGATTGTGCTCGTCCAAAGTTTCGCTATGGAATAAAATAATGTATTATAACTTTTTGTTTGGGGTAATTGTGTTGAGGGGACCAAGTTCCCGAAAAACAAGTTCTTTAAATAGTATAATCTTCTTTTCAAAAATCCTAATTAAGTACATAGAAAACATTACAATTCTGCAATTTTGTAAAGATATACAGTGCACCAAAATAATGTAAGATAAAAACTAAAAATTCGAACTTTTAACTTTCAGACGAAGCCGGTAAGTTACTTCAGTGCTCAATGTCTTATTATCCGCCAAAGCATGAATATGGAAATCCTGGAGGCACATACCTTTGAGTAAATGCTTGAAGACAGTCGTAGAGAGACAACGGGTGATGAGGACGTTGCTTGCTCACACTTATGTGATCGATCGGTGGAACTATGTTTGGAACTTTGTCTGTGTAACGCACAGCAAGAGTATCGCCGTTTTGAAGCGCAATCATACCCGTCTCTGGGACGCTGCAGCCAGTACAATGCGCTGTGTACATGCATCGCGAACAGTGGTGACCCTGAATAAAACACGCGAATGAATAATGTTTTAATTTTGTGTCTTTTTGCTTACTCGCAAAAGAAGCTCGGTTTCCTTAAATGGTCGGAATACTTAAAATGGTCAAACACCACTATTAAAAATGCAAGTCAATTTAATATACAAAACAATATGAAATTTTCAAATCGGGTTTCCTAATTCGATATTAATACGCTTTCATTATAAATTTGAGAATAGTATAAAAATTCTTCGATACCGGTATTTGAAAATTACAGTACGTGACTATTAACAGCAATTATCACGAAAGCAAAAAATTCTCCATTAAACTCCTCGAATTTCATGAACTCGGGGAATATTTAATAAAATATTCTACAAACCTGCCCAGTGACGAAATGAACCGTATAACTTTCTTCCTGTGGGACAACACGCTTAACAACTTGGTGTAGATCCTTGGCGTTGACTCGCGAAGGCAATTTAACCAGATGTGGATAACCGAAGAGCTTCGTTCCCTTGCGATTGTTGGTTGCTTCATTCGTATCGTGCCTCAGTACGAGTGGAACATTGAGAATTCTAACAGCAGGCCTCGGTCTGCCGGTCTGATCGATTTTCGTGAACGACGACGACACTACGTACGTCGAGCATACTGGACACATTCCAGGTTCCGTGTGGCTCTTGAAGTAGTTCTGTTGGGTAATACGCACTGCTCTCTCAGTTCTCGTTTTAGCTTATTTCACAAATGTCATGGGACTTTCTGTCTGTTGCCGTTTAATTCGCATAAAATCGAGGTTCTCGACAAGCATCGAAAAAAAAATGAAAACAAAAAAAAACAACTTTGACAAGAAAAACAACGGAAACATATTTGTGAAACAAACTAATAGTATAACGTACAAAATCTTTTTTTTTTTTTTTTAACGACCACCACCTTTAAACATCAAAATAAAATAAATGTAATGAAATTAAACACTTTTTTTTTGCAAAATAATACGGCAGTGAAATTGAAAAAATATTGAAATAGGTTCAATTGCATGGGTTGTGAAAAAAATCCCTCAGGTTTACGGCAGTGTCAGACTAGTCTGAATTGAGTTCCGGAGCGTCAGCGTCCGGCTCGGCAGATTATACTTAAAAAGCGAGTCACACGAGTTTCCATCTCGAGAATTTGCCACCTCCGCTCACAGCGGAGCATCCCCGGCTATTAGGCAATTTCGAGCTGTTTCTGGTTCCCGCGCGCAATCTTACGATGCCGTCCGGCTAGAACGTTTCTTTTGACTTTATCTCAGACCTTCCCGAGGTAAGGAAATCGTTGGCAACGAGGTGCCTCGCACGTATACCCCCTCTGCGAGATTGACGCTGCCGTTTTCATCATTGGGAATGAATTTATACGTCGATAGCAAAGTAAACCGGCAGAAAATTAAAGAGGGAAAAATAACTTATGGGTTCAGTATTGTTTTGATTCGTCTGCAACTTTTGTTAGATTGTCCAAATTTAAACGGTAACCACGTTAGTCACGAAATCAAAGAAATCTCACCTCGATGCAAGGATCGCACATAATAAAGTTGCAGCTGTTTCCACTGTGACGCTTCAAATCGCCGTCCAATTCCTCGAGACAAATCGTGCAGGGACCGATTTCCTCACCAGCGGTGGTTCCATTCTGGCAAGGCTCGGCTTCCGCTACTCGATCTCCACCACCGTCCGGCACTGAAGTGTACGCATCCGGTGGATCCGACAATTCGAAAGCGTATATCGATCGATTCGTGTCGTTTACGTATCGCAGCAGTGAATTGTCGTCCTTTAAATAGTACACTTTAATTTAAACCTCATTTGGTCACAGTGAGTCCGACGGATATTTCATATAATCCAAAACCACCATGAAAAAATGAATGTAAAATCTTAATACTAAATTGATTAGTTTCAATCCCAATCCACGATTCTATTTGGAAACAACTGTTTTCAATGCCAATTCTGATGTTTAAAAAACTGTTCAATGGAATGTAGCCCCGTAACTTGATCGTTACGTTACGAGAGTGTTCTTCCATCAGATTTATTTAGGAGGGCAGTATCGACGGCTACCGAAGCTGCGCAATATGCCACCTTCTTGACCCTCCAACATGCAATCACGAAATCGAAAGAGCATCTTTCAAAAATATCCGCACGTTCATATTCACGAAAACCTTAAAAAAATTATTGAAAAATGGTAAATTTGAAAGTGTTCTTACCAATATCCGCGCTATGTGATTCTCAAGAACCTCGGCTAACGCAACGTTGCTCGTCGGTACATCTTCCTTTTCCAAAGTCTTCAGTAGTTCCTCCTTGAGCTTACCAATTCTTGATTGCTTGTTGAGCGATACCACGCATCGTATTGGTGCATTGTTGTTCGCGGGAATATACGTAACGCTTAATTGTCGCTCCATAGCGTGAGGCAACGGAACCGAGAGATACATAAAAGGTTCGTAGGTGACCGACACGTGTTTACACACTTCGCAAACTACCTGTAAACAGAAACAGAGCTTTGAATTCGACTGGACATTTTTTATATAGTTATCATGAGAAATTGTGAAAAAAAAAACAAATCTGAGCAATATATGCGTTAAGACCATTGTTCTGTTAGGGCAGAATTTTTAGCGACTACGGATTCGTTGATCAATGTTACGATTTCTTAAAATTGATCGAATGTAATCGTTCTTATCCATATTCCTCCATTATTAATCATGAATGATAAAATTATCACAATTTTGTAGCTCTTTTCATATTCTACCACTGCAAATTTTTCTCAGGTTTCGTTTGGATTTTGGATTTTTATGTGATCTTCTTGCAATATTGTACCGGAAATCAGGCAGTAAATTAGGGTTTTCGACAGTATCTTTTGAAATTTTAATTGCCTCGTATTTACAGTTTAGTATTTGATCAACTAGTTTGAAAATCAGTAGATTTGAAAGATAGAATGTTGTGAAACTTTAGAGACATTTTCTGTGATATCAATTTTCCGTTTTCCCTTATTTTTGACGACGAAACGTGATTTTGGTCCAAGAATCACCATAGAAATATCCGATAGAGGGACCGTGTATAAGGTCGATATTAAATTGATCTTATCAAACGATTGAAGTGTGGGATAGATAGAGCCCTGTCCCTGATTCACAGTGGGACAAGGAGGATTATCAATCCGAGCTTTCTCTAGGAGTTTTCTTACGGTATGTTCGGATAAATAACCAAGAATACCTTAAAATACGTTCTCCACTATCCGAAACTAGCTGATTGGATAATTTTATGACAACACTTTTTTGGGAAAAAGCCTTAAAGCGCTTTTTCTTATCATTTTAAATACAAGCAGGTAAAAATACAATGGAAGCGACGATAAATTAAGAGAAACCGTACAGTGCTTACCGTGCTTTTGAACTGACCCTGGAATGTATCGACGATAACACTACGATTAGATCGCAGATGTTTCGCCCAGTGTTTGTCAGCCTCGACCTCGTCCTGCGCCGCTATAGCACCACATTCGCCGTTTTGCAAAACTCGAGTACACTGAACACCACTAGTGCCGAGACCATCTCGTCTGTGATTCTTCTCGTGATCCTCTAACCTCATTCGTTTGACGTTGCACTTTTCCAAGCCACTATCGCACTCTGTGTCCGAACCGCTAGACACGCACTCGAGGCTGCAATAATTTTTCTGCACATTGACTTCCTTTATCCTCTTTATACTGAGGCTCTTATTGTCGAAATCGTGATTTTCCGTTAAATTTGAATTATCGAGTGCCATTCTCCGAACATTATCCTTCGGGAATTTTTGCGAGTCGTAGTGAATCTCATTATTGCACTCCTGCTGCGTGACGAGAAAATTGGCATTGCTCGTCTTCGCGTCTTTGAGCATATCGTAAAGTCTATCCAAATCCGTCGGTTTTCTGGACAATTCTTGTTTCATTTCAAGTTTCCCAAACTTCGAGAAGGTGTCTTGAACGGGATAAGTTGCGGGGGAGTTATCGTGGGTCTTGTTGATAATGAAACTCGACTTTGTATCGACTATTTCGTCGGAATCCAAAGTCTCCTCGTCGTCGTCGTCGTTCAAAAGCGATCCTCGAGGCGAGTTTGCGGTGCTGTCCAATTCTCTCATCGGCGAATCCAACCCTGTAATGCATAATCATTATTTAAAGAAGGTATTAAAACGTGAGATAAAATTGAACTATATACACTTTCAATCGAGTTTTTAATATTACTAAGCGCATATTGGACGACTACGCGTCGAAACAAATAATTATTTTCCTTATAATTTTCTTCATGCAAATATGAAATTTTTAGAAAAATAAATCGGAATTTTCTCAAAGAAAAAATCGAGTTTTCTTAAAGCATAAATCGGGATTTCATTTTTTATTTATTTTTTTCAACTTTTAAAGCGAATCAAATGCTAAAGCAGAAAGTGGGACTTACTGACCTCTTGGTGAACCAGCCATAGCAATATTTGGACTGTTGGGACATTCAGGCAATGGTGAATGATCGTACGTATCCATGAGATCATCGGCTATGAAATTGCTGGTCGGGGCAGTGACTGTGGCGATCTTCTTATTCGTATTATTTGAGTTGGCAGTGGTCGTGGTTGTCGTAGCTGGAACTTGGCAGCTCTTGGCAGACTTGGCTGTGTTCATCTGTTCGTGAAGTGAATCCAGCAAGAGCGCGAGGAACTCTTGGCAATCGTGCTAAACATTGTCAAAAGTAAGAGATTTTAGTAGTTATTAAAATTAAACGACAAATGCTAATAACTTTCAATCAGAGACGAGACAACCTTCAATTCTTCTAAATTACATTGCGATGCACATAGATTATTAAAAAAATTCAGAGCTCATCACGCTGTTCAAAATCAAAGATACATTCTTATCATTGTTTTTTGAATTTGTAAATTGTTATTAGTGTGGGATAGATAGAGCCCTGTCCCTGATTCTCAGCGGAACAAGGAGGATTATCAATCCACGCTTTCTCTGGGAGTTTGGTTCTGGTATTCTTAGATTTAAAACAATACCTCAAAGTACATTCTCCACGTCTATGAAAACGATACGCAGCTACTTAACTAATTCTTTGATATCGAATAACGATATAATCCGTTTATTCCGGAAACTATAAACATTTTTCTTAGCTTCTTCAATGATGCTTATTTCACTCAGATCTTATTCGTATGGTGAAGTTCTTCATTATTGAAATGATTGTAACAAAATACACAATATCAGCGATTAACCGCAGTGAAGCGCTCGAATCTTTTTTTTTTTCTTAAGAGTTAATAAGAAAACAGAGTCTTAATGGCATGAATTTTGAAGAAAACTTAAGGTTGAATATTTAAAGTTTTTAAAATGATAAATGCATTAATTATGAACCTGTCGGTAATCCTTGAATTGTGAGTGATAAGCACCAAGGGTTTGCTTGAATTCGGTAGGCCTGACAACGCTGTATCTGCCGGACCACATTTTGCTGAGAAGTGAACTGAAGTGAGCCATAAGCGATCCGGGGGGAGGTAGTTTTTCGCCCCTTTGATGCAACTCTAAGAAATGTCGCAAGACCGGTGGTGTAGCAGTGAGGCACTGCAATCCTGCGGCCATGAAGCAAGTATTACCGAGATTGCGAAGACCGCAAACGCCGGCGGGAGTAGTCACCTCTACAAGAATCGGAGTGTGTCAGTCGAGGGTGGCCCATGCCCGAGAGAGGGCCGAGATAATGCGTCGAATTCACACAAGGCACTGACCGATAACCGAGTCATCCTGAATGTCCGTCGTGTCGCTGAACAGATTGTTCAGTGCCGGACTCGGCGATAGAAATGTACCGAGTCCTGTGCCGCCAGTTCCTCCGCCGTCTCCTCCCATAGTTTCGCCGCCAACGTCAGCGAAATCCTCGAAGCTTGGAGGCGGCGGCAGGGGAATTGCATAATCCGAAGCCGAGCTATTTGCTTCCGTCCTGTTTTCATATTTCATATTTATTTTTGGATACACATTTCGGATGCCGCGGGATTACATATTAAGTTAGCGTAAAGCTTTCAAAAAATTAAACATTCTTTTTTATAGGTTCCCATTATAGCTTTTGTAACCATTTGAAACATTTTTAATAATATTTGATGTGTACATGTTGTATTTCATAGGCTTTTAACTTCTTTGCCCTGAATGTTATATTTAAACTTATTTTTTAACTTTTTTTTGCAATCTTCAGAACTAGTAATTGCGAGTACTTATATTGAGTATTCGATCATTATGAGTATTTGAACACCTTAAGCATGTCGCATAAGATTTGCAGCACGTTTTTCGCGATTACATTCTTTATTTTAATGATTGTTCCTAACGATCGTACCATAATTATACACCATGAAATTTGTCAATTATATATTAGGGAAATATCACCCATGCTTACCAAGTATTCTCAATGCCCATGTTTACGTCTCTTGTGGGAGACAAATTGTCTTCTTGAAGACTAAGGTGATGATCTAACGAAGACGTTAGAGGACTCAAACCCGTGGACTCAGAAACCTCTGATAACTCCTGAATGTCAGAGAGATCAGCGATTCCGGAAGATTCGATCATCGAAAAACCTCCCACTTCGATAGTACCCACTTGGTTGTCCATTCAGACGATGCCTAAGCTGAACACACAAATATTCACTCATGGGTTACAAATGTTTAAGAGTAAATACAATAATAATTTTAATAATGACGATACAGCAATGGGTCAATATTTTTCAAATAATGAATATCCATTGTTGTTTTTTTACTGGTATTTCCAAATTTATTTATGTCGGGAAAACATATTTTGTTTTTTATCAAGGGTTTATACATTTTTTAAATATGGAAACAGAAATTTAAAAAATAATAAATTATCTAGATATGAATATACTAATAAATTGTCTTTAAACAGGTTATACATCATGCCGGTCATGGTTATCAAATCTTTTATGGTTCAGAATTCAGGGGATAAACAGAAAGTATATATTAGAAAATAAATAAGGCTAAACTCGCCTGTGAAGACAAATATGCACAAAATGGCTATTCATAAGCCTTTAATCCAGTTTGTTAGCTTTAAAACAGGAGGAAAAAGTAATCTGTTAAGCCAATCGTATGAGAATGTATAAGTGAGGCTCATTGGAACAATGACCTTCAAGACTGTATGTGTGATATGCATGACCTTGGATAAGGCAAACCATGGATCTATTGCCTGAGTCATAAATCACAGTTAGAATGGAAAATAAATTCAAATGTTATTTCCAATAAAAGGTTATTACTAATTATTGATCAATCATACATTTTTCCAATCTTTGTCGCAAAATATTCAAAAAATTTAAGATTCTACAATAATTGGATAAAACAAAAAATGCTCAAAATGCAATTACATCCAAATAACATTTACAAAATGGTACTATCCATTTATTGAATCTAAAAAATATCCTTAATTGCCATTATTGACGACGGATATACATATCGTAAATCCTTCACGATGTTGCAGTTCCTAATTACACGTAGACCCTAAAAATGTTCACAAAAGATCCAAGCACAGCTTTCCAAATTTCCAATACAAGGCCTTGCTAATAATTTGCAAATGCAAAATAAGCACCGAAAAGCAAGTCAAAAATATTCAGTATTTGTGCTAAATTATCAATAACTGACCAAAGTTTATACAAGACTAATGTGAATGAGAAGTAGGCCAAATTGAATCAACGTATGTACAAAAAGTTAAAGCTTCAAGCAAAAATTAGCATGAGCTAAAAAAAATCGTTCTTAGTGTCTAAAATCCAGTATTCGAAAAACGTGAGTACATAAAGCTAAATGATATGCTCCCGGAGTTCCGGATATATGGATAACCTAGCACGTGGAACTTGGCAATACTGTTGAGAGTCCTCGGGCCGTGAATCCGACAACGAGGCACCGAATGTGACGTTAATTCCGTCAAAGGCATTACCCAACTATTTGATAGCATCCGAAGCTCCGCGTTTAAATAGGATTATCATATAACGAGTCCGATGGTTTTGATCGATATCGTAGCATCGGCGAAATGAGCGACAGAACGAAGGGTGGATGAAGAGAATTCGGGGCGAGCGAAAACGTGATTGGGAATGACGAAAGGACATTCGACGAACTTTTATTCGAAATCAGTCGCCCGAGCTGACGAGAGAGCAGTGTGAAAATCGGGGATGTAATTACCAGAAAAATTGAGGGAATTGCACGATTATACTCACTTATCACGACGAAAAATCCACCCAAATTCGATGGGCCGTGGGCTTATACCGCCATTGCGGAAAACGGCATGGCCGGTGGGTGCGCAGAAACGAGAAAAATAAGCCTAGCCGCTGTCCCGCGCGCTAGCAGCACCAGCAAACTTCCGATAAACTTTCGCCTGCCTCATGTCCGTCCGCGAGCTACTTTCTTTTCGATATAACTCAGCAGCAGCCGCAGCGTTTCTGCCGCTACTGAGAAACGCTCGGGCCGACGAACGTGCGGAGATCTGTTACTTCTAGATATGCGTTTACGATTGTTATTATTATTATCGTTATTATTAAAATCGGTGTTAGGGCGAGCCGCGCGAAGAAACGCCGATTTTTCGTCGCGAAAATGGTAGAAAAGTTGAATGGAGTTGCACACGTATGACCGTTAGCATAGCCATTGTCTCTCGGGTTTATTCGGCGGCCGATGACGAAGATCTCTCGTGCCTCTCGCTGTTTCTTCACTCACCGTTAACTGCCAACTGGTGAAGGAGCCACGATGACTTTGGCTTACCTCGCTTAAACTCGCTTTTTCTACACCGGAAATTCCTGCCCTCGAGAGACGCGCGGCACATTTCGGCGACGTTACGTCATCGCACTTCCGGATGATTTTTGGAAATCGCGGAAGTGAAGGTTTTGCGGACTCCACGCTATTGGCGTTTTTTTGGCGGGGTGGAAGTTTGTCGATCGAACACTCGGTATGAATTTTACCGACGATTTGTGGTAATTTTGATTGGACTGACATGAATTTTTGCAGGTTTACGTTGGCATTTAACACTTTTGGGAATTTCGGAAATGAGCATTTATCAGGTTCTGCACTATTGGTTTTTTTTTTTGTGAGTTTTGAAACTTTGTCTATTCAGATTGAGCTCAGAGGAATTGTTACAAGTTTACAGGGATCTTTGGCATTTAATACCGATGAGAGAAAAGTTTTATGAAAGTCGGTGAAAATTTCTGCGGATCATGTGCATTTTTGCCACTTCCGGCCTCTTCCGGCGCCTTAAGCGTTAAGGTCCGTGCACACTGTGGAGCAGAAAGCAGCAACCAGCAACCAATAAAAACCCAATATTTATCCCCACCATTGTAGTAATATTCAGATGCGTTAAACGGTGGGGATAAATATGGGTTGGGTTTTATTGCTTGCTGCTTGTTGCTCTACAGTGTGCTCGGACCATCTCTGCTCGGACCTTTAACAATCTTCAGGGTGATTTCTAAGCAGCTGCTCGTTTTCATGATAATCACAAGTCAAATTTCATAAGGTATATTGAGAAATCGAATTTATCTCTGTAATAAAAAAAACAGAATCCGAGAAGTTGAATATTGTTTGTGTTTCGCTGTTGGAATTTAATTGTGTGAATGAATTTTTGATTATTGAGAACGAACTGAATTTTAGTAGAATATTTGTAGCAGCCGGAGTTTCTACTAAAGGAAATCTAGAAACATGAAATCGCCTTTGCGGAGCACTATGATGTATAATCACAGGTTTTTCTAAACCCAACACTTTTATGAACAAATATTCAATCATACCGTACCGCATTTTGTTGTTTTGTTTAATCGAAGAATCGAATCAAAGGAAAATCGATACTCGAAGAATCGAACCAAAGGAAAATCGATGCTCGAAGAATCAAATCAGAATTTCGCGTCGTGCTCGGATCGACGGAGTCAGATATCGAAATAGGACTAGAGATGCACAATGCCCGTCATTTTTCGTTCGCGTCAATTGTCACAAAAATTACCGACAAATGACCGTCATACTGTAATGCTTCGATTTGATATTGTGTAATGACCGTCGTTTCTTTGGCCATCAGGAATATGGTCAAAACGACTATATAGTTGCACACTGATGGTCATCTTATTTTTTGTCAGAAATTTGGTCAGATTTTTTCAAGCAAAGTTAACAACGAGTGATTAGTTATAATATTTTTTACATTTCTTACAATGAAAAATCCATGAGAAAGGTTGAATAATCCCAATTTTATTCACCTCAATAAAACTTTTACATTATGCTATTCTTTTGTAATAGAAACAGGTTCAACAATACGTTAGATAGCAATTTAATAATCGTCGTCGTCGCCGGTGGCAGCACGAGCGGCTGTAGAGCCAGAGGTAGAGCTTATGCTGGGTTCTAAAACAAAAAAAAATGAGCGAACACCAATACAGCATGAACAATAGATCCTCTTACTCTACCTTGCATTAACAAATTTATTGTATCCCAACAAAATTATAAAAAGATATTACTTATCAAGCGAAAAGAACGATCGCTGAAGTGCAGTGAAATACAAAGTGGTTGTTCGGCTTTTCGAAATGGCTGCCATGGTTTAATTACGATTTCTCCGGAGAACAGTAGGTGGCGGCACTATTGTCACGAAAGCGTCATTTTTTGGTTCGTCATTTGATCGTCACGTGACGGTCACATGTCCAAAAAATGTCCGGTCAGAAAATGAGCGTACATCTCTAAATAGGGCTATAGTGATGCAATATTATGGTCACATCTGGTCTCCATATAGTTACAAGACGACGGTCACAGGTCGCGTCTATACATGACGATAACGCGACAGTCCAATTTTTACCAAATAGCATTACTAAATTGGGCTATTGGCCAACAATCGCACTAAAACCAATGAGGACCAGTACTGCAGGCGACGGTCAGGTGACCGTCATTTTACCTCATGAATTCAGCACAGTCCCTGAAGAGCTTAAATTGTCGCGACCGTATTTGTCCCTGCGCCACCAAAAGGAAAGCAGTTTAGTAAGTCAGCTGACGCCAATATTACACTCGACTCGACTCAGCTGTCTTAAAGCTCAACGAGCAAACAAAGCATGTGAAAAGGACAGTATTGTTGGAAAGGAAAAAGCATATATAATTAAACGTGAATCTTGTTTCGAGCACGAGTGTCAAACAACCACGTGCTAATGGCCAGCTTCGCAAAAGCTCAACTTTTGAAGTACGGGTGGACGGAAGGTACGATATCATTGCTGAAGTTACGAAGAAACATTTCAATGATGTTTGTCTGTAGCCAATACCTCCGAAACATGTTGCTGCTTTCTCTGAAATATTTCACCTTGACAACGCAAAAATTATCATCCTTGATATCAACGTGTTGCTCGGAAATGCCGAGATATACTCAAATATGTATTTCGAGAAAAAATAATAAGACATTCCATGTCGATACGCGAGACCACGAGAGGTTACCATAACAAAACGCGTCTTTGTGCAAATGTTGATGATTCGGTTCGATGACTCGAGATGAGACGTCATTTTGAATGCGAAGTAGAAGTTGGAAAATGAAAAATTAAAAAACATTTAAGAGCATTTCAGTATTTTACGAAAATATGGCTGTAGATAATTTTTTGTTGTTGCTATAATTAAGTAGGTAGTAATTTTTTCTGATTTAAATTTGGGAAAAAGTTTTAAGTACGAACGTAGTTCATAAAACTATTTTGTTACGGCCCATTGTAACATCTTTTGTCAAGATTTTGTTAAAAGGAGCAGGTATAAAATTTATCCGCATATAAATATTAAAAGACTGTAGATAATGTTTTTTACATATATATTTTCATAATTTTTATTTGATTTTTAGAGGGCCTATTTAAAAAATTCAAAGTTGAGGACTTTTTATATCATCAAAATATTCTTAGGAACAATTGAGTTAAATCAATAGTCATCAATTGTTTGCCTGGGCCTTAGGCAAATGCGATATGGCTGGGAAGTCGGCTGCGGTTGCACAGGGGGGGGGGGGGGTCGCCATAACGGCAGAAACAGAAACGGATGGGAGAAATAACAAGATGAAATAAGGAAAAGCGTAAAAACCTGAAGACGGTATACGAAAAGAATACAAAAAAATACAATAGTCATCAATAGTTTCTTTCATTTTTGGTCTAATGCACAAGTTAAGAAAAGACAAACATTCTTCATGGGTATTACAAAATAGGATTTCTTTTGATTAGAGAAGGATAGCAACAAAATTCATTTCAAGGGAAGAAAATATAGTATGGTATTAGTTTTATTTCATTGTATATCCTTGTGGGTTTTTACATTTGCCCCATCCCCGTACATTTGTCCCTTACATCTATATTTACATTTACGCTTTTCCATACATCCATTTTTCACAGTTTTCTATTACACTTCATGCCTTTTCACTCCTCTCCACTTTGGGAGGAAAATATAATTTTTCTAATCTAACGCAAGCATCCAAGGAACTCCTCATAAAATGCTTTTTAGTAAATGAAATGAATTCAATTAGTACTTAAAAATCAAATAACGTTTTATTGAGTATCAAATTTTTGTCCTGTTGTCAACAGGAAAAGGTTTGGGCAAAAATGAGAATGGAATAGTCGATGCCCTGAAGCCAAAACTAAAGTTCGATACAACCGGTGTGGGCCACGATTCCAAGGAGTACAAATGGTGGGAATCCGTGTATAATAAAGCCGCGAGTAACGTGGAAGTCGAAACAGGAGCGAGTGAAATTTCGGTTAAAATCAAGGACGAAGATGCGGTTAACATAACGACGAGCAAGTTCGACTTGAAGAAACTGAAGAAAACGCACAATTTGCAATACGGAAGTTTTGTGAAGACCGCTACTCTCGATAATGGAAAAGTCGTGCCGGAAGAGAGTGTGGCTCGATCGGCGCTCGACGACATCGTTTACGAGACTCCGTCCTTCGAAATGAGCGACGAGCAACTGTTCAAGGCCTGCGGAGGAAGAACTGCGCATAAAGGTGCGAGACACGGTCTCAAATTGAGCGGAAAATTAGCAAGGATAGCTCAACAAGAGGCCGAAATACTGGGCTTGCCTCAAAGATCACTTTCAGAGTCTACAGACTGGCAGGAAATACAGAAGAAATCGAAACGGAAACGTCGCAGAAGCGCGGCGGAAATGGATCTCGATTCTTTGATTTCTGACAATTCGCTGCCAACAGACGCTAACGCAAATAGCCTCCTGCCCGAAAGTCTCCCAGTCGCACAACTCCATAGTCTAGAATCTCGCAAAAAATCGAAAGACTCGAGACGCAAAGAGAAACGTCGTGTACAGGATTTAGTGCATAAACTTGGCTCGGTAGCGCTTGTCGAAGATTCTCCGACACCAGGGAACGATTCGAAGAAGCGGAAACTAAAGAAGAAGAAGGAAGCTACGACAGAGACCAATTCCGTCGACCAGGATGCTGAAAAATTGGCCAAAAAGATGCACCGAAAAAAACGCGAAAACAAAGAAGCCAACGAAAACGAAAAGCCGAAGGGCTTGCCGACGGAAAATACCATCGAGCTAGCGGACGGAAATATCATAACACTGGACGATGAGGAACAGAGCGATACAAAAACGTCGAAAAAACGGAAAAGAGGCACTACAGAGGCGGGAAAGCTAAATTATCGCATCGTCAAGGCGAAAATTAAACGGCAGGCGAGAATGCAGAGAAAACGAGTCGACAGACTCTCCGAATGTCTCATGGCTGTTAATCTTTGCGAAGATTCCGTTGATTCGGGAAGAGGCGAGGATCTTATTGAGAGCTGCGAGGCAACGAAAAAGCTTAAAAGATGGAAGAAGCACAAGAAAGAAAAGAAAGACAGAAAAATCGAGGAAATAATAATTCTGGACACTTTTTTTACTTAAGATTTCTGTATTTAATTTTAATGCTGCGTGTCGGAATTATTCGTATTACAGGATGTCGGATATTTTCATTCTTTGTTTTTTTTTTTTTTTCTTTTTTTTATTCGCATGTACAAAGGATATCTATTCATCTTAATAAATATTGTGTATACGAGGGATTGGGTGAGTTCTTCACCGTGAAGCAAGCCTTACTGATATCTTGAGTCCTTTCTCTTAAATCCGATGATATTCGACGACATCTTCGAGAAATAATAAAAAATTTGTGTCGAGCCAACTTTTAGGACCAAAAGCTAAAAATAAATGGAAGGAAGACAGGAAAATCGAGGAAATAAGAATTTCGAACTCTCAAGATAGACACTTTTTTTACTTAAGATTTCTGTATTTAATTTTAATGCTGCATGTCAGAATTATTCGTAATACAGAATGTCGGATATTTCCATTCTTTGTTGTTTTTTTTTCTTTCTCTTTTTACATGTACAAAGGATATCTATTGATCTTAATAAATATTGTGTATACTATGGATCGGGTGATTTCTTCGACGCAAAGCAAGCCTCACTGATATCTTGAGTTTTCTTTTCTCGCGAATCCGTCGATTATTCGACACGATCGTCGAGAAGCAATTAAAAAAATTGTGTCGAGCCAACTTTTTAGGCCAAGTAAAAAGTCTGCTCGGACATTGGGTAGTAGCACCACTTTTTACCCTCCCCCAAAACGAAACCTCGGCTTCGTTCACGAATTATTTCAATTCTTCGGTAACGCTCTCTCGCTGTATGGAATAAAACTTTCTAAGGCCACTAGAGTTCTCCCAAAAAGCCAAGTACCGTTTGTAAGCCTAATACCTACTCTCTCCTCCAACGATGGGCAACACTCGAATTAAATTTCATTCAAAATACTTTTTGATTCAAATAAATATGAGTTATTTTCGAAGAATAAAGTTATACATTTTTTTTTCGTGAATAAAAAATAGTCATTTGTGATAATTAAGAGTAAAAATGCTTACAATCGCTCGACTTAAAAAATGTACAAACAAAAATTTATTCGAATAGTTTCCATTCTTGATATCCTCTTTGACCCTTTGAAGATTATGCCAATTTACAATAATTAAAATGATACATTTCCAATTGTTCGATCAATGTTTGTAACACATCATTTTATCATTCTTTCAATTCAATTTATGAACTTCTTGTCATAAAAAAATTGCTAAAGCATATGAATACAGTAAATACCATTGAAATTTTTTCCTAGCCCTAAAATTTCGAGTTCTCTTTTACGAATATCAATCGTGACATATTTTATGGAAAATACATTTTTTTATTGATGACATATTCAGCACCAAGAGATCGTACATAAAATACGAAAACAAAAATGCTGCTTCAACGGGTTAAAAAGTTATTGTTTTTCTCGAATCGTTGGAACATTATTCGATTCGCCCTCGTGAAAGCTAACGAGGCCCTAAATAATCGCGTTTATCCGCGATTTAAAATTTGTTCCTATCTATTCGATATCCGACAGTTGACAATAGTCGTAAATTGCGATCGTTACCTCATTCACGCGCACGACAATATTTTATGCTTATTACAATATAATTATAATAGTATTTACACACAGCCAATCGACGCACACACACGCGAAAGAAAAAAAAACGAATTTTTCGTAACTCTAATTTCGGCATTAAGCGATTCTCTTAGTGTCATCGCTCAGTTTTACTTCCAGTGGAAGTTAAGCTTCGAGCTTGACCAACACTAAATAATAATAATAGTAATAATAATAATCTAACTAAAACGATAAAATTTATTTTGTTACTTAAAGCAAATGACAACAATATTGCGGGAAGGTTTTTCAATATACACGATTCGTAACATCGCTAAAACGGAATGTTTCAAAAAAATTATATATATATATATTTTTTTCATAAAAAAGTATTAACAATTTCTTGCAATATTTAACGAGTTCCGGAATCTGATATCCACGCGACCGATAGGCATACGGCTATATTTTACTTTTTTCGAAGCAAGATTTCAAACTCATTCTCTCAGCTTCCGGCGTCAAGCACAGGCTAATTGTGCAAGCAGGTTCGACTATCACAAAAAATGAGGAAGCTCGGAATAATTAGTTCCGTTAGATTAACGACGAAGCGAAACGGTATCGGACACGGGTTCAAAACACTTGTAACATTGCCTCCGATTTATTCTTAAGCATGCACCACAAATTTCCAACTAAACATTTGATAGGATGAAAACTGAGTATGTACTCCAACGAGAAAAAAAAAATGTTTCGAGAACCGATCTAATTTAAGATGGCATGAATATTTATTTTGATATTCAAATTTTTTGAAATCAGTATTTTTACTCTCTTTGATGATGTCTTTTTTTTTCGTATTGCTATTCGCGCAGGGTCATTGATTGGAAATGTATGTGTGTTGCATTCTTAACAATCTATAGGAGAAAGAAAAATATATCTACAGAGGACAGTACCTAATTGACAATGTTCCTTAAAGACTACTACAGTCAGACTGGAAAAATATTTTTCGGCTCGTTCATTCGCTTATGATTTTTCTTCTCTTGCTCTTATTTTCTCTTAGCGCTCATTATTAAAATGCAGAACTGTGGCTTGGCCACGAAAACACACACACTCAGCATCCAAAATGACCTCATTTACGCGGTCATTTAGACCGCACACAGGATAACTCTGGTCTTTAGACCGCAGACAGAATGTTCAGGAAATCATTCAGGGAATTTCCCCGGAGTAACGTAGGTTCAAATCGACCATACGCTAATTTCTTTTGTTCTCTTTTTTCAGGCTTCCCGATGATTTTCTAATGTCGACAATATGCTTGTCTAGAGGAGGCCCTTCATTTTTATTTTTCATTCGATAATGAATACTTGATGCACCAAATATTTCTACATAGATACTTAATTGGATTTTCAATACGGTGCCACAAGTTCGCGTTGAATAAAGGAAAACAAAGTAGACATAAATGTCATTTCTTGTGCGTTAATTATATTCAATTTCAATGCCGATGATTTGGCATATGATGATCAATGAGTGAAACTCTGACCGTGGTGAAATATTAGTCATTCTACTCTCAAACAATTCAACAAAATTCATACCATCTTTATCTTTACACGACCTCTTTACGAATATGAGTAGCACTGGCATATCCTTAATGAATTATTTAAAGAAATCTCGTTTTTTTCCGGATAAAATCATTATCCGCGGTTTTTCACAAGTTTTATGACACAAGCGGGTTATTTGCAAAATGCTTGAACAGCGTTGCATACAGATTGCTTCAAAATTGATTTCAAATTGACTCCGTGTTAATTATGATCGTCAAATAACGAACATCCACAAATACAGGACTTCGAAATAGTCTACTGGCCTCGATTTTGTTCTTTCGAAAAACTAAACAAAACTTAAGAGCATCAAATTTGCTTCTGGATATTTTTCGGGACGTTTCAGACCGTTGTGAATATCCGGAAGTGAGTTTATCGTGTAGTTTTATGAGAAACAAGCTTTCTCTATAGAGCAAAATTAAAGGTACTAAATAATAATGAGAAAAAAATCAAAAAAACTAAAATCTTGTAAGACATGAATGAACTAAAAAAAACGATTGTTCAAAAATGTTGAGTACGAATTAGAGAAAAGACTAAACAAAAATATAACAATTATTTAGAACGAAGACCGCACGACTTTTTATGAGTAATCGACGAAGTATAGCCAATGCTCCGCGCCTTGACGATAGCAACGTTTGCTTAGCGTTTAATAAAAGATGGTTGAAATACTCCTTTCAGACACACCTGTTGTTGATGCTTCTTCTCTTTACGAGGTAGTAACCAACGTTTCTTCCATTCCTATTTAAAGTCGACGATTTTTTGTTCTCGGCGGTGGAATGATTAGTGCACGTTGTGACGTTTGAGTCTTTGAGTTTGTTCCACATAGTATACATAATGGAAGAATTAACCTTATGCGCTGTTATGGCACTCTTGAGTACGCATGTGTCGAGCTTACGGGGAACGTAACTGAAGCCCGGATGATTCATTGGTCGCAATTTAGCGCGCCTCGCGCATACACCTGTGATATAAACATCCTCGAGATGCAGAAGTGGTGTTGCTAATGCTGCTTCGTATAACTTAGTTGCAACATCCAGACTCATCACGTATCCCGTTCCCGACAAGTAATTTGGATATATTCTTTCAGAAAACATGTATTTTGGGGTATACCTGCAATTAAAGTAATACACTTAGTGGAATAATCTGAATTTCAAAAGCAAGAAACAAGCCTCGTGTAAATTAATTAATTGTCATAACTTTGCAACAATTGTCTACAGCTCTCACAAAAAGATTCAAAAATCTAATCAATTGCTCACAGAATAAAGGGAAGAATATATTTGGATGATTTTCGCAAGTATTTTGATATATTTATTTATGTATAACGGTGGAATAATTTGAATTTTATAAGCAAAACTTACCATTTGTTTTTCGGGTCAGATATAGGTCGAGCATTGCAAATCAGCGAACCGATAAGAGTACCGGCAATGAGTGGTCGCGTTCTGAGAGTTTTCAAGAGCATTGGTATATTGACGAACATATCGTCGTCGGTTTTCATTAGGAATTTCGCTTGTTGACAATTGCTTGTTACCCACTTCAACATCATGACCGATTTTAGGGTCAGATTATTGTAAGTGTCGAGAAACTTTTCCTGTATTATGTCATTGTACTGAAGGGTTTCATCAAATACAGAATTCTGAAAGCATCCATTAATGAATAAAATATTAATCGTGTGAGAGCAAGAAACCTGCCAATAAAAATTTAGCTCGGACAGCAAGAATGAAACAGGTTAAAAATTATGATAATTTTAGATACGTCTTTTATATTAATTTAATTTTGCATCGTTTTTAACGTACATTTAGCGTATCGTTATCGCTCTGCCCCAGAAGAAAAGTAACTCTCACGGCGTCGTCGTACAGAGCGTTGAGATTGCTCGTATTCGCCCACGTGTTTCTTATGGCCATTCGGGCCTTGATATTTCCAACAGCCGAGCATATTACGATAAGCAGATATGGCGGGGGTGAGCACGGATCTCCGGGGCTCAAAATAGTTGTATTATTCTCTGGATGGATGTACGAATTTAAATTTCTTGAGGTATTGAAAGCCCAGCCAGGTAGTTGCGCTGAAAATTTCACGAAGAACCATGAAAATGTGATAAAAATCGTTGCTCATTCTCCATAACTTTTAGTCCAATGTATTTTATACCTACTTTACCTAACAGTGACAAAAATCTCTTTACACTCTAATTATCTCACAAGCTTACTAAGCCGCCTTCATTTGTTAATATAAATTACATGATCTATCTAAATTATGGATAGTTTATGTGTTTACTGCGCAAGCGGAAACCGCATTAGTTGGCAACGTTATGGTTTACCTTTACTTTTTTAACCCCCGACTGAAAAAGGAGGAATAAGCGCGAACGCAGATTTTTTTTTTTTTTTTCGGAGCACACAGCCTTTTTTGCGGATGATAAATGCCTATGCATAATTGATGGGGAACAGTAGTGAGTCGTAACAAAAGCACTTTCAACACGTTCGCCACTTTGAGGATCTTAAGTTTCGACTTGCAAATATGGTCTTTATCGAGCGCTTAGAAATTACCATTTTTCAAGGATAATTATGTCTTTTGAAAAGTAAAAAGAAATAACAGATAATAGCCTTGTTGGAAAGATAGTCGACAGTAAATGAGCTTTCCTACATGGTAATTGGCTGCACCGATTGACCGAAAAAATAGCAGCGAACGTGTTAATTCGATGGAGCGTTTTCTCTTCTCATTGAATAGGTGGAATTTCGAACATGCTTTGTTCTTCAATGAAGCTCCCATGCCAAAAAGGTGGTAAAAATCTTATAAACCCAAGCGAATGGAATGAATGGATCGATTTTCGATGCTACAATTAGAATAGATAATTTCAAATTATTACTGCAGAACAATTCGCGTTGCTAAGAAGAGAAAGTTTTCAGTGTTTACTCGATTTTTTAAAGATAGACTTACCATTTTTTAGATATTCGCTCTAAACGTTACAATATCGGTTTAAGTTTTTGCTATGTCAAGTAATAATGAATTAATATTGTACAATGTATTATTACAATCGGAAGCGTTATTTTAACGTTGCGATAAAATCATCGGTTGCTTTAACGCATTTTGTTCTATATAATTGAGTCTTCAGTGTGAACTGAAATTAGTTTATCTGGATTCCGACCAATTAGGTTCTACACAGTTGGAAATATGTATATTTTGAGAGGCGTTTGCTTGTTTGTACGTTGTGGCGGCCAAATTCCCTGAATAATCAAGGCTAGAGCTTAAACTGCAAAATCTATAGACCAACGAAGTATTATGATAAAATTCCGCTCCCTTGATAAATTTGATAACAAATTTTGCATAATACTCGCATAATAGGAAAACCCGTTGATAAACACAACAAATACGTTTATCATGTTCTTGAACGGTTTTTCCTAATAGGTGAGTCATATACACGGAAGACGAAATATTCTTTTCTCGTACTAGTTTCGATTCAACTTATCCATATCGTTAAAAGTAGAAGAGAAAGCTCAACTACTATTTTAAGACGTCGTTACTGAATTATACGTGCTCTATAATTGCAATTCAGTCACGCTAGAGTTATAGAAGCAGAGAAACGAATTTCCTATTTCTGTACGTATTCGGACCCGGCGAATTCCTTACGAGGTTTCATCAGTAATGTCAAGCCTGAGGCGTTACAATTTAAGTTTCACCAGATCCGTAATCCGAAAAAAAACGCAGGGCGTATCCAAAAGTATATCTCGTTTCATCAATTTTCATCTTGCCACTTTGTTGATTATCAAATTTAAAATAGTACGAGTCGATTGAACGTTTGAAAAAAATATTTGGAAACATCGTTGATAAATAATGAAAAAGTCGGTGATTAATCAAATAATATCGTACATTAAGACTATTAATCATTCGACATTTCCCATCTAATGAAATCTAAGTTGTAGCCATTCCATTACATCAAAACTCGTTTATGTAAATTATTTATCCCATAAAAAATAGTTTAGCGACAATATTTAAAAAATATGTTCAGGAAAAACGATTCCGTTGGAATATCGTACAATATTTTCACAAAATTAATTACAAATTAATTCAACAACTAGAGCGAAATTGATCGTAATGTAATGTTACCTATACCTACAATTCTAGAGAAGATCTCGATGTTAACTTCTGTACGTATAACAAGAAAGAAATCTATCATTTGTTAGCAGAACTAGAATTTCTCTGAGAAGCGAATCAAAATCCTACATTTATTTCCAGCTGTGCAGAAACAGAGTTTTAACAATCCGATTATTTTCAAACTTATTCAATTTGATTATTTCTGCGAGAAATTTCATCAAACAATTCCACCACATAAAAAATCAAATAAAAAAAATAGAATACGCTTTCCACACCGTCTCGTTAAAAAATGCTATCAAAAACAAAGTAATGGGTACCACGCAACGCACAAAATAATGGCCCATAGCGTTCGCCATCACTAAGTTTTTCATGGCGTTTTTACATTAATTTTTATACAAAACGCTTTTCTTTTCGTTTCGAAAGAAATGTTCATAAATTTTTTGAGAAATATAATAGAAGATTATGAAAAAATTATTGACAAATTATTTGTGTAATAAATCAAATTAATAGATTAAGTTTGGAAATAATGGGTATTTTCACGGAAATAATATATGGATATAATTATATGGAACTTTTCAGCAGTTTTTATAACAGAAATATATTCTAAGTAAGATCTAGAATATATCTGAGATATATTTTTGACTGACATATATTTTTCATATATCCTATGACATATCTGGGTTATTAAATTTTTCGTAATGATACATTTCTATATATCTCATATCATTTCCATATCCCATATATAAGACATTCTCTGTCAATTCAGCCACTTTTTGTCAACTATCGCAGATCTGCCCCAGAATTGATACAAGGTACTGCTAAAAAGCACTCAACGTTAATTTTTCTTGAGTAAACATATCTCGAAAATTGTAAGCTACAGACAAAAAAATGTCTCTACATAAAAGTTGCAGCTTTATTCTAGCTTTTGAATGGAACATGAAAAATATTTTTCGCGTCATGGTAACACTGATTTACTACCGAAAAACGGGAGAATCATTTTTTTATTCAATAACGGGTATTATTTTTTGACTGAAAAAATTAAAGATGATATTTTTCTCGCAATATCGACAATTTTTAGAGAAAAAAATAATATCTGTTATTGAATAAAAAAATGATTATCCCGTTTTTCGGTTCGGTTCTGTTTTATTAATCAGTGAAACTGAAACAGTCAAAGTGCCTTTTAGTGATACTTTGAAATCCCTAATTATGGGGCAGATCCGAAATTTAAAAACAAATAAAGTGGATGAAAGATTAACAGAGAATACGTCATATACTTTATTTCCGTGTGGGCATCTCCGTGTAGAATAAATATATGAATAGTTGTAGGCGATTGTTGAAGTAATGTGCTACGAAAAGCAGGAACAAGCAGTGATTGTCGATGCATACCTACGGATGCTAGGATGTGTGAACCCCCTGAAGGTCCTGCGGGAGATGATGTCTCACCTATGCCAAGTAGAGGACCTTGTGCCGAATGGTACGCAGGTACGTAAAGTAGACCGAGGGCTGCTAAAATAACGCAGCCCAGTGCTAAACGTCTGAAAAAGGACATACGTCCTTTGCCGTTTCCATTGCCGTTTATACTGCTGGCAGATGGCAGTTCCATCGGCAACAAATGTAATCTGTCCATCTGTTGACACAAAAAATTAATAAGATAAGTTATCTCGAAAAGCTTGAATTTGCGATTTAAAAAAAATTGTTAAATATAGGAAACTTAAGAACAACCCTGTTTGCACATACTCTTGTCGCTTTGGTTGAATTGAAATCTTAATGAAATTCACCGGCGATGTTGTCACCGTTTATATTTCTAGCATTTGTGTAATAGTCTGCAACTCACAATACTTATTTTTGGCCTTTAAATCTTTGTAAAATTAGACTCTAATTTTAGACTCTTTCCTGCCCTTTTCTCTCGCGTTCGTCGATGATTTCAAATTCACCTTAAAGTACATTTAAAAAGGGGGAAACTACGAATACGATTTATGAAATTCAACGTAGAACAAGTAAAGAAAACGGCGGTCCTACGAATACAATGGTTTATGAAATTCAACGAAAAGCGCGTCAATTTGGAGATAGGCGGAGATAAATGGACCGCAGGGTCAAACGACTGATAGAATTTGTCGGTTTCCGTGATAAACGGTAATTCTTCGGGAATGAAGTATGCCTTAATTTTGGTGCTTCACGTTAGAGAAAAAACGAAGGTAGTTGTTATAAAAACATTTTTTCCAGTTCTAATACTTAAAATTTGTTGAAAATAATTGAAAATTTAATGTAGAAGTAATACAAATTTTTAGGTGTATCAAAGGTACAGTAATGGTAAAGGTCATTATACTTCAATTGTCCCCAAAATAGTACATTCAATTTGATATATTAGTTCATGTATAAAAATGTTCAGTACTGATGAGTACAACAGATTTGAAGCAGATTTGTCTACAGCATTTGTTATTGTTTTGTATAAGAGATATTCATGGACCGGACGTTATTTAAATTTTTTCAATTTTCCTTGCATTACTAAAAAATTATAATGAATAATAAATAATTTCTTTATCATTTTTTAGTGAAAAGTCTTGCAGTACAAATCGAGTGTTCAATAACTTTGTTGATTTTTTGCAAAAGCTTTTACTAGAAAAATCTGTCTTCGGATTAGCAAAACTAAATTATTGTTTTGAAAAATTGCAATGAACTGAAGGTATTCTTTAACCACTTTTTAGCGGAAAGTTTAGAGGTCAATGTTAATTATACTTGTCTTTATTATAAATGGCATTAAACAACTCTACAACTGCTATAAGCACCACATGAACACTTTCTGCATCTTCTACCTCTGGCACATTGAAGAACGAACTGATAAGATAAGTAAATATTATTATACAAGGTCTTATTTCTATATCGTCAGACTTGACTTTGGGATAACATATTATTATAAGGATTTTTACATTATATCGGTAATTACCAATTGGAAACTCAAAAAAGTATATCCATTACATCCACAACTCCAAATCAATCACAGCAAATTTTCTGCTTCATATTAATATTATGACTGCGTATTAAACTTTTGAATGTACATTGTTGTTTTTTCAAGTTTGGACATTAAACAAAGCAAGATCAACAGAAAATCTTGAAAATATTTTCTTATGTTTTAAAATGACTACTAAAATTTAGTAATTATTTCCAATTATATCAGGAAATCTAAACCATCCTGAATAATCGCACAAAACCCTGATTTTCATATACATAATCAAAGTCTGCATCAGTACAAACGCAAAGTATCCCATAGAAATCGGAGTAGCTTTTGCGTACTTCACAATGGATGTTATTGTTTCACTGGTAACTAGGCATTTTACGACATCCATAAACCCTGATTAATCTCAGTGTTCCCACAGCCAACACGCACAAGTCTATCGCTGCCTATGATAATAGTCGCACCGATAACACAACACGATTAAGCGCAAGAAAAGGTACTCGAGGAGATTACAAAATTTTTGCAACGAAACATCCCAATAATTTGGAGCATAGATGAGATCAACAATAAATAAAAGAAAAACACATGCACCACATAAATTTTCGCTTGTCATTTGTCACTGCATAAATTAATATTCCTCAACTATTTCTCCGGTAAACAACAAAAAAATGCATGCACTGTTGTAACCGGAAATTCTCGCGAATCACGATGTAAAAATGTGAAAATTCGTCATTTGCATACAAATTCGCAGGAGAAAAAAATAACTAAAATAAAAAAGTCACAACATTGCTAATTACCCTTTGAGCGTGAAGAGCGAGTCACGCGGTATTTGACGGCTCTCCATTTACGTCCACTACGGATTGACAATTGCAAACGATTATCCAAACATCTTGGCTATCTTACGAAAATATATTCATGATATATGAAGAAGCTCTCAACGACGACACAACGACGAGGTTGCGAGGACGTTGCCTCGAGCACTTGCACGGGGTTTGTAGAACCGAGCAGCGATACTCCGTCTGGCGGCGGTGGTCAGCGCATTTTTTGCGCTTGCGTATAGGTAGCGCGCTCCCCCTTCCAACGAAACGGCATTTCGAGCTCGCAGTGCTCATAGGTGTGCTACACACGTGTAGGTAAGGTGCTTCCTTCACGACGAAACGTAGGAGATATTTGCAGAGGTGCGCGGGACGTGAAGGGACTTTATGCGTAGATATACGTGCGCCACTCGCGCCCTTCCGTGGTTTGCTTTAACGCACATTATCTCAAAAACATTGTCACATTTTTCTAGCATATTCGTGTTAAACTTCTGTAAATTGTTATTGTTCTTTTGTTTTTGCTGCTAACATTATGTACAAGTAGATTTTGGATACCGGAAATGTCTCGTTTTTGCATATCCAGTATAGGAAATAAATGGTAATCATGCTAACTTCAAATGTGCCTATTTCAACTTATAGATAGTGAATGCAATTTACATTCCGGGGATGGTTAGGTACATGGTGAATAATGTGTGCGTTTTTGTTTTGACAAATTCTTTCATGAAACTATTGCATGATGGTGATGTGAAATTCGGAGAACATTCGGTATTAAATACTGGAATGGTGTTTTATGAAAGAGTGCCGAAATTTTAGGGCGTAGAGGAAATGGAATGCCACCACTTCCATCAGTCCTGCAGTGGCATCCCATTTATTTTAGTAATCCCGCAATTTTGAATTTCTCTGCCTTTTGGATAAAGTCGAGAAAGACCTTCCGTAAAATCACACGAATTACAGTTTTCAATATGGACCGAGTAGTTTTACATCACGTTAAGAAATCTGGATCTCGACCCACATAATTGATTATAGTTAATTAACGGTGAAGAACACGTACCTGAATTTTTGTATAGAGGATCCTGAATACATTCTTTATAGTTTGCGATAATTTAATTGCATGCTTTCCACATTATCTATCGTTAGAAATATAAAAATTCATCATTCATTCTCAATCTGCGATAAGAAGCAATGTTAAATGGTGAAAATGATAAAAATTTATTCCTTAATATAAGCATGAATAGATAAGCTCAATCAAACTTTGCAGTTGAACTCAGGTGATGACTAAGAGATGCTTATGTTGATGTTTATGTACGAGAAGTATATAACGGTGTATGTAAAAGTCATACATAAGGAAATAAACTACTACACAGTTGAACTCAGGTCCTTCGTATCAGTGTACATTTTAAAAAACAACATCTTTTTTGTTACTAATTTTACGCTCACCTCTCCTTAAGATAGTTTGATGATGAGAAGTGAGATAGATGCGGCGATGTGGCGACGTGAAGGCCATATTTGTGCTAACATTCGCGCCATACGAAAGGAAAGAAGACACAAATAACAAATATTCCTTTTATTCGATATACCTCAAAAACTATACGATCTATCGAAGTCGTGGTTAACTGTAATCTTTCTCAGAATCTTCTCCTTCGATTTATGTCTTTTTGTAACATACTGGCAAAGTATGTTACAAAAAGACGTGTTATTCACAAAAGAAAAATTCGTGCTTCATACACTCATGTTAAAACGGTTGTTTTTAATAATTACCATTTCGGGAACGGAACGATCAAATTCAATTTATCGGCTGTCAAATAAAGAAGGAAAGCTCGATCTTATAAAAAATAAAACAAGACACTTCTTGCAAAGCTGTTCGTCGTCGAATTATCGTAATACACGTCACTCGCACACAATCGTACTGACATAACACCTATAAGTTTGGATACAACCGATGTTTTCTTAGAGTCGAGATTTATTTTTTATATATGAGGTGGAACTCCGATACGTTGCACATATTGTAACAATATTTCATTGTTATGTATATTATATACATCTAGTGATAATGATACACATATATACATAACAACGAAATATTGTTACAACATATGTACAACGTGCGTTGGCATCGGAATTGCACCCTTTTGCCCTCAAGATCATGGAAGGTCACGTACGGACACAGCAGCGACTTCTGTGACTAGTGAATAAAGCAGTTTTGCTTCCTTATAAAAGAAGCTTTGTTTTCGTGAAAAGAACACATTTCACACGTTTCTGTCGCTGAAACGTGAAAACCAAAATCGTGACAAAGATTTAGGACGTAGATAAATAACTGCGCTTAAGCAAATAATCGAACGAGGCAAAACGACGGCGTTGAAAAAATCATCCGACCTTCTTTAGATCGATAATAGCGTTTTCATTACTCCCGCCGGTCAAACATGAAGCGTTTTTCTTTCCAGGGAGTTATGAAATTGAATTGCACATGCGTGCGAATTGCAGGTAAAAAAAGAGTGGTTTTGTGCCTGCTTTACGCGCACGAAATAAAGCTATTTCACTGAAATTGGAAAAAACCTCTTTTTTAGTCTTTATTGTTGTTTAGATTGTAGTTCTTTTGTGACTGCAGTTATAAACCCACATTCGCTTGAAAAACAGTATTTTCTCCTCATGTTGAAATATACCATTTTTTTTCCCCGATTTCGCTAAAGTAATCTCATTTCATGCGCGTAACGCGGACTCGAAATCATTTTTGCCCGGCGGGAGTAATGACAACCGTTACGCACGAGCATACTTGCCATTAGTAAAAAATTACTTATTTTTGTGTTTTTTTTTTGTATTAATATGTATACGAGCACAGAGAGAATGTCGTTAGTTTTTAGCGGAATTGGGAAAAAAGTTTTTACTAAAGCTTTTACGCGTTTCGTGCGATTTTTAACCTTCCGGTTTACGACAGCGGCAGTAAAACGCGGTGCGCAGGAAAATGTCACATTAAATTTCATAGGCTACATTGTTAATAAAGGTCATCCAATTGCAACGACATGTTCTGTGCATGTATAACGATGTGGGTACCATTTGCTCCGCGCAAATTTTTCATCGATTTGTCATCATTATCGAATTGACATTTTGACATGGTGTTATAAATACGGAACTTCGCGCTCTACATCCAATGCCCTTTACACTAGCCACTTTATCTGTTGTTGCCGGAAGAAAATCGACGAGCATGTGCGAAAGCGAAAGCGAAAACGAAAGTGGCGGCATTGCGCCATAGCATGAAAAAATACAAGTAAAATTGCGTGCGAGATTTGCACGATAGATAATAGCGAATAAAACTGTTTTTTGACCGATTGTTGCGAAGGAATTATCGTCAAGAAAATTCACATATCCTCTTCGCACCTTCACATATTCTTTACAGAGAGAAGAATATGCGAATCGGAATGATATTGGACTATGAGGACAACAGAATGTATAATTTTCGCATAAACAATACTCGGAAAATTCTTTTCGAGAGAAATAAAGTCTTGCGTCCCGCAGAATTAAGGTGATGTGAAACTACTCGGTCGATATCGAACACTGTAATCCGCTTTTCTCCGCCGCGGTTAATTTTTTTAACAAAAGTTGAGGAAGTCGCTCATCGCCTTACAATTTTGCAGAACCACTTTCTCGTCTTTTGTCCAAAAGATGAACGATTGCGGAGAAATTCGGGATTGCAAGATTAGGTGTATCTCTCTCACACTCACTGAGCTTTCACATCACCTTAAGAGACCGATGCTGTAAGACTTTTATTTTATTAAAAAACTTTCGGTGTCCTCTGTGAAAAATTGGTTACAGTTTTTGTTACCGACTGCAGTTTTCAAACCCTCTGTCGATAATAGTAGATTCCTGCTAAGATCGAAGGCGCTTGTGTCACATAACCTAACGTAATAAATGTACCAAAAAATCGCGCGGGCCGGCAACGCTGACCCCGAAGACAGAGCGACAAGAGTTTTGAATAAAATAAACGTGCAAGGCCGCGGAAACGAAGTACAAAGGGTCCTCGGTTAGTTTGAGATCCATTTTGCTCGTCGCACATCTAAAAAGGGTAGAATGTCCATGGAAATGGATACCGAAATGGGTCCCGCCGATAATGCTGAATTATACAGGAAGAAAACAACTGTGAACGAACCTCTCGTGGATCACAAACATTTGGAGTTCATAAACGTTTATGATGGTAATATTCAGACCGTTATTTGCAATGAGCCATTTTGTTTGTTTGTTTATTAGCAGTTTTTTGTTTACAACATGCTAGTATACACTTATCGCTTTCCAAAATTTGTAGACGAGAGAATTTTACTTGGCGCGGCTAATCTCACTGGACGATTCTGGAATAGTTCGGTTTGGGTGTACGACAACTGTTCGTCGTTCGAGAAGGAGGAAGCTTTTGTCAGTATCAGTACCGAAAGCGTCGTTTGCGATGCCGCGTTTGTTGAACAAGACAAATTTATCGTTGTCGAGGACAGCGGAGTTCTTCAGGTATTCTCTATAATCGACGATCGCTCGTCGACCAAGGAACTGAAAGCTGTGGCTCAATGCCTCGGCTACACTTGTCAGCACGACGATGCTATTCTCTCTGCTTCGGTGTTTGATAACAAAGATCGTCTTGTTACCGGTGGAATGGATTGCAAGTAAGAATACACGATTTGTAAGAATCGTAAGATAACATAATGAAATGCTATCGAAATAAAAATTAAGTAAAAAAAATCTAGCAAAAGCTATGCACACTTGAGAATACTTTAGCTCAGCAGCTAAATAGGTCTTTATTGATGAGATTTTATTAACGCAAGTTAGTTGAAAGTGAATCTATAAAACAGTTTGAATTTCATAGAATTTTTTATTTGTTGAAAAATTTGCATTGCGGCTCCTAAATCACATCAACTTCGATGAATTTAACGAACTACAGGGTTTCATAGTTTGTACCTACATACAAACAAAAAAATTCCTTTCTATTTATTTAGAGAGTTATTCTCTTCTCTAGCTTTGTAACGAGGGAAACTTGGATTTGTTTCCGCGCGTTGCTTCCGCAGATGATATAATTTTTAGTTTGTAGTAATACTGATATTTTTTAAAACTGAGATAATTCCAACGTATTCCTGCGTGACTGTCGGTATTTCAATACAATCAAGAGAACCACGGATCGAGGTTGTACGATAAACAAAGGGAATAACACTACACCGCGCACGGACTCGACCTTCTTTCAGTGATATTTCTTTTTTTTTTTACGCTAGAACCTCGACCCGTGCCACTGTCTTCGTTTCTTTGCGATATCGACCGCTATGCAGGAATACTTTGCAAGTTTTGTACAATCTTTGTCCAACGAAAAGAATGTACACTGAATTGAAAAACGTGTTGTACTTTTTAAATGAACATTATTCCCTCATTATTATAGCATCAAGGTGTGGAACATGGCCGAATTGTTGGCCGAACGTTCCTACGACGGAGCTCACAGAAAGATAGTAACCTGCGTCGATACCAAACCCAAAAACAACGATGTATTTGCCTCATCCAGTTTGGATTGTGAGGCTGTTGTATGGGATTTACGGAAAGAAAAAGTAGCCGAAGGTAAGAGCATGTACAATAAAAATTGAAGAATTTCGTTCGCTTTTAAACAAGCCATTCGACAGTGATTTTACAGTACATATATTTCTTATTTCCAGTGATTTATGAAATGCCGAGGCGTCAATTAACCGCTGTCGCCTGGAGTAAAAATGACGAGAATCTCGTGGTTGTGGGTGGAATCGATGGTTCTGTGACGCTGATCGATATCCGAAAGCCTCGCGATTTCATCTCACATTCCAAACTATTTAACAAAACCATCCGCCAGCTAAGATATGATCCAAAGAGGTGAGAAAAATGAGGGGCGAAAAGTAACCGTGCTTCTGTCTTTATATTGTTTCTATATTTTTCTCTACGTCGTTGCAGGCCTCATTTACTGGCAGCGTGTTGCGACGACACTGAGGTCAAAGTGATTGATGCCACAAAAGACTTTGCGCCGGTTTATCACGATAAAGAGCAACACAGCGATTTTGTTCGAGGCGTTGCGTGGTGCACCAACAATTTACTGACTTGTTCGTGGGACAATACCGTTGTCAAGCACGAGATACCGGAAGGAGTTCAAGCTGTAGTTAAATAATGGCGGCTCGTTATTAAAAATGTTCCTCTGCATTGTGATACATCGAGTACAAGAAATACTATCTCTATTTTTTATTTTCTTTTTTTATTGCTACTTTGAATTTTTTGTCACGTTGACCGTGTTATAAAATCACTTGAGTCACTTGAGTATTTTGCAGCGGACACATACAGATATCATTAAGTTTACCATTCACATTGTATTATACGTTACATCAATTATCGACGTTTGGAAGACTAATCAAAATTTGCTCAAATAGAAATTGAAAACAAATATAAAAACAATTGCGGAAGATCAGTAAATGGTTGGAGCGAGAGAAAGAGCGATAAAAATGAATGGCATATCACGTTAACCAAAATTCTGTTTAAGTAAAACTCATTAAGAATATCAGTCATTCCGATTATTGTACAACTCGCCATAAGATCCATTATCCGCAGCTAATAAGCGTCCAACCAAAAGTTTATTACCGATGGTCGTCTTCAATAGTTACCAGTACAGAAATCCTCAAATTCCCTAAATAATTAACGTAGCACGAATCTCATCTCATGAATCCCGATCGATTGATCCTGCACATCCCCCCACAGAGCCAATTTGACACAGTAACTGCAATTTTATTTCACACTAAATATTTACAGCCTCATAGAATTACAATAGAAACTTTGTTACCATTGCAGTCACTGCATCGGTATATTTTCCATCGTCGATAAGTACGTAAACGACCCGTACCTTTGAATGGTAAATTAAACCTCTGCTGACGTCCAGCACAAATAAAACCTACACAATGTACATACGTATTACGTTAAATATTTATTACTTTCGGTTGGAACCCCGCATGCTTGCCGCAAATTTTCTACCTGTAAAAAACAGCTGATCACGCGAGACATGCAACTTTTAGCGTAGTCCACGGATTCTCCTAATTCCAAATAAATAAAACGAATAGAGACAAAAGAACGATTTTTCGCAGCAATTCAATGATTCAGATTTATAGAAATGCGAATACATGACGGAATTGTTGTGCAGCTATTTCGTGGATCATGAGAGCATTTCGAAACAGCTGCAACGAAAAGAAAAAAAAAAGGTAAGGCGCAAGTAGGTAGATAGAGAGAAAGTACCGCGCTGCTACTAAATACGGCAAAGGGCCCCTACACGTGCAAGGGAATCTTGAACGACTAACGCCTGTGCGCTCGCCCCTCGGGCGACCATTTTGTTTTAGCGTCATGTCACGTCGTGGCCTACTTTGGAGCACAACTCTCCACGTGCCACGGTCGTCGACCCCTTCTCTAGTCGTGGGCCGTTCCACTCCGAATCTCTTGTATGTATGCTGTATTCAAGTTGCTTATTGCTCCACCGGGGACAGGCGTGTACTGCGTTTAAACTTTTATGAAAATCTTTCGTACCTGCTTTCCGATCAATTAACTACGAGCGAAAAAAACAACAACAACAAAAACATGTTCTCGATCCTAATACTAGTTGTATGTACACATGCAATTAGTTGTGCACATACGACTCGTTTTACACGCGGAATACTATAAAGAATAATTGGGAAACAAATAATGGGAACTAGGGCATTTGGCTAGAAGCGAACAAGTGTTCAGTTGCAATCAAACATAAATCATGTATTTATGATCTCTGTTTCATAAATAACGTGCTTATGATTTTTGTTTCACAAATTACCTATTTATGATTTTTATTGTTTCATAAGTCGCGTGTTTGGCAATTTTCTTTGATAAATCATCTATCCATTGTTTCACTTTTCGAAATAATTTGTGTATAATTTATGTTTCAGAAATTATCTATTTTTATGATTTTGCGACCGAACAGCAGAAGTCCATCGAAGTGCATGTGTTTTGCGAAACTGCTTAGATTCTCGAAACTAAAATAAGCCTGTGTATACACATAAGTTACTACGCGTTTCATAGAACGTGCAAACAATTACATAGAATCCACCAATGTAATGAACAGCCTGTAAATACGTAAATGTTGAAGTTTCGATGACAAAGTTTGGCTTTGACGTAACCGAGAAAACTGGGCGCCGAGTATATTGAAGCAGCAAGATGGAAATTCAGCACGAGGTAAAGTGGCAAAGTGGAGACCGGGTGAAACCGAGTTAAAGGCTAACGGGGATGAGAGAACGCGAGGGCCGAGTATTGATCTCCGTGCGTAGTGGTGGTTGACACATTTAGCAGACGCCGCGTATCGTCGAGTTTTACCAATGACATAATGAACACCAAATCATCCAACTCACCGCAGTCTCGTATTGGTAAATTGAGTGAGTATCAATAGTTGTCAATACAACGATATTAGCGTGTCGACAAGTGTACGGGACGTTCGCTGTCCATTTCTCCACTTTCTTTTCGTACTTCTCGACACTCTCCATTTCTTACTTTGCTTCTGTACTTCGAATTTTACTCGTACGAAGAGTAATTTAAAAAAAGTTGTTTTTTCATTTTTTTTCTATATCTCATATAATCTGATTTTTTTATATGATCAAATTTAAGGCCAATTGTTTGAACATTATTTCAGGAAGTTCGTTTTTCTAAGTGCAATTTCTGGATGTTTTTATATATTTCTTTAACTTGTTACCGTTGAAAATTGTGAAAATGGTTGCAACCTTGAATATTGCTTGCTCATTTTTGTGGCCGTACACAA
This sequence comes from Clistopyga incitator, assembly GCA_947507545.1. NCBI lineage: Eukaryota > Metazoa > Arthropoda > Insecta > Hymenoptera > Ichneumonidae > Clistopyga > Clistopyga incitator. Next base: position 6,620,187 of record OX382177.1, read on the forward strand.
AGCCTTCTATATGAGAAAGTTTATTGCTCAATTTTGAGATTTACGACGAATTTTCTAGATTCGTAGCTTAATCTGTTTTCGAGTGAAGCATTGTCAAAATAGTATGCATGTAAAAAAACTTTTTCATGAAAAACTAGCAACGCACTTTGCTTGCACTCGTTTTTTTTCTTGTGGCTAAACATTACATTTGCATGTTTAGACGATCCGACTTTCGATGTGCCTGTTTTTTTTTACGGGATGCAAAATACTGTTTATTCCACAGTGAAAAATACAGGCATTCAAAACGCGCGCGATTCGTGACTGCGGCGAACGTAAGTCTGAAGTTGGCTACACGTCAAAGCCTTCGACGACCAATCAGAATGTTTGAATTGCTTGAGCTCAGTTTTCGATATTTCGATTTTCGATGCGCCGTGTCTTTTTTAAGAGAGGATAATGTTCGACACGTGGGCGAAATGGTACGTTTATAAACGTACAAGGGTTTTTCCAGCAAAAAATATTGCATGCGCCTATAAACGGATCACATTTCGCCTTTTTATCGAAAATTACAACGTTTACACCGTCGAAACTATGCAAAAGTATCTACAGCATTTTTCTAAAAGACCGTACCGCAAAGCGCCACTTTCGTCACCATTAAGAGGCAGGAAAAGCGGGTCTTTTCGTGTATCTGTTACAAATTTTAAACAAACCATGCAAATACGGTTTTCTATAAAATCATAACCTTCTTATCAATTTTGCCCAAATTCTATACCACATATTGCATGACCTTGTTCTGTATAATACTCAGTTTTAGACGCACAGCTAAAAAATGTTATAAAATATATACCAAGTAAGAATAATGATCATTACTCTTATACGTGGCATTAAAACGTGACCTGATTCGCTCGAGTAGTCACGAGTTCTGGTACTATGAATTTTAGGCCCTTCATCACACATACACACACACACATACGCACATCCGGACAATTTTTGTAACCCACTTTCCTCGACGTTTCAGTTGATTTCGGGTGTGCTAACCCGAAAACATAAGAAACAAAAAATAAAACACCTTCCTCTGCGTAAAAAAGTGCCTATTAATAATCAAAATAATTATTTTCCCATGGAATGAACTGAAAACCATCTTTCAACAGAACCTTATATCAGTTCAAAATCTTATCTGTATAGTAATATAGTAAATTTGTTCATGAAGACAGAATCGATTGAGGAAAATGCGATTGAGTGAAATGGGAATTGATTCAGGGCGGTGTCAAATAGGTCGGTGCTCTCAACTTGTGCCGATTAGGAATAGCAGCGAATAGTCAGAAATAGCCAAGAGGAAACGCGGCGACGGTAGCAGAGGCAGCAGCAGCAGCGGCGGCGCCTGGTTGGGATTCCAAGTGCGCGATGTCGGTCGGTGCTGCTTCGCCCGCTCGCACTCGGAGGGTCGATGGGTCGATGGGTTGGTAGGTTGGTGAGTTGATGGTATTCAGTCGCTGCTGCTGCTGCTATATGCCTGCCTGCCACGAGTGTTGCCGGGCCTGCGAAAGGGAGCGGGGAGCCACGGGGGCCAACCGTGTTTGATCAATACTCTACACTAGCTCCTGTCACTAGCTTGCTTGTCTACTGACGCTGCATGGTAACAGTACAGGAATACGAAAAGGAGACTCGATCTGCTCCCGCTTTCTTATGTCTTCTACATCCAGATTTATTGTTATTATATTTATAATTATCATCAATATATATATAGGTGATTCCCCTAATTATGGACTAAATTCTGTACCTCACCTCGATAGTCGATTTGGCTGTAACTTTCTTTATGTTGAATATACCGGGAAAAATAGTTGCTTGAATTTTTAAGACATGTTTTTGGAGGTGTCTTCAGGGTCGTCTAAAAAGAAAATTATTAAGAGGAAAAGGTCACGGTATATTCTTACCTAACGAAGTCTTACCGTTTTTTAAAATAATACTGTGGATCGGATCGGAAAATTTTGAAGCGGTGAAAATCGGATTATAACTTCGTAAACGGGTTTTGAAAGGGTTTCCCTTACTCGATTGTTGATTGCGTATTTTTCACTCGATACATGTTTTTTTCAGAGCGGGACATCGATGGGTTGTTTGAATACACATTTTTTTGTTTTAAACGAAACCGGGTTTATTAAATTGTCAGTCACAAAAAAATGTATCTCTGACTCTGGAAAAAAATTTTGTGTGCATAGAAATATTTTCAGCTTTTTCATAAAAATACACAATAAACAATCAAGGAAGGAGAACCCTTTTAAAACCCATTTATTAGCTATTAATCCATTTTTACTAGTAGCTACTAACAGTTTGAAATGCTGATACTTTTTTACGTAAGAATATATCTTCACCTCTTTTTAGAGAACATTAATCCTGTGTTAAAATGATTGAAAAAAAAAATCGCAATAACTTGATACCTTTAGGAAACCTTGAAGACACCCCAAAAAAATCTTCAAGTAACTATCTTTCATGATATATTCAACAATTGGCGAAATCACCCATATATTCAATCATAATTAATAGTAGCTATATCGCAATAATAGAAGAGGTCATCGTGATTTGCAATAGCACATAATGACCGGTAATATTTTAGTGACAGGAAATATTGGTATGCTTTTTTATTCTTCTGGAAAGGAAAGAAAAATAATAAAAATCGTTTTTTCGGTCGAGGTACAAACTATCCTTCGAAATCGAATTAAGAAAAAAGCACCAAAAAACATGAGTTTTTAACGCAATTTAGAAAAAACAAGAATTATTTTTTATAACACTCTATTCTAAGTTGCTTGTCTACTCACGCTGCATGGTAACAGTACAGAAATATGAAACGAAACCCGGCCTGCTTCCGAATTCTTATGTCTTGCACATTCAGATGTATCATTACAATATCTATAATCATCATCCATAGTGTCTATAGCGTAATAATAGAAGAGGTCATCAAAGCATCTGAAAAGCAAAGTATAATAGAAAATCGTCTTTTAAGTTAAATTGCAAACTATCGTTCGAAATTAAATTAAGAAAATAGCGCCACCAAAAATGAGCTTTTAACGAAATTTAGAAAAAAAAAGACAATTATTTTTTTATAATATGAAAGACATGATGAACTTGGTCCCTAATATTCAAACGGCAGGCGATATATGTACGTGATCTTAATGCAATGATTAATAATGAAAATCCCGTTAAGAATAAAAAAAGGATTTAAAACAAAAAAGCGAGAACTTAAATGTCCATCTAACGCAGCTTAAAAAAAAAGAAAATATTATTTGCTTTTATAGTATTAGGCATATGATGAAAACAATGTAATTTTTTCATTTATTTTTCTTTGCCTTTCTTGCATATAAAAAATAAGAATAACCTGTGACGATGGAAGAAATTCCGGTGATTTTTCAAGGGAGATCTATAAACGCTATATAGTTTTCGCTATATAGATCTATAATTGGTTGGCAAAGAATTTCTAAGATAAATCGTAAAGAGCAATTCAGGACTCAGTTAACAATCGTTAATCGTCATACCACTTTCTTCTTATAAAAGAGAAATGAAATTTCTACTATTTCACAGAATTCCTTTCAGTGCGGAGCAGCGAGAAGCAGGGAACTTGGCTGCTATGAAAACCTCAACGGGAAAATAAATGTTCCGTTATGATATAGGGGCCCCCTACCACCATATACGATGCCTACGATGGGAAACACGTGCAATCGACGCAGCTCAACACGTGCCTAAAGGTCGTTGCACCCGAAGCCACTCATAATGCAGCATTTTTCTAAACCCAATAATGAATGAAGCTATTGGAAACCTGGAAATCTCCTTTTCATGTTGTTCTTAAACCAAAAAAAAGCTATTTATAATAAACTAATGCACTTATTATTAACATATGCAACGACAGACTGAAGATTTAATCAGAATTACAGTAATTTGTACAAGCATAAATTTAAAAAAAGAACCTCCGATATTGATAGCGATAATACTACTAATTTTGCCATAAAATAGTATTAACAATCCTGAGACCCAAAAATCACTTATAATTAAAAAAAAAATTATCGAACAATTAGACTAACAAATTTTTTAGTTTTATATGGAATTACTTTCCAGACTTTTCTGAATATATATATATATTTTTTAAAGCATTTTCTAAGGAATTTTTTATATGTACAGAAAATTTTCCGAATTTCATGGGAATTTTTTTCTGGCCATTCCATGGATATGGCGATTTCTCTGAGTGTAGAAATGTGTTGAAGGAAAAATTTAATCTACGTGTAATATTATTCTAGTGTACTTTACTATTATTGTCATTATTATTGTTATTATTCCTTACATGGTAGAAATGGATGGGAAGTGCCTTGGTATGTGTATTCACACGAGCCACTGGCGGTAGGTAAACGGGGCCAACAGAACTCGCGCTCGGGGAGCGTTCTCGTTGCCATAGGCAACTGCATCGACCGATTCCATCCATCCAACCCCATAACATTGCGTACCTTTGTGTGATGGAGCCCCTCTGACATTTGGCGGTTCGAAGAGCGAGAAAGAAAGGGAGAGCCAAAGAGAGGAAGCGGAGGAAAACCGATGACAGTAATCTTGTCAACATAAAGGATCTTCTAGCTGAACTCAAACGCCCATCATTCCACCAGATAAATTATTTTATATTGCCCCGTATATACAAAATCTCTTAGACATTGAAATATGCTCGTTATCTCATTTTATTCCTCGTTATGTCAAGATTTCCCAATTTTATACGTAAAATTGAATAGCATATCAGCGAAGAGCTGCTTTATGAATGAAACGAGTGAGTGGCAATTTCAGTTTGTGTCGAGTAAACACGCGTGAATAAAAGTTTGGACACACACACACATTATGTTTTTTATTTGAGAGAGATAGAGAAGGCCTTGCATTCATAAAAAATAGTTAATTCGAGTTTTTTGTGTCAGTGCATTCAAAATGTTCTGAAACGTCGAGAAAAGTGATATGGAAAAATTGAATCTATGGTGCGTGTGTCTGTGTGCGTTTGATGGAGGGTCTAAAATTCTTATCACTATACTCATGAACTGCTCGATCAGATAAGTACAATTTTTGTGCCATGTAGAGTTCTAATCAATCTTTACTTGGTACATTTTTTATAGAAATCGTATGACGCATTCTATTCTTATGAGGTTCTTAAAAATTTGAAAAATGCCTATAAACGGTGCAACACAAACGAAATTTTCATGGTGTTTGAATTAAAAAAAAAAAATTAACGTTATTGCATTAACTTTCTAAAAATTTGATTTAGCCAGAAATTTTCCATACTGAGAAAAGAATATTCAATGATGCCGCAATATCTAATTTAGTTTTTTTTACTTTTTATATTTTAAGGGTAGAAATATTTAAAAAACCCGAAGAGACACGTTATAAAGATTTTTTTTAAACCATGTTTCCGGTTTGTCTTTTTTAAGGCGTTTATTAGAGAAGAAAGACCTAAGGGATATTAAAAAATCCTTGAAAACACATTAAGCCCCCCCCCCCTTACCAGAAAATGGTACTTCCCCCACCACACCTCAAAATTTTGAAACCCATTTATTCCTAAACTACTCAACAGATAAATCTCCGATTTTGAGAGAACGCGCGGAATTACGGCAGAAATGAGCCAAGCCCGCTGGCTCCTGGAAATTCGAGGGTATTCGTCCCTGAGAACCGGAAATAAGAAATTGAGGTTAGGTGCGAGAGAGACATAAGGCGATGAAAATCCGCCTTAAGGATAGAATAGCGAAAAAAACTTCTTGCTCGTGAGTGATCACATTGTAAAAAGAACATATATATCCGTCTCGAGCGCATAAAACCCAATTTTTGCACCTTGTGAAATAAAGTACTATTGTGCACGTCTCCGTAGCGCAGCGTTCATTCAAATGCCGGTTTACCCTACTTACCACTTTAGCGATATCTACGTATCGATCAGTCCTAAGTGTATTCGGGTTATTATTTATTACTCTACCAAAATGTCCTGGACGTAAATGGCGACAATTCCATCTACAATCAATAGCTGCGAAGCCACCGAGAGATTTTATTCGTTCGCATATGCCACGAGCTCTCGCACGGACGTGCTACCTACTAAGTACTCCACTACGCAGATGCGGTCAGTACGATTTGGTGCACTGTAGCAGGCTAGCAGCGCCGGGAGAACAGCGGCAATGCGGCGCGCGCGATGCGGTGCGGCGAGATGCTACCGCGGGCGACGCCGTTCCCCGACGATCGATAGGTACTCGGCCGTACATACGTCCGCTACGTCGCACAAACTCCTCTGCGTTTAAAATGAAGAAAAAAAAAACAAAAAACGCTAGTAATACTCAGCTCCGCACGAAAACTCCAAGGGCTAAAAAACGATTAGTGTTGTGCGTGTCCTCACTCGTTGTCCCACGGGAATAACAGACAGCAATGTATTGTTTTGTCGTCGTCCTCGAAACGTACTGAAGTGTTTGGACGTGAAGAGATGAAAACAATTTTTCATATGCCGACGACAAAAGGTAAACCGAACAAAAATCGCCGCTCGTGTTTGTACAGAACGACGACGAGTTGGGTGCCGAACTGTGACCACACCATGATTACAGAACTATTCGCTGCTTTCGATTGAGTTCCCGTACTCGAGTACCGCTATGCGGGTAATTTGCAATTGTTAACGATGTTGGAAACTTGGCGTTTGATAAGCGACGCTATTATTAAGTTTTTTTGTTTTTTAAATGTGTATTGGGGATTTCTTTCTTCGTGATAATATTTTTTGTTCAAGTTATTTTTGTTTGTTTCTTGGAGATTTTCTTTCTATGGTTTTCCATTTTTGTATAGTTTTTTCTATGTACGAGACTTCGAAGGGACGAGAGTTGGATAAAATGATAATATGAATAGATAAAATTAAAGAATGTGAATATTGAAAATATTCAAAAATTGGAGGAAAAGAAGACATTTGTAGCACTTTGCACGAATTAAATCAGTGCTGCGCGTATAGAAACGTTTCTACAATTTCTGGTGCTCTAATTAATTCTTCCGAGGGTTTATTTACGTACTACGATTAAGTCTTACTATATTAATACATTCGTATTCGTGATATCGTAATGAAATCGACAGATATATACAAATATTCGACGTCACTTTTGATTATCCAGTTTTTTAAGAAGATTGAACCGTAATATTAGTTCGGACATGAGGAGAAATAGCTAATTTCGTTTATTGCAAGATGCTTTATCGATTGTCTGTCTACATTTTTTATAAAATTGATTATTAAAAAAAATGTAGCGTTTGGATATCCTATCTTGACTCAACATCAGGCATACAAAAGGCCGTAACTTTTGATTAACTAACAGTATAAAACATCTGGTCGGTCAGTTGGTAAAGCAACTTTCACTGAAAAGAATGTGCTATTGTTCGTCATAAACGGACAGATATTACGGTTTATTCGTGAAACAAACTGCACGAAAAACAATCGCATCGAACATATGCATATATTAGTCGATTTCTTAGGAAATCACCCACGAACGTATTATAGATTATTATACATTAAGAAAAATATTAAAAGATCACAAACCAGTGAATGAAGCAATTAGAAATTTTAGAAACACATTTGGCCGCATTCATAACTGATTTGTCATTTCCACGATGAATCGAATGACATTTTATGAAATTCTATTTATAATTTCCGTGTGTCTACGATAAACCTAGAGAAACCTGCAAGCCACTGTGATTCTCTATATATACACACGAGACTCAAGCTGCAAATAATGGAGACCGCTCGATTCTAAGTATAATCGGATGATGCGATAGAATTTTATTCTGGAAACATGCACAATTTCAAGCGCTTTTCAAGTGGTCACAATCGACAGTTTGAAGGGAAGCGGATTTCCGACAGGACACGCGACGGTCACTCTCTTTTATTTATTTCGCTGCTGAAGACTATAACTATATTTTCTGAAAACAATGAGAGCGTTTCGTAGCCACGACTCAAGGTAATACGGCAACGTAACGCCGAGTGCGTACACAGTTTATTCCTTCATTGACTAATACAGGAAACAAAAATATACATAATGGCATTCACGGGTTTACGTAACCGTCTGCATACGTGCAAATAAATAGCAGGGCATATCTCAAGTTAACGCCATTAATTCATCGTGCCACAAGTAGTTTCGTATCGTGTGATTATTCGTCATTGTAGATTCGAATTAAAATCAAATGACGAGAGTTACGCTCAACAGTTTCTGAGAACGTCAACCCACGACTTCGAATCTAAATACAGTTAGGTAGATACTTGAGTCGAAACTGTGATTAGTCGTATCACGAGAGTATAGCCAACAGTCGGCAACACGATTGTAACTCCGTAATTATAACGATGAGTTGCGTATTAATTAATAATTGTTCGTTACCTGCAACCTTGTTTTTAACTGCATTGATATGAACATGGATGCAGAAGAGAACCTTGCCTATTGCTTCCTTATCATTTTAATCGTTTTACAAATGTTCCTGTATGAGGAAGTATTTAATTAATTTTGTCTTTCTCACAGAGGAAGCTTTGTAAAAGATTTTTATGGTAAGGACGCAATGTGCAAAGTATGATTTTGTTTTGAGAAATTTGTAAAATGGAAATTATCAAATTAAGGTGATCCGTTTTTAATTTCGCTCTGTCGAGTTGGTGTGTGTGTGTGTGCAACTTCACCGTGCTCAATTAAAGACATGTAAAGATAAATGATACACACATTCTCGTGTAGAGATGGGTTTTGTACGACTAGGATGTTGCCAACGGATCCGGTGAAGATCCTCAAGGGAAATCTAAATGCACTTAACTACAGGATCGTTACGCAATTAATCTGTCAACCCTAGAGTAATACGCACACCATACTGTAACTCTGGGATTAAATTCGATCGTCCTCTTTTCAAGAAAAGAAGGAATAAATTGCTTCCGACTTTACTCGATGCTAAAAGATACAATTCAATTTTTCACTCTTTAATGTCATTTCACCATTTTTCAATAAAGAAGCAAAGTCTTATTTTTCATCTTTATCTTATTATTTGCTTCCTTTTACGTTATTCATTGTTGAATATTTTGTGCTACACAGTGCAAGCTCTGAAAAATATTATGTAATGCACGAGCAAGAAAGTTATATGAAGGACCAATCACGTTTATGAAAAAGCAATTTTGCCTCTCGCGCACTGACTATATGAACACTCGAATTGTCCTCACCACTTGCCTCTATAACCTTTATTGGCTTCGTGCGAGACTTTCATTCGTGGCCATTTTGGGCAGCCAGCGTTCGAAGCGGCGAAATTGTGCAACAGTAGATAGACGTTTGTCACAGTAATGTATGCTAAAGTACATTGAACAGGGTTATTCCTTATATTTTTTGGATTGATTGACACCATGAGTGCGCTAAAACAAAAGACGACAATTCTGAGTTGAGTTATAAATTATTAGTAACGCATCGGTAGACTTTGAAAATGATTAATTTATAAAAAATCAACTACCTTTAATATTAAAACACTGCTGAGAATTTCTTTGCCCAATGTTAAACCCCTATAGGGCTGTCTCTCCCGCACGTTTTTGGTTTTCGATTCTCCTGAACAAACGGCTTTGAATATCAAAAAACCCGAAACTAAGCTAAACTCTGCAATCCTTGCGCAGATTCTATCGAAATTTGAGCTCTTTCTGCCAAGTTGTTTAGGGGAAAAAAGGTCCCAAAATTTTAAGCTGTGGGGGGAAGTACCACTGCTTTTTAGCGCACAAAGCCAATACGTTTTTGTTTTTCGATTCTCCTGAACAAACGGCTCTAAGTGTCGAAAACCCAAACGTTTAGCAAAACTTTGCAATCCTTCTGCAGATTCTATCAAAATTTGAGCTCTTTCTGCCGAGCAGTTTGGGAAAAAATAGCTTCCAAAATTTTGAGCTGCAGTGGAAAGTGGTGGGGGGAAGTAGGACTGCGCACCTTTTAGCGCACGGAGCCAATACGTGGACCGCAAGATATGAGAAGCTCGCGGGCTTCGACTGTAGTAGCACGAAGCTAAACCGGCCTCCGCAAAATCCGAAGACAGCGATGTCGGTAACAAAGAGAGGTGATGGATTACGTCACAAGCCGAACTACAGCGTACAATACAACCTCGCACGATCCGCGGGATCGTCTGCCGCCTGAGCAACGGTCAAGAACGTTCTCCCTGTACGATAACGGGTATGTCACGAACCCACACGCATAAATACTTACACAGCGGCTGCCCTTATACATATATATATGTGAAGCGCAGAGTGTTCGAATCTGACTATAGTTACGATAAGTATAAGTCGACAGTCGAGGGGCGTATACTACGAACTGCCGAGGGCAGATAACATGGACATTCCGTATACACGTATGCATATATGTATACGTAAAGTGTGCATAAGTGTGCATGCGTACGAATACCACAATGGTCGATAAGTGCCACTACGCAATCCGCGGAATACATAGCAAGTTCTCTACAGGAAGAGGAAGCAGATATGTGATACAACAGTCAAGTATTATAGCTGATTGTAGTAACATACTTATTCGATAGCCGTGGTTCTCTTTTTCTCAGACTGCGATTAGTTGGATGACCACACAGGCCATGTACCGAGCCACATTCTAACTAATAGTATCATGATACATGCGCATTCCACGCACGTGTCTATGACATGGCGATCACTAAAAAGTTTGAAGATCTTTCGGACTTTTCTGCGACCTGCGAATTTTCCTAACATTTCAATGACCGTTTGAATACTTCCGTGACTTTTTCATGATCATTTTAACCATGTGGTTAATTTCACCTGACTTTGTCCTTTGTGTACAACCCAAAATTTTCCAGTGTGCGTATTCTTCAGTTTTCACGTTTCCCCAAATTTTGCCTGACTGCTGATCACCATTTATGATTGTGCATCAACTCCTCGAATTATTTAGGCTGATCTTTAGCCTCCTGAATATTACATGTAATAATCATTGTAATAATAATAATAACATTCTAACTAATAGTATCATGGTACATGCGCATTCCACGCACGTGTCTATGACATGGCGATCACTAAAAAGTTTGAAGATCTTTCGGACTTTTCTGCGACCATATGAAAATTTTCCTAACATTTCAATGACCGTTTGAATACTTCCGTGACTTTTTCATGATCATTTTAACCATGTGGTTAATTTCACCTGACTTTGTCCTTTGTGTACAACACAAAATTTTCCAGTGTGCGTATTCTTCAGTTTTCACGTTACCCAAATTTTGTCAGACTGCTGATCACCATTTATGATTGTGCATCAACTCCTCGAATTATTGAGGTTGATCTTTAGCCTCCTGAATATTACATGTAATAATCATTGTCATTATTCGGTCACGGTACTTGTATCGCAAATTGGGGAATTTCCGTGAGCAGTGTATCCTGCATGTAGTCACGCACTATTTCATTCTGTGTTTTGGATCCAAGCGACAAACGTCTGTCACTCTTGTACGTGAACGCATTTCTCGTTTCCCTGTTCCGTGCAAAATCTTACGTAGCAGTGAAGTTCTATCGATATGGATTCAAAATCAAATGTGCAGAGGGAGAATTGAAGCCGTGAGAATTGGAGAATCTGTGATATCAACACCAATTCGTATCTAGGATTGTATTTTGAAAAATCGTTCATTCGGTTTTTTCCCGCTCATGCTCGGTACTTTGATGGGTGATCGCCTGGACTGACCCTGGCGATCAGTACTTTGATCGGTGAACGTCTGGCTTGGCCCAAGTGACCAGTACCGCGATGGATGGCCGCCTCACTGACTCGACCGATCAGTACGTTGATGGGTGAACGTCTTGACCCAGGCGATCAATACCGCGAGGGGTGACCGCCTGACCGACTCGGGCGATCAGTAATTTGATGAGTGAACGTCTAGCTTGACCCAAGCGACCAGTTCCGCGATGGGTGACCGCCTGACTAACTTTTAAGATCAGTACTGCCATGGGTGACCGCCTCACTGACTCTGAAGATCAGTACCGCGATGGGTCACCGCCTGAGTCCAGCGATCAATACTTAGATGAGTGCCCGTCTGACTATCCCTGACAATCAGTACCTCGATGGGCGACCTCCTGAATAAGTCCCTACTGGGATTGATAACCACTCTAATAATTTCAATTTCGCAAACCATGACGTCAAGAGCCACCCAAAAAAATGAGTAGCCCTATACCCAAAATACTATTTTCCCAGCCACTGATGATTCAAAAATTTCCCAAGCCCAAATACAAATTCAGAACTACCGCCTGAAGCTCTCGAGCCACAATAACCTGCTAGTAACATATAAAACAGCATATGATGCTTAGCCGTCAGGCAGGAACAAAGAAGACGAAAAGAAAGGAAAGAAAAAAAATGATAGAACCACCGATACAGCGATCTCACGAGTCAGCTATCCGCTACTTTTCAGCGAGTAGCAATGCGGCAAGCTACATATATTAACTACACTGCCTGTAGTAGTACTGTGTGCAGAGCTGGGGGAGGGAAGCGCATGCGCGCCGCGCTATGTGAGTCAAGGACGACACGTGCGGCTCGGCCCGACCTACTTACATTCTCGTACTTCGGACGAAATCGGCCGACTCTCCGAACTTGAACGAACATAGTAAAAATTAAATAGGACGCCGGTGCGTTACAGGGGCGTAACCGACGACAACTACGTCGATGCGGTACTCGTACTGTACATGTATATACCTATATCTACATATATGTGGATCTACCGAGTTCCGCATGTGTGGCAATACAGTTTTTCGTCGGCTAATCTAATATTTTGTTTCGATGCCCGCGTAAAAATAATTTTCAAATTGAGATCACAAATCAACTCACATAAAAAGTGCGGCTTTTCAGATGCGGTAAAACGAAATATCTATGAACATTTTTGAACGATTCAAGACAATTTTTAGCGGATCGAAAATCTTTCGATTTTACTAATTTGAGATACTTATCACAAAAGTTGCGAAAATTAAGTTTTTAATCAAATTGGTGTCAAATCGATCCTAAAATCAGTTTGAACTCTTTAAAGATTTTTCGTTGTGCATTACAAAAATAATATCTGAAAAATAGCACTTTTTGTTGCACTTTTAATTCGCACAGTTTAATCTAATTATTTTTAAGCGGATGGACACTAATGAATAAAAAAAAAGGTACTGTTCGTACTGGACTGTGTTACAATGTTAGTTATTGGGACGGGTTACGATTATACAGACTCTATACTCTAGGAGTATACGCTCGTTCTCTCTTTGTAGAACGGAGAGACATTGCGGGCACACGCGGCTACCGAAATAGAAGGGCGGCCTAGCAGCCACGGGATAAAGGGGGACGTTTCATAACTCAAAGCTACGTTTGCAACCGGGTCCTATTTAAAGATGCAGCTGAAGGCTTCCCGTGTCGCTAGCACATATTATTTCTCGTAGTACATTATTCGTTGCGCGGGCTTTAAATACCTGCCTAAGTACTTGATGAATTGGAATTTTATTCATTCTACCTCTCGAGAACATTTCAATTTGCTGTTTTAGCGTCGCTGGTATTTTCTACGTTGAGCCGAGCTCGCCGCGAGGTTTTTCCAAAGCGTTTACAGCCGTGCACGAGACGCGGGATTTTCTCTGTGACATAACGCGGATGCAAAATATCGCGGTGCTGCTGTTGTCGCATCTGACTGCACAACGCATCGGGAAAACCGGTCGCGCACATACGAAAAAATTCGTTCGTCGACCGATGATCTTTTTCGACTATTTGATGGCTCAACGCTTGAGAGGAACGTCGATAGTTTATTGGAATTATTTTCTGAAACATTGGTGAAAAAAAATGTTGGTTAGATTGTTTGTGACATTGACGATATTCATTTGTGAGATAAAAATAAAAATTGGTTTGTAAGATTTTCAAAAAATCTTCATCTACCAAATTTTGGAGAAAAAGCTAACCAGACATCCTATCGGTAAAATCATCGGTATACACATGAGGTATCCATTATTAAATGGATTGCGTTTTTAGTTCACCTCATGGATTTTCTAAAAAAAATTACAGTACTTTCTATTTGTTACTTGAGAGAAGTGTCGGTATCGCATTTTTCAAGTAACAAATAGAAAAAAGAGTATCTTCTAAAACGTTGCATTTTCAAATCTCCAAAAAAATCTTCAGCCCCCTCTCAAATAGTACCACAAAACTGATAAATTTTGAAAAACCATATATCCAAATGAACAGTGTTTTCAATGACTGTGATATAAAAATGATAACTATGACCTCAATGCACAAAAGAATAAAAACATTGACATGCCTAAACGTTTTTTGAATTAACGAATAATTCTAAAACACTGAAATTAACAAATCTTAATAAAATTCTCAAATAATTCTACAAAAGTGGCAAATTTTCGATACCGAAGTTATCGGCCAAAAGAATGTGCCCAATTGATGAAAGAATCTCTCGTAATACACGAACGCATAATGTGAAAAAGTGCGTGTATCACAGCGTGATACCGAGCCGCTGCACATGCTGCGCTGTAGATAGAGTAAACGATTATGAAAGAGGTAGCGCTAGTAATCGTTCAGAGGGAGTGGAGATGAGAGGAGTGGCGGAAATTGCTTGGGTGACGCTGCTCAGAGCATACGAGTGGCTTCCATTGCGGCAACGTCGGCCTCTGCGGCCTGCGCTGTTCTTACTGACCCACTTATTGCTGCTGCTGCTGCTGCTGCTGACACCAACCGTAATCGATAGAATTAAATAGGTCGAAGGCTAATGCCGAATGCCCTATTATACTATGTCGTATACCTATCCCATATATATACTTACATACATAACATACACACACACACACACACATGTACATAAACATATACTTATCTATATATATATACAAAACCGCTTATATCGCATGACCCTATTTATCCAAGTTTAGAGAAAACTCGTTAAATTATGGATTTTCTTATGAAGACACGAGACATTCGGCGCTTGGTTTAGCGAATTGTGGCGGGACGACGAAGAACGGACGTCGTTGCGCGAGGAAGAATCGTCGAATAGGGAGGAAGATCGTGCGCGCGGAGCCAATCAATGAGGCCCTCGCGAATACAAACCTATCGTCGCACACGGAGCCGCAGGAAGCGCGCGCACGCGGCTAACATTAATCAAGCTTTTCCGCGGGTTATTCGGCCAGTTCCTAGCCGACGGTTTGACCAGTTGCCATCCGAGCGCTGTTGTACGCGCAATCCAAAGAGCTTCGTTCTGGCGCTGCTCGCGTTAGGTGGGTTGGCCGCGATCATGGCGCTGCGGAATATAAAGGGGGGTATAAACGGGCTGAGGTCGCGAGAGTTATGCCAGTTCGCGCCAATGAGAGCCCGGAGAACCGGGAGCAGCCAATACCGGCGGGGCTAACCGCGGTTGCGCGGTTATTCCCGCGACAACCGCGGTGGGGGAATTCCCGAGGAGTGGGACGAATTACCGCAGCGACGAATATCCCGAGAAAGTGGAACACATCCTCGTTCGTCGGAGCCCGTCTTGGAAGTTGGTTCTGTGCTCCGAGTTATCTCTCGTTCTCTCGTCAGTGTGTTATCGGTAATGCCCGTCTAATCATTCGAGTATCCTTCAGTCGAATCGCAGTCCCCCGCGTGTACATTTAAGACAATCTCTAAAATAAAGAAAAGGAACAAAGAAAGCCGATTTCGTAGCCCAAATCACGAAAGATCGAAAAATTATCCGAACATTTTTATTCTCAATTCATTGATCGGGTTAAAAGTTATCGCGTTATCTCGACCGTTGTGTCCATTTTTTGCGATTTTTCTATCATTTTGTGTTTCACCAGTAAATCCTGATAATAGAAGATCGGTAAAGTGACCGGATCGCGAAAGAAATTCACCGGATATCAACGGCTGCTGTTGGCTTCCGATCTTCGGCATTACATTCTACATATACATATACTATATGTACACAAATATATATAGACAAAAAGAAAAAAAAACGCGATCCCGCGTAAAACGCTTGCCGATTTTTGCCGTATTTCCAACGGAAATCGAACAACCTTTGTCCGAAATATTCGCGACGCCCGATTGCGCCATATTGAACCGCGTGTAACGAACAATCCGCGATCGCACGACCGTTACCTTGAAACTAATCTAGAAATGGCTTCGAATCGGTAAAAAAGAAAAAATCTTAGTGAGTCCGAGCTTTGCTATGACTGCGTCAAGTCTGTTCGACGTTAATTGGAAATTTACCAGTGGATTTACATTATAACATACCGAGTGAAAAAAAAAGAGAAAAAAAAAAACGCGGGCTTTTCATCAGCAGCGGTCATCCCGACATCGTCTCAAGGTGATGTGACACCGTGGCAGACCCGGAGGGAAGAAAAAATCGATTTAATCTTTTCAGAGATAGCAGATGTCATCGGTCATCGTCGAGTCATCAGCGGCCGCACTACATTAAATTCATTCCAAGTCTGATGTCTCGCTTTTGCTCGAAATTCCCATCGCTAATCTCTGAGAATAATTCAATCGATAAAAATCCGCCCTCTCGAGTCCTTATCGCGCTATTTTTACAAAAATCACTCAAATCTCGAACAAACAAAAACGCTAAAATTAGTCAATCAGCCCGCGAACCATAAAAACCATTAAGCACAATAATCCAAGTCGAATCCGTTCTCCACCAAACCTATCTATCAAAATTTCGATCCAGATTGCATTCCGCATTTCGCTGTTGGTGCAATCACTATGACATCATGTGTCGAGCTACCGTAGGAAAATTTCCCTGAAATTAACGTAAGATTTCTCACCTCCCGCGCGGTGAATCTCGAAATAAATGCGTTATGAAAACTGGTATAAAGGGAAGAGAGAGAGAGGGAAAGAAGAGAAAAGGAAGAAACTAAGAAAGAAGAAAAAGAAAAAATACCAAATGAACCGGGCTTTTGCATCACCGTTTTGTGCTACACCAGCAGCAGCAGCAGCAGCAGAGTGGGTAAAGATGGCGTCGTCAGGATGGTAGAACGATGGGGGCCACGAGCAGACAGAGACGGAGCCAGAGCTCGGCGGCCGCGCGAGCTTGTGGTGTGGGGTTACTGTGACGCAATCGTCACGTGATACAGCCGTGACTAGCTTCTAGCTGGGGCAGTGTGTGATCTAACGTTCTCCACACCAGTTGGTCGGTAGCTGCGCTCAGCCAAGAACCGCGCGCTACGCAGCTTCGCGCCTGCGATTTGCCCCACCGATATAATTCAACATACGAAATCCCCGAGCATAACGGAATTTCGAAGGAAAAACGATAAGCAAGGGGTCACATTGGTTGGTCCCTTAAGGCCACAAGCTCCGAACCGAACGTTGTGACCTTACGACAATGTCCGGGGGGACAAAACAAAAATCGCCACAATCGGTCGCTGGGTCAGTGGGGGTGAGAAACTGGCTTGGCTCTATATCTCAAAACAGTCAGTCTTTTTCTCTCTCCTATCGACTTTGCGACAACACACCGAGCGAACGGTCAACATTCTCGTCTTCGACATCACAACGATATATAGATGTTTCTTTTTATTGTTTTCTTCTTCTTTTTTTTTCTTCTTTCGTCAGACTTAACGATCGGTAGACTCAGCAGTGAAACCTGTGTTCCCCCAGCTGTACGTACGCTATATATTGCAAAAAAAAGCATTCAGAGGCTCTGGGTTCATGGAATACACTGCGGCGAGCTCTAACAATCATCTCTTGTACGACTTTGTAATTACACACGATTCGGTTGTTACGTAACGGCATTAACTTCTTTATGCGGAAGTACGTTGGATGGAAAATTTTTTTATCTCAAGATTGTTGAAATTTATGAAAAATTATGGGGGCTCAAGATCACACGCGATGCTCTGGATGGTCGAGGGAGAGAAATGATGCTTCAGTGGATTATGAAAATCTCTCGATGGTTGAGGATTTTTAATATTCAACGGCGGAAAAATACTACGACACCAATTCGCGCTCCACGCGATTCCTTCCTTCCATAGAAGTCGTTGGTAATACACAGGTATTACGGTGACGGCAGCGCCAGTAGTAATACACCCTTCACTTGGACTTTCTAAATCCATTTACTTTCGTAATCGCGTGTACGCGCTAGCTCACATACTTGTACTTATTTAGCACGAGTATTTAACACGAGAACACGAGAAATTTATTCTACTCGTAGGTTTAAGCTCGTTTTATATTAATCTTACGTTTTTGTAATCAGTAGCCAAGTAGTTGTGCGTGCTTTGTGTATTTCAATGTACTATTATTACTATCTGGAAAAGTATCGACTCCTATCCCCTTATCCTAATGCTGATAGCTTCGAGTAGACAGCTTTTTCCGATAGTATTACAGCTACCTGTAATTGTTATCAAGGACGGCTAGAGATAAACTTATAATAACTCGAGTTTTTCGTGTTAATTTTTTTTTTTCTAGTCTGTTTCGCAATAGTCAATTTTTTTCAGATTTTCGGTCATGCTTACTACTAATTTTTACACAATAGAATAATTTTCCTTTTTTTTTTACACAATCTTTTTTGATTATCAGTGATTTTTATCTATATTTCGGGAACACAATAAATTGTTATCTTGTAAAAATCTCGCGTTTATCGTTCTAACGAAAAAATTCCTCTCTTGTTTCAGCGTGCGCATTTAGATTTCCCAAAAATAAGTAGGTTTGCTGGTCGGTGAACCTCATAGATAACTTCCAATAAATTTTATTCGATACCGAATCATTTAGGCAATTTTTCTGTATCTATAAAAAAAAATTCCGGATATTATTGATTTTCATTCGCATTTTAAAAAATTTATTTTTATCTTGCAGAATTTACGCGTCTAGCGGCTTAATGAAAATAATTCCTCTCTCGTTTCAGCGCGCGCATTCAGATAAAGTGGCTTGAGAAAAAATAGATAAGCTGATCAGTGCCTGAAGATAAGTTCCAATAAATTTTATGCAATTCCACATCATTTTGGCATTATATCTATACCATGGAATAAACAAAATTCCAATATCATCGATTTTCATCTACACTTTGAAAACATCTATTTTTATCTTATGGAATTGACGCGTCTGTCGCGTCCTAACGAGAAAAATTCCTCTATCGCCAGAGCGCGCGCGCTCGGCGAGCTCGAGAATAAATAGGTTAGCCGGTCGGTATGCCACCATGTTCGATTCGCAAAGCTCTTCGGCCGCCATCTTTTTTTTCTGGATTCGCAAGCGCACATGTGCCCCAACTTTCCGCATCGCAACGAAAGTCGTGCCGCATATATATGCATACATACATATATAATAATCATATATCCACCTCGTGCGAATATCACGTTGCCCACGTCGGTTATGCACGATAATCGTCATTACTCATCGCAGTGACGGAGATAAATGCAGAGCGTCTGCCTAAAATACGTCACGCTCAGCGATAATTCGATGAAAAAATATTCGAGTCTACTTCCTTGTATTCCGTCGTGACGCATTATATCGAATACAAGGTAGTGAAGTAGTGTTGGTAAACCACGCATTATAATAATAATAATAAACCTCTGTACTCTTTTCACGGAGGCGTTTGAATATTTCTAAAGAAAATCCATACGCACTCGAAATATCAAACGTTATCTCGGTAATGTACGCGTGTATTTGTGCGAAAATTTTCATGTAGCTTTGCCTTTATAAGATAGCGAGGTACGTGTAGTTGAGGCTTTTGATATGTACGTGTGAGTTGCGGAACCGAGCGCGAGCAGAATGACATCACCGCAGCCAAGCGTCGACGCCTTCTGGCTGTATAATATATAGAGAGGCAGGGCGGGAGGGGAGGGAGAGGCAAAACGACGAGAACTGCGGCGGTCAAAGCGGAGAGAGAGAAAAAAAAATAGTGAGATTTGCCGAGAGGACGAAGAAGGAGGTGGTCACAAGCGTTAGGCGCGGGCATAGCTGTATATGTGTGTAAATGGAATGGGTTAGCCTTGAAGATCGGAAAGAGAAGAAACGCACAGTCTGCGAATATGTTACTGTAGTAGAACTCAAACGTATGCGTATATTAGTATAACATTGAGAATCCGAAGCGTACGATGCCACTCTCGTATTGCATTTCAGTAATTAACGGAATGCGTCCGATGGGCTGTCGCTCACATACTTTGGACTTGGATTTGTGGGACTCAATACCATCATCTTTACGAGTCTCGTATGAGTACTTTGTATCGGAAAGAGGATTGATCGTGAATGCCGCGCTTGCTTTCTTGCAGTACTATTGGTTTTTCAATGGGATCTATTTCAATGGAAAATCGAATATCGACATTTTTTCAAAGGGGTATTCTGAATTGAATAATTGAATGAAATTTCGTTTAAGAAGAATGCAAACAAAATAATTAAATACAATTTTGTTTAAGAAGATTGCAAACAAAATAATGTAATACAATTTCGTTTAAGAAGAATGCAAACAAAATAATTAAATACAATTTCGTTTAAGAAGAATGCAAACAAAATAATTAAATACAATTTTGTTTAAGAAGAATGCAAACAAAATAATGTAATACAATTTCGTTTAAGAAGAATGCAAACAAAATAATCGAATAGGCTATTGTCCAATAAATATCTTGACTAAAGTATAGAAACACAAAAAAAGATGAAAAATTTTCACGAATATGTTTAACGAAATATTTCAGAAAAATATTTGAATGGGGAATTTTACCGACGAAATATAAGAAAAGTAGAACCTTGCACATTGCTTCCTCATTATTTCTCATTTTTTGCAAACGCTACCGCTAAGAGGAAGTATGTTAATCGTTTTTGGCTTAGTCATAGTGGAAGGTTTGTAAAAAGCAAGAAATAATGAGGAAGCGATGTGCAAGGCTCTAAGTTGCATCCTTCTTTTAAATAAATGAATAAAAAACGAAATGTCAGCGAAATTTCTGTTGTCGAGAAGTACTAAGCGAAAAATCATATTCCTGTGAAATCTGAACCCGTCTACCGATCTTTATTAAATTAGATATGTAGCATCACTGAACATTTTTGCTTACACTTTCGCTTTTGTGCTCGCCAAATCACATTTCCTAAAATTTTATGCAATAACGTTAATTGAAAAAAATCTTAAACCTCCACAAAACCTGACCCGCGTTAAAAAGTTTCAATCCGTTGGCTGAAATTTCATTTGAAATTTATATGAAATTAAAATGAAATTTTTATTTAATACAAAATTTTTAGAAATTTTAACTTAAATAAAAACGGAATGCGTCGAGCAATTTTTATAAAATTAGCACCAAATAAAAATTGACCGGTACTTTATATGACCATACATACATACGTTTTATAGATTTATGTAAACCACTTTTCTCGATGTTTAATGCCTTTTTCAGTGTCTTGACGTGAAAATCTCAAGAAAAAAAATGTCCTCTATGAGAAAGCAATAAAATGTTGAAGGTTTACGGTTTGGGTTAACCTGTTTGGAAACATCGAGGGTCTCGCTAGGTGAGAACATATAAGAGAAAATAAAGACTTTCTCTAAACCCAAAAACCCTTCAGTGTCCAAAGATACCAATCCGAAAGCCGTTCACTAAAAATCAATGGATTTCCTTTGTAAAAGCCTGCAACAATACAAATTGGACGTTGAAAAAACAAGCCGATAAAGTTTGAAAAATACTATTTCAAAATTACGCATACAGCATTCTCAAAATAATATTTTCAACTAATTTCGAAAAATTATGCATTCCGAAATTATCCTCTCAAAAATGTTGCAAAAATCTTTCAGAGTCCAATTACAGTTTTTCTTGCTAAAATAATTTTCATTTTTAGCCACCATTTACTAAAATCAAATCCACTTTTCTCCGGAAAAGTCTACAACTTTACCAGGTTAGATAAAAAAAAAAGAAAAAAGATAAAAAGTAAATGGATCAGAATAACGCATGAAATATTCGGCAGAATAATTTTTCTGACCATTAGTTGATCCATTACACTGCAATTATCTTATCGGAAATATTGCGAACATTTTTGAGCGCATTCGGGTATAGTTTTTTTTAAAGAGAAAACTATTGTCATTTCCAACAAACAATTTCAGTGTTTCAAGAACAATATAACAAGTTTGCATTTAAAATATTACGTCGGTGATGTGGAAGACGACGGCTGGCTAAGCTACGGCGTCTCACCGGTTAGCCTTGATCCTTCCAATAGACCAACATAACGACAACTAAGCGCGTCTCTTACGTAAACGCCCGTGTGCATGTGTGAATTGATGCGCGTGTGTATCCGAGCATCTTCCGAGTGCACGCGAGGAGCACGCGTAACCAGCTCGTGTATGTACGTATAAATCCGTGCGTGGGCGCGTGCTGCATGCTCTCCGTGTAAGCCAATATTCATGGCGAGCGGTAGTTGCACCTGTATTATCGAGTAAGTGCTATACAAATAATATACGATCGCGGAAGCAAGTTGTTTAGTGAGATAGTGGGTCAAATAATCGACGCTTGGTATTATTAGAGCGGTATGATAAATGGATACGAAGAGATTCTGAGTTACGATACTTGGGACATGGTATGGCGCGCACATGAATGTTCTTAAGGCCTAAAAGATGTCCCGTTGTTCCCGATGTTCCCACGAAGCTCGCTGTCCCTTCAGAATGGACTAACGACCCTTCTTCTTTTTTCATCTCACTTCACTTCAGTTTTTTCATGTGCTTCATAAACTAAAACATTTTTTTTTCTCGATTGTATTATTCAATTGGCAATAAATATGTAAATTTTTATTTATTTTTGTCAATAAGTTTGAATTTTTTATTGACAACGGAAACCACGAATTTTCGAATAATTTCAACGATTTGCATTGTTCACAAATGCAATATTTATTTGTTTTTGTCAAATACTAAGAACATTGACTTCGAGTGATTGTAATGCAACTAAGTCATTCATTTATTAGTTAAAAAGATGTTACGGTGAACTATGCATTTGATTTTATGAATATTTAAATAGCGAACGTGTTGTTGAAATTATATTTGTTATAATAACATTTTCAGGCATTCCGAGGATTAATCGATATAAAATTATTCACGAAGCAAATGAATAAAAACTGTAAGCAGAAGAAAAAATAGGCGAGTATACTTTGTCAGAGAAGTGACATAGTCGATGATGAAGACGTCGATAGGACAGATGTGAGGGGGAACAGTGTGCAAACATACCACGCTTCGTTATTGTCTAATCTTCGTGTACTCGCTCTGCCGATTCTTTTATGAAAACGAACAATATAGCTTCAAGCTTCCCATTAATCGTCACGACGAGCTCCACTGAGCAACTGACATGAAAATGCTGTAAATCTCCGATTAAAAAAACTTTGAATTCAATCATTCATTTTTACAATGAACACATATTTATAAATGCTTCGTATCACTAAAGAAAATCGATTGCATCGACAATGTGATTTAGGAAAGCTATGAAATCGACTCACTGTCGTCTGCTAGAAAATAATGATTATACTTGACATGATCGGTAATGCCATCCTTTTTTGCAGTGTATCGATTGGTTAATTTCTAAGGAATCCGTAACATATTTAATGTAGTAAAAGTGTTGCATTTGCATACGTTAAACTCAGTTCCGAAGTACAAATTCATTTTTTTTAACACTAATTTTCTCCGCCGATTGTTCACTAACCAATCTTCAAACTTCGTAATCGCAATAAAAAGGGTTTCCCCCACAACATACCAAAAATGCAGCGCTCAAAATGTAAAAAAGTTCAAGCCCACCTTCCACCTTAATTGCACGTTTCTCCTTATCCAGGCAACTCAGTGACGGTGAATACGGGCGGTTACCTAGTTGCCACGTGACCACACCACGAGGTCTTGTTCTGCTCCATCTCCCGCCTTTCTAGAACCCTCGCTAATTCTCATCACTCGGTTTCATTACACGGCTCTTGTTTTCTTGCGTTTTTATTTTCACTCTCAACTTTAACCAACATTTCTCTCATTACTATATATTTATTAACCGCTCAAGTGTAGCTAATTATAAGATCAGAAGAACACGAATGTGTCTCGAAACGCGAAAAGAAAAAAGAATTACATACATATACATACATGTTATCGAGGTTAATAATTACGGTGTCGGGGATTTTGACCAATTAGTACAGCAGGTAGAGGTAAGCACGTCAAAAGTTGGACCTGTGAAGAAATAGAAAATGAGAGACGGACGAATACGAGAGGAAGAGTGAGGAAACACATAATACCACACATGCAGTAAGTAATAGGAAGGCTACAAAGAACTGCGAAGCTACAGCAGCTCAGGCCCTTGTTGCCAAGGCCTTTTTACCCAACACTATGCTGTACTGTACTATGCTATATTATATATATATATATATGTATATGTGTGTGTATATATATAATATGTATATAACTCTATACAATACTACACGATACGCTACTATACTGAAGTATAGTACGCGTAGATATGTGCGGACCGGGCTATTACATATACTATAGGAAGAAGAGACGAGCGTGGTCGAGGCCGAGTTGAACGACGCAGTCATTCGAGAGGAACTTATCACGTATCCAGCTAGCCGAGCCGAGTTCCGGGCTTTTCAGACGGCACGTGTAGTGGCATTGATTTTTTTTGTATCAAGGAATTTGGCTTTCTTCAAGCGCCCTTCCCAATTCTGGCCATTTCATTAGTATTTCCCTGGTGAGAATATTAATCACTAAAATTATAACGGGAACGTTGTACGAATTTTCGTTAATTAATTTTCGTAATGGTGAATAGCTCGAGTTAATTCTATGTGTTCTGGAATTTCAATGAATTTTATCAGTACTATTGATCATTTTTGCTTCTTCCGATTCGCGTGATGTGAAGAGGTTTTCGGAGGAGCTTTTGAAAAAAAAAAGGATTTCAGTATTTTTCTGAATTTTTAAAACATTTTGGTTAAGCCAGGGAAAATTGGTGTTTTTCGGGACATTGTTGAAAAAGAGTATCTAGAAGATGTTGTACGTGCCAAACTTTTTTATGAGTCTGCAGTCTGTCTGCAAGAGAAATAACAGGTATTAGGTGGATTTCGGAAACCAAAGGGACAAAATGAGGACGCTTTTTATCGAGAGCATTCAAAATAGAATTTAATACAAGTAAAGAACTCTAAAGATTCTTTGACGTTTTGAGAGTGGTCAGCTGAGAAAATAAGTTCTAATTTAAAAAATGTAGACCTTTAAATTTTAGCATGAAAGAAAAAAATGTGACAAATTTTCACAATTTTTCTCATAATATTAGACAAAAATGTAAGGTATAAGTAAAGTAAAATAGGGAAAACTGCAGATTATGAGATATTTTCAATACTTTCAATATTGTACATACAATGTTAAAAAAATAATTCACAGCCTCCACATTTTGAGATTTTTTGTTTATAACTTTTTTTTTTCTCAGTGCAATTTTTTGAATCTTTTAGGAAAATATTTTCGCGAGGGATTGAACCGAGAAAATATTAGAAAAATATTTCAAGATCTTTCCGAGTTTCGGTTGACCTGCTTGGGAGCGTCGAGGGCCTCGATGGGTGAGAACGATGCGCGCATTCGTTGCCGCTTGCCGGACGAACGAGCAGCAGCGTTCCAAGGGCCACGCGCAGCAGTAAAACCGTGTCATCGCACATGCGCTCTCATGAGCTGCTATTGCCACACGGACTTAATGCTTCTCCCGCTCGCCGTGCTTCACTATCAATTGATAAAATACACGAATAGTTAAACTATCGCCTTTGGAGATCGGAGCCTTCGAATCCGCTCATTTTCGTAAAAGCTTTTGTTAATAGTCTGTGTTGGTTACACACAGGTAGCACATGTCACAGAACCTCATGATGTGTGTAAGCATTTCGCTCTTTCATTTATCCGGCTTTGAGGACGTTGCGTAACCGAGAGACTCAACGTTCAGCCTTGAGCCCAGCGCTGCCTTCGCCACCGACGTCGGGGCCGTAGAAATACTAGCGGAACAGCAATCCAGTCCGCCTAGTGTAGGATGCTTCTACTGTTAAGTAGAAAAATCCGCCTCAACGCGTGATGATTTTTCATCGTTTCACACGATGACATTTACAGCTGCCACTAAAATCGACAGCAACCGTCAGCTCCTAATTCTTCTCTTCGATAGGAAAATTCGTGAATATAGATTCGTAGTGGATCGTAGCTACGGGAAAGTAGGTCAAATTCAGTTGCAGCCCAACTGAAGTTTTTCCTGTACTCGGAATACGAGTTACGTATGGACGGAACAAGAAAATTACTGGCTACTAAATCTGATAAGCACCACTTCCTGCCATTTTTCCTGATATTCAAGGACGTTTTCATCGTAGCATTTTACAGAATTATGAAACAAATGTGAATTTATGTAGTAAACGAAATATTTATTTTTAACACGGTAGTCTTGTGTTTGGTAAAATAAATGGAATGGTTGGACTGCAACTATGGGAAAGTAGGTCAAATTTGTTGCAACCGAATTGAAGTTTTTCCAGTACTGGAAATATGAGATATGTTATGTATTAAACGGGGTAAGAAAATTACTGGCTACTAAATCTGCTAATAGTACTTTCTGCCATTTTCCCTGATATTCAGGGACGTTTTTCTCATATAATTTTCAGAAAGATATTTCAAAAATGAATTTATGTAGTAAACGAAATTTTGTGTGTTTCAATATAGTAATCTTACGTTTATTAAAATAAATAAAATAGTTGGATTGTAACTATAGGAAAGTAGGTCAAATTTGTTGCAAACGAATTGAGGTTTTTCCAGTACTGGAAATATGAGATATGTTATGTATTAAACGGAGGAAGAAAATTACTGGCTACCTTTCCTGATATTCAAGGACGCTTTTCTCATAAAATTTCCAGAATTATGAGAAGAAGGGTGAATTTATCTAGGAATCGAAAAATGTCTGTTTAAAAAAAATATATATATTAATAACTTATGTTTATTAAAATGAATAAAATCGTAGAATTGCAGTTATAGGAAAGTAGGTCAAATTATTTGCAGCCGAATTTTTACATGAACGGCACAGCAAAATCTGATACACAGAATATCCTGCAATTTTTCCTTAAATTCATGAAAGTCCTCCCCGCAACATTTCCACAACTGCAAGAAGGAAAAAAAGTACGTGTCAGTGAATGAAATTATATATACAATACACCGATTAAAATAAATAAAATCCCACGATTGTAGTTACGAAAAACTAGGTCAAATAGGTTGCCTTCGAATTTAAGTTTTCCTTGTCCTAGTAATACGAATCTGCATATTGCACAAGCCCTTGAATCTAACAAAACGTCCTGATAAAAAAAAAATTTCTAGTACACACAAAACTTTTCCTAACATTATCAAAACTAAAACACCAAAAAACAAAGTATATTCTTAAAAAATCAAATTCATGAATAACCCATTTTTTCACACTCGAAAAAAGTCTTCAAAACTAAGAAAATGTTAGAGACCAAACGACGACGCAAATTGAAAAAATGATTAAGTTTCCCTTGTCCTGATAATACGAAGTTACATATTACACAATTTCGAAATATTCCTAGACCTTGAATCCAAAAAAACTTCCCGAAAAGCTAAAGAATTTTTCAAAGGAAAACCTCATAAAACCTCCCCAAACCTTTTCCTACCATTATCAAAAAAAAAACGTTTTAACAAAAAAACCATCAATCAAAAGGCCAGAGGCAGAACCATATCTCACCCGAATTCATAAACAATTAATTTCCTTCACGCTTGAAAAATATCTCGAAGACTAAGAAAATGTTGGAGAGGAGTGAACCATGGCAAAGGCAAAGTGGAAAATGATCAGATAGCATTTACCAGGAAGGTTGCAGTTGCGTAATGAAGCAGCACTGACACAGTAAGAAAAGAGAAACAGAGAGTAATTATAAGGTATGTAACTCCTCCCCTCTATCGCCTTCATACCACTACTACTATTTCTACCGCTGATTCCAGTTACTACACCACTACATAATACTATAAGAAGAGCCAGCAGCGAGAAGAAGGAAAAAGAGATTGTTGCGGGAGGAGAACGCTAGGTGACGTCGATCGATATGTCGTCTCCATGGCTACGTCGCGATGCTATACGCGGGTGGCGCACATCCTACTCGTGCCTACCACTGCTAGACTATACATTACACCATCCACTACTCCCATAGTAGCGCATACCGCTGCTGTAGCTGATATATATCGCGATACTATGATACTCGTACTATTTGTGTCAAGGATCTGCGGGATTTAGTCCGCGCGCGAAATACGATGATGATGATGATGATGATGTTGAGGCTCGGTTGAAGAGGGCCTAGCAACATAAGTATAGGTAGGGTCGTTAGGAAAAAGGCGGCAGAGCCAAGTATACCAACCTCGGAGATTTTCCTCCGTAAGAAACGAAACCAGCAAAGGACACGACTATTGTTCCAGTTCGCCTCGGGCGGAAGATCATGCAAGATTTTTATGATGCGGCGCTTGCGAATATCGCTGTTGGTGGTACCTACGACCCAGTTTCTTCCTTCGCTCTGCAATCAATATCTCTTGAGTTGCGCTTGGACTTGTGCGTTGGCGCGGCGCTGCCGCCCAATCTGCCGAGTCAACAATGCGGGAAATTAAATATGAGTTTGCTCTTAGGGATTTGGTGCTTTTTTTTTTTTTTCGGGGCTGGTTATAATGGTTTTGGCAATTATTTTCGCGAGCGACGCGTTAAAGTGTATGTTTTACTAAGTTGTTTTATTGTTGAAAATCAAAATACGAATTTCTATTTTACGCCCCCGCCCTTTCTTGATCGGTGCGGACGCAGATTTACTTTCCTTTGTTCCTCCCGTTTTGTTTTACGATGGCAAAAACGCTGTCACTCTGTGTCACTTTGGGATGAAAGCTGTGGCAAGTAATCGAATTTTTCATGGACTTTTTAATTGCGTTGGGATTAAAGATTGTTACATTAATTTTTATTCAATTTTGGCAACCGTTTTATCGGGTTTGATTGGTATTTCAAGGGACATTGGTCTTTTAACTCATATTCTTGTTTCTGGGGTTTTTGTTAATAATTTGAAAAGTTGGAAAGGTTGAAGCGCTAATCAAATTAGTGCTAAATAATCTCCTATCGTTTTTACAGAGCTTTGTTGCTCACTTGTTTGAAAGGAAAATAAAACAGGTTTTTGTATTTGCAAGAAAAAGTTTGGGGTCATAAACGACTATAGAACAATTTTGTTCAGGCTTCGAAAAGAATTATCACGTTGCCTTTATACAATCTAATCGACTTATTTTTTACGGTTAAAATTCATTGATTTTCAGGGTTTCTTCAGTGATAAAGTTTGCTAAAATAATTGTACTTTTTTAAAATTAAAATCCGTGTAGATTTGAAAATTTTCACAATTGTAAAAAAATTGTGTCTGGAATAATTGGACAGTTTATTTTAGATGCCGAACGGAATTTTCAATTTGGTAAACAATTTTTTCTTTTACTGTAGATGGAAATATCTGTTTTTTTCCGATATTGGATTATTATCAGTGAGAACAACATTTTATCTGATTAAATATGCTCACCTTGTCGATTTCTTTGTGTATTCTACTTGCATGTGAAATCTGTAAAATTTTCAAGAAAAATCCAATTGGAGAATTCTACATTAATTATGTTGATCATGAGTTTTTCTAATTACTAGCAGGCTCAAATTTTAATGCTGTTGCATGTAAAACTTCAGAAAAAGTTTAAATATTCACCAAGTGGTTGTCTTAGTCTGTTTCTCCTGGATATCAATTGTTGACGAACGAAAAAGAAAAGTCTAAATTCAGGCAAAAGAGAATCTGAAAAAAATTGCAGAAAATTAACTTTAGGAGCAAAACGAGTCCATTTATAAAGAATGTCTGAGTTTACAAAAGTGGCCAAATTGAAAAGAATTAATTCAATAGCTTATTCTCCTTGCAAAAGAAACGAGCACCAAAAGCGCTATAATACCGGATTTAATTTCATCTTAAAAATGTTTAATTATTATCTCACCGTTGTTGTGATTTCTTATAAAATCTGCTGTCGACTAAAAATCGCTAAGGGTCAAAGTTTTCATAGCATCACTATTGGATTTATGACCATCCCATTAGTTTTGAATTTATGTGATTAATGTGTTTATTTCCATTAATAATTGCTTAATAATTTACTTTTATTTTGATATTTTACATTTTGATGGTAAAATTCGTTCAAATTCATTTAAATAAGAATGTTTTGCACGTGGATCCATGAAGAAATACAATAGAAAGGAAGGTAATGACTTATGGGAAAATAAATTGAATTTCTTTAATGCTACCCCCCTTCATTTTCATCATAAAAACGTTTTCTAATTCTCTACTAAAAAGCTTATTATTTTCAAGAATATTGTGATAAATTCAAAAAAAAACCTTTTGTTTACAAATTATTTTTGGAATTGATGAAGAAATAGAGTGACTTTGAAAATAATGGGATGGTTAAAATGCAGATAAAAATTCAGCAACGGAGGAAAGGCGTTCGACTCATAAATAGTGCTATATTAATATGGTCAATATTTAAGGGTTGCGCTATTAGTTTTTCATTTTCACGAAACTCTATTAGAAATTTCTCCAATAAAAAAATGTAAATGTCGATTGCGAAGTCTCGCGGCTAATCTTATTTATAGTTTGTCTTTATTATAATATTTGAATCAATCGCTATGCAGTACTACATATTTCGTACCTGAAACACTCTCAATCTGAAACTATACTGTAAACTCTTGACTTAAGTTAAGTAATGTAATTATGCTTACTTATTTACAGATGTATATCATTAACGTTTGGTATCGTACAAATAATGATGATCCTGTATGTGCAAATACGACAACGAGAGGATCATTTTTCAAATTTCCGACAGAAGTGCCGATCGAAGTCACAAGTGGTCACCGATTCCACTTTGTCTTGGCAATGTCGCGTGATTCATTTTCCTTCCGTTTTATTAAGATCTTTTTCCTTATAATAATCGGGTAACAGAGCGTAACAGAAAAGGTAAAGATTGTAGAAACGGGGAAAGGGCAACAAAAGTGTTACAATGAAATTGATTATGTGATAAGTAGCAAACATCGAGTCAAATTGTGCTAAAACAACGCTGGTCTGGCGAGTACATTACCACTATTGAAAAAAAATGAAAGATACGTAGATTCCCCTCGATTATTCTTTTGCATATGGTCGAAAGTTCGACCAGGTATCAAAGTAGTAACGACGATACTTTAATAACGTCGGGTTGACAAAAAGCATGATTTAATTGTAGTAGTAATGATAATAGTAATAGAATAGGGATTGACGAGTAGGATGATCGTTTAGTGTCTCTTTTTTGTTTACGGAGAAGGAGAAACGAGGAGGGATGTCGCTTGTTGCTTCTGATTTTCGTTGGATTTTTCAATCGCTGCCAAATGATCAGGTTTTTCACCTCGCGCAAAACGCTCCCACATCTTCTTGTAAAGCATCTCCATTCCCATGGCGTACATTTGACAATTGAAGAGAGGGCTGTCCGACCGAGCTTTCCACACCTTGGCACGTATACCTTTAAGACTGAAACATTTTTGAAGCATAGAAGATTTAGAAAATCTAGTGACCTGAACTAATAAAATATAATTATCACTAAATAATTACGAAGACCAACTGAATTTCTCTCAGTGCAAATAATCGTAGCTGAACATTCTTCAAATATAGCATTAAAAAAGAAGAATTGTGGTGTGTTTTATTAAAAGAAACATACTATTCTCGATCGGTGCCTAGACGCACAGCGATGTCTTGGTATTCTTGACGAGTACGGGCGACCAATTCAGGACAGCCAAGAGTATTTAGTTGACTGGCGGCAACGCGCGAGGCCAGAGTTTCACCCGGTAGAGTGACCACCGGCGTACCAGTCCAAAGAACATCCATACTGGTCGTATGTCCGTTGCAAAGCGGTGTATCCAGACATACGTCGGCCAATTGGCCACGCCTCACGTGTTCCTCTTTGGCGGCGACATTGCTGAACAAAATTCTACCAGGCGCGAGTCCCAGCTGTTGGGCCGTTGCTTGCAAATTCGGCTCACCGACGGCGGGGAATCGCAACAACCATAAAACGGAGTTCGGAACGTGCTTAAGAATCTGCAAAATTTCATCGTATTATATAGTACAATGATATTTTATCGAACCTAAGTGATTCTTGTACTACTTATCAGTCATATATAAGTCTATTTTTAGCTCTGTTATGAATAAATGGACGAAAATTGATTTTATCGTTAATAACAGTTACAGATAACTCATGAAATCGCAAGCACTCTTTTCCATATTTGCCCGTTATTATCTAAAGATAAGGAAATCATTGGAATTCCATCGTGTAGTAAATTTGTTAAACTTATCAGAAAAAGGTTTATGGGTGCGAAGTTATTGCGAAAGGTGCAAATGTTTCTGAAAATCGTTAAAACTTACATAAGCCCACATGTGTAATGTGAGAGGATCAATCTTGTACAACTGATTGAAATTGCAGTAGACAACCGCGTCTTCGGGTAGTCCATACTGTTGTCTTGTCGTGATAACAATATTCTGAGGCACTTCTTCTCCCGTTGCAGTTTTCGTGTTAACTGGTGTAGGAGCCATACCATTTTGCACGACCACTCCATTAACTGACATTTGACATTGGCCAGAAGCAATCATCGTTTCAATTGGCGTTGTCGTTGGAAGTTCGGCGACTTTCAACGTCATTTCTACAGGTTTGTTTTTCGAATCGGCAACGACAATCTCGCGAATTTCTTTGACCATCGTGTTCTCAATCATCGGTGAGAGATCTGTAGCATTTATTACCGCGACATTGTCCGCCACTTTGCCTTTCATATTCAGTTTATCGGTGAGGATGAGACGTTCTTTCAGGTGTGGAAACATTTGGCTGTTGAAACAAGATTGTTTGTATACAATATCAAATACGATTGAGCAGAAAACTAACTACACAGAGAAAAAATATGAGTAATCGATCAGTACGCCAAAAAAAATTCGGGTAATATTTGTATTCATCTTAGTAAAACGATCTGTGCTTATCTCCGCATAATACATCCGGTGTGCGCGTTGAAAAATTCCAAACTAACCAAAAAATTCCATAACACCGCGAAATAAATATTCCAATGGAATTTGTATATAAGTTTAAATTATTGTAAAATGTTATGTATCGTCATACGAAATTCACGAACTCGTATTTCTCACGGAAACGAAGCAGTTTTCACGAGAAAGAAACGTTTTGCTCATTCAAGCGATATGAAAGAAATATAGTTTACTTGTGCACGATACAATTTTAATACATTTTTTAAATCACAATGTGATATATAATTACAAAACTACGATTATCCAATTATTTGTTTAAGATATCAAGGAAATTGGAAGAATAATTAATCTTTTTTCTCCGTGTAAAGAAGTGATGAAAGAAAAATAGACTTACCGATGATCTCCGATAAAGTATGTGTGCGGCATGTAAGCAAGTTTCTCGCTGTATTGTGAGGCCAATTCGAGTGGAGATGTAACTTCGTCGGTGATCAAGTAATCCATAAAGCTCGCGCCCGATGTTCCTGGATATCCAAGCCACATAACTTGGACAGGCGCTGGTCTCAAGGCGAAAATCTCATTTCTCGCACCCTTCGTATAACCGTTCATGTTTACCAGTATATGAATGCCGTCCGCATTGATACGATCAGCAGCTTTTCCGTTGCACGGTATTTGCGATAAGTCTATAAAATGTTCAGCCTCCCGAGCAATCTTCGAGCGGAAATTTGTTCCGTCGTCCGTGCTGAGAGCATAACAGAATATTTCGACGTTTTGCTTCTCGTGGAGTCCGGGTATCGATTGCATAAGATGGCTCGTAGGATGATTTCCGAAGTCGGATGAGACGTATCCTATCTTGAGCCTCGTGCCAATTTCACGAGGATATTTGTAGGGTTGTTTGTGCAAAACGTGGATCTGTTGATCATCGCGCCGTTATTATTATCACGAAGATAGATAATCGAAGTTTGGTACAATTCAGAATGGCCATCAGGAAAATTGGAAATGGAAGTGGATTTGTCTTCATTCGGGGGTAGATTTAAGGCTTATACTTGAGTAAATTTTTTTTAACCGATTTCGTCAATTTACTAATAATATATGCAGTTGAGAATATTGCGTAGATTTTTTTTTCGTAATTCAGGGAAAAATGTAGAAGGTTCTAAATTGTGGTGACAGGAAAACAAAATTCATGAAAAGTCTTTCGCGCTGATGAGTGATAATATTTCTGAACAATAATATACTATTACCGAAAAAAAAACTGAATGTTTTTTAAGAAGCCTTCTATTAAGACAAAAAAAAATCAATCAATAACCCTGATATTTATCAAAACAAATCCTGAAGGATGCGTCGTTCTCAGTCTGTTTGCTGAGGTGTGAATTATTTTTAAAATGCCAAAAAACAAAAATTTCTTCAGACAACATATCCTCGATTAAGAAAACAAGCATATTTAAGAAAATACCTAAACCTAGGCTCTATAAAAAAGAATCCGCGATAAATGTGACAAAACCTTTATATAGATCTTTACATGGCAGATCCTTTATATGAAGATGCATTTGTATGAACCATGACTATCGTTGAGTGAAATTGAATTGTAACGCAACGAAATAACTTAAGGTCATAGAATTGATATTGCACAGACTTTAAAATTGACGACTACCATTCAAGCCGACAATTGATCAAACTGTGCATCACGAAATGAGGCTCGAGACGTTGATTGTGAATAGATAAATCAGAGTTCGCGCTAAGATTTCAGATTTTAATAAAAATGTTTATCCTTCAAAATAACTCGGTTTGTAAAACTAATTCGGTTATTAGCTATAAAATTTCTATCCAGGAAATTATTCGATAAGGTTGACTGGCCACTCTGACGTCAGAAGAAGCTTTCTTACCTTTTCAATGCAAAGATTAGCATGGCGAGCGGCAATTGCCTTTCTAAAGTCATGCGACAGTGGATAGAGCATCGAATGATGAGGGTGAACACTCGGTAATCTGTTTTTATCCAATTGTTCAGCAACGATTGACACAAGTTTTTTCATTCTGGCCTCGTAATCAGTCCAGTCGCAAGCGATCTGTAGGCAGTGTGCGAGATTGCAATATGCGTCTGGAAAATCTGGTTTTAATTTGAGAGCCGTTCTGTAGGACTGAATCGCCTCGGGAATGTTTCCCGAATCTTTGTGAATCGAGGCCAAGTTGGAATGTGCGTCGGCAAACGCAGGATTTATTTGTATGGCTCTGGTGTAACATTGAAGTGCACCCTGTATATCCTGCATCTCCTTCAACGTATTACCCATATTTGAGTACGCATCAGCGAACGTCGGCTGAATTCGAATCGCCTCTTTATAATGCATCAGAGCTTCATTGAGTTTTCCCTGTTGTTGTAAAACGGACGCAAGATTGCTGTGAGCGGCCGCGAACTCCGGAAACACTTCCAGAGCTTTCAAATAAAGACGCGTTGCTTCCTCGATGTAACCCTGTTCCCGTTTTATGTTAGCCTGTAATTTCAACACTCAAGAGTATTAGTATGGGTACATTTGGCACCCGGGGTAGAGTGGTCTCTTATCCGGAGTCGTATTATCCAATTACTATCAAATTTATTCTATTTATTCATTTGCGATATAAATATTTGGATAACAATGACTTTTTAAAGAATTTTTGTCTTGATTTATGTAGAAAAAAAAAATTCTCATTTTTTGTTGAAAATCGGATTCACAAATAGAGTGAATTTGGAAATTATGGGATAATTACAAGACTGCTCTCATCACTCACCAAATTATTCAAAGAATCAGCGTGTGTCGGACAGAGGCGTAAAGCAGTGTTATAACACTCTTCAGCCTCCACAACTTGTCCTTTTTCCTTGAGCGCGTTCGCCAAATTGCAATAGGCATCGGGAAAGTTTGGCTGCAGTTCGATTGCGCGGCGATAGGTATCGATCGCCAAATCAATGAGCCTTTTATCGCGAAAAGAAGGTAAACATCGTTAGAATATAGGCAGAAAAAATGCTTTTCGGAACATGAACAAGCGGCGTAAATTACTTACCCTTGTTCGTAATAAACGCAAGCCAAATTTCCGTGTACGACTGCATTGTTAGGGCTGAGATTAAGAGCTCTGAGATACGCAGCAACAGCTCTGAAATTAAGCGATTTATATTTATTAGATTTGTCTCGTTACCATTCCTACCTATCATTGCTGCTGCCCACCACCATTTATTTAATAGTACAGCTATATGTGATGGGCAATCAGAGAGAGAATAAAAGACAAAGACAGAGGGAAGGACAAGAAAAAATCAGTCAGACAGAGAAAGACAGAGAGAAAGAGAGAGAAAGAGAGCAGACATCTATCTACCGATCCGTAGCTCTATCGCGATAAACCTTTTAATCCAAGATATTATCCAAGCGATGCATCCCGGTGGTACAGGTCGAGCAATCGTACTTTCTAACTGAAGGCGAAACGAAGGCGCGACTGTACTCGATGGTGATATCACAGTGTAGACGATAACGCATTGGTACTCCATTCCTCCTTATCCATCGTTCGTACCGAGACGATTGTATTGCACCGACAAGTCGGTTAATCTCAAATTACCACAAAAATATGTTTTTTTTTGTTGCGTTTGACCGTGATTGACCGTATTTAATTTTTCATTGTCACATTGTACACTAGAGGTACGTTAGTTTGTATGTGAAAAAAGGGAGAAAATATATTTTACGCTGATTAAATATTAAAAATCTTTCATTTCTTAGCTGAGTTGTCCTGTTAACGTTGCGG
Organism: Clistopyga incitator; assembly: GCA_947507545.1. NCBI lineage: Eukaryota > Metazoa > Arthropoda > Insecta > Hymenoptera > Ichneumonidae > Clistopyga > Clistopyga incitator. The sequence continues at coordinate 6,656,849 of OX382177.1, forward strand.
AATATGAGATAATTCTTTCAGTCTCTTGGTTGCTGTGCAATAGAGCTCATTCTACGATGGCAATACCATCGTCTTCGAAATTTTCACGCAGATATCAGAGCTTCGTCATTCCCATCTCGATAGGTATAGACGACGCACTATGGACCGGAGCAATTATACTCCACCACTCTTTTTGTTTTTTTTTTTTTTCCGGTCCTCACCTACACACCTTATTCTCTAATGCTAATTGAACATGTATTGTATTTTTATCACGATAACCACTGGCTCAAAGCACTGGATCAATTTCTATTTCCTCTCGAGTATCTGTTTAAAGAAGCGCGGAAATTACGCATCTACTCCCATCGAAAGTTCAATATTTACCAAGACATCGCGCAAGTTTTAGTCGTTACACATCACGACTAAAAGGACGAAAAGAGTAACGCGCATCTTCGCATTATACACGCGGAATTTTTCATGTTCTCTGTTGATAAATATTTAGTTTGGCACTCCGTAAGGGAGAAGTTACTCGAACAGCTGATAAGACACCGTTGGACGAAGCTATTGATGAATAAAGCCGACCACAGCGGCTGCAGTCTACCGGTAGATAAGTTGCAGAGTCCTTAAATTAATGAAAGTGAGATAGAGGACAAATCTAAGGTGCTGATCATGATAAAAATTATGAGGAAGACGAAGAGAAGGAGTAACTAGAATAAGAAGAAGTAGAATAAGCGTAAGAATAAGAAGAAGAAAGGTGAAGGAAGAGTTGGGAGTTCGCGTGGAAAGTGAGAAGAATGGACGACGTGTTCCTGAGACTACCAACTAAACTACTGGCTTGGCGGGGCCCGGGGGCAACCGAGGTGTTGCCGGCGCCGACGCCGTTTGTTCGACTGTTTTCGTTGTGACGTCGCGAGCAGAAGCAACCGCGCAGGATCGCATCCTGGGCTCGGTACTAAATCGAGGTTGGTAGGTCATTTTCATGTGCCCCTTTTGTATATGTTATATTGCACTGAGAGAAAAATATAAACGCATAGACTGCATTTTCAAAAAAACCATGTGTTTGAAAATATAAAAATTCATATTTATCTGAACCACTTATAAACTTAATTCTTTGATTTGTTAAACAAAAAAAAATGATTGACTCAACAAATCGTTTAATCTTTTTGACCGAATGTTGTGTTGATTCAATCAAACTTCCTATGAAAACGTCAGACAATGTACTTATTGTTGATAATAATCGTTAATCTTCCCAACAAAATTTATCGTTGAATCGAAACAATATTTGCTTCAAATGTGGACAATTTTATTTTAACCTCTTTAATATTCAATTGCTTTAATTAAATTGATTTTAAAATTAATCAACTAAATGACGCTTTTAATTGAAAAATAAATTAAATGGATACAATCATTAATTTATTCCACTCAATTAAATATGTTAGCACTTCAATTCTACTGTTTTTTTTCATATGAATAATTTAGCTCTTTCATATGGGTAATTTAACGCAATATAGTGGTACTTTTACCACACGTATATTTGCGTTAAATAGTAAGATACTTGAATCATTGATATATAATCCAAATTAATGATTTAGTGGATCCAATAATACTCTTTCTCAGTGCAATATTACAGGGTAGAAAAATATCATTCGACGACAGTTAATCAAATTTGTGGTTTGCTATGTACGCTGTGTAAAACGAAGGCTGTCAAGAAAGATTGTAGATGTATTTGTATGACCCATGACTATCGTTGAATGACATTGAATTATAGCACAACGAAATAACTTGAGGTCATAGAATTGATATTGCACAGGCTTTAAAATTGACGACTACCATGGAAGCCGACAATTGATCAAACTGTGCATCGCGGAACCAGGTTCCAGGCATTCGTTGTTACAAAATAAATCGTAAGCTACGGGTTGGGAATAAAGTAAAAACGCGCACAAACTTTTTTTCGAAAAATTGATATTTCAATGAACTCTGAATGAGTGTTATAAATTTGGAAAAAAATATTACCAAAGAAACTTAACGGCTCAATTTAAAACGCTAAATGATTTTTTATTCATTGCGTTTCGAATGTAAAGCTATTCGGACAAGTATTGAAATGTTGCTTTTGATTGTTTTTTTCAGTTGAAAATGTTTTGATTCTCCTCTGAAATTATTATTTTTTATTTATTATAACTGTTCATATAAGATTCGAAGCTTGCATGCTGAATGTACACACACAACTTGCCTTACAGATCTTTTTTTCTAAACCATTTTTCTCTAATTTATAAAGATTTTCAACTATCCGAAAATACTATCGCAATGTTATAAAAAGAATGGACATTGAGATACTCATCTAATCATGATACACAGAAACGTCTACTTTAAGAGCTCATTACTTTATTGCCGTCACGCAGAGCGGCAGAATAAACGAAACGTAAGATAACTGCTGTCTCATCTCTTGTAATATAAGACAGTTGGGGTGCGTCTGGAATGTATTAAGCGATTGGCGAATCAATAAAGGGTGTAACCCTGATGATGCGCGATTCGCAGGATAGCAGAAACTCGGAAAAGTACAGAGTGAAAAGGGCGTGAGGTACGATCGATCGAAATGAGTGTAAGTGATGAAAAAATGTATATTTTATAGCTTACCGATCAAAGATCCGAGCCTCTTTGAGAACATTGCCAAGATTAATGTAGGCATCGAGAAAGTTTGGGTCGAGAGCGACAGCCTTCTCAAAATGATGTATTGCCAGCCATATTTCGCCCTGAGCATTGAACACGCAACCAAGGTTGCTCCACGCGACTGCAAAGTCGGGTCGAGTCTCGATAGCCTTCAGATAGCAAGCCTAGAGAGTCAGAATCAAGAGATATTCGATTATCGGGTCTGTCCGCGAATTTGGCAGGGGCGCGCCGCGCTTATTAATCGCCCTTCCTCTCGGTGCCGCGCTGCATTTGCCAGTTTTTCACCAATTTTTTCCACCCGCCCATTTATGTACTCCCGGAAAGCGTGACTAAAATGTAAAATGTCTTAACTGTATTCGTACTTAGCGTGCAAACAATCTGATTCGTGTCTTTGGACTATGTAATTAAAAATATGTCGCGAAGTAGCGCAAAAATTGCACGATTCAACATCATGTAGTATATTAAATTTATTGTCAACGAAACGATTGCTTTCACGTGTGTTCTTCAACAACAAAAACGTCTGACATGACATGTAGATAGCGAGAAGAGCAAACTCAAAAAATAGTGTCACATATCAATAATTAAAAAAAATTAATAACAAAAAATAACTGATTTTCCAGAAGATTTTCATATATCCGGGAGCCTCAACGGGCCAGTGGGGTGCAAAAACAAAGAAAAAAAGAAAAATAAATTCGCGCCGCACGAAGTGCCACTCGTTGCGTGTTGACGATTCACCGAAATGCGCCCGGCTACTTGGTCAACACGAAGATCAAGAAGGAATAATGCAAATAACGCGACAATCGCTTTTGCGTATCACGCCAGGGCGCAGCTATAAAACAATGCTAATTTTCCTTTCTTTCTCCGACATGAGTGACGCTCCGTGTAGAATAAGCACAGAGGAAAAAGAGTGAGAATCGCGCGTTTCGAGAGGAGGGCCGCATATTTAACATATATAATCCGTACCTAGAAAATAAATTAAACAGGTTTTTTTTCGTTGGGCCGGCCTCTAATATATCGGGTTAGGGTTAGTTGGTTCGTTGGTAGGTTTGTAAAGTCAATTCTTAATTAATTACCGAGTTCGGGATTTATTTAATAATTCACAGGTACAATAATCATTTTATTAGAGCTCACGATAAAAGGATAATTTCTGTAAAGATTTAAGAAAAGCGATAAATGCTGTTTATATTCACAATGAATTACAATGAACTACACCCACAACTGCGAAAAATGATTATCAAATAAGAGCAAGAGTAAGCAACTGAGTTTTCTCTTAACTGATTGTGAAAATACTAATGACGAGTAGCCAAGAGGAAATTACCTACATTATGGAAGCTAAGAGCACGATAGGTTGGATATTTCGAGCAACACTCAAGAAAAGCCCACAGATCGTATTTATTTACTCTTTACTCACAAATGCGAAGAATAATTATTGTTAGTTATTATTACTTGAATAAATAATCCATCGATTTTTTTTTACAACGGAACGTGATGATACTAATTAATGGTAATTAATAGGGAAAAACACGATTCATTGAAGCTACGAAGGGTCGAATTATTTCAAACGAAATTACTTGAAATGAATTTATTATCTTATTTTTTCTAATTTTTAAAAAAATTAGTATCCAGTGGATTAATCAAATCAATTACATATTTTTTCTTCACACAAGAATGACTTTTTATGCGAAAATAAATAAACAATCGTGATTTGAAGTAAACGGACCTAGTGATCATAATTACTGATAATTGATAAACGGTATTAATTGGGCGTGGATGGATGGTCATTGGAAATGCATGGACGATGTGGAGACCGGCCACGGGAGCTACATTACCTTCAGTTTACCCTTCAGTAGGTTGACGATAAGTACGAGTCTCGCAAGGTCTCATACTAAACTTAGAGACTGAGAGACAGAGTGTGTGTGTGTGTGTTACTGAATAACCAGATTCAGATTCACCCTTTGACGAAGGAACCAGTGGAAACCGACCAATTGCATAGCTCCAAGTTCCCCTCCTAGAGTTGATCATTCCATCCACAACAATAAGACAGCTGCGTTAATCTCTTTTCATCACTACGTCACCATAACTTGATTTATGCTTAATCGCGTTTTATGCACCGACATCATCATGATTAGCTATAAACCACGCTCATCAGCCACTTTGTCCTTCATTGTCTCATTAATCACGTTGTATATCAATGAAGTTACAATTAAATATCAGAATACAAACTAATTATAGAAGTTAAAAAAAAAAGTAACAATTCAAAATTCATCTCGTGTACAGATTAATACTCTAATCGAAGCTTTCCATGGCTGAACGAGTTGGAAATGGGAAAAGAGAAAAGAAACCAAAATTTTCAACAAAAAAAAATGCAGCAAGCTCTCGTTCTCAGGAATGTTCGATCATGTTGCAGAAAACTGTCCATCTTTCCTTCAATTGCAGTACATAGTATTATTAATAATAGACAGTGCGTTCGCAGTACGCAAAATCCTCCAAGGAAATGACGAATAACATTAGACACAATTAAATTTCAAGTACAGCACATCTGACGTAAGAATCAATAATTTTGCCTTGTGAACGCACTGTTATGTTGTTATCGCGAGCGCCGCGCTCCAGTAGAAATATTGACTACCACCAAAAGAGAATCGTTGTTCTCCTTTTCACTCTTATTCGACAAGACAAATATTTTGCAATTCTGAATAAACAGCTGTACCAAATTTTGGTAGAAAAATGTCGGTGGTGAAAAGTCGTTTTGGTGGAGCCAAGAAATCTCGCGCCAGTGTTTAATGAGTGAATGTTTCGAAGGAGTAATAATCTTGACACAAGAAATATTGCCCGATATCGGAGCCATTGCTTGTGAAAAGAGCTGAAGTAAAAGGATATGCAGTTAAAAAAATAGACATCGAACAAATAATGTACGAAAAATGCAGTTTTTCGCCAAATTCATCTTTGATAGCTACTTTTTCAACTGTGCGAATTTCAGTGAGGAAAAAATAGAAAACTGAAATGTAATGTTGCAGTGTATGTAAAAAAAGGGGAAAGGAATGTCGCGCGCGCGCGCTGCTGTTGCTGCTGGTTCTGCTGCCGCTGCTCCTCCTGACACATTTATGTTACCTTTGCTAATGCTGACCATATTTTCGACATCAATAAGTCAAAAGATAGAAAGAGATTAGACAGAAAATGATGCCTTGCATAAGCTGCGTTATCCACAAGTTTTTTTAAAATGTAAAGTGAAGATATTGAAATTAGTGATTGGTATAAAATACAAATATGATCAACATTAACAAATAAGGTACAGTATAATCTCCATAGTGAAAAAATCAGTTGCAGTATTGACCATCACTGAGTTTTTCATTATTAGTAATCATGCATCGCGCGCATTTGTAGCCAATATAGTATTTCTTGTTGAGTCTGGTCGCGAAAATACCTAATTAACAACCTAAATTCACATTCCATAAAGTCCATCCATTTTTTCCATAGTTGTACACTAAGTCGTGTTTACTATTCACCGTGAGCTTCCACGGTTCAACTTTTCAGCCAGGAATGGAATGCAACGCAATACCAATGTCATCTGTAGAGATAGAAAAAAAAATAACTGGCTGTACATAGTTAAAGTAGTTATGTCGATAAGCATGTCAAACGCAGAGTCGCGATTGTTTTTCGTATGTTTTAGTTTCGGTGTTCAGTGTGGCGCATGTGAAAGTCTGAATACCTATCTTAATTACGAGAATCGACAGACTGTAATATTGAAAATAGAGCTTTCCAAAATATTTCAAAAAGACGCAATTTTAGGATCTTCGTAAAAATATAGAAATTCCATTATATCGACGACATCATTAAGGATACCAAGAACATTGATTTTGTCAAATAATAAAGCTCAAAAACATGATAAAATTTTAATAACAAATGTATGATTTCTTAAAGAATCTTTTTACGTTCTGTTTTGCATATTTGCTCCCATTTCCATCATTTTTTTGCCGACATAACTACCTTAAGAGCTTTATCCGCAAGAATTTGGGTTTTATGGAAGGTAATGATCGCGCGTCACGCGCTTCGCGCATATGTGCATAAAGAAGCACAGCTTTCTGCACGAGCTACGAAACAAAGGAGGAGCTCGCGATCGCATTCCTTAGAACTACGCCTGCGCTTAGATACATGCTGCACTTTATGGATGAGTATCGTATTATCTCACGGGCAAACCTTGTTAACAGTGCCTTTCGACATATCGCAGTCTCAGACTTTCCGACTGTAAGATGCTAAGCAAGCATCGCAGGATGGTGCACCTTACTACTAATCCATGGTGTACGTAACACGTGAAATTAGTCCTTATCGATAAATAATCTTTATAACGTATTACTGATCAACCGTGCTTACCTTTGCCTCGTCGAGTCTTGCTAATGCTTTCAAAAGATTACCAAGATCGCTTCGTACGCAATAGAGATCCTAAAAGACATTAAAAATAACAAAAATTATCTATGATAAAAGAAGATTACAGTAGAACCCCATTAAACCGAATCGATAGGAACGAAGTCTCGAATTAAGTCGTGTGCATAAGTTAGAGATCCGAAAAATAAGTCGCTTTTAAAGATTTTCATTTGATGAGTTTTTGTTTAATTTAAAATTAATTCATTAATGATGAAGTTATTATTATTTAAGCAAAGCAAAAGTGACTTCAAATTCGGACGGCGAATGATTTGTAACATGTTCTATCCTATCACCGGACACTTTTTTAAATCAAACAAAAATGTCGAGCTGTAGAAAAGAATTGATCTTCGATCGAAAACAATTTTAATAATTTGTTGTTAACGAGTGGATAAACATATTATTAAAAACTTCCGGAAATACTATGAATAATATCATTTAAAAAAATTAAACGGTATTTTTCGGCCAAAAACAAAATAATTACGAAAAATCACTTTCCTCTATGAGAAGGAAGAATATGCAAGTTAAATTTTTACAGCTCAACACGATTTTCTTCCATGAAAATGAAATGCAAGATCATTCATAATGGAAGTCCAGCATTTGTCAAACTTTTTCTATATGAAAATTGGGAAAAATGTATGTCTTAAATTTTTACACCTAAACAAACTTTTTCCATGTTTCTACGACAACAAGTAAATCATCCTAGACTACAGAGGGACGGAAATTTCCGATCAAATTAAGACTTTTGAGATTCGAGTAATCTCAATCGTCTCCGTTTACTATATAGTTGCGGGTATCTAGCAACTTATCAATACTAACGTCGTAACCAGCAATGCGAGATTAATCGCACATGATGTTTACGAAATACTGAGGCGCGGTAATGTAATCACAAGTAAATTTCGCGTCAGATTTCGGCTTACGAAGAGTCTAAAGAATGTGAATAACTGAAGTTTGAAAAATCGAAAATTTAGATAACGAACACTTAAATAATCGAGAATTTAGATAACAAACGCTTAAATAATCGAGAATTTGAATAACGAACGTTTAAATAATCGAGAATGTAAATAGCGGACGATTAAATTATTATATAATATAAATATTATATAATCTAAATTAGATATATTATATGATATTCAATAACAAACGATTAAATAATTAAAATTTTGAATACCAGATGCTTAAGGAAGTTCGCCTATCACCTATCGCCTCAAATGACCACTTAGTTCATCAAATGCCAATATTTTCAAGACATAGTAGGTCTAATTACGTTGAAATTGATACTTTACACCTGAACATCTGTACACGACACATTAACGATACGAAGTTCATTTTGATACCCCGGATCGCAACCAAATTGGCAGCTGACGAATTCGCGGAACTGACTTTCCTGTCACTTTATTATTTTCACGATTTTACCACCAATTAACAGTTAACTAATGAAAATTACTAAATTGTTAAACAATTTAAGACTTTAGTATTGGCTGAAAATTGTTTTTAGACGTTTTTGGCAACTATTTTCAATTTGTTTGGTAACTTCGTGATTTTGGACTAACAAATGCTCCCGAATCGTTGAGCGTCTAACAATCGTAAATATGTATGTTTATATTCTATGAAAAATTTCTGTACTTGGCGAAAAAGGCTAATAGGCGGACCTCCTTAAATTAAGAATTCGGATAAGCGGCGGTCTAATAAATAAGGTTCTACTGTAATTAGAAATATGAGTATTAAAATAATAAAGGTAAAACTTGCAGGATTGTATTGAAGAGCTGTAACGTAAGCCTGAACAGCTTGCTCCATGTCTCCGGCTGCGACCAAAGCAGCCGCCAAGTTAATGTAACCATCTATAAAGTCTGGCTTCAGCCTAACAGCGTGCCGGTAATTTTCGAGAGCTTCTTGAAGTTGTCCACGCTCCTTAAAAACATTTCCCAAATTGCTGTACGCTTCCGCTAATAAAGGGTTCTGCTTGATCGCCAAACCGCTATAGTGCGCCGATCTGGATGAGAAAAATCAAATAGTTTCAATGTGCTTCGCGACGAAGAAAATTGGGAATCTTAAGATAGTCCTTGCATCAGATAAGTCAAGCAAAGCACTATTTTTGTTTACACTGTAGAACGGAAGTAAATGAGCATTTTTAAAACATCGCCAATCTTTATATGCAATCCAATAAGCAATTTTTAGTCCCATTCAATGACGAGCTATTGCTTAACATCATAAGTACTTTTTTGCAAGATTTTGACACATTACTCGATAAATACGAAGCCGATTAGTTCCGAAACCTTGAAATATCTTGTACTCGTACCTCGAAATATCGAAAATTAGATATTTTCATGTATTTGGTTAGTCACAAATAATCTATATATTCCGTGTACATGTTATGTTAAAATCGTCATTTTGAAATTCAGATTTTTTATCAAAATATCGTTAAGGTACATTTAAACTTAACACAAGCAATAAATGGTGCTCAAGCATCAATGTATTATAAAGTTCTACAATTCTTTGCTATATTTTCAAGTGCAATGACTGTCACAAGAATGAAACTGTATCTTAGCAGATAAACTTACTTTTCAAGTCTGCGACATTGAAAATGGATGGAGGAAAGCAGCAATAACACTCCTGTGTTATTTGTCTCCTGCCTCCACAGCTGCATGCAGTGACGCTCTGCATTTTCGTAATCTCCAGCTTGGTACTCCCTATGAGCCAATTCCAGAAGGCCTGCAACATGTACAAACCAATTTGTTGTAATAATTGTTTTCAATAAATTCCCTTAATTTCTTTTAGTTAAATATATATATATATGTATATATAAATTGGAAATCAATTGATTATTTGATAAAGCATACAAACTCCCAATTTGATTCTAAAGCATTGTAAGTGCCATTTTTTAAGTAATTACCTTAATAAACTAATATTAACAACAATGTATATTTCTCCTACAATTTGGTATATTTGGGTAGTAATTTTTTAATCCAATCAGAACGCTATTATAAATATTGCTGAATCAATAAGCAATCACATAACATTTTTTATACAATTATGAAATAAATAATTCTCTGTAATACTCTCTAGACATTATGACCAAATTTGCAAATACAGATGCAATAAAAATTTGGAGTATAGGAATATTACAAAGAATTCTCTATATAACGATATTATCAAAAACTCTTTGTTTAAGAATATTATGAACAATTTTGTGAATAAGGATATAAAAAACAATTTTACATAACAGAACATAGTAAAAAATTCCTCTCACAGGCACATTATATATTCTGTATACAAGTATATATTCTGTACGAAAAATTCCTGCGTAGCTTGTCGAGCATGGATTGCCGGAGCTTTACTCGTGCAAATTTCCATGTGTATACCAGATTCTAGGTACACGATCCATCGATCGCTGACAAAGTCTCACAGGCGTACAGAAAATCATAGAGACAAAAGAAAAATACATACCAACGGTTGACAGTTGCTGTATTTCATTCATCTTGAGAATAACGTTGGTGCCCGCTGCCGCTGCCGCTGCCGCCGCCGCTATTTGTTGATGTCCTTGCTGCGGTTGCTGCTGCGGTGCCTGCATCGGAAATTTCTCTCATTCACAGCGTGTACGACGATGATAGGTTAGAGGGGTACTCCACGGCAGAACAGCACCGTCAGTGCTGATCAAATATATATGTATATATATAGTTATAGGAGCTACACGTCGAGCTCCGATCGTTTTCAGTTTTTCCTCCAAGCTACTAATTCAGCCGCAGTGTATTAACGTGGACGATGCGACGCAAAGCTGATCGCCCGGCGACTATCCACTTGCGACTTCGAACGAAGAACACAACGACAATGAAGTTATCCAATTGGAAAATAGTCTGATGATGATTATTGAGCGTTTTCGCGAATCAATTTATTTCCAACTCGATGTACGCGATCTTTCGACTGTCGCCATTTTGAAGTCGTTTAACTCGTACGTCCAATGCGCTGTCGCTGTTGTTCACTTCGAACGCGTGCTGCTACTACGAATTTCTACGACCTTCCGCGCATCGTGCTACGATGGAATAATTTTTGCCTCTCCCCGCCTTCCCTCTCGTCCCTCTCCACGCGCGGCATCGCACTTCCGGCCTTTTTTGTCTCCTTTGTTTGTCGCTGGAACGCAGTAGGATCTCGGTGGGATCAGCAATTTCTTTTATTTACTTTTTTTTTTAGGATCTGAGACCCAGGATCAAGCTAATTCCCAAGGGTTATGCAAAAATCGGGGCGAGTTTTCGGCGTTACGTAACGAGTCTACGGTTGATTTTTTGGAAAGCTAACAAGTTTATACGAGGTTTTACGGCTCGTTTCACGAAAACCTATCGATCTCTGGTTTCGTCGACCATGTGGTCCATGCCAATGACGTAATTCTTGCCTCTTCTCCCTCGCGCTCTTTGGGAATAAGCATCAATCTGATTCCGAAAGGGTTATGCAAAAATCGGGGCGAGCTTTCGGCGTTACGTAACGAATCTACGGTTGATTTTTCGAAAAATTAACAAGGTTTTACGGTTTGTTTTACGAAAACGTATCGATCTCCGGTTTCATCGACCATGTGGCCCATGCCAATGTAACCGGCCAATGAAATAATTCTTGCCTCTTCTCCCTCGCGCTCTTTGGGAATTAGCATCAACATAATTTCCAAAGGGTTATGCAAAAATCGGGGCGACCTTTTGGCGTTACGTAACGAATCTGCGGTGGATTTTTCGGAAAGCTAACAAGTTTACCCGAGGTTTTACGGTTTGTTTCACGAAAACCTATCGATCTCCGGTTTCATCGACCATGTGGCCCATGCCCATGTAACCGGCCAATGAAATAATTCTGGCCCTTTCCCTTTTCCTCTCTTGCCGCTCGGAATACATCTGTTCTCTTTTGTTTCCTTTGTTTGTCGTTGGAACGCAGTAGGACTTTTGTGCTATTGGAAAAAAAGGTCGAATTTCTGTAAATTTGCAATTAAAGTTTATCAAGCAAGACGGTAGGTTTGTAAACAAAAATCAACCCTAGTTTTAATCAATTCATTACGGTTGTCTTAGCGTACGATTAGTTTAACGAACTACCGATCCATGATTGGATCAAATCGGATTTACGATGTTTACTTTCCAAAATCGACTTCCGGTTTTATCGACCATGTGTCTATGCCCTTGTATCCGTTCCAGCCAATCACAGCCTTCGATCGCAGTCGAAAGACGGACTACGGCTGTGAAAATCTCGTATGCGAATCAATAACCACCAAATATTGTAATTGAATTGTAATATAGTCATTGTCTGTATCGAGAGCAATCATTTTTATTATCTTACCTTATAAACACGCCGAAGCCTCGAATATCATTCTTGCTAATCTGCTTCTTACTATTGGCTGCTGTGAAATGGAGCTTCGCGATTCGCGAACTCCCAGGCGGGAAACTCAAACTAGAAATAACAAATAATGTTATGTACAAAAGTAGCTTTCTTTCACAAGCAAATAATTCTCTTAACTCATTTATTCCGAGCTCACGCGAACTTACAATGTATTCGGCTTTTTCAGAAGAAAAATATGCATTGCATTTATTAAGTTCAATTTCAATTATTTCACCTCATGATGCACTAAAGGTTCGAATATCTGAATCAATCTATAATTTCCTTATTTCTATGAGACGAAAGGTAGAGACAATACTAACATAATAATGAAAAATATTTTATGTGGTTACGTTTTACGTGTCTAGAAATCATACATTAAAAAAAAATTAATTAAGTAACTATTAAAACGAGAGTAGTACACGTACACGACTTGCGTACTAAAAGCTTCACGCTGATAATACGGAACCATAGAACGACGAAAAATTATTCGCTCCGAATTTACAACATTCCATTGAATTTACAAAACGCATACCTTATAGGGAAAAGCTCGAATGTCATTGGCTGCCAATGTTCCTCTCGCTGTTGGCCGCACGATCCGGCTTGCGATTCGTGAACTTTAGATCCATGCTGTAAGAGTAGGAGAAGAAGCCGCCGGTAGCGATAGCTATAGCTAAAAAAATCCCCTTTCAAGGTAACCGTCGACGAGGCGTCAACTCTGATCGACTCACTTAGCGACAGAGAGTGAATCGCGTGTCCCGTCGTCGTCAGATATCTTCCGTTCGCCACTCGTGCCGCTTCGTACTGCCACAGTTCGATTAATTCCATATTCCAATCATGGGTGATAATAAGGAGCGTACTTTTATTATGATCAAGCCTGATGGCGTTCAACGTGGTCTCGTTGGAAAGATCATCCAACGGTTTGAAGAAAAGGGCTTCAAGCTCGTGGCAATGAAGATGGAGTGGGTAAGGGATTCAATGCACTTGCTATATTTACTTTACGCGACAATCGAATTACCTTTTCTCGATCACGTGCATATGCTATGTATATTTTGTTGGTGCATGTCCTTTGAACCGGATGCGAAATATGGATCGATCTCCACGCCACGTGTTTGCCATTTTCGAGACGTATAGTTTTTTTTAATCGATTAAGATGCTCCGACAGAGAAAAATTTGTATGAATTAGCTAAAATCGTGACGATTACCTTGTCAATGTTCGGTTCTAAAGCAGAATTTGACTGTGGGTTCCTAAATGTTTCATTTTTAATTTTATTTCATTAAATTTTATTTTTTATCCATGGATAAATTTCCTCTGAAAACGTGTGTTGATCAATTTGTCATCCGTCGCCAAATGTGAAAATAATGGCACAATATTGCACAGGTTTCTATTACGTAGACTTAGTTAAATAATGCGCTAAGATGAAAAACTGTAAAACTGAAAAACTTACAATTGATGATACATATTCTTTGGGCGTACATGGAAAATGGTTCGATCGTGGTCATGTGTATCCTATTTTCAAATGCCAATGTCAGTTATGTGTAGATAACTCAATTGCCAACAAAAGCAACTGAAAGGGATAATTGCTATTGAAAACTCATATATTTTTATGATTTTTTTAAATAGGCATCTGAGGAATTGCTGAAGAAGCATTATGCTGACCTTTCCAAACTTCCCTTCTTCCCAGGTTTGATCAAATACATGGGAACTGGACCCGTTGTCCCAATGGTAAGTCAGAAAAATAAAATTGAATCCTGACGGACCTAAAAAAGATCATAAATATAATGTAGGAATTTAATTTTGATTAATTCGTTCTAATGCCTTTGAAAAAAAAAAACAATTTTTAGGTATGGGAAGGTCTTAATGCTGTAAAGACCGGACGTCTGATGCTTGGAGAGACGAACCCCAAGGATTCCCTTCCTGGCACCATCCGTGGTGACTATTGCATTCAAATTGGTCGCAACATCATTCACGGATCAGACTCTGTTGAGGCAGCAAACAAGGAGATTAACTTGTGGTTTGGTGATAATACGACAAAGAAGGAAATCTTCGACTGGTCTTCTTGGGCTGAAAAATGGATTTACGAATGAAAAATTTTAGCACCTGTTACTGTTTCAGTAATTAGAACCGTGATTGTATGAAAGGGAATAAAAATAAAATGCCTCTACATTGGAAGTTGAATGTAAAAGTTGTGATTGTAGTGAGAGTTGCATCTCTTTTCCGTAAAATGTTCCTCCTACCCACATCGTAATACTAATAATAATAATTTTTTTAATGCTCAAGTATATAGGGATTTCACAAACAAAGGATTATAATTTACTGACGTAACTTGAGTTAAATAAAATCTCTAATGTACCCTAAACATGTATATCTATATAGCGCATAAACTCCTAGGCCGCAAACTGGAGTTTAGATCATTTCTGTTGCACAATATTTTGAGTAATTTGTATTAAAGGAAAGGACTTCCCCCTTTTTACAAATATTGAAATTACAATTTATTTGAATTGTTTACATCCCTACACTGTGCTATCTCAGATTAGCTATGCTTTTAAGAGAAAAGAATTCGTTCTCCATATTTTTTTATCATTTCTCTAAGTTTTTTCTTTCTATATTCCGTTCCTCGGCTATGTATTTTTTTCGCGATGTTAATACGGGCGAGTTAAATATTTGAAGCCTATACATTGGTAACATCGACGTCATATACTCTCATTAAATCTTGATATTTAAACAACTCTGACTAGTAGTTCTCGTTCGATTTCACTGTTATAATACATTTTTATTTAGGCAATTCGTACATTTATTTATTTATTATTGAATGCAGGTAAAAAATGCTTTTTAAATATTTTATATTTCTCGAGATATATTTTTTTTACGTATTTTTATACACATATACAAGTAGTACTATTTTACATAATTCTTTGTTACGATTGTTGTTCATCAGCGTCACATATTAGTAGACGGTGTTTGAGGATATTTGCGCTGAAACTGATTCGTTTTATTTTGTTGTCACTTTTTAAAAAATTCTCATTACCGCTAAAATTATTCAATGATGTGTGTTTAATGTTTCAGAGTTTTACATGAAAAAATATCGTGATTTAACGGTTGCAGTTTGATAGAAATATAAATAAAATATCAAAAGGCAATTTTTAAGTACCGGTTGAATTGTAACAATGAAAAAAAAAAAAACTTAGACGCGGTGGACGTTATCGTTTTATTCATCTTTGGCACAAATATCCTCATTAAGAATTTTTATAAAATTAAGACGTTATATTAATAAAATATATACACGAATTTCAGTTCTATTATGTTATATACAAATTCTTTGGTTAAAAGCTTTGACGAGTAATCGACTCGATTTTGTGTGACAGAATAAGAGGAGAACCTGTGGAAGTATTTCTCTGGCAATTATTCCGTAAAACTAAAATTTTCATGTTTCAACGATTTTTACAAATTCACGTATCGGCGATTTGATGAATATTCATCTCCCGAATATTTAAGGGTCTGTAAATCTAGAGAAAACAGTTTCTTCAAGTCGAATGACAAAGAATCGTAGAAAATCAGCGATATTTCCGAGATTTTCACAAAAATATGCTGCATTTTTCATAAATATTTTTCGCCAAGTTAATAAAAGATAAATTACAGAATCTGGGAGGCAGAAGAATCCAATTCTCAAACTGCGACGTTCAATGACGCTCCAATCTTCGTGACAGATTAAAGAAGAAGTGAATCCAGAGTTCCGGCTCCAAGAAGATTAAGGCCATCCCGATCTTCATAATTTCCTGGCAGCTTCCTTGCCCACCATACTTCTGTAATCGTACTCAACGAAATTTTCACAACCATTTTTCACCGAGTTAGTAGAACATAAATTATAGGACGTGGGAGTCAGAAGAAGCGGAACAGCTGGCTTTGCGTTGTATAGACATGACGGACGAAGCAACGGCCATCCACTTATTGGTGTCCGATCGATACCAAGCGAGTCCCAACGAGTATCGTCCGTTGAGATTAGCGTGTTGGCAATGGCTGAACCACCAGCCTCCTCGATAATTAGCCGCGCAATCGGCGCTGCTGATATCCATGTCGCGATCTTTGGCGCTGAAAGCCATGCCATTTTGATAGGAAAGTGCATCGGTTGCGTTTCCACTGAATCCCGAAACGCTGAGCCTATAACCGGTGTCTTCTGAAGCAACGTTGAAATTCTCGTACTCCGCTTGCCACCGATTACCGTAAATATCGGTAAGATCGATTTTCAAACTGGTGCAATTTTCTTCTCTGGTTAGTCTGTGAAGGGCCTCATTTCCTAGCCAAAATTCGTTAACGGGCGATCCAAAACCTTCGGCGTATTCTCGCCACGTTTTGTCGAAGTCTATCATACCGTCGATACGACGTCCAACGACGATCCAACCTTTGTGACAAGATACAAGAAGCGGCGAGGCTAAAGCTCCAGCTCCAAGAAGAGTAAGGCCATCGCGATCTTCGCAATTTCCTGGCAGAGACTCTACCATGCTTTTGTAATTGTCCTCAACGTGCTCCAACTCTTTAGTTATTTTAGTGGCTTTTTCTACGGAAACTTGAAGATTTTGTAGCTTAGTTATGTTCTCCAGGGACTTTTTCAAATCGTTCAAATTTCCCTGCTGCAAATCGCTCTTCTCCTGAAGCTTCGATGCGCTGACGCTCAATGCTTGAACGGTTCGACGTAAATTTATGAGCTCTTCTCTCGCTATAGAAATCTCCGCGTACTTTCGCGCAGCTGCGACCTCCAATTTAGCAACCTCTCTCTTTTCCTCGGATTTGTTTTTCTCCATTTTTTCGGACAAATTTTCGACGGATTCGAACAAACGAATTATCGATTCATCCACTTTTCCTATACTCGCTCCCATTTCTTGATTCATCTTCGTTACTCGTTTCTCCATTTCGGCGCCGTTCTTCTCCAACTCAGTGAGCTTCGATTTTAGCTCGTTATCGTTTTCGTAAACGACTCTCTTCTCGAGAATACCTCGTTTACGGGAAACCATTGAAATTTTGTGCTCCAAATTTGTGAGACGCTCTTCTATACGATGTGCAGACCAGTAGCGAGATACTCTGTGTTTATCCTCGTGGAACGAATGCTTTCGCGGTACTCCCAGCATCTTACTTTCTCTCGCTTTCCTTTTTCGGTTGTATTCGTATTCCTCTTCACTCTGACCGCCGACGTCGTTTTCCGATAATTCAACTTTTCTCAAAAGTTGATTGTCATCTCCCAATCTTGCTGATGTCGGTATATGTGCCGAATCGCCACCGCATTTCATGGTTTTCATCTCAATTTGAACCGTGCCCAACTGAAACATAAGAGGAAGACATGCGAAACTTAGTGATGCATGGAACATAAAATGTACCTTAAATTTTATGTGCCTGTTCTGAAAGTTTCGATACAACGTGGACTGAAAATCTTAAAGAGGTCGCTTAAAAAAAACGAAATTTAATTTAATATCACACTTGTAAGTCACACCATTCATTCACTTTCTATTTAATGGCTAGTAAGTAGCACTTTTAAATAAATTGATTTAAATAATGATCGTTAATTATTAATCCACTATATATATTCTCCCATAACAACAATAATAACAATATTTACCGGATGCGCAATTGCCAGAAGTTTGCATATTTTGTGCATCAATAGCTTCAGAATTCGAATTTATTTTTCAATTGAGCCACTATTTTTCGCTTTATTATTCGAACTCATAACTAATCATAATCATTCGAAAATGTAATTTAAAAAAAGTATTTTTTATGTTGCCCATTAAAACGACACTGATAATTATTACACTATGGAAAGCTCATAAAGCTATACTCAAATATAGAATGAGGTCATATTATTCCAAAGAGACTGTTGTAGGCGAAAGAGAAGAAAAAAATCGTATTGTGATTGCCTCTGCATTCTCGAATGAGGGGTCGGAAGGCGGTTCGGGGGGAAGGACGGGGAAGGTAGGAAGAAGGGTAAAGAGGTATGCGGGGGAAGGTGATGCAGAGGAAGAAAGGCACGCAGGCACGCACACGCACGACGGCGTGAAACGCACCCGGCGGCAGCGGCAGTTGGTTAGGGAACGATCGACGACTCTGGACGGCAGCTGCCGGTCACTAAAACGAACAACTGAAGAAAAAAATGCCCCGCAAAGCGATTGACCATGAAGGTTGGTCTGACCGGCCGCAGGTGCGCCGGCGATCTTTGCCCATCCGTGCGGTATCACCTCGAAATGCTGTGTTCTCTCGTGGAGACTATATTTATGTACTATATGGTAATAAGTGTGGGGTTGAGTCCGAGGGGTGCGGGAGGATATTACTACGTAACAACAGCGCAGAGTTATATTATGTATTGCTATATTTTACACATGTACAGTAGAATCCGCATTAAGGATGCTCGGGTTATCTGAGAAGAAATTTTTTTTTCACAAACTAAAGTCAATTTTGAACTAATAGAGAAAATACTATATTTATATTCATGTTAAATTCAATTTTTGAAAAATACATTGATATTGTTTTGAATATAAATTTTTGAAGAATGTTTTAATATGATTTTAATTATCAAAATAGTTTAAAGAATATTTCATCGCTTTGGAAACCAATACTGTGATCCGTTTTGAAGAGTATATTTATGTATTATATGGTAATAAATGTGGGGTTGAATCCAAGGGTCGAGACAGGATATTACTCCGTACCAACTGGGCAAAGTTATATTCTGTATCGCTGTATTTTACGTGAATACAGTAGAACCCCCATTAATGCTGTTCGGGTTACCTGAGGAGGGAATTAATCACCTCTCCTTTTCCTGAACGAGGGAAGTTTTTTTTTCAGAAACTAAAGTCAATTTGAAAGTAATTGAAGAGACGTATGTCGCTATAAATTCTTAAAGAATGATTTAATATTTTTTCAAATATAAGCTTTCACAGAATATTTCAACGGCTGTTAAAAACTGATACTGTGATCCCTCTTGACGAGTACACTGATGAAAATAAATGCGGGGTTGAGCTTAAGAGTCGCGGAAGGATATTATACTATGTAACAGCACCGCTACCTTATATTTTGTCCGGCAATATTTACACCTATACAGTAGAACTCCCATTAAGTATGCTTGGGTTATCTGATGAGAAAGATAATCTGTGCGATTTTTGGAGCCGCGAATTTACGACTTATATTTTTTTTAAGTTTCATATCTCATATCCAAAGTTTCGAAAGCATCGAAAGAACAATTTCATGCAAACGCCCTTAAAAAATTCTCCCAAGATCGTATGTATTCATTAAAATCGGCTAATCTGATTCGATTTGACTAAATCGAATTTTTGAGGTGCATATGAGAGTAAAGCATTTTTAAGCGATCGTTAATCGGACTTCTACTGTACGCCAGATATATTTTTTTAAACTTAACTTACATTGAGAAAGTAATGACAATAAAAAATACAATACCTGACTGGTTACGTCGGCGGATATTCTCGTTAATTGTCCGGTTCGCTCTTTGACCGCAAATATATCAAGTCGTATAGTTCCAAGAGCCGCTTCTATTTTAGTCAATCGTCCCCCAAGATCTCTTATTCCTCTGCCGACTTCGGAGACGTCGCCTTTGAGAAGTGCAATTTCACTTTGCATTTTCGAGCGTTGTGCGATTTCCTCACTGGCGTTTCTCGTTCTTAGTACCTCGGCGACTTCGGTCCGTAGTTCCGTAACAGCGCTCCCGAGCCATTTCACCCTCAGTCTTTCGTTCTTCGCCTCATTTCCGCTTCCGCCTCCAAGAGCGTTTACCTCTTTCCTGTAAAAAAGTACAGGACGTTGTTAATTAAAAATAGAACACACAAAAAGCAGTAAGCGTGTATACTGCACTTACAATCACTCTTATAATAGTTATCTCGAATATATCAAATGACTAATAACAATATTAATAAACAAGAGAACTAAGTACCTCAACTGTCGCACTTGATTCCTAAGCACAGTAAGCTCAGTATTCTTCTCCATGGCATTTTTGAGGCTCTCCTCAAGAGCATTGTAATCTTGTTGTCGATGATGTATCAACGCGTTCACTTGCTCCCGAAGAAGTTGCACTGTTTTAGTTAAATCGAGGATAGCACTCGCGTTTTCATTGTTATCCGTTGGTGATGATGACACATCAACGAAGAATACTCCAAATAAATTGGATAATACGAACAACCACTTGACTACAGTCCTGATCCTGATTTCCATTATTACTATGTAATCGTTACGTTTTTTAATGCTAAAAAAACTTCAATTATATTATTTTTCTTCCGTAGGCACCCAATAATGTTTTTGGAGAAATGATCGCTTTTCTCACTGGTTGTTGGTTTTTTAAAAATATGCGTTTGTGGAATAAGAATCGCGAACCGCTCTGTGAGGCTCTGCAAGCTAAACTGATCATTTTAAAAGCAAGTGCAGGCTTATATTAACCATTGGACAAAGGGTCGGGGGAACGAAATGGGGCCCGAACCAGTGAAGGGCAGGTGTTTGCAGCACCGGGCCATCAGCCCATCAGGTATATCGCGTACCCTCGACTGTTGCGCATTCAGCCAGCCGGCACGGACCACCACGCACCGCAGCAGCTCGCAGCTGGCAGCTGGCAGCCGGCAGCCGGCAGCCGGCACCCAGCAACCAGCAAGCAGCAGCCTCCTTCTACGCCTCCTGCGCCTTCTCCCCCACTGCCTTGCACTGGGTTTGATTCTTATTTACGCCCGCATAAAGGTGTGCGTAAGAACGCACGCGTCTTCCCCCCCGACACGCGTACCATTCGCTACGTTGGCTACGAAAATTTGGGGGAATATTATGCGGAGGTATCCTCTGCATATAATGAATTAATGCAATACCCCGATCGGGTTGAGGATTTACGAGAGTTGCGAATATTTGGTAGCGGCATCTGCTATCGCATCAGCGTTTTTCTCGAGCGATGATATTCAGTACCCCCAGAGTTGTGCTCTCATTCCATAATTATGAACTTGCGCTATTTGGGTACTTATTATGTAAAACAATTAGTTGCAATTTTACGAATTTTTTACCCATGTGAGTACAAAATTGAGAATTGTTTTTTTTTTAATTTTTAGAATAGCTCTCGAAAACTGAATAATCGTTAATGAGAATAAGTAAATGAACTTTGCTGAAAATGCAGTAAAAAAAAAAAGAAATACGATGATTGAAAAATTTATAGCTGAAAGAAAACTGAATGTAACGTCAAGTTTATAGATTTGCTTTTTCAAAACTTATCAATTGTCAAGATATTGAATCATTTTTTGAGTTTTCTGGATATACTGCAGCCTCCTTCTCTGCCTCCGGCGCCTTTTCCCCCACTGCCTTCCACGCATCTTGACTTTTATTTACGCCTGCATAAAAGTGCGTGTAAGAACGCACGCGTCTTCCCCCAACACGCGTACCATCCGCTACGTTGGCTGTGAAAATTCAAGTGCACATTATGCGAAGGTATCGTTTGGATATAATGAATTAATGCAATACCCCGATCGAGTTGCGGATTTACGAGAGTCACGAATATTTGGCAGTGGCATCTGCTTTCGCATGAGCGTTTTTCTCGTACGATGATATTCAGTACCCCCAGAATTTTGCTCTCATTCGATAATTATGGACTTGCGCTATTTGGCTACTATTTGTTTTTTTTTAGAGTAGCTCTCGAAAATTTCATAATAAATAGAGAAATTACTATTCTGAAAAAAATTTCAAATTAATTATGAAATAAACATCGATTAAAAAGCTATTTAGGAATCGCATTGCAATAAATCGATGATTGTTAGAATCCATTAATAGTCACGATTCTTTGATAAAAAAAAAAAAAAAAATTTGCGAATCGTAACAGAATCTGGCATCACTAGAGAAAGGGAAAACATGCATTTGAAAATATAGATCGAGGCGCTCTCAACATTTTAAAATTGATATTGATATTTTTTTCGTCTACCGATACACGATCTATAGTTAATTCTAATAATTTATTTAACAAAGAAAAATGTTCTTAACAATAATATCTCAAATCGTTAGATCTATGGAAGAACAAACGCATTAGTGTTTGAGTTTGTGTGTGTGGGAAGTTATAGGTACATAAAAACGACGAATCACGAACCATACAGTAGCTCTACTAATGAATGCCGCCATATGCAGAAGTTTTAAAATGGTAAATCGTGAAGCGCATGTACAAATAACTGCGCTCGTTGACTTAAGTTGATGCGCTTATTTTCTTACTTGTTTTCTTCATTCGTCTTCAATTGTACTTGGTCTCATTTTGGTATTGCACTTGACTCTGAATTGTCATTTTTCATCGCGGCTCTTGAGATAAGTGATGGAATACCGAACAAGTATCGAGGCACCGCGATTTGTAATCGAATTAAATTTATCCGTAAGTTCCAGTCGGTGGACGATAGAATTTTGGCAAAGACAAAACTGGACTCTTGAATGTGTATTTTCTAACGCCGATGTTTTTCCAAGTATTTTCACGTCTGCAGCCCTCGCTAAGACAGAGAACAAGAATATAAATATGAGATAAATTGCACAATGTGTGAACAGTTGACGAGTTTTAAATAAGTCCTTTTTTATCAATTGCAAATCAATTTTCAAGTATTGTCAGTCAAAAAAAAGGCAATTTTTCACACTAGTCTTTAGATTGTACGAAGACGTTAATTTCCTTATCAAAAAAAAAAAATACTGAATTGTTTAGTGATATCTGCATTTTTCGAACATTGTGTAAACCTATTTGTTTATCAGTCATTATTTTCGCGAGAACTTTGTTTTTCGAATGGAATTACTTGAAGCTCGATAAGCAATTAGATAAAAAATATGGCTCTTTTTTCAAACGGTCAAATCAACGGCGAGTAGAACCCCGAAAATTTCAGCTGATTAAATCTGAAGAATTGACACACGTGTGATTTTAGTACTGATAAAAACTATTGCACACGGTTGTCTATTTTTTTACTTGACCAATCGAATTTGAATTAAAAAAACGAGGATTTTTATAATCGGGGTTCTGCTGTAATTATCCAAAAAATAATTGGGTATGCACGGGAGTGACTATTTACCTGCGCATACAATCCAACGCCCTGATGAATTCGTGCTCGGATAAATGATATTCGGTCGCAAGGATGTTAACTTGTTCGAGAGTTATCGACATGCCTGTACGATCTTTGGCACTTTTGCAACTGGTAAAACGCAAGCCTTTCATTCGTCGACATATTTGTGACGAGAGTTGCAAAACGCTTGTATTTTTATCGACTTTCGCCTGAACCTGAGACTTCAAATCGTTTATCATTTCGGCGAGAGTCCTATTGATAGGAGAACGAGCTCCGACTGAAATAAATTACCGCAATGAAGTACCGTTTACCAAAGATTTTTAGTAGTAACAGCAGAGAAAGCGATTGATACTCACGGCGCGTGATTCCCGATTCTGTAGGCAAATTTAACTTCTTGAAGCGCAGATAATACTCGTTCAATCTGTCAAAGTTGTCCAAATTGCTTCTCTGTTGAGGCCCCGTTGTCCCGAGATTCTCCGCTAGTGTTGCCTTTTCATTGATGCCGATATTAAAGAAGACTGGAGTCACGTTAAACGAGAGCGTCTGACGCGACGATGGCACGAGCGGAAGCAATGAGTAAATACCGTCCGGTACCGGAAGCATTACTGTTAGAGCCGTACGAGATCCTACTACTCGAGGAAGCGGTATTTGCGAACCGACGACACTACCGCCTTTTCCCTCGTGAATGCTGTTAAATCGTGAAAAAAGTATCTCAGCATTTCTCATTTTATTAAGGTAAACGAATAAAGGTATGAATGACGTCTATTTTGTTTCCTCATCAAGGAACTATCTATTATGCAGTCGGAATCGATTTCCTTATATCTAAAATCACAAAACGTATTTGGCGAGTTGTGGTTTTTCGAGATGTCAGAACTGCAGTAAACCGACCAGTGACTAGACGAATAAACGACGTGCAATATTCACTGAATACGTAAAAATAGAATAATTAGCAGAACCTCATAATCTTATTATTCAACTAGTTTAAACGTTTATTCGTTGATTCAAGAATGAAATCACTTAGTACCTTGACTAGTAGCTTATGCTGTTAATAAAAAATGTTTTTTTCTTCAAGTCGTAACTTTTCAAACAATCATCGGTTTACGAATGCTAAATTCTTAACGAAAGCGGGAAATTCTTCTACTAATTATAGCGTTTTCATGAATTTGCCAGATATTATTTTGCCTGAAAAACGGATGAGTAATGTGTACGGAATCGAAAGAAATAGAAATAGCCTTAAGAGCCTAATTTTCCTCACCAGAATTACAGCAAAATTAAACTCTTAATTTTCCATATGAATCTCTATTCGATACTGTAACTAATAATCAAAAAGTATTATTCTGAGTATGGAAAATTATTATTTTGAGTATAAAATTTTAAGGCAAAATATCAGTTTCAAGCCTCCCCGTAATTGCAAAACGTATTTACCTGGAATTAATACCGCATCGTGAAAGGGTGAATGTAACGGTATGCAAGTCTTCGACAGCGACGATCATGTCACCCCACATATCGATCTCGTGTCCATAATAACTTAGAAGGCCCTCAAAGGATGCCAAAGGTCCCAGGGTAGTTAAAATCAAGAGAAATAGTGGATCCGGTCGCTGACACCACAATTTCGCCATCAGAGCGGACACTAATGCAGTCAGCTGTGAATGACACACGGCGTCACTCGTACTTTTCTTTCAAACTTGTTTAGCTAACATTGTCATTACATATCACATATATATGAATAACATTTACTCACCGCTTGACTAAAACAAACGTCTCGTCTGTATCTAACGTTGCAACCGCGTTGAGCTCTCTTAGCATCTTCCTGTACTCGGAATACCGAATGTGTGAGTCTGGCCGTTTTCAGAAGCCCGTCCATCGCCTGACGCAATTTTTTCATACTCGGTCTGAGCTCACACGTCCAATCTACAATCAATGCAAAATCCAGACCCTCGGTGAACTTGTTTCTCTGTCCGGCAGAATTACTCTTGATGACTCTTGTCATTGTATCTACGGCTTGGCACACTGAAAAACGGGATGGTAAAATTTCATGATAAAAAAACGATCGATTCTTATTGGAAAATGGCGAAAACTAATAGTTATTTTGTTAAATTGATTGAGATAATTAGAATTGACAAGAAAATTAATTTGCTAAGAATTTAGTTCGTCAAAAAATTCGATTTGTAAAAGTATGTATGGCTTGGAAAATATTAATTCACGGACAAAATTAATAGTAGGGTAAGGAAAAACAATAAATCTTTTGAAAAATTAATTATTCTGGGAAGTGTATAAAATAACGTGCATACATATTTACCTTCCTTAGCTTTAGCAAGACCAGGCGTCGCTTTTGTGTCCTCCCCTGACGTGTTGTTCGGACTCTGTTGTTGTTGCTGCTGCCACTGTTGCCGCGAGGGATTGTGGCTTCCATTATTGTTCAGCAATTTGCTCGATTCATCTGATTTGATATCATTTTTCGGTTGTATCGTGACAACGGTCGAGATAACATTGCGATTATTGGCCAATTGGTAGCCCTTGAGACTTTGAGATCTTCCTATAGCGTTTTTATTGCGTAGTCTAACAGCCGGGCTGCTGCATCGGCCACAGAGAAACTTGACTTTCGACACTAAGCACATGACGCTCGCTTCAATATTCAACTGAGTGAGATCCCAGGGTTCAGGTTCGTCCGTGGGTTTGTAATAATTAGCGGATGGCGAATTACACATTTTCTGCGTATCCAAAAAGCGTTTTCCAAGATCGATTTCTTCTCGCACGTCGTCATCGTCTTGTTCATTTTCAATGCTGCAATCGCCATCGATTCTCTCGCATTTCGTCAATTCCCTCGTTAAGTCCATAAGCCGCTCATTGTTATTGTCCTCGGTGCTGTTATTTTCATTTCTGCGACGCTGTTTATTCGACGCAGCTTCGTCAGTAGTCTGTGCATCCCCGCCATCATCTTCAACATCGGGAAATATAACAAAATTGTCATCACGATTAATCTGTCTATTGCTATTTCGTTCGCATTCACTCGTGAATTTCTTCTTCCTCGTTTCCTCGGCCCAAAGATTTTCAACACATTCCGGTGTATCCGGCGAGATGAAATCATCGAAATCCGAACTCTTCAAATCGAAATGAAGTTGCTGAGTGATTCGTTTGAAGGGCGACAATGACTGATTGGCCTTAAACTGAACATTTCTCGAGGACACATCTCTCTTTGGCGTTTCTCCATCTCCGCCCTTTCCTTCTTCGTCGTCGTCTTCGTCCTCCTCTTCTTCCTGTTCATCGTCTTCGTCCTCATGCGGAATTTTCGCGACCTTGTGCTCTTCGAGAAAGGTCAGAGCTTCCTCGACCAAACCAGGATCCCATAAACTGAGCAATATCCGGGTTTTCGATATCATGTCCTCGCATATTGGCAACATACCACTCGTCTGTTTGTCTTTGGCCAATTTCATAAGAGATCGCATTGCCTCGACAACGTCTCTTCGTAATTGTTTGATAGCTTGAATCGCGTCGTGCGCCATTGTTATTTTCGACGACCCTTGATAGAGCTGAACGTGACGTGTTGGCGATTCTTTGAGAGCTTGTACCAATCTAAAATCCAGGTGAATAATATGCCATAAGACTCGAGGGCATCTGACAAAAAGATACCACACTTACTAGCTTTTTTTTTCACTGCGTACCGTACGAGACCGCCATTTTTGCTCTTGTGGGAATGAGCCGTAAACGCTCCGACACTGATAAAATCGTAAAATCCACATTTGTTCAGAGTGTCATTGTGCACCCACATTCTTTGTAGATGAAGATTGACCGGAGCGAATTCAAGAGTCCTGTCGTTTTTACGGGTCGAGCGCTTGAAGTAACTGCCTGTAAAGAACATCACGTGTCACTAAGGGGAAATGCTTTCATGATATATTAGAAATTTGACGGGAACCAAATTCGAGAAGATCAAACCTTTAAAGGAAGACAAGTTTTCTTTAGCTTGGGAATACAAGTGCAAAAGTTGCAGGTGTCGGTCGAGCAACTGGACCTGCTTGTTGTGCCACGGCTCTCGAAGCTCTCCCATACACGCGACTTCTTGGAGAAGTTCTTTTTCCTCGTGTATCCATATCGCGCTACAATTTAGAGAATTTTTATACGTGTTGATTACGCTGTCTTAAAAAAGCATTCTTTTTCTTCCCACATACACAACTATAATCTAAATCGCCTTTCGTTAGAAAGCTTTATACGCGTTTTTTTTCAGATGTTGTGCAACGACCTTTTTAATTTATTTTTATTTCCTATTTGATTAACATGTCGAAAAGATAATCTTTTTTCGGTAACCGTTTACCTAACTGAAAATGGCGTTACGCGTACTCTGGAAAAAATTCATACGAGGTTTTCGTTTCGGGAGGGTCTAAAACCATATAGGAAATATCTCCGCTTTGTAATATATTTTTTATATACAACTTACCTACATTTTAGTATTATTTATAACAATAATACTAATACTTACAGCAACTGTTGCGGAAACTGAAAGCACAATTTGCTCTCAGCCATTATTTCATGAACACAGATATCTCCGCCGAGACCAGAATGAAACCTGTTGAAAAAATAAATCCGATACAGAGGACAGGAACTCAATAACAAATCAAACTGTAACTCTATTTTACAATCAACTTACCTATATGTTTGTACGTGAGGGTTAGCGAATAAAAACTTGAGCTGCCCCTGATGGGGAAGCTTTATTTTCGTTCCTAATCGCGGAGGTAAAGAGTGCGATCGTCTGTGTGAAAATAACTGACAAAAAGAGAAAAAAAAATCAATTAAAAGTGCGGACTACAACGAATTTCGAACCGATCTTGCGTTGAGATTTTTCTTTTAAAAGGTCGTTAAGATTCCAACATTAAATAAAACTTGTTGCTCTAAACATATAGAAAATGAACGTTAACATTTTTTTAAATCAGTAATAAATCAACCAAAAAATACATACCTGACTGCCATTCGACGTATTCGGAATATTCCGAGACGGCGTACTTTCCGTACTGTTGCCCTTGTCTTCAGCCTCCAAATTCCAAACGTTAATCGTTAGAAAGCCGACAGTCGTTGATTTTGGTGATTTCAACGGTATTCTCAATCTCGGCGTGTCTTGAACAGCGCCGAATGTGACGATTGCGCTGCCAATCGGCGTCGCCGTTTGGCTTACGCGTTCTCTCACATCGTAAGCCGTAATACGAACTTTACTGTCCGTTGTAAGACCGTCGCTAGGTCTGAAGCTTACAGTCGTTAAAAAACTGGGATTACTGCTCCGCTGCACCGAGAAAAATAGGCGAACATATAATTATAAATAAGACTACTTGGCATTAAGATTAATGAGTAACGTAGCCGAAAATATAAACACATAGAACGCAAAACACTATTTTGCAAATGCTAAAAAACTGCGAGAAAATGTCTGTGGTAACATACCTCGACTATCTCGGTCTTAGCATATTTGATCCAAGTTTTACTACGATTAGCTTCAACATCAATTTCTAACACCGGATTCGGCGGTCGACCATGGCCATCGCATAATAAATTATCACAAGCCACGGATATTTCGCAGACGGGAACTTCGGCCGGGTCTATAATTTTAAATAGTAGTGCCGGTCGTTAACATATATTTTTTCTTCATTAATTATTTATTGTTATTGAAGAAGCGAAACAATTGATTCGCATAGGGTTTTATCCGAACCTGTGACGATTCCACGTTGAAGCCGCAACATATGTATATCTGTATCGTGTTTATGGCCACTGGAGGCTTCGATACGTTGTCGTAACGCAAGTAATTGATTACGCATGCATTCGTAACTCGCCAACTGAAGAGCTTGTAACCAAGCGTCTCGTTCCTCGGACGAGCTTGCGCCCAATTGTTGTGACAATCCTCCATCGAAAACTGTAATAAACGACCAGAGTATTTGTTATTAATTTGTCAAATCACAATAATACTTAACGCAGTGAAATAATTATTTGCCGACAATTGTCTATAAACATTATGCGCTTAAGGATAATTAATGTTCACTACATGCAGCAAGCAAATCGTGTATGGAAATATCGCTTACCTATACTAAATCCAAAATCAATTTGATGCGTCGGTTCCTCATCGAGCTTGAAACTGCAATGTTCTAGAATTATAACACCCAGAGGCTCCGACCATTGTTCTCTCGATTTAAAATAGAACAAAAGGTTCCCACGCAGTCTGCACCAGCGTTCTGAACTTGCTGATAATAGAGAAGAACAAATTATTAACCAATTGTCATTTCTTGCTTACCACTTACGTATACGCGTTTCTCTTTTCAACAATTCAGTTACTCCACATATTTTGTAAAGCCGTTTTAAGTGCGTGTGTGATATTTAATCGGCGAATAACCGTAAAGTATAGATTTGGAAAAGTGAATCTGCAAATATTATATTGCGAGTTATTTAATCTCTTCTTTCCGAAATTTCTTGAAAAAATGCTTAATCTTTGAGTCTCCTTTTTCAAGTACAAAAAATAGTGTAGAAAGGTATGTGAGAATGTAAAGTTTTCTCAAAATTCTGAAGTACAGTTCTAAGAATGGATAAATCAATTTTGCTTTAATATGCCATAAGGAACGCTTAACGAATTGCAACATGCAAAAGGGAAGATGAATTCCATGCAAACATGCAAGAAAAAGATACAAATGCCGAGATTCATGTATGCTGATGACTCCAGAGAATGTGAATGACATATGTGTGTGCGAGAAAGATGAAAATCACAGACCACGAGCGGAAAATGACGATTCTCGCTTTATCGTTCTTGCAACTGTATGTCTTTTACATTAACTGAATCTGTGTTAAAAGCGGTTTTTACGATTACAGTGGAGCTCAGAGTAGTTTTACTTGTGCACTGTCGCATTATTAGAGTGCAGAAGTTAAAATAATGTTACAATTACGTTAAAAATAGCTTCGTGTATTGTCAATTTACTCGACTTGATTAAAGCTGATAGTGATAATTGATGTAAAATTTGTGTTAGTACTGACAATTATTTTAAACAGGAAAAACCATATACCAGATATTATGGTAAAATACACTCGATGCTAGTACCTTTATTACTTGTGCCAGCCGAAACGCAACTCAAATCTCGAAAGGTCTTATGTCTTTTTCCTTTTTCTCTTTTGCTCTCAATTTTTTTACTTGTACCTGGAAATTGTACAAGTTACCGGTACAGTTATAAGCAGCAATTTTTATCGGAGAAATAGCGTAATTCCAGATGCGATATATACACAGTGAAATTGTAAGTTCGATTTACTGAGGCAAACAGGTAATTTGTTCATTGAATATTTGTTGCAAAGAAAAGTACCATCCAATTAGACGATAGATTGTGCACGTTTTTCGTTTATATTTGCCATCGTATAGAATTAACATGTTGAAAGGAAAAACAAGACAGTATCGCACTGAAGCCCTTTTCAAGTTGAAATAACAATCGGTTGTTTTCTCGATTCTCTCAGTCATGGAATATGTAGCAGGATTCGAACTGTGTGTGTGTTTTTTGATCGCTTGAGGCGCACGTCGGCTCGTGCATGATCCAATGCCGATTGGATTCCATCGCTAACGATATATATATATAAATATATATAATAATGAAAAATCTCATGCTTATACATATACACATAGGAAAAATACTACAAATTACAAAATATTTATACAATTTTCATTCGCAAATCGTTCAAGTTGCTCAAAATTATAGTACCATACATGCTCCAAAAGAGAGTCTTGATTGTTTAGAGTATTATTGTAATAAACAGCACTCTGATTATCTAAAACAGATTAAAATAATTTTCATCGATGTATCTAATAATCAGTGGTAGGTATTCATGTCTCATTGATAATTAAGGGGTTTGAAACCTCAAGGAGATTGGCGCGCTTCACAATTGTGGAAAACGTGCTAAATGATGGTGAAAGTTTTTGTAAAGTTGTATGCATTAAATAGCAGTAATGAAGAGATATTTAGTAAATCAAGTAAAACTGTATACACTGTGTTACAACATATATAGTATTACTAGAGAAATATTAATAGATGCATATGCAAAAATATTAATTGATTAACAGTCATTTTCATGGAGATAAATTTACATTGTTTTTGTTAAAAAATAATTTGCGGTTCTTTATCAATTTTAATGCAGTTTTCAGTCTGTTTTCCAAGACATTTTCTACAAGTGAACTATCTAGATATTTAATAGTGAAATTTAAAGAAAATAGTCTCATATTTATTCAGCAAACAAAATTTCTTTATGAACAAATGAGTATAATGATCAAGCCATTGACAATAATAAATATTTATGTGGTCAATTTGTATAGCGTCTTTCAAAAAAAACATAATAAACTGTATTGCATCAAAATTGGTAAAAAAGAATAATCATTTTTTGACTAAAAACATAACATAAATATATCAAATACTGATGATAAATATTTATCACGCTTTGAATAGTGTGAAGCAATTCAATCTTCTTAAGGGATGGCATTAATGAAAAAGTGTTTTGGGGAGAATGTAAATAAAAGTAGTTGATGCATTAGTACACGATTGACATATAAAATAGTAAAATTAGTATATTTAGCGACGACACCAAATTACCAATAACAATTACTCACTCTCTGTTCTGCGGAAGAAGCCCTCTTGTCTCTCTCGTACATATAAAGTACCTTCTTTTTCAAATTTTTGGGATGGCTGTGTTGCAAGCGTCATCAATTCTTGTTTGTTAAACCTCATTTTGGTGCTGTCTTTAATATTTACATTGATGCTAGTGAATTGTCACTGTCGCCATCAGCTCCTATAATAATTCATAAGAATATTCAGCATCAGCAATTGAATTTTTGCCTGAGACTGCACTTTGTGTCTGCCACGTTTTCAGTATGGCTAATGTTAAATACAATTAAAATACACTTCCATCCAAATTTCCATGCATAAAAAAATTTTTAATTGTCCCGTGATAAAAATTGTAAACTAGAAGTAATATATTCAAATCTATATTGCATATCGACATTGCTGCAATTAAAAATTATTAGACATGCATATATGAATTTGTATCTGAGATAATCTGTTCATATGACAAACACTTTGGGAAATCGTCATAGGCTAAACTTTCCTATTGCAAAATTAATGTTTTTAATTTTTTGCAATTATATTCTACCAAAAACGATAATATTTTGTAACTGAAAATCAATTCACAATTACCATTGCTATTTTCACTTAAATTTCAGATGCTTTTTTAGCAATATTCCTGAAGGTAATGAAAATCATAAACATTCACTAACTAACAAATTACATGAAACAAATCACTGCTACTGCTATTCCAAAATACAGACATTGATTTTGTAACCCTGAGAAGGTAAAGAAAAGTGAAAAAATAATCAGGCTGGCAACAACTGAGTTATGTGGCAAAAAAGAGGTTGAAAATTTAATATGCATAAATTGCCATTACCATTACTATTTTCACCTGAAATTAATATACTTTACAAGCAATATTTTTGTAGGAAATGAAATTCGTAAACATTCACTACTTTAAACAGATTACATTAATTACTATTACTATTTCAAACCACTGACACATTGATTTTGTATAAACAGAGAATAATTCTGAGAACGTAATGAAAAAAAGATGAAATAGGAGGGGTGGCAACAACCCAAGTTATATGGCGAAAAAACAGGTGTATCAACCCTAAGTTGAACCTGTCACAAACTCTAACCTGATACGTACCATCGATTGCATCACAAATATTCAACGCGACGTAACTCATTTCATGAATCATAGCGAGATCACTTTAATCGCTGCTGTCTGCGACCAGCGACTTTCCGAACTGACTCGCTGCGTAAATTTCAGCCCTAAATTCATGACTGTATGTACATCGTTTAGTGTCAGCGGAATCGCGCAATGTTTGCGCCGCGAGTGACAAGTCAACACACTCAATCTGTATGACAATTAAAAAAACCGTACAAATTGCGTAAATGACAGTTCAAGAGGCCCCAGGCAAAATGCCCTAGGCATTTGGCGTGACGAATCCTATCCATCGAGACAACAGGAAAGGAGGAGTCAGGACCAATATTTTGAGGAGGCAGGTCTTAGGGGTGGGCGACTTTCTGCCTACGACGCTGCAACGAGCGACGTCACAACTCAGTCGTGAAACGGGAAGGATAAAAAATTACCAGATGTTTGTTTTCCCATCGAATTATATTCATATGTTGGCCATATGAAATTTGACGGTGGCTCAAAAGAAGAAGATTATTATGATAAGGATACTCTGATGCTTATGGGCCAATGATTATAGCTCAGATTGGAGGGGGTGATAGTGTGTCTTCTTATCAGTGATTTAGCTCGATTTAGCGATAGGCCTACCATCGATGACCATTTCTGGCGCGCGACACGTACACTTTTTAGCCTTTTTTTAACACCTGTAGAGGGCGTTTTCCAATAACTTGGAGAATTTTTACGAAATTCTCCGCCTCGGTCGGTAACAGAAACTGTAATGTTTATTTTCTGTTAGTTTGGTGGATATAGGACGTGTACGATTTAGTACGGGATTGTGGATTGTCATTCGCTATTCTCCTAATTTTTCGCAGTTTGTCGCGATACTCCTTACCGTTTTTCTCTGTTACAGCATCATGATTACCGATGACTTCATCTCTTTTGCACTCGCGATGCTCAATCGGTAACGAAAACTGGAAAACGTTATTCTTGGCCACAATTGATGTTTCGGACAAAAGCCGAAAAGTAATGACTGTGTCTTAGCTTTCTGCAGTCAGCAGTTCTCGATTTTTATCCAAAAAGCAACGTGGCGAAAAATGACACTTATGATCATCTAAGAAAGACAGACAATATGTAGCATTTCAGGTAACGTGATGTGCTACAAATTTTCTAGTAAATTACATGAACGTACAAACGAATTTTGTCATCGACCGATTTTATCTAACACTATCGAGCTGAATTTGTATTTTCTATACTTCTGCAAAGAGAACTAACGTCACGATTGTACAGCAGTAAATAAACATTAAGATTGAATTTAATCTACATGCGGAAAAAGGAAAGCAGTAATTTTGTTTGTTATAGTGTAAAACATTCAATAATTGATCCTAAACAAGTCCGAAGTGTGCGGAAGCTCTAAAAAACGGTTTTCTCGCTTTTCTAATGAGTATTTCGAAGAAAGTCTGAATCCTGAGGTCTCGGGAAAAATCAAAGCCGTGAGTTTGATTTTTCGCACATTTTATTCCATTCCGAAAAAAATAGGAGCGGTACTCCTAAAAAAGGCCAATAAAAGCAAGAGAAAATACTGGTACCACAATATTTTATAACAAAGGATCGTCGTCTTCATCATAATTGCAATGAAGATTTTCGAAAAAAGCCTTTATAGTACCTTTTCTTCGAATGTTACTCTTCCCTCCTCGTGACAATAATAAAATACGCTGAAAAAGTGGTGTACACTTTAAGTGGTTTTTATTCAAGTGTCAATTACACGTACGACTCGGGGAATTCGAATGTTACGTCGCGGCCTGTTAATTTCTTGTAGACGGAGGCAAATGTGTCAACCTGCAATTTGAGAAATAAACGATTAGTGATCGGGTTGGAGTATGGAAAGCGTAATCCATGAAGTGCTGGAAATAGGAGAAAAAAATCGACCTTGTGTTCAATGTTGGTTTGCTCGTTCTTGTCCAAGTGTACTTTGATAAGCTGCTTGCCGTCCAGCTTTACCCGAATACGCTTGCCGACAATTTCGACGGGGTACACAAGATCCTCGAGCAGCGCATCGTATACGGCTGTGAGCGTACGGCTTCTCGGTCGCTTTTGCTTGTTCTTGGTGCGAGTCTTACGGGTGGGTTTCGGCAAGATTTTTCTCTCACCTACGAACATCACGTGCTTGCCAGAGAACTTCTTTTCGAGTTCACGTACCAGCCTCGTCTGGATCTTTTGGAATGCCTTCAGTTTTGGCATAGGCACATAGATTATGATCGACTGTAAAAGCATAGAAAATATTGACATGAAATTATGTTTGAAATTTACTTTACAAGTAAATAAGTAAACAAAGGAATAAAAATAATGGAGCTGTTTTATCATTATATATTGCCCAGTGTGAACGGCAAATTTGTTTGCAGATTAGATCAGATTAGATTGTGATAGAAATTTTCTAAACAATATATGTGTTACAGTGAGTATTGTTAACGTAAATTTTTCTTTTTCTTTAACAAAATGAATGCATCTAATAATGAATGCACTGTTATATATTGTCCCAGGGACTAGAGCAAGTTGGGTTTCGATCAGAGCAGATAAAGACTGAAACTTGTTAGTTTTATTTTTCACTCAGTTAATATTGCTAACATCTCAAAAGTATTTTATTACTTGCAAGGTAATGAAAATCAGGCGACAAAAATGAAGCTTGTACATTTTCTCACATAGTCCGTCATTATTCAACTATTTTCACAAGCTAAATCATTGTACAATGCAATGTATACGTGTGATTCAAATGTAATATATAGAAAACAGTTCCAAATTACCGATATAATAGCGGATTAACGAAAATTCATTTTCAAAGACAACAAAAGGAAAACAATCTTCATTGCTTGAAATTAACAAAGCAGGTGTCTCAAAATCAATCTATATTAGCGGCTATTATATACGATACCGATTCACAGTGCAAAGAAGAATTTGAGCTCACCTTCTTATTGTTTGTTTCGAGTTCCTTAGCCTTGGTGATGTAAAGCTCCCTCAGCTGAGATTTCAGGTCGCTGTTCATCTCCAGTTCGAGGAGAGCCTGCGAGATGCTGGCCTCGAATGCATCGGGCTCAGCGCCGCCGCTTTTTACGATTTTGGCGCTTGCGGAGAACATCTGCAGAAAAAATTCATTCACCAATTAATGCATTGCAGAAACTGTCTAATTAGTCCATTATTATTATTATCGCAGACGTTATGCCGACATATTTATACATTATTGTAGCACCAGAATCTTAACCTCTGGGCGTCTGTTCAAGTTGAGGTTATGACAATTATGTTGACGTTTAAAAAAACACTCGTATTTAAACTTCTAAAATCGAATTCACGTGTTAAATTAAACTGAAATTAATGGTACAAGTGTTTGGTAATAAAACCGGGTGCGGTATTCGCCGAATATGCCGTTGCTGACAACACAAATACACTGTACACTGTGAGAGCACATAGATGAGCGTTATGAAAATCCAATTAAATCTCGTTGAGATAAAGGCATCGGCAAAATGTTAAAAATGAGAGGAAAAATCGGTATTATTGCGATTACATTAAACGGTGAAGTTTTGATGTATTACCACGGCTTTAATAATATTTTATCGAGATTCGTTAAAATACGCACCGTGTCCCGTTTGCAATCGCGTGGAAGAGAACCACAAAAAAGGTCGATCACCAAGAGGTGCAACTACGCGAGCATGTCTGACTTCAGGCATCTGCCTATAGAGGGCTCAGCCGGCACAAAGTTAACAGCGCGGTTTATTCGAATCCTATATTTCCAGAATAGCTTTAGATTGATTTTTCAGTCCTCCATTCAAGAATGTGAGGTTTTCAAAACAGGCACTACCCCGATCGAGAAACAAATGTTATATATGAAAGCATCTTTAGCAGTTCGGTATTTAGGGAATTTTTTGTATAGTTTTCATTAATCTTGCCGGTCAGAAATGAACCGATTCCCTACCTAGGGAGTAATGATGCCGCATTTGGATTGCGCATGCGTCCGAATATTAACGAAATCGGGAAAAAGAGGCTTTTTTCCCTAGTGTTAAAGTGTACCCATTTTCTGAAAAAAAAGCAACAATATGAGCACAATATGCACGCAGCATTGTCGACTAGTTGAAGCTGTTTTACCGAGTGTATATTTCGTTCTTTGCCCTGAAAAATCGACTCTAGTATCCACATTAATCGTGCTTTAGTTATCAGCCAGCCGAGCATCGCCGAAGTGAGCCGAGCCAACGACTTTGGCCGAGCCGAAGGATCGCCCACCATCTTACACTGCGTTTTTCCGAGAGAGAATCCGCAGACGGTAATTATTACAAACTTTATAATACTAGCCGTAATAATTAATAAATGTGTTTGATTAAAACGAAATACGAGCGTGAAGAGCGCACGTTTACACATTAACGCCTTCCTACACGTTTGTTGGTTGACATAAAGAAAATACGTATATTTTTAATTCGTACGTCTATCGATTAGGTAATACGTTCCAACACCTTTACTTGGTTATCCCGGTCCTACAGATATCGATGCGAACATTTTTGTTGCGATGATGTGACACACCCTCCCCTCCTCTATCCCGGATCATGTCTGTAACAAGAGTTTCAATTCAATCTACTCGGAGAAGATGCATGTTTGAGAAAAAAAGTAAATTTCGTTTACGTCCAGAGCTAAAGCAAAACTGAGTTTCCCTTCGTCTGCAATATTTAGTAGCTCTCAGCAAATTACTCTATATTTTTGAATGATACGCCACGTTACCTTGAATGACATTCACTGATCTTATTTTATTGATTAAACGCAGAAAATGGCTGGAAAGTTGCTGGTGAGCTCCCTGCGGGGCAGCTGCCGCAGTATCCAGATGATCCGCATGTCATCGTCGCAATCGTCATTCACAGCCAAGGTCGGAAACCGAGAGGTCGTAGGCTATGGAATAAACGGAGAGGCCAGTTACATTGACCACCATTTGTTCCCCATGCCTGCTGTCCGCTTCAGGGAAATCACCCCTGACATTCAGGTATAATTATTTCATTTATTTGTTTTAACATGGCTTATAATGATTGATACATGACCAGAATATGATAATAATGTAGTGGTTTGTAATATTCTGAAAAAAAAAAAAAATGTACTATCTTGAATTTCCCTTTACATTATTGGTAATATTAGAATTGACATATACTGATCACTATTTTTGCTTAAGGATATTTTTTATGAAGATGCTAATAAACTTAGTAGTTTGTTTACGATTTGATTATTCAAAGAAAAATAGAGAAAGAAAGAAAACTTTCTTATAGATATTAAGAAAAATAATGATGGATAGTTGCAGTGCAATATACAATGATTAGTAATGATAAACATAATGTAATAATGTAATCATAACAGTGTTTGATATTTAAGAAAAAAAAACGAAGTAGAAATTTTCTAAAAATATATAAAAACCCTTGCTAATCAGAATGGTTTGTCATATTATGAACTGGGTGCTGTCGACAGGCTCTCAAGGAAAAGGAGAAAGGAGACTGGAAGAAACTTTCCATAGAGGAGAAGAAAGCGCTCTATCGCGCAAGTTTCTGCCAAACATTTGCAGAAATGGAGGCTCCAACTGGAGAATGGAAATCCATAATTGGGATCTCATTGCTCATGATAACCAGCGCCCTTTGGGTATACATTTTCCTGAGGAACTTCGGTAATTTTTAAACATTTTTAAAAATATTTTTATCATGCAAGTATATAATAGGATAGCGATTTTCGAAAAGGTGGTAATTTCACATACAACTGCGATATTAATTTGATCTCGATGATAAAGATATTTTGAGAGAGCGTACAAAATATTTTCACTTAGTCTTGAAATCTGGTATTCGAGATTTGCCGTTTTATGCTCCTTTCTTTATCACTTCCCATTCGACGCAATCTTTTATGTATACTACATGGTTTCTAAAAAAAATAATTTGTTTCAGTTTACGAGCCACTCCCCATAACGTTCGATGAA
Source organism: Clistopyga incitator (assembly GCA_947507545.1). NCBI lineage: Eukaryota > Metazoa > Arthropoda > Insecta > Hymenoptera > Ichneumonidae > Clistopyga > Clistopyga incitator. The sequence goes on from OX382177.1 coordinate 6,695,964, forward strand.
GAGCACCAACTTGCCCAATTGGAACGTATGCGACTGCTCGACGTTAACCCCATCACCGGTCTCAATAAGCGCAAGTGAACAGCTAGAAACAGCAACTGTTGAAACAACAACACAACAAGATTAATTGTAACTCGAACATCGCGATTTTCTTGTTCTAGTATAATTATTATCATACGGTAGAAGAAGCTGTAACTGTCCAAAATACAAATTACAGTGATGAATAAAGAAAAGTATTCTATAAAATATTCAATGATGCAAAAGAGCAAATAAATCCCTTTCAAAAAATTCGTTTAATATTAACTCAAAAATGCTCTTTTTGAATACCTTTGCAACAACGGTAAGTACATGCAAAAGTATTCTATAAACCATTCAAGTATTAAGAATTTAATTACTCGGTGCAGAATAGAGGTGTAATAAGTAACTACAGTGATTTCTTTTTTCTCTTTGAAAAACGCTATTTTATTAAAAATTTTCGGCCCTTAGCACAGATTCTCTCTTGAATTTTAAGGTTTCATTCCATTCACCGAATTCATTATCGACGTTGCCATTATTTGCCACCGTTTTCATCGGTTCTGGTAGTTCATTATAATTTTCGCTACAATGTAATCTAAGCACCTTCTTCCAGATTCTTTTCTTTTATTTGGTATAAAAATACCTTTATGCATAATAATTTTGTACTCACCCTTCTTTAAATCTGTAGCTCAATCTTCCATTTCTCGCTTGCGTTGAGTTTCTATCCGGCACATATTCCAAAATAAAGATTTGAACAAGTGGGTGAGCAGCGTTTGAAAGTATTTTCAATATTTTCATAACGAAACGTTTAATGATTATCTTCAATTATGCCTACAAAATATAATCCATTTTAAAAGAATAATTGCTTTTATTTACAGTTATTGCAAAAGTAGGAAACGTTTTACTTCTATTGATAATAATTATCTATGTACTTCAGAAAATGTTAATACTCGTCGGCAGCAAGAATCAGCGTCGTATGTCTCGTTGGGCTAAAAAAAAAGTGAATAGTAAAAGAAAATAAATTGTTTGAGAGAATTGCTTTGGCTCAGGCTTTTCTCTTTTATTATGAAACGTAATTAACTATATGTTTGTACTTGAGATTATGATACAGTGTGTTGTATATAAATAAAGTGATATATCTTACAAAGACTGCTTATAATCTTATGCGTACAAGTCTTTTGTAAGTTTGTACAAATTACAATAAGTTACATTGTAGCAGCAATGATAGGTAATATTAGGCTCTTTCACCCAATAACAATCATACAAACTGACTCTTACATACAGATTTATACATTATGTTATAAAATAGCTCATACGCGGGTTTGAGCCTGTACAAAGAGACATTTCTGCATCTATTAGACAAAAGACTTACATATATTACATGTTGGAAGAGAATGGTCAATTTTCCGTGTGAAAATGGAACTCTGCCGTTCCACATTGAATCATTTACTACACGTCAAAACTATTATATTAATAAGAAAGGTTTCGTTTTTTTTTTTTTTTTCAGACAGGCAAAAAAATTAAAATAAAATATGTACTAGAGACGAGTTGTATTGGACTTGTTTAGTAATTTTTCCATCAGTTATTTTACAATATGTACATTAGGCAAGTCCCGTTATTACCGAATCGTCCGTGATCTTCTCGTACGTTTACAAGAATATAGTTTCACATAGAAAACTAAGACTTTAGCAGTATCTATGACTTGTGTCTTTGAGTGACGATGGCGCGAGTTTCCGGTAAATGAGATGAAGGAAAAACTCAAAAAAAAAAAAAAAAAAAAAAAATTCGTCCTCTCACTATTGGCAATGGCAACGATTTTTATCCTGACTGAGTTGTATCGCATCGTCGGAACAACGGATCATCAGAATAACAGTGCTCGATGAGTTTGTCATTACAACTACTTACATGATAGCGATTTATCGAATGACTTATGTTTTTGGTGTACATACCATACCCGTATATTTTACAGGACCGTCAAAAGAGGAGAACTGAGCAAAGGGCAACAGTTGCAACAAATAATTTGTCTATTCAATATTCACCATTGCAAATCAACGAAATAATATCAACGCTGGCGATTATTTCTAACCTGCCATGATGCAGAATTGCCAGGCATTTTTTTCTGAGATATAAAACTCGCGAGACTGCGTATATTCGGTGTCGAATTAACGGACGTAGGCTCTTACGGACAAAATCTAAAATGAAATGCACGGAACACGCTCGGATTTCGTTAGAATATTGAATAGCTGGACTTGAGTACCTGTATTGCCAAGTGTGTATTCGTACCGCAGTATTTAAACTGGGACGTTTACTGCTGCTCGTCACACCCAACTACTCATTTTTCCTCCCCCCCTTGTGCTCTCGCTGTCAATTTTTCAACAAGATATTAATATACCCGGCGAACCGACAAACGCTTCATCACCGTACACAATCACCGGGGCCACGTTGAGCTACATATTTCTTTCGTTTCGGCGCTTGTACTCTCGAGCCCGGACTCTGATTCCCACTCTGGTTGTTATTGTTATTGTTATTATTGTTATTGTTGTTGTTGGCGTTGTTGTTGCTCGTACCGCCGCCGCTGCTGCTGCTGCTACTGCTGCTGTGTTGCGCGTTTCTCGTCTTGTTTTGACCTGGCGCGTTGTTGTTCACACCCCGAAGGTAATGATTTCTCGCACCGTGCTGATGATTCACTGGAGAAAGGAAAAGTTTCGTTCAATATTAATTATGTTTTTAATTTAATATGTAGCAATTTTATTTGATGAAATTGTAATAGTTGCCAGAGTTTATGTCTCCGGCGCAACGACCTTAAGTCAAAGTACTTCGAAAACTGGGTCACAAAAGATTATCATCGTTTAGTACGTCACTATAGTCTCTCTACGACATGCTACTGAAATCAATAAGGATTTTTCAAAAATGTTTCTACCATTTTTAGTGGGTCAATTGGCGGTTTTGAAGAATGAATTCTATATCTCCATATTCCTAACATATAAATATAATCACGATTACGCTGTGTAAAGAAAATACACTGATATATCCAAATGTCCGATAGTGTTTTTGGCATATAGTTCCACATTAGGAATAACCATAATTTCCATTCGAATATTCGAAATTATTGGTTCCTCTTCAGGAATTAAAAAAATAGGCATGTAAATCAAATGTTCTGAAATAAAATTATTTACCACCACGAGTAACACTAACGATCTCTTACCATGACTACTCGCAGGTTTATACGGTTTTTTCCACTGTGGTTGCTGATACGATTGCTGGTTATTGCCGCTGAACGTATGTCGTTGCTTGTTCCTTTCGTCACCGGTTCCTACACCAGTATTAGGAGAATTGCCACGGCTACATTCGGAATCCTTAAAAACAGAATAACAAATATTATACACTAATCCAAAATTTTGTTGGCAAAGCGAATTGCTGGATATTATCAACACGAGGGATAAGGACACTTACAGTGTCACCTTCAGGAGCTGAAAGAGTCGACGCCTCCGAGCTCGTGGAGCTCGACAAGGAGTCCATTTCGCCGAGAGGCTGAGGGAATGTTTCCTTGATCCATTTTCGATACTCAATTACTTCGTCGGTCACTCTTATTATTCTCCCCAATATACTAATTGTGATAAATGGAAATTAATAAAATTGACAGTATAATTTCTATAATTTTTATAATGTTTTTTAAACTCCATTCATATTTTTTAAAAAGTTTTGATAAGATAAAAATGATGTGCATTAGGATGAAAAATGTGATGATTTTTAGCAAATTACTCAAAAACCCATGTACATTTTATGAGTAGAAAAAATATGTTACTTGACTTTTATTGCTTTAGTCCATATAAATATGTATTACTTGTATTGTCAGTGTAACTCAAATATAATTCAATTGTATTCGCGTGCACTTCTTTTGTTATTTGCAAATTTTCCGGAAAATTCTAGCCTGAGAAGCTTCCAAGCCTTCTCTTTATTTTTATGTACTTGACAAACATTATAAAAATTAAGCGTTTATTTGACTTATTTGAAGCTACCTTAAGTTAAGATATGCTATTAATCTTACCTAACTTTACTGGCATCGTTTACGAGAATATTCAATGGACTAACGGCTTGAGATAAAACGTAGTAAGCCCAATCGAATGCATCCTTAACGTATAGAGCACCGTAACTACTGCGACCGATATCGTTTCCCGGAGTAAGAGGATCCTCGATGCATAGTAGCGATGGCCGATGACCATCAATCATGTCTCGCTGTACCTGAAATTATCGAGAGGGTTGCCAATTATCCCGAAGGTATAAATAACGTGTCGCAAAAACATGGTAATCCCGCAATGTACTCGTAATTCGAAGGATATTATCGGAATTACGCTCGTAAATTTAACCATAAAAATATTCTTATCGATTTGTGCCTCCTTCTTTTAGTGATTTAGCCAATGGTTAAATCTTTGGACATACATCAATTTACGTATACTGCGAGGAGAACCGATTGCGTGTTAAATATTTCTGTCCCTATTGAATTGAACGATTGAATCCATTTGATAATATTTTACCTCCTCCTTGGATATGTAAGTACCACCGTCCTTTACTCTAATGCCAGTCTTAACGTAATTGAACTTTCTACCATAGAGCTCGAGAAATTCAATCAGCAAAACACCCAAATTAGCATTTGCGCAATAAGCATTTTGCCGTGGATGCAACTGAAATGTAAGAGTAGAATATTATGTAGAAACGTGTTGAAGCTGATCATCTAATTGAATAAAATTATTACAAAATATCGTGGAGATACGATATATCATAATACGTATATAAGGCATTCCATCTCACTTCAGACGATGGAAAAATCGGTTTCTTCGAATGATCGTTAAGAATCCGGATACATGATTCTAATAAATGCAGTAAGTGTGAAATAAATTTTTTAAATGTCGGGAAATTTCGAATCTTATAATATGGGTCGAACAAACAATTGGGGGACGTTTTATCGTATTTAAAACGCGAAATCACGAATGCTTTTTTTTGAGCCTGTAAAAAGTGTTTATTTTCTTTTAACATCCTCAAATTTTTCTACTTGTTCATATCCTTTCAGAAATGGAAGTGTTCATTAGTTCTTTATTATCTCGTATTCTGCATAGATTTAAGAATTTGGCATAGAACCTCATACGCAAATTGCACTTGATCAAATAAATGGAATTTCAGTAACAACTTTGAAAAACGACCTGCAACAATTTGCCATATGTAATATGTAAATAGCTATAATAATCCATCAGGCGACGGTAATTTCCACGCTGAAGGACTTCGGTGAACGGGTAATTAGTTTCTCGAGAAATAGTTAGAATATAATAAACTAACAAATTAATTTTAAGGTCATTTGTAATTATTGTAAAGAGGTCAATAATCTGTCGTTTATTGCTATCACTAAGTGGCGATTGCCTGAAATTTGTGTTTTTGTTCGGATAAACTGTTTTATATAAATTGGTTGTCGTAAAAAAAAATTTTTTTTTTTGGTCGACCTGACACAGAATGCCTCATATGCAAATGGAAATAATTGGATGGAAGTGAAAATAAGACAACTCACCTGTAAGAAACTAATGGTCATGAGAATTAGGCTGTAGGAAGAGATTCCACCGGTAAACACTTCATTAAGGTCTCTCTGTAATAGGAATTGTTTCAGTACCATGACCAGTCTGTCCAGTACAGGGTACCGCCGCTTATACAACTTGATAAAGTCTGCCGATTTAACACCATTGTTCATATTGAAACTGATGTCCACCTTGATCTCAGTTTCCTTGTCGGTGAGCTTAACTATCGGTACACTAGCCTTGTCCAATACTTTAATAGAATGAGGCTCGGCTATGTTTTGGTCCAACAATGCTTTTTCTAGCGTACGCAATGGAAGCTTTTCCCACCTCCCTATTACAACTAGATCAATATCGCTGTTGGAGAAAATAACGTAAAAAATATCAGTACATACAGATCAGTAATTGATCTTAACTGCAGCCTCATAATTACCTACCTCGTAGGTAAATAGAGCCCAGTTCTAAAGCTTCCAAACACTTCGACTTTTGAGTCAGGCCATAACTCGTAAATCACTTGTTCTATTCTTTTCACTACTTTTACCCTTAGATTGTGTTCTTCATTGGAAGGACACATGTAGGTGAAGAAATCCTGTATTTCCTCGTGCAATCTGAATAAAAGGAGACAAGATTATTGGATCAGTTCAAATCTCTATTAGAATTAAGCAGTGCAGTTAATTGAATACATAATTTTAAGTACTTTGTGCTAAGTTTCAACAATATTCAATAGAAAAGTGTGTGAATGTTGTTTTCATTTTGTTAATTGTGACTAATTATACAAGTTATGTTAGTGATGCTTTGTGAAGCAAGGGTACAAATATGGGGGCAATTGGTCCTTGAAAATGTTTCAATTGGGCATTGTTAAAGAATATTCACAAGTATTTCAAACTCAAATACTTTCTCTTTTTACATTCTTTGTATGCAATGAAAAAGTAAAAAAGTGATTTAATCTTTTATCAATTATGAATACTAGTTGATGGGAAAATAATGGCCCAATAATTCCTCCATTAATTTCATTGTTGGATTGTTTTTTGAAAGAACTTTGTTACCAAGAGCTTTGTTAACTTGAAGTCAATTCATTTTTTATTAAGGTAGTAAGGAATTGTAAAAAAGAATTACTGTCAAGTGATTTATTGAATACATATATGAATGGTAAATATCAAATTAATAGGGTCACAATCACAACTATGGTCATATCAGTGCTAACTGTTTAGGTCTTCTATGACTTTGGATGATTTTATTGACTGTTCCAAAATGATTTGTACGGTATCATGAATTTTCATTGATTACGAATAAGATTTTTTATGGTAATAGTTGTATGAAACCATTTATTCATCTAAAAGATATTAAAACATACAAATATACCATATACCAAATAACATAAAAATACATAGTACTAAATCAATGCAGCATATTTTAATAAACAGAACAAGCTGTCAATTTTTATAATGAGTTCAATATTATATATTTTTTAACTGGATGCAATAATATTAATTTGGAAAGTAGCACAAGTCAGCAATTTTTTTTCAATCATACTTAAGAATGTTTCTCTAAATTGATATCTCATGCAACTGTAAAATGTATATTCTGAAAAGTGAATCATATGACCAACAATAGCTCAATATGTTTAAAGTAAAATGAAAACTGATACAATAGTGAAACTCTATTATTCTCATAATTACCATAAACATTTGTAGCAAATGATAAGATTAACATTTTTTGAAATCTTCAGATAATTTTCATTAATTTATTTAATTAAAACAAAACCGACAGAAGCACAATTAAAAGTTGATAGTTTTTCTATCGATGAAACCCTAGCAATTATGAATGGTACATTATTATCAAAGCAAAAGATAAAGAACTGAATCGGGTCGATGAACCAAGATTATTATCTGAATTGCTGCTGTATAGCAAGCAGAAAACACAAAGCACCAAAAATACTGCAAAACCATATGTATAATTCAATGAATTCAGAAAAACGAAGATACAAGAAACGTATTGCCTACATTTTCTTGTTAAGCATACACCAAGTAACGAAGCATAAAAAATTGCATAAATCTGTTTGATTGGTGCACAGAATGGGATCCTAAATCATCAAACAGCCATAAAAAGAAAAAAAGGCGACAAGCGTAGAAAATTAGCAAGTGCGTGAAGATATCTAAATGGCCTCAGAAAAAAAAAGAATCTCATAGCGCATGAGAACAATTATCCAAAAAAATAGTAATCCAACAATCATTTGAAAACGAAAGTTTTCAAAACTCCCGGATTCGTTCCCAGGTAGCACGAGTTCCTGAAAGATTTTCAACATGTGACATACCTAACCTCTGAAACATCGTGCCCCGCAACCCCTCTCGGCAATTCGCAAGTAGGAGAAGCAGGTGAAATATAGCACGAGAGTATGTGTGAGATTCACGTAGGTATACATGCATCGGTACATACATTCAAGGTTGATGAGGGAACGAGGGTTTATGTATAGAGCATACCGTGAGCGTGCGGAGAGGGGGTAGAGGGGGTGTCGATGGGGGAGGGGATAGAGAAGCGGTGGAGAGGGGGCGGGGGAGGGGTTCGTGAAAGCGTCATAGAAAATAATAATTAATATAGTACAAACAGTATCAACAGAAATAAAAATCCTACACATCCTAAAAATGCTGTTATCATATATTTGGAAATTTACAAAAATAAAATAAGAAATCGTTTTTTGCCAAAGACACATGGGAGATAAGAGGTACTAACCCAATGACTCCTTTCGAGTAATGCTTGTTGGGTATACGCCAAGGGCAGCCACCATACTCGCCGATTAGAGCGTCGTGATTGTAGTTCATGCCGTACGTGCTTGCACGATTATCGCTTTTTCTACGCGATGGATTGTAATAGTTGTTGCAGGTATTGTGCTGCACGGGACGTTGTTGCTGCTGCTGCTGCTGCTGCTGGTGATGGTGCTGCTGCTGCTGCTGCTGCTGAAGATTCGATGTTCTGCTATCGGTGTGCTCACCAAAGCGATTGTTGATTGAATCGAGTGGCAGATAATCCTTGTTGCCCATGCCTCCAAAGTTATCGTGCTTAAGCGTCAAGATATCAAGACCCTTTTCAGCCTCCCAAATGCGTAACCACAAGTCCTTGGCGGGGCCGAACTGCTCCGGTTGATCCCAAGCGATCGTCGGATCCATCAAACGGCTTCGGGGCCGGCCCACTCAATCCCGCGGCCAAACGCTTTCGACCCGCCTGCGCCCGTTTAATCTTATTCAGAGGATGCTTGGCACGGCTAGTATTTTTAATTGATAAAATTCGAGAATTAGTCAGTGATTATCTTGGTCTTCGACACAACCCGATGATACAGGGTTTAACTGTTCGATTAAAAGCGAGATGTCGCCCACGAACTAACCAGAGCAATCTAGAAGCTTTTGGTCTGGAAATATATAAATACGGAGGCAACGCGTGGTGGCGACTGGCGACGAGCGGAGCGACGACCATAGACTCGGTGATCATGGGGAGAATTACCGTACGCTGACTCTTCCGGATTTTCGAATTTGTTAAGGAAGAGGGTCAAGTATCGTTGTTTAATTTTGAGAATTGGGAAAAAATGGTTAAACCCTTTTGGGGGGATTTATGGTGTGGAGCTCAGGCTTAGATTGGGAGTTTTGAGTTTATGGTATTTACCGATTTGGTGGTTCTAGAGAACTGCCGGCAGAGGAGCTAATTCGGAAGTGCCCGGGTTATTCGAATGTTAGGTTTTTGGTTTTCCGGTTTCAGTTTTTAATTTGTAATATGAGGGATATTGAAATTCATTTTAAGATTCGCTATATGTTTTTATTGTTCTCTCTCGCCAATGGCGTTTTCTCTCATCACATTCGTGGCGATTCAGTCGATACATCGCAACGCTGTAAAGCATTTTCTAGAGAAGAAAATCGGTCCAGCATTATCTGTTTTACCGGCTGTAAATATTTGTTCATTTTCTTGCATTCAGGACTGAGAATGGAAAATTCATTTTCTTAATGTTTTGCGAAAACTCGAGATCAATTTTTTTTTGAATCGGCTAACTTTGGAGCTTTTTTTAATCGAATGATTCGAACCGATCAACTGACCATTAAAAGTTTCAACTACGCTGCCATTTTTTAATTTTACCAAGACAAGATGGTGTCTATGGTGAATTTATAGTAATATATTGCGACCGATCGTTTCATATCCTGGCATTTTTTGCCGATCTTTTGCGGTAAATTTCACAAACGTATTTTCACGCAAAAAAATGCATAAAAATAAACGTACGTTAAAAATATGATATTTCACAGTAAATTTACAGAAAAAAATACCTGTATTTTTGATCACGAAAAACAACGAATTTTTGAAAAACTTTGCTTGCAGCACCTCGTGTCACAAAAAGCCAATTGGATCCTTTTTTTCGTTTTCACCCCGTAATGAATTACACTCGATTGATTACAAATCACCTATCGACAGTTTTAACGGTAAAATTACGACGAAATTTCGTTTTTTTCACACAAAATTGTGAAAAAAACACGTTCAACGGTTGACTTCCGAGCAAAACAAACCGGTATTTTCACATTACTAAGCGTGTAGCTATAAGCTTATTGCTAATCGAACTTTCCTACGTAACATAAAAGTCCGCCTTCATAATTTGAGAGTAAAATCTCGTTTTCATGGAGGACGGCGGACAATGACGATCTGCCGACTAGCGACGGTGGGCCGAAATACTTATTCGATTTTCCTATCGTTTGTCGTAGTAGTGTGCGTCGTTGGTATAGTGTGTGGCTAAGTGTGTCGTTCGTGTCGCGAAGCAAGTCGGATCGTAGCGCTCCAGCAGTAGCAGAAACAGCGGCAGCAGCAGTTATCTGCAAAATGGCCTCGTTGTGCGGGAGAGCAATTTTCCAAGCCTCTCGTCGTTCCATCCTATTTACCTCACTGAGATGCAAGAGCTCAAGTAATTACAGATCATGTTGTAGTGTATAAACCGACGAGTTCCGTGCTAAACAACTCGCGTATAAAAATTCGATGCTATTATGTAATTCGTACGATCGAAACTGTTTCCTCCTCTTTTACCTTGCGCTACGACCAGAATGGCCTCCCGAATAACCCACCTCGAATAGTCGATCCTCATTGATAACGCATTTCTCTAACGATAAGTCCTTCTGTTCCAGAACAACTTCCGGATCCTCTGGAACTCGCGACGGGTATCGAGAAACGTGAATTGCTCGCCCTTCAAGCCGGCAATGATGTAAGTTCCTCCTGTAATTATATGAATTCTTCAAGTACCTGAAAGAAAAAATCCTTTTTCATCAAATACATCAATATCGACTTTTATCAACGATAAACTACCCGAACCACATAATATCGCCTGTAATTTTAATCATCATTTGTTGTGGTTTTTTTTTCCTTCTGCTTAGCTATATTTTCTCTGACCTTTGCAGTGGACAATGTAATTTAAAGAGCCTCAGTAGAATTATTCACATGGAAAAAAATGTATATGAAGATATTTATGAGATATAAAATGTGTCACAAAAATGTAAATTGTCACTGAGGTTCATTAATTTTGAAAGTTTTTGAAAAATCGTATGCAGGAAAAAAAAAATGACATTTTGTCTCCGGCCTTCAATGATGCGTGAGGATAATTCAGTGTTGCTTGCGGTGAAAAGATGGCTCTGATGATAGAAGTATAGGAGTGCCTCAATGTCAATCACTATTTTTCAAAGATTTGATCTTTTACATTTTTTTCGCAATTAAAAAAGTGTTTTGATGAAACAAAAATTAAATATATTTTGTGGTGTGCTGAAATACAACCAAATTTTGATGTTTTTCATTTTTGCTAGAAGCAGCGGTTAATTATTTATAAATTTATTCGTCAGTGGGATATGGAATATTATTTTTAAGTCTACAATTTCCACCATTTTTAATTCCGTTTTTTTTAAAGAGTCGCAAAATCCTATATTGTTATATATTTACAAATATTGATGTTTTACCTATGGGTGTGCCCCGCCAGGTGATAATGGCTTTACTGCTTTTGTTGGTTCAACTTCGGTACGCCAGAAACAAAAATGTTTCATCTGTGCCAAAAAAAAAGAAAATATTTATACATGGGGAAATCATCATCTCTGATATTTAAAAAATTAAGAAAACTTTGTAAATTCCAATTTCATGTGGAGATTACATATATTCAGTACATCTGACTTTTTATGATTTATTCTATGTGCATATAACAAATACAGAGAAAATCTTTTATTATATATATTACATATAAGTAATATATCATAATATATCTCAAGAATACTTACTTTTCATAAGGGTACCAAGATTTAAAAAATGTAGATCACATGGGATACCAAAAACACCCATAAAATCAGTAGTAGAGAAGATTACCTCAAAAGTTAATCCCGAGCCTTTTTCCCTGAAAATTTCAATATTCATCAATCCAGGGTAAAAATCTGGTTTTTCCAAATAAAAAAAAACAGGGATTCATCGAAATTATGTAAATCAACCGCCCTTAAATATCTTTTTGGTTGTTTGTCGATCTTTGCATGGTCCAAATAAACGTCCATGTAGCCATTTACAGGACGGTCGTCTTAACGTTGTTGGGAAGTTAAGGAATTGTGGTCCAACTTAAATCTGAATTGTTACCCTTAGATATTTATATAGAATTTTTCAAGAAAATGTTTATATTTAAGAGTCACAGAATTAGTATTAGAGCTGTTGATGAAAATATTTCGATTAATTGTAGGATCCGTTCAACATGAAAGCCGTGAAAAAAGGACCCGGTACCAAGGACGTTCCCACATTAGTACCTAGTTCATTCGACAGTCGTTTGATCGGCTGCATTTGCGAAGAGGATACAACGAGCGTCGCATGGATGTGGCTCCACGAGGGTAACCCCAGACGCTGTGAATGCGGCCACTGGTACAAACTCATAAAGAAACCTCCTCTATAAATGTTATTCGGTATAAGTTAGTCGATTGTTTGAAACAGTTACCTAGAAATAATCCTACATTACATAAAACGTCGAGACTGGATTTATTTACCATCGATCCAAATTTCCCGGCATCCTTCTAGTAGCTGCTATGCAATTCGATGAGCTGTTTCACGTGGGAAAATACTATACTAGCATCGTTTACTTTAATGTACATATTGTTCCCTTACACTTGAAATTAAATACAAATAAAATCTCTTGTAAATCGAGTCACGAAAGGAAATAAAACAACTAAGAAATACGTTGGTTGAGGTAACTCGTCTCACAAAATGCCAATTGGGGTCTTTCTTTTACTCTTCAACCTGTAGCGATTTTATTGATCACTTATCACCTATAGTTATCGTACAAAACCAGCAGACATCGCTGCCGTATTGAATTAACACTGGCCAACCTGACCACCAGTTTCCCGTGTATGCAGAGGCGGATTTATCTATTTCGCCGCCCTAGGGCCTTGAAAAAATTTGCAACCGGTTTTATAAAAAAATCTAAAAAGAAGAACAGCGTTTATTTTATCGGATGATAATATCACTTAATATCCAAAGCTGATTTTTTCCCCCGAAATCACGTACTCAAACTGCGTGAGGATTCTGTTATTTTACAAATATTTCCATCAAGTCATCATCATCAAGAGATTGTAATAACTGCGATTAAAAAATTTGTTTATTTGGAATTTGCTACGGTTATCAAATAAATATCAGGTAAAGTTGACCAAGTTTGATTGGATTCGTTGAGGGCATGTTATTACTTGTGAAGAAAGCTGCGTTGATTGTAGGTTCATTTTTATTATTTCATGAAACATAAAAAAACATCTGACACCCGAAGTTTCGAAACCGTATTCAAATATCATTTTTCTAATTTTATTTTTTTACACTAAAAAATCAAAAAGGGCGACGAAAACGTGTCGCTTTCCAACATTTGACACCGGAGGCCCTTTCGTACTGGGCCTATTGGCTTTACGTGGGAAGATGCCAGCGCCACTTGCGACGCACCTTTGCAACAGTGCATAGACAAAAATCATTGATTCTTATGATAGAATATATTTTACAGAAGATTTTGCGATTATAGTAAATGAACGCCTGAAAAGTATTGTTTTAAATGAAAAATAGATCGTTTAATTAATTTTTTCAAATTTTGTTACGACAATAGCTTTTCCTTATTTGATTTATTTTGCAGAAAGTGCACGTTAATTTTCGTCCGCCCTTTGAGCCGGTGTGTTTATGCTGATGGCATCTGACAGCAGTAATGTTATCACAAGGTTATACGGTCGTATTGCGATAAAATTACTTGAACTACTTGTTGACAATTGCCATTGTTCACTTACTTTTTTCGTTTAACCGGGGCAATCTGGTCCTCGCGCCTTTTCCGTTTTAAACGCTTGTATAGTTGTTGTAGGAAAACTGTAAAAGTTAACATCCAGCGAATTTAACAAGGTGTTATTACAATTTGCGAAGCAACACAGGATTAACGCCTTTCTTTTTAGCGCACTCATAGTTTCGACGTATCCATAAAAATATAAGTAACAACGTTAATCAACGTACGCTAGCATATATTACTGTGGCAGTCGTCTATGCACTATTGCACAATTTCCCCGCTTCGAGCGCTGGCTGCCGAAAATGGCCGCGAATGAAGGTCACGCGCGAAGCCAAAAGGTAAATTCGCCCCTGCGTGTATGCGTACACATGAATGTGCACATGTCTATATATATATTTAGAATCCGCAGTAAAAGATAGTCGAGAGTGAGATTAAAGCGACGCTGCTGCACTATTTTCTCACTGAAATAGAGCCTGATGAGATTCGTTCGAAACTTCGGTTGTCCCGGGAGAATCCTCTGATTTGTGCGGCGAATCCACGTCGTATTCACTGACCATGTTTTGAGCATTTTCTTCGGAACTAACGGGCACGGCATTTGTACTCTGAGATTTTTTCTTGAGTTCGCCGATGATCTTTACGTAGTTTGAAGGAACCAGGCCAACGTTTATACTGTCGGTGGCTGTCGACCAGCCTCTTAGATTTTTTGATTGCACCGTTTGCGGAGCGAGCCAAATTTTCTGACCGGCTTTGACGCTCAATTCCTCGTTGCTCACCGCCGCGAAATCGTAGAGCGCGATTGCGCTGTACACAGGCTCATTATACCGGAACCAGTCTTTGGGATTGTTTACTGCAATTATTTCATTAGTTTATTGTCAATGATTGTTTTAAATGTAATTATCGCAATTTTCAGAATGTTTCATTTATAATTGTGCATACCATTGACTTCGACTTGTTGACGTACGCGGTTCACCAGCTTGTTGATCATGTAGGGAATTGCGATTAACATAGAGATAAAAACGATAATTGGCCATGTCGCTGGACCCCTTTTTTCTCCGTTAATTACCTCTACCGCAGTTTTCTGCCACACTTGCTCCGTGCTCGGATCCTCTGGGTCAAATCCTAAGGGGGAAAAACTCATGAGAAAACAAGGATTCTATAAACTACCGGCAAACTGTCTCTTCAGTATATTTCAGTTTGCACGATTTTTCTTTCTATGAACTTCGTTTTTCTACACAAATTAAAATAGCATTTTCGATCTTTAGAAATACGATTCGTGCAAAAATGTCTGATCTTCTCAAATTTTTTACCAGAAATTTGGGAACCGGGAAAAGCTTTGAGTATTCCCAGATTGTAGAAAATAGAATAGTTTCTTAATCTCGTTTTCAATAAAACTAGGCTTATTGAAGATCGGTCATTGCAATTAAATAAACCGTTTTGCCTGTTTAAATCAACTTCTTGTATGAACAAGAATGCTCATAAGCTTAATATAAAAATTAAAATTAATAAAAAGCCTAAGATTCAAATTTCTATTATCTCCGAATATCTAATGTGAAAAGAGCTGTTAAAAGAGCCTAAAACGTACCTAGTGTATAAGCAATTTTTCTGTAGAGCCACTTTAAAAACCGTATTAGAGCAAATGTGTTGAATAGTTGGCCAAACATGCTCTTTACTCTTCCAGCGTTTTCAGCCACGCTCAGTATAGCGCGAAATGAACTGGTCATTGCAAAGAACGTGGATTCTAGCATAACGGCAATCGATGAAAATGTATTTACTACAGATTCAATCGACTGGAATGCCGGCCTGCTACTCTCCTCTGCAAACTGGACGAACCTGCGATGAGAAACAATAGACGCTTATCTACATTACATTCTTCACACAAGATAACGATTTTGCCTACCTATAGAATAGTACCTGTTTTCTACATCGCCGCTCGGATTGCCCAGTTGGCTGTAGCCTGTACTCTGCATTCCTGGATAAGAATTTCCGAACCTTCCATATCCTCCTAATCCTCCGTATCCTCCATATCCACTATAGCCCCCGTAACCACCATACATGCCGCCATATCCTCCTCCCATTCCTAAACGATTATAATTCAAACTGTTCCCCATGCCAAATCCGGATGATTGATAGCCTGTGGAAACTGGAACTCTGGAAGGAACGGGAGGCGGTATTGAACTGCCTGAGCCTCCCATTGGGAAACCTTGTCCTCCTGCGCCACCGCTAAAAAAATATGAGGAAGTCTGTTAATCAATTTCGCCATTTCCCCATAGAGAAGACTTTTTAAAAAGCGACCAATAAAGAGGAATTTTAGCAATATATAATTTTAAAAAAATCAAATTCCCGTCAACTCCGGAAGTTCACGATCTAAGAAAAATGTCACGAAAACTTAGAAATTTCGCAACATTTCGCTTCCTCTATGCACAAACGAAGTAAACAAAGCTTGTAGTATTTTTCTCGGTTTTTACTTCTTTATAGCGGATTTAGTTTCATGTAGTTTTTTTTATTGTGATTTTCATATTCGGTTACTCAGAATGAACACCATAAACACCCTTTAAACTGTTGACAAAAATGTTTATTTTTATTTTTGACGAAATGTGTTCAGAAATATCAATTTTACAGCTTTTTGAATTTTCCAAAAGAGGATGTGGCCACTCTAACTTTTGTTTAACTTATAACATTTTGCTAAATACTTCTTATTAAGTGCAGGTATATTTATTACTGTTTGATATTCACTTTCAATACAATCTGAACACTGATATAATTTTGATAATTTTGAATTTTTTTTTACAAAATGTATGTTTTTGCACTAATTTTAGCATAAAGTACTGAGCCCAAATTTTGTACATAAATTAAACAATATTCAGAGATGATAGGTAAATCATTTGATTAAGATTGATAGAAGGGTTTGAAAAATATAGAAACTAGACTCTTGCTTCATTATTATTCATTAATTACTTCTTGTCAACAAAAAATTGGGCGAGGATCAGTTCTTTTAATTTATTTAAAATGGATGCAGCATGGAAGTTTGCATATTCCACCGTTGCTATTTTTAACTTTTTACAAAGCTTCCTCCATGAGTAGGTCAGAATCGATAGCATTGAAATGACAGCAAAAAGAAAATTGCTACTTTTTAAAGTTTGTTAAAAGAATACTCTGTAACTTTTTCTAATTCCATGATTAATTTTTTTTTTCCAAAAATTGTTGTGTAGCTGTAGATGTAATCCTGTAAGATCAAGCAGTTCAAAATTATAGCTTGTTATTTGAGACTCACTGGAAGTAACTATGAAAATCTCTCTTGAAACAAACTACTGAACTTATTGAATGGTCAAAACAAACAGCAATTTCAAGACGAGTAAATCAAGTTGAACCAGTTATTGCAGTTATCCATAGAAATTTTGTTTAAATAAGAATATGAAGAATATACTGTTGAAAATATTTACTGTAAATTTATAACATCGGTAAAAGAAGCTTTCTTCACAGAAAGTACTACATCGAATGTGATTCATAAATGAGATGTAAAATTGGGATGCTTTTTAATAAATCCAGGAAAAACTATGGAATTCAATCTGAAAATTTGTAATTCAACTTCACTCATATATTAAATTTAGAATACATTTTTAACAGTGTAAGAATGCCCTTGAAATCTGCATTATTATGATAATTATGATTCACACACACAAGATTACTTCATATTGAATCCACTTTGCGCTCAGGAAAATATTATATTTATATGTCTTATCTGAAAACAAATATACCTCATGATAAAGCCAGGACCACTATTACCCTGTCCAAAGTTGCTCTGGCTCTGCTGGTGCATTCTGCTGTTTGTATTTGTCTCGTTTTTGGAGTGAAACTGCTCCACGCCTTTCTCGCTCTCAGTGACACTTTATTTGTGCTTTCGGTGATGATGATACTGTTGCAAAGGCCTACGATTGATCGACATTGCACAATTTGACGTTTCTTAAATAGCCCATAGAGTTAACCAAACTATGTCAGTATGAGTTAAAACGAAACGTCACAATACACTGATGAACATATTAGCATATTCTTTTTCCTGAACATCGAATAAGATGTTATAACACAAATTTTTCACCTTTCGCCGGATGTCTAATCTCTGCGTCTACGCGACGATCACGAACGTTTGAATGGCAACAAAAATTTGTTGCACATGCGACTCAATTCATCGAGCAATTGAGCAAACCCTGCAGTGCAAACTTTGAAGGTTGTCAACTGCTCAACACTCAGGCTAGAAACCGAATTCGCTCCAAAGGTCGACGGTCATGCCGTTATCGCTGCTGTTTTTCCATACCAGCAGTAAAACCTAGCTACTGTCGTATTGGCAGCTAGGAATCCCGATTAATGATCAAAACGAAACGAAGCGCCCACTATCAGCAACTCAGGGAGATAATGATCAGTTTCTGATGAGAGGATACCCGACCAGCTGACGGTAAAAGGAAAAAAGTCAAAGGTGTTTGGGATAAATGTTTGCATTGAGTTCAAAGCATATTTGTTACACATTTGGCCTTGAATTGGAAAGTCTAAATTGCAATTATACCTCTAATCGTGATAATTCGAGAAAAAAGCTTCCTGTCGAGTCTTATCACGAGTAACTAGGGCTTGTTTTTGTTTAATTGTGATAGGATATGGAATTGCAAAAATTTTGTAACAAAATTGCCAGTCCTCATCTTGAGAGTTTTAATAGTCGCAAAACCGGCAGGGCCTTGTTACTTATTGTTGTAACTATGAAAGCCTTTCGATACATTGCAAAATTAAATCTTTTCTTGGAACTTAATCAAGACTTGAAATGGACAGCACAGTTTGGATTCTAAGTCTTTGATGGACAGAAGATGGATATAAAACCGAGACTATATAAAACGGCCCTCATCGAAACCCGATATTATTAGTAACGCTAATTACTAAAATTACCGGGCTGTTATCATGATACTATAAAATAATAGGCCATTATACGACCATATCAATAGCCATAATATGATTCTGGAAATGGCTAGAATATGACTATTCAGATTAGTTGAATGCTACTGAAGAACTCAGTAATTAGGACCAGAGATTAGTAATTATTCTTCACTTGATGTAGCGAATACTTGATATTGGAACCCTGCAGATGCTCTTCATCATGGCAGCTTATGAATCAGAGGCTTATGTTACATGATATCATACATTAAATGCCCGTATTTCCAATTATTTTGATTAGAGGTTATGTGTTTAATGTGATAACGTTTCGAGTTATGAGGTCCGTTTATCCATAACATCGCTTTTATATAAGTTGGCAAGTCATTTTTATAAGAGGTAACTAAAAAGAAAAAATGAAATGTTCTACACACATGATAAATATTGCATAATTGTATAGATCAGGGGTAGTTATTGGGAGAGCGGTTATATTTCGACCTTCTAAAGTAGGAGAAGGCTGTGACGTAACGCTACGAAAATGAGAGCTAGCAAAGGGGAAATGGCCTTATTCTAGTCCCCTCCATGAGAACGCGACAGGCGGTAACTCTCTACGTAGTCAGTCGATCATTTCCCGCCACCTTTTACATGTAGCGTCACTTTTTGGCGCGGGAAACTGCTATTGGAGCTCGCGATGGAGCGACAGAGAACGACAAAAATGTGGAGAGCACACAATAGTAATTGGCCGAGACATTTTTTCCAAGTACACTGAGGAATAAACAAATGAACATTTTTCGTACGCATAGAAATATCCGAATACAACCGAATATCTCACCACGCGCCGCAAAACATGCATTTCGTAAGATAAGAAAAGTAAAAAAAAATAAAAAGGGAGCCAGCCTTACTTAGTTACTGCATTCCCTTTTGTGTCAAATCCGAGAGAATAATACGATATATTCTATCTCCCGCCACGCTTTACATGTAGCGTCACATTTTCAGCTCGAAGCGACGCGCAGCGTGATAGTGCCCCCTATAATCGTTCCGCGAACTAATTCCTCCGAAAAACTTGCTTGCCGACCGAGGCAACGGTTTCTAGTACGCGCATAATTCGACTCCTTTTGCGGCGCGTTGTGCATCGCCGCCGAATACCCGAATAAATATATCATTGACATAATTTTCCAGAGACCAAGTTACAACGAAAATAAATAAGAATCCCGAGAGTCTCCGGACGTAAGACGAGGTTAAATAGGCGGCAAAATAATAATGCGCTTCGGATAATAGTATCGCCTGGTGCAAAGGAGGCGAATGAGTGGGACGAGAAAACTGGAGAGACGCGTGTCACTGCGCACCAGTGGGTGCGCAGCATTTGAACTTTCGCAGTTCGATCGCGGCCATATTGAAGCCCTCGCCTCTTACACAACGCCCTCACACGAATAAACGAGGTAAGCGATTAATTTTCGGCTGTTTAACCGAATAACGAGGCGCTTAAATAGGCCCTATCCTATCGGGATATAAAGTGCGAGTGAATTTTCGTGGGTACCGAGTGTCTCGATAAGCCCGCGACTCCGAATTACGAGCGAGTTTTTGGTGAGTTCTCGTGCGTCGAGTCGCATCACGAAACGGCACACGAACGGCGCTACCCTTTCGCTGCGTCCTCCATATTGATGACAGCGCCGACAGTGATAATTTTGTGAAATTTTTGTCGTTAATGCCCCCTGTGTCCTGAAATCGAAAGCACCCGCGTTGTCTTAAAAGCTTCCCGACAGAATGCGCGGCTCCTGGGGACTCGGCCCCTTGGTAAAACGCCATCCATCGTCGCCCTCGGGTATTCGGCTACCTGGTCCTTCACCAACGGCGAGCACGACGCGCCTCAAAAATCTCCTAAGCGCGTTACGGCCGTCTCATTATTTTGGCCTCATGGCGTCGTCGACGCGTCGACGCGTCGCATTCCGTTGCCTTCGGATTCCCCGCATTCGTTCCCCGAGGACGAGCAACCTGGAGGAATCACCTGGAGTATCATGATTCGCCGACATTGTACTCCTCGCTTCGCTCTTTTTCCCCCCTCACTTTCCTCAATTCGACAACGTGATTCCCTGCTAAACAGCAGGATATTCCCCCACTTTTCTACAAAACTTCCCATTTTTGCACATGATTTATTGATTTTGGTTTCACATGACTCCAGATTTGGGATTGCGACCTTGTGACTTTCATGGATTATTTTATTTTTGTACAATCGAATGAGGATTATTCGAGCACAATTCTGCCGGAGTGGGAATTACGATGAGGGACAGGCTACACTCGGCGGTTTCACTTCTTATCCGGACTTTCTGGGTTTTTCAAATTTGCAATATGATTTTCTGACATTCCTTTAAGATGTTATTTTACTGAAAACTTTGTATTTTCTATAGTGTTTTATTAATTGCGATATCCCTTGGCCTTGGATTCCGAATTATGACCTGTAGCTTCGATAGATCCTTTTCATTTGGTCGGATCATGAAAGGATTACTGCAGGAAATTTCCAAGGACTTTATTCAGGAATACGTCACATTCGTCAGTTCGACTTTTCGTCTATACATCATCAGTTTTGTCAATATTCCAATGTGATTTGCGACGTTGCTTGTGGTTTACGTCTTTTCTGCAAATTTGACATCTTTATTAATGCTCTGTTCATTTTGTTTTCATATTATTCTGGATTCATGGTTATGATTGTGTATCTTCGCTAGATCATTTCAATTTGGTTGAATTACGTGGGATTTCCTGGAGGGACATTTTTGAGGACATAAGAATTGTGTGGAGGAATATTCTGTATTTGACCGTTCAACTGTTCGCACCCAAATGCTCATTTTTGTCAATTTTTGAAACTCATTTCCTGATATTCTTCTAGCCTGTACTTTTCCTGCAAACTTCACATTTTTATAGATGGATTTATTTATTTTTGGGGGTATTATATGCACAATCTACTCACGGAAACGATACCATCTCTGCTTTTTATGTTACAGGCATTTCTGCTCCGTACTCATCTGTGATTTAATGATTTCATCATGTCGGCTAATGTAGCGACTATAAAACTGGAGGATGGTCAGGAATCTGTAACAGAGATACAGACGTACCTGGAGACTTTTAATAAAGAGATCGAAGGTGGCCAAGGGGAACAGTTGCAACATGTGCAATGTTTGTATCGATCAATTTGGTGTAATCGGTGAAAGTAATGACGTTAATGGGTTTTATTAATAGCTATGCATTGGAATTACAGTGCAGCAAGTGGAGGGATTGTCTGGCGGCGAAGAAGGCGGGACTTACTTTGTAGATCAGGCTGGACAGTATTACTATCAGGCCAGTGGCGAAGATGCCCCTGTTATGACCCAGGTTCAAATTCAGGAGGTAGACGAAGCGGATGGTCAAGCCGAGGGTGAAGTAGTCTCCGAGGATCAGTATCATGAAATTGAAGAGCTGGAACGTGTGGAAGGAGAAGATGACGTTAGTATTTTTTAATATTTACTTAACTGTGCTTACTATTAGATTATATTGTAACGCGAAAAATGATTTTATCATAGATACTTAATTCTAGAAGCACTGAGCATTATGAATTTGCATAATTATTCATTAATTTACGGTAGTTTCTACGAAGTATTTTTTTATTAGGTATTTGAAAGAAACGATACGTAATTCTTTATCAATTTTCGTGCCAGATGGCTTAATTTGTTAGAAGCTCTATCAATTGATTATCTAGATATACGGTGATGATAATTATTAGAAACTAATGGGCTATATCGCCAGTGGAAGAAATACTTCGACTTGCTCAATAATTAAGTACAATCGTTAACTCTCGCTTTTTGTTCCCAAAATAACAGGGTCAAGGCTCGGAAAATAACCAAGTGGTTTTGAATTCGGGAGACGCTTATCAAACGGTAACGATAGTACCGTCGGATACGAATCCCGGTGAAGTGAGCTACGTGTTGATAGTTCAGCAACCGGATGCCGACGGAAAAGATGGTCGTTCGGGTGAAGGCGGTCAAGTTGGCGAAGTTGGGGAAGGCGAGGACGGCGACGGTGATCAAGATCTCACGGTTTACGACTTCGAGGACAACGAGGATAACGATGGCGCGACCGAATACGAGGCCGAAGACGACAAAACCAAGATAGTTAAGTTCCTACCGAAAAAGTCGCAAACCGTGACGCAAGCACACATGTGCAATTACTGCAACTACACGAGTCCCAAGAGATATCTGTTGTCTCGTCATATGAAGTCACATTCGGAGGAACGACCGCACAAATGCAGCGTCTGCGAGAGAGGCTTCAAGACATTAGCGTCGTTACAAAATCACGTTAACACTCACACGGGGACAAAACCGCATCATTGTAAATTTTGCGAAAGTGCATTCACCACTTCTGGCGAGCTTGTGAGGCATGTCAGGTATCGACATACTCACGAAAAACCGCACAAATGTCACGAGTGTGATTACGCCTCCGTCGAACTTTCCAAGCTTAAACGGCACATCCGATGTCACACTGGCGAACGGCCTTACCAGGTTAGTGAGATTACATACTTCTGAAGAATACTGTAACATTAGAATAGTTCGCAAAATTATAATTTGGCATTGAAAAGTTGCCCTAACATTTAAAACTTTCGAAAGACCAAAATGATTTCCACAAAGATTCAACTTAGTGAAATGATATTTAGTTCTGCCTGAAGGATTTTTAAAAAATCGGTAAATAATAGTTTTGAGATGTGTTCGGTTTTTGAAATGTTAATACATTCAGGATCCATGATCAAAGATTGTTGGAAATTTAAAGAGTAACAAAATATTTCAATATTAATGAGTTTTTTATTTTCAAATTGGTTTTTGTTCATGAGAGAGTATCGATGTCTGTTTTTATGTATATCAGGCTCTATAGTATAATCTGTTGAATGTAAAAGGAGGATACGTCATATTAGAATGGACATATAAGATATTCTGAAAAAAGTCTGATCACAGTTTCATCGACTTACACATTTCATGACAATTTTTCTTACTAGTGTCCACACTGTACGTACGCCAGTCCGGATACCTTCAAGCTCAAGCGCCATTTACGCATCCATACCGGAGAAAAGCCGTACGAGTGTGATATCTGTAATGCGAGATTTACACAGTCCAACAGCTTGAAAGCACACAAGCTGGTTCACAACGGTGAGTAATAAATGTGAGGATAAAAAAGACGATTCATCGAATTTGAATGTAGATTCTATAACTTTTGGTCACCAGTGAATCCTTGCGTACGACGAAGTATATTTTGAATAACAATTTAAAATCACGATTCAATTCGTGGGTCGGAATAGTCGATTATACTTCCAATCAAAATTAATATTCTGTGACAAAGTGAGCCTCAGAGATTTTAGAATTTCATTCAGCTGGCTCTGAGAATCCACCAGTTCATTAACTAGATTCACGGTTAATGCATGTGGGTTAATACAGGAACGCTATGTAAGAAGCGTTGTCGCTGTACGATGGAAATATATAAATATTCCCTGGTGCCGAATATAATAGATGGATTTAAAAACAAATGTTTACCTAAATCGTTAGAAATGCTTATGAGCATAGTCACTGGTGACTATTATTTTCCTGGTGCATTTCTCCTGAAGAAGTTGAAACTAATCTGTGTTTCTTTACTTTTCGTTCTATGGACAGTCGGGGACAAACCGATTTTTCAGTGTGAACTATGTCCGACGACTTGTGGCAGGAAGACGGACTTGAGAATTCACGTACAAAAGCTTCATACCTCGGACAAACCTTTGAAGTGCAAGCGGTGTGGCAAGACATTCCCGGACAGGTGAGGCTACGATTAAATGCTTTGATTTTTATTGAGGAAAAGTAGAAACTTGCATTTTATATTCTTATCATTATCAAAACTGAAAAAAGCGAGAAATAATGAGAGTACAATATGCAAGCTACCAATACTAATCGAAATACAAATTTCAATAGAAAGGAATTTTCCTCTGCGAGGGAGGAAAAATGTGGAATAAACTTGTATTTACCATTCTATTCATATTTCAGGTACAGTTACAAGCTTCACAGCAAAACACACGAGGGCGAAAAATGCTACAAGTGCGACTTATGTCCGTATGCATCGATTTCGGCACGTCACCTTGAGAGCCACATGCTTATTCACACGGATCAAAAACCATATCAGTGCGACCACTGTTATCAGTCTTTCAGACAGAAGCAGTTGTTGAAGCGACACTGCAATCTCTACCACAATCCGACGTACGTCCCGCCACCGCCGCAGGAGAAGACCCATCAGTGCCCAGAGTGCGAGAGAGCCTTCAGGCATAAAGGAAACCTAATTCGTCATATGGCTGTCCACGATCCCGAATCGTCGCTTCAGGAGAAGCAGCAAGCTCTCAAAATAGGTCGACAAAAGAAAATTCAGATAATCGACGGCCAGAGAGTCGAAGTTATGACCGGTAAACAAGTCTTTCAGTACTTTCATCCTTTTTATGATCCCTTTTTTTGCATCCCTTGATTACTGCAATAATCGTAGTGATCCGTTTATTAATTACTGTACATTTTTTTTCGAATTTTTATTGTGAACTTTTATGCCAATAAGTTTTACGGATTTATAGAAATAGGACGATTGTTGAGAATGTTTTGGTTACACATTTCCAGCCAAAAGTTAAATATCAATAATTTACAATTTTGGCGATGCTGAGAACATTGGTTAAAAGTTAAAAAGCAGTCACAAAGTTGCTCAGTTTTAATGTATTTTCATAGAAGGAATTTGATTAATTCGTTATTAATATTTCGGATATCATTGTCTTATTAATGTAATGTTCTTAGTGTCTCCAAATTTGACCAACTACAAATTTTCATCGGTGCTATCTTTTGCCTCGAAACGTGTACATAAAAGCCCTTGAGGTGATATGCTAATATTTTTACTGACCGAGTAGTAGCACATCACCTTAAAACTAGTGTTTTGAAACTTGAATAATCCAGAGTGAATTCGCTGGAAGACTAGATATCTGGTCCCCACAAGGATGTTTACGATATGATCTAGATCATTGACTAATCGTCATGTGTTTTGTTGTGTGTGTATATGTTGTGGCAGGTGACTTAGCTTCTAAACTTAAAGGTTACGATGACGAGGAAGAAGAAGACGAAGATGATATGATGGCGGTTGAAGGAAGTGATGGTCAGCAATATGTTGTCCTGGAAGTCATCCAGCTCGCCGACAACCAAGGAACCGAACAGGTTATTATTGTTATTATTGTTACTATTGCGAAATACGCACTCTTGTCTCGAGACGTGAGCATCAAACGTAACCAAGTGATTTCACCGTATTTTTACCGTAAAAAACAGTATGTGTCCTCATTCAGAATTACCACATTGATAATGAAATCATATAAGCTCATAGTGATTGAAAATCTCACCAAAACGTAATGGAAAAACTTTAACGGTAATTGCGAATAAAAATTCGTGATCTTACTTTCATAACCCAAAAATTAAGGAAAATGCACCGATGTTTTTGCATCTCTAGTCTCGACGAATATAAGAAGAGGGTTTTTGATTAGTTGTTTTACTTGATTGTCGCCGTTTTAGCAGATGGCTGTCGTTGCCAATGAAGACGGTGACCTGATGATGCAAGATCCGCTAGGACAAGATAGTGGGATCGTCACGGAAGCCGCTGAGAACGGTGAGGAGGAGGAAGAAGAGGACGAAGAACTTGTAATGGAAGAGTTAAAGGTCGAAGAGGGCACACAGTCGACGATGAAATCTTCGGTTCAAAGTTCACAAAGCGACCCAGGACTCCGGAAGGAAATGGAAACCTGCTTCGGTTTCGATGAGGTACATTTCCATCATGAGTTTTGTCTTTCTCTCTCACTGAATACAGATCGTGATTTTTCATATGGAAAAGTATTATAAAATTTTTTTTATTATGTCTCTTGTTTTCACTCGAAGAAAAAGCATAATGGGCATAAAAGCTTTTTCCTTAAGAAAAGGAATTGAGATTTCCATATTGTTTTGTATGAACCGTGAATTGTCCATTTTTCGGACAACAGTTTTAGAAGTTTACTTTCAACAAGAATATATTCAAATAATCATCAGTTATTCCGTTCACTGAAGAAGTATTTTTATTATTTCTCATTCGACGTAAACATCTATCAACGAAAAAACCGGCATTTCTACATTCCAAACAACTTTTATTTCCTTCTAGGACGAGGAAGAGGATGAAGATGACGGAAGCGAAATGCGTCTACTGCAAACCATTTCGTAATGACAAATCAAACTGGACAAGGAGGTGTACCTACCTACTTAATAGTCAAATATTTTTCTCCTCGAGCAGCATCGGTAATGAGTGGTAAAACAATGAAGAAGAAAAAGAACGTTGCAGTGACGGTGGGGAAAACAGTGTACATTGGACACATAATAATAATAATTTACGATTAATAAACGTAGCCTCGTAGAGTAGCTAAACGAGTGATCGTGACGCAAATGACGCAAGTTTACGATAATTTTATGTCATAACTTGCTGGTGTCGCACTAGTTTTTATTTCGTTTAGCTCGAGATTCCGGTCAACGTCGCGAGGATGTAATGGCGCTATAGATGTATGCGAGATGGCATAATATTTTAAAAAGAACAAAAAAAAAAACACGAAAAACTAAAAAAAAATACTAAAAAAAGGCTCCCGCACGCAAGACGCAACAAGGTCGAGAAGAGAAGGCAGATCGACAGATCCCGTCGACTTTTGTTCCTGTATAATTAATGTAGCCACTGTAATCCGGCACGAAACGCAATATCACAACGAGCGATGTGAGGCTTGCCATGTATATAAACGCTTTTCATTATTCTGTATTTGGTACGATAGATAATAGGTCTTCGGATTAAGTGGTAGGTAGCGTATAATGACGCGAAGCATCTCTTATCCAAGAGTAGAGATCTATTCGCAGCGGCAGTTTTCGTAGATACCTCAGGCGCGATATCGTGCCTCTTTAAGAAGATACAATAGGTGAATCGATATATCCGCGGGAGCGACGATAACGACGATCTATTGTAACGATATTTTGCAGTAATATTTTCTTTTCTAACGTTTACGATTGTGTCTGCGTTGTTTGTATGGTCAGGGCACGTACACTACACGGTGCGATACATTTTTTACTAAATGTACGTAATTGTGATTGTAAAATGAAATGTATAAATTATTCACAGAAGCGTCGGAGCGTTGGTTCGGTATATATGTGTTATTAACACGGGTACACGTTACGTTCGTTGCATAAACAAAACTGTGGAGTGTTGTGTGTGTGTGTGTGTGTGTGTGTGTGTATGTGTGATTTTTTTTTTCTTTTTAAAACTATTGCCCAAAAGATAAACAAATGGAAACGCATCGTCACGAGCTGATGTCACCGACTGTATTTTATTGTCTCACTCGCTCCCGTTTAAAAAGAAAGATCGGCAGTGATTTGTCGAAACCACGTTGTATATCATCACTTGATAGAATTAACCGATTTAACTTGACGCTGTCTCGCGCTGCGCCCTTTTACACAAATTGACGGATAAATATATCTAAAAGATGTAGAGAAGGCAAAACAAGTACCGGATACAACGAAATAACATTAAAATGTGCTGGATATTTAATTGTCACCGATACTTGGTTCGATTAATTTCACGTTAATTTTCCTCGCTCATATCGCTCGTGAAAAAGTGAGAAATAACCACAAAAGTACATTGTACTAACTGTAAAAAAATGTGAAAAATCTCAACTGAAAATAAGAGAAGAGCGATGGAATATCACAAGTGTACATTTTCTTTTTTACATAACGATTGTACAATTGTAATTTAGTAGTTGATGTCACCGTATGCTGTCGAAAAATCTTGTGCACTTTCTTACATTATTCCAAAGAAAAGCAGTGTAGCATTTTCTCTAATAATAAACTTTAACCCGTCGAGATAAATTGCACGTAATCTTCGTTAATTCTTTATTTCAAGGTCCTTTTCATTCCTACGTTTTAACCGATCGCAGTTTGCATTTTGTATCTTATTTGAAGTATTGCACTTTCTTACATTATTCCAAAGAAAAGTTATGCCGGATTTTCCCTAATAATAAACTTTAACCCGTCGAGATAAATCGCACGTAATCTTCGTTGATTCTTTATTCCAAGGCCCTTTTCGTTCAACGCGTTCCCACATTTCAACCGATCGCCGTTTGCAATTTGTATATTATTTAGAGTACTGCACTTTTCGACATTATTCCAGAGAAAAACAGTGTACCATTTTCCCTAATAATAAACTTTAACCCATTGAGATAAATTGCACGTAATCTTCGTTGATTCTTTATTTCAAGGCCCTTTTCATTCAACGCGTTTCTCCGTTTCAACCGATCGCAGTTTGCATTTTGTGCCATCGGCCAACAAAGTGTCGAGAGTTTACTTTCACCCTCGAGTTTATTAGTGGCCGCGCCCAGGCTCAGGCGGCGGAAAGCCCACACCGCTTGTATGTCTGGGGTCGTCAACCCCGCTTATTGTATCAGCACACGACAAGCTCTGTTTTATTCTTTCTCTTTTTTTCGCTCTACAGCATTTATAGATAGACGATGATGCGTCCAGCTCGCATTGATGGCTGGCGGGGGTGCGGCACTCCGTTATATGTATTTGTGGGGATGAGGGTTCGCTCGAAGCGGGCCTAATTGATTGTAAAGGGTAGAAGCTTTAGCTACAATATGCGAACCGTCTCTCAAGGTGAAATAGACCGGGATACTAATAAGCATGAGAAACTGAAATTGGACACCCGTGTTCCACTGTTCATTCACGATTATTTTTCTGACTACGTTATTGCAGCTCAAGGGATCGAGTTTTATGGAACTGGGCATGAGAACATATTTTTTACTTAAGCTATTGCTCCAAGCAGAGTGACATTTAAACCTCATAAAATCCACATCAGCATTGTAAATAAAGTAATAGATGTTTCAAGGAATTGAGTTCACACTACGTTTCGTTGCATATCATTTCATAATAATAACCTGTAGCGATCATAAAATGATGTGTAATTTTTTAAGTAACTGCACAATATATCAAATCACCTAGTGATTTAAACGGGTTCTTCAACAGGGCAGGTTCGTTCAGTTATTTTTAGTATTGAATTTGGCTGAAATCCGAAAAGCCATTCGGTCTTTACGACTTTGTGGAAAATTAACGATATTGCATTAATTTTTGTAAAACTTGAATTAGCGAGTTCAACTTTGTACATAACCGAGATAATATTCAGGGATGTTAAAAAGATAATTTAGTGAATATTTATAGGCGGCCTTCAATTGTATACTAATTTCAATTTTCCTTTATTATTTTTCACCGACTAAAATTTCGCTGAACTTCATTTGTCAAAATTCATTAAAATGTTGTCCCATTATTTTCCCCTTCTTTACTTCGTTTCCCGAGAATAACAACAAATGAGACTAAGAAAGTCAACGAAAGTACGTTCTCATGGAGGTAAAAAGTGAAATATAATGAATAGGCAAGGTTTTACCTTGCATCGTTATTATCTGAATTATTTTGACATGACTTTTTGACATATGCTATTGAGACTTACTATTGTAGTTGAAACAAAAACGAAAGCAAGTTCAAAAGCGAAAAGGGATCGAAACTCGTGCCAGTAAGTATAGCTTGTAATGCCGCTGTCCGATTTAGCGCTCGCCTCATTTCTCATTTCTCTATCACAACCTCAAGCGCTATAGTATCTAGTGCATTACGTACGTAATAACGTCCGGTTCGCTGCTCTCCTGGAGCGTCCGGACTGTACCGTCTCTTATAGAGGAATGTTGAATATGTCGAAGCAGAGACATATAAGATATACAAGTTCAGTATTGCGGAGGTGGCACAACCAGAGCAGAGGACCTATTAAATTAAGTACGTATATTTATCAAGTTAGAACAGTAAACATATATATATATAATACATACACGCAAGACGCACATTAATTCTTCAGATGCTTTTGGACTTTCGAGGCATTCCACCTACTTCTCTTGTTACTATACTGCATATCAATTACAAATCAAATAAGCCGATAACCCAAATCGAAAGTAATCAATTTTATCAGTTACTACGGTACGAATAAATTTCCGCAACAAGTATACAAGAAAACGGGAAAATTTTGCATAAACCCGTGATTATATCGAACTTTTTTTTGCTTACGTGATGATCAACTAATTTGATATTCAGTGCCAATTAAACCAAGATAAATAAAAAAATCGAATGATTTTTAGATTATACACTATTTTGCTCATAAGAGGAGCATTATTCAAAATAAGGGTTTTGCAATTGAGTTATAGTCGTTAAAATCACATTTAATCGTTATTCATGCCTTTTTTGGGTCTGTAGCCTCAATTTCTCCATGTCGAAATGTTTACCCGGTAAATAAGTGTATAGAAATTTCATAGAAATTCAATTTTGCGCGAAAGTGTTTTTAGTGATAAGCTATTGTTTTCAGGTACGTAAAAGCTATCAGATTTTTTTGTTTGGTTATGTCGAAGACCATTTTGATTATCTCCGAAAGGTTTCTTGTGCCTTTTTTTTTTGTTAGTCACTTTGACAATTATCGTATTTGTTATAGGGCTCTAGTTATAAAATGAAAAGGAGAATTGCGTTTTGGGTTGCGATCGATCCGGTTTTCGAGTGGTCAACGAAGAAAGTGGAAGTGGGGTTAGAATAGGCGCGCGAGGACAAATGGACGTGTGACGCCGGATACAAACGCAAAACGGCGAAGGAAAGAGCGACAGTCCCACGCGCGGAAGTCTCGGTTTTGCCTCCCACGGATCCTGGCTGCGTTTGCCGCTTGCTCTTGTCTGTATTCTCCGGAGCTCGCCGCGTCAGTACACTAACATATAATATGTTACATAGCGATGAGATGGTGCCCTCTTGGCCGCACGTACGTAGCGGAGCAAATCTTTTTATTCTCCGCGCACCACTCTACTCCTCTTGTGCCGTGATATAAAATGCATGTATGTACATGAATGCAGTTTCCTTTTTCATATGGTGGACCACCCTGTTAGTTATCGTAGGTAGAAAGTAGGTACCGTTCTATAGCTACGATACACGAGTTCTCTACCTTCTGGCACGACGATGACGATTCCGAGGGCATGCGGTGAGCGTCAAGGTTCACCCTTGAGGCACTGGTATGAGGACAAAAGGTCGAATGCCAAGTTTTTTTTAAAACCGGGTTATTAGAAGGATTAGATCTGGTTCACATGGGGTTTTACATAGTTTAAGGTGTTATAAAATTTCAGTTCATTTTTAAATAAACAAATATGGATGAAGAAGGGATTTATCGTTAAAAGGTAAAAAAGGCTGTGGTTCGAGTCAAGGGCGTAAAAAACGAAAATTTTCTCCGATTTCGAGAACTGTGAAAATGGTGACTCGATGAAAAAAAGGTTCGATCTTCACCTTTGTGCGACCTTTCTCATAAATAGTTTATTCCACTCGGTGTGAAAATTGCGCCTTTACGCACGGTTTTCGTGTGCATAGGTAAACGATGCGAAGTAAGTTGACGTGAAGAAAATGGTTAATCGATAACATTTTGATATGGAACGTTACCTGCGCTGCAGCAACGCGCGACGTTACGAAAAATGCAGGTAACCTTGAAAATTCTGATGTGCCAGTTACTGAATGTACTACGCGTAATAATCGCAATCTGGTAAATTCGGAACACATCCTCCATTTTTCTTATGCCCTTCGCCCGAGATTTTCCCACACAGTGAAAAATGCATTAAGCGACGCCTTTCCACATTTTCCTTGCATTCCTGATACAGAGAAGGGATGCAATTAATAAAAACGCATTTAAAACACTTTTCTTCACAAATATCTATGATTTATCATAATGCAAATGTGAATACTTCCTCATATTTGCAATAATCATGATTAATATGGATTATTTGTTTAGAATGAAATGTGATATTCCACAGACGTCATTAATTCGTGAAAATAAATCAAATACATTTCTATTGTATAAATGCCTAACCTTGTTCTAGTAAATATGTCCTTGAGAATAAAATGGGTAAAGGGGGTTACTTCGCTGATGATTTTTTTCCGACTGCGTTTAAACGCAATGGCACAGAAACTCAGTATTAAGTCTCACACGATAAATCTTAAATCCGGATTATACAATAACATATTGTCCTGATATTCCATCCTGATTGTGCAACGAGCATTACTGTGAACCAACAGTGAACTCTCGACTGTCGGCAATGAAAAGTGTCTTTCCGATTGTAGCTCTCAGTCATTGTCGTTGTCGAGTTGACGGTGATGCAATCACTGGTAGTTGTGTAAAGCCCGCGCGTGTTTGAACGTGCGTCCGCAGGCACAGACAAGTCGGAGGAGGATCTGGGAGAACGCCCCACGACCTGACGTGCAGCCTCAGTCATTACGAGCATCGCCCATCGATATTCTTCTTTCTCTTCTAGTATTTTTCTAGCTTTAGAAAATATTTTACTGGAGCAAAGCGAATTCTGAAGGTTCTTCGACTATTGCCTAATTTAATAATAATAATAGTGATTTTGTTTTAATTTAGGCATGCAAACTATTATAAGATCGAATTTTTAAAAACCCAGAACTCTATGAATTTACAGTGAGTATAATTTTCAGTATGATTTCTCAGCTGTTAAGTTTCGATAATCTAAAACTGTCTGATCTCACTTTTATAAAAATTCCTTGTTTAAAATAAATTTGAATAAATTTATGGAATTACAAAAATTTGTAATCTACACTAAAATAGTAATAAATAGAATAGAATAAAAATAGAAAGTAATGTGAAAAATAAAATAAATTATTATCATAATGTTAATAATTATGATAATAATTGATACTCGAAAAATGCATATAATTTTCATTTTTACTTTTTGACAGATCGGGACGTTTTGAGATTTCGAATACAGATAGATTAATTAATGTATTGATACAATTTTGACATATCAATTAATGTGTCTTAAGACATATCAACACATATTAACGTATCAACGTGCAGATTAAAGGTGACAGAATCAAGATCGCATCGGTCGATATGTTGATGCCTATATTAGATGCAGCAAATAGTAATATTTCAGCTCTACGCTCGAAACAATTTTCATTTAAGTAAACCTCGAAG
Organism: Clistopyga incitator; assembly: GCA_947507545.1. Lineage (NCBI taxonomy): Eukaryota > Metazoa > Arthropoda > Insecta > Hymenoptera > Ichneumonidae > Clistopyga > Clistopyga incitator. The sequence goes on from OX382177.1 coordinate 6,729,819, forward strand.
ATTTCGGTGTCGTCCGAGACGCGATGAGGAGAAAAAGTTTGTGTTAATTTTTTTATTTCATCTTGTAATTTACTGCAGCTGTCTTAGACGCCGTGCACGTTCCACGTGTCTTCTACACTTCTTCTTCTCCAAGGGCCGCCGCGGCCCCTGCAGCGTCGACAGTAAAGGTACTCTTGAAATACTCGGTACCTTGCAGGACCAGTTTGCAAATGCGTGCCCGGTCCCAGAGCAAGAGGGCAAGTAAAGAGAATGATCCAAGAGAGACCATAACTCCTGCGAGGCATTTACGTGCAATCCTCCCCCCCCCCCCCCCCCCCCCGCCCCTAACTCCTGCCCTAAAATTTGTGAAATTTTTGTATCGATACCGAGCATCACTTTGCTATACTTTTAGTAATTACTATATACGAATTAAAGCAGTGGAATTATGTGATCATACAGTATTCGCCGATCAATACAATTGTTAGTTATGCCAAAATATTCAAGGTCAGAGAGAGTAACAAATATGTCCATTTAAGTTTTACCTTATATATTGTTCTGCAATCTTGCATAAAATCGAGACTTGACGATTTTTATATTCAATTCTTGGGATAAAACAAATTTTCTCTTTTACAAAAATGTAATTCTTGAAACGGAACATATTTTTTGTTCTTTTTAAATTCAGTTCGTGAAAGAAATCGAATGTTCCAATATTTTTAATTCAATTCTTTGAGCAAATCAAATACTCCGATATTTGTTGTGCAATTCTTGTAACAGATCCGACTTACCGATTTTTTCCCTTCCATTCATGAAACGGAACAGACAGAACTCTGCCGATTCTTTTTCCGTCCATTCTTAAAGTAAATCCAACGGACTGACGATTTCAAATTGTCGAGAAAACGAATTATCAAAAATTCGATTTCCATTGTTTCGCCGATGCAATGATCGTGATGGCGCGACGCCGGCGCTGCTGGCGCCTCCGCCGCCGACTGACGATCGTAAGTTGCTCAAGCAGTGTAGTGTATACGCGCCGATTAACCTAGATAACCTAGCGTCTCGGAGCTGACCGTCGCCGTGCAGAATCGTTTGTGATAATACCGATCCATTCGCAATCCATATTGTCATTCGCGGTAACAACAGCAGGATATAACATTCACACCGTAGAGGCTGAGGACAGAAATCCTCCGGACACTCACACACAAGTATAAGTACGTAATGTTGGCTTTTGAACAGACGGGGAGAGCATTGCCCGAGAACAATGATTCACGAAGCTCTGCTTTACGATTTCCTCGAGCACATAACTATCAACGTTATCCAGATTCAGTAGTTCAATTTGCTCGTTAAATTTACACTCTAATTATGCTGTTTCAATTATTTTTTTCGTCTCTCATTCCTCAGAGCTTCTTCGTCTCTTTTAATTCCTTCGTTCCAGCAATTAATACATCACATGTGTATATTCTGTTACGGAACCGCATGCACTGGCCCCGTAAGTGCGACTCGTCTAGTGGAATATAATCCGCGCGAATGCAAGAGTTGCACGTTAATACGTCGTCACGCCCGCGATTCTCGGCATGGCAAAATGCTTTGAGCGTGCGCTGCACCACTTTCCACTCGGTCGTGGTACAGCGGTGGCGAACTCGCTCAAAGCTTTCGCTTGAAATTTATAGAAAACATACGTAGAAACACATTACATTTGTGACGTGTTTTATACTCACCAAGGGCGATTTTTTAACCCTGTAACGACATACTTCCGGTGGTGTAATTACACACATGAGTATATCTTGTAATCAAAATAGTATTACATATTTGAAGAATTCTCGACTTAGCGAAATTGTTTAATGGATAATAATCAAGTTGGATTAATGAAAAATAGTGAATTCTTCAATTTATGTCAAACTATTTTTATCACAAGATTGATATTATTTATCACAAGACTCATGTTTTGTAAAATTATTCAAAAAAAGAATACAAAATGTACTGCGAACACGAAAAAATTTTACGTATTTCAAATGAGAAACTTCAAGCGCTTCTGGGGGGGGTTGAAGATGCAAACCGATTCAGGGAACGGTACAGTATAAATTTGACGAAACTCTATAAAACGATCGCTCTAGACCATACGTTATAAGAATAGCACATTGTGGCCATAGATAGGCGCTCTTATCGTTAAATAGTACAGTTAGTGGATAGTAAAGCTCACAGAGTAACGCGCTAACATAACTCAAAAATGAAAAAAAACATAAACAAGATTGTTATTTTCAACGTGAGTGAAAAAAAATGTATATATTAAAAAAATTACCTGCACAATACCATCCAGAGATTCGGTAGCCATAAAAATCATTGTTAATTTCCACAGTGTTAACACCGGATATGATGAAAAAATGTATGTGGATCGAAACCAAATTAATTGCACATTAATTTCTCGATTAATCATCTAGTTCGATCTCCCAGATCTTTTTACGCTCGACACTCCTTCAATTTCCCATTCGTCAATAAATTCGCGTATCCTGCTAAAGCCTCGCCTTCCGTTTTCTCAGTTTAATCGTAACTGAAACTTAAGAGCAATGTAGAGAGTGAGTACTTGTCTCTAAATGCGTATTATCTCTCTCTCTCTCACACACACACACACACACACGCACATCGCACAGAATAGTGCAGATGTACATATATACATTACAATACATATATAACCACGTATACGCAAAGCGGATACGTGGGAACGCATGTTGGATCGGACGACGATTAAAGATCGCAATCTTCCTCCCCGAGAGGCGCTGACGAGGATGAATGAAAATATGGAGCGCTGCGAGAGCCAGAGCAAGAGCGGAGCATGCGTAGTTGGGACTCCGGGAGAAGGAGGAACGTAGAGGGCGCCCAAGCGACGAACAACGTCGCCGCTCCACAAATATAATCCGGTGGTTTACAAGTGCAACGGTAAAGCGGAGGGCGCGTGCACACAGGACCATGCACTAGCTCTCCCGAGCGGTGACACGCCGGAGGCGTAAATGTACTGCTTTTCGCGTTAGTCTTGCTGACGCGACGACAACGACGATTCGCCGACCAAGACGACCACGGCGAGGAGTGCCCTCGCAAAGTTCACCGTCGCATTGTGTACTGCGACATACCAACGTACCGCTTTGTATACTTATACAACTCCGAGGGCCACTTCCCCCCTCTCCTCGACTCTCGGTTCGCACTCTGTTTATAGTTGTCGCGTGATATATATACGAGTCATTCTCCGTCACTCGAACGATTTTTCTTCACTCTTTCCTCATCGTTTTATATCACTTTCGTATGATCGGATATATTTTAGCGATGCTTATATTAAGAGCGCTTGTCAAGTTTTTTAATTCTCTTTTTGTGTGTTTCTAAAAAGTAATTTGTCTTTATGGGAATTTACTTTTGTGCGTTTTTCTTCTTATACTCAAAATTATTGAAAATGTGGAAAATACATCAGGCGGTCCAAAAACATGAAACTTGACTTTTTTTTTTTCGTTTCAGGTAAGCGTCACGAGGAGTGGAGGTTTTGCATTGCAGTTTGGGCAGTGAAGACACATGGCAAATTTCACTGCGGTCCACAGCGCTTTGCAAAAGTTAGTGGCAATTTTTATTTATTACAGTATTTAAAAATTTTATTTTCTCATAATTGTTTATTTCTCGAAGACATTCGTATGAATTCACTGATTGACATACTCGATTTCTCTTTTATTCGATTTTAAATGTCTTGTTTCACTCGTTTGAATGTGATGACCACAATCCTACCTAAGTTGATAAAAAACGGTACTATGAACAAGATGTTATGGAAATTTGAAAATTTTGCACATACCTAAATACAATAATTTTTTTAAAACTGCTTTTGTCGATTTAAAAAAAATCGATAACTCACCCAATAGTAATTATTTTTTAAAAATAAACAGAACAGAATAAACATGTACTTACCAACGTTTCGGTGCAACAGGATATGATTGCTTGAACGTTTTACTCGTTTGAATGTGATATTCGTAATCCTACCTAAGTTGGTAAAAAATGGTACCTCTGAAGTATATGTGATCGAAATTTTAAAGCCTTGCACATACCTACATTAAATAATTTTCCTAAACCACTTTTCTCGATAACCCTCCTAATAGTAATTATAAAAAATTTTAAAAATAAAAACTTCCTCTATTCGAAAGGAAGTGAGGATAAAGTAGTAATAAGTAGGAATTCAGCTAATTAGGAGAAATATCTAAAGGGGTCGGAAAGAAACTTGTTGAATTGACAGGGAATGCCTTATATGTATGCGGACTTTGCGATCACCTACATGCGTATAGTACATGCATGTATGTACCTACGTACGTTTCGGTACACCATAGGGTATTATTGCTTGAACGTGCGAGTCGTGTCGGGGCGAGAAGCGTGGCAGACGGCGAAACGTGTTTGCTCTAGAAGTATGTACTACGGATAGAGAGAGAATTGCGCTCGGCAGAAGCAGAAGAGAGGATGAAAGCGCCGCGGCGCGTTGTGTCGAGCCGGCTTTCACACCAGAGAGTTCGATGCGCGCAAGAGCTGCATATGCAATTGCAGCGCTACGGGCTCGCGATACCATGTACTTATATCACTGGTGGCTTTGCTGGGGTCCGTAACTAATCGCACCATTTATGTACAAATAATCTGAGCAGGATTTATCTATGTATTAAGAAAAATTTCAATAATGGCCATGATACACTGATTGTCAGTGTCACGGCCAACAGATACAAGGATGCACCAGAGAATCGAGCAAATATTGTCTCGTTGCTAAGGCTGGAGGGTAATTATTATATATAACTGTATTGCGGTGAGAAACCGGCTGATTAACGTATGACGACGCAAGCATAACTTCCTTGCACAATTCCGAAAATTAATTCACCTTTCGCGGAAGTTCTTATGCATAAACCGGTATATTAGATTCAATTTATACTTATATATATATATATTTATGTGCAATGAATGCACGGTTCGTGTATGACTTCGGCTTTATTGTTTGATAAAAATCGGCGAAAGCTCCGTTTCATTTTTAATTCCATTTAATTAATTACAGTGATAGGAATTTCAAAAAAAAAAAAATTGCAAAAATATTTTAATATGGAGTGTTCGATAATCTAAAAAAAATCGTGAGTACAATATGTCACAAACAGTGCAATTATTTAAAGACGTGAAAGTAAGCAATTTGCATATATGAAGTAGAGGTAAATCGAAAGTATAACATCTTCTCAAATGAATTTTTATCGCTTTCATTATTGATGCATACTTTAAAAATGCCTTTTTAAAATTCTGTTTTATTACGCTTATTACAATTTTCTATTGTTTCTTGAAAATTACTTTTTTTCTTCGCATGTTTATTCGCGGTCTCGCATTGTTTTCTGTTTTGAAGTATTTTTACGGTGCTTTTTTTTCAATTCTGAGTTTTTTTGATAATTGTCTCTAATTCATATATACTTAATACAGCAGTTAAAACATATCGCAGGAATTGATAAATAATTGATATTGACAATGATAGTTAATTGATATTGAATGTGAACCTTTAGACACATCCGCACTACTTAAAAGTAAACAAGTAAATAGCCGTGACAGGTAAATTGCCTAGATACTAAGACTGAATTACTGACCAGAGGACAGCCCGATCTTATCACTAGTTCGAACACGGCAGAACTCAGAAGTCATGTTGGGGTCCGTCAAGACCCCGGTCTACCCGTCCAGGGTTAAGATCGATGTCCCTCTTAGTAATCGACAGCTATAGATATCAATTCAGCAAATTGTCCTTATCACTCGACCAACAATCAATGGGTTAGTAACAGGGATTATTATACGCGACCTTCTTCATCCCTGTGATTTTACATTTTATCAGTGAAACGCTTTTTTATTCAGTTGCTAAATAGAAAAACCACTTTAAAAAACAGTATCTGTTCCCCAGCGTTTTCAACATTTTTTAAACCCATTTTTTCTCAAACGGGTTGATATATGGAGTCATAATTTTAGAGAATACGCGAAATAATAGACGATGAGTTATACTAGCTGTGGATTGCCGCGAGAGCGAGTGAGAAAGCGCCATTGATGGTCGCAAATGAACGTGTAGCACATCACGTTAACCCTTTACCACAAGCGCTGTGAATTGCGTGACCAATACGTTACAACGGCAGCGATCTTGTGATATTTCGTTACATAAAAAAAGGCCCTTCGTAAAAGCCATTTATGTTACCGAGTAAAATGCAAAATGTTCAATTTGATTAAGGGCAGGGAGTCAGGTCTAAATAATTGTTGGCATGAGATGAAAACTTTTTGCCTTTCACAGTGTTACGCATATGCCTTTTCATCTCGTCTTAAGCAGTTTTACAGTCTTCACCGTTTTCACTTTTTTCACTGTGTGCATGATGCTCACTAAATTGATCGGTAGATTTCGCTTAGTGAAGTTTCATTTCCAACAATAGATTTATACATCATATCCACTAATACAAATATGTATTAACACACTTGAAAAAATGTATTGGCTGTTTATTAAATCGATCAATAAATGTACCTCAAGGGTGCAGAAAAATTGAAAAGAAAAAAAAAATGCCTCCCTTAAAAGGTGCAAGTAGTTTAGTCAGCATCATGCACACAATGAAAAAAAGTGACTCACCTATTTTGGCTCAGATTTAAATATTCTAATCCAACTTCTGACAATAATCAAAAAATCTTATCATTTCGGGGTTGAAAAATGTATGACTCAAAGTGTCAAGACAAACTCCGCCAAATGGAAAAAACTGATTTTCTCCCGACAATATAGTTCATTGGTAATTTCAATATACATATTAAAATCTATATAAAATTAAATTTCTTAATTCATCTTAGACCTGGACTCTCTTCCCTCAATTTCTTAAATTTGTATATTGTTTTCCAAATCACTAGCGTCGCAGAAAACTGCATTAATCAGCTGATAACTAAACACACGGCTCCCTTCCCTCTCGTTGCCCGAGCGAAAATCGTTTAAGTTATTTTCCGTTGATAGTAATATTTTTATTTCCTTCTGCTGTACGAATACCGAACCGTGTTGGTGCCGATAGTGCGGCGTCTGAGTAGGTACCGCTGAACATCGACGTCGTTGCTCGGCGGAGCCGCACTACCGGTTGTGTCTCGCGTGTGTGCTGTCAGTAAGTCAGTTACTTCCCGGCAGCGAGCGACGTCGGTTGCGAGAGCCGCTCCTCTGACGCTCGACTCCCTTAAACCGATTGTAAATACGATATAACGCGGTCTATTTTTCCACTTCTATCTTTTAAACAATCACATAGGTTTATTCGATCGATTAAAAACAAAATGTATAAAGGTACGTTCGTCACTGCGGAATATACGTGAGGTTAAGTGTATGTAAGTTAAACGTGCGGTGCGTTTATACGCGGGACTGTAACACAATAGTCGTTCAAGGATTAAAGCGCGTCACTAAACCGACAAATAAGTACATTAGAATACGGGACGTCTGATTCGTCTTCGCACGTGAGTCACTGAACAATAAGTGCCGACACATGATTCTCCGAGCGTAGGCAAACTTTTGCGCGCCGAGACTCGTGAGGATCTGATTAACGAGCCGATAAGTCGCTCCGGCACTTTCCGACCTCCCGAGCGGCAAAAACGCTTCTCCAAAGGAATACAAAAACACGCCTCCTGACGAAAGACACTCAGCTGACTCGGGCTAAACCCTTGGACTCCACCGAACATCAACGTCATCATTTTTTCTCGCTACTTTTTGTTTTCATGTATTATGCAACGATCGGAAGAACCGAAGGAATACGCGATAACGAAACGAGCAAACCCATGGTCCGTTTATCCATCCGCGAGAGTAGCGAAAAAGCGCGCTCGGTGACTGCACACCAATCAATGCAAAATAACTCGTTTGCATAATAGATTTTCCAAGACTTCGCCGTTCTTCTAAATCATTAGTGGCAATCAGAGTGAGACTGTTGAACGAAGAAGCTGCATTCTTATATGGAAATCGGTATCTACGAAAACCCGCCAACTTGGCAAATTTATTAATTTCTGCTAATGAATATGAGATATATTTCTACGAAATATCTGAAATATTTCCGGTGGATATATTGAGTGTATGGAACTTTTCGTTGCTATGTAAAAGCAATATGAATAATGCATTGTTGCGTATATTGTATTTTTATGGGGATGAATTGAACTCGCGAACTCATGCCTAGAGACAATCGCATTGAGTATATTCTCTTTGTGCTATAATACAACACGTGTTCTCACTGAGATCCTGTGCGTCTGTCCCGTTGGGTCGCTATAGTGAAGCGTGACACGCGATTAACGTTGTTGCTCATTTGTCGAACGAGCAAAGATCGCGTTTAAGGGACAAAGAGACGTCCGAGCAAAAGCGAAAGAGAGAGAGAGAGAGAGTATATATAGAACGAGGAGAGCTAAGAGACGCCGGTATTTTTTTTCTCCGCTGCATTCTAGACCACCGAGTTGGCTAATTCTGTGGACGAATGACATTTGCCTATTCTAGTCTGACCTTATTGGATTTCCGTGAAGGGACCTCAATTAGAAATCGAAATAATCTCTCTCTCCCTCTCGACTCGATTGATGCAAGCTGAGGAAAAGATTGCTAAGCTCAGAGAGCCGCTGATCGTTTGTCTAACGAGAGGGAGAGAGAGAAGGCGTAACGAGCCATTGAGAAACTATACTTACTTGCATGTGCATCGGTGAACTATCGCGCGAAACGGAAGTGGCGACGAGTGGAAAAATATGGATGAGTGTGAACCGGGACACGCAACCAATAAAGTGCATCACGGACTCGCGATTGAGTGAACGGGTTGTGTGCGGTATCGTACGCCTCACCTTTGGTACAAATCGGCCTATGGTACGCAGGATATTGTAATTGTATAAACGCACAGGTGGCTTCGCTCGGAGGAATAACAACGAGATGGCCTACGTCCTATGGCGCGTTCTCATGAAGAAATACTCCAAGGTCCGGATGGGCATCAGAAATCAACCGGTGAGTCTTGGGAGCTTTCAAGAATTACAAATACACTGTTGAAAATATTTTGAAAATTCCTGTAGTGTATAATAGTTTCATGTGTTTTTACACTAAATTCATGCAGGAAATTCAATTTAATATATGAAAGAAAATTGAAAATTTAATGTACGGTAAATTGATGTTAGTTTACATAGAAAACACGACTAACGCATTTAGCAGACTGTATATTAATTAATATGACTTTTGCAAAGAATTTACCAGAATTGTACTTCAATTTTACGTTATACGCGTGTACACAACTTTTGAATACTGGGTTCTCTAAAAAAATTTCCTGCCGTGTGTCGTTTTTTACCTTAAATGTTTTTAACGGTGCGGTATAAGTTGTTGACCAACTTGTTCATTCGACTTTACATGGTTTTTTGCTCTCATGAAAATTGAGGCGGTTAAAGCGATTTATATTAGTCAAAGTGAAGTGTAAGAATTGTTGCAAAATTTCAAATGCTATAACCGAGGATGCAACTTGTTGAGTGAGCTTTACATTGCTCTTCGCTCACGTGGAGTTTAAGGAAGTGCTAGAGTAAAAAAGAAATGTTTCTACAGTTTTTGCTTATAAAGAAGGGGCACATAACCGCAGTTTAGGGTTTTCTTCTCTTTGAAAAAACGACTTTGAGTATCGCAAAGGCAAATACTTGAGCTCATTTACACAATAATTTCCCGTATCCTCCAGAATTTTGGCCCCATTTATAAAGTCGTTTGGAAAAAATGAGTTTTAGAAATTCTGAAAATCGTGGGGAATGGATACTGCTTTTCAAAGTGGATCTTTTATTCAGTAACCGAATAAAAAAGTGTTTCACTAATAAAATGCAAAATCACAGGGATGATAATGATAGTTTTTATTACTAACTGATTAGCCGTTGGTCGAGGGAAAACCTGCTCATCTCGTGACATAATCAACGAAGTCATATTTTCAGTATCGTATTCTTTGCAATGTTTTTCTTTCGATTTTTTTTTGGTAAACTGACTGTTATTTGCCTTCGAAGCAGTAATGCCATTAAGAAATAATGGCTGTGACAGTAGCCTGTCGTTGAATGTTCGATTCTCATGTTTTTATCAGCTTCGAGTTTATAATATGTCTATCTAGACACATGAGGAAAGCAGTAATTATGAAGCCGCGACTCACAGATGTAGTATATGACGATCAGCTTGTTCGATCTCTCCGAGAGACTTGGAACTCGCGGCTCTGTGTACATATATGCAAGCAGCGGCTATGCTGAAGGTCGACTTTGCGCATCCGAGAGATACGCTTGCACCGATGCCTCGCATCATGCGCGTTGTAATTATTAGAGTGCAACCGAAGCCAAAGCGAACGCGATAATTGGATAATTGGACGGATAGTTTTACATGCAAGTCGTCCTTCCGTAAAGGAATATAGTTATGTAGAGAGAATAGAAAGAGAAGAAAACGAGACGAGGAGACGCGTCTCACCGAATAGAGTCCAGCTGGTTTTATGGATGTTTCACACTGTATATATATATATATATATATATATATATATATATATCTTAGTTCTCGCTCGTAGAGGGTGCACATGGCATGCCCGATATATCGATATAGAAGAATTCTGAAGTCTAAAAGCTACAACAAATTAAAAAAAGTACTTTTTACCTCACACCATTTTTGTGCACTGTATGTCTACACAAAATTGCAGAATTATAATGGGATCTGTTTAATGAGGTGTACATGTAAGATTTTTCGACAGGATATAATTATCAGAATTATTTTTCTTAAGACTTTTTTTAGGTGATTAGATATTAATTTTTTTGGTTACCAGTTGAATTAACAAGATATCGATTTGGTTTTTACATGTGAATTTTCTTCGTACAAATTAGGATTTATTATTAGGATTTCACCTTAATTGATCCTAATTAATTATGCATGAAAATATCATTTTTAATTTTTTTTTTTCGAAGTAACCGCTCGACGGGTGGCCCATGTTGCAGGTGTGAATTATAGGAAACTTCCTATCGGGCATGTTTTAAATTTTTTTAAAAAATCAATTACAATTTTTGTTCAATTAATTAAAAATAACTATTTCGCTATTGTAAGTCTTAAAATAGGACCTACACATCCATAAGTGTGCATACAGTATTTCTTTAAAATCTTTTTAATGTGTTATGAATATTCAAATTTTCCATAAAACTTATCACAGTCTTGCAAAACACGGATATAACAGTATACCATACGCTAAGAATTAGAGAATTTTAGTCGCATTTTTGACGTTTAAATTCAGTTCAAAGTCGTTCATTAGGCAGAGTTTCTGCATTTAATTGGATATATCAAATATTACAATTTACAAATAGTAATTGAAAAATATAAAAACTTTTGGTAAGAGAACTGCTAAATTGTTACCAAAATCGTTCAGAAAAAAAAAATGATCGTTTTGAAAAAAATAAAATAAATTACGGTGTACGCCGTTATCAAGATGGTGGGATCAGACGATAGAAGGTATATTGTGGGCGGCTTCTAGGTAATATCCGGCGGAGGGTACGCGCACGCTCCCTAGCTATTACCGAAATGAAAAGCTCGCGACGATCACGTTACGATAGAACTAACTCGGAAGTGGAAAAGGGTGTGGTGACTAGGTATTACGATAGCGATATAGTTACTGCGCCTTCTCCGCATTATAAAAACAAGTATTTATATGTACTCACTGTTTATCCGTGTTCAAATGTAATTCACATTATTACAGGACTTGATCCCTAATATCACGTTTATTTAAAGTTTCTGATTAAAAAATTTGAATACAATATCTTGCCATCTTTTTAAGAAGGTTGGTGCACTTGACACAATTTTTTCAAAAGACCAATTCACAGTATTAGTCTAATTACGACAAGCTATTTTGTTTATTGGTTAAATTGACTCAACGTTCAGATTTTTTTAATTAAAATTAGTACTTGGTAGTTAAAAAGTTACAGGCATTTGGATGAATTTTCGTGGACTTGTTAGAAAAAAGTACTTTACAATTATAGTGCGATAAAACTTTCGTGTCAGAACTAATACACTAAAAAAATGTCTTGAAATTTAATGTACAAGTACTGGAAATTTTAGTGCATAAACTGATATACCAAATTTTATATATTAGTGTGATCTAGAATTAATGCGTGGTATAGTATTTTTTATAGTTTACTTTTAAGTTTTCTGTAAAAGTTCTTCAATGTTAATAATTTGTTTTAATTTTACCACAAGCATACATCAATTCTATTATACAATTGTATATTAAATTAAGTTTCCCAGTTTATGCATAATCTTCCAATATTTTCTAACAGTGTACGTTATTTTCGATGTTCAATTCGTGCTTATAATGTTTAATGTGTTCTTTGTAATGTTCAATTGATTGGTTCTCTAAAGTAATTTTGTCGCTTGGACCACACGATTGCTTACCCCGACCACTTTTTTATTTCCGTGCGCCTTTCAGGTCGCCGCACCGCTGCATTTATCCCCACTACTTACTTCATCATCCAACTACCTTAAGCTAATGCAGGTTCCTTAAGAACACAATTTTTGTTATTATGTCTCGCAGTAGGCACCTTGTGTAAAAACATTTTTTCCACCCTGGCCGCTCTCGCCGTTTTATTACGGGGTCCACTCGACTCTCTCTCTGCCTCTTTCTTGCCGGTTATTTTATAAATCGTTAGAGCCACGGCTATGCGGTGTATACGACGGTGTGTCGGGAGTTGCGAGTCACGACGAGCGTTTGTGGTGGCTGCGGTATTGTTGGTCCATTCCGTATAGTTCCCCCGTGTGGCCGTGAACTCCGAGTGACCTGCGACACAAATAGTGCGCTGGCACCACTGTTCTCTCGTCTCAAATGTTTCTCTGCTTCCTCTGCTTATTCTCCTCTTCTTCGACACACTGAGCCCCCCGCCATTGCGATAAATCTACCTGCGCAGGCGAACGAGCTGCTGCCCGGCGTGTTACCCTCGATCTCACTCCCTTCCTCTCTTTTTCACTCCTTATGCACAACAATACGCCAAGTCGTACGATAAAAATAAAGCAGGAGGAAAAAAAAACGAAACGCCACTCTCGACGTCTCGAATTGTCGATTTCTCTCTTGTGAATATTGTGAGAGTTAGAAATAATGGAGTTGCATACTTGACTGTATAAACAAGAGATTAAGAGCTATGCACATACAAGAATTATGGCTACTGACGTTAGGAGATTCCGATTTAATTCATTCAAATCAATAGGTAGGATGGATATTTTAAAAAATGTATTGGGTAAATATGTATTTTCGGGTTTTTTTACTTTCCATTAGATACAGAGTATGTAAAAAGCGAAAGTATTGCAAGTGGAAATAGTTGGTTCGGATTTTAAAGGACGTTTTGTATATCTTAGATTTAAAAAAAAAGTATGTGTTTAAAATGTAGTTTTGGTATGGAAATTCATAGTAAAATCTTCGCTCCTTCTGATATGTTACCTGAGATACGAAAAAGATAAATTTTTGTTTTTTTAGCTTTTAGCTAGTGATTTAAAATGAATGTACTTTTGCAATGAAATTGAAGAAAATTAAGAAAAGTTAAGTACTTTTACAGTAAAATTAAAGCAAATTATAAAAATGACGGTACCAAAAATGAATTTAACATCGCCCTATAGTAAATTTATGAATAAAAATTTCCAATAAATGTACATTAAATTTGAAGTAGAATTTTTTACAGTGTGGAGACCTTACTAAATAAAGATTTATTGACTGTAATAAAAATATTCATGTGATACTTATTTGTTGCATTGAGATCAATGAGCCCATTTTATTCCATTCATATAAAAATGTACGCGATTCAATGCAAACTTTTTCCTTAATTCATAAAACAACAAAAATTAAAAGTATCCCATTTCAGTATGCATTAATTTCTCTATACACAAACAAAAACTGCTCTATAAATTTTTTTCCAAGCTGCCAAATTTGTCAAAATTTATTTAGACACAAAAAAATTATGTCCGTCCAAGTTTTAATGTTAGGTTTTACTGTAATATTTATTTGGGGCGCGTGTGCACATATATTATCAGGAGAAAAACGCAAGAGATGTAATGTTGCTTCTTTAATCGAACGAGACAACGATTATAATTAGGATTTTTATTGGCAAACTCACTTTGAGATGATAGACTCGCTTTGCGTAAAGTCATCGCTAACAGACGCGGCGACTCGAGGCACGTGTCTCAATTTCCTTCATATCTGCTATACTTTCCCTTTTTCTCCTCAACGCACGGCTCGTCTTTCTCCCTCCCAACTCGACACTTCCTGCTCGCGCAGTTGTTGGCTTGTTATTATTCTAACGCGCGGTAGCGCCGCGTGCCAGTCTCAAGCGGTGTGTAATGGCATCTATCGCTTGAGCTGATGCTCCTGCGATTAGAATGAAGCGGAAGATGCTATACGACGACGACTATGTCGGGAGACGAGAGAATTTCTCTCGATTGTCAAGGAGGTTATCGTGCTTTATCTGTGCTAAATATTTATTAATGTCTCGACACCAACAATTATATCATAATGCACTCATCAATCTCTCGTATTAAAAGATCATTTCAATCCCGGAAATTTTAATTGATCAAATTAGATAATTATAGAATCACTTTGAACTCAATAAAATTACAAATTTAACAACATGCTTAAAAAATTCGGTTTTGCAAATGGACAAACCATAACTTTTTTACATATTTGTATTTTGCTTATTTTGATTTCTAAAAAAAAGTCTAAAAAGTCGCAAATTAAATTACCCATTGAACAGAATCACTTTCTGAAAAATTCGTTAAGTAGTTTGGCAAGTAATTACAATTCAAAAATGAAAATACAATTCTTAAAAAATTCCTACATATTCAAAAAAACTAAATAATCATTACTTTTCATTACAAAAAAATTTAGATCTACGACTCATTGGCTCAAATTTTTTTTTACAAAATCCATCTTTTCAACCCCTTCCACGATTTCAATTATTTCCAAAAAATGTTACCATCGGGAAGTGTTTGACTTTTTTAAATCTCCCGTATCTCCGGACTGTACCAGGAGACACTACCTTAACATTCGTTTTTTAGGCACAAAGTTGTCATGCGATGCAGACGCTGTGAGGAATAAGAAAAAAAAATTAATATCGGATGTCAACTCTATAACTAGCTGCTTATATAGCATTTAGCTGACGGGATAAGTGCTGACGAGAAATCGGGATCGCGCGTAAAATGAACAGCGCTGAGCGTGCCGGATACCGACGAAAGACGTTTCGAAAAAAATTGAACGGTAATTAAACGAATTTCACGTCAGGAATGGGCATTGTCTTAAATCCATACGATTAAGGCCGAGAGCTCGGCAACGAAACTATAACATTCCTGCACTATACGTTTACACGCGCGTGTATAATAATAGCTTGGTAACAGCGGACGTGTTGTAGTCGTCGTGTGTACATAATGCTATATACTGCTTGGCGTCGTCGTTGTTCCTTCTAAGCGATCCACTGTGGCACTCACTTTCGCGAGGCTTTTCCGCACTTGATTCTTTCGAGCTTGTTCTATATAGCACATATATGTGACAGAAAACATAGCACATTAAGAGTATATAACAGGGGTTCACTCGCGTTATACTGATAATAGGCTGCGACGTTGCTGCAGTCGTGTGAAAAGATAAATAATAAAATTATGGGAGAGAGTCAGTCGTCATCCTGTGCAATAAAGAACAGGAGTGTCTTGTGTTTAATTGAGAAGCTGCTTAAAATTGCGCCTGGAGAATAATGGTTTGCAATAATTGGAGTTATTACTGTAATTTGCAATTATTCGCAAGAAAGATTAACGATATTTGGGCGATAACTATTTTTATACAACGGGAAAGTTGGCTCGTCGTATTTTCGGTTATGATTGTTTTGTTTTTTTTTTTTTGTTTTCTTCTCTTAACATAATTAAACATTACAAACGCATAAAAGTGATTGCACATTCCAGGGTTTGAATCTCATTATTTGCTTGAGGAAATGTTTTAGATTTTCGCGGAATAAAAAATATAGCTGCAAATTTAAAACTAGCAGTTTGCACTTCCGCGTTTTTATCTTGATCTCACAAAGCTAAATGTATGAGGAATTCTATGTTGATCAATTTTGAATTCCGCGTAGAGGAAGTTTTGCGAGATCTGGAATTTGATTGCGTAGCTTTTGACACCCATTGTTTGTCTTGGAGTAAGTTAATACCTGTTAACCTCAATTGTAATTGCTTTTATGCATAATTTGAACAATTTCTCTTTTTAGAAAAAAATGAATCTCATGAAAATTTTATGGTACTGTAATGTTTATCAAATTTAACACAATACTCGAAGTTTAAAAAATTTAAAAACCTCATTTTGCGAGCTGTTGCACTAATTTTTCTTAATTGCAAAGTTAATCAACTTTCATCCTTAGTGCAAGTCTGAAAAAAACTTCCAAATTTGCACATGGCATATTCACTTCGTTTTTTTATTTTTCTGAAGTAAAGTTTTGATAAAATGTGAAGAACACAACGAGTTATGATTTAATTTACCGCGACGAAAGGGAGAAAACCCTTTCACCTATGAGTGAAGTTTCAGCTTCACAGTCCTATCCATTCTCTCGTCATAAACGATGAACTCTTTTTTTTACTTATGCCTCATACAAGCGATGAGAAATTTTTTAATTTTTTACACCCGTTACTTCTACCTTTCTATTTCTTTTTCAGTTTTGAAATCAACATAGAGGAAAGAAATCACCTATCAAAAAAACGAGTTGCATTTGTTAATACTTATTTAATAAACGCATACAATTTACCATGTAAAGTGTTCGCCGCTTTGCGATAAATACTTTTTCAAAATATGCTCGAATAAAAAAAAAAAAGATTTCGATGAAATCAATTTTTCGTCGCCCTTAAATTTATTTTTTCGATAAATATTTTTCTAAAATATGCTCAAACCCAGAACAAAATTGATTCCGATCAAATAAATTTTTCATTGCCCTTAAATTTATTTTTGCGATAAATATTTGTCTAAAGTATGCTCGAACCCAGAAAAGAATTGATTTCGATGAACCAAATTTTTCGTCGCCCTTGAATTTATTTTTGCGACAAATATTTTTCTAAAGTATGTTCGAGCCCAGAATAAAATTGATTTCGATCAAATAAATTTTGCGTCGCCCTTAAATTTATTTTTGCGATAAATATTTTTCTAAAGTATGCTTAAACCCAGAAAAAATTAATTTCGATCAAATAAATTTTTCGTTTCCCTTTAATTTATTTTTGCGACAAATATTTTTCTAAAGTATGCTCGAACCGAGAAAAAAATTGATTTCGATCAAATACATTTTCCTTCGCCCTTTAATTTATTTTCGCGAAATTTTTTCTCCCGTACATTCATTTTACTCTCTAACGGTTTGATAATTATGATTTTCCCAACAATACCCGCCGATAAATTTCTCGTGCATGTAAGTCATGTGTTAGAAGTTGCAAACGTCGTTGCGATTATGCACGGTACACACCGTTAAGCCGATTAAAAATAATTTATGTAATAAATGAATGCGGCACGTCGCCACGAGGGAAAAATCTTACGGTTTGTCGTCCGGCTATGTACTAACTATATGATCTAGAAAGATTCTTCCGTACGCGAAGAAGAAACTCAGCCTCATGTATATATGTGCACAGAGTAAACACGCACAGGCAAACGAGGGTATTTATTGCCGCGTTATTATGTAGAGAAGAGCTAGTGGTGTTCGATATATATCTTGCGCAGCACGCACGCTCCTCTCGTCTCTATATATACCACTCGCGATTAACTCCCGCGCTTAATATTAATTATTCCCTTCGCGTATGCTCGACAATGCTTCTACTTGCCGTTCTGCTATTGCTATATTGTATATTGCCCGCCCGAGCCGTCCGAGAGACAGAGGAGAGCGTGGGAGCCAGTCTATCCGCGTGGCGCTCGCCTCCGGGCTAGATATACCTCGTATATCCTATTATGCTGTTATAACAGTAGCGATGATAGCCCAAAGTTCACGCGAACCATTTTTTTCCTTTTCTTTCTTTCACAGATCCACCGTGATTCGAGAACGCGAGGCGCACAAATGGCGATAAAAATTCCTTCCGTACGTAATTGCGGGTTTAATGACTAATTCCGTCAAGTTAGTATTTATCGTTTCCTCAGAGACGACGGTCTTTGATTTCACGGGTTTTTCTTGTTGGGATTTTCGTGTCAGGCCATTCAGATTGGTTGAAAAATTTGAATAAGTGATTTAGAAAATATGTTCGAAGGAGTGTGTGTTTATTTTGATGTGGGAAGAATGCTTTTTATTTACAATCGATAGATTTTTTAGAAATTTTTCGTCACCGGTTATTTCAGGAATGAAGTTTAAAAATCCATATGTTTTTGATAGCTCATTTGCAATAATTACATGCTTTTTGCATAAAAATAAAAGCATTATGATATAGATTTAGAAAATATGTTCGTATGTGTGTGTGCGTGGGTGTTTTTTTTAAATGAGGGAAGAGTGCTTTTTATTTACAATTGAACAATTTTCTAGAAACTTTTCGTCACCGGTTATTTCAGGAATGAACTTTGAAAATCCGTACATTTGTTATAGCTCATTTGCAATACTTACATGCTTTTTGCATAAACATAAAAAATTTTTGTTTCAAGGCTATAATTTTTTTTATTTTTAATGACCTTAACAAATAAACATTCATCTCTGATGATCTGTAATGAATATCAGCAATTTGGCTTTGACTGCCTCCCCTTAATGACGTTGCAACGCGTCACGATAACAGTAATGATGCTAAATCCTTATCGTCTTATATACCACGCATACAAATTGGATCGATTAATGGCCTTTGATTTACACGAAATGAAATTGAGTAATTCTAATTCATTGAATCAAAGATTTACCAAAAATTCCGAATTTTCCAAAATATCTGAAAAAAAAAAATCCCATACATACCGCTCTAATATTCCACGTCGCTATATCAGCAATTTGGCTTTGACTGCCTCCCTTTAATGAGGTTGCAACGCTTCGCGATAACAGCAACGATGCTAAATCCTTATCATCTTATATACCACGTCGAATCGGATCGATTAATGGCCTTTGATTTACACGAAATTAAATTGAGTAATTCTGATTCATCGAATCAAAGATTTACCAAATATTCCGAATTCTCCAAAATATCTGAAAAAAAAGCCCATACATCTCTAATACTGCGCTGTAATAACAGCAGCGATGATAGCCCAAAGTTCGCGCGAGTTATTTCTTATTTCTTCCATACTTCCACCGAGACTCAAGAACGCGAAGCATACAAGCGGCAATAAACACTCCTTAAGTACGCAATTACGGATAAAAGAACTGATTCTGTCAAGCAAGCGTTTATTTATGCTGTATTATGCTTCCTATGCGTACTGCTGTGGATGTTAGTGTCGCTCGAGCACCGAGCGTGGTAATTGGTACGTTTCGCCCGAAAATAATTAACGATGCCTTTATAATTTCGTTGATGAAGAGAAAAGAGAAAAGAATGATTTACGAAAGTCTCCGGAACTCGGTAAATACACGGACGGAGCTCTCGTGGCAGCGTAACCATAGATCGAAATACTCGCAAAGACTTCTTGTGTTTTCGTTGAAGCGTCGGCTCGAGATTTCGCGACGCGCGGCGCCGCCTCTGCGCGCTTTTGCCCCGACCGCCAGATTCGTATCTTTATTTATTATGTTATTAAAGTTTCGCGGGAGAGTCTGAGCTCGTTCGTCCGCTCACACGTAACTGTACATACCGTGTGTACTGTGGGTTGAGATCGAGAGAGGATGAAACAAGAGATATAGACGGAAGAGAGACGCGGCGCCGACGGCTCTTCAGCATGTAGAACTAACGTGTAGCTTACCTACAGCAAGTTTCAGAAGTGGCTTTATAAATTGCGGCAATACATTTAGAAGGCTCATCTCCGACTCCTTAGATGGCCGTCCAGTTATGTGCAATCAACCTGCAAACGTGCGCACGTTACTTCCGATTGTTGTTACCAACGGTGGTTTTACCGGAGCTCGAGTTGTTAATGATATAAATAAATTTGCGAAGGCTGCGTCATTTTGGCAATGCGCGCGAGCAGCCTTATAAGTAAATGGGCCGCTGTACTTTGTAACACAAAATAAGGAACGGCCGGCTCGTTAACTTCACCCTACGCCTCCTGACTTTGCTTTTTTTTTTGGCCCTCGTAACTGGGGTGTAACTCACCCGATGGCTTTTCTTAATGGTAAAACCGGTCCTATGCAGATTAATCGCCTTTATCGCGCGTTAATTTCTTCGTTTGTTTATAGGTGATCCGTTATCGACTTAATTAACGTTTTGGTTAGTTGGTTATTTAGGGGATTGAAAATTACGAAATTGCGTTAATTCGATGAACGGGAACGTCAATGAAAAAGTCACGAAAAAATTATTTAAGCTGGATTTTCATAAAGAATTTAAAAAAAATAAAGATGCACTGCTCTTGCAATTTTACATTTGAATTTTTGCATTTTTATTTCATTTGTGACCATTGTAATCATATTACGTAATAATATATCAATTATAGTGATCTAGATGTGTAATTAAAAGTAAATTAACGATCCGAAATTTTTTATTTTGGAAAAAAAAAATTCACCATGACCAAATTTCTCTAAGAGGAAGCAAAATATAATTCAAATACGTGACACGTGGTCTAATGAGACACAAAATTAATTACACCACTCCAAATGTCGATGTTGTTATAATACAACAATGCTTCTTTCTAATTATAAACCAAAATATCGTTTTATCGTACAATGTTCGACGAACTTACTCGACGAAGCAAGAGCGTTTAACGAGTATTTATGAATGAGAGACAGACAGGGTCAGTGAGTGATTCTCACATTGCAATGTTATGGGTTGGTTGTATCGCGTGGAATCTACGCTCCTTCTGTTACTGATGGAAAACCACCGAGCACGACTACGCTCTAGCCTTTCACCGACAGATGTCGCCACAGGCCAGAGAAAACTCTCTAGTAAATCTTCTCACTTTCAACCCCTTATTTCTTAATCCTGTATATACCGGAAATTGTTTGCCCAAGCCAAACCACTTACGTTTATTACAACCGGCGAAACGCACACTTTTTATTGTTTGCTTGAGCTATCTAAAAAGACCATTTGAAAAAAAAACGTACGCTCTAGGGGTTAATCTTTCACTTGTAACCCTTTCGACCTTTTTACGGCCCGGAAATTCGTCGTAGTCAACAGAGTTAACTAAAGTCCTTAGTCTCCTTTACATCTAAATACATTTTCGTAGGAAAGTTATTGTTTTGACTATTTGTTTCATAATAATATCTTAGTTACAAAGAACATGTATTAATAACACATAAGGACTAAGGAAATTGAGTTTGTGATTAAATTTAGCGACAAATTTGTTAAGTATGAATTTTTTTAATGCGATTAATATGCACATTCGGCACTTATTATTATTCTAAGATTATTTCCGTAAAATTTAATTTAGAAGAAAATATTTGATCTGTGATTGCAAAAATTTGAACAGAGTATCGAAAAGCTGCGAATTACCCTTGCAGAGTAATAAGTATTGAATCTTATTGATTCTTCGGAATGTCTTAATATTTTTCGGAATATTAATGCCTTCGGAATTTTATTGAATTTATCTAACAGTCAAATTTTTAATTAAGTAATTTGTGAAGGTTCAGTACTTTTTTAAATTTATAAGAATATAAGAAAAAATGGGTTTGATCATCTTTAAAGTACCGGAAAAACTACAATTAACAACAAAGTTATAATATTTTTTTTATTTTGGAACATCACGTTTTAAGTATACTTACAAAAAAAAGTTGCAACCAATAAAATGTGCCTTTGTGGGCGGTGAAAAATATATTTTGCCGATTGGTCATACTAAACGAAAAATTTTTTAATTCTATTATTAGTTGCTTCGATTAATTAAATATTTTTGCGATGAAATTGATATTTTTGTTGGTTTTGAAGACTTTTTTTCTCAGTTTAATCAAACAATTTCAAGCACTTTAAGGGACAAAAGGTTTTTACATAATCACCATAAATAACATGTAACCTATGCTATACATTACAGTTCGAACAAAAGGCTAATTCCAAGCGTTTTCGTTGCATAACAATTTCAATGCAACGTAAGCCTCATCAAATTCGAATCCAGCGTTGTTACCACACAGGTAAATGATAAAGCTCTAATGGTTCTTCCGGTAATTCATGTGGCTCTTCATTGTTTACCCGTCTGGAGAGTAAATCTTCATATCACAAAGAGCTGAAACGTAGCAACGTCGCAGCCAACTTACGTACGTAGATATGACGTATTTCGAGCAGCTTATGACACGTTTATTGCGGCGTCTAAATTATATTAAGCGAAAGTTATGTCTCAGAGGGACAGAAGTTCTCGTGCACGCCCGAAAGTCTCGAAACGTTACTTGCTTCGCATCTTTAACTCATAAAAATTATTATTTCTGAATAAAATCCGTTTTATAAAGATTATATTTACATAAAAAATATAATTTCATGGAAAATGAGCATTTCATACAAATGATAATTCCATACAAATTAGAGTTTCATGAAAACTATAATTTTATGAAAGTTCGAATTTCGTGAAACTATAAATTCATGGAAATTAAAATGTCATGAAAACTATAATTGCCTGGAACTTGAAATTTCATGAAAAGTATAATTTCATAGAAACCAGAATTTCAACAGAACTATAATTACTGTGAATTTAAAATTTCATGGAAACCAGAATTTCTGTGAAAATGGAATTTCATAAATACGATCCCATAAAAATATACAATTTCATAAAAATGTCAATAAAACACGACTCGGGAAATCCATCCCAAGCCTCGTGCCGACACAAATCAATGACAAAGCCCCAGCAGTCCTTTTTGCAATTGTAATGGCTCTACATTGTTTACCCGTACGTATAACGAATCTCCAAATCGGAAGATCTCAAAACGTAACAACCTCTTCGCCGACGTACGTACGTGGATGTTACGTATTCCCGGCAGCGCATTACTGCGCCGAGATAACACCGAGGGAAAAATGGGTGGCGATGGACAGAACTTATCACGCATGCCCAGGAGTTGCGGAGCCTTCTCGGCTTCGCGCTTTCTCCCGAGAGTACAACACACACACACATACACACACTATATTTTGACAGTACATCCCAAGCCGCTTCGCGTCCGGTCGATCGTGCGCCGCTTCATTCACCAGTCTTTTCCCTTACCGGGCTATTTATCGTTGGCCGATATGCAGATCTTCGCTGCCGTACAGTTACATGCACGTAGCGAAGCAGCGCTGGGCATCGATATTCGTCGCTAGTCGCGGGCAGCAGGGCGCTTCGGGCGTTTCCGCGTGTGCGGCAGCAGCGGCGTAGTCGTTTTTTCTTCGCTTCTCGCTCTGTTGTCATCCACTCTCTATTCAGTCGAGGACTCGCGGGTCAATCCGCGTGACGCGCGTTTTTCGATTAAAACCGTCTGACCCCTCGCAACGTTGTCGTCCCGATGACGAAGAGATAGTGGAGGCCGTGCAGCGAGGCCGTGCGTTACGCAGCACCGGCAGAGCCACCGGAGGTGAAGCGAAACCACCAGCGACGACCTCGACGTCCGCCAAGTCAACGAGTATTCACCTGGTCACAATTCGCGATCCGCTATACGGGTCAGTCGATAGCCGGACCGCGCAGACGGGACATGCGACATCCTAATGGATTTTTCAACGGGCGGGGTGTGAACTCGGTATAGCCTTTTGTTTTTGTTTTGGTTTTTTGTCCTTTCTTCTATCTCTCTCGTTCTTGTTTTCCGATAGGGATGCGCGTAACGATGAATATATATATATATATACGTAGTGTGCGTGTGACGTTACGCAATGTTTACATAAATGTGAAACATTAGAAGTCGTTCGGTGAAATTCGCTGCAACGGGAGATAAATATAATGAAGGGCGAGCGCCCGGGAAAAGTGGAATCGAAGACGACGCGCGGAACGCTCTTTATCAGCACCTTGGCCTTCACTGAGCTCTCCCATCCCGTGCAACGACCCCCGAAAGCAACGAGAGGACAATCTCCTACAGATATACCACGAGACGAGCGCCCGACGCGAGATCGATTTCAAAGGCCGTGCATCCAACTCTAGGCACTCAAGTGGCAAACGGATAATGGCTATCTTATTCGCATCGCCTCTACCGGGTTCAATTCCTCCGGAGAAATTCTACACCTCTGCTAATGTATTTCAAGTGGATTTCGAAGCGGTGTATTTAACTATAGTGGGATAAACGAGGAAGCGGATTATTGACTTGAGGAATGAGTCACTTCGACTGGAAACTCTTGCGACGCAAGAAGGTATTTCGGAGTTTTCCTTCTTGTCACTGTTGTCGCGAATTTTTAAGGTTTACTGTGGTCGTCCGCTGAGTGCGTGTGAGAAGGACGGATATTAATTGTTTTTCGTAGAAAACTGTCAATGAATGCATAAGTGCGAGAGAGATAATGCAAAAATGCATGAGTTAGAGCACGCCACGCACTTTCTCTGATTATTTCAAAAATTAAATAAGTAAAAGGTTTGAGATTTTTACGATTTTGGAAACCAAATTCTCTTTTCGACACTTTTTTTGTTTGGCATTTCATTTGATCATCTACAGTTTTTGTGCGACTGGACATTATGGCATATAGAGCATGAGTAACTTTGATATTCGAGATTTATGAAATACGATAAGCGATCAGTTTCATATTTGGGAGAATATTTTGAACGTTGTTGGCGGACGTTCTTTAAAAAATTCGGAACTGTCGCACTTTGGGGGGGGGGGGGGGGGGGGGGGGGGACACCTTAAGCCGTATTTTTTTCACCTTTGTCTAAAAAACCGCGATTTTACACGCAATGCATGTTTTTGACAATTTTGAGCTTTCATTTTATTGAAAAATATTGGTAATCAAAGAATTTATTATTTCACTTCAAATTTTGATATTATTTATAATATTTTGTGATGTACGATTGGAGGATTTTAAAATATGTTTATCAATTTTGAATAATGAAGAAAATTGTTTGTCTAGTCGGAAATCGACATTTTTTGTTAATCTGCGATTTCAAAAAGTATTCGGTCATACGATAAAATTGTTATAAGACAATAATACCATTTTAATTGAAATTTTCGGCTCTTTTGTCGGTACACAAATAAAAATAAAATTCCGAGAAATTCTGAAATGTGCACACATTTCTTTAAAGGTCAATGCATGATTAATCGAAAGTACTTAACAAATTTGCGTAAAATGAGGTTTCTGGAAGGTATGATATAACAGTACGAGCACTGTACCGTTTTCGCGTTTATCGGACGTGAATCATTCGGTTCTTATGAATATTCGCTAGGTTGATTATAAAATGTTCTTGGATAGCTGGGTGCATATTCATCCGGCTTTGGTTTCACTGTGAAAAAAGAGCTCAGGTTGGGTTAGATTTTAGTTGAATATTTATGCAACTATAGCTATCACGCGCTTTATCATTTTTCGAGTCAAGTGTCGACCATTTTAGTCACGGTTACTACATCGTATAATAATCTTAACCGGAAAAACTATGTAAATAACCACATATGGACTATTAATCAATAGTTGCTTTTACTACGCCATAATTTCCATGGGTGCAGTGCGAAAAGATGAAATTGTTTTTATGGACTTTTGGCGCGAGCATTACATCAATCCAAGCGAGAATAATTCGAAAAGAATAAGACTAGACCAAAAATAATATCTTTAATTATTTGAAAGCAATAATGCGAAGGCACTGATTCTTTTTTTGTCTAGAAATATTTTTTACAAATTTTGCCGTACATGTTTTGTAAAATGTGCAAAAATTGTGTACAATTATTACAAAACAAAGGTTTGCAAAAAAATATCACTTATTTCTCAAAGTTCTCTTTTGTCGTTCAATTATTTAGATTTAAACAAAAAAAGCTAAATGGAAGAATATTGAAGAATGAAATCTCACGTATTTTGAATGTCAAAATTGTGCCTTCTAGAGGCACTATTTAATCCTGAAATAAAAGTCTGAAATTCCGAGAGAGTATCTTTTTAAAACACACACTTGGAAGTCGTGACAAAATGCGTCGTCAGGGTCCCAAGTAAATAAGAACCACAAAAAAAAAAAGACATTGTAGCGATAACGCTTCTTCTGGGTGAAATATTTCAAGAATTATATCACAATGCACCTCCGTTATTTGCGTATGTACCTTTAGTATTGTTTTGGATCGCACTGTGACTTGATTACGACTTTGTATACATAGTACAGCTACACCGGACGTAAACGGTACACGCTGTCAGCGACGCACCGAGATATAACTATGTATACATAGTCGCAGTGTTGTCGTAAGCGGCATTAAAGTCTCGTAGATATGGTGGTTGCTAT
Organism: Clistopyga incitator; assembly: GCA_947507545.1. Lineage (NCBI taxonomy): Eukaryota > Metazoa > Arthropoda > Insecta > Hymenoptera > Ichneumonidae > Clistopyga > Clistopyga incitator. The sequence continues at coordinate 6,756,170 of OX382177.1, forward strand.
GGCTCGCCGCAACCCCGTAGGTATATTTTCCCACGTTCCTTCGATAACTGGTGGCTTTGCGCGCCTTGCCCGTTTTGTCGTCGTAGCACGCCCCGTCTGAATATTCTTACCGCGCAGCACACCGTAACTCTCGGTACCTTCGCCGAGTTCACTCTCTCACCTCAAAATAAACGAGTCACTTCGAATGCTTGAAAAACTCAGCCTGAAATATATTATTCTCGTTTCGTCTCGTTCGTGACGCTCTGACATATATATATATGTATATATATGCATTTGAGGATTTATTGAGATACGTTTCTCAACATGTTTACTTACATTAGGAATTCTTGAATGAAGAGATCGCAAAAGCGTTTCAAATTCGTGATGTTCTTTCCCTATTACTTTATTTTCTACCCTCGTTCTATATAAAAAAAAGTGGTCTCAAGATTCCCTCTCAGTGAGTGGAACATAAAGCGAGAAGAGAGTAATCGCTCGAGAGTCTTGAATACTAATTGCTCGGGCATCTCTTCGCGACGCAATGTGTGCCGGTATACAATGAAGCGAACAAGTAGGCTAAGCAAGCGCTGCCAAGTGAACGTGAGAGGTTTGCTCTCCGAGCTTTGCTTCGTTGTAGGGCCTTGTTGGCTGCTGCAACTAAATTGCAGCTTCACCTTCATCTGCACCCTAGGGAACTTGACCAATTTAACTTGCTCATAGTGGGAACTTTGTGGAGGGTTTTACTTTAGATTTGTTTTTGGGTTATTCATTGAAAGTTTTAGTGTAGATAAAAAAAAAAGAACATTACACAAGATTAACAGTAAAAATAAAAATTAATGATTAAGTATCTTAAACTCACGGTGAGAACAATCTACTTGAAATTTAATGTACATGTACTGGAAGTTTTCATTCAGAAACTGATATTCTAAATTTACTATACACGTGTGATATCAAATTTATTTTGACACAGAAATTTTTATGATTTGTTTCCATTTTACTGTAAAAGTAAAAAAACAATTAATTCTCTACTCATAATTATTTGTCTTTTGACGGCTATAGTAATTTTGGCAGCAGCTTGTGAAATCGAAAGCTCTCACACACATAATTCATACTTACGTGCTAGCGTACATTGCTCTGCTCGCTGCTCCCTAGTTCAGCGACGGTACGCCAATGAGCTTGGCGATCGATTGCATCCCCATGGTGGCGTCTGGTCTCACGTGGTTTAGCTCTGGCTCTCGATGAAACTAGCGTCGACCAATCGGGATAATAAATAACACTTGGATCTCAAACTCCAAAAACTCATAATTGAGCAAAATAATTGATTAGATAGCGATTATATTGATGAAGTCAACCAATTAGCTCAATCATTCAGTTGGTTGGGTTAATCAATCCATTTGTTGGGTCAATCAGTCACTCAGTTAGGTTTACCAATTTATTATTCGGGCTAAACAATCAATTGTAAATCAATCGATTTGATATAACAACCAAATAATTTGTTCTCTCAACCATTCCGATCGTCTGGTGTTTATTTAGCCATGCAAGTTCGTCAGGAGAATTAATTAATTTTCTCCGTACAGTTGCTCGGTCACATTCTCTGAACAATTTTTTATTCCATGAAACAGAAATACTTTGATATAAGAGGGAATGCTTCACAACACAACTTTAGCATTTGCATTGGTCGTGAAATTACACATGAAATTATGTCTATGTAATGAGAAAATCTTCTCGGATGTATAGATTATTCTATTTACCTTCGATTCTTAGCCACTGTGGAGAGGGATTATTTTGGAGATACAGAATTTCCTTGTACTCCTGATAATTGCTGTTATTTTAAATAGGAGTGATTTCTTTTGCGGTGAATAAATTTGCCGGAAAATGTGCGCCTTTTGGCTGCAATGAGATCATTTCAGAGAGTGCAAAATAAAATTGTTAACACGCTACTTATTTTCTTCAGGTGATACCGGCGGATCGTCGAGTCCCGGAGAAAGACGAAACCTGGAGTTTGGCTACCGAACAGCAGGATGATTGCTGCAATTCAACGTTCCATCTACCAATCGGGGAGACGAGCAGCGAAGTCATCAAGAAATCGGTCACCGAGGACTCGGAGCCGGAAGTTCCTGTTCCCAGCACCGACGCCAATTTGCAAAGGGTTCACGAAACCCGCAAGAGCAAAGCGCGAAGGGTCAAGAGTTACCTGAAAAAGTGCAAAGGCGCTTTAACCAGCAAAAACGAAGATTCTGGCTCTGTTGAGAGACAGGAAAGAAACTCAAACTGCACGTCTTGGTACGTCGATGAAGAATCTCTGCTGGTTGCTGGAGAAAATCAAAATGAGACACTCGATGAAGTTCAAAGAATTTGTCGCGTCATTGACAAAGATTTCGAATGTCTTGACGACAACGAAGAAGCGAGAATTCTCTCGAGTAAGGAAACCGAAGGCCTCACGACACTCGAGACCCATGATGTCGGTTCCAGTGTCGAGGATTCTAATAAAGACAGTGAGCTTCCTTCCTACGTGCTGGAAGCTAGTAATCTTGCAAATCACGAGACAAACAGAAAGGATTTATGTTCGAGAGAGACGCTGCTGTTGATCGAGGACTCGAGATTACTCAAAAAGTGCGATTCGAGTGACACGCTAATAGCGGAATCGCCGGAAACAATCGCCGTCCCTGTGATTAGTCGTCCGGTGGAAACTTGTGTTTCTAGTTATGAGGATGATGAAAAGATTCGCGTCCCTCTCTCTACTTTTAACTGCACGGTGAGTTTTTGCAATGAGAATTCTAATATATTGACTATTTACAATATTTTTTACATTTAAAACGGTGAGGAAATTATCAGTGAATAATTATAACTAATTATACAATATTTGCTAAAGATCTCGTCAACTAATTTATAGAGTGAACTTTGGATATTCAATTATTCTGTCTATTCAATTTCTTAAATTATTTTGAATTAAGGGGAAATTTTTATATGAACGACAGTGGAAAATTGTAGAGTTTCATAATATCACGGTATAATTTCTTTGCAAGATGCGATATGATCAATTTCAAATTAAACGAAATAATTCGTAAGACAAGTATTAGTGATTTAGTGCAGAATTCTTATTTGTTATTGAAAAATGTGCATTAAATTTCAAATCAGTCCCTCAAATTCGAAAAATGCATGTTGCTTTTGATGGTAATTCAATCATCGGATTATCGAGATTCATTGATCTGTATTAAATTTACTACAAAAAAATATTAACCTCGACTTCCTATACCGAGTTTCACAAAATTCATACATGTTTGTATCAGAAAAACGCAAACATTTCACAGTGTACAGGGTTAAAAATGCAGGTAAATTTCATATATAAAACGATATGAAATCTACTAAAGTATATATGAATTCTATATTAATATGCTTTAGTTGTAACTTTAAGAAAACTATAAGAGTTTTACGACACTGGTATTTCAAAATGACAGTACGTGAATATTACAATGTTCATTTTAAATGCATCTGAAAATTATACGACATGTGCATACGAGTTTTAATTCCGTTATATTAACAAAAACCATTTTTTTCCAATGCATGCATATCTTTTTCTTCCCGTGTGCAGTGTGCAGTTATGAAAACTCATTTTCGATTATACTGCAAAAATAAAAATACTGATTCAGTGAATGCTAAAACGTTGAAACCTGGGGAGCTTGAAACCCCAGCGTAAAATCTCAGCCAGAGTATAAAGAAATAAAGAAAAAATATGGAAAAGGGAGACAACGAACGTAGCTCTACTTTAACGACGATATTTTGTGTAGGTTTTATATACCGAGCTTTATATACCGGTATATAAAGAAAATAAATTTTTTTCCAATGCATACATATACTCTTCTTCCCGTGTGCAGTGTGCAGTTAGGAAAACCCATTTTCGATTAGTGCAGAAATAAAAATACTGATTCAGTGAATGCTAAAACGTTAAAACCTGGGGAGCTTGAAACCCCAGCGTAAAATCTCAGCCAGAGTATAAAGAAATAAAGAAAAAATGTGGAAAAGGGAGACAACGAACGTAGCTCTACTTGTACGGAGATATCTTGTATAGGTTGTTGCGCGAGAGCAGGGTAGAGATCCACGAGCCGTGCGCTGGTCCAGATAGATCACTCGCCGATATAATTAATGAGCACGATCGGCGTGCCCGTGCCGCGCCACGTTATTCGTTATTCCCATACACACCTCGTCCGTTTCAGTCGCGGCACACCACTTCGGGCTAGCTTTGTCGTTGTCGTCGTCGACCGGGATCCGCTCTGCCTTAACAAGTAACGTAGCCGCTCGTGCGCCTATAGAAAATCAGCTCAGCTTTTATATACTATAGTAAGTGATACAATAGTGTATGAACGCGAATTCAGGCTATATCGCTGTTGCATAGTTACTACCGCGAGCTCCAGTCGATCCCGGGTTTGCTCTCGAGACTCTCCGTAACCTATTCTGTAACCCCAGGACTAACCCGGCCACAGCAACCGCGTCTCGAGGGATTGTACTTGTGTTAGAGTTACAACTACAATCACTACTTGCTTCGGTACCGGCGCAGTGTATATTATGTATCGTGTATATAGGTATCTGGGTGAGAAAGGAGGAGGTTGCAATACTTTCTTCGCTCGCCGAGTCAGCGAGAGTGCAGGGTGGCATCTCGAAAAATTTCCAATTATGCCAAAGCGCCGGCTCTCAACCGAAACCTTCTTTTGCTGCCTTTTTGATGTTTTTTTTCTTTTTTTTTTAACTTTGCACACTCTGAAATAATATCACAATAGGCACAGGTATTCGTTTATCTGCGTTAAAAATATATTAAAATAGTACAACAAATCAAATTATGCGGAGTATGTAGTATTGGGTTGCCGGTGACTCTGTTGATATTCTAATTCCAATACAAAATTTTTTTCAAGAACATTTATTTTATTAAAAATATTTACTGTTGTATCGTTGTAAAAATGTTGCTTTTGTTCGTAACATCGGGCAGCAAATTTTGTTTTTGTCGGTTCAGGAAATTCAGGTTTGGGAAACTCCGAAATAATTTTGATTATGCTAAAGCGCTGACCCTGAATCAAAATTACTTTTTGGTTCTAACTTTTTTTAGTCTATTTTTTCGACTTGGCCTTTTAGTACAAGAACCTCGTATCAGCAAAAATAAGATGACAAACATTATTCATTTGGCATTTTTCAAATAATCAGTCTAACAACAAAGTTTTTTGTTTACTTATATCAGAAAGAATGTTAGTCGATCTTTACTCCCTCATACTCATAAAAAATTTAATAATGAACAGAAAGAAATTCAGTCGATTTTTTGCGTTTTTCCAAATATAGTTTTCACGATAGCATTAAAATGTGTACAAAGTTGATTACGCCTTTCAATATTGAAGAAAGAGGGTACTTTTTTCCGCTTGCCTCTCAAGCCAAAGTACAAAGTACTATCTTGAAAAATGTCCAATAATGAACCGACTCTCTTTCGGCGTCCCTTTTTACTTCCGATTCGTTTGACGTTTTTCAAAATTTGGCAAACCCAATAATTCTCTTAATATTTTTTAGAGTTACATTATTTTTTTTTTAATATATTTTTTACAGAAATTAATTTACTTGTCTAGGAAATATTTGTATATGGACTGGTATATTAAATTCAATAGCCATCACCGACATTCACTCAAATATATATTGCGTCAGTTGATTATTAGAAGGAAATAGACGATTTGGTTTCCACTCTGTTGATGTTGTACGTTTATTTATGTCAAAGTGACAACGCGTTGAATTTGCTAGTTCCGATATTTACCTGTGATATTTAGACGTGATACCGCCAATTAATAGCTATCGCTTTATATTTGCCAGAACCACCGCGATTTCTCCAAGTGCTCTCCCATATTTTCATAGAGACTCAAGAATTCTCTCCGTGCGGTTCACGCCCCGTCGACCGAGCGAGTTTAGTTAGCGTGAGAGACTCAATATAAATAGCGGTAAAGCTTTTTGCGTGTTTAGCCGTCACGTTGAAACGGAAAAGTCGATCATCAGTCGCTGGCCTATTCGTGAAAGTGATGCACTGACACGATGGGAGTACAAACAAACACAAGCACATACACACACACATACATATGTATATAGAGAGATCTACAAGTAGACAGGGAGATATACTACAGCTATAATAGAGCCGAGCGGGTGAGACGAGAGTAAAGTTGCGCTGTCAGCTTTTATCGCGGCTTAGCATTTAAAAAAGCTTTGGTACGCACATCGCGCGCGTCTACCTGCGGGATTATAGATGCTACGCGCGCGCGAGGATTCGAATTCACGTCCTGTACGTGCGAGACTCGAGCCGCGCCTCCACTAGTCTGTTTCACCGTTTGCGGACCGCGCCGGAAAACGATAAACCTTCGATATATGTTCCATGTGAATTGAAACGGCGGAGCAGTTGTGACCGGGGTTGGTTGGATCAATTTTCACTTTCGATTTTTTGTAAACACGTTTGGATGTAAGCCTTAGAGGCGGGGGTGAAAATAGCCAAGGGCTAAAATAGTGAATTTTCAAACTATTAAAATGAACGTCTGAATCTTGAATGGCATAATCATGAAATTCGTTTTTTCTCCCTGCATTTTAGATAATAAGATGGGGATAAAAATAGGGAATTGACAATAATTGATACACAAACTTCTAACATGCAAATTCTTTCGATGCTAAATAATATAAGTTGTGCTCGCTATTTAAACTATTTTAAATATGAAACCACGTGTACTTATTTAGAGTGGCTTTAGCCGAAGCTGCATTTTGCCAGTATAAAATAAGTCTCGTAGGTGCAAGGTATCCCGTAGAATTGCCGATATCCTAACGGGCTTGACCCATAAAAAATCCATAAAATCATTTCATATTTTTCATCAATATGCTGAGATATTCCAACGAAAAAAAATTTAACTAGTTACTTATGAAACAAATAAACGAATAAATACAATAAAATCCAATTAATAATCTTCACAACGTCGATTCTTGATAATTTCTTAAAGACGATCAGAACATTTCACTTCATTGCAAGGATTGATGTTTATTATGCAACTCTTAGAATTTTTCTCGCCCATTATCATAACTTTAGTTGAAGCTGCATATCGCCAATATATAATAAGCCTCGTAGGTGCAAGTTATCCCTACAATTGCTGATTCTCAAATCCATGAACTTACCCCATAAAAAAGCTACAAAATTTTTTCATATCTTTTAAATTAATATTTACGAGATAAATAAATGTGTAAATCGAAGAAATTCCCAATTAATAACCATTCGCGACAGCGATTCTTGGGAATTCTTTCAAAACGATCAGAATATTTCACTTTTTATTGGAAGCAATGACGATTTTTATTGTGCAACACGTAGAATTTTTGATGCTCATTATCGTGACTTAAGTCAAAGCTGCATATTACCGATATATAATAAGCTTTGAAGACGGAAGACATCCCAAGGTAGAATTACCGATTTTAATATGGGCTTAACCCAACTTGTCCATGACCAGCCCCGGTTTTCCGTGCCGCAACTGAAACGCTGGCTATTATGCACATAGGCGCGGAGAAGGTGCGCGGATCGTCACAGGATTTATTGTAATTGGCGGTAATTATGGGCTCTGACGCGTGCACCTTGTTTCTTCGGATATCTACCATTGCACAGCATGTGCAACGCCATCTCGCGACTACGCGCTTATTCTTCTCTCGAGCTACGCTTACATATGCACATTATTCCTGCGATGGTGAGCGCATCGCACCTTTTATAGAGTGTGTCAATGGTGCGCATCGCTATGATATGCATACACGCACGTTGTTACTTCCGCGTGCTCGTGCGGAGAAGCCCCAGCAGCGTAACACGAGACACTCAGGCGCTCGTTTCCCATGGAGCATTCCGCGGATAGTCACTTGGCCAGCCAATAACAAACCCACTATTCCGTTCTATAAGCCAACGATAAAATCGTACCATCAAAAACCGCTAAATTCTGTTTTTTTTTATATTTTTTTAAAAGAAAGTAAGAATTGCTAACACTGTTGCTGAAGTCAGTGATTAGAGAAACTAGAAAATATTTATTGTGCAGGAAACATGAACAACTGTTGTTTATGTCATTGAGCACTCTTTGCAGGATGAGGATGAAGATGAAGAAGCATGTTGACCGATTTTTACGTCCTCGTAAAAGAGACTTTGTGAAAAGTAGTCATTAGGAGAAAACATTTTCTAACTTTCTTTTTTGAGGGGTTTGTTTTTTTTAAGTACTGTATACGAAAATTTATTCTCTCAGGTTTTTGTTAAATTAGCTCATCATAAAATTTATTGATAATTCAATGTTAATGTAAATAATATGAAAGATGAATAAGTCAGTCACCTGCCATAAATTTGCGTGGGGAAAATGAAAGACAGTCATTTTTTGCATATAATTATCTGAGGAAAAAATTAACTATTTTTTGTATTGCTGCGATTAAAAGTGAAAGTATCGATTTTCGGCCCACGAAACGCTGGGTGGGGTTCAAAATAGCAAATGACCAAACTAGGGAGTGGCTGAAATAACGAATTTCAAAATAATGACCACTTTACACTAAGACGTTCGTTATATTGCAATTCTTTATTTCAACCATTCGCTATTTTGACTCCTTATTTTATTAAAATGCAATCGAAATAGTAAATTATCAAAATAGCGAATAGCTCAGGTAGTGAATTTCATGACGATGGTCATTCTAGATTCAGACGTGCATAATTTTGAGATTCGTTATTTCATCCATTTCCTATGTTGGTCATTCGACATTTTCTTCCCCACCCGGAACGCTTTACTTTCGTTAGCACAAAAAGCTATCCCTAAAAAAAATCCGTCGTTTAAGCACTACTTTTGGGTATGTAAAAAAAGGTCGTCAAATTGGAAGTTGATCGATGCAGTGATTTATTAGATGTCGTGCGACTTTAAAAGTGTCGATTCCAAAAAAAACCTGTAACGTAATTATTATTATATATTTTTATCCCCAAAAATTAGTGTAGTGCTATTCAAATGTTATTTTCGAAAATACTGAAATTATGTAAAAACATATAATTATGATTATCATCAAACAACAAACAGAATAAAATGTTTTTTTTAGCGGCCTGACTAGGTATAAGCCTTTAAGGGAATTCAATTTGCGTATCGCTAAAGCCGAAGAGGAGAAAGGGTGGGAAAAAAATGTCAATGTTCGTGACACTGAGATGCGCGCTCGACGATGTACGCAGCGCCATCCAACGTCCATTCTCTCGGCGATCCGATAACAGGTATGAGAGTTATCTGTGCAGGGACAAGAAGACGAGATTTAAAAGGAACCGCCTGACTTGTCGTAGTCGCGTTTCTCGCGGACGTGAATGCAAATGTTTTACTCAGACGAAACGCCGGTCGGTTTGCTGGTAAATGAGGGAAGGACCTTGCCTCGCGCGCTTTCCCGTCTATTCAGGACTCTAACCATCCTATTTACTTTCGAACTCACTCTACTTGCTCATTCGCTTTCAATGAATAATCAAAACGGACGATTAACGGTGAGCCATAGTTTTTAAACGGATTATTTATAATGTATTATTAGAAATTAAGTAATTAATAACGATTAATTACAATTACAACAGTGAAAAATATAAATAATTTAAAGTATATTTTAAGTATATAAAAAGAAAAGTAATGCTTACAATTAGGCGTTTTCGAATCCTGAATTCATAGATAAGAAGATTCAACTTCCGGTTGAGAAATGTTAACTTGACATTTCTTAATGTGTCGGCCTTTCATTTTTATTGTCGTGTATTTAATCACAGAAAATATCCGTTAGAAACCTTTTTACACCGTTAGAAAAGGCCGGAAATTTTTATGCATAAACTCGTCATTTAAATTTAATGTACAATTGTGATATAAAATTAATGTACTTTTACAGTAAAATCAGAGAACGTTATAGAAATTAATTATAATTACTGTACCATCTGTATGTTAAATTTAGTACATCAATTTATGCATTAAAACTTCCAGTGCCGGTAGACTTAACTTCAAGTACATTTTTCGTTACAGCGTATAGTGATTCAAAACTAAAGGGGGTTTTCAGCGTTTTTCAATCCAAAATACGTAAATCTGATGTGGAATCAATCAAAAAGTACCAAATTTTTTATTTTCATTTTTTCCCCCCACATTACACATACATTTTTCCACCAAAATGATCGCGTTTTCTTAACAAATAATTAAACGCACGAATGTTGCATAATTATTTTATATTAATTATTTTTTAAGCCACTATTTTGTATTAAATAATATAAAAAATTGTGACCCTGTTTTTTGTTCCGGTTAAAAAATTTACACATTTTTATTTAAAAAATGCATATTTGCATATTATTAACAAATAATTGATGTTAAGGACTTTGTGACATAAATAAAATAGTAATTTCGAAAATCTGTCACAGTATAAAAGTCCACGCTGTTTATGCGGTTCATCTTAATGCATCCGATATCGTACATTGCTTGCTGTACGTCGTTGTAGTACGTAGAAAGAGCTGCTCGCGACTTGAAGGGTTTATCCCACTAATCTCGTCGCTAAGACAACTATGTATGGGCTTCGGTGCGCTTTGCCCACGCTGTAACTTTGCCACTGGTACTCTCAGCCATATGTACAGAGTCGCGGGGACTTGGCCTTACTCGTATGGGATTTGCACGCACTGCGTTTACCTTTATCAGGGTCTCTATGCAAAGGCTGCTAGCGAGCTGAACAGCCCGCGCAATCCCGTTCCGTTATAAACGCTGTGTGAACTGTCCGCCTCAAGTCCCTCCGGCGACTACGCCAACTGCACCGACAACCATACAGAGAATGGCCCTTAAAAAATAAAAGTATTATGTACACCAGCACAATCTGTCGGTCCGCCTCTTCCGAACACGCAGTTCATTTTTACAGGACAGCATTTTTCCAAAATAAATTGTCAATGTTTCAGACGAACAATTTCCACCAAGAATAAAAAGTTAAAAAAAAAAAAAACGTCAGCGTCGTTAAAGACACTAATCACATTGATTATGAAAAATAATAATATCAAAATATAATATTGATGACGTAAAATTGTTCGATAGACAATTTTCGGAAAACTATATTATTTTGTTCTGTGGAAATGCGTTGAAAATTCGTTAGAATTCACATAATTTTTCAGAGAATTTTTTCATAAACATTTGGTATTCATTTTGTTTCACGGAAAGAGTGAATCTATGAAAAATGAAAATCATTTGTAACACAGAATGAAAATTGATAATGCTCCAACATCATTTACTTTTTATCATGTAACAGAAGATATTTCATTGACACAAAAAAAAAAGAACTTTTAAAATCAGATTTGAATTTCTTGGATAAGATAACTCCAGTTAAAATAATTTAAAACATGATACAATAAAAAAATTTAAATTTTCGTTGAATAAAGAATTTCGAAAATTTTCAATTTTCGTTGAAAAAATAATTTCATGAAAATTTTCAATTTTCGTTGAAAAAATAATTTCATGAAAATTTTCCATTTTCTTTGAAAAAATCATTTCATCAAAATAAATACATTTGTATACTTTGACAAATAATAGCAAGGATATATTATTAAGTAAATTTTTTAACGATATTAAAAATGTATGTTTTTGCTAACATCGGTTTCCTTGTGCGCGGTAGATGCACCGAGGGAGAGTTCTTTAACCTAGTGGGAATAACTCGCTATCATACCAAACCCCTAACGAGCCCTTTATGCTTTTTTCTTCTCCCTTCGTCCCTGCGGTACTGCAGTAAAAAAACGCAGTCATCCCATACATATTTCTTTGTGTACACACACACACACACACACATACCGTGCGTACATACATCAGCCCTTTCACTTTCCTTTTCTCTTCCGCACATAAATTCTCTCTGCTAATATTGACACGCTTGCTCGTGCGTCCCTCGCTTCTCATTGACTCCTCTTGTTATACAAACTATTCATCATCTCCTAGTTTAATTAAATGGCTTGCAGCGCGAAGCACGTACAAGTAGCTGCAGCATCAATGGCCATTTCTAGTGATTTGTGTTCCTGAAATGTGGGAAAATTTATGGGTATATTTTTTCCGAGGAGCAGCTTCGACAGAAATCTGTTGTAATGCTTCAATGTTATTACAATTTAATGGTATAAAGCTAGCTTCTCTCGTGGGAAATATGGTGAACGTACATTTTTTATGATTAGTCACAATAATTTAATAAAACAAGAAAACTTTTTGCTAATTCTTACAGAAAAAATTTGGTCACGTTCTAGTTACTCATTTTAATATTAACATTTTTATCTCCCTTAATTTCACGAATTTCTTAACGCAAATTTGGCGAGAACATTATGAACACATGCTTTAAAAAACAAAAATTTGATTAATGAAATTCGGCGAGAACATTTTTAAAAACACAAATAAAAAAAAATTAAAAAGCAAATAAAAAATTGAATTTTCGTCGTAGTATACCCTTAAAAGCTGTCTTGAAACCTAATTTCTTAACGAAATTTGAAGAGAGTAATTCATAAACATTTATTTAAAAAGAAACAAAACGAAAAATAAAAATGAAAAATGGACTTTTCATCGCGGTGTGGTCTTGAAAGCTGGTTTCGCGAACTTCTCGACCGGTTGCTTACACAAGTTGGTCAGGATGCAAGGGTATCGTGTCCGCGTGTACATGTTCTTCAGAGACAACTCGATAGTAAACGGTACTTGTGTCCGCAAGCTGTATACGAGAGAACAAACGACGTACCATGCTAGAAACTTAGTCAGTATCCGGGACGCGCGTTACAATTATGTATACTATGCGTATGTAGGTACATTGAATTGGAGAGGGTAGCTGTGGGGCTCGCTACGTCGGCTCCCATGGATGAGGGCGGAAACGATCGTGGGCGGTCGATACCCGAGCTTTCCGTGCTTGTCCCTCTCTTGCACTTAAGACTCAACAACGGGTTGAGTCTATGCGCTCGATGAACGTCCCGTTTTACCGTAAGGTTGCAGCAGCAGCAACAGCAGCAGTTGTACCTCCACACGCTCTATCCCAGACCACGTGTAAAGCCTCGCGGGCACACCACGCAGCTGCACTAAACCGCAATGTTGACGACGCAGTTCGCATCTCGTTTACTCTCGATACAATGCACCCACATCCCGATCGGAAAACGGCCCTCATCGATATTGCAACTTCGTTTCCTGTGCTTGCTCGTCCTCTCGACGCGATCCAACGCTGTGTTCAGGTGTCGGACTAAAGAAACGTTAAGAAGCAACATTTCAACTGGTCTGCTCTTTGGTACTTGAAGAGCGAGGGCGAACCGTTCGCTCTCGGTCAATTTCCTAGCACTAAAACCGATCCTTTAGAGTTTCTTGTTTTTAGGGATGGGCATATTTGAATACTTTTTGTGTTCGAAATAGAACAGAATACATGTATGGTGGGTTTTTTTTTTTTTTAAATTTTCAGTGATAAATGAAATTCGATTCAATATTCAATATTTATTATGAAAAAAGATTCGATTATGCTCAACCCTACTTGGTTGTATGTGTGTCGTCCTGTCGTCGATTTGTTTCAGAAATTGGAAGCAGTTTGTTTATGTCGTATTGTGTGTGTGCAAAGAGGGATTTTTTAGTGAATATTTTGATGACCTAATTTTTTTCAATTCTTTAATTCTTCAATTCAAGACTAAGTGAAGTCATTCTTAAAGGTATTTTTGAGACCTGAATAAGTTTGATTGCCAATATTTTTTTATGAGAGACGAGTTGTTGTTTAACTTGTGTGCCAAATTTCAACTCAATCGGTTGAACGGTTCTTGAGTTGTAGGTGATTAACATTTCGAAGTCCTGCCCTCACTCATACGTATTTTTTTTTCTAAACCATTTTCCCGATATTTTAGACCAGTCTGAGTGTCTTCACATAAAAATCTCCAAACAATTTTTAATCACGAATACAAAGCTTCCTCTGTGTAAAAGCAAAACAAAGATTTTTGAAAGTTGCACTGGAGTGACGATAATACGTGAGGGAATGAAGGCAAATAAATATGTAAATAACGATTATGGTTCTTCCCCCTATAATTAGTTTGATTAAAACTGTATGAGACGATCAATGGAAAATTTTAAACGTGCGCGTTTTAAACTTCAGGAGTTGATTACGCGAACATGCTTTCGCTCGTGAATAATTAAAGTTTTAAAGCCTGAGGCACAGATGCGGGAATATGAGAAATTATGTCCCTTGGGTTGCACATTTCATGCAGAGCCAAATATTTAATATTGATCGCTTGAATTATTCTGTATTATTAATCGATACATTGTTGATGTAATATGAAATACTTGTTCAACAGGGACGAGGAGATGTGGCTTCACTCGTGCGGATCCACCTCGGACCCATTTATGGTGATGGTCTTCTTGATCTTCTGACGAGGCAGGCTCGCGATATTCTCGTATGTGCTTATCACGGCAATCTCGAAAACTTCTTCAAGAACTACCTATCACCGGCTGCTGAACTTTTGGGCCGCGTCAAAAGCGCTGCATCGGAAAAGGTGAGTCTTTGTCAAATTTGTCATACAAGCGAATCCATTTTTGACACGCGCGAAAAAATGAAAGGGATATATTCTTAATAAATTTTAAAAAATCAGAAATTTACATTTATTTTGACTGGAACCATAATCTTTTATTTATTTCAAAGATATAATTTTTTTAAATACAAAATTCAATTTTCTGAATCAACCAAATACAAATTCACATCTCATTCAAATCTAAAAGCGAGCATTAAAAAAATATCATTAATTCTAGTTGCTTTTCCCAGAAATGAATAGATTCTTATTTCCTATATACATTTCAAGTTCTATAGGGGTTCTATAATTACCTTTTTTATCTCAGTATATACTAGATATCTTCTGCGACGGGTGCATATCTATTGAAAAAAAAATCAGGGGAGAATTGCTGGTTGGTTAGATCAGAGATTCGACGATTAGATTAGTATCACTGAGGTCTACTTGAAAAAGAGAAAAGCAGAAAGGCAAATAAGAAACACTGTAGATTATAGAGGCTCATATAACTAAGAAATGTTTTGCAAGAAAAGGAGAGCTAGGAAAGGCAAATAAAAATAGTTGGTGACCAGCACATACTCTCTGGAAGTGGAATATATATCGATTTCCATTTCTCAAGCTCGTGGAGCTCTCTCCCACGTTTACCTTGCCCTATGCTACATTGTTTTTGCTGGTTTTGCTGGAATTGTATCGCAGAATTTCCCTGTGGACTATCTCAATGTTCGTGCCGAGAACCTTAGTGAATGGATATGCTTTTCGCTATCGACGTCTGACGAGCGAGAACCAGAATCTCGGTCGTGAAATCGTGACGAGTTTGCATGATTCTGTGTCAATCAAGTAAAGAAAGGTAGCGCTTTATCATAGGCGATCGGGTCGCATTCCGAGTCTCGTTTGTCGCGTGAATAATATACTTTACACCTCGAGGAGACTTCACTTTATACGTTACACTAATCAAATATCTATGAATATTAGAAATATAGATTTCAGATAAAAATAATACTTAAAAGTCGTTAATAGATTAGTCAAAATAACATTGTTTAACATATTGTCAGATAACTTATTACAATTAGTCAAAAAAATTAGTAAAAAAATGAAGATTTCTGGAAATTGGTTAGACAATTTTTAGAAAATGATTATATTAATGACAATTTCGTTTTATCACTATGTCTTCTTCTTAAAATCAATGTTAGCAACATACATTTTTCTTCAATTAGTAGATTTCCAATTTGACATTGTTTATTAACCTCTTCAGGGTCAAGACAAAAAGAAAGGTTTGAATGAATTAAAGGCATGTTATAAATAAATAGGTTTATTTCGACTGTGTAGTGAAATTTCGCTTTTTATAAGGACCTTTCCTTTCTTCCACATCAGTAATAACATTTGACTTAAATTAAGTCAAGTTACAACATCCAGCCCTGAAATCTAAGAGTAAATATTTCGCCACCACTTTGATACCTTAAAAAAGAAAAAAATGCCCGTTACATTTAGCCCCACGTAAAAAAAAAGTAATCTTATATTTGCATTATTCCTTCAATTCCAGCCAATGCCCTTGTGCGAAGACGAGGGAGCATATAAGTTTTATATTTTCCAGCAAACGTCTCGAGACGTCGGTGTTGATGCTCCCAAGGTTATTTAGAATGCGCCGAGAACTGGAGATAAGAAAGGTGTAATGTAGAAGTAGGAGGTTCTGTCTCGTGGACACAGTGACGACTTGCATAGCGAGTTTTGCGAAAGAAAACCTGTTTGGCTACGTAAAATGTAAATGTGCGTACATGCAGGTCGGTGGAGCAATTACGGGTTCAGTGTCACGAAGCTGTTGCTTTTCCGCAAACGGAGACACCGCGTTATTGCATTGTTTACTTAGCGTTAAATTTGAGTAGCCAATTTCCTCGGCCGTCGCATGATTTGCGAGGCTATCTGGATACCTCAGGAATTTTATCGTCTATCCTTGGTATTCGCGCCTCTTACCAGTTTTAACCCTTTCTTTTGCTGCACCTATCTCAAGTGTCGGGAATATTAATTGGCTATAATAATTTTTAAGTACCCACGACGGTGCATCACCAAGTTTTATTGAAATACCTGGAGCCGAGAAATCATAGTGCACGGGGGTTCTCCGTATAGTTTTCGCGCTGTTGCAGCTAGTACAAGGCGTATACACTATGCATAACGGGTTACCTCTTACGCGGTCGGTTACTCGATAATTATCCCGTCGCATTATACGTACATCAGCCGCTTTATGATCCTGTGCGCCGTAAATTAAGTCGTTACTTAGTAAAACGAGTATTACCGCGAGAGAGTCATTCCGTCGGGCCTCAAACCACACATGACTCCTTAGGTGGATCCCACTACGCGACTTTGACACGCATTGTAATTACATCGTTATGGATAACAGATTAATGAATACTATAATTTATATTAATCACATTCTGCGTGGTGAATAGATAATGGAATGCATATTTCATGCGCGACAGTTAGGGTGGCTTCCTCATTGAATTAACAATCTAACAACGCAAGCGGGTTTCACAGCTTTTTGGCTAATATGGACATTTAAAAAGTTAACAAGTGACAATTTTGTCAAACGCGGAAGAAGGTTTTTCCCTACAATTCATTCAAAGGGTTTATATTTGCCCAGTTTTTAAAAAATTGTACGCGATATTCGACAATTTTTTATTTTACTTATTTTAAAATTTGCCGAAAGAGTGGTTTCCCCAAAGGTTTATTTATTTTTTATTAGTTTACCGTTTTCAAAATTTCACGATATTTGACATAGCGAAACTTACATTGATACAGTTTCAATACTAGATAAATAGGAGCCTTAAATTAATGTACAACTCAGATTTTGCATTAACCAAAATTTAGTTTATTCATTTTTTTTTTAAATTAATGGACGAGGCACCCCATTCCTCGTTGCGTTTGACTACGCTGCAAGCGGCAGCGGGAGAGTTCAACTACCTGGCGATAGATGGCCACATGCGCTCGAGTTTCCCGCAAGCGAAAAGCTCCGCTGAGGGTTATAAATAGGCCGCGTGAAGGGAGAGTCGTTAGCTTTGCGCAGAGGCGATATCGTAACCAATGAGGTTCTACCGAGGTGCGATTATTGCTAGTTGAAAACTTTTACCAATACCCCGCCATGACGATGTGAAATATCATCGGCAACGGCAATTTTTGGGAACCCCCACGGGGGTCGATTATTCTTATTGGAAACATAAAAATTATATACGCTTCTAGAGTCGCGATGGGAATGAGGATGTTCCGCTCGAGGAAATTGGTACAGGGTCATTTTAACGTCACTTCCGCCGCTATTCACGTTCTTCACGGCTGATGATGGCATCGATTATATAGTAGCTTGGGTACGACCATTCCATAAAGGAGTGTCTCAGCTTTTTAGAGAGTTTGAGTGGCTGGGTGCTTCATCATTGTTAGAAAAATCGACTTTTTAAGGTCTGCGCATTTTTTTTTTCATGTGCTTACGTTCAGCAAATCCACGACTTAATGTTCAATAATTCATCAACGGCAAACTTTGATCTTTAATTTTGAAAAGTGGACGGAAATAAAATATTAGATTTTCCGAAACCAGATTAATTTTGAACTCGAATTATTCCATAACTAAATAATTAAATGGATTCGAAAAAATGTATTATGTATTATATAAAATACGTCGCGGTTATGAGGACATCTATTATTTATGAATGCATTTATTGAACGAGTCTAAAGAGCATTGACCTGCTCAACTCGCACGAATAATAAAAAATGCAACGAATACTTTTTAAAGCTACACTGGAAAAATGTTCGAGGAAGACTGAAAGAAATTGATTTTTCTCTCATCTTCTTACGTTCAGTATATTAGCCAGGACTCAATCTTTAATTGTTAATAGTAAATGGTAAAATTGGGGGCTTACCTGATTTAAAAAAAAAAAAAAACTGAAAATTAAATTCGATTTCATTTTTATATTAATTCACAATTGAGTTATTTATAGGAATTGAAAAATTGTGAGTACACTTTAATAAATATATGTCCGGATAAGTGCCATTTTAGACAGCTTCACTGTACTCCATTGTGCTGTACTCGAGCGCTGAGTGCATCGCACTCGATATCGTTAACCGATCGATCGCCATCGTTGACGGCTCCTCCTTCCACATGTTCTATTCTCTGACGGTCCGGACGACCTCGCTCCCGTTTACTATGGCACGCACCGATTGATAATTACATGCATCCCAGGTGCCATGTAATAGCCGTTTGCAAAATAGACTATGTGCATACTATAGTTAGCTTATCAGCTTCCCGTCTGAAGTACGAATGCAGTACGCCTTTCATGGCACACAAGTTTCCTGCCTCGATCTTATACGAGGCATTCTCTCTCACTTTACTCATTTTTTTTTCCTCAAGGTTTCTTATATTTTTCACAATTAACTGGATTTTATTACTACATGATATTACTGAGCGTGAATTTTTTTCAACCTTTTTCTACTCAACTCTAACATTTTTCAAATCTATTTTTGATTTTTAAATGCCAACTACAGATTTATGTTTCTCGAGAATGAATGACATTTTTCTTAAATCTATTCATTTGTTACAAACATTTGTAACATCATTTACCTTCAGTCCCGAAAAAAACAACATTCTTTAAGTAAATTAATTCAATTAGCTACTTTTATCCCCCGTGTTATTTGTACTTCAAATAGATAATTGCCACATTGAATAAAAACAATGATTTTTTTTTAGTTTTAAAGTTTACAATCGATTTCGAGGAACCTCATTTCTGCACCGTTTCACATGCTAACTACAGACTTATCGGATTCCACCCTCTCCCGTACTCTCGTTCATCTTTACGATCTCCGAATCACTGGAACAATTAAAAGTCCGTTCGCTTTCCTGTTCTGTCCCTCATTGGCGGGACTAGGCTGAGTTAAAAAGCCGTCTGCAGACGTGCCGGGCAAAAGTTTTCGCGCCCAAAAAAAAAAGGAAAAGAAAAAAGAAAAAGTAATGCCCCGCTCAGACCGTTTTGCGTACAAATGAGCCCCTGGCGTATATGCCGGACTGAATTGCCTCCGCGAAAGACAAGTGCTTACGTGCATATCTAGATGGCATAAGTACCCCGCAGAGTTCTCGTCGATGAGTGGTGTTCCGCAGCTTCGCCCAAAATTTCGTTTTCGATCAATCGTCGATTACACTTTCACCGGAACTGCCTCTGTGGACGCGACGCGATGGTTAGTCCATCCATATATATATATATATATATACACATAACCCACGACGGGAAAGTGTCTTATAACCATCAGTACCAATTGGGGAATTTCGTCGAATCGATTACAGAATCCCTCCTGCATGGTCACGATGATAAATACATATATACATACGTACACATACATGCACATTCGTACACATATATGATCACGATAATAACTTTGATCACTGTTGGAACGAGAGCACGTATTTGTTTCGAAACAAAGTCAAAATGGAAATTGGCTGCGAGTGAAAGGTCACCGTCCCCTTCGACCTGGTTTCACGTAATCATTTGCCTTTGTGGAGAGTCAAACGGAAACGAACAGCTATAAACAGTAAGCACATCAGAGCCAAGTTTTCAACCACGTTTCGTGTGCCTTGTTTGTATCGTTATATCCTTTATCTTTCTCGGCTTTCTTCTATCTTCGCTTATTGTGGCCTCGCTTCTACCTTCGCTTTTCTCCATGTTTACTATACGTCTTTTTTTGTTTCTTTTCGTTTGTTTTTTTTTCTTTTTCTTTTTTTTTTTTCCATATTCGTGCAATTGCCAGCCGGTGCCGGTGGCTCGAGTCAGGCGAGGCACCGTGCCTAGCACCAAGCCGCAACTCACTTCTTCAGCAACCCTCGTTGTCTCATTGGCTATACGTACAACGCGCACATACACTATGTTTTACTTGGGATATTCGTTTCTCCGCGCTGTCTTTATCGCTTAGTTGGGGGTTCGGCTCACAGCTCTTTCACGATCCCGCCGCCGCTGAGAGGTTCAGCCGAGTAATAAACCGGGCAGCTGACTCCGACGGTTGGCGACTGAAAGGAAAATAGCAGAAAGCGGGGCAGTCCGTAATACGTACCTACCCACATCCGCTGTATATTCGCGGTAGCTGCCGAGCCAGATCTGCCAAGAGAAAGAAATTCAATCTCGAGCTCGAGGGTGAGAGTGAGAGTGCTTTATTGTGAATTACGATTTGTATCGATCACGATGAAAGGGGAGACTGCAATTTTTTTTTTTTTTTTTCATTTTTTTTTACGCTCTCAAGCGACGCCCTAATTATTCGTGAGTCTTGCAGATGACAGGAGAAAGATACGATTTATGGTCTTGGGGATATCATCGCTGTGGGTTATCGTGGCGAACACCTGTAAACTCTTTTCTGTAGGTAATGTGCGTGGCTCTATGGCTAAAGAATATTTTCATGGGCATTATGTTACTTCCTAGTAGAAGTAACTGTTTACATGACATTTTTTTTTTTTTCTTGAATTTGGTCTGAAACAGCGATGATTGGGATTTAGAAAAAATTTGTGTTTGTCTGGGTTTGTGTGCATGGAAAATTTAAAGAACGGATTGATCAATGGAAGGTAAATTTACGAAGCACAGCCAATGAGGTTGTGAAAATTTAAACAACAATTTAAACACCTGTTAAAATTGTACTTGGTTTTTAATTTTCTTTAAAAAAAATCTGTGCACGCTCTAGACGCCACAAATTTTGGTTTTTAAATGAAATTGTTTATTATAAAGTGACGCTAGTGGGCCATGGGTATTGAATTTGAGGATAGTGGTTCGGATTTTTTTAACACTTGGAAACCTTTAAAAAGTTGGTATTGATTAAGACATTCAGAATGATCTTAAATGTTGAGAGAGATGATTTATGCATACATATACAAAAACTTGAATTTTATACCCGTTGATTTTTTAAAAGAGCGTACACGCCTCAACTTTCGTAAAATTTACAGTATATTATTAAATACTTTTCGATCAATCCACTTTCAACGTTGTCAGGTATCGAATATACTCAAAATCGGAAAAGCGGTTTGGCTTTTTGTCGGATTGCAAGATTTTTGAAAATTGACATCATTGAATTAACTTTCACAAAACTCGATTAAAAATTCGAATGGAATGACTCAAGGATCATTAATGATTTAGTAAAGGTCGATAAAAAAGATCAGACAATACAAGCAAATTTCGCTAAATATAAATTTCCGAAAATTCGTTAAACAAGGAAGCAGAGTAGAATCTTGCACATTGTTTCCTCATTATTTTTTACATTTTGCAAATCCACCTCCACGAGGGGGCCAATATCGATGACCGTACTTCCTCCTACTTCCGGACGTAGATTTGTAAACAAACCAACTGTAACGTTGAACCAATACGCGAGCTTCGACTTTGCATTTCTTTTTTCAATTATCATTCCTGCCATAAACGATACGAGACACGATAAAGGATCATCGGGAGGAGGTGGAAGAGAGCAAGCGAGAAATGCACCGGAGCTCGCGCCGGCAGCGTTTATCGCGGAAGTGGGGATGACGCGGCGGCGTCGGCGGCCGCCGGTACTGTTGGGTGATCTCTGGGTGAAGCGGTGGAGGTGGCACGACGGTCGCATGGTGATGGTGCTGCTGGTGTCGGACGCACTGCACTGGTCCGGTGGTGGGGGGAGAGACACAGTGGGTTCTCGACCGCGGTCTCGGCTCTAGCGGCGCTAAAACCACCGTCACGGGGCCATTGCCGTCCCGGCAGCCGTGCGAGTTGTTCCGACTCGCGATCGTAGATTTTTGTCCGCTCTATAGCGCGCAACACATCTAAACCCCATAAAACTACAATTTCCTCCAATTAAATAAACAAGCAAACATTTTCTCACCGGAATTCCCGGCACATATACAAACAATCTATTAACAATATTCCTTGGATTAATCAACGGTTCACAAAATCAATAAACCAAAACAACAACTCCATGCAAATGGATTTACGAGTCGTGCTAATACGAAACGTGCGTGTGCATAAGTGAGTCCCGTGTCTCGCAAGGCCTCGCCGAGTCTTTCCCGGTTGCCAGCTATTATTTACTCCACGCGGAGCGCAGTGAGCCTGTTATTCCATTGTATTAGGTAATCAGCTGGATTCTCGGAAGTTCGGTGCACCGGGGAAGCTGCTCTCAGACTGTTGCGAAGACGCCGTGGTCGTAACCGTTGTTGTGTACTGGCAAGAGAGAAAAACAAGAAAAAACAAAACAAAGACTCGTGATTGAATATCCGGTGACCGGTGCTTCGGAAGCTATTGCGGTACATTATTGCTTTCGCACTATCGACAGTGGACATTTCGGTTACAATAAATTAGTGCGATATCTACATATTCTATATTAAACAATTATCAAGTAATCAGCTGGATTTTCGGAAGTTCAGTGCGAGGAAAGCCGCCCTTAAACTCTTACGAAAACATTGAGTTCACAGCCGTTGTTGTTTACATCGAGAGATTAAAAAAAAAAAATACTCGTGATTGAAAATATCCGGTGACCGTTGCTTCGGAAGCTATTGCGGTACATTGTTACTGTCGACGTTTTAGTTACAATACATAAGTGCGATATCTACATCTATATTATATATATTTATATATACATACATATATATACATATATACAGAACTAAGAGCAGGTCGTGAATGAACCAAGGTGGGGTCACTCTCGACGACCCTCCTCGGTGTATAATCTCCCCCTGCTTAGAATCACCACGTCCCTCGGTCGTTGCCAACGACGTTTTCCCTCGGAAATACATCCACACATGGAGGATTTGCCATGTACGTGCATATAAAAAGTGAGACGGACATACGCTCGAGCACAGTTACAGAGTAAAACGCGCGCGCCACACGGGGTGAACGAATCGTCGTCGTAGGTCAGTTACCGAGACTCGACGACGAGTGCACGGCATCACGGAGAGCCGAGCTGGCTGCTTGCTTGCTTGCTCGCTCGCTAGCTCGCTGAGCGGTTGGTTGCTGCTCGCTTCCTCGCTGAGCCGAGCGAACAAACCGAAGCCACAGCTCGCGATCTCTTTCTCCACCTTCGCCGTGAATGGTCTCTCCTCCCGTGACCTTCGATCGCGGCTCTCTGACCACCGGGAAACCTCGGGCCGAGCAGCTGCTGCTGCTGCTGCTGCTGCTCCTGCCCCCGGCACTGACCATCGAGAGAGCTACTTTCCTCGACCAACGGCGAATCGAGCTTGAGCCAAGCCCTCACGTGCGATTATTCGCTGTATATACCATACACGATACGTGCCTCACCGCCTTAATCAATACAAAACGTTTGCCTACGGACTATGAGAACAATTCGCGAGTGCAAGTGTAATAACGCTGATAATAATAATAATCGCATTGGTAGCGACACTAATGATGATTGGCTGTCATGAATGTCTCGTTGGTGAATCTTACGCTGTGGAATTTCTACAAATCAGAGGAACTCAACGAACCGTCGAATCTGTTGTGACTGCATAAGTGGTGAGTTATACGAGCATAAGTCGTTACAGTTAATTGAAATTAAATGAGTATTAAATGTTGCGAAATTGGAGTATACGGAATGGTATTTTTATGAAGAATTCTGGAAGCGAGATTAAAAATGGGAGTTTGATGATTGGGTTTTTTTGGTTGTAAACAAGTTGAGTAGTCCTGTTATTAATATTTATAAAATCTTTTACTTTGATGAAAAGTAGAAGCGTTTCAAGAAGGTTTTTGTTTTTTTTTTTGTTGGAATCAAGAGCATTAGGGTAATATGCTCACACTGGCATACATGAAAACTTTTACTTTTTAGTTTCATTAGCCGGATTTATTTTGTGAGCAAGTTTATTAGTGTCTATATACTGAATTTCACACATAGCAATTTTCTATCTTAATGAAGAATACAAGTGGCCAAGCGTAACACGCGAGAGATTGTTAAATGGATTGCCAAATTTTCCTAGATTGTGTAAATAAATATTCAAGCATGTTTTCAAAAGTATACTTTGGTATAAATTAATATAAATCTCCTTGCAATTTCTATTTGTAATTGTTAGTACATTATTCGGTAAATTCAGCTGATGCGTAACATGTGTCCGCATAATTTCGTGAGATACTTTTGGAATGAAAATTCGGTGTTTATGAAATTTCGCGAGATTTATAAATTAGAAATTAATAACAAAAATGATTATAAATCTTTTAAGAATCACTCTGAATACAGTAACTATTAATTCATCGCTCTTGCTAAACACAGCAAATGTGTTGTATTTCGATATGCCCCCATAATTCCGCTATTATTTCTTAAATTCGTCACCATAGATAATAATCAGTGTCTGTGCGTTCTCGGGCTCGCCTCAGCTGCTGTCCATTCAGGTTCTTCGTTATCCCCGGTAAAGTGCTCGCCGGGGACTCAGCAGGTCGTCGAGAAATTACGCGACGAAAACGTGTTTGTCCGGTTGTTAGTCGCTCGGTCCAATCGTCAACGTCGCGTTTCATGTAACTTTGTGCACTGTGCACTGACAACAAACTCCGAGAGAGATTCTGCGACAACTTCGTCAGCCATTTTCAACGCACTTACGCGCGGTACTATTTTTAGATGGTCAATTATTTTTTACCGTTTCCGCGTGCAATTCGGAAGGTTTTTATCTTTCCTTTACTTTCGTTCGGGCCCGCCTAATTAAACCCTTATGACCCGGGCAGTCAGACTCGTGTTTATCTCATCCAAACAAGGCTCTCCAGAGATGCGACGCGTAGGGACCAAAGGCACAAAAGTAAAAGCGACGCTTCGAATAAAATATTAGTTGGCGAGATGCGTGTTTGTCATTTTCTTTTCTCAGTTTATTGCCAATTTCGACTTTCGATTAATGGTTCACTTTTTACCTTCATCGGATAGTCTTATTTCTTTTTATTAGTTAATTTAATATAAAGGAATAAACTTGAAAAAATAATACATACATTCCGGAAAAGAATTTTTAACTGGTTTAAAAAAATATAAGTATGTAAATATTACAGCCCTTCATTAAATGTTTCAACAACACTGCGATTTCGGCTGAAAGTTCCGAGAAGATAAATTTGTAATTCTTAAATATTAAAGTTCTATATATAAATTGACAAATCTGTTTAAAAATATTGTAAAGGTTATTTTCATTTTACATTTATGATCGTGTAATAACTGATGATTACTATGCATGTGTTTTGTATTTTTTATAGATATATTTAAAAAATATGTCCTCACGTATATAACTGCATTTTACTTTCGTATTGTTAATTTTACAGCGAATATCATAGTAATTGCCATTTCACACATCAGTTGTGTACATTTTGTATCGCTTGTCACGGTAAACTTATACACAGTAAAATATTTTTCAACAGTGTAGGTGTCAATTACAATATTGAAGACAAATGGTTCTTTAAGACCGAGATGTGTTCTTTTCCTCGTTATACCCTTTTGGGTTTGAGAAAACAATAAACAGACGGTAGTACGAGGCGCGGTTGGCATTTGTGCTCAAGTGTTTGAAGTGAAACTCGGTAATTATCCGCCCGCCGAAATCATTAAGTACCAGCACCTGCTCGTTACAAACACGCACTTACCGTCCCAAAGTACCGACAGTAGTATAATAAATAAATTCTATAGCGTAACACGCTCAACGAGAGGAGGACCCAGTTTTCTCTTGCCAAAAAATTCAAAAGGATTTTACCGCTCGCGACTATATACTACCACCCGAGACCACTCGACACTCCCTGATAGACTCTCGTAGCCGTGACTTTCTTTTCGCGGAATCACTTGAAAACTCGTGTTGCAATTGCGTAGTTAAACGTCTCATTAAGGGAATGCCGAGTCTCCCAAAATTCGTGGATATTAAATTCCCTATAAAATGTTGTAACTTTATAAAATATTGATATTGAAATGGGTTTTTTTTCCGGACAAAATAATCCAGTCAAATGATATTTTTATTGGAAAATCGATAATTTTTTTTTGTAGTTTCATAATCAAATTGCCAAATTATGAAAGTATTGCGTATTCGAAAAAAAAACAAGAATGAACGAAAAGTACAGAAGTTTTTATTCATAAACTCGTTGATCTAATTTTATGTGCTTATGGGGAAATTTTAAGGTTCTTTTACTGTAAGATTAAAGTATATTATTGAAATTAGCGTAGCATACCTCAATTTCATTTCAGATGTATAGATATTAAATTTAGTGTATCAGTATATGCATAAAATACTCCAATACTTTTACGTTTCGTTTTGCAATGTTTATTAAATATTTCCATTTAATAATTGGCATCGATTCTCTACCGCGATTTTTGATAAAGCCTTTTTTTGCGTTTTCATAATGCAATCTCACAATCTTTTTATAGAACCTAGTAAAGTAATGTGGTGCATTTACAAAACTCTATAAAATTAAAAAACTTAAATTAACATTTTTTAAATTGCACCACTGACCAGATTTACAAAAATTCATAAACAAACAGTTTGTCTTTTTGTTTTCGTCCACGAACCGGTATTTTCAGATTGAATTTGCAAAATAATTTTTATTGAATAACTTCCAAGTGACGCCCGTGTGAACAGCAAACGCGATGCACTACAAGTTTCGCGTGCATTACAAGCGATTTTTTAACGGATCTACTCGTTGACGTTGCCCCTGGCGGATAAACCACGGATATGGATATACGGTTTCACGAAACGTGGCCCACCGCATACCTTTCAGTCCGGGAGACCGAGAGAGAGAGAGAGAGATGAGCCACTGGGTTTTTTTTCAAGGATCGTAAAACCTCGCCACTCGTCCCAGGAAAGAAAGAGGCAGAGAGTGTAACTTATGCGAAAGCGGCGGAGTCAGCCAGAGGCCAATCACTGTAATTACGCTCCCGTAAAATACGTCCCGGCCGAAAATTTAGAGGCACCGCTTTCTGACAGCATCTCAAAGAGTAAGCCATACAGACGGCTGTATAAAGATTCGAAAGATGCGGCTCGAAGTACGCTAGTGCGTACCAGACTCTCGCATGGGGGTCGTAATCAAATCCTTGGAGGTTATGTGGCGCAGTTTTGATTTTTTTTTGCCCCGCGCTGCTATGTTACCTTATACGTTTCGGCATTACCTTCGCCTTTCTTTTGCATTTTTCGTGAACCGCGTATATGGACCATCCAGCACAGCCCTTGCCACTAGTACGTTGGTATACGGCCTGTAAATCAAGTACAGTAAAAAGTAAATTTACATTTTTAACAAAATAAAGAAGTTTCGTTAATATAATTTTTTGTCGAAAAATTGATAAACTGAATCGGTGGAAATTTGGTATTTTTATTTAATAAAGTATAGTTTGTTTCTTTAA
Organism: Clistopyga incitator; assembly: GCA_947507545.1. Classification (NCBI taxonomy): domain Eukaryota; kingdom Metazoa; phylum Arthropoda; class Insecta; order Hymenoptera; family Ichneumonidae; genus Clistopyga; species Clistopyga incitator. The sequence goes on from OX382177.1 coordinate 6,783,963, forward strand.
AAAATATATTCACACATTTTCCTGTAAATCAAGTATAGTAAAAATTTAATATACATTCTTAACAAAATAACAAATCATCGTTAACATTATTCTTTACACAAAAATTACTATAACAAATTGTTGAAAATTTGGTATCATCATTAATACAATATTCTTTATTTTATAAGACAACGAGCGAAGAAAACAATTTTTTAAGTAAAATCGATGCACAAATTTGAAGACGATTATTCGATTAACAAAACACCTTTTTTGAAGAAAATTGATATTGCATTTTTTCTAAATTTTTGAAAAAGAGAAACGAGGAAGAAAAGAAATTCTTTGAACTGCGGGCAATGCATTCGATGTTTTTTTTCTTCTTTGAATTACCTTGTATGATTTTGCGTTATCTTCGCCCTTCTTTTGCATTTTTTTTTGGATTTTTCGTTAACCTCATATACGTAACATCGCGCACAATCCTTGCTACTATAGTTTACAAGTATCACGTGATTGAAATAATATGCCCTGCGGTTAGATATCTATATACAGCAACTACTTTTTCGTAATGGAAGAGAGTACGTGGATTCTGCCAGCCACTAGCAGTCCAGTATTTAACTACCGGCGAACTGGACCCGCGTAGAACTGTGGGTGGCCGCAGCGGGTCGTACTTTACGACTTAATTGCGGCTACGCAAGCCACGTAATCCCTCCGCGTACCAAAAACCAAAGAGAAAAGTGAGAAAAGTTAAGTAGGATCGGTAACTCGCTAAGTGTACGCGAAACTTTTACGCGCGACGCGAGTAAAAGTTAATAACACAAATCTTCCACACTCGCAGGCAATTTTGGTATTTGTAACTTTGAAGTCCTCAGTATTTCTTTGTAGTGAATGACTACTATTTCAAAATGATTATCACAAAAGTAAAGTAAAAAAAAGGGAATTCGTACATTTAACAAAAAATTATTGACCACAAATATCGGACAATTTTTGTTAATTTTACTGAATTTGGATTTGGTCAGATTCTAGTTTTATAAGGAAAATTCGAAGATTATATATTAAGAAGTCCGAGGAATTTTTTGAACACATACAGTGCGCCGAAATGGTATGAGGTAAAAAGCAAAATTTTTAATTTGCAGCTTTAATATCGAACCGGTGAACGAATTTCAACGTTTAATGTTTTTATTTATTTATTGATGAGATGAATACGATGAGGTAGGAGTTAAAAATTTTATTTCAGGTCTTTATGACAAAGCTATGATTTTAAATGTGTAAATAATTATTTCTTTATTGAGAACTCACTAAATAATTGGCTACAACAAATTCAATTTCTACCGCATCTATGATTGCTCCACTTACACTAGAATGTACTTTTAACAGATAAAATAAGGCATGTAACACTAAAAATTTTACATCGTTTTCGTCTAAAAGCTACAACTAATTTTTTTAAACTTTTTACCTCATATCGTTTTAGTGTACTGAATATCTATACAAAATTGCAGCATTATAACACTCAATGAGCTTTAAATGTAAATTTTTTCAAAAAAAGAGTGTCATCTCCAGAATTTTTTCACTCATCACTTTTTTTCCCTCCGTCTCCTTAAATTAGGACCAAAGTGTTTCAGTGAATTTTTTTTCTGACGTTTTTAGTATCACCTTCAAAAAATATTATCTCATGAACTTGTTATTTTTTTTTTTGGGAATTGGGTGCAATTATTAATATAATTAAAGTAATTTCGATGCCGCAATGTGTCCGCTTACGCCCACGATTAATCCTTCAGCTGGTTGCTGCACTAACGCTCACCTTTCATAACATAATATCAATAACATGAATAATCGGTGCGGCGACACAAGTGTGAGGGAAAGGCGAAGAGGGCGCGTGGGTGTCGCTCTCGGTCTCTTTGCGTGATGGAGCTGAAGCGAGCGCTGTTTTTGCCTATTGAGCAGTAACGCCAGTAACCGCACCGGTCTTTGTACCGGCCGGTGTTTTATGATCGAGACACTGGACCATTGCGAGCTCCAGCAGCAATACCGCACTCGTGTTATTGCCATGTTAATAATCCACGTTGACAATTAGCTCCCATGCAGTAAGGATATGGGCTGTTACCCTACGATCGTGAGCATGTGTTTATACACGACCAGAGAAATGCCATGGAAACATATATATGTCACATTCTTTATCAACTATGCCACTTTTTCTTTGGCCGACCTCTTCGACGTCATTAAAAATCTCTCAGCTTTTAGTACTACTACAAAGGAATGTTAATATCTTTTTTAATCCATCTCGATTAGTTGAAATTTATTCGAAGAAGGAAACATAATATTTTGTCAAATTGGTAAACAAAATCAATCATGTTGGGAAAAAAATAACAGGTTTTATAGATGAATATTGGCTGGAATTAAAATTCAGTTGATTCTTCCTGTTCTTCGGGGATGAAACTAAGCGAGATGAAGAAAAATGTAATTTTTAACGATTTTGAAGAGTTTTCTTTATATGAAAATTTCCAAATTTTTAGTAAACTACGTTTCGTTTTTAGAATTGATGAGAACGAATAAAATCGATGGGCGTTCGATTTTTGCCTTCTGTCGACATTTTCAAGTTTTTAGAAAATTTGAAGAACTGCCAAAAAGAGCGACCGAAACAAAAATGGTGTTTTTTCGTCAAATGCAATCTTGAAAATCCTGAAAACAATTCCGACTGTTACCATCGGACATTTTTTATTAGCCATAAATGGCAAATTTTCGAAAATATCGTAGAAGTTGACTACAAAGAACAAAGTGGCCCAGTTGATAAAGAACGAGTGGTACAAATGCGTGGTCGTCGCAGAGCGAGCGGTACACTTGTACAAAACGCGCATAGGTCTTGACTGACAGCCGGCCCACCGCTTCATCGAGAGTATACACGTTTAACTACTTTACTGCATGCCTTCGCGGAGTCTGCGCACATGCGCATAATACAATTTCACGTGGTGCTTGGTAAGCTCGTTCACAAACGAGCGAACGTTATACCGGACATTCCACTCTGCCCACATCTCGGCAGGTAGTCTCGGCCGCGAATGTCTTGACTCGGGGCTACTGGACCCCACCAGCAACCGCACCGCTCAGGCCCAAACCAAAGTTAATCTTGCGGCTTGCAATTGAGAGCCTCGCGTGGGTGCAATTTATTCCCTCATCGGGGTGCACAATCTTTAAGCTAAGCTTTTCCCATATATTACATTTTATTGACTTTAAATAGAAGCGCGTAACCATCTTATCCATTTTTGTGATAGTGAAAAATAATTAAATCGCCTTTGAATTTTAGTGTATTAGAAAAAAAAAATATATATATTTTTTCATTAAGTTGATTACGGAGAGGGGAAAAAAATTGTTCTGTTTCTTGGATACTAAATTTGAGGGTAAATAATGAACGCAGATTTTTTTTTTTTACCAATAAAAATTAATTTGAGCGAATTTAACATTTAGTGCATTGAGAAGAAAATTATTTGTATTTGGGTAATTAGCATTTGCGATGGTGAGAAGTATTATTTGCTTGAATCTTCGAAACCCTGAAATTCAGAAAACATGTTGAGTGCAGGTAAAAAAAATTGAGTAGCTCTCGTGCAAATGAAAGATAAATGAACCGAGTTCGAAATTTAGTGAATTGAGCGAAAAAAAAATTGTTCATATTGGCTGATTTAGTATTTTTAGGTAGCGAAAGAAAATCTGGGTTTTCCTATAATTTTGAATACTAAAATATTTCCGTTTCAAGTCGATGACTTATACGATTCGACTAATCAATATCTCACAATTGTATTTTATCCGTAATATTTTATACCCAGTTCAGATAAAGCTGCACGTAAAATGCGTGCCAAGGAGACATAAGGAAGTAAATTAGAGAATAGGCCACGGGTAATGTGTTTTGCTCATGATCTCGCGTTCGGTGAATTTTCACGTTCTTGATTTGCGTTTATGGTGAACGATTTGATTTGCAGAATTTATGGCTGAGCAAAACTATATTATCCCCAAGAGGGTCACTGTAGTCGCAGTGGTCAGCGAAAACACAGTACATATTTGGCATATTTTGCTTTATAGCAATAACCATTTCACTTATCATTGCGAAATTGCCATCAGATTTATTTAATAATTATGAACCAGTATTTTTTATAAAAATGAAATTCTTTCTTTGTTTCTAATTAGGATTTATATATTTTCTGATACCGGTTGAATATTAAATACAATATTAATATTGCATTTTTTACAGATAAACTGAGGAGAATTTGAATAATACATAGGAGACTATTGGAAGCTACACTATGCAGCATAATTCCCACGAGGAACGGGTATATATTATAATTCTCACAAATATATGAGAAATAGTGGTAAATATAACTGCAGTATATTTAATAATCATACCTGTACACAGGAAGTATGAATGTTGACGTTTCTCCGGGAAATATGCTACATAGTTGGATCAACTAGATATTTTTCACACAGCAGAAATGAAACTGGTTTTCTAATTTAATTATTAATAGCCGTTTCAAAACTATTGTATCCTACAATTTAAATAATTACCTATTCTTATTAATTTTTATTCCATAAATACCTCTTTGAATACATGCTGATTAATAGAATTTTCCCGTTGGATGTGCAGCTAAGAATTTATAAACAGTTTGCAAACTTACAAACCAATGACGTATTAAACTCGTTACCATTTATACATTTTTTTACTAACATGTTGAAATATTCTAAAAAAAATAGCATTTTTCATTAATGAACTAAGAAAGATTCATATAGTAATAATAATTTTTAAAATTATTATTGCAAATGTAGGAAAAGGTGATTAGTAGAATTTAAGAAAATCATCAATTTTTATTGAATTTTCATTACATAACTCTCAACCAATCTTTTATTGAATTTTCAATGTAATTGAGTTTTCTATAACTCTCTCGAATTTGCAGCCATGGATTTATAAATAGTTTGCAATTTACAATGTAATACTCACAATGTACATCGTTTTCTCAAACTATTCATGTAGACGCCTATCTTTATTCTCGTCGATTCCTCGAGTCCTCGTGTTTCTACACCATATACACATCTTTGTGAACCCCATGAAGGAGATTGTTCTCCGCGTTTCGCATAAACGAGCAATTGAACGTGACCAGCCCGCTGCATATGGTATACAGAGTGCGTGTACGCACGTGCGTACCTACATATAGAATCGAGAGGACAGACATTCCAACATTGCTGCAGCGCTAGTAATACAGAGCGGAAGACGAACGATGCAAGGACTGCATCGGAAAGTGGATATTCCGATGCGTTGGCCCGACGAGTGAGAGATAAACGCGCCTAATGCTTCGCTCTAAGTGTACATGCATGTATGTATATACATATGCATATGGTGAATTCCATGATAAATGATATATGTTCAAACCAAGACCTCCTCAATGTTCCCAATTGTTATAATTGGAATGAATATCCGCGATTCATAATATATAGTTATTTCAAGTCATTTTTTATTTGTGAAATAATTAAATAAGCAAAAGAAAAAAATTCCAACTCCAACTAAAAATATGACATTAACAAAGATCCAATTTTTTAATTATTTTAGGGAATTTTAACATACAAATAGTAACAATTTGTCATAACTCTTGGTAAATTTACTATTTTTAATATTAAACTATCTTCCAACCGAAAGAATTGGCTTTTTTAATATTATTTTTTTAAATTAATAAATAATGACTTCAAGTGAATATAAAATAAAAGTGACAGCTATTTTTTTCGATGCTAATGATAAAATAAAAAATATTTTGGCAAGTTGATGAGGCTTGGGCTTTAACCTGGGTGATTTACCATGGAATGTCCCATACGTATGCGGAGCTCTTATTATTACTGGTTGCTTCTGATGATGCCTAGGCGCCCCACGGTTGGATATGAGGGCGGGGCTGGGAGACAATGCTTGTTATGCATTGTTCGATCGTGAACCCCCCGAGAAGAGTATATATAGCGTACAGTGTATGGTACGTGTAACTATCGAACGACCGGGAGAGAATGAATGGTGCAATTTATTCTCGGGCGCGCTAAACTAGTAGCAGCGACGAAGAGAAGTTGCGCCATTCGGTGACTTAAGGAGGTTCGACCGTTTTACACTAGTCAAATCAGTGGCCATTATTTTTTTATCGTTACTCACTCTCGCGTATTACGATCGGTGATGAGCACCTTTAGCTACTTTCGAATACGCAATTTTTCTTTATGTGGTCCATCATTCAATTATTATTACATTTTTTTAAAAACATAATTCACGCGGTGTATAATTGTATTTTTATGCTAGTCATAGGTGCTTAAAAAACTTTTCAATTGCAGTGAATGGCATTAAAAAATATAACGAGCGGTATTTCTATTTGTTACGTTGATTTTTTTTTGTGAACACGATTTTTATTAAATATTTAATGGCAGATAAATTACAGGGTGAAATAATTTTTGAAAGTACGTATTTGAAAACGAGTGTAAATTATATTTTATTATGAATCCAGGAAACATTAACCGCGACATTAATACACTAGTGATAATTTCTTTTCGATATTGAAAAAAATAATTCATAATTGCTTTCACCAATTTTTCTTATGATGATCATTTTTTTAATGCAAAAATTTTCACTCAGAAAGCCAATGAATTCAAGTAGACAAAAACGTGTTTTTTTAATATTTTCCATGAAGTTGATTTTTTTTCTGCGGCATAGTATTAATTTGTATTTGGTACAGTACTTTAAAAAATTTGCTTCATTACAAAAGTACCTTAATTTTATATCACAATTGTCCATTCAATTTACTTGACGAGTTAGTGAAAGAGAAAACTTCCAGTCTATTTTTGCAGTGTACATTCATAAGAATGATAAAGAAGAGCCATAAGCAATTTGACACCGGATCTGTTTGAAATAATTTTATCGCCGAGGTCTTTACAATCTTCTCTTTTTTCCCCTTAATAACTGTAATCCATTAGGCCAATGTATTTCGTTGAAACGCAAGTATTTTATTACATTATAAACGATCATATAAACTTGCACATTTTATACCAACATTTGATAGACCACGTTGAGTATAGCAGAGTTCTTAGAATGTATCTCATATGCATAATGCATTTGCAGGCACCTTTTCAATATAGCGAAATATGATCCAAGGTGACCGCGAGCAGTTCTCTCGTAAATTTCTCTCCTTCTCGTTCTCCCGAAGCCATCAGAATGAACACGTTCGTCCATTCGAGGCTCTGCTGATGATGTCTTTGAAAAAAAAAGAAGTTTTCCTCTCTTTCTCACTCTCGTTCTCTAGTTACGTGCTATTACAAATGTATGCAGACCGTGCTCTCGTTCCTGCTCTTAACAAACGAAGCTTTCGATGCCGGCACGTGTAGCGTTTGGATGGAATATAAGCCGGCCCAGTTGACACACACACATATGTATATACGCGATGCAGAGTCTGCTCGTTTTGTACACACAAGTTATATGTCTACTAAAGAGAGCTATGGTTGAATATTATAACGGAGCACAGAGCGTAGTTTCGCCACGTTATAAACTGGGCTATCGCACGCGATGCACTCCAGCACGTGAACTAAACTGGGACGTTGACGAAAAGTATCGTTGAAACATCTGGTTTGCATCGTACGAGTATAGGAAACAGTCAGCGTCGATGGAGAATTGAACGAACTGGATCATAATAATAAGTGTATAAATTGAGGGGAGAGGGAGAGATATTTACAACTCTATTATAAATTTCTCTACGAAAAACAACTCTACTGTGATTTAATTTCAGAAATGTATCTCCAGCACGTTAAATAACATTACAACCGTCTCACGTGATGACTTTTCTGCCCTCCCACGCGGAAATAGAAATATATGCACGTTTTTTTGACATGTAATACTTTTTGGTGATATATGTGATATGTGTGAAAAAATATGTTTTACATGTATTGCATAGACTTTTGCACACATATATTTATCATATACGTTACGTACGTATTTTTCTGTGTGGGTTATCACCACACTTTTCTCGAAGGCTTTTAGTTTAGTGGAATAATGCGGTAGATTTATTTCAGATGCTGTGAGATGTGATAGATTTATCTCTCAGTGGAGTCTTGAGCTCCTGTTGAATCGGGCAGAGTTTTCAACCGGTAGATTTGCCACCAGGTAGATCCATGGGTCCGTATTTCCATTTGATAGATTCGTATCATGACAAATCTTGTTTATTTAACATATATTCCATATATTTATCTCATATTTGTTCCATATATTTTTGCACACATATATTTACCATATATGTTACATACGTATTTTTCTATGTGGGCTATCACCACACTTTTCTCGAAGGAGTTTAGTTTAGTGGAATAATGTGGTAGATTTATTTCAGATGCTGTGAGATGTGATAGATTTATCTCTCAGTGGAGTCTTGAGCTCCTGTTAAATCGGGCAGAGTTTTCAACCGGTAGATTTGCCACCAGGTAGATCCATGGGTCCGTATTTCGATTTGATAGATTCGTATCATGACAAATCTTGTTTATTTAACATATATTCCATATATTTATCTCATATTTTTTCCATATATTTTTGCACACATATATTTACCATATATGTTACATACGTATTTTTCTATGTGGGCTATCACCACACTTATCTCGAAGGCTTTTAGTTTAGTGGAATAATGTGGTAGATTTATTTCAGATGCTGTGAGATATGATAGATTTATCTCTCAGTGGAGTCTTAAGCTCCTATTTAATCGGGCAGAGTTTTCAACCGGTAGATTTGCCACCAGGTAGATCCACGGGTCCGTATTTCCATTTGGGGGATTCGTATCATGACAAATTTTGTTTGGTCACCAGTTTCCCGGTAGAGTTGTCAGGTAGAGTCAGCTCTATAATTACCTAAAGATTTTTCATCTGGTAGAGTCAGGAACTCGTATTTTGATCTGATAACGTTGTGTTATACGAGATCTCGTTCGGCGATTAGTATTCCAGTAGAATTGCCAGGTAGAGTCCACCTTTAATCGGGTAGAGGTAGCGTCTATTACATTGCAGTTCAATTGATGGCTTGTATTATCATAAAATCGTGATTTGGTAATAGATTTATAGCTGGTAGATTGTAACACCTCCTTATAAATGTCTCTAATTCGCAATATTCTCGAGACAATTTGTGTGACTGAAGATAAACATTAAATGCACAGTTGGCTTGTTCATGTCTGATCGAACAGTATTGCCTGATGGTACGCGGCTTCTTTAACCTCACTTGCCACGCTTTCACGCGTCTCACCTATCGCGTGACAACCCCAACATCTTCCTCTGCCCAAGAACCCATCGTGTATCATCGCATCTCGTAATGTTTACATGCTATAACCATTCGGCCCAGTGAGCTCTGAAATTTTCCCAGCTCCACATGCTGCAAGCTCTACCTAACTTTGTGAGAGATATATACGCTCGTGGCATCACGCCACGAGAGCGATGGATACGGCACCATTGAACACGGTACCTATTGCCATAATCTACGTGTTTGAAAATAATTACTCTCGCAGCCGATCTTCCGCAGTGTCAGTCAAGACTCACCTTTGATTGTATTATTAACTGAGGTGTAGTTACTTCGACCAGTCGATGTGCGCGCCTTCTAAAACTCATTAGAGTAAAACCGGGGTGGATGGGTTCGCAACAAATCTTCGAAGCGAAATGCCCTTTTCTTATTGAATAACGAAATAAACTGCAGCGTTCCATAAACGTGACTTCAATTGAAAATTAATTTTTCACGGCTTAGCCTACGGATCCAATTTTCAACACTTTACTGTCATTGCATAATTGGAATTTTTCTTTCCAGGCACACCTTAGCAAAAATTATGATAGTAATGGCAAATCTTAATTGATTTGTTCTTTTGACTATTTTTTTTAATTCATTAATCATTTTCATGGTATTTTTTTTTGCTATGGTGACTGTATTATATAGGAACTGTGTAACGAAAAAAATAGTTTTATGGATTTTTCACTACTTTTTATGTTATAAATATCGCACTATTAGAAAATTTTGTATGATAATTAATGTAAAATGTTTTGCGTATATGAAATTCAATATCAAAATATGCATTGACATCCAAAAAATTATTAAATTTATATACTAAGCATAAAAGATGTGTTTACGATATAATTATTGGAATTTCACAAAATATCATAATTTCATTGAATATATCGTATCTCTAGAAGAATTTCCAATACAGATATTAATTTTCAAAATATTTTTAACAGTGTGGATTTGTTATCTCGGTGGACAGATTAAATATTATTATTCCTTGTCTGTCTAATTATTTCCACATTCGGCTAAGTGACGATCTTTTGATAAACGATTCCAGCTGTTCTGGTTTAACCCTACTAATAATACCGTTGTAGATACGTTCACCTCGAGTAACTGCAGAGCGATAAATAAAAGCAAGAGTTATATATAAATTTGAAACGGTGGAATACCCCGACCGTCGGAATATTCATTTTCATCTACCGGTGTCACTGACCACCGCAACTGTCGTCATTTCCATCGCACTCCGTCTCCCGTTCGTTATATATACATAACTATTGCCGTGGCTAGGCAAGCCTCTGACGACGGTCGCAATTTCTCGCGACTACGTCGCGTGCATCCGCTGTTTATTTTTGGCTGAGGAACCCCCGACCGAATCGTGACTGTGCGCTCGCCGAGGGAACGATGCCCCGAGCAATTTGGCGCTCGGAATATTCCGAAAGACTTGGCAAAGTGTTGTCATACTCTTACCGAAGATTATTACCGTTGCGTATCATCTTCATACTCGTAACCAGCATATTAATTTTCATCACGCACTATTCGTTCATTCATACGGTATTTATGATTTTTCAAAAATTTTAATACCTTGTTATGTCCTTTCTTAGGGCGAATGAAAATTTATTCACTCGTAAAGAGTGTAAAAATTTTATTGAAAAGAAAAAAAAATTGCTGACGTGCATTCGGAATTATGAACATTACAATCATCATGAAATTCGGTGGAGATGTACGTAAGAATCGTCTTCATGTTTTCAAATGGTTATTAAACCCTATCGTTATGCATTTAAAAAAACGAAATTATATTTAAAAATAAATTGGAGTTAGATTTAAAAATAGAATATTTGTTTGATCTGTAATAGCTAAACGACGCTTCCAATTATATTTTTTTCTAATTATCAAATTCGTTTCTTAGAGTACACGATGAAAAAAAGATCTATTTGAAATTAAATGTACATGTACGGCAAGTTTTTATTCATAAACTGGCATACGAAATTTACAATACAAGTCCGATGTCAAATTTGTTTTTGGTGCAGTAACTTTAATAATTTTCTTTAATTCCATTGCAAAAGTACCTTAATTTTATATCACTATTTCCCATTAAATTTAATTGACGGGAATAAAAACTTGCAGTATTTTTTTTTTCACAGTGTAGTCCCGTTCCCAATGAGAAATAAAATCATTTATAGGAAACAAAAAGACAGGCGCCCGTTTGAAAGCCATCAGAAGCTTACCACTCTGATTATCTCCAAAGTGGAGAACGCGGTGTTACTCGCTCTCGTTTTAGGAGATATACAAGGAAAAGGACAAGAATGAAAAACAAAAAAAGTACGTGTGTAATCGGCCGCAGTTGTAAAGCCACTCGTCATGTGCACAAGCACGTATATAAACAAACACAGAAGAAGTGGTCGAGCGTTCTCGTGGACGGTCTACGCGGACGCACCATCGGGAACTCTAAAGTGCCTTTAGAGGACTGGCGCCGTCTCGCAGCGCAACCCGATCTGCCAAACCGGTAGAAGCAGGTAATCCATGTATGAGCTTCCCGGGTAGGGTTTGTGACGTCGTCCGGTTCTCTCGCGACTCGATTGCGTGGCGTTTCTTGATCCTTTTAAACTCCATCGTGTATGTGTGTGTGTGTGTGTGTGCTGCATCGACTGCGGAAGCTCAGCTGCTGATGTTGCCACTGAGAGGAGCGATTGCATTGCGAGGGACAAGCCTTTGTGTCAACAGTTTCGCAGAATCGGCATATAACTAAACGTGCGTTAGCATTTTATGTTTCATTGCTTTCCTCCTCGCCGGCTCTTTGTTTCCGATATAGCTTATGAAGCTGCGGAAATGCATGCATGGAGGAGAAAAGGAAAATTGTCTATTGATGTACACACACGCAATGTACGCATCCAGAAAAAAGAATCGAGTTAACGGGACTACGATCTACGCATCGGAAATACATTTTTTTACTTGAATGCGGTTCGATGGGCCTAAAATAAATGTTTTATTTTTATTATACAATTTTTTTAAATTGGGTATTCCGTAGTATACCTTAGAAGTTTAAAAAATATCATTTTTATGTTTAAAAAAAAATTTATTCGATTGAATTCGATGTTTCCTTCGGATGAATAAAAACGTGTAATACGTTTAAGTTTGCTTTTTCACTATTAGATATTATCAGAGAAACGCTGATTTGAATAACTGAATCTATTACAGAAAAATAATGTCCAATGATTAAAGAAAATCGATGCATATTGGATTAAGGAAACATCTAATTGATTTTAATAAAAGAATATCCCATAGTATTCAGTAGCACTAAATAAAATATTTTTTCAGTGCTCGCTGCACAGTGAAAATTGCTCGAAATAAATGAATGTATTCAAATGAAAGGAACTGAAAAATTGAATGAAACACGTATTTGTGTCAGGGAAAGCAAATTTTCGTTGTTTGAAATAATTCAATGTTGAATAGATCATTTTAATGAATTTTACTACATTTTTTTTCTGGTTGCGTTGTTCCTGAATACAGCGTTTTTGTATTTCGGTACACAGATTTCAAGTATTATTAATAGACATTAATCACAAATAAGTCTATTTATCGAAAATAGCTATACTCTTAAATGTGAGCGTCACAGCTGTGGCCTTTCTTGTGCTTGCTTGCACCCTATTGGTACAAAACGTACTTTTCGGCAAATTGCCAGCAGATTCCTGACGTCAACCTGGAGAAGAATTTATTGAGCTCCTCTGTGTGCTATTTCTCCAGCTTAACCATTCGGCTTTGGCCCCGTTACTCCACACAGGCTGACAAACGAAATTCTCCCGATGCTCCGAAATAAACTTGCCACTGGAGTACCACTGACCTTTGTAATTTTAATTACAGGCGAAGGGGAGGTGTAAAATTTTGGTGAAAGGTTATTAATTTTTAAAGAATTAAATTCCAAATGCCAGTTTTGTATCACAACAGTTGTTGTTGAGGAATATTTTTCACCGCTGCAAATATTCGATTGAGAAAATTTCGGCAAACTACTGTACTTAAAGGAAAAAAAAAAAAAAAAAAAAAAAAAATGTTACGTATCGACTCTCATCCGAATCTACAAATCTAATATATAGTACAGTTCTGAAGGTAAAAAGAAATTTCTTTCTGGCATTTTTAATGGAAAAATGGACACACGTATATGTCGAAAAGTTTTCGATATTTCTAGACCTGACAAATAATAGTAAAACATACTCAATTTTTCGATCCAGATTTTCTGTCCGAACTGATGAATTCTAAGATGAATCTTTCAATCACGAATTGAAGAATTACTTGCCGTTCTCGAGCAACAAATATATTATACTTCTAGATAAGTTGATACCTAAGTTAAAAATACTAGTATTATGAATATTTTGCTAAATTTACAATTTTATTCTCCTCTAATTATTTATTTTCTTTGTGTTTCAGGTGAGTAATTTCCGACCGATATCATTGGCATTCACTTGGTACGATGGAATGAGTACCTTCAGTCGTATCGATCGTCGCAGAAGTACTGTAAACGATTGTCGTCACGGATATAGATATTTGAGATCATTCATGAGTCACCGAGCACTGGAAAAAGGTGAAGAGACCATTGCGGGAAAGATGGAAAAACAATTGGTCAGCTGTTCGTTAGCTATTGCTGCTGATTTGCGACGCAGTATTGCACTGTTACTTTCTCTCTGATTATTTCTTGAGTGAAGGTTCTCTTAGTGGATAATTGGGTCCAGAGAAGCACCAGAGACATCAGCACTAAAAGATGCACTCGCAGCTGATTGAGTATATCTCGGGGACAACGAGTTTACGGTCAGCCACATCTGCGCTGCAGACCTTGAATTGTCGCATCGAACTGTTGAATTGAACAATTGCCAAGTTGAATGAAAAGAACCTCATCGTTTAAACACCTCTCACCAATCACTCGAGAGCATCTTATTCCCACGCGTGTTTAACTCGCGTTCCCATCATTTTGTAATCTATCGACGTTGAATACCGAGAGATGATAGCAAATCTAATGTGTGACCGAGAAATCTAATGGAATTTGCGTTTCCTAGTTGGCAAAAAGCACACGAGAGTAGGATACGATTGGCACGCAGGTAATTTGAACCTGAGCACCGTAAGATCTCACACATAAATTCCATAAATTACCGCTACTGAAGCACCTTTTTTTTAGTTTTGAAAAATCCAATTTAAATTAATTTTAATATCAATTTCATAATAGATTTAACTATTATGAATTAAATATTTCTCTTTGGGCGGGATGAAGAAAATATGCACGTACCTATAATTACTTCAGCTAGAAAAACTCTGCAAGGGTTTTTAAACGATTTTTCTTTCAAACATTTTTCAGTCTCGTATAAATCTTTGGCATTCTCTAGTCTTGAATAAAAATGAAGATAATTTATCGGTACTTTTGGCCAAAGTGTCACAGCTTTTATCATTAGCTATGGTAAACTATATTGCAATTGGGAAATGACATATATGAAAAATTTTTTGCTGTCGAAAATCCTTAATTGCTTTTATTGCTCCACAAGCGAAATGACCTGCTTTTGAAGTGCAGCCGTCGTGACGCAATTACTACTAATAAAACACCACATCTCTTAGTCTCGACTCAATAATTCTCAAGCTTCTTCAGCGTTTAATTTATCACGCAATTAGCCAATGATCCTCGACGCCTATTCATAATAAATAATTTCACTTTCATCTCGGTTGGTTATTATAACCATGAGCACGCATATATCACTCAGAATTTTCGTACATATACACAGTGTGCACGAAAGACGGTGATTCGCGCAACGTTCGAGTCCCGTTGGGCCCGCGAGGCGCTTCGGACCGTGACCGGACGAGACACGAGAACTATCAGCTCCGCTGTATAGGACCTCTCGTCACACGGTCGTGGTGCAGTGCCGTTGCTCCTGCAAACGACTATATGACTATGGTCCCCACGAGTTCTCGCGGTGGTTCGTTCGACGATCGCGGGGCGATCGTCTAGCTCTATCCCGGTGCCACCGCCTCGGGGTCCACCTTTCCTCGCCCCGTTGTTGCAGTTTCGCTATATACAAATAGATAATATACGTGACCGGGGCTATTTGTGTCAATTTTTGTCTTTGATTTTTCGGACCTCAGAGGAAGCTGTGCTTTCATGATTTTTTATTAAGGAATTCGCTATTTTATAGGACTTGATACTGCTATTGATGAATTGTTCAACCAATTGCTTTGAAATTTGACATAAAAGTGAAGGAGCAACCCGTCTTCGAATTTGTTGCAATTTTTTACGCGGAATGTACGCAGAAATAAAAATTTCCAGCTTTTGTAATAAATAAGGGCGCGGTTGCTCCAATTTTCGTAAAATTTACAATATTTTGCTGAATAATTTTTGATAAATGCAGATATATTCATTGTTGTGTGGAATTTTATGGAGTTGTGAAATTTTTTAAAAATTGACGTTAATGGCATAATTTTCCCAAAACACAAATTATTGAGCGAATATTTGCACGTAAGTGAATATTCTGGGATCTTACATGCAACATTTGGTGGCGATCGGCAGGAGGGTTCGGATTATACAGGAATTTATATTTTTCTTTGTTAAGGTAAACGTTTGAATGACCGGATGCACCGTGTGAGCAAGAGCGATCTAACCGTAAAGTGTCCGGGCATTAGTAGTATTTACCTTACTATCATTATCATTTTTTAAATTCTTTCATGGTATAGCTTCAATTGCCTTTCACCGCCTTTCCCACGCTTCCTCTTATCACTCCCTACCCGCACTTCACTGAGCTAACCCAACTTGCCATGCGACCGCAGCCGACTTATCGGCTCTAATGCATTCGCCAAAGGCACGAGAAACCTGCTGAAAATCTGTACTAGTTACAGATGGCCGTACATTCTTCTAATTTCTCGATGTGTACACGCAAGTAACTTACTTACATGTACAGTGAGAAAAAAAACCCTTAAATCAACTAAATCGGCATACACTCTTGTGCAAATGAATTTTTCATTAGAGCAAACAAGTAATTCGTTTCTTTCGACAATTGTTTCATTCAGTTGTCACAAATATATTTGCGTTAATGAAAACATTTGTCGAACCAACCTTCCGCCCACTGATTGACACCTGTCTAAATTATAAGTGCAAATAATGCTGCCATTGTCGATTTTCGTTTATTATTCCTTGATAACTAAAATTTCGCTAAATTTCAGTTTTTAAAATGAGTTACACACGAGGACGTCACTAGTCGGTCACAAATTTACTGCACATCTCTAAAAAAGTAGTTATAAAAACTGATTTATCGAACCTCACTAACAACCAAAATAGTATCAATAGTAAAAATAACCAGCTGATATAATAACGTCAACACATCAGTTAGTTGGTGCAACGAATCACTTGGATTGGACAGCAGCCTCGATAATTAAAAAAACTAAGTTACTGATCGTACGTGTCGTATTTTACTGCGAATAGAAAAAAAAGTTGACCCTACTATTCCGAATTCAGTTTCAGTGACTAACACGTCGCTCAAAATATTAAAACGACTTTTTTTCCTGTCTCGATCAGAGTAATTACATTTCCAACTTCAGCGGTGAGCGTCAATTAATATTGATCCATTATTTATCCCAATACGCAATTGGGTAAAATTTGTTTACTTCGTGGCGAAAATGTTGTTAATCACCAATTACAGTGTGCTTCTTGTAATGGCTGATTTTTGAACTGACAAAACCGCACAACTTGTCCCTGACCCGATTAACCCCGGTCTCCCCTACCTATAAACGGGCCACGCGATTCTCTATTCTCCTTTCCTGCGGCCTCTCCACCCCGCGCTTCGCGCTATCTCTTACAACGAAATAGCCAGCAACGACTGTTCCTCCAGTCAACTCGGTTATTTCCTCTCTTCCTCTAACTTCTTTGTGTCTCCGTGTGTGTGTCTCTCGCGTTATACTCCTTTGCCCTGGCTCGCCTTCGCCCACGTCCACGTCATCGTGGCCCGCTGCACCGCTGCTGCGTCCACGGTATGCTATATACTCAGTGTGTCACGTGGAATGCGCTGGGATAGCGTTGTTGTGTGCATTACTGTCCTCGTTCGCACCGTTATATACCCTCCCCTTTTCCACAGATTCTCCTGCCGGTTTTGCCGACCCTATCTAATTCTTCCAAGGATTTCCGAACGACTGCATTTATACACCAAAGAAAGTACAGTCATTTGTTGCTTCAGCAAACTCC
Source organism: Clistopyga incitator (assembly GCA_947507545.1). Classification (NCBI taxonomy): domain Eukaryota; kingdom Metazoa; phylum Arthropoda; class Insecta; order Hymenoptera; family Ichneumonidae; genus Clistopyga; species Clistopyga incitator. The sequence continues at coordinate 6,801,425 of OX382177.1, forward strand.
ACCGGGCATTCCGGTGATTCCAGAAAAAATCACGCTTATTTTTCATCACCGGATTGCTGACTGGAATGTAGACTCAGTGGTGACAACAAAAATCTTGAGCTGGTCTATGTGGGTCTGGATATATTTGCACTGCTACAGTTAGCGGGCTGAAGAAAGTCAATATATCAAGTATTGTGCATTTTTAAGCGCAATTTTTTCCCACCTATACTGCATTTGTTTTCTTATCAATAATTCAATAGTAAAGTTGAAACCAAACAATCATTTTTTGAAGCAAGAATGGGAAAGTGCATAAAATAGAAATGAAAATGAAACAGTAACAAATGTTAGCAGCAGTTCGATTAGAAGGGAAGAAATCATACTTTTCATCCATCAGTATTTTTTATGTAGCTTTCACTGATAGATGTAACAAAAATGTTTATAAATGTACAATACCAATTTTATTGAATGCTCATGAGTCATCTTTTTAGCATAAAATTTCATTTCGAAATTTAGTAATCTGCTGAAATTGTTGTTCCTGGGCAAGAAAATGTTCTACGCTCATTACATGTGATTTGTCTACATGAGGGGAAAAAAAAAAAAAAAAAAAAAAAAAAAAAAAAAAAAAAAAAATTGCACTGACAGAAACATTCTTCAATGAAATCCTCAGTCGATATATTGTTATTACATTATCAGTGGAAGCTACATGAAAGATGGATGCAAATCATGATTTCTCGCTGACTCGCCCCCCTAAATTCTAAAATTCTCTCTTATTTTGTCACTGTTTTCCCACAATAGAATTTACATTTTATTTTGTATTCAATCGTACCCATAAAAAAAAATATCTTTCGCTGTTTAATTTCACGATTCAAGTTTGCAGTCTGGCACGAACTCACAGCAGCCTCATCCTTGTGTACACCTGATGAAGAGTCGATTCAGGTGAATTTGGTTCGTGCCTTGGCACAGCGTAATGTCTGTATGACTGAGAAGTAAAGTAGTGGAGAACATTCGTCCACAGTGTCTCTATACGCTCATAACGCATTCATATATTCCAGGGGCTCTGCGCGGCTGCACAATTTCCCGGAATAACGTGAGTGGTGCACCTCGCATTAGAAAACCACGAGCGCACGAGGTGCCGGGTGTACGACGCTCGAGGACCTCTGGGCCGCGGCCGAGAACTATATGGAAAGGCCCTTCGAGTCTGCAATGCACGCACCACTACTACTTCGGCCGTCACAAATACTGCTATACTTCTGCTCCTGCTACAGCTACTTTTTTTGTCCCCCGCGAGCCGAGGCAGCCCGTGCGCTTGGTGCATAAGATAGAGTCGTGCCCGTCGATCCCACGCTGCTTCCTTTCGTCGTTTGACCTTCCGCTTCGCATACGTCCACGGGTCGCGAGCGCGCATGTGTGCTCCTGGCCGCAATACCTGTACGAGTTTGCATACTGCTCTGTACTGCATTGCCAGCCCCGCGCTCTTATGGTGTATGCGACAGTCTACAGAACACTATTGGGCGTATGTAATCTAGGTTCCAACGCTCAGAGAAATCGTTCTAACATTGGCGAGTGATAACTGTCATTGTTGGACCTTAAGACGATTTTTAGAATTTCTATATTTTTTTAATGGTTTTCAAATTATTAAATACTTACGAAATTTCGGTACTAACTATAGAAAAAAAAATGACTATGTTGAAAATTAACAATCCGATTTTGGCGGATTTTTTTTAAAATTGGGGTTGGTGATAAGGATTGATGATTAATTTTTTTTGCATTTCAGAAAAGTTGAAAAAGTCTTGGGTAAGTGATCAATATTGACCATTGGCGACGAATTTTACAGTTGAATCGTTTTTTTTGTCCTCCGGATTTTTAATACCAATGAAAATTGCTGACTATCAATTAGGGTTATTTTTACTTACTTTCTTGAAAGGCTTGAATTAAGAAAAAAAAATTTTTAGGTAGAATTTTGAACATTGTGTCTACATCTCATTTGCCAATTATTCACAAAGTGGTCTTTGCTATTTTAGTCTCCTTATTGAGGATAACGTAAAATGGATACACAATACTACAAAATTCGTTAATAATGTCGCGTAATATAAACTAACTTTCATTTTGCCACACGTACATTGAATTTTCATTTTCTTTCGTATATTTAACAAAATTTCATACACAGTTTTAGTAAAAAATCCCTTACACGAGTTTAGTATCAATTACTATATTTAAAATTTTCCAAATATTCTTGACATTGTAAAGGCAAACTTCCATCACGAGTAAATTACTTGACGATTTATATCTTAACGTGCGGTTTATAATGTCAACGAACAAACAAAAAGTGCTGTTAAGTGCGTCATCGCGAATGAACGAGTGGTAAATTTGCAGTAAAAAGTGATAAAAGTGGGAGAAATGAGATGAGTAGGCGATATGGCAAAAAGCGGAATGGTATTTCCACGGTTCGTTAGTTGGCTCGATGTATACAGAAGACACGCCGCTTTAGCTGTAGTAACGACGAGTGGCCAGACGCGAGAGGAAGCAGCAGCGGGCGCAGAGTCTATCGCGCGCGCGATACATATTGCATGGGACGCGCGCGGAGAGGCGCACCGGAGAGAGATCCTCCATTCTCGATTCTGCTCGTAGCTGTAAGCGGCGAGCGCTCGGCTCGTGCGCCAGGAAGTTCTTTCAGTAGCATCGCAACCGAGGCAACAAGTATAAGGCAAACGCTGAAGCAGCCACGCGCTTCTCTCGTAAATCTGTCTCGCGAATTCTTCGTCTCTCTTCCTCGCCTCCTTTCTCATATATCGATAGACGGCGCGGAGGATGTTTGATACGCGGCGCGAGTCTCGTCTCAACAGTAACCTACGAAGAATTGATATCGATTTCCGGTCGGCGGACTCCCATAGGAATCTCGGCTCATGCTTCTCGTTTTTCCTCTTTTTCTTAACTTTACTTTGGCGAGCACTTCGTTCACCAATTGAATTTCCATTCTTTCTTTCCAACGCTGTATGGGCTCTTCCGAATCAAATCCATTCTCGTGGTCCTCGAAATTTTGCACTCAGGGAAATCTTAGTAATACAGTCAACTATAAAGTGACAACTGTTCATTTTTCGTTGATGCAATTATTTTGATATTTGCGGTAACTATGAAAATATTTGGAAGTTATAGCAACTATTTTATAGTTGTTGCAACTTGATCTTTTTTTTTTTTTATAACTATGGCTCACGTTTTTTACTTATTTCTTTATGGTAAGAAGTTTCATTTTTTTCTCTAATATTACTGAGTAAAAAAATTATAGGCGTGGGTGAGGTTCCTATCGATTTGTCATGGAATGCCTCGTGTATACTGTGGCTGTAGTTTATAGCTATATATTTTCTCGACTTCTTTGTAGTCTTCACGGATACCTAATACGCTTACGATTAGTCGTAGAGTTAGCCCGATTGCTGCGTGCGTTTCAGCGTCGGCAAAGACGACCAAGTTACTCAGCGTTCGGGTTCCCATAATCGGATCATGGATCTACCGGGCGAGAGGTGCAGGTGCGCGCTTTTCCGGAGCTAGGACACTTGACACTATACAGATTATGTGTTTCGAGATTCAGGAATCGAGAATTAGGTGCGAGAGAGAGAGAGAATGTTACTTTTTCTCGTGTATTTTTATTCTTCGAATCTCTCGAACCAATTTTCTCAGAAGCCTCGTTTACATTCTTTTCAAAGCTTCCTTGAGGGGTTAGCGACCGACTGAAAGGTGTTTCTTCCACACGAATGGTGACTGTTAGGCAATCTTAAGAATCCTGAAGATTCCAGAGAGTTAATACGTACTTCAAGTATTTTTCAATTAGTCAGGGAAATTAAGTAACTAAATGGTAATGCTCCAAAAAAGTTGCTCCGCAGTGAAGCTAAATGCATGATATTTATTTTTTTTACATTCCAGGCATTTTTAAATCACATTCATAATTAAAATGCAATTAGCATAAAAGATTGTCTCATTATTATTGAGTTCGTCATTATCTTCATTGATCATTTGATTGGATTTTCATTGTTTCGAATTTAAGTCAGGATATGTCTCAGCATTTTTTTCACTGTTTTTAGCGACCACCATGATATTGGTCATAACGGGGGAAGAGTGAGACAACGTACGTGGGACGAAGGAAGATTATATGCAGAAAAAAAAAAACGTGTTCGACATGCTGACGCTGCTAGGACTGCTGAGAGAAATATCACTCGTTCGACTGAACACAGGACATTATGTAGAGACGCACTCGAAGCTGTATTACAGATATAGATATATAGACAGAAGGGGAAAATGAAGGACAGCGGGAGAGAGAGAGAGAAAGAGGAAGAGTGGAGTAGTTTATCCTCGTCGATCCAGCGTCTATATAACCACACCCACCTGGATCATGGGTGGCTGAGTTGCTCCTCGGTAATAACCCCATAGGGCAGAGAGACCACCGAGAAACTGCTGCCTGCTCTTAAGGGTTGCGTTTAGTAAGAACAGAAAAAACCGGAAGTGTTGATGCATACGTCAGTTAAATTCAGTGCAGAATTCTGATTTATCAAAATTAAAGTACTGTTACAGTAAATTTGAAGACAATTATTCAAATCTCTGTACGATATCTTAATTATACCGCGCACTAGTATATTAAATTTGGTATACTAGTTTATGCACAAAAATTTCCGTCAAAAGTGTATTCATTTCTATAATGGACATTTTTACACTTGGCGAAGCTTATACTGTAAAAATATTCCTTTCATAAAATGGTATTTTTAGTTATAGTAATTTAAGTTGAAACTATGCATTTTTGGAACTGAACATTTTTACAGTTGGTAAAGCTTATACTGTAAAAATGTTTATTTCCAAAAATGCATAGTTGCAACTCAAATTAATATAACTCCTAAAAATAATGGAGCAGTCACTCTAGTTTTTCTTTGTTTTCTACGGAATGTATCAGACTTCAAATTTTGTTTTGCTCAGGTTTTTAAGGTCGCGGTATTAATGATTCAACATTTTTGCATATCCTAAAAAGACACACTGTTAAAAATGTCTGCTAATTTACATTACTGGAAATTTGATTTATCAACGGCACAAAAGTTTCATTTAACGTTATGCAATGTTTTTCCAGAAATTCTGAAGAAAAAAGAAGGTTAGAATTTCTGTTGATAAACCAAATCTGAATTACCTGCTCATTAAATTAAACTTTCGTAGACTTTTTCGAGGCTACACGACACGAAAAGATCGTGTTCTCGTGGTAAAGTCTGATAGGGTTGTAATATGATAGTGACATACAGCTCTGTAAGATTGTTGTCTTGTTTCTTACATGTCCGGAACTACGTCCACAGTAAAAACACAACGAGAAGATCAAGTGCAAGGTGGGAACGAGGAGCTCTTACACCACAGCGAGGGAGAGAGAAGGAGAGAGTTTAAGTACGTGACTGGTGTACCTTGAGAATCGGTGCCCCTTGGACCGGTACATCCTCGTCTGAGAATGAAAATTGTCGAACGACGACGACGACGACGAGGATGACGAGGATAACGACGCCGACGCGGTTAAAAACAAGCGGGACGATCTGCGAGAGGACGAGTACAGTTATAACTCTCTTTGCTCGTGCGGTGTGATCCTTCCGGAATCAAGACTAAGCCGACGGGGACAAAACTCTCCTGCTGGGAGGGTTCAGAGTTCGTGTGAGCTCTTCTCTACATCGTCTAAACACAACACCGGCATAAAACAGTTATGGATTCAACGGAGTGGGTTATTAATTTCGTAATTTGCTTCAACTAACGCACGCTTCATCAGTGCCGCATAAAACAGACAATAGAATTTTATCTATGCGTGCTGCAGTTACGTACGTTATCTATAAATATGAAGATCGGGAAGGAAGAATTGTGATGCACATATAAAATTTTGAAAAAGGAGAAAAAAACAACAGCTAACTATTAGATGTTTTCGTAGTGAAATATTTTGTGCAGTTGAGCTCGTTCGTCGAAACGTTCTTGATATTTGAAAAATTCTTGCCCGCGAGACAAACTCATACGGTGAAAAATAATTGGGTAGATATGGTAATAAATTTGTTGAGTTAACTAATTAATTAGTCAGACCAATAAGGAGACGCTGCTGCGCTACGAAGCGACAAGTAAACGTGCCGGAGAAAGGGTCGAGGTGTTTTTTGATATAATGGATTGAGTATCAACGGGAAATATGTGGAAAGTGATTCAGATTTACAAGATTATGGTAGGAAAGAGGCAGAATTGTTATTTAGGGAATTTTTGGAACAGCCGACAAAATCGGTGATGTTTTATGAAGCACCTTCTCTCAAAATTTGAGCTTTATCTGCCGAATAGTTCAGGAAAAAATAGGTCTCGAAATTTCGAGCTGCGATGAAGAAAGTGCTGCTGTTTCTATAGTGAAATCAATGGAAAGAACAGAGACGATTTTTTAAATTCAATATCACTACGTTTCATTGAGTTTGAGATGAACCAATGAAAATATAGTACTGAAGTTCAAGTATTTATTTTCATTGCTGAAGATATTCGTGAATCACACTCAGATCAATTGCGATAATATAGTCAACTATAAAGTGACAACTATTCATTTTTAGTCCATCCAACTATTTTCATAATTTTCATGACGGTAACTATGAAAATAATTATGGTAACTATTTAGAAGTTATCGTGACTTTTTGAGAATTGTGGCAATTATAAAAAATGAGTTGTACGAATTAAAAATGAATATTTGTCACGTTGTAATTACCAATACCATAATTTTCTCTCGGTCCATTGAAATACTTTCTCTCGGTGTGCCAATGAAAAAAATTGCTTTTTGTTACCAGCTTCGGTCCCTTAACGCACATTCTTCTTTTTGCCGTAATATCGTGCTGGTTGCGAAATATGACGTTCCGAGATGCCATTAAATTCTCGCAAATACATTTAAATCTTCTTACCGCGATTTATACCTTTCACGGTGTGGCTTCTACGCGGCAGTGTCTGTTGCGCGTCCGCCCCCAGCCTTCGTGAATATACCGCGAAATTAAAAATCCGTGACACGAGCAACCGTCATTGAGCCAATTCCACTGTAAATTAACGAAGGACAAATCACCTTTAATTATTTTCAATAATAATAATAACCGTTAAAGCCTAAGTAAGGCATGCAATTTTTATAAAACTTTTTTCCTGTCAACGAAAGAAGAAAACCCTTTTTTTTTTTACCAAGTCCACCGTCTTAACCCACATTTTACATTTTGTCGTAACATCGCGCTCCTTGCGAAATAACGCCTTCCAAGATGTCCTTAAAATCTGGAAAATACTTTCGAATCGTCTCACCGCTATTTATACCTTTACCGGAATGGCTAGTAGACGTTAATTTCACTGGCTCGTGTCTATTGTGCATCAGCCCTTTGCTTTAATGCATACACTATGGAATTTAAATTCCATACCATGAGCAGTTTTTAATATATTTTATATATATTTTTAATAATAATAATCGTTCGCGATTATTTAGGGCTTGCAATATTTACACGAACCTATTCCTGTCATCGAAAGAAAAAAAAAAAGGCAATTTTTTCACCAAATCCGGTGTCTTAACCCACATTTTTCATATTGCCATAGCATCGCGCTCTTCGCGAAATTTCACATGCCAAGATGCCATTAAAATTTCGAAAATACTTTGGAATCTTCTTACCGCGATTTATACCTTCAGCGGAGTGGCTAGTGGACGTCAGTGTCGCTGTCCTGTGTCTATTGTGCGTCAGCCCTTAGCCTTTATGCATATGCCGTGGAATTTAAACTACAAGATATGAGGAGTCGTCGCTGAGGCAATTCCGCGTGTATTGCTTGACCAGAAGTAGCTCTCTCGGTCTTGGCAGATGCATGTGCACTTCACCACCCACGTAGCTTACGAGTTTCTTGCCGTGGAAAGGAGGCGAAGTGCTGGCCGCACTCGCACTCTGCGATCCTTTTCATCCTTTTCAAATGAGCGATTCAAAGCTCTACTGGCGGCGTTGCTGCTGTTGCTGTTGCTGCTGGAGCAAGAAAGCAAGAAAGAAAGAGAGAGAGAGATGGAGAGAAAGGAAAGAGGTAAATTCTGAGGTTCACGGCGCACATCTACTCGTATGATATATGCGCCTGCTCCTCGTTGCAGCGCAGAGAACTGCTTGCGCTATAGACAAACTCCCTCGCGCGCTTCCTCGCGACTATCGTGAGCGAGCCCCTCTCTGCTCTCCTTGAGCCCGACGTGTGTGGTCCTCCAAGTTGATTCTCTTCTCTCGCTGCTGCTGCTGTGTATCCCGGAGTTCCGCATTGAAATTTTGTAACTGCGTCTCTTTCACCCCATTTCACATTCACATCAATTGTGTCGAGAGAGTCATAAGAAAAAAAAAAAGAAAAAAAAAACGGTGGAAAAAACAACCTAAATAGCCACTATCGAAATCTCCTTCAAGAATTGCAGGCGGAAATATATGCAAACCCTCATTCCAGTAAACTTTCTCATCCGTAACTTCTTAATATTCGTTAAATGAATTCACATACTGTGGATTCATGTGTGTGTGTGTGCGTGTGTGTTCGATAGTTTGAATTCATGCTATATATGCATCACTCGAAGTCGATTATAGTATGCACGCGGTGCCGTTTCATTCCACAATTGGCCTTTCTATGCGGCTGTCGGGGCTTGAAGATATCTTGGCACTAAACAAGTTAACCGCGAGTGCGGGGCGTACGAAATCCGAAAGTGCCAGTCGTTCGGAGCGCCTATGTACGTATGTAGATATTCATATATATACAGAAATATATGTATAGGTATGAGATACAAACCAGAGTCTCGTTCTCGCCCATGAGCCGTGAAGAAGCTAGGCGGCTCAGCAAAACCCCTGACGCTGTGCGTTACATTCGTATGGTGATCGTATAGCGACTGCAGCCGGCACTTTCAGTGTCGTTACGCCGAGCGAAGCAAAAGAGCCGCACGCCTCCCTTCCATCTATATGTATTCTCCGTGTTGGTTGCTCTCGGATGCACTCGATGCACTCGGTGATGCTGATGTTGTGCTGTTGCTCAAACAGCTCTCGAAAACGATGCTGCTGCTGCTGCCGCTGCTGCTGGCGAGGCTGAGGAAAGAGCGTTAACTCTGAGAGGGAACGCGGTATATAGTTGGCGGCAGCTCTACGATACTCCAATCTCCGCGGCATTGACGACATAATGTATGCGTAGTTATAATGTGCAGTTGGTGGAATTGGTATGTGTGTATGTATGTATGTATGTATCTGTTCAACAAGTGTTCTTTGTCAGTTCAATGACAGGACATCGTTCCTGCAGGATGCCACTCTACACAAACTAGATTCTACACGGATAATTTTACACGTCATCAACATAACACAGCAAGTGTCTCTGCAGGATCGAGTCTTGACGATGAGATTGTACATCGTTCCTGGAGGACGCGAGTCTACGTCGATTGGAATCTTCGCACGTAATTATACACGGCAACAATTTGACACAATTCAAAACGATTTGTACCATCGATTTTTTATTATAAGACTCTGAGTCGTTAACACAGGATGCAACTCTACACAGAGTAGATTCTAATCGGATTATTTTACAGAGCATCAACCGAGCGGAACAAAAGTCTTCACGGCAGCAACTCTCGACAATAATACTTCACATCGTTTCTACAAAATACAAAACTACATGGAATAGATTCTACAAAGGCAATTGTACGGATGCAACTGTATATAAACTAGATTTTACACGGGTAATTTAGTGCCAAAATCTATACGAAAAATATCTACCACTTGGGGTAGCAAACAACTTAACGAATTCGCTCACCCGAAGTCTTTGTAATCAAGTTGCTAAGGGTAACGTCTACGAGGAAAGAGATAAGAGGAACAAGAGGAAACTCGAGGAGAAGCAAAAGCAGAAACAGAATAAAAAGAAGCATCTATAACCCCCGCGGGGACTGAAGTGATCTGGGAAAATTCACAGCGAGTATTCTTAAATACCAGTAGCAGTAAAATCTGCCAAACTACATACATCTGAGCGACGCAGAAAAAAATATCACATGTGATTTCGCAGCTTCGGTGAAGTGCGACGTCGGCGAAGCCTACGAGGAAAGAGATAAAAGGAACGAGAGGAAACTCGAGGAGAAGCAAAAGCAGAAACAGAATAAAAAGAAGCATCTATAACCCCCGCGGGGACTTAAGTGATCTGGGAAAATTCACAGCGAGTATTCTTAAATACCAGTAGCAGTAAAATCTGCCAAACTACATACATCTGAGCGACGCAGAAAAAAATATCACATGTGATTTCGCAGCTTCGGTGAAGTGCGACGTCGGCGAGGCCTACGAGGAAAGAGATAAGAGGAACGAGAGGAAACTCGAGGAGAAGCAAAAGCAGAAACAGAATAAAAAGAAGCATCTATAACGCCCGCGGGGACTAAAGTGATCTGGGAAAATTCACAGCGAGTATTCTTAAATACCAGTAGCAGTAAAATCTGCCAAACTACATACATCTGAGCGACGGTGAAAAAAATATCACATATGATTTCGCAGCTTCGGTGAAGTGCGACGTCGGCGAAGCCTACGAGGAAAGAGATAAAAGGAACGAGAGGAAACTCGAGGAGAAGCAAAAGCAGAAACAGAATAAAAAGAAGCATCTATAACCCCCGCGGGGACTGAAGTGATCTGGGAAAATTCACAGCGAGTATTCTTAAATACCAGTAGCAGTAAAATCTGCCAAACTACATACATCTGAGCGACGCAGAAAAAAATATCACATGTGATTTCGCAGCTTCGGTGAAGTGCGACGTCGGCGAGGCCTACGAGGAAAGAGATAAGAGGAACGAGAGGAAACTCGAGGAGAAGCCAAAGAAGAAGCAGGAGAAAAAGAAGAAGGATGTATAACCCCCGCGGGGACTGAAGTGATCGCGCCGCGCGCAAGGGCGTACGTGGAAGTAGCGATTTCTTCGTTGGCCAACCTGCAATTTGCTTGTCCTGCGTGTTCCGTTTCTCTCTCGAACGCCGCCACCAGCTTTTCGCTCGGCGACCGGCTCGATTCTCTCTGTATCGCATATATGTATGCATATGCACTGGAGAGGAGAGTCAAGGCATTTGCCGACGTCTCAAAGAAGGAGTTGTTGCCGCTGCCGCACGCTTTCTTCCTCCCGCGGTGATTCTAAGCCGGATCACTGCCGAGCAAATTCCTGCGTGAACATAAGTCCAGTGAGTGTGCAAGGAGGCGAGCACGGCAGTTAGCCAGCGCGCACACGAGCATACGGGATAAAGATATATTCAGGGCTCCTCGGTTGGGATATCTTTGAGAAGCGATGACAAGACTGCGTGTCTTTATACCGCATATATTACCTACTGAAACGCTCTAACCTACACTGTCTTCTCTTTTATTTCGTACGGAAACCGCGACGTGTGGATTAACTTTTATGGGAGAAACAATAATCACTCTGAGAGCTTCCGCAAAACGACATACCGCTCGCTCGGCTTTTACTTAACTGGTCTACAGTCGTGTGTTATGTGTGTGTGTGTGTGAGGAGGACGACGACCGAGGTAGAGCATGTGGAGAGCTCTACAGCTAATTACAATGCAGGCATAGTCGGCAAAAAATCTGCAACATACTAAGAATAATGGCCAGTTGGGAGGTGCCACTTTTAAACGCTTGGGGCTTAGTTGCTGCACACATCATGTTTATTACTGCAACTATAGACGCTTTTTTATCCTTCACCTTTTCTAGTTTATTGAGGTAGGATTTTCTAAATATCCGATTTTTTAAAATCAATAGATAAATGGGTTTTCTAGCTTTTCATTACATTTTTCTGAAATTGATGAGTACTTCCGGTTTTCGATAATTCCCACCAACATTTTAATATTTTCCCCCGGTTAAACGAGAATTTTCGGTTTTGTTTTGTTGTTTTCTTAATATTTATTTATAAATTTACACCACAGAAATTTTACAGTTCTTTGGTATATTGTTTGGAGTTTTCAACACAAACGTGAAACGAAAAATTCTCAGGATAACCTGTTATGGAATAAATAAATAGAGTTTAAAAAAAGATGGGAGATTTTTATCCATAAACTTGGCAATTTAATTGAATGTACAATTGTGATATAAAATTTAAGGGAATCATTAAAATAACTACCAAAACAAATTTGAACATCGCACTTGTATATTAAATTTAGTATAACAGTTTATGAATAAAAACTTCCACTACATGCACATTAAATTTCAAGAAGATTGTTTTTCACAGGGTAAATAAATAAATGCCATAGAATGTTTTGCCCGTTAGCGCCATAAGCTAAAATGGAGTGACTTAAGGAACGTAGCCCCAACTCTGATTACTTACACGCATAATCCTTAAGAACTTTACCGTGTTTACTTAGTTTCTCGCAATTTAACCGAGAATGCATTTCCTTATTCTGGCAATCTTTTGTGAAAGTGATGCAATAAGACGAGACGACTTTAATACGCAGCACGAAGATCGTATAGTCGTTGCCGAGAGAGTCTTTAGGAGACCCTAGACCGCGATAACGTGCGCACGGAGTCGGGATACCGCGAGACGGTACCGTTGCGGTCGCTAACACGGCGACGACGAGATAAATACGCCGGCCACCGCGACTTCTTCATCCCGCGGCGCCCAGTCACAGCGACCACAGAAAACTTTCCACGGTTAATTTTACCATGATTATCGGCTCGTCAGTACCGCCCCCTCTCTTCCGATCGAACACCCTGATGTGATTCATCATTTCACGATCTCGAAGAATTTCTCTTATGTGGGAGACTCAGAGTCATCTTCATGCGCTGAGATTTGAAGAAAATTACCGTATCTCCACTACAAGTGGCCATAAATTTCTAGTACAAGGAAACCAAGATTAATACTCTGAGAAATATTCGTATGAAAATTAACAAATTACGCACGGTTACGGAAATTGAGAGACAAAAGTCTATCAACCGCACCTGCTATCGAATATTCGTTAGATTTGTTTTTCGTGATAAAATCACGGTTTTTAGCTATCATTTTGAGAGCACCGTTGAGAAACGTGTCAGTGATCAGTAATTAACCGTTCAATTAATTTTCTTAGGCATGATTTTCGCAACTTTGCAAAAATACTGCACACTCATATTTTGCAGCGGCGCTGGTAAATTTTTCACCTAATCCTTCTTTGCAGGCGCAGTTTACTAATGATTTGAATCGTCGCAATGCGAAGTATCAGAAAACTCTTCATTGCAGTTGACGTTTCTGAACTTGGCGAAATTTTCATTAACTCGTATTCTGCAAAACATTGATATCTTCATTCAGTGGAAATTCCTCATTTTGTCAGTAGAGGGGCTGGTGTGTTGTCAGTTTTTTAAATTTGCACAAATGATCTGGAATGCAGCTGAGATTTCTAACACTAACCAAATTTGTCTCAGAGCATTGACATATCCATCCAGTAAAAATTTTCCATATATTCCGTAGTGACACTTGTTGTCCTCATTAGTTTTTACTAGCTGATGATTCTGAACTTGACGAAATTTTCATTAACTTGGAATCTGCAAAACATAGATATCTTCATTCAGTGAAAATTCTTCATCTTGTCAGTAGAGGGACTGGTGAGTTGTCAGTTTTTGAAATGTACACAAATGATCTTGAATGCAACTAAGGCTTCTGACGTTAACCAAATTGGTCTCAGAACATTGACATATCCATCCAGTAAAAATTTTCCATATATTCAGTAGCGACACTTGATACCCTCGTCAGTTTTTACCATATGGCCTGAAAATTTTCACCTGACCCTTCTCTGGAGGCGCGGTTCACAGAAGGTTCAAATTGTCGCGGTACGAAGAATTAGAAAACTCTCCATTGCGGCTTAGGTCTCTGAAGTTAGCGTTGGGCGTGTAGAGTATGTAAAAGGGATGAAGGGGGGGTGGTGGTGGAGGGGACGGCGCTATGGCTGGATGGCTGACATGGCGCAGAGTCCAGGAAGTACGACAGTACCGTGCGGGAATTTGAATGCAAATTTATCGCCGCGCCTGGCTCATAAATACTGTAGTAGTCACAAACGTTGAATAGCACCTGTGTATACACACGTTCGAGCACTTGGGGTGGTGTAGAAGACAGAATAATGATTGCCATGGCATGTGTGCGGTTCTTTGGCTTATTCGTCGTCGTTGTGACGATCCTCTTGACGCTAAATGTCCTCCAGGCCCCTTTTATATCCCTATCCATATGTAAGATCCTTACAGTAAGCTCGAAGAGGAAAGTTCGCTCGGGGTTTGGACGGTGCGGCCCGTAATTCCACCGACGGATTGACGCGAACGAGTCGTAAAGCGAGGATCGATTATCACTCGCCCGTAATTCTCTCGATAAATCAATCGTGGCGATCGCGACCCAAGTCCCGCTCCTCCTCGTGAGTCGTTCGCTCATCTCACGTGTGGACCTCTGTACTCTCCTCTCTCCCTCTCGAGAAATCGATTATCCCGGCGTCGCTGAACCCTCTTCGTTCCTCGCTGTGACTCGGACAATTTGCCCCGCTCGACTCTTCTTGTGAGGTCTCGACTCGTATTCTGCACAATGTAGAGATCCAAGTGTCTTACCGAGTGTGTAGTTTTGTAGCATTCCGCAGTCACTTTCAACACATTCACCATGCTCTTTCAATGGACTGTGGCTTTCTCATAGAGCAAGATTTGTCATCATGATCTTATCGCTCTATATCACTGCAATTTTGTAGTGATGGAAAAAGTGGATAAGACAAAAAAAAGGTGCATAGTCTTGCGAATATCAGTTGTCACTTAATAATTGACTCACCTCTCATCATTACACATCTTGGACTGAAGAAAATCTCTAGTTTTTCCAATATTCATATTAATTTACATTAATTATTAGGCCAACGAAATTTTATCGGTCACTCGACCGAATCAGCTCAAATTTTAATGTTACGTAGAACACTGTCCAATCTTCACTTGATACAAACTTTGTAGCAATCGCTTAACGGACTCCATTTTAAGAAAATTTTTAAAATCTTGCAAAATGTCCGGCAACGCTGCGACTCGATGAAATTTTCAGCTGTTGGGAAAAAAATTGAACAAAGCAAGGAAATTTTTACCGCAACTCAAAGAAAACTGTAGTAACCATAATTTTTAACAAAACACACTTTTGAAGACAGTGCACTTTTGAAACATTTCATTCGCTTTTTGGAGCTCCAAAAATTTGACTGTAATTGTACCTATCTCGAATCCCATTATTGGGTTTTAACCAATTACCCAATCTACATAATTGATTGGACAGGTTATTAACGTAATTAGCAATTTGACTTTTTTCTTGCACTCATATCACATCGACAAATAACCAGGTTCATGCCTCACGATTTTTTTCATCTCTTTTTTTCCTGCTGCAATTTTGTAATATCATAAACGCTTGTTTCCTTGAATTCGGCAAGCGAAAAATGACTATATTATATCCAGAGGCGAAACGTCAAGTGCGGTGGTTAAAATTATTCAGGAACTGGTTAAAAATCGACCACGGATTGACGTGCCTA
Source organism: Clistopyga incitator (assembly GCA_947507545.1). Taxonomy (NCBI): domain Eukaryota; kingdom Metazoa; phylum Arthropoda; class Insecta; order Hymenoptera; family Ichneumonidae; genus Clistopyga; species Clistopyga incitator. The sequence continues at coordinate 6,816,889 of OX382177.1, forward strand.
TTGACGGTGACGCGTAAATCCTTGAGTTACTTCAAAGGATGCCCCGCGGGTAGTAATAAGAAATTGCACGCGACGATAACGAGAGCAACTCGTTACTTTCCGAGGAAAGAAGAAGAGGAGAGATGCGAGTGAGGGCAGAAGCACATTCAGCTACTGTCCTGCTACAAATACTGTTGCCGACTCCAAGTTGGTGGTCTCTGTTAACTGAGCGTCGTGCATGCAACACGCACACGTTATACAGTAGTTACTACATGAACGTAGGTATTTGTACCCGATTGACAGTCGAAGCTGTGCCGGCGGAGTAACAACTCTTCAGCAAGAGTTGAGCGGGTCGCAGTCAAGTCAGCATTACAATAATTTGCCTTCGCTCTTATGCGAGACATACACAAAGTTACCGGCGCACCCGCGGATAAGCTAATGACCCGGTGACACGTGCGTGACACGCCAAATCCGCATATATCTTCTTTCTATTTTCTGCATAATAATTTACTGCACTCACGAAAAGATTGGCAAGGCTTAACCGAATGCGACTGAAAGGTGGTGTCATATATTTTTAATTAACTAATTTCTGTCAGCAGGCCTTTAACCATCATATTAACACATTGATTTTTTGGTGAATCATTGGTCTTTTTTTAAAATAAGATAATCTTTGATAAGAATGTTTGTAAGTTTATGCATAAATTGGTAAATTGAGTTTGATGTTGTTAATATAAAAATTGAAGGACTTTTGGCGTTTCTATGATATACATTAATATGGTGTAATTTTAGATTGCATTTGTATGTTTAATTTATGATGACGTTTAATTAGCAAATTTTTGTCACTATTGGGATTTTAATTATGCCATTATTCTCAAAGATGCCAATTTTTTTGTTGTAAATAATTCGAATACGACCATTAGTCCAAACATCTGAAAATGTTTATGCACTAATTTCATGCTGTGCTTATTATTGTATTTCAATTGTTGTATTGTATTACAATTTTAAGCATAGCTGCTCAGCTGTTTATTGATATTTCTTAATGAATTTTTTTTTTTCATCTAGTTCCAATAATAAAGAATAACATATTTTTATTCGAAAAAAAATAAACTTTTAAATCTGTTTTAAAAAATTCGAGTAAAAACGACCGTTTACTTGACCTTCCCCCTTAAGGGAGTCGGTGCAGACTCACAGTCGTATTATGAACTCGCAAGGGGCAAGGAACCGGATGTGTCTGTCTACTAGGGGAGACGATGCGCTTGTTACTGGTGCACCAAGCTCATTTCTTCGTTATTAACAGAACATCCTGCCGATAACGAAATTATTGGCTATCAGCCAAGTTTAGGTCTGCTTACGAAAGTAAAAGAGACAAGCGATCACATAACGCGAGAGTCGATTCTGAAGACAACTTTATTTAATTTTTTTTTCATCATCTATATTTAAACGAAAGTGGAGCTGACGTGGGCATGTTTTATGGACTTGCAAACTCATTTATAAATGTCGTAAATTTGAGACTTACTATCGATGACATTAAACTGTACTCAATAATTTTAATGTGATATTTAAGTACTGAACAATTATAGGCAAAAATTAATACTTTTTTTCGTCATATATTCATGTTTGGTTCATTTTTATTCGATCAAAAAATGTATAAGAAATTGTTGGTTTACAATTTTGTTTTAATACCTGTGATTATGTAAATGGGATATTTGGTTTTCGTTTTTCTCGGTGAACGATAAATACATACCGATATATCATGGTAGACAACAATTGAGCATTTACAACTATCAATTGTTAGTTCATGTCATTATTTTGTTGTTCACAACGAGTGAAAAAAAGGTTGTAGTGATAGAAAAAGTGAATGAGACACAAAAAAGTTGCATAGTCCAGCAAGTATCAGTTGTCACTTAACAGCTGTCACGCCTTTCACCATTACACATCTTGCACTTAAGAAAATCTTTAATTTTTTTCAATATTCATATTAACATACATTAATTATTGAGCCTACAAAATTTTATAGTCAATGCGAAAGCCCTGAAAAATCTAATATACGTACAATAATCAATCATGAAAATTTTTTTTTAGATAAGAAAAGAAGTAATTTCCACGAGGTGACCAACCCTGATCTCCAGTGACCGTTTATTGCATGACTGAATGTGACTGACCGCATCGATATCGAATCTTCCGAGAGTTGCACACTCGTTATTACTCAATGTGACATTTGGGCGAAGAAAATGTCGGGTCTGCGCGGGCCGTTTAATTACAAACCCGAGCGAGTTGAGAGAGTCTCTCGAGTGAAGCGGGGTTCGTACCCTCCTCTTTCGTTCGTTGCCCGTACAGCAGTCAAGTTAGTATTCCCGAGGCATAATTATCGCGATTCTTATCGAGATCAGCTCGGCTCTTTGGTCCGCAAGCGGCCTGCGGCGGCTTTTAATTCAACCGCAAATTTTACCCCTCCTCCTTCTCTTCTCATATATCAACGTGTTCTTCCCACAATAATTAAAAAGATATATATTGATTTTGGCATTAAGAAGAGGGACCAGAGATTAGAGGTTAAAAAGGTGTAGGATAAGTAGTTGTTCGCCGATGAAATTTCGCGATTATTTCTCAGCGTCGGGAATTGACCCTGGACGGGACGGGGGGGACGGGGAGGGGACCAATCCTGAATTCCCTTTCTCAGCTTAGTCTCATAGTGCAATAGTGCAACAGAGCAACAGTTTATTCTTACAATGGAATCTGGGCCAGGTCCTGTTGGTTCTCTCGAACTCTCACGTTGGTATATAGCACAACGGAATCCACTGTGGCAACTTGGGTATAGCCACGTTTGCTGTCGCTGCAGAATGCGCTATCGTATCGTGCCGTAATCGCGTCAAGAGACACGCCGCCGTTCGCCGACCGTCTACGCTCGGCGGTCATGCTTCGCTAGACCGAGTGAGACCCGGGCGCAAATTGTTGTCGTATCTCTTCGTCTCTTTGTCTATGATGATGCGAATCAGCTGCGATACTCGGATCCTTAAAATCCTCACACACGAGAATCCATTCGATTCGCTCGCTTGCTCTCCGGCAAATGTACGAATAACTTTGTAATTAGATACTCAAGTATCTTGATATGGTCTCATCGGATGTGCCGATGAGAGTTGTTTGCCAAGTGCTAGAGGAGACATGCCGCGGGTTAGCCACTTTCTTTGATCTTTCCAGCTCATGGAACCTACATTCGATCAATGCGAGGCTTTCTCGCGTTTCCTGGAGTCAACCAGACCGAAATTCAATCGCGTGGCAATTAAAAATACCATTTAACAAGCTCAAGGAAAACTTCATAGCATTTTTTTCAATTTATTGAATTGATCATTCAATTATTGTACAATTCTATTTTTATGAACTTCAAGTGGAGGAGCATTTCAAGAGACAATTATGGTGCTCAACATAAAGAAGGAAATTTGTGTCATTTAATTGAAAACAATTATTGTACAATTTAATTTTTATGATTTTCCAGTGGAGGAGCATTTTAGGAGATAATTATGTGGCTAAACATAAAGAGAAAAATTTGTGTTATTGAATTGCAAACGATTATTGTTCTACCGTGGCATTTTAATGTCATGGTTTATTTGATGAAATGATGATGGTTTATTAAAAGTGACATTTCTGATGATTGATTGCAGACAAACGAGTGTACCATTCCCGATGGTTGGCCACTGACCCTCGCAGGCAAGGGACTTGTTGTCCAACTCGGCGAACTGGAAGCCTCGACTCTGAGACACGGGGAATGTTACCTCTGTGTGCGAAAGACATCCAGCCAGCAGAGCATCAGCTGTACCAACAACAGTCTCGTCATCGAGGGGGCTAATCGCGGTCCTCCAATCGGGGACAACGCACAAGGAAGTGATATTGTTGAGGTACGACGTTAAAAACACGACATTTTCACGGTATGGAAGTTAGCAACGTTGCTACAATGGAGTCATTATCAAACTGTTTGTCCTGAGAGTCAGATGTCGAAAATTGTGAACCTCTCAATTATCTCTGTTAGTTCAATTTTTTTTTCTGCTTGCTGTAACATCAGAGATAATGGCCCAAACAATTTTGTCTATATCCGTAATGTTTGTAGTACAAATAACAAATACTGTAAAATATTTACATTTCATTATTTAAGGAATGAGGCTTAATTGAAAATACTAATAAATTGTATTTTGATAATTGAGAGTCGTATTAAATGAAATGTGAAAAAGATCTCCTCTATATCAAAAACAAAGTAACACAAAATCCTGAATTGCTGGAGATTAATCATTCAAGAAATAATGAGAGATTGAAAATAGAGATGACTGTTTATTTAATGATTGCAAACTGCAAAAAGATGTATTATTCTTGCATGATAATTCATGGTTTTTGATATTTAATTATGATTATTCAATCATGAAAGTATAAATACTGGTTTATTAAATGAATGCCTCGATTAAAAAAGTTAAGAACGATAGATCTAAAAAATGATGGTGATTGAAGTGCTGATATTTATTAGCCGATCTCAATGTCACTGTCCGATGTAATTTAGCATCGATCGTTTTCTTCGGGTTATTGAACGGGTGATGAAATGCAAGGAGAGAACGATTAATCTTAGTGTAAATAGCCAGAACGTAAAAGCAACTAATGCCTCGTTTAATTTGCAGATAGCTGTGGTGTGGCGGACGTCGATGCGGTCCCCAGGGATCCTCGGTTGGGACCGCGAGGACGAGTTCATGGACTGGCGGGACCCAACACGAAAATCGATAGCAGATAGAGGATCTTCGAGTGCGAGAGTCGCACCGGAAACAACCTCGTCAGGAATTGTCGGAACGGGTCAACGGACCGAGTCGAAATCAAGAGTGAGGCGAAGATCCCGCGAGGAATCGGGCCGTTGTAGATCGGCTGGAAGCAGCCAAGATCGAGAGAGCGCTGGTGCGAAACCAGCCTGCCCTCTTAAGGAAAGGCTCGAGTGCCCTTCGAGTCGCTGGACTAACGAACAGCACAATCAGGATCTGGATCAGGATGCTCCGAAGCATCCAAAGACGACGGATTCGGAAATTACGCTTTCACGAGAAGAATTGACGAACCAGAAGATCCTGAGAAACGAGCATTCGGCGCTGGAAGCGGAATCTCCTCTCCCCGAAGATCGAACCAAAAATAATTCAAAACTAGCCACTGGAAAAATCACCTCGATGAGTCTCGACAAATGGAAGGAAGTGAATTCAGCGTGCGCCTCTTCAGGAACGACTGACACCTCCAGCAGACGACTTAAGATCGAAGATCTCGAGAGTCCGACTTCCCTCGAAAGAGCGATTAACGGAAAATGCGGTGGTGGTGACGACTGTAGTGCTGGTGGCTGTGGTGGTGATGGTGTTTGTGTTGACGGTGGTGCCGGCACAACGACAATGTACAATTGTTGGACTAAATCGTCTTCGGCATCGTCGGGTTTCTATTCAACTACGAGTGGTGGTAACGAGTCGGAGACGAGTACAAGCAGTGTTTCGCAGAGCGTCGAAATGTTGTTGCTTCGCGACGAGATGACCGACAACGACGAGGAACTAACGGATCTCATTGGATCGCTTCTCGTCAGCGTTGAACGAAAAATCGAGAGAGTCAATATCGAGGACCTCGTTTTTCCCTGTCCGTCGTGTAGAAACATTGACACCGAGGACTCTCTTCTCGGTTGCAAATGCGCGATTGAAGAATGCGAGTGTCGGGCTCCCGATGGCCAGCAATGCAATTGCGGAATTGCCGCCAACTCCGCTTGGAGAAACAACGAAGCCAGGAGCTTCGAGGTCGCGGGGATCAAACACATCGACAGCGACGACGAGGAAGAAGTTCGCATGGGCTTCGGTGAGTTTCCCTTCTGAACATAATTTCACGCATACCTTTTTTGAAGTTCATTTTACATAGACGCTTTTGTCGGAAAAATGTGACTTTTAGTTGTTTTGTGAAGAAATTTTACTCAAACTTCCTGCCCGAAAATGTTTTTGCTAATTCCTATCATAGATTAAATTTTGACAAAGTTTTTTTAAAAAGATTTTCAAGAGACAAGTTTTGGAACATTTTATGACGAAACGAATTTCGCGGACGGCAAATTATCATCTTATGCTTTTAAGGTCATTTAAAGTATCATTTTTTTCTCTCTCTCTAATTTCGCCCTTGCCAAAATTGAACAGAAACCAATGTACTATTAGAAGTGTACATACGAGTTGAACATTTTTCACAAGATCATTCATTTATATCTTCGTAATGAAGGAATGGAAAAGTTTATGGAAATGTAAATGTGATTCGTATACAAAATCATTGTTATGCTAACTGCAGATAATCTTTGGAAATTATAAGTTAACAATCTTTATAAAATGTTTATGAAACCAAAGAAGTAGTGTTTGCAATGAGTTCTGATTTCGCGAATCGTTATCCCTTCTTCTCGTGTTAACACAGAGTTTATTGGCGTTAACAAGTTTGTTCTGATTAAACTGTGGAACCAGTGCCGATGATATTGATGCTCCGCTGATGAAATATAAATTGGCCGCTGCGGACAATCGAGTGAATAAAAACAGGCTCAACGAATTACACGGCTCGTTAACCAAACTGCGTGCTCGAACGTTGAAACGAACCAACGATAGTGGTACCACGAGTTCTTGTTCTCGTGGGTATCGAGCGATTTGAAAATAAAATAAAAAAGCGGTCGACGAGTTGAGAACAGAAGAAAATAATAGAACGGATGGCGGTCCGAAGGCTCATATCCGGCGATTAGCCGGAAATTTATATCTTCTCTCTGTAGTTATCTCTTTGTTGGTGTTGTACCAATGTGTGCCCTTTGTTGTTGCCTCGCGAGTATATTTCGAGGGCCAACGAACAAGACAAAACGAAGCCTGGTGCAATAATCCTTCTTCGACTACCGAGCCACTAAATTAATCGTTAACCTTACTCTCCCTCTCTCTCTCTTTCTCTCTTTCTCTCTTTTTCTACTTCTTACTCCATTGCTGCTGCTGATTTATCGAGTCGACCGTTCGAACGAGCTCGCCAACCCAGTCTGCCTTACAATATCTTTCGTTCAATAGTATGTCCCCTGTAGATGTGTATGTGTATTATTGTATGTGTACACCGAACGAGGTACCTACTCTCCTGACTAATTGAAATTGTCGTGAAGGCTTGCGGTACAGTCTATACTATATGCTCCGGCAATTATTCTTTCCCTCGTATCACATTTCCGAGAGACATTTCGAGCTGCGAGCGCATGGTCCCGATTGCCATTTGTCGGCTATTCGGAGTCCTTTTTTTATTTCTCTTTCAATTTATCTCCTTTTGCTTCGTCACGTCCGCTCGAGGCGCTTCATTCACACCTCTCACCCTTTGGATTGCATTCTGCAATATACGTATTCAACGTATCGCCCGACGAAAGTGTCAAATGTTTTCAGGTCAAGTCCTTAGGCTCACTTTTCCTACACTTTAGAGTTAGACACGGAAAATTGTCTCCGACGAAGACAATTGAAGTTGGCTCAGAGAATTTCACCTCTTGACATCACTTTGCGATCCTCTTACACGACGTACCTATAATTTATTCAAGACTCCATTCACTCGGACATAAAATATTAAATACCGAAACATTCAATCTCAGTAATAAGAAGAACGTATAACTGTTTATTTGGCATACAAATATTTTTTGTTTCTGTTTGGGACTAAGCCAATTAAAGTTTGTTCAACCTCATAATGATGTTTATACTCGCTGCGTTAATTTCGACATATGTGCGCCACGACGTGAGGCTTAGACAACTACGTCAAATTAGCTCAATCAAATTTACTCTTCGTCAAGTACATTAAATCAGCTCAATCAAATTTACTTTAAGCCAATTACATTGAGTAAGCTCAATCAAATTTACTTTCTGTCAACTATATCAAGTAGGCTCATTCAAACTCATATTAACTCAACCGAATTAACTCTCAAGTCACAACTTTCGAAACCGGGAAATAAGGGCCAATTAATTATTACACTACTTTGATTTTCGAGGCTATTTTGAATAGACATATATTTTTCAGTTTATCAACAATATAATAGAACACTCTAAAAAAATAACATTGAATAAAAATAATTTAGAAACGCTGTTTGGGAATTTTCCAAATGACTTTCCAATCAGTAAATGTGTACCAAATATCTCATAAATCACATATTTCGCGAGAATAATTTTGGCTCCTCTACATTGTGATATCTAACATATGTAATCATCCCAGACCAGACCGAAGCGTGTTTTTTATCACCTGCACATAATTGCCCATAAAATATATTGACCTGCACGTGCAACTTAGAAATATATAACATTTCAGCAAGTAAGCTTACCCGACACACGTTTAAACTGTGCAATAATTCCCATTAACACTTGACGTTGCTGAGTGCCAGTATAAAATGATTAAATACTCGATAATATAACTAATTTGTAACTGTCCATGTTTCAGGGACGAAGAGAAGAGCCGAACAAGTCTCCACGCCCAGAAGCATTCACGATTTACCCGATGACATATTAAACTGTGGCCTCAAACTTCCTGGTAAGTTAATCGTCTATGTTTGTATAATTAATCTTATAACTCGGGAAATACGTCGTGCCACCTTGTATACGCTTTATGCTTCTAGAAAATTCAGGAGAGTGTGAGTCCGCGTTTCTTCTCGCATCCTCGCAGCATCTTAACTTTCCCTGAGCTGCTGCAAAGTAGTAGCTCTAGTGGATTATTGGTCGCGTTGCAACGCTGACCGTACTTACAAGCTCACTCTCTGGGAAGAATATCGCACCGAGGACGCCGAGCTCGATGCCAACGACATCATAAAATTCTGTTCGAATCGTGAACGTGTCTTGCTTCCTTCGGCCCAACCCTGTCGCCTCCGGTATATACTCTCAAGACCTGATTTACGATTCGGGAAGGACCTACAGCTTCACAATGCTGTTTTACAGCGTATATTCGATGGAGCTATAAAGGCATCTGAGAAGAAAGGAGGCGGGGATTCGCGATTTTGTCATTTTTCTTCTCATCAATGGTCATATTATAGGCGCGTACTCTGAGACGTGCGGCACGTACGTTCTCGCGCACGTGAGCTCATATTCCGAGCCACGGACGATAAAAGATTCTCAGGTTCTGTCGGACCAAGGAAATATTCACGATGATATATCTCCCCTCGGGGATGAGAAAGTTTTTATATAAAAGTGCGGGTGGTGAAAGAGCATAAGACGAGTTTATGAGGCGCGGGCGGTTAAATCAAGGCCTTCGATTGAAACCCCAGAAGGATTCATCCGTGAAACTCGAGGCGATTAGCCGGCTCGCAGCTCGCCAATAAAGTCACCGCTTCTTATCGCGATTTCATGGTCTCCCGATGACAGCACTCCGACGACGGGGAATGCTAATTGTGCGTTCCTCGAATTGCGTTCTGTCGCATATTTGTCGTGCACTGTTAAGCAGAGATTCGATTCCGATAAACGCTCGAATCTCGCGAGCGGAAATCACTAAAAACGGTTTTTAAAAGCGGTCGCATGCATTTTACACAAAACGGGCTGTTAAAAATTAAATAATTTCTGCTATCGATTTTTTCACGTGTTCAAAAAACCATTACAATAATGGCAACCGCTGAGATATTCCGCACAATTTTTTTTCACTGTTTAAAAAAACAAATCCCTTTCTTTTCACCTAAAATCGATTGAGTAATTGAGTAACTCCTAACGTAAATTGATCAAATTAAGCATAGAAAATTATTATCGTGTAATTTATTTTTGGAAAACTGTTGCATACCACACTAAAAGAATGAACTTCAGTCTAAAGCAAAAGTACTGGAAGTTTTGATGCATTAACATTAACTGGTAGTAGAAAATGAACAGAAGCTTATCTTTACTATCCTCCTGTATATCTTTTTTCTCAATTACTTGAGTACAAATTGCTTATGTCAGTTTGTCGTAAACGTATTTTATCTTCAATAACTTGGTTTTAATTTGACTATAAAATCGCACCCAGCACATTTGACTGCGCAATTGTGCATTAATTTATGAACACAAATTTCCAAACATCTTCAACAGACACTTCGCGGCGAAATGTTTTAATATTTGACAGCATCTGTTGAATTACCGTTGTCAGCAAGGCTCTAATGCTAACAATCAATGGGAAATTGGCATTGATGAGGCCATAATAGAAAGAGAGTAGAACAACTCCTCCTTCATCACTGTTAATTCCCATTGATATATATAAAGCACCCTGTGGGAAAGTATATAACCGTCTGGACTTCACCCTCTCGCTAGCTTAATCGTTCCCAAGTGCGGGTATACCACAGCTGCATCGAGAGCACGTTAGCTCGTCAAGTTTAATCTCTATGTTCATCTGATTTCACTGTGCCGATTTCGAACTCGAGATCTCAGTAGCGCAACAGCCACGCTCGGGGCTTACCTTTACTTGCACAAAATACTGAGCCAATCGAACGCACTTATCGGTAATCAAATTATATTATGTATGAGAGTTCTCTTGTGAAGAGGAATGAGCCAATAACGACAAGTAGGTAGTCGGTACTTCCTTCGGTACTGAGGCTCACACCTGCAATTTGAATGTACTATATATACACACATATGTGCAGTATATACACACATGACGAATGAATACACCGGAGCGCATAATGATGCACATATCGGAAGTTTATGTGGGTGTCTGATTCGCGGTCGAGGCCGAACGTAACGTAGTATTCAGGATGCGACCCAGATCCCAGGAGTGCACGTGGAGCAGCAGCAACAGCAGCAGCCCGCGAGTTGCCGCCGACGCCGGGAGGATTTATGCCGTAGCCGATCGATAATTCCAAGAGACTCGAGTGATCGCAGATGCCCCGGCGGCTGGCGGCATGTCTTATAACCTTTCTCCTTCTCATTTGCACACTTCAAAACGATGACGATCGAACCCATCACTCCAGGGCTAACGAGCCTCGTTGATTTTTTTACCAAGTAGAGTTTTGAATGAATAAAAAAGCATTGGCTTGCTCTAGAAAGAATTTAAGGAGGTTAAAGACCCTCACGCTGATTCAATCGGTGCCTTTGAATAAGCGTTTTTATTTATTTTTTGCTGTTTCTGTTCGCGTTTTATTTTTATTTGAGATTTTCACGAGAAGATATTTGAAATCATGAAAAACGCAGAGAAACGTTGTCTGAGAAATAGACGAGGTTTTTTTATGTGCAAGCAAGCTAAAATTCATTTTTATTCTGTAGACAGTGTACAAAAAACATAGAAAAAGTGCTTCAAAATTAATTAGCGCTGACTTCACTTGTGTACAGCGCCAAAAACTACAGAAAATTATACTCTATTATCAAAAAATCTAGCAATATTAAGACAGTAGTAGTAAGGGCAGCAAATCTTCCAGCAAATTTAATGAAGTTAAAAATCATTATTAACAAGATACAATTACTTTTCAGATTGTACAAAGTTTTCTCTACGGCGAAACCAAAATTGAAGTTTATTCTACAGGCAAATTGAAGATTGGAAAAAATGTTTTAAAAAATATGAGCCACGAATTTGCTGACATAATTTAACATCTCCAGAAAATTAGATGTCAAAAAGCCCAGAAAATTGTAAGAAACCATGAAAATTTTAAACAATATATTTAGACAGCAAAAGTAAAAGCATTAGAGCATTCACTCTTCTATCTACTTGGTACGTTCATCAGCCGCAGCGGTAGCCAGTTTATACAGCAATATCCACGGTACACAGGTGCAAGTAAAGTACGTGCAATGTGTAACTAGTTGGCTCGTTCGTTCGGCATCGAAACGGAAGAAGGAGCGCGATTAATAAACGCCAGAAGGTAATAGCGGAGAGGCGCGCGGGCTCTCGTCTCACCAGGTCCAGTGTTTCTACTCGTAAATAGTAATGGGCGTCCGTTAACGCGGGGGCGTGAGACTCGCTACGGGGGCTCTCTCTATAACCGCATAGAGAAGTACGCGAGTCATAAAGAGATACAGAGCGAGAGAGAAAGAGAGAAAGAAGAAGCTTGAAGCGTCGTACAAGATAAAATGTATGAGGCATTCTCCGTCAGTTCCAAGACTTTTTAATCTTCTAAAATATAATTCATAATTGGCAACATTTCAATTCTCCTTAAAAGTATTCATTGCACATTTGATTAGATTCTTAAATCAATTTTTTAAGATTCTCATTATTGTTTATTTATTTCTATAAGTCCGAGGCAAAAAAAATTGATGATTATTTTTTTAAACTATTTTAATATTCGATGCCCATTTGGTAATTTTTCTGCAGATGCTGTAAACACTCCTGATCATTATATAAAATTAAGAGCAAAATTATCAAGATCTTTTGCAATAAACAAAAATTATTTTTGGTGCTAAAATGCGTGAGCTATGGAAATGTCTGTAAATGAATTATTTTTTAAAAGTTTCAGAGTCCAATTGATCCTTTTGTTTGCCATTTTTTCTTCGTGGTTCCTAATGAATATTGAGGTATCTCCTGATGAATAGATGACTCTTTAATGAGGTAGGACCTCACACGTTGCTTCCGCATTATTAACCTTCGCTTTTTCAACGCTACCTCTATGAGGGAGTTTGTTAATTGATTTTAGTTTCCTTGTAGAGGAAGCTTTATGAAATGCGAAAAATAATTACGAAGATAGTGTGCAAGGGTTTAATTTGCAACCTTGTTATAAATAAATAAATAAAAAATTCAATTCTCGCAAAATTTAAGTCTTCAAGAAATATAGAAGAAAAAGAAAAAGTTCATGCAATAACGTAATATCCTCGAAATCGTAAAATTTAAAACGAACCCATAATTTTATTCAATTTTCATGTAAAGTTTCCGTCCAGCAGTTACAAATTTCTTTGATTTGGAGCATCGACGGACATTTTCCAAAATCTTTAAAATTTCGTGAAAATAGAGTGCGTCTTGGAATTATTATAAAATTTTGACAAAGTATACATTGACCACTAGCCTACAGGGGGTTGAAATTTAATTTGATTCAGTCGAATAGTTCCCAAGATATGGCATTATAAATAGGCCCTTCATTGCACACATAATTACATCCCGACAATTTTCCAAAACCCTTTTTCTTGACGTTTGAATATACTGACATGGAAATCTAAACAAAAAATCACCTACGGCTCTTTCAAAGTAAATTAAAATCATGGGCAATTATGAGGAAACATCTTAGAGAAAATGTCTCAGAAAAAATATGCTTAATTGACAGAGAAGGTCTGATGTGCATTGAAAACTATGAGTCAGTGTAGGTGAACAAGTGAAGGATCGCGTCTGGAGGAACGAGACGATAACAGCAGTGGAGGCTGTGTGCGCCCTCGTGCGCCCAGAGGAAGGTATATATCGACGCATCATCGCATTATTGCTCAAGCGCTCGGAGCACTTATTCTCTCTTCTCTCCCGTTTTATTTCCCTTTCTCTCTTTCACTTCCTCCGGCTGCTAGGAGATAACTCGTGTGCAGCATATGTACTTCTCAAGTGCACATCATCGCTGATGCATATCCACCGACTGCGTACACCCTATAAGTATACGCGATGAGAGAAATATATGTGTGTGGCTATGTGCGCAGAGTGTGTTTATAATACACATCTCAGGAGGTCTGGTGAACACGGTGTTCGCCTCGCTCGCGGTTAGCTACGTTCTCCTTTATGTACATCGTACATACTTTATACCATGGGCTCGTAATCACGCGAGCACTCGTTCGTAGTTACTATATATACATATATGTATATCTGTCTATATATATATATACACATTGCTTGGCCATACCTGATTATGGTTATCGGCTGCGCAGAGACCCAAGCAATTGAACGAGCCGCGTTAGCTACGCACAAACCTACGCGCCTATATACGAGAGCTCCTACATGGATTACCACAAACTGCATCCTCTATGGGATCTATGTGTATCAGTCATGGAAAAATCGTTGGTTCTTAAGCTCGCAACTTTCCGCATCGCCCTCGTGAAACACTGCGATCTGTCTTTCTGGTGATTTCTACGCCAACACTCATCGTCTCCTATCGTGACAAAACGCACTTCCAACGCACTTTCGACGACCCTCAGCTTGACACTTTAAATGGCAAGGAGAGCATTCAGAAAAAAAAAGAAAATATCTAGTTAACGCGACTACAATCCACGCATAGGAAATCAAATTTCTTATTTGCATGTCGACCTACTAGACTTCTATTCATCTTAAATAGTTTTTTTTATTTGGAATCATATGCTTATTGAGCAGTAAATATATTTAAACTTTAGAAATATGAATATTTGGGTCGACACTTAGTTAAACAGAAAAATATATGTGTGCATTTTTTAAAGAGCAATAAAAAATGTATATATATATTTTTTATTGCTCTTTTGTATTTTTCTGTATGCATTAGAAAAACTGCTTGGCACTTAGCACTTGCCGCATAAATCAGTGCATGGCTAAGCGGTCACCTATCCAATTTATAACCGCAAATAATGGTGCCGTCTGGAAACCGCCGAAGCCACACACTAACCGCGCGATTACTGTCGATTTAAAGAAAATATAATTTTTATGTATAAATATATGCCGGGAATTAAATGAAATCGATAAATGTTGCATTTCCAGACATTCGCAGTTCATAAAATACAATTCCTTGAGCATACAAATTTAGTCGATTAAAGTAGATCTTTTCTTTGGATGAACAAAAACGTTCATTGGAATTAAATTTAGTTCTTCGTTATTAGATGTTATCAACGAAATTTTGACTTGAATAACTGAATCTATTACAGAGACATAATGTCCAATGCTTGAAGGAAATATATACATTGGCTTAAAGGAAAGTTCTAATTGGTTCTATTAAAAAATATCCAATACATGCGTTTAGTCAATTTAAGTAGATCCTTTTTCCGGAATAATACAGTATTTAGCAGCAATAAATAAAATATTTTTCAAGTGTCGCTGCACAGTGAAAGTTGCTTCAAATAAATAAATACGTTAGAAATACAGGAACTGAAATATTGAATGAAATACACATTTACGCTAGGGAAAGTAAATTTTCATTGATCAAATTAATTAAATATTGAATATATAATTTTCGTTACTATTACTAAGTTTTTTTTTCTAAATGCACAGGCCATAACTTACATTTGATACACCAGCAATCATATCAATTTTATCGTCACTTTCAATCTGAACAATCAAATCCTTGTTGTTCAAAGATCTAGTAAAAATAACCATATGCCCAGAAGAACTATCATAATCACAAGATGGTATGAGTTGGCCACAATTTTCAACAAAATTAAATTTTAACAATACTTTGCATAAATATCGGAATAATTGTCATAATTATAGAGAGAATTATACGAAATCTTACATTTATTGACTGGTGGCACCATTGATACATTTTAATAGGTTTATTTACTGCCTATGGTAATTTTAACTAGATACTTCTCTTCAGGTAAATACGCGGAAGAAATGCGGCAAAGTGCCACAAATCTCGGAAAACTTCAGTGCCTTCGTCTCCAATCCATGAAGAACTTGTCGCAGCACAAAGTGTACACGGAAATTATGTAGAGAGCGCCCGTGCAGAAACGATTACGAAGTTAGCGTGAAAGGTTAATGGAGGTTAAAATTTCCAGCAGAAGCGGAAGCCTGCGGCACATCTCGTGCCTCCGCGTACCGTCCAACTATCGTATTAATTATTCCACGTCATTATATCATTATTTATTATCACGTGCTCGTGATTTTCACGGGGATATCCTTATGTACGAGTTCGAATTAGCTCGCCAAGATGACTCTATTCGGCGCAAGGTTTAAGCTATCTCGTATAATATATAACATATTAGGTTTCTAATGTGCACGAGCGGTGCCTTTCATGTCTTCGACACTTATATATATTGCTAGTCTTATCATGTTTATCGACTCCTTATTTTAGGCTTCAGTTTTCTATTAAATTGAAGTATATTCCAAGATATATGGATCAATTTACTAATTAACGTCCAGAGATCCGGCATCCGATTTGCCTACTAAATTTACAGGATAATCAGTATGCTAACGATTGAGGTCATGCCGAATATTAGACAGCTTTCCCTTCGTATCAAGGAATCAGCTTAGGGACCTGAAACAGATCGATTTTCTATATTTTTCTCCTGGCACTTTATGTAAATAGCAATAACTCAATTGGTTACAAATATTTTCCAATTTTAAATACTATAACTGGAAGACAACGTTCTAATGGTGTGTTAATTTTTAAGAGGCATGGAAAATCGGGCAGTTTTTTTGGGGTCCAAATTTTTTTCAAAGGATCAATTTATTTTATTACAAATACAGTCAAAGTTACAAAAACTCGAAAAAAAGTTACGCCCAAGACTAAACTTTCTAAAAAAAAGAAAATCATTGAACGTGTTTCAACATTTAAAAAATTCGAAATCTCATTTCTGAATTTTTTTAATTTGTTACCATATCCAATTTAAAAAATCTACCTCACATACCGAATTTAAGAACGAAAGCGAAAATATATATACATATAAACATTTCCGTAAACAATTTATTCCACGTAGGACAGAGATTGATTTGCGCGTAAATTATACATTGGAGCTTTCTCAATTATACGATGACGAGAGGGCAATAGACACCCACAACATATAATATTGAATATATTAGGTATCGAATGCGCACGAGCGGTGCCTTTAATCTCTTCAATACTCATATACCCCGACGCTTATCACCCGCAATGATCATGCTTATCGTCGCCTTAATATTTTATTTATTTTTTGCCCACAGGCCATAATTTGTACATATATTATTCATTGGAGTTTTCTCAAGTATTTCGATGACGACGGCTATGGACACGCGTTGAGATAAACGGCAAACGTTGACGTCTGGGCTGCACCGTAGACATCCGGAAGTATCTCCAGAGCTCCAGTTGTCGGACGGTTACGGTCTCGCGTTAGAATTCATCGTGACGAGATGACGCGATTTTCCATGGTACGCCCAGAGGCCACACGAGTCTTCTGGGTGGAGTTCATAGCGAGCAGCGAGCGCCCACGAAACGACGAGACTTGTTTAACATGCATAGATATAGAACGAAGAAAAGAGAGCTCCAGTCTCTATATTTATACAAACGATCAACGCATGAGGGAATAAATCTGCGAGGGAAAGCTTTCGTTCTCCGCTGCGTGCTATACTATACCTCCCAGCTACTTTGTGATTTCAAACACGGGCTCACTTAAGTTTCATAATTGCATCAAGATTTCCAGTCGAAATTGAGTACCGGCAGAGCAGACTCTCTGTGATTGACTCACCGGTACTTGTGAGCCTGAACATTATATTAGAAGGAGCCGGGGAGTGCGCATTATGTATCGCTGACACGTATTTATGATGGAAAAGAAAAGTAAATTAAAAAGTATTTAACGCGGAAATTATATGCGAGGTGCGAGCGCTGCGTGTGGCGAATCATACCTGCGTTATCGCGGTAATGGTCGTCTGTAATCTTCATAGAGGTGCGAGTAAGAATTATCAACGATCCCGGTGGATGGCTATGATATATCTCCACGGGAGGATCTATCGAGTATCCTAGAGAAATAGATTGTGCCTGGGGCGTGGCTCCAATAGCAAGGCTAATTATGATAGAATGAAGAGCAAAGGGATGAGCAGCACTTGAGTATTCGCTCTCCAGTAAGAGAAAGGATTACGGAAATCAAATAATGTTTCATTATTTTTCAATTCACCCTGTTTATTATTTGCCAACAAATATTTCAGATTCCTTTCGGCATCTTGAGGAGTTTGGTAGCAAGGATGGAAAATTCATGAATAAAAATGTATTCAAAAAAATATTTTGCCATTTGAATAACTGTCTATAATTTTTTATTAAGGGCAGAAACACGGTTTTCAATCGTTCATTGATTTAATTCACTGCTTTTTATTCAAGAAAAATATAACGTCTTACAATGTTCTTACTCATTGTCGTTCATACCGAAATGTATTTTGAATACAATTTTATTCGAATATTCCGTACACCTGATTTTTAGATAAAATATATTGGATCAATATGGAATTATCGATAACTCCATAGATACCCTAATATTACTTGTATATACGTCATTCCCAAATATTTGAATTGGCCGCAAAATTGTGATTCGAACCCACGACCTAATGCTCTGGATTAAAGGCGAGCGCAGCTCTAGCCTCTATTCCAAAGTACCGGTTCGTTCGTTATACAGTCTTAGACACAAGTCGAATGATCTTAATTTATTTTGAAAAAAATCTCTGTTTCCAGGTTACGCGGACTCTACGGGCAGGCCCGTTCTGGAGTTCGAGCCCGATTCGGCTAACAGAAGGGAAATCTTGTGCGCCAGGGAAATCGCAGCCTACATTCTCTACCTTGTTCGATTGCGCAGGTAAGAGGAAGAAAGAACAATTAACAAGACAAGCGATCTACATTTAATCCGCAGGGCTACAAGCGACAAACTTTTGGAAGGGTATTATCTTATTGCGCACCGGACCGTCAAATACTTTGCATAAACTATAAGCCAAGTCGAATCATTGTTACTTTTCATCTTTCCTTATACTCGATAAAAAATAAATAGGAATTTTCTGTGTATACAGTAAAGTTTCCTTAAAATTGACCCTATTTTTTCTGTCTGTTTTTAATTTAACGTAAAAGTACATAATTATTGTGTTGAAAATGGTGTGGCCTCATTTTTCTCAAATTTTTAGTTCATTCGAAATCAAAAACATGTAAGATCCTTGTACAAAAAAAACTGTCAAAATCTGGTTATTGTGCCACTTACTATATAACATAAAAATTTGTCAAGTTTACACAAATGTTGTGTTTCTTTTTAAATTTGACTGAAAGATCCGTGAGATACACAGCTAATTAAAGTATATAAAACATTTATCGATACTTTGATACTTTGATTGATGTTGATAGTGCATTTCTGATTTCAGTAACAACAGAACAAAAGACGATTGGACGTTGCTGGTAAACGGTGGTAGCGCCGAAGACTTGGAAATTCTCGACAGAGCACTAGTGTTACTAGGAGAAAAGTTCAGCGTTCATCGAGTGCTTATCCTGCGCACGGCGAGAACCGAAGGATTGATTGAAGCCCAGTTCCCTAAGAGTCGCATTAAGGTAATGGTAAAATTTCATAGGAAAAAGTCTAAATTATTATTATTTAAAGTTGTACACTTTCTAACAATGAAGTCGGTCTTTTCCTGACTTATCAACACGTCGCTGATTACTTGAAACATTTGTTGTTGTTAATTGCATGTAATTCTTTAATTTCTATGGATAGCTTCATCTTTGCTCCTTTAAAAATAAAATTCTAATGGACAATTACCAGTAGGAATATTAGTAGAGTACAGTCGCCAGTAAATGGACGTTAAGCAAAATCATTTGTTTATCATGAGATTCTACAAAATATAATATTTCCAGACGTTCCTTCAAAATTTTAGCAGACGATCAGAAATTTGATGCATTTGAAAAAATATAATTTTTTTATTGCAAAGTATATAAAAGTAAATACTGCATACCAACAAAACCAAAAACACCAGTGAATAAACATATTAATTAAACCTTCAGATTCAGTGGAAAATAGGCTTCTGCGACAATATAATTGCAGTGTATAGTTAAAAAATAGACAAATCAGAAATCTGTCCATCAAAAAGTGGTTTTATATTCATTGGTGACTGTTCAATTACTGGTGCATGTACTCTACAACAAAGAGTTCCAAGAGCAGGCCGACAATTGTTTCTCGGTAATAATCCTTGCGTGCATCTCATTGGGAGCACGTCAGGACGCCAATAAAAAAAGCTTAATGCGCCAACCGATAGCCTCGTACATTATATATTCCGGTATTTAGCACATAGCTCACTGGATGGAGAACACGAACTATTGTAATACTCGAGCAAATCTTTTGCAATGAGAACGTACAGAGCGCATATACTGATATTATATACACATAGATATAACGAATAAACTTTCAGACTTTGAACGTGGACGATGTGACGATTGACCAACATATACCGAGGCGAAGAGACGAGAGCCACGATCAAACACGATGGATCGCTTTTTACAAGGTACATCGAGCATTCGATTAATTTTGTGCATTGTAAAATTCTGCCAATGCTCACCAAAGTATGATATGCACGCTCGCGTGACGAGTACAGAGCGCATCCTCTTTCCTATGCAAGATTAACCAAGCGGACTAAGAATCTCGTGACTGACGGACAAAGAAAGAGAGAGAAGGAAGTAGTTTGTGAGGAGCACGCGAACGGTGGCATGATAGATAGTCGTCGCGAGGAAGACTCGTGTTGGCCCACAAGTTGTGTTTCCGATCATCTCCTCGCGCACGAATGTGCTTGTGTAGACGCTCGGATGACAGCGTGCGGCCGGGCGGTCCGTTGACTCGCCCGGGGCTACGTGGGACGATCGATTCACGATTAATCGCTCCGACAGACCGGCCGCACAGTTGAGACGTTCACTCTGAGCTCGCCACGCCATGCACACTATAGCCGTAACGGATCTCGATTCAGGTTGTCGCAGGGCTCTGTCGCTTCAAGCCAACATCTCTACAAACGGAATACCTATATTCATGTTCTTAAAAAAGTGTCGAATTTACCGGTTATTAAGGGAACCGATTCACCTAAAAAAGTCATAAGAAAAAAAAATCCGTGGCTCTCTTTTGTTTTATTTTATCTTGCATTTGAACCTCATTAAATACACATCTGCAGTTTTGTAGAGATATACAAAACACGCACTGGAATGGTGTGAATTCAAAAGTAAAATTTTTTACTTTTCGTAGCTTTCGGACCAGCCCGATAAGTGGATTTAGTATTCAATGTGTTCTTCTATCTGTCAAAGAGTGCATTCTAGTATGAGTGTAGCAATCCTGGATGCAGTGAAAATAGGATTTACTGTAAACAGTTACGCAATGAGATTTTGATACAGAAATATTTATTTATTCATTTAAAATCATAGTTTTGTCATAAAGGCCGGAAATAAAAATTCCTGCACGAATACGAAAATGCACTATTCGACAAATACAATAAGACTATAAAATTTGTTGACCGGGTTGGTCTGAAAGCTACGACCAGTTAAAAAATTTACATTTTACTCACACTGTTTTGGTTCATTGTATGTCTTCACAAAATTGCAGAATTATAATGCTTAGTATTCTCTTAATGCAGTTTAGATGTAAAATTCAGAGTTTCGAGTTGGTTGAACGACGGCAGGCGAGAATGCATGGTTTTAGTACTAAATGGGTATAAGCAGTTCCTGATAACACAAGAACTGCTTAAAGTATCGGTTTGGAATTTGGCACGCTAATCAAATAGACCGCCCTTTATGTTTGTGAGAATTTTTATTAGAATTGACAGGCACATGTTTTTCAGTTTTATCAAAAATGCCGAACGTCGGAAACAATGTGACTCATGCAATTTTCAAGTTATTCGGCTCTAAATTATTGCGCAAATATAATTACAACCAATGTTGGCTCGCATTTAATTCGACCAGAATTGAAAAACCAGTTTAAAAGTTATGATGTTATTTTGAAAAATTACTACAGATGAATTTCTCTTGTTTTTCTGAGGTACAATGTTTTCCGATTCTAGTACATACATTTTTGTTTACGACTCATGACAGACTATTTATCCAAATCTGTAAAAAAAAAACTCACTTTCACACGAATATTTTGGATGTATAAACATTCAAAGAATTTGTATGAAAGTGAGATTCTTAAATGGAGAAACATAAAAAAATGTTTGTAAGAAAGGAGCCTGTATTTGGAACCCATTTCATCGCACAAGCTTCAAGCATTTCCTGCCAAGCACTCGTTTATTAACCGCGGCGATCATTTTACGAAACCCATATTTTCAGGAATATGACAGCCTGATGACCGAATGGCAGGCGGCTGGACGCAGACTTGCTCTCGAAATGTCGGATCTGAAGGACCGCTCGAGTGTAGCCGGTTCGCTGACACCGCTGAGCCGTCTTCTCATGGACTCAACATTGAGGAGAACGTCGAGAGACGCGGCCGAAGCGATTAGTGTTCTCGAAGATAGAGCTGCCTCGCTCGTTCATTTGGACTATGTCAGGTAACATTCCAAGTGACGATTAGTTGTTACGTTCGAGTCTACATAACTCGGACACTTTTTTCTTCTTTTTCTTTACACACGATGTTGTAATTCCCTCCGTTTCAAGATAATCGTTTTTCAATTATGTTTTGAATCGGTAATCTTGGTAAAATCATCGAAAATTATTAACTCTCATTAAACCAGTCAGCTGATCGAACTAAGAAATATAATGTTACACAGAAAATACAAAATAACTTCATAATGTGGAGAGTGCAATAATTGTTCCTTAATTATAATTTTTGTATGTCGGTTCAATACAGTAATAATTTGTTATCAATTTTATAAGTATATACATGAAATTTTTTAAATATAAAGTTCCATAACAAATGCACGAAATGATTAGAATAACATTAATTATCGTTCATCATATTGAAAACAATAACAATCTTGTATTGAATGTGAGAGAAGGTGGATTAGAACACTTGTAATTTAACAGCGTTATTAACTTAATTTTGGCAGTTCATCACTAGCGAGGGCGCGAAGACTGATCGACGAAGTGGGAAATGCAGCAAGCAGATTGGAATCCTCGTTCGAATCTCGTCGCGCGACTATCAGAAATTTGGCGGTGTTGCGGAGCATCGAGGATCAAGCTCGCGAGGTGAGTGGGCAATTAGCGAAATTAATCGTATAACTATAACTACAGTCTGAGCGCGAAAGTAGAGTAGATAAAGATCGAAACGAGTCCCGCGACTCGCGTATAAATCTTGATGTGGAACTGCGAGTGGACGGACGGGCGCGAGAATGAGAGTGGCTCGAGGCTCGAGCGAGGGTAAAGAGAACGAGTATGAGAGATAAACGAGAGGGAACGATGAGGGACTGGTAACCTCGTTCCTTCGTTTCCATGCTGGTGATCACGACCTCACCGTCATCGAATCCCGTCTCGACCTCCTTTATCGGAGCAACGTCGTTGACCTCCCTCGCGCTTGCTTCACGGTCTCTCTCATTCTCTTTCTCTTTCTTCTCTATCCTCTATTTATTTGACTCTACGACTTTGCCTCATCATCCGAACGATAGGAACTGAAGCAATTCGATCTTCACAATCGACAATTCCTCCCCAAATGTTAAGCATTTTCAGCAAACGAAAATCGTGGCTTTTTCCATACGTAAAAAATTTCTCTGCCGTTCATTATTTGTGATTGTATTCTGATTATGTGAGAAAATCGAGAAGTACGAATATAAAAAGAGTAGGAGGAAACTCATTTTGAAAAATACAATTTTCTCTCCATTTTTCATTCTTCAAAAATGAGCCATCTACGATTTTTAATATGCGTTATTTTAAAAACAATTATTATTGTTCTAAATTCGATCAATTTCTATAATTGTTGACATTCAAAATTTAACGCGACATTTATTTCAAGTTTACACATAGCCTCCGCGTTTTCATTCAAATTTAACCGGATCTACGATCAGAACTATATTTCAGACAGTCGAAAGCGTGGGATTTTTCACGCAATTATTTATGGCTGCAAAAAAAATAGAATATTTTTTCATATTTAAAATAGATGCAACCTTCCTTCAAGAAAATGTGCCTCTTACTTGAGAGTGAACAATGCGATTGAAATAACATTTCAATGCAGCTATTAATAATTTTATGCCTTATTAACATCATTCGTCGCGATTTATGTGCTATATTCTTCGTAACTGCGATTAGATTGTAGAATATAAATGAATATATACTCGCCTGTAAGAGGCTTAACAGCTTAGAAGTTGACATTAGTCGCCAATCCGAAAGTTTCTAATCGGATATCGACTAATAGCCGAATCTTGTAATTCTCACATACGTTCCAATATTCGATCGTCGAGTTTTTCCGTCCGTTAGATAGCACCAAGCGCGTGAGCACTGTCAGGAGGGAGTTTCTTGGTTAACAAGATGAACGACCCTGAATGAATGTTATCAAGCGCCGCGGAGCTTTTTCATCCTCACGATATTAAAGAGGGACGAGATAATTGAACGTTACTGTATCGTTATGCTGTACGCTCGCATGATCGACGACGTTCCGACGTGGCACAAAGGAAAGAAATAGCGAACCGACAAAACGCAGTGATAATCAATGAGGCAACGTGTGAACTCTGACGAATCGCGAATTTATGCTCGGAGCGAAATGAAAATTTGTTGGCGAGAACGAGTGTGAGACAAGGAGAAGCCTGGATCACAGCTCAATCGGGAACGGAGAAAAGGTGTGGTATACGTACCTCTTACCTTACTGTACGTGTTCTTGTCCAGAGGCTCGTGGACGGGATTCGCTACTTGGATTCGAGAATGGTGAGCCAGAAGCTCGCGGGAACTGCGCGTCGTTAATGTTTACCTCGCGGAGTCTCGTGCGGCTTCTTATTCCTCTCACAAAGCATTCCACGGTAATTAGATACTTCGGAACGCGTTCTTTTATGACAATTGCTCCGTTAGTTGATGAAAAGCGTTGCGTTTTGTTTCAACACCATGCAGTCGAAAATAGTTCCAACGATTATTTGCCTTTTCTTGTTGAAAAGGGGTGGTAAAGGGTGATAATGAAAATCAGGAAAAGTGAGAGTTACGCTGCGATTTAAAGTCTTAGCATTGTTTTGAGTAGTATAAATGATTTCAATCTTCTTAAGGAATTTTCATAAGGTTATCACCAAAAAACAGTTCGATCTTCAATTTTTCTGAAGAAAGTATTGGAATTACGAGGGTGACTTTTCATAAAGAATTCATGCGTAGCCTTGCCTTGACTTTGATTATTAAATATTTATAAGCTATAAAATTATTATTGTTTAAACAATGTGTCGCTACATAATCGATTCCTCCGATTCACTTCAAATTTGGGTAGAGCATAGTTTGTAACACTATCCATCCTATGACTGGATATTTTTTTGAAATTCTGAAATGACTTGGAATCAACATATAAAATAATCATCAGATCATACGACAAAAAATGTTGTAAACTATGCTCTCCTGATTCTGAACTAAATCGCGCAAATAGATTATGTAGCGACACTTTCTTTACATATCGTTAACTTCATTGTTTCCCAATATTTTTCAAAAAAAAAACCTCAACCCCAGCGAGACTACGCATGAATTCTGTGTGTAATTCCGTTCTCATCATCCCAATTCTCCCATAAAAAGAAAATTAGAAACCTGACGAGTTTTTCGGGCTCCAAGTTTATGGAGAGCCCTTAAACAAACAGTGTCTCAAGCCTGGCGCGTCTCTTGACACACAGAAGTGGCGATTGAACCGTGCAGCTTAAAAGCCAGAAGCAGCAGCTCGTATAGCTCATCTCTTCGTCCGGCCATATCGTCCCTATCTACTTACACGTTAAGATTTCCTTCTTACTCGTTTCCCTTCTTGGCGCTACCGCATCAGCGGCCGGGAATAAACGACCCGAGATTTTCTATGGAGTACGGGGAGTCCATAGACCAAGCACGACGACTACGAGGAAACGAAGGATCGAAGGAGGTGGAGGACGCGAACAACTCCCATACCACAGGGGTCAACGATATCTTGGATAAGATCGGCGAGAATGAGCACCGCGCTTCGGCGAGAAAGCACTCTAGCTGCTTTGTCCTTCTCCTCTCGCGCTACGTATACATACAATATATATACCCTATGCAACGTACGGAGTACGTAGAAGCGTAGAAGCATGATATCCAACTAAGCTATATCTATGGAGGAGCAATCGCGGTGGCGGTGGCGGCAACGACGGCGGCGGTTGCCGCAGAAAACAGCAGAAAACAGCACGAGGGAAAAGACGCATTACCGTGCTGCGGCCGCTCGGCACACGCGCTCATTCCTTCTCTCGCGGTTAACTCGGTTTGTCCTGGCTAGCCCCGTACCTCTCTCGATACCATTGTTACTCACATGCGCGGTATAGTAGTACAGCGTACAAGCCGAACCCGTGCATCCGGGCCCCATCCCAACTACACTCCAATGCAAATAAGCCCTGTACGCTGTACCTACGTAGTACTTGTCTTTGGTAGTAGCGCGTCACCCAAAGAAGAAGAGGTAGAGGAGGACGCAGACTCCTTATTGGTACAGAGGCATTTTTTTTCTTTGGTACCAATGATGTTGCAAAAAAAATTGCAGAAACGCGGTACTTTCGTGGTTCATTAGCATCCCTTGGAAAGGAATCACTAATTTTCTTACACCCTTTATTGGAGTGTTCGTATGGCATATTTTTTATCATCAAGCTGCCAATTTTTTTGTCCCTGACAACCCTATTCTGATTATTGTTTTTTTGTTATGTAAAGGGCAAGTACCTTCGTGGTACTAGTTTTTGGTGGTAGCGGCGTCGCCTAGACTAAAGGTCGAGGAAGCTGAAGAGTCTTGCATTAGAAAAGATTGAATTGAAAAAGGGCGAAACGCGGTTCGTTTCCTAGTTTCCCTTGAAAAGGAATCACTGATTTTCTTACCCTCAATAATTCTTTATCGAGTACTCGTGTGACATATTTTTGTCACATTTATCAGGCGACTAAAAGAAGAGAATATGCCACTTATTAATTAGCTGGGGCCTCATTCTAAATGTTAATTTTTTTTTAAATGTAAAAAACAAGTGGTACTTAAAACAGGGTTGTAAACGGACAAAACTTCGTATTCTGACAGACTTATCTTTTTTCAGGACCACGAGGATGACCCCGAGTAAAAAAAAACCGAAAGGAACGTGTTCACTTAATCATTCACTAACATTTCCCGTAAAAAATTGATGCTAGAAATAATAATTTCTCTATCACATGAGTCGATCGGAAGATGAATAAGTCACAGAATTTGATTTTGTCGCCTTCTTACGATCACTGCATTTTTAAATGCATTCTTATTCCGTATACGTTGATGCCCGGAAATCCCTGTCTCTGTCACGTGCGTGAAATAACTTTGTCCGGTAGATGTAGCTGATATCGAGGGAAGCAGCTTTGGTATCCACGAGTATAAGGTTGAAAATTGCGTGACTGCGCGCTCGGTATATCGGATGTCGGTGACTTCGCAGTCCACCACCTCTGTATATATCTCTCGTGTTCTCTTGCGCCTGCGGGCTTTGAACGCATGGCCTCGGGGCTATTATGTGTCGTTATGTTACATTCTAGAGAGAAAGAAAGAGGGACAGAGAGAGAAAGAAAAAGAGAGAAAGAGAGATGGAGGTCACGAAACCAAGTTCGAAGCCAGTGCAACGAGGGTGCGGCGAGGGTTACTAATGCAATCGAGTAGCTACATGCAAATGTATATGCACGCCTAGGACAGCAATCTTGCTGTTGCGGTGGAAGAAGTAGAGAACGTACGGAAATCGAGTGTCCGCGGCTCTCGCAATTAGAACGAAACGTAACGTTAATGGGATTAACCAGTGTTGTATACTCAATCGCTGTATTATATAACAGATAAGCGAGCATAAAATGTCGCGGACATTAGTAGCAAATTCATTCACACGCTCAGTGTTGCGTTCCCAACGATAATTCCTTTTACATCAGACAAATTGTACACTGATTATTTTCTTATCAGTGACTTTTTCAAAGTATTCAGCTTCCAAATCGCTGTAAAAAAATGCGGTTATCGATTTTAATGTGCTTTTTAAAATACATTCGATATTTGCAAATGTTTTTATTTTTCATTTGGGAATGAAACGTAGATAAATTTGCAGGAACTTTAAAATTTCTAAACTTCACTAATGGAATCATTTCGATTCAAATCTCGGTCTCTTAAATATTCATTTGTCGCGATTTTTCTTTTTATTTCCATGTAATTGAATCGAATGCAAATTTGTTGCTTAGTGCACTACGACATGTCGTAACTACTAATGCAATGGACTTAAGCGACATTCATTTCTCAGTAAAACAGATAAGTGTACCAACTCAATCAGGTTACACGGTTTACAAAGTGACGTTGAGTTATTTATGGTGAATTAATAGACGATGTAATACTTCAAGCGTCGATAAAATATCTGAAACTTAAAAAAAAAATTGAGTTACTAATGAGTAAAATCCCGAAAGTTTCCAACCGTTTTATTCGTCATAATACCGGGTTTCATTGAATGAAATAAATTCAATTGATATTTCGACCCCATTAATTTCTATTCGTGGCCAGCTGTATCTTTGAATGTTACATTTTAAGAAATTATTTTTATTACGAAATTACTAAAAATATCGACATTTCCATTTAAATTGAATAAAAATTACTGAAAGAACTGGTAACTATTTAGTGATAATTAGTTAATGTAACCAAGAAGACAGGTACTTTAATTAATAAAATATCACTGTATAGTTACGACAACAATCTAAATTTCTCTCAGTGTGCAAATTTTTGGGTGAGTGTAGTGATGCAAGAGACTGAGGCAACATTAATTTCTCAGTGAAGTGGCTAAACAGACGTACGAAGACAATCAGGCTATACGGAGTCTCCGAAGTGACGTGGAGTTAGTTACAGTGAATAAATAGAGGGTGTAAAACTTCGACACGGGGTGCTCGCTCGTGGTAGCCACACTCCCGATCCTTCGAGCTGGCTGGAGATCCAGAGGCACTCATATTATTTATTTCACGATAAAATCAGCCAAGCGGTTGGCTCGCGCGCGCGCCTTGTTCGAGATGCTGCTGCTTGGACGCCGCACGCTTATCTCTTCTCTCCTTAGCTCGCGAGCGTGGCATGGCTTTAGCCGTGCGAATGCGCGCCTGTTTCCTCGCCATCCCAGGCATTGGAGAAAAGACTTCCTAGTACGGATTATAGCGCGCTATAGTATAATACGCCTGTATGGGCCTCTATGTATACCCACCAGAGGTGGAAATAACGGAGAACACGATACAAGGAGGAAGAGCAACGGGGGAGTATAGCAACGGCAACTTGGAATAATCGCACGACTCGATGGACTAGCTCTCTGTGTACTCTGCCAGACAGTACGTATACCATGCTCGGGTGCTCGAGTGAAGAGAGTGATAGCAGAGTTGCATAAATAGTGCTCGATTAAATCGATTCGTTCATCCGTCTCTGAGGAGCTCGGCTATTGCGATTCCTCCTGATGACGACGACCATGGTGATTATAATGATGATGATGATGATGATGATGATGATGAAGAAGATGATGATGATGAAGACGGTGTTCGTGAACGATAAACCGCCGTCCCTCGCCGAGGTGATCAGCTATTCATAACATCCGCTGTTTCTTCTACTCCGGTCTACTCTGTCGCCCTGTCCATTTAAAGCGACTCTCCTAATCAGCGCTGCGCACCTTTCACTACATTAAAACCCACCGTTTTCGTTTATTTGTTCTGCAATTTACTTGTGATTTAAATTTCATCAAGGTTATTATCTAGGTGCATAACTAGATATTTTAATTACCGTAGATATTCCGGCCGTTTTTTGTTTCAAAGAAATTCAATAAAAATTGCATTCTACTGCATTGCTTCTTGCGTCTGTTTTCAATGATAAGAAAATCAAAATTATTGCAAAAACGTAGACTGTATATAAATTGATCTGAATCTGCAAGTCATTTTATATTAAGTCTAACATGATCACACTGACTACATTTTTTTTACTGCAAATACATAAACGAAAATTTTGCTTTCACAGTTCCAATCGACATTCGGTTCCAATTTGGCGGATCTCGCAGGCCCTCCAACGTAATTCGGTACACGTCAACTAAATTCTTGACAGCCAATACATAAACGAAAATTCTGCGCATATAAGTTCCAATAGACGTTAGTTTCCAATTAGGCGGACCTCGCAGACTCCCGAACGTAATCCGGTATACGTCTGTCGCAGAGAGAACAGTTATAGTCGCGATTTCACGTTTCCGTGAGTTGTCATCCTCTTTGCTCCGGCGTGGGAGAACCGATAAACGATTATGTCCACAGTATAGGCATTATTGTTGGCGTACTATATGCAGTTCTTCTTACAGTACACCACTCCGATAAGGCAGGGTCACGTGGCAACGTAAAACACTGCGCTATATCCTTGTGCAATTGTTCGAAGCGATATACACACAGTACAAAATATAAATTACCAGCTAGCATGTATTTCTGACTTCAGGGTGGAGGCGCGCGCGTTACGAAAGGCGAGCATGCGGAGGAGAACGCGCAGGGGGAAGGCTCGATTGAGAGGCACGCGCGACGGCGCTTCTTGTTCTCTCAATCCTACGTGTATTACTGCACTAACGTTATACAGCATCCAGCCAGAAGAGTTTGCGACACTCTGTCGTTCTCCTCGGGCCGCTGTTTATTTTCTCCTCTTTCTCACTGTTACTGCATCGAGACCGACGAGCTACGACGATGACGACGATGATACCGAGAGTCTCGGCGAGAGAACGAGAGCGAAATCGTGTTTGCGCAACATTCGCTCCGGCGACCACGACTATCTATACCTCTATAACTGTAATACGGCGACACGCAACATTTATGTACAACGTTGCTATCTCTCTGTATTGGTATGACTTATGACGAATCATTCTCAACGCGTCGGCTCTGTATCACCCGGTAGCGTACAATATAGATGCATTTTATAATAGGTGAAGGAGGTCGGGGCCAAATGGCGTTCTAAATTGCTGGTGCTTTGGGAGCAATGTTTCAACGTGAGAAAAATTATTTGCAAGTTTCTACTTTGCGTGTCTTTGTGTGAAAGGAATTTTAGCGAGGCTTTGGAAAGGGTCCTCAAGAGACGTTAGGGTTCACCTGGAAATCGCGGGAAACAAAGCAGAGTCTTCTCAAAAATCGTCAGGGTTTTTCTGGAAAACGAGTGAAAAAATACAAGGGGTCCTCGAAAATCTTTACTGTTTTATCTGATAAAAGTTAACATGATCCCAAAAAACGCTACGGCCTTTTTGGGAAACTAAGTGAGGAAACGCCAAATGTATTCAAAAAGTGTTAGGGCTCCATTTGGAAATCGAGTAAAACAAATGCTGAGTGTCCTCCAAGAACGTTGTGCTTCTGAAAATTGAGTGACAGAACTGCAAAGTGTCGGTAAAAATGTGACTGTAGAGAGAGCATCGTGAAAGTGAATCTGATTTAAAAAATGTTTTCAGATAACATGATAAGTACACCGAGCTTACCCTTTTCATTGTACCACGTGTGACATTTAAGGTAGTTGCAGTTTAGACTAACCAATTGACTCACTGACCCAAAAATACTTTAAATCGTAAATTACAAAAAAAATATACGACGAAGTTTTTAAATATTCACGACGAGTCTGAAATGTCAACTACTCACTGTGCTTATAAATATGTATTTCTAGACGCTTGCAGTATGCAGTCAATCGTATTGGCAATTGTGATTTTCGAATGCTAATTTTACCTTCTGCCTTCAGCCAATCCCAATAGTTCGTGATAGGTAAATGACGATAGGTACTTTGAACTAATATTACTGCAAAATTATCAGACATTCGTAAATTTCTGAGAAATTCGTGGCACATTTTATGTGTTTCAAAAGTTCAGTTTATATAACGATTGTATAGATTCATTTTTTTTTGTTTTTTCAAGTATAAGTTGGGTGAGTTTTTCATAAGAGCTCTTACAATACAAAGCGTTTTCACTATAACACAAAAAACTTACACTTCAAATTTCATAAAGATTCAATTGCAAGGACGACTTAAAAACAAACGTCTATTCCACCTATCAATACACCTGATATTGCCAATAAATTCACCGCAATCTTTTAAAACATAGAACCTTAATTTATTTCTCTGATGTGCATCTATTTAATCACGGAAACATTACTCAATTTTCCAACTGTTTTCCAGGTTACCATAATTGAGTAAGCTACACGCAACTTCGACTAAATTACGATGCACAATTTGACAAATTGTTGTCGGAACACTTTCCCATGCTTGCTGCTATCTTGCTTGTGTCCTTATTCACTGGAGTATGCCATTGTACCCCGGTCTCCTCTGTATCGAGATCGTTGGATATCAAAGGCGATTGGGATAGCCAAGCAGTGAGAGTAATCTGGTATATGATAGAAGGAGTCATATCGCTCACGTCGCGTAAGCGAGTCTAACGAAGGGAAGTACAGGGAAGAGAAGGGAGTGGCAACAGCAGAGCAGCCGCAACGTTATGCTGAAACACATTCCGGCGAATATAATGGACGCCCAGGACCTAAAGAACTCTCTCGCATGTATGATTCACACAAGGGAACATTAGTACGCTCCTAGAGCACATTGCGCGCTATTATTCCTCTTGACTTGTCTGCGTACGTCTTGAGATCGACGGCAGCGAACACTTTCCTGCAATAGGAGCAACACCCGGATGGCTCTGGTATGCTAATTGCTCCCTCCAACCAATTACCCACAGAAGCGTGCTAGCGAGCTCAGTACAACAGCCGAGAGGTTCACGATAAACTCATTCAAGATACCCCGAGACTATATCCTTCGTGTCGCCGTGCTGTCTCGGCCGTTTCTTGCTGATAATATAATGTATAATACCGCGAGCGAGCCAATGGATATCGATAACTTGATCGTTGGCTGTAGTTGACCAGAAGACCAGAATCATTGACAAACAGGTTTTTAATCGTCGAACAGCCCGGCTTCTGCAGCTGAGAGTGACTCGCCTCGTGTAACTTGGTTCCGTCGCCGTTCCTGGAACGCCCCGGTATGCTGGTATGCTAATTGTACTCGCGCTCTACGTAAGTCCGATACGTGAGATAGCATACGTGCTGAGAAGTATATGAGGCATTCTCTGTCAATTCAGCTATTTTTCTTTCGAACCCTCGCAGATATTTCGCATAGTTCGCTAGATGTGTGTACTACTTCGGGGTACTTACTTGGGATTTCCTTCAATCCAACGTTTCAGCAAATCTAGCTTTGGGCTAACACGTGGTAACTTTGATTTCTTACGATAAAAATTTTAGGGCCGTTTTTGTCTTAACTAATTGTTTGAAAAAAGTCCCTATACAACTGAGAAATTCGTGACACATTTTGTGTGGTGCAAAAGTTTGTGCGATAACGCTTATATACTGAAATTTTTTTGCAATGTGTGAGTTCGGTGAATTTTTCATAAGGACACATGGATTATTCACTGTCTTTATATTTATTTTCTCCTCGAAGTTTTCAATCACAATATAAAGGGCTTTCACATAATGCAAACAAACTTAACTCTTCAAGGGTTGAGCTGTTTGTAGAAGTGTATAGAAGTGTATGGGGCATTCTCTGTCAATTCGCCCATTTGTCTTTTGAACCCTCGCAGATGTTTCGCATAATTCGCTGGATATGAGTACTACTTCAGGGTACTTACTCTGGATTTCTTTTAAGTGAACGTTTCAGGAAATTTATTTTGTGATAACATATCATAACATTAATTTTTTACAAAAATAAATCAAAAGGTCGATTTTCTAACACTTATTGTTTGAAAAAATTAATTTCAGACTCAATTGAAGTTACTCTTTTTATGATAATTTTAATTCTTTTAAACGATGATGAAGACCATTCCAAAATATCGTTTTCGAAAATTTCAAGAATTTCGTACTACTAAAATTAAGCCAATTATGATAATTGTCCTAAAGGATTAAAAAAACGATACCGCGTTGACAGAGAATGCCTCATATATCCACTGTGTGGTCATGAGCTCCTGATCTCCCTGTCTCAATGTTTATTTTCTTCTGTACAGCTCTTTACCTCGTCTCCTATTATACTTCAAGACTACGTGTCTCGGGGTTAGATGGAATAACCATGCTTCGCAGGATGACAAGAGACTATGGGCGTAGCCAACTACCCATCGTCTGTGTGCACGCGTAAGGGCTTTGCGAGGGACCTTCGGCAGTTATTCGGAAGCACGTCGATCCTCGTTGAAGGAGTGTGTGATAAACAGGAGAAAGAGAAAGAGGAAAAGAAGGGAATTGGATAGAGGGATAGAGCGAGAGGATCTCTATACCTTTTTGCAAAGTGTGCGGCAATTGAAGAGCTGATCTTGCAGCTACAGGACTAGCTACGAAATTACTCACTCTACACAACCCCCATCATTCACTTCTTGTCCTCGTTCACTCGACGCTAGACGAGCGCGCAACACCCAAAGAAAGACAGGGTATCATGTCTCGATAATTTGCAACTTGGCAAACCCCAGAAGCAAACTGATTTACTGCCTAGTAGTAAAATGTGTTCGTTTAACTCTCGTATATATGAACAGCGACGATTATTATTATTCCCTTGTACATGGCAACGCTTCGTAGAACGTTTTCGCGTAAGAATTCTTCACTCTTCATCATCTTCTCCCTCGAACATTCGTCTCTCTGTCTTTCTCTCTTCTTCGCCGTTTGTCCATTTATCCCGGTGTTATTTATTATTGTAACTTTAGTTGAGACTACGCGTTAAGAAGCACCAAGATTTTCTCGCTTCTGCTGATACGAAGTCTGAGAACTGCGGACCATTATTCTCTTATCTAATTACTCGCTATCGGTGGTAGCTTCTCCTTTCATTTCTTTATCATTTTCTCTTGGATCACCTCTGTTTTCTTATACGGAGAAAAACGATACCATTGAATGAAAGAGAGATTTCATTCAATCAGAGAGATTCAATTGAACCAAAGAGAAAAACGATATTTCATTGATTTATAGATATATCATTTAAATTTTGGTGAATTGAATATTTCGATTGATTTTAACTTTTGGTTGAAAGATCTTCTGTGAATACCGCAGTGAAATCAAATGAATATATATTTTTTTGGTTTATTCTCTCAATTACAATGTTCTTTTTTTCATTCAATCAGTGATATATTTTTTTCTCTGTGTGTAGGATATTAACAGACTGGTCGACGATGGCGATATTCATCGAACACGTACTGGACACACTGTATTTAATATATAGTTCAAGAGAATCCGGTTGTTTGAGAGTTGGAGCGACCCTCTTTCGGGTTTGAATTAAGCCGAGTTGCGTTGGTAGCGGGCAGACTCGAGGACCGGTAAAGCGGATCTGGCTGCGTCTTCTCGGTGATCTCGTGATGTTTCAGCGGCCGATATCTTCCCTCGCTGTCTTGAGATCCGAGATTCCTTCGAGTAGCCCACTGACACGTTTTTCTTGGCTCGCTGAACGATTTTTCAACGTCTGACGGAAGTTGATCTCGACGTACCCAATTTCAACTCCAAAGGCACATCGTTTGTGGAAATATTTTTCCAAGTCGTCGAGCGATTGCTTGTTTATTTTCCGCAGCCTAAATGCGATTTTAGAAAAAATATAGTCGATTTCGCAAGTAAATGTGGAAAGCATCATTTTCGTTGGTTGAAAATCAAATAATGCTTCGTAAAGGATTCTCAACCTGAGGTGAAAAAGATAAGATTAGTATGTTTGTTTTCTTATTGAAAGCGGCATCGTTTTCATGATTTTTCTGTTCGTTGAGATTTTGATTTCGAATTTAGCATACATAGAATTTCATAAAACGTCCAGAAAAAATGGTTAAAAAAATGTACATATAAATCAGTTTCGATTTTACGAATCATTCTCATTTCTCAAGCAAGATTGTCCAATGATTCGCGATATACATTTTAGTGAAAATCTGTAGATGGGTTCTGATTTTCTGAAAATCTAAAGGTTTCTTTCTTATTTCTTGACTACTAAAATTTCGTCAGTCATAAATCTCTTCAGTTCATTAAAAATGTAAATGCAACATAGAAACTAGCACGACTTCCTTATACAGTTGTGCAAAAAATTAAGAAAATATTGAGAAAGTAATGTGCACGTTTCTGCTTTGCATCTTTGTTACTTGTTATTTCATTTACTTTTTATCTGTCAAAGTCTAAGATTTGTAGCAAAAGTTCACGTTGCAGCGTATCGAGCTCACGTAGCTGAGAATAAAAGCAAAAGATTTGTATTTGCTTCGTATCGGCTTAGAAGATACGTCCTTTTAGCTTCGGTCACGCGATGTGCGAGAATTATTTGAGTTGATGCAACGGGGAAAGGCACTTGTTCATCGGCAAGTACTCGTACGCGTCTTCTATTTGTCTTAGCTTTGATGCCTTTCGTGACGTGCCTGCTACTGCTGCACTCCAGATATATTCCGTGAATGAATAATTCAAAGACGCGCGTGTCCTCTCGCTTCTCTCTTTATCTCCCTCATTCTTCTCTCACGTTGGTGGAGCTTTAGTGGTTGGACCCAGTGCAGTGGCCCCACGAGAATGTCTCTCTCGACTTCTTCTTTTACCTCCTCTTTCCCCTGCTTCTCAGCCTTCTCTTTATATATCTTTCTTCCTGTGTAACTCGAGTGATCCAAGGTTCGCTGGTCAAGAGCAGAAGTGTGTACATATTTCGAAAGCACAGAGAGCTCGACCACGCAACCGCAGCCAACAAGGCACGTCACTTCGGAACACCGAGAAACTTGCAAGAATATTACAAATTATTCACTCTAGAAATCGTTTCAATGCCTCAATATATTGATAGCACACCAAAACATCTATCTATTCAATTCTTCATAATATTGTTATAAAATTATTACCTAGAATCCTAGAAAGCCCAAAGTATATTCCACAAGATTTTACATAGATTGTATTTTTGAAAAAATCACAATCATTTCAATGACCCACTGACAAATAGTTGTGTAATCACAAAAGGACAAATGTTTCATACATAATAACTTTCAATACCCGTTTATAAGGTCTCAAAGAATGTTTATTATTTTTTTCACAGTGCGCTGCGATAAAATGAATTGAAAGGTTAAGAAAATGCCATCGATTTCTCGACAAATAATTTCTAATATTTTTATCGACAGGCTCGTTCGATTCCGGTCAAGCGTCGATTACAGCGTATTTCCCGGTGCATCGTCTCGTCTCATCTATTGGAGCTCTCGAGTCATAGACGCAGGAGAAGCGACTGCAGGAACAGCAGCAGCAGCAATAGCAACAGAACCAGCAACAGCAGCAGCCCCAAGCATTGACACATGACCCTGCGTCTCGCTCTTGGAATATCCTAGACTCGTAGGCAAAGCTGAGCAGCGAAAACACGATTTCGCTTTTAGCTCGGCGTGTGGCACTGAATTCTTATATCCGACTCTTTTCACTCCTCTCCGATCATTCCCACGGTTCATTCCCACTGTGAATATGTATCCACCTACCCACCTTTTGAATTTGGGACGCTTCCGGTCTGATCTCATCTCATTTCTGCACCTCTCTTTGATAATCCTGCCTACGCCATTGCTGGAACATCGTCGAATCTCGGAAGAAACGCTAGAGATAAGAACGTTGGAGGAAGAGAAGGGAAAGGACGAAAGTCACAAAGAATACAACCGAGTGAAGAATTTCTCTGATATAAAAGAAGGTACACGCTCAGAAGAGACGAATTACAAAACGGGACGACGTCGGCGCGAGGCACGTTTGATCTCTCGAAGTACCTGCACGTTCGGTATTCCCTACATCGTTGTCGTTAGTCTTTTTTATTTAGTTATTTTGTATGTGTGTGTATATATGTGTATCGTTCATTCGTACGCTAACGCGAACCCTTCGACTAAACGGGCATTCTATGCCGGCGGGACGACACAGTGCACAAATAAGCCATGAAACTTTATTACCCTAATAACTATAATCTCTTGAAAGAGAAAGAGAGGCATAAAGGGAGGAGAGAGGCGACTGAAGGGAGCCGAACACTTGCCATATTCGTCGTTATACCGGGACTTGAAGACCGCAGAGGCCTCACTCGTTCACTCGATCGTTCTCCTTGTCTCTACCTACTTGGAACTTTGAATCGAAGACGAAGAATCTTCTCGAGTTTTCCCGAGACTCAATGGTCCCAATACATATAAGTTGTCTCGGCTTTTAATCTCCCAGTGACGAAGGTACGGATCCTTTCGTACTTCCTCGATGCTTCCATGAAAATTAAATATGCTCGAAGATATATAATTTATGTGCATTATACAAAAGGGCCTAAACATTCTCTACCTTATATTTTTCTTCTGCGATATTTTCGGTTCAGGATATAAATTATTAAATGTGGGCAACTGTATGCAACTTACCTCAGATACTCTTCATAATTGTCATAATTTGACTTCTAGGATAGTACTTCCTGCGGATCATTTCAAGTTTGGAGATCCCTTATTTTAATAACAGCATTTTTTTGTAAGTCAGCATTTTTTTCTTGCTTTCAAATTGCAATTTACAAAAAGAAATTTCTTGGCATAACATTCTTATTAAAATTACAGATGTTAATAACACTTTTTGGAAGATTTAGCGAATCTTTAATTTCTTCGGACAAACGTAATTAAAAAAAAAAAAAAAAAAAATGTTTCAACCGCGAAAGAAATCTAAATTTGACTTTTCATTGAAAATATGAATGTCGTATTGAATTAGGTAGTCTGGCATTCAATTGGCAATATAAAATATATCGATTGGGTCACTTTCTGTCAATTCGTCGACGAATTCTTCTTTAACTTTCAGATATTTCCTATTATTAGCCAGATTTCACTACTATTGAGCATTCCTCAGCAAAACACAAGTTCCTATGAAATATAAGTGAACGAATTGACTGCTTTATATATCTATATATTGGTTTCTGCGCTTGTATTTTCCATGTGGGACTTTTCTTCTTCTTCTTCATCTTCTCCCCCTCGTTTTACTTGTTCTTTCTGAAATACCCTTCGATTTACGATTGAGAGTTAACAATCGTGGCGGCGTCAGCGAAGGCAAAATATCTTACACGCAGCGACTCTACTAGTATCCTTTGAGGGCTCGCGCGATACTCTCGCGGTATCTCGTTGAGTTTGCCGGGTGGTTCGCCGTAATGGTGCTGCTGCTCTTGGACTACCGGAGCCCTGGGCGGTGTTCAAGTATAGCGGTCGCAGGTTCGCCAAGAAAATCCGTACATGGGTCGCTGGAAGCAAGTGCTGGAGAGAGGGCAAGGAGTTACACCGTAGAACACTGGCCGCTCGTAAAATATGATGCGTATCTTCTTATTAGGAGTAAATTGTATGCTCATTAACTCGGGTGTTTCTTGTAGTCGCGATGTGCCGACGCGCCGCGGTTTCGTCGGAGAGCTAGCTTTTTTACTGGTAATATACAATGTTGCCACCAGAAAATTTACAGTTGCAGTCAATGCACCAAGTGTATAGAATAATGCGGCAATTTGGAAAAAAACCGTTTGAGGAATTTTCTTCGGCGTTGAAGCTGTTGGCTGGATCGCCTACAGGCGACAATGAATTTTCACTTCTTCCGGGATAGTCGTTAACTGCGTTATAAGATGTTTCTTAATGGTCAACCCATTAATCTAGTCCATCTAAAAAAATGTAGATGATGTGATCTGAATGTAACTAGCAAAAATTGGATGAAATTCATTCAGATGCAACTGAACAACGTTTTTGCTTCCAAATTCATTCACATTTTAACATTTTTAATCCACATTGCCCTAAATCAATATTTCGAAATTCAAAATAATGGTTCTGGAAAAAAAATACAAAATATTACAATTTTTTATCAACAGTTGAATAGGATTTGGAATTAGGACGTTTCCGTTTTTGTGGATAATTAACTGGGTGGTTAGGCAGAAATAAAATCAAGAATACTAAGTAGGCAAAATTCATAAAATATATATTTCATTCAATTGAAAATATTATTGAATCAACGTTATCTTAATTAGTCTTTACATAAAAATCAGGTTTCTTAATAGTTCAAAAAAATTTCCTACTCATTCACCCAGTTTTGCTTCCCAAAATGCTATAATACTTTATCAACGTTATGCGGAGCTTGACATTAAGATGTTGAATGATGCAAAAAATCTATGCGGATATTCTGTAGCATGCGCCAAGACGTATTGCTGCTGGTGCAGGTAATAAATAAGGAGGGCCACCTTTCGCGATGTGGCGGTGCACGCAGGTCCTTAACACGGCCCAGTGACCCGAATAACCCTCGTTGCCTCATCTCCGCCTTCTTCGGCTGCTGCAGCTGTTCCCCCCTCGTCCTCTACTCGATGGGAATCGCGAGCATCTATACTAACCGCGGAAAAGACAGTCGCCGATGCTCTCGT
This sequence comes from Clistopyga incitator, assembly GCA_947507545.1. Taxonomy (NCBI): domain Eukaryota; kingdom Metazoa; phylum Arthropoda; class Insecta; order Hymenoptera; family Ichneumonidae; genus Clistopyga; species Clistopyga incitator. Next base: position 6,856,815 of record OX382177.1, read on the forward strand.
TCCAACCCCTGAGGGCCTGTTCGACCTCGAACGAGAAAGAAAGATATACGCCGAAAGTTTTTTTTTTTTCGCTTAAACCTTACGTACGATTTACTCTCCACTTTGTAATAAGTAACGTTATATTGGCACGCTTGTAATGGAGGTAGCCTCAAGAGACTTTCTTACTTTTGGTACGAGTCACTGGCTTGTTATGCGGCTTAAGGAAATTTAACGCGTAAATTCCCAATCAAAAAATTATATTAAAATTTCAGAACTTCACACCAGATATAAAATCTGATAGAAAAATCAATGCCATTGAAGATACTATCAATAAGTTATTAATAAATTTGTTCGGGAAATAATTTATAAGTAAATTGTTAGATAATATGATTTTTTTATACATGTAATTTTTTAAAAGTAGTGTTATTATTCTGAATTCTCGTTCGTGGCGAAGTCGTTGAAAAATTATTCATTATGCATATGTTCCATATTGCAAATATAATATAAGAAGAAATGCTACAAAAAAAAAATACTTGTCTGAAATATTGTGACTATTTGAATTGACATCGTATTATATCTAACGTTACGATTCTTTGCAGGTGCTGAATTGGCTGTGCAAGAAGGGCGAGGAAATCCTCACCAAACATTCACAACACGTTGCTACCACCCTCACCGCAGCCCGACTCGACGAACGAGAGTTTGAAAAATTTTACTTCACATCAATGGTGAGTACTAAAAGCAATTTACATATTCTCCTTGAAGTGTTCATGCAAATCGCGTGGTAAATTATGCGTTTCACCTGCGGACTATCTAACGGACTCATAACTGCCGCCGGATGTACGGCAGACGCTATCAGATGTTCCTTTTGTCGCGTGAAATACGAGCCGGTGACTCGCGATTTTCTTGCCGATCCGATCGTCAAAGGTCCGGAGATCTGTTTTACCGACTGTCTCGACGAGATATCGGTACATTCACCACGCAACTTACCGGTCGGTAGTAATCGGTATATTGTAACATTTCTGTCTGCAAAAATCAAACTCCTCAAAAACTGTTGAACCGACCGAAGTCAATTATTGTACTGATCGGCTTGAAACGCGCTAAAAAGGAATGAGGAACAGAAAACTATTCTGAAAATGTGATACTGACTGACATTTGCCAGGAAACAGTGATATTCAAATTATTTTTATTTTCATTGAAATCGTGAAAATTGCTCGACGAAATCGAGATATTCTCATCGGATTATTTAACTAAAGTACTATAAGTTTATATTTATACTTTACAGGTTTGGATTTCGAAACAAATCTAAAAACCTTTGTACCGGTTTGCTTTTTCGTAGTTTATTTTAACGAATATTCTACAAACTTATGTGGCAAAGTATTAGTGAAAAGTAAAAATAATAATCACTCTATTAATATACTCTTACAATGTTCCCAACTTCCACAGGGTACAAAAAAAGAGAGAAATCTTATAAGCCTGCAAGCGGTAAGACAGAGTCCACCTCTAGCAGCTGATCGATTCTTCGCTCCGATCGAGAAAAAGCGTTCAAAATCTCAAGAGGCGCACGTGGCCCAAAGCCGATTTATACAAATACTCCCGCATATAGACACGCCGTATAAAGCTGAAGAGCTATACGTCGCCTCAGGTCCGACAAGTGTAATTGAATAAGTTGCAAAGTCTCGAAATTTGACGACTGTAAAATTTGCCCAATTACTTTAATTGTGGAGCGAATCCAATTTACTCCTGTAAGCTTGAAGCTACTACCGAGCCATTGACTTTTGAGGCGCTGAGAGATAAGCGTGCGAAAGATGCACGAGAGTATTGCAAGTTTCGCAATTACAGAGGTCTCGGCACGAGGTCGCACCGCGACGAGCTTCGATAGCGATCGATTAGCGAGCAGCGACGAGTTACTTGCCATGTAGTAGAATATAACTCGAGTGAAACTCATTCTGACTCGTACTCAAGCTTCTCCCCCTTTTTTTACCTCACCGTATCTCCTTGTCGACTCCTGCTTAGTTTACCTAAGTGGAAATCGTTGTATTTTCTTATCAATAATTCAACCGAGCTTTTGCCGATTCTCTAGTGTCGTTCTCTTTGCGATTCCACTTCCTTGACATCTACTTACTTATGTTTCTTTTCTAGAGAGCGCAGATACCGAAGAATGTCCGACTACGGGATGTGACGACGTCACAACACTTAACGCCTTTCACTGACACCATGTCCTTCTACTTGCAATTGTCTTTTCCACCAACACCGCTACAAATTTTGTGGAACCTGTACAGGAGTTGGACATGCACAGAACACACGCAAAAAGCGACAATGTGAAGGCTCCGAGACGTAACCCTCCCTTCTAGTCACCCTCACACTTTTGCGCGACGATTGTCGTTCCGCTGACCTGACGCGCTGACCGGGTTACGTGGTGACACGATTTTTCTCCCGGGAATAACTAAACAGGGTGTCTCGAGCCCACCGACACACCGCAACGTGTATTGAATAATAACGTATCGACTGCGGAGCTATTTCCCAAAAGGATCTTCGATAAAGTACAGTCGCAAAGTTTGTTGTTGATTTTTCCTACGTTTTGGCGCAGATTATCGTATTTTAGTAATTACTATTTCTCCAAAATTCAGTATTCAAAAGTCTTCAAGCGAAAGTAAAGATAACGTCAATATACTCAGAGAAATATTTACAGTTTTACGATTATAACATTACGACTATTAATCGATAGTCCATATGAATCCTTTTTTTAGTTTAGCCACTCGATTTTACAACTAACATAATTATGGAAAATTCTCGCATGGATTAAGAAAAAATAGCTGCTGTTATCGAATATTCCTTGAGTGCGTATATAAAATTTTCTCTTTCACGCATTCCAATGCTAAAAGATCTACAAAACTTTTTGAGCATAACAAGAATTATATCTAATACATTGAAAAACGATTAGAGAAATTAAAAAAGCAGCTATATATGGAAGTAATTACACGTGGAGTGTTTCTATTGCGAAAAAAGTAACGGACTGTCTCAAAGATCAATAAATTTTGCACTGTATTCGAGTCGGTGCGTGGGAAAAAAAATCTACAACCGTTCGAATAAATTATCCCAATGTCACACGTGCCTCAAGCGCGTATCAAACTTTGTGTACGTACAAGTTCGTACGTACGTGATGCACGTCGTGTCGCTCGCAGCATCGCGAGACGTGGTGCGGGAACAGTAGTTCTGTGTCCGAGGCCTGATTACTGAATCAGTGGAAAACGCGTTCGTATAACTGTAATACCTGAGCACTGAACGACTCGATTGCTGGTGTATCGTTAGTTTTTTCTCTCTAAATCGCAGGTGTACACGTTGCTCTCGCCATCTTTGTGTATCCCTGGTCTCTGGTCACCGCGAGGGTTCCTAGCAACTCCTCAAAGTCCATTGCAGTTGCATTGAGTTATGCTGTGCGCGCAGCACCCGATCCAACTTTCCGCAAGCGTTCCAATTAAATAGCCGGCAATCCTGATGTGCTTTGCAGCTAGTGAGGTCGCACGGTATTATTGCGGCTTCGTCGCGTGACCGTACGATAACTCCAGGCACTTGTGTTTGTACCTTGCTAGCTTTACCTGCACGCCCACCGTGCACTATTCTTAAAATATATCTTTGAGCGTGTGAGAATTGTTTGTCGGGGAGGGAGAATAAGGACAGCTCGGGGGAGTATCGATCGACTCCCTGACCTGCGGTAGCTACGATTATTTCAAGGATTCAAGACCCGTCCCTTCGCCATTAATTAACCCGAAGTATTTCCAGGTACTTCCCGATAAAACGAAAGGTGGAAAGCTGAGCTTTCTCATTTTGTTCACCTTAATCTGTCATAACCCGAAAATGAAACTACGATGAATGGGGATTTTATCGGAAAGGAGTTTGGTGGATGGAAGAAAGTAACAACGATGCAATAAGCGAAGTTCGATGTAGGAAAAAATGAGCATACAGAGGTTACCTAAGGGGCGATGCCTTAGATTTTTATAAAATGAGCTTTCATTTTTTTTAAAACAGGCTTAGTACCTTCAGGTTGTCGTTCTAACTCAACACAATGTCGACAGATTCGGTTGAAACTTTCTACGGGGACACATTAATATTTTGCAATGCTGGATGTATGAAACTGGACAGGTAGGCACGTAATGAAACGAACCTTGACATGGATATACAATTTTTCAAAATTGGCCTGGCTAGAATTAAACTTATTACTTATTACTCTTTGTTAAATACACCACCAAAAATTCAGAAAACAAACCCTCGTGCCCTTTTCTAAACGTTTCGGAAAATTTCAAGTGGCTGATGCAACAAAAAATATCTTGTTTTCATTGCAAAGAATACTAAAATAAATTCTGCATACAAAAAATCCAGATACACCAATAAATGACCAGGCCAATTCACCCTATACTTTTAGTCAAAGACAGATTTCTGCGGCCAAATAATCTAGATAGCTAAAAAATGGTCAAAATTCGAATGTTGAATTAAGTCGCCAAAATTTCATAACAAACTCCAAAAAATCTGTTATTCACTCACTATCGAAAGTTTAATTACTCTTACTTTCACCCTATTCTGAGATTTATACACATTTCTTTGCTTCTCAATTTTTAACAAATAAGAACCAAGAGGAAATATTGAAAATCCTGATGATCTTTAACGACATTGCAGTGGGTACAGCACTGATTGCAAGGAAGTGCACTAACGTGGTACCTCGTGACGCGTGCCGACCAGAGTAATTAATAAAAACACGCGCGGGCAGTGAGGGTGAAAGGCGCGTGCAATATAGCACGATTCGCACGTGGCCTGTGCATTCGTACTCGCCGATCTATTGATATAAAGCTTTGGATCGTGCTTTGGCTGACTCGTTGAGTAACATCGAGTGGCTCGGAGCGCAAAAGGTATTGGGACACCGCGATCAGCTCGTTACGTCCGCGCCATACGAAAATGCACGTCAATTAAAAAGTAAATAAGTGACGACGAAGCCATTGCAGAGAATTTTTGATAGATGCTATTCTGAAAAGTACCACGCCAAGCGCAGTACTCATTGCAAGTACTTTTTTGTACGTACGTCGTCACTTCTACATACGCAGCACTTCGACGTCTCTTGATTGATTAAAATGCTATCCGGCTTGACGAGATCCAAATGGAGAACATTCATATCGCCCGCAGCCGTTGGGAATACATTTTCCATCATTAGCACGTGAACTTACATTATATCTATATTTCATTTTCCAGTAAAAACCATCGCCCCGGACTCTGGAGACTGGAGGCAAAAAAAAAGGAGTGCACGTTTCTCGAGTGGTGCTTTACACGGAAAAGTTCCCGTTAGGAAGTCGATATTTCATAGGATTCCGTTCTACATATCCACTATTATTTTTCCTCTTGCTTGACCCTCGTATAATATGTTTTCATCGGAAGTGCGAAGAGAGCGTATTAGCACAGGAGATTCACTTGACTTCCTTTCTCTCGGTCTCACGCCTGCAATGACCATAATTTATAACCTCGGCCGGAGCTCACCCCACGATGGAGTGGAAAAAAAAACGCAATCAGCGCAGCCTTGCGTTTATTCAACGAGTATTAAGCACGTATTACCGACGTAACAATATTTCCTTGAAGATAAAGAGAGAAAAAAAAATGATAAATCGTGATTGCCAATCGTCAGTTGAAACTAACCGTAACTACAAGTGTTTGTAGTTACGGTTTATTTGCTGGCAGCGAAGCTGATAATTGGTTATCGTAAATAATATTTCGTACGCAGAATTGATTAAAGGGAAAAGAAAATTCGCACGATCTCGGGAAATTCACGAAAGGAGGAAATTCCAATACTCGAAGAGAGAAAACGTAGCGAGAGCCTTGATCAACTCTTACTTGATACACTGTAAACAGAATTAATCAAGAAATATTACGAGAAATAGAAGACATTTCTCGACGACTAACTGGCGGTTAGACGTCAAATTGCTGTCGCTGAATTCTTGAAACAGTTTGTAAAGTGAGAGTCTGTATTTTAAAGTGTGTGCAGTGGACGCGAGGCTCGGTGTGTAAGGTATTGAAGGATTGGAGATGGAGGAAGAAAAAAAAGATTAATTGTAATTGCCAATCGGGAGTTAAAATTGATAATGTTTTTATAGTTAATGATATATAAGTTTGCAACATTGTTACAAAGCAATTCAAAGAAATCATCTCAACGAAATATTGAGAACGGCTTCTCTGATGTTACAGCAAGAAGAAAGTGAAATTAATCTTACAGAAGTACCCGGAAGATGCACGAATTTTTATTTTCGTTTTAATTGTTCGCTCGAAATTACAGTTATCAATGATTTCACAAAGCTTTATAACATTTTCTATCGTATATAAAATAGATTAATTTATGAAAGCGAATAAAAAATTCACACGAATTACAGGATTCCACAAAAGTGAGTAAATGCCAATGCCGAAGGAGAGAAACCATAGTGAGAGTGCTGATCAACTCTTACACGTTATACTATATACAACGATAATCGAGAAAATATTCCGAAAAGGAAAGGGCATCGCCTGACGAATAACTGGCCGTTCAGCTGTCACTGAACTCTGAAATCAGGTTACACAGTAATAGTCTGCCTTCCTACAAAAATAAATAATTATATATTTAAAGGATAAAAAAAATTCACACGATTTCTGGAATTCCACAAAAGTGAGTAAAAGCCCGTTGCGAAGGCAAGAAGTGATAGTAAGAGTGCTTATCAACTCTTGCACGATATACTATATAAAGAGATAATCAAGAAAATATTTCAAGAAGGAAAGGGCATCTCTGACGACTAATTGCGATTTCTCATTGTCACTGAACTCTGAAACCAAGTTGCATTATAACAGTGTCCTTCGATTTAAAAAAATTACTGTTATGAAGCGAAAGAAAAATTCACACGATTTCCGGAATCCCACAAATCACTTTGCGAAGTGATAGTCTGTCTTTCCAACAAAAAATGATTAAAGCGAGAGGAAAATTCACACGATTTCCAGAATTCCACAAATCACTTTACGAAGTGATAGTCTGACTTTCCACGGAAAAAAAAAAAAAAAAAAAAAAAATTTCAAAGGGAAAGAAAAATTCACACGATATCCGGAATTCCACAAAAGTGAGTAAACGTCAGTTCCGCTGGCGAGAAACGACAGTGAGAGTGCTAATCAACTCCAACACGATGTACTATACCCAGAGATAATCGAGAAAATATTTCGAGAAGGAAAGGGCATCTCCCGACGACTAACTGGCCGTTCCCGCTGTCGCTGAACTCTGAAAGCAGTTTGCGAGGTGAGAGTCTGTCTTTCAAAGTGTGTAAAGTTGACGTGAGCTCGGCGCCCAGGGTATATGCACAGAGGATCGAGCAGTTGGCCGCTGCCGGCGTTCCGATGGAATGGTGACGGGGAACGCAATGGTATAGACTAGTGAGCGCGAGGGCCTCACCGTGCTATATACACGAACGTGTACGCTCGTATAGATTGGAATGGATCGTGCGGTGGAGGGCCTCGGCTCACACCACCAGCAGCGCGGGCTCTTGTATTAGGCGAGACACACGCCAGTAGGCCAACGGCACTCGCGCTGGCTCGTTGCCGTTCTTTCTCTCCCTCTTAATCTCTCTCCCGCGTGGACGTCAAAAACCAGTCAATATCCACGATTTTTCCTCATTTTTTATTTCCAAATTTAAGTACGCCAAAAAAAAAATTCAGCCTACCGCCTCACAATTAATAAAACGAGTTTGTCATAAAAAATATGTGAACCTGTGATTAACAATGGACCAGTGATTATAGTGTCATAATTTTCTTCTCCTCAGGATCCAATGATTATCAGTGTTGGAACAAGTGGATGCTGTCGATAAATCGTCGTTTCATTTTATTGTAATGCAATAAAATAATATAACTGTGCGCAGTCGAGAGAGCTGCTAATAATCGGGTTTTGAAATAACCGGTTGCGTGCATGCGGGTGCAACTCCACCACCACCACCATCATCATCACCAACGGAATATCAACAACGACAGCAACTAGTCGTTTATAACGGCATGCATGCGCGAAACGAGGATAGCGCTGAGGATCGATGACTTTCCAGAGGGAGGATCTTTTCGCTTTCTCTTTCCGGCGTGTCCGACCTACCGTAAGACGCCGCTTCGATCCTCAATGAGAAGAGGATGTTCGGGGATCTCGTGCGTTGTGCAATATCGACAGAAGGAGGCAGGGACAGAGACAGAGAGGGATAAGAGCAGTGCGATAGCACGCGAGCTCGTCACGATTGAAAATAAGTTAAAAAATCTTTGCCAGTTGGACGTGACGTAGAGAACAGTCAGCTAGCGATTATTCTATATTTATCCTCGCCTAAATACATTGCAAGATGTGTGTATAAAAGCTTGTAGATATACGAGAGCCTCGAGAAGGTTGCGAAGGCCGAGGCATCGCGTAGAAGATAAAGTAGTAATTAAAAATAAAACAGTATAAAGAAGGTGGAGGAACGTGGGCGGTCTCGGGTGTACAGCAACATCACAAAAAACCGTATAAGCGCCTCGAATATTTGGCAAGAGAATAACGCTTTTGTGTATATACAGAGACGCGGAGAGCAGACGTTTACTCCGGATGTACATCAACGAGGAGGCGGAACGCAGGGAGGACGGCGCGTGCCGTCTGATCTCAATGAGACGCCACGACCATCAAAACGACCTGACGCCAGAAGTACTTGCATCTCAGTTAAGTGGCCAAGAGTCGTCGACGTCGATTAAGCTCAGTTATCAAGAGGAGGCGAAGCAATCGTCCATCGCTTCCGACGACAACTCACAATCATCAAAAAGACCTGTCTCTCGATTGAGGAGAGTCCTTTCGGCACCTTGGAACGAGAACACCGGAAAAATAGAGGATTCAAACAACACGATAACCTGGAATCTCCTGGAAACTAGTCAAGATTGTGGTCTGCACTTTGACGACGGCGTTTTGCCGATCAAATACCGCAACCGGTTAGACACCGACTCACGTTTGAGTTTACCAGATCAACTACAAGCCAGCAATGATCGTAATAAAAGTGCAAATACGTGCCGAAGATATCGCTACGAGAGTCCGAGGAGAAGGATCCAAGTCACGAAGGAGGAGGAAACGGAAGGAACTCTTCGTGTTCGAGTGACTGATTCTCAGAGGAAAGCATGTACGCGTGTGAAAATGACGAGAAACGGGAATTTAACGGTTGGCGATACCGATACTGGAAGTCGTTGCACTTCCGTCGCTGGAGTCGATGAGAATGATGGGTGCGTTTTGATCGGTGTGAGATTGCTCGAAGAGGAAGATCGTGTCTGGGATGCGAGAAGTTTGCGTAACGCGGAGGAAAGATGCACGAGAAGGGATCGAGAACGCGATCGCATACTTCGGCGACGAAGGATCTATGGACGATCGGCTTCGGTTCCTCGACTCAATGTGAGACCATGATGAATTTATGTTTGCTAGTTTGTTGTAATATTATTCAAGTTGTATGATCTTTTGGGTTGGGAGCTTTTGGGATCGCGTGTATCTTGGCGATTTCACCGAGTTTACGTACAGCGGGGAAAGATATAGGGTACGGAAAGGAGGAAGAAGAGGAACGCGCGGCAACACCTCGTTGTAGTCGTTGTATAATATAACTCAGGCCACGGCGCCTGGTACGAAAGATAACACAAAGCGTACGTACTGAAAGAGAAAGAGGAAGAGGCTAAAGGAGACTCTGAGAAATCGTAAAACGAATTTCCGTAATAACCATCAAGTTTTATATAGCCCGGTGAACGTATATAAGTAAAGACTGCGCTGCGCAAGTACAACAATGCTGCTAACTGATGAACAAGTTAAACGCGCCAAACAGCTTCGTTTTCGAGAACCTTCTTCGTACACGTTAAAAAGGATATGGAAAGAATGGCCATAAATCTGGCCGGAATTCCAGTGCACACCGGAATTTTTGTAACCGATATGGAAATTTCTAAAATGAATTCCTTCAAATAATCGCAAATATGCTGTTGACTGACAATTGCCAATTGCTTGTCCATAGAGGATACCGTAAAAAAATCTATTTGGGATTCAATGCGCAAGCAGTCGAAGTTTTTATGCATAAACTGGACTAAATTTTACTTAATTGTAGACGTACTTCAATTCTGATAACTTGCTGTAGTTTTACATTATTGCACATTCCATTTAATTAACACTTTTATGCGTGAAAAATTGCAGTCTTTTCTAACAGTGTATAATAGGAAACATTGTCGTACGCATGCGACTATTTATCGTAGTCGTCAATCAGTGATAACTGATGATCAGTTGTTGTTGCGTAGGGCAAGTGCAACAATGCTGTAAAATGATGAACAAGACAAAGCGCCAAGAGCTTAGTTTTCGAGTCTCTTAATCATACACGGAGAAACAGATCCGGAAACAATAGCCATAAATCCAATAGAAATTTCAGTATGTAGAAGATTTTTTAAAACCCATATACAATTTTCTTGGCTTCTACTTCTCTCGGTATCTCCTTTTCAATTATCACATTTTAGGACAGTAAAATAATAGTATTTATGCTATTAAATAATTTCTATTACCGCTATAAAAACAGAGCACTTTTTAATAAGTGTCATAGAAAATTCTATTTAAAAAATTGTTTTCCACCGCGGATAAAAATGGATCCATTTTATGACTTCTAATAACGTCCCTCCTCGACTGCTCGTTTTTTTTTCATTAGTCGAACTGTCCGGAAGCCTATTAGCAAGTTCGTCTAATATTTATATTCGTTCGAGAATACTGCGTCACCTTTTCTGAACTGTGACTGCATAACACAAGCAGATACAAGCACGAATGAGGCGGAGAAGCCTCGACGCGATATTCGTTCCATGTGCAATATGGTTACTGTCGTTTGTCTCGCTGAACCGCAGAACCGAACCGATATAATACCCCCGTCAACGTCCGTCACGCATTCCAACGGCTGCTATTTTAAGATCCCTCATAGTTTATCGAGACTCCAAGTGTATGCATATACCACTGCGTCGATGCGTAACCATGCACGGGGAGTATGTCCGGAGCATCGATAAAATTCGTGAAGATACCAAGTTCAATCGATCACTGCTATTGGTAATAACTGCGGATAATCACAATCAAGTATAAAGTCTATTGTTTTCCATGGGTTCAATTCCTTATAACTAACAATAACTTGATAGAACTATCAAAAACATGGACAATTCTTCAATATGTTATAATTAGATTTCACTTGGAAACATAAATTCATTTTCATTAACTACATTTGAAAGTACGCACTCAGTCAACGAAGAAAGCTGATTTAATGTTATAGCGCCTGTGCACGGAGAGCATGTCCGGAGCATCGATAAAATTCGTGAAGTTATAATAAGTTCAATGATAATCACAATATAGTATAAAGTCTATTGTTTGGGTTCAATTCGTTATAACTAACGACGAGTTAATGTAACGTTAAAAAAATTAAGATAACTATTAAGTAAGTGTTACAATTAAATTCCATGTAAAAAAATAGATTCTCTTTTATGAACTGTATTGAAGAATTCGCTCTTACCCGATGATGAAAGTTGATTTCATTTAATAGCTGATGTGCACGGAAAGCTATAGGAAAGTGAGAGATTCTGAGGTTTCAATTAGTGAACCAACAATTCTTTAAATGAAAATACGTTTTTCATTTATAACTTGAGTCTATGGCATTTACTCCATTTTATAATTGAGATAATATGATAAAAATTCGTCGTAGTAGTGACTGCGTAAAAGGGAGAAAATAATCGAAACCAATAGACGACGTTCTACTTTTTTCAACTTATGATAAATAAACACGTCAATGAAACGGTCAATTTATTTTCTTAATATAGGACAAGTTTCCTTTCTTCGTGGTTTCCAGAGCGAAAATTGATTTGTCGTGCCATAAGTAAATGAAAATCAACGTATAAAAAGAGCGTCGATAAAGCCCGGCCTCCCACATTACGCAAGTGCTCGAGTGGCTTCTCTCTTCGGCAAGCACCTTTACGGCGTCCGACCTGGATAAGCCAACTACTAACTAACCAAGCTCCGCGCTCACGCTCCTTTTCTTCCAATAGTCTCATATGTGTCGGGTCGATGAATTGCATAGCAGTTGCATCACGTACGTTATAATATCTGTAAATGAAATCAATCGATTTTCAAACAACTCCAAGAGTTTTCATTCTCGAAATTTCTCAAAAATTATCAGAGAACATTGAGCATTTTACAGTTGAAGAATATGTCAAATCGCAAAATACAGATGGTTATTTTCACATAGGAAATACGATCATTTTTTCTGCAAAAATTACGTTCAAGGGTGTATATTACAATACAAACTTTTTATGACGAGTGTTGCACTCACACGAGTTGAGAAAAAGTTTTTCCAACGAGTATTGTGCAAAATTTCATGTCAAGTATGCGTGAAAAATGCTAATTCTCGTGGCTGTAGAGCGTGGCATAAACGGCGCTTAGAAAACACTAATGCTTTCTTCTCGAACAAATTTTTCGCACTAGTGTTTTTTTTTCTCAAACGAATTTTTCGCACTAGCGCTTTATTCTCACAATAGTGTTTTTTTTTTTTTTTCTCGAAGGAATATTTCGCACTAGTGCTTTCTTTTTGCTGCACTTCTCGACCATTAGTTTGTTTCCAAGGTTCGAGACACGTAAATTTTAGTTATTATTTTTCTTTCTATCATCGAACATTTCATCTGTTTTTAAATGTCCATTACTGCATCGAGTTTAGTAAAATCATTATGTACAAATAAATTATATTTATCCTGAAAACGAAACTCTTGAGACTTTAGAGTTTACACTATACATTTTTGCGACAGCAATACCAGACCCGCGGCACCAAATAAGATTCCACTTCAAGTATTTTCCTGCGTGAAAACGAGTGTGCAAAGTACGTGTTTGCCTTTATTTACATTGTCTTGAGTTATAATCCAAGATGCACGCAGACAATGGCTCGTCTTCGAGAATATCCGACTTCTATATTTAGATCATTCTTTCTAAAGTCTATCTTATTATTGCACCCTTTCACATTATAACGCTTCGCTCGTAACAAGGACCGATGTGGCGATGAAAGGTGCTACAGATCCTCTTCCGCTTCTCATTGGTTCATTGCACTATCCTCACTCCGAAGTTCGTAGCTTCCGGTTCTCGTTGTATGAGTACCTCGACAACTTTATTTAGTACGACTTTTCACTGATACAAAGTATGTAATGGAATACTATTTTTTTTATTCTCAAATTTCAGGTCAGTTTGTCGTAATGTAGGATGTCGTAATGATAAGCCCACAATTTACTACTTATAGATACATTTTTTAGAAGGGTAGCTACTCCCAACATTCGACCAACAGCCTTGCCAATAATTGGTGCAACTTTCCATTCGTTTTTATCCCCATAAATTTGCATAAGTCAAGTAAGAGGTTGTTTCTTAAGCCGTTTCTAACTGGACTGGTCAAGTTGTCCTCAATCATTTCCTTTATCAACTTTTCGTCAGTTGACACATCAGCTGATACTAAACAAAATTTTGATCTACTAATCAATCGATTATATAAATATATCTCATTACCATAATTTGATTTACTTCCCGTGTAAATGTGAGAACGAATTTTTGCACATTTTATCGCAAAAGTATTTCGATCGCCAGCTTTTTATTAATATTACAGAAAAAATTTGGTCCATGGCAATTTTTAAAAAAAGGTACAGCCATAATTTTTCGAAATACAAATCTAAAATTATAAATACAACCAAATGTTTTTTTGTAAGATTAATAAGAAATTTCTGTGAACGTTTGTAGACAAAAACTTATCGTTAAAAAGTGCAACGATTTCAATTCAGCTTTTACTGTGTACACAATTACTTTTCTCTACCATATACGACCACACAGGCTGTTCGGTTCCCATCATATTGTTGATTCTTCAAACTAACACTTTGTATCCTTGTTTTCCAAGCAGCGTGAGATTAATGAGCGTGGGTTGATCGAACCGCTTAGGTTTAAACTTACTGCCTCTCGTGTCGTGTTTGCCTGAGTCGCATAGTAATCAGACTTCATAGGTCGGCTTAAGGGGAGGTAGTCAACCCCAAATTGACATATCTCTTTCGGTAACCTAAAATCTTCCAAAATTTTCCCAATTGTGCATTGAAATAATTGGCCTGATAGCATTTTTTTTCTAGAAGTTGTAAAAGTTATAGTTTTTGTATCGATTTTGTTTGTTTAAATGAACAACCGAGTATATGATATTTTGCAAATTTTACCTTCATATTCAATCGCTACATTCATGCCGGAAAAATTAATCTTAAATTTTTTTGGAAAGTATGAAGAAGTTTAAAAAACCCATAAATTTCCTATAGCTCCTTACGCAGTAATTAGATGCTTCAGTCACAGATTAAATTATATAATTTTTCATCAGATTTAAAATTATATATTTTTTAATGATATCAGCTAATAAGCATTGAAAATATCTGACAATGTATATGAACAATTTGGGTCTGACTCCTTCTCCTTGAGTTGGCACCAGGCTAATTTTAGCGATAGCGTAACTGAAGAAATATAAAAAATATAGGAGATCCGCTTTGGAAATAGAGTTTAAAATTCGCGATAGCCTTAAACTCGTTGGCGAAGATATATCGAAGTGGTCGTTAAGTATATGCGGTACGTCTATACGACGTGCGAGGGCGAGTCATCGAGGTCGACATTCCAAAGCGCAAAAGACATAAGCGTCGTGGGCAACCGAGTGAGCCCACGAGACGCGCACTCGAGACCTTTTTCAAATACCGTTAAAAGATGCGTAAGCCGCTCTCATGGGTATTATTGCCATGGGTAGGTACACACCCAGGAGAAAATAGAATCGTGCGTGGAATCCCCTATGCTTTGGTAGCTACTTCCATCACCAAATTCCGCCCGCGTCTCACTTGCTCTACTTTTTCGTAATGTTAGACGCAGTTTTCATTTACAAGAGAATCTAGTCGTATCCGGGATGAGAAATGAGAGGATAAACAACATATTGCTTTTCTCTTAAGTTCTTTAATATATTTTTTTACATAAAAAATATATATATTAAAAAATATGTATATTTTTTGACAAAAAGTGCACATAATTGGTTTCCTGCGAAATCCCTTGCTCCACTTTTTCGTTCTGTTAGACGCCGTTTTCATTTCTTAGAGAATCTAGTCGTATCCGGGATGAGAAATGAGAGGATAAACAACATATTGCTTTTCTCTTATGTTATTTAATACATTTTTTTGACAAAAAGTACACACAATTGGTTTCCTGCAAATTCCCTTGCTCCACTTTTTCGTTCTGTTAGACGCCGTTTTCATTTCTTAGAGTATCTAGTTGTATCCGGGATGAGAAATGAAAGAATAAACAACATATAGCTTTCCTCTTAAGTTATTTAATACATTTTTTTACATAAAAAAAATTAAACAATATGTACATCTTTTTATACAAGATGCAGACAATTGGTCTGCTGCAGAATGGTTAGTCACAATCAATTGCATAATTCAATATGCGCCATGAAGTTGACCTAATTTTGGGAATCAACAGATTGATCAATCTCACTAATCGGTTAGTTGTCCTAATTAAATTCTTGTGGCCAATTAGTTAGAGTAAGTAAACTGTTACTTGGCCCAATTAATTCACTAATTTTCAATCGATTCATTGGAATGATCCTCACAATTGAGTGCAATTATCAACTGACTAGTTGGTATAACTATGTCAGTTGTTTGGTTCAACAACTTATTTAGCTGTGATAAACAGCTTCTTGATTGGTCCGTGTGTCAGTTGGTTGATTTAACGCCCGATTACTCAGGCTCATCAATTCATAAATTCATTCAAACATCTTACAATTATTCGTTTGCAATTTCCAAATTAATTAGATAGCCTAATTATATGAGTTGGATGGTCCAGCAATTTACTTAACTGTGATAAGCAGCTTGTGTTGAGTGGTTTGACTGTCAGTTGGTTGAGCAAACGATTACTCAGCCTTTCCAATTCATGGAACAAAAAAAAAGTCGTGCAAAATTAATTATACGAGGTAATATTACTCGGGTATTTTTTTTTTAATAACTCAGCAGACATGAGATCGTTCGCAATTATGTTATAACGGTTTCTCACGCTCAGAGCGCTTAGTCTGATTATTATAATTAATCCCGATGAACGTCGCGGTGTGCAGTGGAAGTTGATTGGAGAACAGAACACACATTAACAGGTATCGGCGCAATATAAGCTCGGTTATAAAGTGTGTCTGCTCGGAGAGACATTCCAAACGAGGTAGGCACATGGGCGCGGTCTGTCCGCTATTTTTCCCACCTTATATTTACCGCAGATTATGTGCACACTTGGATATAGGTAGACAGACGTTCATGATCGATCTTGCAACGATCATTATTCTGTGACGCTGTTAAACTCGCGACAACCACACGCCTCAACTTTTTGTTTGTTTTTTTTTTTTTTTTCGTCTGTCATAGAAAAAATATTACGCGTGTATATTTAGCGATGCCGCCACGAGCGTGTACCACTATTGGAAACTAACCGCAAGAACAATGACTCGGTTTCCGCCTAACAGTCCAATCATGTGGCGAGATACGAATTATGACGATGACTGATTTTATGTTTGCCATCTTATCCTTGACGACTCACTTGCTACGTGACCACATTTTAACCTCGCGGCTATGGCAATTATTTTTTAGCAAATTAACAAAGGCTTTTTTTCGTTGCATTACATGCATTACACAATGTATGTATTCCAACGTATTAGAGAATTCATTTGTCGAAAAAAAAAATTTCCATAGAATTAAAAAAAAAAACATTCTTTGATTATTGAAAATTTTTGCGTGTTATATGAAACTTATGTTGTTAGTAGGCTTAATGGTTTTAAAAAAATTAATTTAATTTTATGTGATAATATCTAAGTGAAGACGATAATGCAACGACAAAAAATTATTGTCCCAAACTATAGTCGGTCTCGATGATTACAATCAATTTAGATACAGCCATAATTGAATTGCCAAGGGGAGACGATTGAGATCTCAATGCTGAGATATATATATTGAATTCGGCTCTAGAGATTTCGTCCATAATTATATCCATTCATTTCATTTCTCCTCACGTCTTTCGATCGACAGAGTGAAACAAGAATACAACACTATTGCACCCCACTCGGAAATCCTCTAGTTCAGCTCTGCCGCAACTCTCGTTGGGCCCTACCACAAAAAGCCGTTCACCAATTACATAAATATATACATTTACCGTCCTTTGGTTTTCGCCGCTACGGAGAAATCGATCAACAGAAATTGTTCCTCGAACACAGTAAAAGATACATGCATTTTATTTAACCATTTCCTGTACTTACTATTTTTGTTAATTACCAGAAAAAAAATGTAGCCAATTGAGAGTTATAAAAAGAGAGACCTCCATTTTTAACTCATTAACGTAAAACCAGAAATACAACAAAATTTGGCTGTAAAATTAACTTGAAAATTCCGTGTAGGTTTGGGGATAAAAAGTGCCAATAATTTTCATTTAGTCGCCAAGGAGAGACGTATGCAATCTCACCGCAGATATTTAATGCGGCTCTCCAAATTTCACCCATAATTATATCCATTCATTCAATTTCTCCTCACGTTTTTCGATCAACAGAGCGAAATAACAATATAACATTATTCCACCCCATTCAGAAATCTCCTATTTCAGCCCTGCCGTAACTCTCGGTGGACCCTACCTTTAAAAACCGTTCACCAATTACCAGGGCGCCCCAATAGCTCATGCGTGTAACCCACCTAAGCGGTGCTACCTCATTAAGCGTCAAGTGCTTTTATTTTGACATGCCAAACACGTCGCTAAGATGAAAGAGCGCGCGCGCTTGAAATTCGTCAAAGGAAACCAAACGAATCAACGATCAATCGAGCTCCGCGGTCCATTCATTATATTTCTTTTCCCTTCCTCACTATTTTCGAGCACCCGTCCTTTAAAATAATAATTACAATGAAAGCCAATGAATTACAAGGCGCATTATTGAAAATTACAAAGAACCGGAACAGGCGCAACTGCGTTTAGTATTTCGCTTCTTTGGTTGCGAATCCTCGGCTGTGCTACTTGTAACGTGCGAACTATACGAGATGGGGTGTACACAGTTGCAACGAGCGAGAATTCGAGCAGCTGTACTTTTCAGGGGTTTAACTGGCCGATGCTGCGGGCCTCGTTTATGCACATCCATTCAGCCTTTTCAATGAAAGCTTTATGGACCCCGAATATCGTGAATTTTAATCGCTTCTAATTTATTTGTCTTTTTTTTTAACTGCAATTTTCAGAATATCTTTTGACACTACAGAAACACTACCAAATCCCTTTAACTTTGGTATATTGGCTCACAAAGCTTTTTTTTGTTTCAAAAAAATTGAATTTTTTATTACTATATCTTGCAATTTTCGTGATTTTTCAAAGTATACAAAAAGTATTCATTTTTTTTCTATATGATCACTTTCGTTATTTCCAAAGTTAACAAAAATTATGCGCTCATACAATAAGATCCTCATGGAAATGAAAATATATGCAGAATATATTCATATATCCAAAATATATGGAACGTGTAGATTTTTTTAGCGCCATATGTTGAACATACATCTTACATATATATTTTTCTAGGTGGGGAAGACGCTCTGTCTGAATTTTAAGTCGTTTGGACGAATGATTATCCAGCGAAACTTTGTTTGAAGAATAGCAACGTCGATGCTCATCAATACTTTCAAGACCTTAAAACCCGGGAACTCGAACAGCTGTACTTTTCAGGGGTTTAGTTGGCCGAAGCTGCGGGCCCCGTTCGTGTACATCGAGAGTCGGCTTTTCTCGCCCAACGCGCTGTTTCACCATCGCTTGTACGCATTCTCTTCTCGCGGAACGACAGATGCCTGATCTTTTGTCTCCCTCCCCCATACATGGCTCTTGTCGCTCTTTTCCATTGAAAACCTTGCATGACAGAGTGCGCTCAACGCCAACCATTATACTATTTTCTCCAGTAGTTCGTACCTCTACTCATTTGTTTTTTCAACCCGATGAATACGGAGTTAAATTCGCGCAAAATGTATTCCGCACTTACCCGGAGTTGACCCTAGACGTGCCGACCATTGGAACTACCGGATTTTCGCAACCATTTCACGGGACGCATATTCGATTCCACTCTCCAAGCACCGACCGTTTATACTGGAATGGAAACGATTTTAGAATACTTTTCGCTTCGAATACCAGAGCAATTGTATTTTTTTTTTTTTTTGTTCATGGAAATATTTAACAAATTTCAGGAAATTGCAATATTTAATACGCCAATTTCATGAAAATATTCGATACATTTTCCAAATTTAAATATTTTATTTCTTAATTTCACAATTTATATTCAATTTTTCAATTTCATGGAAGCATGAAATTAATTCCAAGGAATTTTCATATTCATTTTTCTGACCATATATTTTTGTAGTTTGCAAATGCCGAAGAGTGACTCTAGCCGAGAAAACTACGTTACAATTTTATCCGGATACTGACTATCCTTAAGTACAAATGTAAGTAAAAGTCATGTCTTGTGCAGTCGCACTCAGATTTTAATGGACTTAACGGAATTTTAATGATATCGTTCCTAACGAGCAAGATAGAAGCGTCGCGGCCTTCCGATGTCCACGTTGCGTATCACTGCTTCGTGATGCCTGATTTCAGGACAGCAGACGGAAGAAATACATACTTTTAGACCCTCTACGTCACGTTTCGAAAGCGAAAGCGTACGCATCTAGCGGCACTTAATACACTGAACTATCGGCTATGTCGATACTTCGGCGCTGGTTCTGCGAGGACCATATATTAAGCGTTGAACGTTAAGTACCCGCAGCTGTGAATTATTCTTATTAGTAAAATATCTCATTACAGCGATTACTTCCGCACGTCGGAGTAATAAATTTTCAAAGGACACTCGACTGATGCAAAAGCGCGGATTAGCTCTCTAGTTTGCTGTCGAAGTCTCTGCGCCCATTAAAAGCAATCATATCCAACAATATATCAGAAATAAACAGCAATTCTCATCGGCTTATGAATCTAAAATCGAGAGTAAGTCCTCGAAGTTATTTGATCCTCTATTTTTTTTTTCCTATAGATGACCGAATGATTTTTCACATGTTTGCCCAGTTTACACTCAATAAATAAGAAAAGTTTTTTTTTTTAAAGCAAAAACGAAACTCTGTTTCCTATAACTGACTGGACAATTTTTTTAATGTTTACCCAAATACACTAAAAAAAAAATAAGGAAAATTGTTTTTCAGTCAAAAACGAAGTTTTTTTTGTGCAGCTTCTCATTTTCGGAATTAAAAAAAAATCCTAAATACAGGCGGACACGATTCTTGTTCCTGGATAATTTATACATATATGTATTTTCGTTGCGTCGATCCCCAGGCTCGGTGAGAACATACTATATACAGCTTATAGTCTGACTGCGTCGCCGCATTCACTTGCGGGGGCCACTGTCTTCATCCCGCGCCGTATAGGTGCAACTTTCTTGCGCGCGGCATTCCATTCTGGTCAGCAACCTGCTGCTCCTGGTGCTGACGCGATCTCGCGAGTTCCTGGCTTCGCATATAGCATATACACGAATGTTCAGCACTCGAACGAGCAGCGCGTAAGTATACGACTCAGCATCCCCGCGGGCTATCCTTCGCTTCGACGAAAGTAAGAACAAGTTTCGTGGAAAGCTTATATATCGTGACTCTCAAAGCCGTAAGATCGCTGGGGTGATCCCCACGTACTATGTCCCCCCTGCCCCCCACCATTACTTCGCCCTACCGCCGATGTTTACAACAGTTTTGCGAATCTTATTCGCGTGTATTCGAACGTTGGGTCAACGACCGTTTTCCCGATCGTTTTACCGGTCTCAAGTAAAACGAGCAATTATTAGAAAGTTTAATCGCGATCGGTGACCCGAACATATTGTGCACAGAGCGGTAAAAGAAAATTGGCATTGTGAGGGGGTGCGATTTGCGAAGCATGAATAGATTTTATATAAAATGATTTTACTCGCGGATTTATTTTGAAATATTTTTTGAGAAGATCTAGTCATTTTTCTGAATTCATGTTATTGGAGGTGATCAAAAGGAAGAAACGGTTTTGGACGGTTTTGAAAAATGTTTACCAATTTTTGTGAGTAACTACTTAGTGTACTTACATCAAATTCAATACTAA
Source organism: Clistopyga incitator (assembly GCA_947507545.1). Classification (NCBI taxonomy): domain Eukaryota; kingdom Metazoa; phylum Arthropoda; class Insecta; order Hymenoptera; family Ichneumonidae; genus Clistopyga; species Clistopyga incitator. The sequence goes on from OX382177.1 coordinate 6,878,002, forward strand.
ATAACACCAAATGCACCTCCACTTATAAAGAACGATTTAGCAAAATATCGTAAATTTTACGAAAATTAGAATATCCGCGCCCCTTTTGCAAAAATATATTAAAAATCTATAAAACAAAATGTCTGCCTATATTTTATCGAAAATTGGAGCAATCAAATCCGAACTGCTGCTGCATTGATCTGCCAAATTTCACTTGAATCGGTTGAACAGATCCTGAGCTATGGATGATTAAAATTTCGGAGCACTGCAAACCCACAAATATACATACAACAATTTTTTTTAACTACGTTTTTTTCCATATTTTGGACCAGGCTAAATGACAAAAAAATCCCAACAAAAAGAATCATGAAGAAAAGGTTGCTCTATGAGTATATACCCAAAAAGCCTCAAATTTATCCGTCGAGTAATTCACATTTTATTCCCAGAATAAGTTCGATCTCTAAGGGCTGCAACCCCCTAAACATAAGGTAGCATCTCCCCTTTAGAATTGTCAGAAAATCCCTCTTCCACGCGCATTTTATTCGGGACCAACATTCAACTATAATCACTCGAGTGTTTACATCATTTGGTGGTTCACGCCCATCGAGGGTGAAATTACAGGGGATGCTGCTTCTGTTGCTGCTATGGTTACATTACAGCTATTGGTTCTCCCGTATTGAATTGGGTTCGATGACAAAGCGTTTCGCTTAACAGCAGGAGAATCGAAGCAGTAGCTTAGCCGGCTGTGCACACCAAAGAGCCATACATAATCGTTCCATATAGGAGCAAGACGCGATGCACCCCAAAACGCAATATATTATACTCCAGGAGTATGAATACAATCTATACTATCGCGTGTTTGGTCAAAGTCAACGGGGGGGTGCGCACCAACCATCGACTGTCCGTTCACTCGCCCGCTTCCCATTGCCCATGGGTACCGAGATATTTCCTGGCCGTTTGGAATTTACGAGGTGCATTTACGCCCACGCATACGGCGAGCAAGGCTCAGACTTTCATTCCTGCTGCACTCCACCGGTGAATTTACGATCTCAATCAAGGGCGCGCCCATAGTCTTGCTAACAGTCGAATAGAATCCTTTTAGGGCGTCCAGCTTCAATTTAATTCGGAGCGCGAACTTTTTTTAACTGTTTTTTGCGGACACTCGGTGCTTTGTAAGTGAGAAATGTCTACGATAGTTATTAAAAACAAGAAGCTCTGATAAAAAGTGCATTGATCGGTAATTTTATATTAGAGAAGTCGAATTAAATCCTCTTAAACAGTCACTCCAATTGAATCTGAAATGTAACAGTATTTTTTGTTTTAATGCTTTGCGTTCCTACAAAAAACATGACTTGTGATTCAAGACCATTGATCGCTAAGTTAATTGCAATAGCGCGGCAGTGCGTTTGGTGGAATATCGAAGTACAATTTTTACATTTTCATATGAATTCAAGGTGAATTCATACGACGTTGCTATGCATTTTTTAAAATGATTTATTTCCAGATAACCCATACATGGGTTAACACATTCTTAATGATATAAGGCTACATAAGGCATTGGGATATCATTAATTTTTAAGAGGATCCAATTAGTAAAATTAACAATTAATCGAATGAATTTTATTGTATGATTGCAGAGACATTTGGACAAGGGTAGTGACCTTGCCGAGGCTGCGAGTGCGAGTGGTCTTCGAGAATTGGCCAGGTCGCTGAAGCAACATCTGCGAGGATTCGGTTCGCGTCTCGAGGATAGACGTGAATACCTCGAGGACACATCAAGATGCTGCCTCCTGCAAGATCGCGCTTACGAATGGGCCCACGAGGCGAGATTGGCTGGCGAAAGGCGCTCCCAACAATTTTTAATGGCGAGACCACCACTTCCGGCCGAACACTTTACAGAGATGATCGGACTTGCCGAAAAACTCGGCAACGACGTCCTCCTCGAGCAATGTCGTATTGCCAGAAACAAGTGCGCCGAAGCACTCGAGTTTGCGCGAACTGCATCAGCTCCCGGAAGTCCCGCACGAAGAAGGTCCTTCGCAGCATCAGAGTCGGCAATTTCATGGGAAGATGGGCTTGGCAAACGTAGGTTGAAAAACATGCAGACAATTGCTTCAAAAAAATGTGTTAACACTTCCTTTGGATTCAATTTCATCACTGTTTTTTCGTCTAATAGGAGCTTCCTGGGAAGACAGCGATAGCAATGCTTCCTATCCGTGTCCTATGGACGGCATGGGCAACAGTAGCAACGGCAGTGGTCGTCCAGCTCTGGACAATATCGCCGAACTTGGCGAGAGCGCCGAACAACTTTTAGACTGCTCACCGCCGAGAACACCGCCTAGAAGTCCAGCGCCCCGAAGATTAACCAAACCACCGGTTAATTCTCACCTTCACAGAGCACCGAGCATCGCTCCTGGCATGAAAGCCAAGAAGTAATCATTTTTTAAATATTTTTAAGCTCTTTTAATCCTACTAGAACTTTCTAACTCTCTCTATTTGTTCGCCACCATCGCATAAATTACATTTTGTAACTGATTTTCAATATTTCGTTGCTTCCAGAACAATACTGCTCATTATGAGGGAGATGATACAGACTGAACGCGACTACGTAAAATCTCTCGAATACATAATCGAGGTGCGTAAAAATTTAACGATTTTTTGCGTTTAATTATATACTCATCAGTTCGCGAACTTATAAATTTTACTCCACAGAACTACATTCCTGAATTGGTGCGCGAGGACATCCCTCAAGCTCTGAGAGGTCAGAGAAACGTAATATTCGGAAACGTCGAAAAAATCTACGAATTCCATAGTCAACACTTTTTAAGAGAGTTGGAGCAGTGCGAACAATGTCCCATGATGGTCGGGCAGTGTTTCCTGAGACACGTGAGTCCATAGAATCAAAAGTATAGGGTAAAAGTTAGCCATGTTGCAGCAAAAAAATACGTTATTTCAGTAGCTACTGTAATTATACAAGTAAAAAAGAAAAATTAAGCTTACGTTCATACCCAAGATGATCAGGAATATTTTTTGCTAACTTAGATGCCCATTTAAAACCCACCCCTAATTATTATTATTTATAATTAATCGTTTTTTATTTCTCTGCAGGAGAAAAAGTTCTATCTCTACGCGTTGTACAACAAAAATAAGCCAAATTCAGATTCGCTTATGGCCGAATATGGCACGGCTTTCTTCAAAACAAAGCAACTTGAACTGGGCGACAAAATGGACCTGGCGAGCTACTTGCTGAAACCGGTTCAACGAATGGGAAAATATGCGTTGCTCTTGCAACAATTGGTCAAAGCTGGCACTGATCTGTCGGAGCAGTTGCTTGGAAAGGACGAAAAAGAAGAGCAAGAGGAACACGAAGATCAGGGAAAACCGATCGTTGAAGGCGAAGCAGATCTCCGAGCTGCCGAGCAAATGGTTCGATTTCAACTGCGGCACGGAAATGATCTACTCGCCATGGATTCTCTTCGCGATTGTGATGTAATTTTCCGACAGTTCTACCAGAAATTACTCGTATCGAAAAGCGTATCCGCAATGTTAACGTTCGATAAAATTTCAGGTCAATGTGAAGGAACAGGGTCGATTACTACGACAAAATGAATTCCTCGTTTGGCAGGGCAAAGGCAAAAAATGTCTGCGTCAAGTATTTCTCTTCGAGGATCTTATACTGTTCAGCAAAGCCAGAAGGTTCCCTGATAGAAAGGTACTTTTAAATAACGTTTATTCAAACATATGCACATTAACGAAAGCGTAACGACGTTCAAGGATTTTTTACGTACACAGCCATGAACAAATTTTTTTTGGACAAAACCAGAAAAAATTATTGATGTCAAAGATACTAAAAACATTGATTTTTTTAATAATAATTGTGTAAAAAAATTATTTATTAATTAGTATTTTCTAAATTGTTGGCAAAAGAAAAATTTTATTTTTTCATAGAATGTATTGATTTATCAAGACAGGAAAAAAATTATAAAAAAGATTTATTCAAATTCATTACATGAATAATATTTTCGGAGTCCGTTTAGATCCTTTATGAAAAAACGATTACTTAATACATTTCTTTCTATTGTATTACAATCTATTAATGAACCTCAACGAGAAAACTTTGTGTTTCTTTCTGGATCTTTGAAATTATTTATCTTTTTTCTTTTCAGAACCTCGATATCTACATCTACAAACACAGTATAAAAACAACGGACATCGGTTTGACCGCCGTGATCGCAGATTCCCCAACGAAGTTCGAAATTTGGTTTCGCAAAAGAAAGCCCGGCGATACTTACACGCTGCAGTGCGCAAGCGAGGATATTAAAAAAGCCTGGACCGAGGAACTTAGCAATCTCTTGTGGAAGCAGGCGCTCCGAAACAGAGGTAAGTCCGCGTTAAAATTTCTTAACTGTCATAATTAGTGCAAGAACGAACTAAAAAACATGTGTAACGGAATGTTGCAGAAGTGCGCCTGGCGGAGATGTCAAGCATGGGAATTGGAAATAAGCCCTGTCTGGACATCAGACCGAGCGCGGATCAGATAAATGACCGCTCTATCAGCGTCGCCCAACTCTCAAAGAGTGAGTACTCGAAAATCTTCCTCTCGCATTATATTTATCATGCAAATAAATAATGTTTCTTTTTTTAACCCCGTTTCGTGAATTTTCGTAGCTCCGAGATTCCGCAATTCCATTGCCGTTTCAATATCGGATGATTCGGGACGTTGCAGTCGAAGACCTCACAGCGTTATCTCCGTGAGCTCGTCGTCAAGTAGCGGAGGTAGTAGTGGACCACCGACGACGCTTCATCTTGGACTTGACACGAGTCCTCGGCCTCATCATCGGAGCACAACGCTTAATAGCCAGTGCAGCGTCGGTCAGTATAAATAACAAGTTCATACTCTTTTTAGAAGACCCAGACACCCGAAAAAATCATAAGAATACGAAACGTATTGAGGATTCTCTTTTGTTTTAGTATAGAAAAAAAACTAACATTCGCTTATTCCAATTAATCCTTACAATCAATTGTCTTGAATTTCAGAGAGCGGTATAATCGCCGATATATCTATCGTATCTGACGACGGCGGCGACGGAACTGATCGCAGTCATTGGAAATCAACGCTGGAGAGTCCAACCTCACATATGCCGACGACTTCGACACCTCTACAATCTCCAACGAGCACGAACGCGACTCCCGTCGGCACCGGCTCTACGTCCTCACCTTCGGACGTGAATCTTACCCCTTACGATCAAGATATGTCTATCAACCTTTGAACGAGGCCGTACGACTGACATTCCTGATCGAGTCGTCTCGAAAGTTTACCTAAGATTTTTCCCGGAACTAAAGTACTTTTATATTTTTATCTATACAATTTAATCAACGCATCAGATATTACCATTACTCTTGCTAAACACCGAGTTTATCGAAATGAGAATAATCGAGTGGAAAGTGAAGTTTGTCAGGATCGTTCAGGAATGTACATTTTCTTACGCACACAGGTACCATACCATTTTGTAATATAATGTAATATTAACACGTATTCGTTATCGATATCGATGATGACGCGTAGAGAGCGACAAGTAAATTAATCCGCATAGTTTACATTATTTCCGTACTATATCGCATGCTATGTGTATATATAATATATGCATATACATATTGCACCCGTAGAGCAACGGAGCAACAGATTTCGATCAATCACGTGATCATTGTATTTTATGAGCATCTCTCTAATTGCCCAAGGAAATTGATGAAGAAATCAGCTCTTGATTTCAGACACTCAGTTCAAGGATATTTGTGCTCAACATGCGGGAGATTACGTTGAAACGCAGTCCGTTTGGAAAAGATATTGAAAAGTCAGCCCTAACTGAAATGCATCCTAGAAACTTCTGTATTCCCGACATTTTCGTGGATGTATTTCTTTCCCATAAATGCAGACAAAAAAGGTAAAATTTTTACAATATAAACACACAAACTATTTTGAAGTTTGTCTTTTTACTATGTTTTTGTTAAGCTCAAACAAAATCAGCGTACTCCTTTCTACAAACTTGCTGAGGTCCAATTAACTGTAATAAATTATTTTTTGCACAAATATCTTTAATATCCCCAGCCGTCGATAAAATTGTGATCGTAAAATACTATGAGCTTAATTGATTTCTTAAAGACGTCAAAAGTTGTTTCTAGGGGTACGATATACACATCCGACGTATGATGTACATAACTATACTAATAATGACAGTCAAATATGTACAACTTTGCAAACACTACTCTCGCCCCACGTAGAAATTAATTTTCAAACACTGACCCGTACGCAGAAGCCGAAGTTATATTTCTACTACTCGACTGATTTACGTTTTTTAATCGGTTATAAGGCTCACGCGTGTGGAATAATGTTTTGGAACGGCTTAGGTAAAAATCAAAATATTAAGCTGGCCTTAAGACTGTCCACACCGCGACTTATGTGGAATTGAACTTGCCGATTACACGTAAGTCGATAATGGCGTACATCATTTTACATTGCCAAGGTCTGCCAAGATATTGCGATTATATCTCATGGACAGTGACCGGTACTAATTACATTCACCACTTTTCAAATTAAAACAACTCGATCACGCAAATTATATTTTTCAACTCCGCGAGAACTTGGACAAAACTTTGAGATTCGTTTTTTCCATTTAATACTATTTCGTCAACTAATGAAAAAGAAAAAACAATACAGTGCAGAAGCATCGTCCCGAAGCTTCATTGATCTAGCAAAGCACAAGTCATAAACCGGTGCAAGTGACAAAGTGCGTCCCTTTCATTCCAAGCCAGACTAAACTTACAGAAGGTGCATTAACGTCTATTTCGTGCACATTCTTTGGTTTAGTCGTGCTTTTCGATCGTGGATTTCGCTGACCTGAGATATATATATATATAAATATATAAATATATACACTCACATAGAACGTACGACACTAACAACAACGCGGTACCTTTATTGCAAGATATGCCAATAGTCAGTTAATATTATTCGCTTAGATATTTATTAATATTTTTTTAAACAGATTATCGTAATATGAATGTAATGACTACTCGATTCGTCATAATTAAAGTGTATATATGATTACTATTATTATTAATAACACGTTTATGTCAGTATTTTACTGTATCTAACACCGATGTATTTTATTACTTATATCAAATATACTATATTGGGTGCCTTTTGTAGCGAAAAACATCGAGTCTCGAGGACTGTACTACTTTCAAACAGTTTGAACCTACGTTCATTAATATTAAGCTAATCCCGTGCATCATACAGATATACCAAGAAGCTATCCGAGTCTATTTCATTGTGCTTCGTACAGCAAATGAACATATTCTCATTGTATATCGCGAATTCATTAGTCGATTCATGTACATCAAGGACGAATAAAGAACATGAGAATTTAAACAAAAATGACGACGCAAAGCTGATTCAGCAGCAAAATTTTACTAGGAAATTATTAAGCATGTTGCAATATAATTGCTATTTTTCGGAAACCTTCCAGCCACTTCACACACACATTTTTCCTTGAAGGACTTTGTTCAGATAAAATTATGATATTCAGGGATTGATATTTTTCTTGCGCCTTCGATAATTTTTCAGAAAATTCTGAAACAGAAACGAGTAAGATAATCAGAAGACATTTGCAAGGAGGTTTGGTTTTTGATTTAATATTTTATGAGTTTTCAAAATAAATTTGCATTTTTTTACATTTTTACGTCAAGACGTTCAGTTTTCTTGATAATCTTTTTCGAGGCTTTTCCACATATCTAGAATTCTCTGGAATAACAATGAAAAATAAATACCTTATCCAGAGAGCGGATTGGACTTATCGAATTTGTATTTTGTCATGTTCTTCATATTTGTGCAGAGTTTAAGTTTTAAGAAAATTCAACTGGCGACTACTGATCTACGATCGACAATACACCTTAACTCTTCCAAAGTTTGAGTTACTCAACTGGAAGTTTTTTCCATATTTGCACATACGATCAATGTTAATTGATATCGCATTCGGGCAGAAAAAGAAAGGTATGTATATAAAAATTCTTACTTTTCATTGCTCCGCTTTTAAAAACGTGTAAAAGGATCAAAACTCAACGTATTCTGATTCCACATGCGGCATTTTGCAGTTTGATTAATTGCAAAGACGCCGAGAGTAAACCGAAGTCCCTCATATTCTTTTTAATAATGATAGAATTCTTAGCTAAAGGTTTCATTTGAATACATTTTCAAGGCGATAAGCCCAAGTCGTAATTTTCAATTCGCAATTTTCAATCCCTTATTTTCAATTCCTAATTTACAACCAATTTTCAATTTCTGACTTTCTCATCAAAGATAAAGATCAAAATCCGTCCTTCCGTCCTTGCCGACAATGTTGTCGCGCCCCACATAGCGGCGCCCACCTCCGCACCTATCGGCAACTTCCGTCGGCATTCGCGCGGTTCTTGCAACACGCTCCGCCCACAAACGTCAGTGCCGAGCGGAGCAGTAGCCCGAAGACTCGAAAAGGATCGTGGCACGGCATTATACTTAGTACGCGACGATTAATAAATGAGGAGAACTAGAGAACAGACCTTGCACGCCCCACACGTATCGCAACAAGCACGAGTTACGCGGGTGTCAGCCCCGAAACTGTTATTACACAATACTTTGAGCGAGAAATCAGTTTTTTAAAAGTGAAAAATGCTTCTTGGTTACGTTGGTCACTAGCTGGTAATAATTAAAGTGCGCGATAATCGCTCCAATTCGTGCGGCAAAATTGTGAAGCTGCAGCGAGTTTTACGAGTGGTGCTGGACCCTGTGGTGGAAATATGGTTATATTTAGTATATGACGGCTACCAGCTACTCTGGGACGTGACTACAGTGCCCGTGGCGTATTTATAGAAAAAGATATTGTTTAAAGAGTTTGGATTTTAAATCGCAATAAAATGGAAGATATATTTCAATGGTGTCGAGAAGGCAACGCGATGCAGGTTCGCGTCTGGTTGGATGACACCGAGCACGACATGAATCAAGGGTACTCAATGAAATTCTCCTTATTTGGAATGTTACGTCCCGTTCCCGCCCATTGAATTTCCTGTGACTTTCCATGCGATTGTATCATCGCCTCACTCATCACTAGCTAACATTTAGCAAATTCACATCTTTGGCAAATTATAACAGCATTGGTAAAAAAAAGTGCCTCCGACTGATTCTCTACTAAATGACAACATTACTTGATTTTTAAAAAGCTCCTCTAGAAAACCATTTGTACATTGACGTCTACTTATAATGAATTTAATTGAAATCTCAATTTGGTCAACAAAGTTTTCCTTATTTGGAATGGAACGTCCCATATCTGCCCAATGAACTTCCTCTGACTTTTCGTATGTTTGTACCAACTTCTCACAATATAATGTTTAACATGTCTTTGCCATTAACAATAGTGTTTCATTTACAAATACTTTAGGTGAAAAAAAGAAAATACTAACAGATTTAAAAAACACCAAAAAGGTCTTTGAGAATACATTTGTATGAGATGTCCAGATTTGTGTCCTGGCAGAGTTCTAAATGTAAATAACATTGACTAGTCAAATTTAATTTCTGATAGAACGATATTTGAACTCTCCTATCAATAAATTCAATTGAAACCTCAATTTGATTATTGAATGCTGTGTAAATTTCGGCATAAAATAGTAACTATATTAGTACAAAAAATGTGACTAAAATTTTATCACAACATAACTCTGTCAGAAAGTATGTTTTGTAGATCCAGACGCTTCTTTCCTGGCAGAGTTATACCTGGTAAATCATGATGAACAGTCAATAAGTGTGCTACATTCTCAGCCGATGGTCGAAGCCTCTTGACAATTTTTTTAAACTATACAATGGATTTAGCATGAACACATCTAAAAAATTCATAACTTTTTAGAGATGATCATGGATTCAGTCCTCTTCATTGGTGTTCCAAAGAGGGCCACTCCAAACTGGCTGAATTACTCGTCAGTCGAGGTGCTCGAATCAATGCAACCAACAGAGGAGATGACACACCGTTGCACCTCGCTTCCGCACATGGTCACAGAGAAATCGTGCAATTGGTCAGTTGCATTATCAAATCTTTCATTCTATTTCTTTGAAAAAGACCAAGTATTAATATACCATGTCGAATATCCACAGCTACTCCGAAATAGAGCGGATGTCAATGTGACTAATGAGCATGGAAACACAGCTCTGCACTATGCTTGTTTCTGGGGAGATCAAGCAGTAGCCGAAGATTTAGTTGCTGCTGGAGCGTTGGTCTCCATCGCCAACAAGGACGGAGATACTCCTCTTGACAAAGCCAGAGGTTCCCTGGCACAAAGACTGCATGGTATTTATTTCTATGCATATTTGGAAACTTTCAATTTTACGGGAAACAGAACGAAATTTTATTAATCGGTTGAAAAAATAATCAGAAAAACCTGCACTGCTAACACATTAACATATTAATACAGCCATTTTTATTGTACAATTTTTCTCAAAAGCAAATATTCGCACATTAACGAATTATGGATTATGAAGAAGTAAACATCGATTTTCAAGGAACGTAGCAATATTGTCAACTGCAATTAACAGAGCATTGAAATTCTTTATACATTCGTGTAGAAGTAAACCTTTCATCTACACCGAGAGAAATTGAGACAGTTCTGATAATTATTCAGTAATAAGTATATTTTACTAGTCCAGATGACTATTTTCGTGGTTACATTAACTCTCTTCACTGTTAATGCAGCTTCGAAAGTAATTACCGGGGCTATTCTAATTTCTCTCAGCGTATCTTTTGGCCATTGTTCCTAATTGAATAATTCAATTTTTTTTCGTAGATCTTGCTGTAGAATTTGGACAAGACTTGAAGAAGATTCAATTTAAGGATCAGAGCTGGCTCGGTCTCAAGACGAGAAGCCGCGACGCTACGCTTTCCAGGCACAAGGGCATAAATATGGCAGACATTTCGCTGCATACGCAACTCGCAAATACGCCGAGCGGCGAAACTTGGCGCGGCCGTTGGCAGAACAACGACGTCGTCGTAAAGATCCTGAATCTTCGCGAATGCACAGCACGAATATCGCGAGATTTTAACGAAGAATTCCCAAAACTCAGGATCTTCTCGCATCCGAATGTTTTGCCTGTTCTCGGTTGCGTTAATCAGCCACCAAGACTCGCAACTGTTTCGCCGTACATGGCGCGAGGAAGTCTGCATCGACTTCTCCACGGCGGCACCGGAGTTGTCGTCGACACTGCACGTGCTCTCATTTTGGCTCTCGATGTCGCAAGGGCCATGGCTTTTTTGCATGGTCTCGAAAGACAGAATCGATGTCGATTCCATCTAAACAGCAAACATGTTATGGTGAGATCATAGTAAATTTAAGATAGTTCGATGATGACCAGTTTTTGCAAAAAGAGTTTTATTTTACTTTTTCTAGCAATTATACTAGTTTTTCAAAGATGAAAATTGGAAATTACTGAAATGGATGTTGTCATGTTTTTTCAACTTCTGAGTCTTATTCCAACGTTATTAGACTGACAATATTTCTCAAACTTTCAGATTGCGTGTATTCAGTGTTCGTTTCAATAATCAAAATGAAAATTAAAGCCGTAAGTTGGAAGTCGAACTTCCAACGCGTTAATAGACAAACCTCCTCAAAAGTCGACGGATGATTCACGAGCGACGTGAGGTCATTTATCCGTAAAGTAATTTAGCCTCTTCCTTTGCGTGCGGTTTCCGCTATGATTTCCGGTTCTGCTTCCGCGTAGACATTGTTTCCGAGAGATTTTTTTTCCAGATATTCATGGCTGAATACTCCAAATGATATAAAAAGAGTTTGAGTAATTGTGCTTGTTTCCTCGTGACAATTTATGCGATGATTGAATAACTGGTCAGATTTTTCTAGAGTCAACTTTACGAGAAAAAATTTGCACCCTACAGCTGCCGCGATATTGTAGGGAATAGGTGGAATAGTTCATTCCAAATGAAACAGGACGATTAGTATCGAATCTGGACTACTATTCAGCGGAGAAATATTAAATTTAGTGAAAATCGGTAATGAGATGTGAATCGTACACCCATTAAACCTTTTTCTGTGTTCTTATTTTCCATTTTTGTTCGAAGTTTTTGTCGTGAGGAATTCAAAAATATTTATGCGCGCATATTATATTCTATATGTGCTTTATTTTCACATTGCCTTTACAGAACAAAGTGGTGCGACGGATTCGTTCGCAAGAATTATTTTTCTTCCCGGGATAGAAATCTGTTCAGTTCTTTCGACTGCGCCTGTTCTCTTTCCAAACGTCAAGAACGTTCTTTTAAATTCCGCAACATTCTTACTCTATTTTTTTTGCCAATCCTTATGTTCTTGCCGTTACAGATAGACGAGGACTTGACAGCGCGAGTCAACATGGCGGACTCGAAGTTTTCCTTCCAAGAAGTCGGACGAATTTACGAGCCAGCATGGATGTCACCGGAGGCGCTTAGCAAGCGTCCAGCCGACATAAATCTCGAGGCGAGCGACATGTGGAGCTTCGCAGTTCTTCTTTGGGAACTGGCAACCCGAGAAGTTCCGTTTGCCGATCTCTCAGCCATGGAATGTGGCATGAAGGTGCGTTTCGACGATATGCAAACGATTTTCATCAATCACCGCTGTTCAACTTTTTTTCAAGATTTAACACGATTTATTTTCACACAGATTGCATTGGAAGGTCTGCGAGTCAGTATTATTCGTGGTACTTCGCCGCACCTCGCCAAACTCATAACAATCTGCATGAACGAGGATCCAGGCAAGCGTCCGTCGTTCGATATGGTAGTGCCGATTCTCGACAAAATGAAACGCTGATTTTTCTACACGAATCTTAGAAAATAGTTCATTAATCCCGAAGAAACCTTCTGCCTTCGATAATAAGACTACACAAATTAACTAACTTAACACGATAACAATGACATCGAATTACGATTCACGAAAATATTTATACACGCGTTTATTCTCCAATAACCGTAAACTGGTGCCTTGAACTCTCGAAATAGTATACAGGACTTATTTTTTTATACAGGATTTTAGAGATCGAAAAGATAATCAAACGTGCCTCGACATTCATTCGATATTTAATTGTTATAGATGAAGATATTTATCTAAAGTTTTATGTAATCATAGTCAATATAATATAGTTGTAACTATGTATTCTATGTCATATATACATGCATACATGCTGACACGAGATCTGCCATTTTATATATTATATACGACTAAAATTGTGACGCATCGTTGATTTGCGTTAATAAAAAAACACCAATTACTCCAAAGCTATATATAATTCCATTAATCTATTCTAGGTAGCAAGTACTGTTCGATACGCGAGGGATATTATCACGGGATAGTATTCTGAAGAGCGCTACTTTTACGATCCTCGGCAAATAATATCAGAGCAGATACTAACAGTAAAAACATAGCGGCAAAGTATCCGACCGAAGGTGTTTGTCTTCGGAGATTCACAGGTTTCATGACTTTCAAATAAAGTGGATTATCCAGTGATTAACAAGGTAAGAAAATTTCTCACTAACCGCATGAAAAATGATGACCTGTTTAAAGATGTTTTCAAATTTGTTTTACGGACAATTACATTCATCATTTCAATTTTTCTTCCAATTTCCGAATTTTTCTAGGATTCAGTAAAAAATACTGTCCGACTTACATACCAAATTTGATATACTTGTTTAAAGGGCTTTCTTTACCCGTAAAGGGACCTTTACCGTAAAGATTTTTAACAGTACAAAGATGAACAAGGACGCGCGAAAGAAATCCTGTAAATAGCTGGTCATCTCATTGGTTATTAGTCAAATGGTGGACGAAATGACCGTATTAAGATGATATTTACATACATATAAAGATTACTATTGAGAACGTTCAGCTTATGCACTTTTTCTTTTAAAAAAGTTCAAAGCTTTTTCGATAAGAAGTAAAGTCTATAATAAGACAGCAGAAGTTACTTTTAATTAAAAAATAACAGTACATTAATTATAAAACAAATCACCAAAAAAAGGAATACTTGAAAATAAGGAAATATGCTATGTTTCTAGTCTCTTCAAATGAGTACAAACAAAATCGCGAATCGCTTTTCGGAATTGCTTTTTCCAAACACATTATATATATGCAGACGATCGGGTCAGTGGTCTTCATTTTTTGTACCATAGGAGGGCAGCGGTATGCGTGATTTTACAATATAAACGAATTCTGATTGCGAGGAACAAAATGAATTTCGTTTGAGCGACTATCTATTTTATTGGAAGCTTTAAATGCGTTCGCTTTCATAGATCAGAGTGGCCTTTGAAATCCTGATAATACAATGCATTACATCTAACTATTTTATTGGAAGCTCCAAATGCGATCACTTTCATAGATCAGAGTGGCTTTTGAAATCCTGATAATATAATGCATTACATCGGAAAAAAGTACGGACTACAAAATAAAACCATTTTGATGATACGAATATTTTATACAGCTGAGAAGATACATTCACTTTCCTAGGCAATTTCTCTTCATGCAAACAACTTTTCCTAGCAAATTCCCTGTAAATTCTGGATAAAAAAATCCAATTTCTATACTCAAACCGAATAGTCCTCTGAAAAAGAGAATGAGATTTGACAAAGCCAATTCAGTCATTATATATCTGAAAGACTGGGTCATTGACCGCTGTTTTTTTTAAATCTCGGGGGAAGAATTTGGCGCGTGCTTTTATAATATGAATGAATTCTATTGCGAAAAATAGAGCGAATTTCTTTCGAGAGATGATTTTTTGAGCGAATGTTTTGAATAGATTCGTTTAACGAGCCAGATGCGCCTAAAAATCATTAAAACGAAATTGCTTTGTCGTAGCAGGAATTTTTCAATTTAATTGAAAATACCGAGTACGGAAAAATGAAACGTTTTCACAAGAGAAATATTTAACGATGCTGAAAAGATCAACTTGTCCAAGCAACGTTCGTCTAGCTTTTTTTACAATTTCAAATTCTTATACACGAATCAAAAAGAGTCTTCTTACAAAGAGAATAAGAGCTTCCAAAGCCAATTTCTCCATCTGTGCAACCTGAAGTCTGTAATTGGAAATTGACGAAATCTGAGCACTGAAAAATTGAGCAGTAAGAAAATATTCCAATATTATATAAAAAGTTTTTGCTTTTGAAGGAATAAAATGATCCATTATTATTATAGCTTCCTCTTTCCAATCAATATGATGTTTTTAAAACAAAGTCGCGAGTTTCTAATGTGTGTTTCAACAATTTTATATTTACAGCTTTCAGGTGAATGCCCCCTTAAAACGTCGATAAGTCGGCTTACATATACTTACCCCGAGTTCGATAATACATTACCATAAATAGCGGTTTTGGCATCGATCCCAATGATTATAGGTTTGCGTGACATTTCTTTTTAATTCAGCGATCGATTTCCTATGTCCTTATTGATATGTACTAGTCGTTGGAAAAAAACGTGCTGAATAGGGCGAGAATAATTTTAGTGTAAGTCATCGATCCGAATAATTTTAGCTTTGCGTGACAATCCATACGAACTCCATTTCCTATCTTCGTAGTGATATGTACACTGCTGAATCCTATGAAAATTAGGAAATCTCATGTACAAAGGGTACAATGTCGGGATTTGCACATTGCTTCC
This sequence comes from Clistopyga incitator, assembly GCA_947507545.1. NCBI lineage: Eukaryota > Metazoa > Arthropoda > Insecta > Hymenoptera > Ichneumonidae > Clistopyga > Clistopyga incitator. The sequence goes on from OX382177.1 coordinate 6,893,680, forward strand.
TCATTTTTACTGACATTCTACATTGCAGAAAATTTGAAGCTGATTCGGTCGAGTATTTCACGAATTATGATACAATAAATGTTAGGCACTTTATCACAAACATGCATGCATGCATACATTCACTCAAACAATTTTTCCGAAGCCCTTTTTCGATGTCTCGGACGATTTTAGAGTGTCTAATATCAAAGGCAAAAATTTTATCACATCGGTATATTAAATGTACCATATCAGATGTTACAGAATTTCCGATAATCTAAATTAGCAAACATTTTAAAAAATATACTCGTGAGTAGAAAAAAGTGGTGAATAGGGAAAGAATCAGTACATTGTCCGGTTTGGCATATGAAACATAATTTTGATTTTGAACCATCCATCCGAAAATTTGTAGCTGTCCGATATATTTCTTTAAAATTCCGGGTTCGATTTCCTATGTGCTTATTGATATATACTTGTCGACAGAAAGAGTGGTGGATAGTGCGAGAAGAAATGAACTCTGCGGTTTGGCATACAAACGAGTATCGCGCCGTGATGCCCAGAAAATGCTGTTTCTCTCTCCGGAGATTTCAAGCGAGATAAAAATGTTGGCCGAACTCCACGCTATGTGGAAAAAAACAGAAAAAAACAATAAAAAAGATTGTACGTGGATAGAATGAAAGCGACAGAGCATGCATTGATACACTCTGGTCTAAAGTGGCGAGTCGGATATGCAGCCCAGAAACGTAAGTCGGGGGAATGTTGGGGGACGTATTTTTCTTTATTTTTGGTCCCGCATCCTGCGTCAGGGGGTTAAATTTCTTATTCGTCTCCGGTAACGAGAAAGTTGAACCAGTGTATGTGTTATCCACGTATAAGACGAGGGAGCATCGTTGTATCGGAATTGGCTTTTGTACGGGTTCCCAGAGGAACGAGAACTTCACTCGTCGATCAGACACGAACGGTGTGTAGAGGAATAGAGAATCGTTATAAGATGGCTCGCCAGAGCTTGTTACAGGTATCGAAATAGAATACTGTGCGGAGTCTTGAAACAGAAGCCTCCTTTGTGCAATTTCCGTTTCAGTGCGGCATCGGAATTTCGCACAATGTGTACTCAGTATGCGCTCTTCCGAAAATGCACAATAGTTCCCGAGGGCGAAATTCGCGGTATCAGGAAACGAATTGTACTGTGGTTTTGCGGATGGAGAATTGAATTCAATTGAAGAGCCGAAGGCAGAAAGTTGCAATATTGCCATATCGTGCTCAGGGTCGCGAATGATCAACTCAATTCTAATAGGCAAACACAAATATCGAGTGATCTCTTCATATGTTCGTCCATCTATTAATAAAAATGATCGATCAAGTGAACGGATGATTGCCCTATTGTGAGGCAACAACTCCGAGCTTTTTAAGTGAATCGTATGCTTACACGATTTTATCGATTTTTTAATTATTATTGACGGTCGCTTTAATAACCGGGTTATTAATAATCGTACAATTTTCTTTCAGTAGATACATTTTTACAAATACATTGTTAATTTTTTTTTGCTATGCTGAAACTTTAACGTCGGTGAAGGTTATTTTCTAAAAATGTTATTACTCTGAATTTGATTTGCTTAATGATTTATGTGAAAAATTATCAGGACATTAATACGCCGATTATCCGAATTTTTTTAGCCTGAAAATATATGGGGCATTTGCCCTGGTTTCGGCCGAGGTCTGACCCTTGACCCTTCCGATTGGGTCCGCAATTTTTTTATAGCGTAGTTTCGCCGAAAATAATGATACGGATGGGGCTCCAGTTTTATACCCGAGACCTTAAGGTAGTCGTTATTTGGGGTTCGAAATGATTTTTAAATTGACGCTCCTCACATCGTTTGCTGATAAATAAATTTATATTTTCATATTTAACCCCTTCGCTAGGTCCCAATCCTATAATTTAACATACACTGAAACATTGAGATAACAAACTTTTAATTTAACATACATTTTGCTGTACCGCCTTTTTATTTGTTGTCGGGTCCCAACAAATTTGCCAAAAAATCTGTAACTTCGGGATAGAAGCGACAAACATGTGACTAAGTAGAGAAAATAATTAGAATCTTTTACGGAATAATTAATCCATTGTACATTTAATTTTAATACTGTTATTTATGTGTAGTGAATGTTTCTACATCGCCCAAAAAAAAACATCAAATCAATAAAAGATTGTGTGCTCAGTGTACGCGCCTTCGAACATGCACAATAGGTATTGAGGGTGAAATTCGTGGGTTCAGGAAACGAATGGTACTATGGTTTTGCGAATAGAGAATATAATTGAATAGACTGGGGAGGGAAAGTTGGAATATAGTCATATTGCGCTCAGAGTCTGGGATTCTCGATTCCAATAGCGACGATTCATTCTCGTTATTCGGAGGCATGTCAATTTCAAGCTTATCAATCATGAACGTCATTCAATTAGTTTGCTAAAACGGAACCAAACGTAATTGAAAGCTACTCGTCGATCATTTTCGCAAAAAGTGGTGCAGTGTGCTCGTTAAATAAAACGATATAACTTCATTAATATTAATATAACTGTCATTAATATTAAATAAAAACAATTCTATTAAGATGAGGTATACATTATGGTAATAATAGCAACATATTTAGCTTCATTTTTTGTTGTTGTTAATATTACCATTTTTCTGTAGGATGTAACTTCAAACGGTTACGATAAATTATAAGAAAAACTCACAAAAAATCGATGTTCAAGATCATTTAATTTGATGGTAGGTTGCAGAACATGCAACAGGAAATTCTGTTGCATGTTCTGCAACTTAAGGGTATTTTTTTTTATTTTCCTGCGTTTAAGGTTTTGAAAATATATTCTTAGAATACTATACTGCATTTAGTACAGAAAATGTATAAAGGGAGAAAAGAAAAAGAGGAGGGAATTGTAGATACAATGATCAAGAATTGGAGATATTGAATAAATATAAATATTTAGATGTTTAGTTTTCGTCGTACTTCAATGGATACATACGTATTCAAATATTATCGGGAAAACATATAAAAGGAATAAATGCATCGTGGCGAATTTACAAAAGAACCAGGATCAGTAGTTCGAAATCAAGACTTTTATTGATGCACTTATTCTTGCACTCTGAAAAAATCTACTTGAAGTTCAATGTACATGTAAGTACTGGAAATTTTTCTTCACGAACTGTTATACTAAATTTACTATACAAGTCCGATGTGAAATTTACTTTTGTTACAGTCATTTTAACAATCTGCTTTAACTTTACAGCTAAAGTCCTTTATTTTTTAAAGTTTTCTTTGACTTCATTGCAAAAGTACTTTAATAGATTAAATCTCCTTACCGAATTTATGAATACAAATGTCCACACTTTTTTTACAGTGTGGCGAAAAATACAATGTATGGAAAGACCTTTTGGGATTCGAGGAAACGAAACGAACCGTAGGATACACCAAAATACATCAAGGCGGAAATGGGATTAAACACGAACACGTCGAGTTGCATTTGGAAGATGGACACAGGAATCAAGGGCATCGAGACGGAAATGTGGTCGAGGGCGAAGAATTACCTGGTGGAAGTGATGAAAATGCAAGATGGTCGTTGGCCAAAGAAATTCCCGAGGGACGAGACGCGAGGAATTCTGAACGGAAACCCAACAAAGTGGGGAAACGAGATAAAAGCGGCTATGGAAGAAGCAGGAGAAGGCGAGATATGAGAATTCATAAGGGAGGGGAATGTTAAAGAGCTGGAGAAAAGAGGTAAAAGCGGCACACGTATTAAAATCGATCAGCAAATACAACTGGATCGGAGAAAAAATGAGGGATCGTAATTTTGCAAGGAGTATAAGTATAGAAAACCGAACTTGGGGACGAAGGAATACTGGGAGAGCAGGGAAATAAATGGTAAAATAAAAGAAACCTGGATGCGATTGAGATGTGGTAATATACGGAAAGATAGGTGCAAGGACGTCAAGGAACCGAAATGTGGAACTTGCGAAATGGAGGATGAAACGATCGTGCAGTATCCGGAGTGCCAAGTGGAAAGAAAAAGAGAGGGAAAGCTAGTAAATGCCATCATGAAATGGGGAGGGAACGAAATGGGAGAAGCACTAGTCAATAAGATAAATTTTGAACTTGGCGTCGAGTCGCTGCCGCGATTTTTGATAACAGTTTGAGTCGAAAACCAATTATGATATATGTCTTAAGATGCTTGTTCGAAATTTATTCCTATGTACACTATTGGTTTAATCGAGCGATCATCTTTAATTGTGTTTTTCGACGACACAAAGTACATTATATTCCCTCAATTTGAAGGTCTGATATATGGACATGAAAAATCATTAAAAAATATTGATTACTCGAATTAGTTGGAAAAATATTTGACCAAACAATTTGAATTTTTTTTTGTCAATATGAGAAATTTGGGGGGTTGACTTGGTGCATTTTGCCTCATATTTGTTACATACTTTCAGCAAACAAATAGTACGTTACACATTATTACGTTTTATTGAAATAATCATAACTGTCTATCAATATTCTTCAATAAAGAATAGAAACTTATGTATTAATTTCTCACAGAGAAAGCTTTGCTTCCTGGAGAATTTTATTTACAATTTTTTAATTTATTTCAGGGCACTCAAAATGGTCTACAACGTCGAGAAAAGTGGCTTGCAAAAAATGTGGGCTGTGGCCGAGATTCAAAATTCGTTATTGATTCTAAACGTGTTGAAACCCTCGATCAACACACAACTACCAAACAATTTTCTGACGATGACTGGGAGCCAAGTGGAAATGGCAAAACGTTTTTCTTTTTCGTCAATGAGGCCGGCGGAGCCGCAGTTCCACATCACACTAGACGAGATAGCTCTTTTATTTGCTGAACGGAATTCTGACACTGATTATAATGGACCCGTAATGAGAAAAGGGACAATGAGCCGGTAATTGGGAGTACAGAAGCCTGTTTGATGTGCGACGTATAGCCACAGGCTTCTCACAAACATTTCAGGAATGCAATTAACGTTTAGTTGCAGCTCTATTCAAAACGCGATGCGGCGGAGATCGAGAGAGCATGCATAAAATATCATTGTATGCCGTTGCAGCTTCCCTGGTTTCGTCGAGTGAACGCTCAAAAAGCACCGCGGTAATGTTTATTCTTCCTGAATTACACGTAAAATGAAAAAAAAAAGAACAAAAAAACGGAATCGGTTTTGCGTAGACGCAATTATCTTAATGGAATTCAAAAATGAGTGCAGCTCGGCATAAAAGAAGTGAAAGAATTGTAAGAGTTTTAACCGCAGTGACTAGAGACAATCTCACCTTTAGAAAAATCGCAGTAACTACCACGATTCCTACAACCTATTGTCGTTGCCTTTGTACAGCCGGAGTGTAAAAGGTCTTGCAATAGCTTTGCATATAACTGAACATTTAACCCTCTTTTTATATGCTTTTTCATGGATTTTTAATGCATCTGAATCGCCTCCGCGATCTCCATTCAAGCTCCTGCTTCTGTCAACCCTTTCAGACGCTTTAGCGAACTCAACCTTCATATAGAGCGGCTGTGTGCACTAGGATGGCAATCTCTGAACCTTTTTTTTCATTATTCCCAATTCCATCCAACAATTATTTATTTTGTTGGAATTAAATTAATCTTATAAACCCCTTAATTGATAATTTAATTTATTAAGCCCTTTGAAAAATCGATTTTTTATTTATTTTAATTTTCGTAATGTACATATTTATAAAATGTTACGTGGATCCAGAAAATATTTGTAAAGATAGGAATTTTCCAAATATTCTTTACAGTGCATGTTGAAATTCATGAATTTAATCATAAAACCTTACAAAAATATTTGCATTCTCGTTTACGAGAGGACAAAAAAAAACGTCAAGAATAATAGTTAAAGAGCGTGCCGGATTTTTAGTCGAAATCAAAACTACCTCGGCTCCACACGTCGAACCGGAAATTCACGTCTATTTATTTTTGCAGCCTTCCAGTATTGATCGCGTCCCAACAGAATATATATAAACGGCCTAGAGGCAAATACCAGTAATTAATGTCACTAATTGGCCAAAAAAAAGACCCTCGACTGTTGAAAAATCATTCCGAGTCCTCTGCATATGGGAAAAGTAAGCAAATAACCAGATCCAACCGAAATGCATGGGAAAAGTGAATGTGCAACGCAGTTGCGTTAAACGTGCGACGGGGTGGCCGTCTGGAAAATATCCTGGGAGGACGAGACGAAACGAGCTTGAGTTTAAAAGTCTATCTTCCGCTCTATCCTCTCAGCAGACCCTAGACTCTGCCAAAACACATGCTGTTACTGCAGTAGCGTCGCGACGTCGTGGTGTCCAGCCAGTGGTTGTAAAATTTATGTCCTCGGGTGACGGACCCGTCGACTACTCCCATCATGTGGCAGCTTAATAACCAAGTGTATATATAGTCCACGTACATACATATACGTTATGTGTATACATAAAAGTGACAATAGTCCTGCGAGACAGTGCTTTATACGAGGTATTCCACTCCAACTCGGTAAATTTGTCTCCTCCCACTCTGTCCCATTGTTTTCAGATTGTTGTATACCCGCTCTAAAAAATACTCAACATTTTCATCAATTTTTCTTTTTTTCATTTTATGATTTTTCACGATTTTTCGATTTACAAGTGAAAATTTCTCCAAAATCAAGTATCAAATAATATTTTTATGAGAAAAGCGCATGAATTATCTTCCCATTTTCTGGTATTCAAATTTTCCTTAAATTTTTAAACGTGAGCCAAAATTCATAATGATACTCAAGAATTGTTAAAGGAAGTGAAAATGCATTGAATGCGGAATTTCCGTAGTCGTTTTGAAAATTTTTGCAGAATTTTTAATTGGTCCCAAAAAAATCGTGAAAGAAAAACGATCTATAAAAAAATAATTTAAACAGATCTGAGCGTTTTTTTTTTTTTTGATAAGTACAGCAACATAGAAAATAATGGAACCGATTCACAAGAGGCAAGGTCGAGTATTTACCGCGCTGCCTGAAATACCGCATATACATTTACTCGGTGGTACATGAGAATCTGTCGGATTGGGTTGGCACTCGCGGAGTAACATATGAGGTATAATAAATTTAATATCCGGTACTCTGACAAAGAGGAGTGTCATATAGATAATAGTGTGCGAGACACGCGAGTTACGAAGCGTAAGAGATGAGGTATGGCTTCTAACGATATTGCATCGTAGTTTCGACCGTCGCTGGAGTAAATGTGGTCTGGAAAGCCACCGGTGCGTTTATTTATTTCTCTGTGCGGTACGAACGAAAAATGCGTGGATGAACTGTCTTTTTTTATATACATATTATTTTGTGCGTGGGCGTTATTTGGGTGGAAGTTTCCTGGTAGAGACCATGTTAAATTCTCGTGTACAGGGTGCACGACCGTAATTATTGGAGTCAAAAAAGCTGTCTGCACCCTGTTGCAATATTGGACGCTGAAAATTGACTGCCTCTGGCATATGAAATTCGTTTTTACGATGAAATTCATTTTGTTTTCAACCATAGTCACTAATTTGGGAGACACCCTTCGAATTTCTATGTTTTTTTTTGCGTTTGAGATAATTTATCACGCTGGCGAAACCTTGCGAAAGGAAATTAGCGGAATGTCACGTTTTCCGAGCGGAAATTTTAAAGCACAATAGTGACAGAGATGTATTTGCGTGATTTCTGCCGGAAGTGAAGCTTGTTCGCAACTCACTCGATATGAAAATTATTCCAATTCCGCTAAAATACAACCACACGGATAGGATTTTCCGGTACCATTATTAAAACAGTTTTGTGCAATGGATTCAATGCTGCATAATGCATTCGGTTTATTTTATCAGTTTAATGATGTTTGTCGTACACTACATGCGATTTTTTCGTGTCTAATATACAGTATGGCAATCGATGCCAGCTTAATTCACAAATCACTTACTAACGCCACATTATTGGCTAAACGCAGCGCGGTTTTTACGACCCAAAGCGTAGCAAAGATTACTAGGTCGGTTAAGTCGTTATCAGCGAACGCCGGAAATTCGCGCAGTAAAGCTGATGATTACATTAATAAAAGATGAAGGATACAGATAAGATATAAAAATGTAACACAAGAAAAATAGGCGACGTTTTATTTAGTTATTAAATTTGTATACATTTTATCTTTTCAAAATATTAATAAGGATCACTTCGGTATGTAAGCAGAGCAGTCACACTATTTATTTTGATGAGGAAGCATGTGCCGAGAATTCTGGCACATGCTACAAATAACGAAGTTTTCTGTATCCATCTTCTGCAGTTTGTCTTGCAGGGAATATTTCTCATAGAAATTACGTGTACTTTCATGCTTTCGTTTTCACGATTTTTCACTGGCTTCAGTGAACTCCGCTTGCACCGTCAAAAATAAAGGCTGGCGATGTGAACACACTTAAACACTGACAAATGTATAGCGGTCACCGCACATCTTTCGCGTATAGCTAATATGCACGGAGTTGGGAAATTATTCCCAAAAGTAGCGACTTAATAGTTACAACGTTGCGGATATCAGAATTTGCTATTTTGCATCTATGAAATATTTTTGTTTCATTCAGAATCGATCCGGAAGCTATAGATCTAGTTATATATATAAGAATTACTTTCTTCGTATATTGCAAATTGTAATAATTATTGACATTAAGATTCACTATTTTGTATACATGAAATATTCTTGTTTCTTTCAGAATCGATCCGGAAACTATAGATTCTAGTGATATACACAGAAATGACTTTCTTCGTATATTACAGATCGTAATCATTGTCCTTTGGACGGGACCATTGTTAAAGTTTAATAACCGAAAAATAGAACACATGATTTTGGTGATACGGGGACAGCACAAACGCATAATACAAAGGTCTGTTATGTGTGTCTGAATTGAGCTATTATTTGACGGTATAGCGTGCCATATTATTACGAAGCCAGAACAAAAACATGTTGGTGGTACTTTAATATTCCAACATAGTACATTATCGGCATTTCAATATCGACATGCTGTAAGTTTGGATTGGAACTCCGTGTTCCCACAATTTCTCCACATCCTGGCACTGGGTACTGAAACTATGCACATCATCCTGTTTCTGAAGTATTATTTTTGCAGAACTTTTCGGCTGACAGTTCCAGCAGGATGGCAAGCCATGAAGGGCTGAAAATGATGACCAATCTGTTCTGATTACCCTTTAGGAATGATACGCATTGTATATTTATTTTTGTAGCCAATTTTTTAATTAACTTGTTTCAATTTTTTGTTATTAGCATGTCACGTTCCGAGTTAGAAGAAAAAAAGCAACATACCATTTATCTTTATGAATATCCAAGGATTACCGATACCAATTATTGGGTTGTTCAGAAAGTAATTTCGTTTTTTCTCGACAGAGGACAACTGTATTTTTTGAAACCCAACTTCACACTTCAGCCGCATAATCATTATATGTTTTGAGAGCTGCTATAGCAAGGCTTATTGTGTCCGAAAAAGTTCAATTAATTCTACGCAGTAGTTTTTGGTTGCTGCCCTTTTTAAATATAAAACGAAATTACTTTCCGAACAAGCCAATAGTTAGTACGTCAACGAAGGATAGAACTCTCGTGTGTGTAGTGTAGTGCGGAGCATTGTGCATCGATGTTTTGTCTGATGCCACTAGATGGCGAACGGTCGGAGCGTTTCTCGCAAGTGGTTCGGCTCTGCAATGTGTAAAAGACTACAAGCTTGTCCTGAGTTCGACTACACAAGAGAGGTCTACCCTTCAAAGGTGCAAAACCTCTTTGTTTTATCGACCCTTTCATATCGGAGAAGACAAAAGAGGGTAACATACAAGTGTCCGAAAAGCCATCTTCTTTTACGACGAAATTCTTCACACGCAGAGTCTCCGGTTCACTAAGACCCTGAAGTTGTTAGTATATCATAGACTTGGTGGCGACGGCTGATTGAGATCTCTAATTGAAGTTCTCCAATACGAAAGCCTATATGAGAGAAACGCGAAATTATCTTCATGTATGTCATCGATAAAATATAAAAGGCGACGAATAGAAGTTCAATACTCTCCTCGTCGAAACTCTGAACATACCGTCGAATGGCACATTTATGGTGCCATAGTGTCACGATAGGATGCTTCCACGGCACGTGCGTCTGTCTGGGTCGTAACGATTCTTATACGGCATGTAGCACACCGTAAAACGCGGTACGGTATTCTATAGGGAAATATAGGAATAGACTCCGGAAGGGCTGCATAAACCTAGTTTACTAGCTGAGTTAATTAATGATTGCCAGGTTCTTCTCTCCGTGCACATAACGAGTGCTTGCAACGAGGTTGCTCAATTTTAACCGATTACGAGTACACACGTGCAGCATCATTTTCATTCCTCCCGCCGGGCAAAAATTACCCGTTTTCTACCCTAGAGAGAAATAAAACTGGATTGCCCATGTCTAAGAGTCAGAGGATGAAAATTAGCGATTTTAGGAGGGTGAACTTGTGAAAAAGATCTGAATACATGTCTCGATGACAGATGAGAGATTTTAGTGGCATGTAAATGCAACAGTAGGACGGAAAATTTGCGAATATGAGTAGTCTACATGCTCTGGACTGCTGAAAGTTATTGTCGATCAGTTTTGATTAACGTATAACGAATTGGAACGTTACGATAGCAATAGGGACTTCTCAAATTCCTCGTACCGAAAACTGTCGTTATGAGCGCATAACGAGAGCGTAATGAGTTAGAGAAACCCGCTGCAGGGTTCTTCGCCTATAATAAAGGGTCACCAGAGTCAAAAGGTCCGACACGTTCGAAGGGTCTCGTGCCCTCGTATGTAGTAGAACGCAGGACAGCTTTGCAGTCATCCACAAATCTTCCGCCGTAATAAAGTGCTTTTTTCGAATTGGACATAAATTCAATACCGATCGTCCACGAACGTGGCTTTATTCATAAATAAATATTTCGCTTGATATATCGGAACTTTAAAAGTTCAGAGCATTTACAAACATTTTGCGAAAAGTTCATAACGTTGTATAATATAAAACCCCGTATGGATGTATCCTGGACGTACTGACACTGAAATTTTTTAAAATAATATAAACATTACAATGTTGTCTCCATAACAAAGCAAAATTGCATCTGCTTTTCGTCAACCCTAAAATAATATGGGTTGCAACCGCATTCCAATAAAATGAAAAATGACAAAAAAGGAAATTACCATTATTATTATTATTTACTATAAACAAAACAGCATTTGAATACTTATAAAATCCGAGTATAATTGGCTTTATAATAAAATAATAAAATAAAAGAATGCTTTGCTAATAGATCGCTACTTTCCACCGCTCGATAATTAAAATAGCGGTGCTAGTTTTTTTTTTCTGGTAGTTTGCATAAAAATGACTGGAAAAATGAAAAGAAAACGGGGCCGTAGTCTGAACTCTCCACACCCGGCTGAAATAATGTTGTTTTATCAAAATTAAAAATACACACTGGTTATTTGGACAAAATTGAGATCCACCAATTGTTTCGCGTAAAATATTTGACTAGATAATATAAGTGAAAAGCCTGGACAATCTCTTAAGCACCAATTTCTATAGTGCATCGGAATAACGACTGAAGACCCTCAGCTCTCTTTACGCAGCTAAAGTGGGTTTTAATAAATCATCTCGCTAGAGACTCAACTCTCGATACACGTGAAGTAGCTGAGGGAATTGTATGTGCTACGCTGGAGTACCTGGAGCTAGTATAATACCTGAGAGACAATTAAGGAAGGTATCGTAGAGGACGGTTGGGAGTTGATATGTCTCTTCAAATGCACTTGCCCAGCGTGCCCATATAACGGCACAGATGAACATTACACTGTAAAAAATATTTTGAAAATTCATATGCTAAATAATAATTTAATATATCGTATTTTTACTGAACCCGTGCATCAAATTCAATATAGTATGCAAAAATATGGAAATTCAATGTCCGCGTCGTACAATTAAAGTTAATTTATATAAAAAACATCCCCTTTGCAACGACTTTAGCATAAATGTACATAAATTTCACGTTATACTCGTGTCCTAAATTTATATACCCGTTTCTATTAAAAAGTTCCCCGCACATGTGTCATAATTTTACCTTACATATTTTTGACATTGGACGAGTGCATTGCAAAATTAAAATTAACTTTTATTAACAACACAAATTGCATGGCGTATTTACTAAGCTCTGCATGAATTAATAGAACTTTTATAACGAATTTAGCAGACTGTACATAAATTTTAGTATTATGTGCATCAATTAATATCATTTTTGTAGCAAGTTAAACAAACGTGTGCATAAATTAAACGTTGCACTCGAGTAAATTTGTATACTCGTAATAAAAAAGCTTCGTGCACCGTGTAGTAATTTCCCCTTAAATATTTTTAACAGCGTACTCGTTCCTCCACGTGAACTTTTTTTTTCGTCCCTCTTCCTAACATTGGGTATCTCGGTTCTGCAGTTTTCCGTGAAAGTAAAAAACGTCATCGTACCATATGTTGAGTTTCCTTGCACGTACAATTTGAAGCACCTCGCGTGGAAGTATGTAAATAGCTGCACCAAATACAACATAACTAGCTGAGTTTCCCTCGCTAGATGGATAAATTAACAGCAGCACCGTCAACAACGTTGTACTCATTAGTAAGTTGCATGCATCACATTAATGAAATGCGCCGCGACTACTGAAACACAAGAGTCGCGGTTATACGAGTTAAAATTTGTATTTTTTTTTCGGAATTTTACTCCATCTTTTTTTTTTCATTTACATACATATACATGCTTTCCAGGCTCTCTGATGTTTCCGTTGGGGGAGAGGACGGAGCCATTTGTGAGGTTGCAGCCCCTGCGGCGGTTAGACAAGCGGCGCCGGGAAAAAATGTTTCTAAAAAGAGAAAAAAAAAAGGAGAAATTGACCGTCAGGCAAGAGTGCGAAGCGTAGATGAAAGAAATTTATAAAAATATCTCGCAATTCGTGCGATATATCGTTGGACAAATGATTTCCAAACCATAAAATCGGATGTAAAATAAACGAGGGCTTTGCGCACTGTCGAGGTAAAACGATATTGCAACGAGGGCAAATGCGGCGGGTGCATGCGACGGAAGTGGAAAAGTAGAAGGCAATTTTTCGCATCATAAACGCTAAATGCTTTCGCGGGAATGGTATTTAATACCCGATGAACCGACATCGCGCGATCTAGACGAAATTTATTATCGAACGTTACGAACCAGTGGCTGCATATCATAACGTAGATCCTTCGGGACTATATGCTCGCGTTAAAATATAGTAAAATATTCATAGCATATTTTAGCTTAATTACTTTACGGTGAAAAAATTTTTTAACTGGTATGTAAAATTTGGAAAAATCTAGAGTTCATGTAAATGTAAAAGGTTTATTTGATTTTCACCAAATTGAAAATTTTCAAGCGCAATTAAATATTCATGCCATGTTTAAGCTCGAACTCCTTTTGTTAAGAAATCAAAATAATGAAGTTATAATTTGTCGGATAATGTAATATTAATAAATTTCACAGAATTTGAAACCCCTCAATCCGTTCGCCGGATAATCCAACCGCAATTAATAGAGGTCGTACTGTATATACCGTATTCACTGCGCAGCGGGTGCGACCGCTTGAGTGTTTCGATTTTCATAGGAAATTCTGCTACACGGGACGACGCCACAGCGCGTGGTTAATGGCATCCGCATAAGCGTTGCTTCTCTTTTTAATTAATTTTCTTTGAAATTTATTTCGCTTCCTCGTAGAAGGACGTTCTCATTAATTTTCTTTTTCTCCAGGTTTTCATGCACAATCCAAATGGCCTGAAAATCGAGAAAAATGGATTAGAAAAATTGTCCGTATGTATATGTGTGATGGAGGACCTAAAATTCATTCTGACATAACTCGTGAATTACTGGACGAAATCAGCTCTAAATTTAATGCCATCGAGAGTATCGATCAATTTTTATTTGGTATTAATTTGATTAAAATCGCTCATTGATTTCCATTTTTTACGAAATTTTGAGGATTTTATAAGATTTAGAAGATGTAATACCATCTTGTGTTGAGTTTCGACAAAATCGGTAAAGCGTTTCGGTTTTTATGAGATTTTGAAATTTCGGAAAAATGTATGTCTTGCTGTAAGTCACATTGAATTTTAAAAAATTGAGTGCATTTTTTTACAGACGAAAAATAATATTCATCGCTGCTGCGCATCAAATTGGATGATGATCGGCAATGCGGTTCGGATTACGCATCACTTCAAATTGAAAAAAATAAAAATAACATTCGCCTTCCTTTTTTTGCAAAGCTGAAGCAATTAAGGTAAAACTTCGTACATAATGAAAATGGATTGCATCGGTGCTTGTAACGATATTTCGTAGCCGCATATACCTCGTTTATTTTATTTTTGGTTTTTACATTTTTTTTCCGATGCCTGTAAATATCAATATTCAATTACTCTCGAACGGTACGATGTATCCAGCTGAAATTGTGCACACGAGAGGATATCAACTTGTCTATATTTGCTGTGATTTGTTTTGAAAACTATTCGCAAATACAATTTTCATTTTGTAATTGGGATGCAAAGAACAACTGTGCACATTTTCTCCTCATTATATTCCACTTTTGACAAAGCTTGATAGATAATGACGAAGCAATGAGCAAGATTCTACTTGTTCACCCATTTTTCTTTTAAGCAGCTGAAGAGTAGCGAGTAATCTAAAAAAAAATTAATAAAAAAGAAAATTCTGGAGACGACACCTTTCTTTTAACAAAACTTACATTCAAACCTCATTAAGTACATACTAAGCATTATAATTCTATAATTTCTCAAACACAAACAGTGCACCAAAGTGGTGTGATGAGAAAAGTAAAAATAGTATCTTGTAGCTTTTAGACCAAACCTCTGGCCAAATTTTAGATTTTCAACGTGTGAATAAATCTTTTTTTTAATTACAAATTTACCGAACCATTCTTTACTTGAGTAAATTCAATTTCCACTGTTATAAAGATAAAATAAGACACATAAAAATTCGTTGACCCGTTCAGTAAAAATGCTGCGAGGTAAAAAATGTACTTTTTACCTCACATTATTTTGGTGCAGTGAATGAATTTACAAAATAAAAATGTTATGTACCTAGTGAGGTTTTAATGGAAGGTGTTTTAAATGAGGGATATCTACAGAATTTTTTTTTCTTGCTACTTTTTTTCAGGTGACTCGGTCCCCTTAAAGTAACTCCGGGCACATTTGCCAAACAGACTATAACCGAAGTTTTACGTAGTGCAGCTCCCGTCATCTTACACGAATGAGTTATTTCATATCGACCAGACAGGTCCAGAGGCATTGCACCGTAAGCGGCCACGGCTTGAACGTGTGTTCTCGAACCCGGCAACGCTTTCTTCTCGCACCCTGTACCAAAGAGCTCTCTAGGCTTTATTACTGGTTCGCTCTTTCTCCATGGCATGTTTGTCGAGCGCGAAATGCTCCCGTAAATTCTGCACGAAGGCAACAGAGGAGCCTGTCGTGCGCAACGTACGTACTGAAATTATTCACACCCCCGCAAGTTTTCCGTTCCTTGCTCGCACGAGTCTTCCTTGCCCCTTTCGCGAGAACACGCTTCGAAAATTTTATACAAGTTCACGTCGAGTTTCCTGCAGTGTATGAACTCCGCATGGGTTTCAATTCCTCGGGGCGCTATCCGTGGTGCGTGTACTTGGATAAAACTACTTAGTTTCGGCCCCAAATAGATTTAGGGATAGGCTTAAGGTAAATTAAACTGCGCTAACTGAACCATTGTCGGCTCACAACATCACGCGAGATTGGATATAACGAAATTATGATGAAATTTTACTAACCATATCGTGCAGTTTAAAGAGGCTTTTGTTATGATCGATTAACTCAACAATTGGACAAATGGGAAAATGATTTGCGAGGTCCAGAGAGAATTTTGAATGGCTTTTGATAGGATGAAAATCTGGAAAAAAGCGAGCACGTGGAAGGGTATGAAAAGATTGATTTTACAATAATGGTTTACCGTTTTTATTTTTATTTTTTGAGAATTAGGTTTTTATTTTATGTCCGAGATGTATTAGTGAATCTGTCTCATCAATTGCTTGGATAATTTAAGAGTGTAATGAGTGAATTTTATAATGCTTATTATTATTATACAAAATCAATCTTCTCAGTATCTTCGACGTACTTGATTTGATTGATTTTTTTTATTTGGTTTGTCTGAAAAATACGAAAAGAATATGAATCATCCGACTGTATAGCCTCATTTTTAAAGTTGACTGTGATATACTCCTCCTCATTGTTAAACTCCAAAAATCCTTTGACCTCATAATTGTATGCGGTGGTTGGCACCTCGAGCTTAACCCTTCACGTGCGGGTAACATGACGGGTAGACGAGTCATCCAAATCCTGTCCATCTGGCCGGGTAACGCGTAGACGCGTCATAATGCGGTACCGTTTTATATATTTAATTTTTTATATAATTAAGCCTTAAGATGCTGCATACTGGAACAAATCAAACTCATAATTAATTTGATAAAATATCTGATTAGCATTTCACATCCGTTAATTTTTTATGTAATTGAGTTGATGAGCTTGCCAGGTTTGTCATAAGTTCAAAAATTTACACCGTCCCACATTTGGGAAAGAAAATTTAACTCTGATCAAATTTCCCTTTCGATATAACAAATTGAATAATGAATTCACGTCGACTTGCGTTTTTCCAAAGTTTCAAAACTGTGTTCTTATCAATTTTGATAAAAATTATCAAATATAAAGAGGAATGTTTGTTTCACCAGCTGTTCAGTTTATTTCGACCCGATAGTTAAAGCGGTTCTCAATTTATGAAAACTCCAAAATCGTTGAAAACAAGCACCGAACATTTTTATGTGAAACCTTCTCAAAGTTTCAGTTAATTTTTGAAGTCTCGAGATGGAGCAATTAATAGTGAATAATTTATCACGTGCCCGGGGTTAAATCCCAAAAGAGCTCAAGTCCATCAATCACGCATTGTCCGAGGTAAAATATTGCTCGGTGCGAAATCTTTTTACCGGAATTGCTATAAAATAGTGAAGCTGCTAAACGCAAAATACACGCTTATAATTTATGACGTATTTTGAGCCAACAAAATTGAAATATTATTACTTTTATTTAATTTGTCAGGTTGAAACTTAGTTTAGCAATTACTGTTTTGATAGCCTCATTATCAGAAATTTGCAACTTACAAACCATTGTTGATATTTTAATAGGATTCGAATCAATAAGAGAAGCACACCGACATAAGTATAAGCTGACAAGCTGCTCGAGAAAGTGCACTTATACTTGAAGAATTTATAAAACACAATGCAGGCCTCTGAGAACCGTTTCGGACTACAGCTCAGTAATTCTGAAGGCGTTGAGCAGGTAGAATACTCGATTTCACCCACGAGAAAAATTCCAAGCGACCCTTGTACGGTCACAGGACCCTTCGTCCCTTTCCTTTTCCTGAAAACGAACGGCAACGCAGCGATGCTCATTTGTCGTTTTAGAACAGCGTTTCTGTGGAAATGCCTGCAGCTTTAACAACTACTTTATATATATATATATATATATATACAAATGGGGAAAGAATAAGAAGAAGAAAGCAAAAGGAAGAAGGAAATAGTCGAAATGTGGTAACGAAAACGAAGACAAGGTGGTGCAGACCTTCGAAGTGATGCAGCTGCCCGGAAAGCCGTTATTTTCGGTCAGGAGGAAAAAACTCTTGGAGATATACAGCACAAGTGGAAGTCTGAAGATCTCGAGTTGAAATATTAATCGTCCTTCCCAACTCAGGCGCATAGTTCAGAGGCGGCCGAAAGGGAACCACGATATAACCCGATAAGCGATAGACCCTTTGAACGAGTTGAATACAAAGTGAAAATTTAACTGACCCGTGCAGAAAATTAGTTGGGGCTACTACGTGGCCTTTCCTAGTTTGTCCTAATTCTGTCAGGGGCCTAGTATGGAAATTTAACAATAGCCCCACCAGTCTGGTCAAGCTCAAATGGACATGGTCTTTCTAAGTTTCCCTGTTAGCTCCTATAAAGGCTGCGCTTTTCAGCTTGTTCTAAAATAATGAAGAAATTTAATAATGGCCCCACTAGTCTGATCAAGCTCAAATGGACAGGGTCTTTCTAAGTTTCCCTGTTAGCTCCTATAAAGGCTGCGCTTTTCAGCTTGTTCTAAAATAATGAAGAAATTAAATTTTTTTAAATTAATTCGTTCTTACTCACTAGAGTAATCCTGTACTTTTAATGAGCTCTTACCTATTTCTCTACAGGATGGCACATATTAATCTTATATTTCAATCTTATATTTTATCAGTACAGCATACACTACGGTTCGTTTAGCAGTTTCGGGGCTTCCGAAGTAAATTTGCAGTTGAAGCGTGAAATAGATGACGCAAAAAAAAATTGGTTTCATCAGATCAAAGGTCCTGCGGTTATTTCAACCTCACTTCCTTTGAGTCAGCGACAAATTAGCCAATATCCAGGTGAGGTTGTCACAATTTTTTTTCTATTTTCTCGGTGTACAATTTAAAATATTAAATTTAATATACTCTGGGCTTTTCCAGACAAAATAAGGAAGAGATAAGATAAGAAATATGTAAAGTAAAAATATATACTCAGTGCCTTCCGCGTACCGAGGAAATTTGTCGGAGAAAATGAGACATATTTTTCTAATAAATAAAAAACTTTATATTCCGAAAAAAAAAGTTTAGTTCCCTCTGTAACGGACGAAAAAGATTTCTATAAGAATCTACAAAGATTTGCAGGGAAATATTTTTCCCACCGTGCAAATTACCCCGCTCGTTCATCATGTGGAATTTCATTTATTTTAAGTCTCCACGCCGCGACGAACACAGCGCAATTTCGTAACTTGGCGAGATCTTAATTTACGAAAAGAAGTAGTGTATGATAAAATCGGCATCAATTAAGTTGAACCTGCATAGAAATTTGCTAAAAAATAAATCATCTTGGAAAACCTTCGATTTTTGGACATTTCAAGAGTAATTTGATTGACAAGATATTTTTCTTTTAAAAAACTTTACATTTACAATTTCTTAATATTCATTTTTAACAAAATGTATATCAAAGAATAATTATTTATAATAATATTCATTTTTACCAAAATGTTTCAAAGAATAAGCATCTTTATATTTAGAAAAAAAAAAAAATGTAATTCCCTCTGTAAAGTGAAAGCACTTTTTACAAGAATTAATCATGGTTTCCAAAAAAATGTTTTTCACACCTTACAAATTACTGTGCCCATGAATCGTGTTTAATATTTTTCAGTAATAAGAAATACTGTAGGGGGTGGCAGACTGTACACGGAGTAAATAGGGATAAATCGAGAAGCTTACCCGAAGAGGAGCGAGACCGCAGGACGTCGTCAATGAAGTTATCGATAATAAGTAATATAGCAGGTTCTCCGGTGCTTCTCTGAAGCTTTGTACTAAAAGGTTAGTCCATTACCTCGGTCCCAAGCAGCCGGCGAGCGGCGTTTGTAGTTAGTGGCAATGGCGATACATGCAATCGGTGTATATACCGAGAGAGATACACCGGGGAAAACGCTTTATCGATCGTTTACTTGCTTGGTGTTCTATGTCTATATATGACGATCCCTTCTCTCTCTTTCTCTCTTTCTCTCTCTCTCTATTCCACAGTTTAGCGAGGACCATCAGCCCCACGTCTGTACGAGCTGCAGCAGCATATCAGCATAACGCCACGAGCCCAATCGCATCCAACACATGAGAGCTCAAACGATTTTTTGCCCTGTATAAACGACAGCTTTGGGGTTTACCCGCCAAGCTTATCCGGATTCTCAACTCCCTCTGGAATGGTCAAAGGTAACTAAAAATCGGTAGCACTGTAAACAGCTGCGATCATCTCCAGTGTATTGAAGTAAACGCACCGAATTATTAAACGTTAGGTAAACGGTCCAGTTTCTCGCACTTCCGCACTTTCAGCGACCGACGACCATCGATGGTACATTTATATCTGTAAAGTAAAAATGTCGTCAAACATTAACAAATTTACAGGCAAATTGAAGAACACTTTTTAATACCGAATATTATAGAAGTATTAATGTTTTTGTAAAATATGTCATATCGAAATTCAATAGAGCGTTGCGACGCACGTTTCAGTGGCTTGTGAACAATATTTGCAGTTGGCTTCAGCTCATGCGGCTAACTTTCTAATCTTCGTCGAAAAGGCCGCTTTTCCGCACTAGTTTCACAATAGTAGTTTACGTACTAGTGCGATAAAACTTTTTCTTTTTAAAGAAAACATTCATCACGCGAGTATCGTACGAAATTTCATTTCACACGGTGGGAAAATGGGAATTTATGCATGCGAAGTGTGCGTAAAAGCGCGTTTCACACACCGAATGAAGTAAAGTGCTATTTCTACGTTAGGTAAACGGCCCAGTTTCTCGCACTTCCGCACTTTCAGCGACCGACGACCATCGATGGTACATTTATATCTGTAAAGTAAAAAAGTCGTCAAACATTAGCAAATTTACAGGCAAATTGAAGAACACTTTTTAATATCGAATATTATAGAAGTATGAATGTTTTTGTAAAATATGTCATATCGAAATTCAATAGAGAGTTGCGACGTACGTTTCAGTGGCTTGTGAACAATATTTGCAGTTGGCTTCAGCTCATGCGGCTAACTTTCTAATCTTCGTCGAAAAGGCCGCTTTTCCGCACTAGTTTCACAATAGTAGTTTACGTACTAGTGTGATAAAACTTCTTCTTTTTAAAGGAAACGTTCATCACGCGAGTATCGTACGAAATTTCATTTCACACGGTGGGAAAATGGGAATTTATGCATGCGAAGTGTGCGTAAAAGCGCGTTTCACGCACCGAATGAAGTAAAGTGCTATTTCTGCAGTACACGCCGTGCGACTTATCTCGCAGCTGCCTATGGAGTCGCCATGAGTAAGTACAAAAGGGTGCCACCGTAAACAACGGTGATTATCTCTAGTGTATTGAGATAAGCTCTTCAGGATATTGGATCGCCCGAGGTACAGCTTCTCATCGGATCTAAGAGCACTTCATAGACGTGTATGCGTCCAACTCATCGTCTGGCCCTAGAAAATATTTCAAGCTAAGGACGACGCACAAATCCCCGTACGCTGCAGATATAACGACCTCCTCGAGACATGTTATCGACTATTTTAACATCCTAAAGTAAGGAGCTTGTTTGTTCAGATCTATAACAGCATTTGTCGGTAGTTTTATCATATCATATAGGTTTTCAATTACCATTGGGTCCTCCACAGGGAATTTAAAGAAAATGCAGTGTTTCATTTGGCACAAGTAAAAGGTTTATAACGAGGGGTTAATGAACCCTGCTTTTCTTCATCTTTTTCTGCACTTTCAGATCCGTGCCAATTTAAGGATGTACGAGCAGTACAGTCCAAAAACGTTACTTCCAGAAAGAATTTCAGACCATTCTCGATGGGATAAAAAACTGAAAAAAAAATCAAACATGTAAAATGTGCTGGAAAGATTTCAAAATTTTAAAAAAATTGAAAAACTTGGTTTTTTAAAGTCCCACGGAATTAAAAAAAAATTCGTACTACCCTGATCAATTTCATTTTAAACGAAAGATAGATTGACGAGCGATTTGTCGAACGATTTTTGTTTTCATGAATTTGTGAATAACATTTCGGAATTACTATTATGCGAAATCTTTTTTGGATTGTGACACAATCGAGAATGGTTCGGGATCTCAATTGCATCCAACACATGAGACTTCAAACGATTTTTCCTACTCCATAAACTACAGCTTTGGGGTTTAACCGTCAAGCTTATCCGGATTTTCAATTCCCTCTGGAATGACCAGAGATAACTAAAAACCGGTGCCACTGTAAACAGCTGCGATCATCTCTAGAGTATTGAGGTAAACGCGCCGAATTATGGTAGGCACCTCAATACAATAGAGCCACGGTATATTAGAAACAAAATATTCAATCTAACGCTTGCTTTATGTAACGTCATGTACAAACGGGTTGATTATTACGTGAATATTCGTCTCATATTCCATCATTATTCTGTAGTATTTTTCTGTCTATTATCCATAACAGTAACCAGTGAAGCCAATGCGCCTGCAGATCTAATCTCGATAGAAATCCTAATCGAGATAATATCTCTAATATATTTCTACGATTATATTCGAAAATGTAAGCAAATAAGGATAGAATTTTTCCAGTCACTGCCTTCTGGCAGTGCTCTTTAGTTGCACATCCAATGTGGATGCGTATCCACATTATTTTTTGTCTTTTCCAGTGCCAGGAAGAGGCACTTTTTCTCATATTGAATCGGATTTATTCTACGCTTCGTTCCTTATTCATTATTCAACTCAAGAATCAGCGCCATGAATATAAGTACATCGCTGTCTTTACATCGTTACATCGTATTGAGTGGTTAATAAAAGGAACATAAAGATTGGGCCTGAGGGTGTCGAAGGACATCCACTTTCTTTTATGCAGATGTTAAGCGATAAATCCTTGAAATATACTAACTACCAATCAACTGCAAATAATTGAACGTATAAATTATTACCGTTTTAATTCATTCTTCAATAATAAATAATGCACCAATCAGGCGTTTCGCCACATTTAATCTTCGACATCGAATGAACGTAGCTAAAAAATCATGAACTCTGTGCGGCTCTTTTCTTATCCATAAATCAAACCCCAATAAATCGGCCGATGCATGTTATGGATAAAATCTACAACGAAAAAAAAAAATTGAAATAGGGTGACTTTTCAACCGCTCTTTGTCTCTCTCTTAAGGATGTACCAGCGGTACAGTCCCGGCAATAGTAAGATGCAAAGAAAATTTCGAACTGTTGTCCATTGCAACCAAAACCTAAAACATTAACCGTGTAGAAAGTGCCAAAAAAATTGATTTCACATAATAGTAATTCTAAAATGTTATTAACAAATGCATTAGTAAAAATCGTTCAACAAATCACTGGTCAATCTATCTTTCATTTCGAATTTCATTGATAGTAATAATACGAATTATGAAAATCATTTTCATTTGAAAAAAAAAATGTTAGGTTCACGGGGAATGTGTTGAATAATTTTTTTCAAAATGGATTCATTGGTACATTTCGGAATTACCATTATGCAATTCATAGAACCTTCTACATGATTGTTTTTTTTAAGATATATATCCCATCGAGAAGTGTTCGAAATTCTCTCTGAAACTCACATTTATAGGGAGTGTACTGCTGGTACATCCTTAAATTGGCACCGACCTGAAAGTACAATAATAAATTAAGAAAAACATGGGTTTATCAATAATTCGTTATAAACTTTTAAGTTATGTTAGGAAAGACTGCATTTCTTAAAAATTGCCTTTGCAGGCGCCAAAAAATCTGAAAACGCGAGTCGAAAAACCCAATTAATTCATGAAATCTAGTTTACAGTACAATTTTCTTGTAATTATGGTTTCATAATAACAATACTCAAAGATTATAAAATAGAGTTTAAACATTTTAATAGGTGCAAAAAAAATTAATTCCCGCTCAAATATTAGAAGAAACACAGGGAAAAAAGCAAGAGATGTTTTTCATTAAATCAAAAAGATTACCATGATATTTTATTAAAAAGTAATCATTTTTGCAGCTATTCGAAAGTTTAGTAATTGGATTATAATCGCTATACGGTATTAGTATGAAATGTTAACTACAGAGTTGATCGTATCATGATATTTATTTCTATAAGTATTAGGCATTAATAACTTTACTAAAAACCAGTAACATTATTAACAGCGGTGAATGCTTTGATAATACGATAGAATTACATACAAATGCTGATTCAGACCTGAACGAATCGATCCTCACTCTGGGCATGTTGTAATAATCGTTAACATGTCTCGAGGAGGTCGTTAGATCAGCAGCATATGGGGATTTATGCGTAGTCCTTAGCCTGAGATGTTTTCAAGGAGCAGACGATGAGTTCAACGCATGCATGTGGATGAAGTGATCTCAGATCCGATGAGACGCTGTGTGTACCTCCGGTGATCCAATATCCTCAAGAGCGTTCGACATTCTTGGCTAACCACTGGAGCGATCGGGTCGAGTGAGCGAACTGCGAAACAAGAGAAGCGACCCGAGGGGCCAGAGATGATTATTGAATTTCACCATTTACTAATAGCCCCTTCGATATTACAAGCTCGTTACAAAACGCTGACGAAACAAAAGGAAATACATACGAGTACGAGATATTCTACCTCAGGTCCGTCACCTTTTTCATTGAATTTTCTTTCCGCACATTCAGCCACTTCCTTTCTCATAATTTCATCAAATCATTATTAAGAAAATTGGCAAACCGGATGAGAAAATATTTCAATGGGCAAACAATGTTTTTACAAAATTACAGGGACTCCGGACGAGGAATGCCTCGTAATGGAGCTGTTATCTTGATGTGGTTTATACACGCGATTATGATACATGTATTTTTTTTGCAGATACTGCAAAAAATATCGAACCCTGTGTACGTTTGGTACTGAAGTAAATTGTGTGTTTTGGCTAAAAAACATTTTTGCAAAATTACAGCGGCTCTTGACGGGGAATGCCTCGTGGCGCTGTTAACTTGGCGTTATACCCGCGACTATGGGAAGTCTATTTTTTTGCAGATACTGCAGAAAAATTCGAACACTGTAATTTTGGTATGGAAATAAAGTGGGCATGTGACAGATTGAAAAATTGATTTTTATCGTTTTTTTTTTGCTGGCTAGAAATAGCTTTTTAATTAAGGACATAAAGTGAACGCTTTTACTTCATTGGGTGGTAGACGAAAATAAGATGGAAAATAGTACCTCATATATGGCAGCTACCTCATTAGCGGTGTCAGCACTTCGAGAGAATCCTCAGCATCCGGGAATAGTGCGAGCACAATGTAAGATTGGAGCCCGCCGTTCCGTCACAATTATGTCTGGGGACGTCGCACATGCCGCATTTCTGCCGACATCTCGTGCCGCACGTTATTCTATCTGGAATATCATTATTATTATTCAGTATGAACAATTCAGTACATGCAGTAACGTTAATATCTATCAGAATATTTTTCTTGTTGCAATATACCAAAGCTTTTTTTTGCAAATAATGTGAAATAATATTTGCAGTGTTCCATTTTTATTCTGCCGTGAGCGCATGGATCTCGATTTCTCTTGCACCCATTAACAGGGACTGGCGATGTGTCTGAAAAAAAAAAATCAGTGCTCAAATAATTGATTATAAATTTTTAAAAAATTACAATTAGTGATTTATGGCTGTCTTAATTTCGGGATCTATTATATTCACATTATACTTATTACAATTTTAGGTAAAAGATGTTTCCAACCCGCGCCTGAGCTGCGATTCGGTACGAATAATCAGTTATCAATTTGGAATACGGGTCATGATGTAGCATGACTGTGCCGGTGACCTGAATATCATTGACTGCGTGAAAAATGATTTTTTTAAAATATCGATATGCGGTACAAAAGTGGACAACCGGTTAATCGGTCTAAAAAAATCAGGAACCCGTTAATCAGTCTGGAAAAAAATCGATAAAATTGATGGATTATCTGCAAAAAAATCATCGATGGTTAGCTGATCCAGAATATCACCCATACCTACACACATGTCTACATATTTACAAGTATATTATACAAGTTCGCCTGACGGCAATGTGATACATATTCGTGTCGTTTATCGCAATAATCGATAGTATTGTCTCGCTCGCACTCTCAGCGGCCCAGAAAGCGTAACACAGCGTCTTTAGTGCTCCTCGATCAATGACGAATAGCAGTAAAAGAGAACCTAAGCAAAATGTATGCCCTGTGGGAACACGCAAGGCGTTATGCGCGACGGAGCTCGAATAAGGTCAAGCGACGTTCTAGCGAATGCTCATGTAGAAACGTGAGAAGCTGCTACCGCCAGCATCACGTGTTATCGCGGCGGGCGCGGGGTCTCTGTTAAGGAGCGCGTACGCGTCTCGAGTTTCGTTTTTGAAAACAAGAAAAAAAAAACATGATAAAAGAAGGCTCGGCAGGTTTGTACGGAGAGAAATGCGAACGGGAAGATAGGATGCCTTGCATATGGGGCAGTTCACACCAATTCTGCTAGTCCCTGACTACTGTGGATTAAATTTGTATATTTTGCTTCCTCATGGAGGGAGCTTTTTTTGCACAATATTTTTCTACAGATTTTCATGTCAAGACACTCAGAATGGTTCAAAATATCAAGAAATGTAGTTTACAATAATTGGCCGTATGCGTGTTGTGAAACAGCAGTCCGTCTTTGACTGTTGCATTTTTTGTCGAAAGACATGCAGACATTTGGATTTTATAGCTACTTGGATTTAAAAAACAAGTGCTCTCGTAAAATTGGCCATATTTTACTAAATAATTCTTCATGAGTGCAGTTCATAATGTTATTTGATATTGAATTTGATCGAAATCGGTAAAACGGGTCGGATTGTACGGAGTGTCGAAATTTTCGCAAAATACACATTGTTGCCCTAAGTTTAGTAAAACACGAGATAATGAACACAAATTTTATTCATGAAATCAATACTATTCAGTAATGATAGGTACACAGTTTCTTTGTAATTAGTTATGCGTTGCAAATTTTTTTAAATTGCGTCCTCATTAGTAGTAGTAGTAAAAGTGTTTTATTGATAATGCAATGTAGACATTTCTTTTTTTTGTCTTGTCTATTTTTAACATCGCTGTATTATCACTGGCCATCGACCGAGGTTCTTCAGCCCGGGAGTATGCAAAATTAAAGAGTTTATTCGCTTTTTTGCTTCCTTATAGAGGAAGCTTTGTTTTTTTTGTGTATCTATGTATGCATATTTTTATGGTTCTTCTTCGTTTAACGTTATTTCGAGGTTTTGGTAGGTGGTGTATGTTGGGTATTTATGTTTATGGTGTACATAATGTTCAGGTTGTATGCAAAGTGGTTGGATGTTTTCTAGTTGTTTGGTTGTGCGTCCTTATTATTTTTGGCTTTTTTTTAAACTTCCTCTATGAAGCGAAAATCGATCAACATGCTTCATTACTCAAATAACTATTTAACACATTTTTTTTTTCACGTATTGCCAATTGGCCATCAACCAAAGTCGAAGTCCTTCAGCCTTTATTTATATATTTTTCGATATATCGGAAAATCTACTTTTTTAGCATACTTTTTTTTTCATGGGGGAAGGACTGCGGCAAGGTTACTAAGGAGGGAGATAAATCTAGTAATCAAGCGCCAAGCCACGTCGCATATAAATCTACTCGATATTCGAATATTGAGTACGAGAGATACGTGGAATGCTTATTATATGGGAAAGAGAATAAATAAAACAAACATTCCGCGTGTTTGTAATAAACTATAACGTTCAATTTACAAAACGCAAATATAAGGAAAATAATATGAGAATTTGCAAGGTGTTATCGGAAATTGAACAAGATACGCGTAGTCGGGCTTGTCGGTGGTAGATATTAATATTAATATGCACAGTAGAATATACCCTGAAGTGCCCGCGGCTACATCGCGGCAACCATAATAACGAGTTGGTATAAAACCATGAAATGCATTGCATGCATAACGATAACAATCATCATGGTAATAATAGCATCAACAGAACGTATATCTGTATATTTGCAAAGACGAAGCGAACTGGATAGCGGAGCCTCCGGAATCCTCAAATTAGAATGAAGATGGTACGGTGGGTGATGACAAAAGCGTGTTATGTTTAACAAAAAGTAGAAGATGAAGAGGTCGACAAAGGCCGGTGAATCGGGTAATTGGAAGCCGGCACAAGATTTAAACGCCCGACTATAAACCCTTACACCGGACTCTCCAGCTCCGACGGTCTCTCGCGGGTTAATTCGCAAAACTTTAATGGCATTCTTCTTGCTATTAACGTTTTGTTTGTTTTGCGGCTTTTGTGCTTCTGGCTTGACTGACTCTCGCTCGCTGAGTTCGCAATTCTGTAGCAAACATTATCTATTGAAATATCTGTACAAAGTTATTAACACAAATTGCTGTACTTAAGATAGTGAAATACGAACTCCATAAACAATTACCCGGAAAATCATACAAACAAGGTTGCAAAGTAGAACCTTGCGTCTGATTACTTTTGACTTTTTACAAATCCACCTCCATGAGGAAGTATGTTAATCGATTTTGGCCTCGTAAAAGCGAAAGATAATGAGGAAGCAATTTGTAAGGGCTTATTTCGCAACCTTGCTTTAAATTGATCAATAAAAAAACTTAATTACAGCGAACTTTTATTCGTCGAATGCAATAAACAAAAAATCAAATTTCTGCGAAATCGGAACCCTTCTACCGACCGTCATTAAATTGGATATATAGGACTAGACATTATTTTGCATACGTAAACATTTTGAGCTCTTTACCAATTTTACCCAAATTGGATACGAATATTTGGATTACTTTGCTCAATTTTGAGTGTCTTGACATGAAAAACTCGTCGAAAACAGTTCATAAAGACAAAGTGTTCTCTATGAGGAACCAAAAAATCAATCCAATAATCATCAAATTGAACGTGATTCAACAAAAATTGCAGAATAATTATAATATAACGAATAAGCATAAAAACGAGAATTTACGTATTTAAAAAATTAAGAATACGCTTTATACGGATTATCGAGATCTCACTAAACCAGAAGAAAATAAAAGCAAACGGTTTATCTCGTAAACGGAACACCGTAGGCTTGTGAAATTTAGTAATTTGCTTTAAACAATATATTATCACAATACCGCGAAATTACAACATTTTTTGGAAACATTGAAAAGTCGGCTTGGTGAATATTTCACATGTACAGCGAGCGAAAATTACCTCCCGGAAAATGATACGCATGTGTAGATGTTTTGTTGTAGTTATTGGGGCGTAAATGTTTTGTCGTCGTCCTATTGTTTCGTAGTTGCAGTGGAGGCTAATTTTATTAACCCACCCCTCCAACGGAAGCGACGCTATCCACTCCGCGATTTTTCTCAATGCAGATTCTTCAGGCATCAGCTACTAGACTTCCATCAAGTATCGTTGCCGACGCTGGTACATAACACAGACACTCTCTGAATGCAAGAGACAGAGAGCCTGGATCGCGATGAGTAAACGGCCGAGCAGCACAGCGCTACGTTCTACATACATATAGCGAAGTGGGTGAATATCAAGTAGTCTAACAGCGGAAGCATTTCCCTCCCTGTGTACCGATCTATCGTTCGTTCGCTGCTTGCAGGGCGCCAATTAATTACGGCGTCTGCTACTCGCTTTGCATTTATTATCGGTGGGTTAACATACAAGAACCGAGAGAAATGCAGAGGGCGCAACGCAGGGTAGCCAAGCGGTGTGGGTTTATGAACAGGTGCAGTTGTACGAAGGCGGAAAATTTTCCTCTAATTGAATACGCTGTATAACGTAAGTGTCCCAACGACCAGACATGTCCCAGTGACCGGATGCCCTGTGAAAATACGATTTTCTATGAATATGCAGTGATTCGTACGTCGCTATTTTTTAAATTTCGTTCATGGCAAGAGACTTTTCTTATTTTGTTTACGCCGCAAAAAGCACACGTAAGTTTTCGTCTCCCTGGTGTCTTCTGACCTTTGCGCCGGTGTGTTTATGTTTATGCCGGAAGTAATATAACCGTGATCATCACAACTTTAGGGTTTCCGAGTGATTTTGATCTGTACTCGAGTCATACGGCGATATTGCGATTGAATTACTTAAAATAATTATTGACAATTGCATTTACTTACTTGTTTTTTTTTAGCTTAACTCAAACACTTGTATAATTGCTGTCGGAAAACGGTAGAAGTGTACGCCCGTTGAATCTATCGAATTATACGCTATTGAAATATGACTATGCCCAATGGGAGCGCCTCTCGTAACCGATAAACGCAACTTCCAGTTAGGGATTTAGAAACTGTTATTGGCTGCTTATCGAATGGTGGGAGATTCCGACTATGTACAGCGTTTTTGATTGGTGGTATATGCGTGTACACGTAGTGTGTATAGTACACTACACATGCAGTGTGCACTAGTGTAATCCTTTGAAAACGCTATTATGTGCACCCCCATTTCACTTTGCTTGCTTTACCGTTCAATCATTTCTCTTCTCTGTCGAATTAATTGTGCAACTGGAAGTTGAGGATAGCGACCACGGGGGGCGCCTTCGGCGATACTTTAATACCGCACACGATTTTCCTGTAACTGCGTACGGTTCCAGTATATTTCTTCGCCATTTCGAAGTAATTTTTCTTTGGAGTACCTTTTTTTAAATCTGTTTCTCTGCGTGACAAGGTAGGACATGGCTTCGAAAAAAAACAACCGCATTGCTTATATACGTGCTCCGTCGTACAAAAACGATTCCCCTAATACACCCGGGACACGGTTTTATACGTTGTATGGACGCTGCACCGTTTTTTTACCTTTGTTTGGGGATTGAAGCAGACAGGATTTTCTATGGCTGCAAAACCCATTCGCAATCTAATTTTCCTAGTCTCTTTTTGCTACCAGATTCAGTAATTATGTTATTTCTCATAAAATACACATACGATTCGAATGAAAATATTTCACGTTATACGGTAATAACTTACCTTTCTTTTTAGCTCAAATGATGAGACTGACATTCAACGAATATTTACTAGATAAATATTCCTTCTCCGTTTTCTACCTTTTCACGTGTAAAGTATTCTATAGTTCCAATCCTTCGCAAACCGGAAATTCGAGGCGTTAATTGTCTTCGTGCACATAGTTCATTGTTAGAATTCACGACGTAATGTGGGATCGACGTCTCCCGTTTTGACACTCTCATAGTGTTGATTTATCTGAAAAATATATCGTTAATTAAGATACGTTAGCATGAATTACCGTGAAAAGCATAGATACACTGTAGCACAATTTCGTCGCTTCGAGCGCTGAATGAAGGCCACTCTGCAGAGCCAATATACTTATTAAGTTCTATACTAACGCGAATATGGAATGCAATATAATCGCTCAAAGTTCAAGATCACGGCGCTAATTGTCTTCGTGCAGATAACTCATTGTTACAATACAAGATGCAATGCGGGATTGACGTCTTCCGTTTCGGCGCTGTCATAGTGTCGATTTGTCTGAAAAATATATCGTCAATTAAGGTACCTTAGCATGAGTTACCGTGAAAAGCATAGATACACTGTTGCACAATTTCGTCGCTTCGAGCGCTGGCTCTGCAAAGTGACCGTGAATGAAGGCCACTTTGCAGAGCCAATGTACTCATTAAGTTCTATGCCAACACGAATATGGAATGCAATATAATCGCTCAAAGTTGAAGATAATTACACGCTGTGAACATTGTAAACAGCTTCCATAAAAGACTTGAATATCGCTGCGTTCGAGGATTATTCAGTCGACATGTCCCGCTAACGATGCATGAACAAGAGCGCAGGTTGTTTCGAGGTTGAAATCGCATAGATGGGACCTATGCATATACAATTTATTCTACAACCCGACATAGGCTACTTTGTGGCAGGCTTCCCAGGGGTGAATCTATCAATATTTAGCAGTAAGGCACAGCGAGGTCAGCCACTCTAAAGGGTGATTACGCAATTATGTGTAGTGGTGTTCACCCGCCCTCGCTAAATCCATGTGCACTGTTGCACATATATCCGATTACGTCATTCATCGGCTTCGGCAAAGCCTGTGCGAGGTTTCCCTTATCATTGTTTCCGTACACAAACATTTGCTCATTGGAATATGTGGTGTTCGACGTGATTTCCGCAGCTATTTCGACCGAATTTTGCAATTTTTTATGTTCGCTTTTTCAGAGGACATTTTTTTTTCTTTCAACATTTTCATATAAATGTTCTCAGAACAATCCGAAATATGTAGAAAAAAAAGTGTGTACAGGACTGCAACATTTCTATGACCTATAACTCAAAAACAGTTCAACCGATTGAGTGCCAATTTGACATACCAGTGAAGCAGCAGCTTGACTCTGATTATTACTTATAGCTTTTGACAAAATGTGTTCGGATATTCCGATTTCATGGAGTTTCAATTTTTTTTGCAAGAGCGTAAACTCTCTAACTTTCGTAACATTTACGATGTCAGATAGAATAACGTGGTACTTGGCATGTCGGCAGGAATGTGTGACGTCCCTAGGCAAAATTGTAGTGGCACGACGGGATGCAATCCTAAAGTTTGCCCGCACGATCCCGGGCCGCCGTGGAGCCTCTAGAAGTGCTGGCACCGTGTACACAGCCTATTGACGTCGCCCATACTACAGTTCTGACAACACGCTGTGCCGCTCGAGCAGTCTGATCCTACCGTTTTGTTAGTTGGTGTGCGGTCGGATCGTCGTAGGCTTTTTCCAACAGTTACAACGACAGCTGATCAAACTGGAATCAAAGCAGTCAGTTATAATGACTTTTCATTAACAAACAATTTGAACTGAAACGATTTATATATCCACTCTTTCGACTCTATTTCGTTTATGGACTTTCCAATGTTCACAATTTGTTAATTAACTATTTTAAGTCGTGTCAGTGGTGGCACGTTGTTTGACCACGATGCAGATCCTTAATTTTATTTGCTTTGGAATTTCGGAACAATCGCAAGAGCGATTCAAATTTTAAGAAGTATTTGCAAGATTTTGAAAAGGTATGAATATTGGGTTATCTCTGTGGTATTGGGCATCGCCAAATCTACGATATTGAATGAAGTACCGAGCCCAAATTTTGTACGTGGATGTAATAATATCCAGGAATTTCCGGTAAAGTAAATGACCAATGGACGGCCGTTCAGACTGACCCTCTGTGGTTGCGCTGTCTGGATGTAACACGTGTGGGGGTCATTCTGACCCCATGTGACCACGGAGAGGAAACCATGTGCGCAAGATGGAGAAAAATACGATTTAACATGGTTGTTCGGTTATGGGGGCCGTACTTTCAGGTGGTTGGTTATTGGGACGTTTGTCGTACATTATTTAGTGAAAATCGGTTCTGAAAAGTGTAGCAAGAATTCCCAGCTCTATGTTGGGTATTAGACTGAAAAAAGGTTACCGCAATATTCCACCTGGTTTCGGCCCGACTCTGATACTGGACCCTTCTGATTGGACCCGCAATATCCGATGTGATTGGCATAATCCTAAAACAACAACCATTTTTTTCATTTTTATTAATTTCACATATTTTAAATTATCGATGATTTTTCAAAACAATATGTCGAACGACGCATTTTTCAAATCTGATAAACCTTTTTTGGGAGACAAGAATTTCCTGTAATTGAACTCAAGTGAGCCGGCAATTTCTTTTATTTTTTTGGCCATTATATAATACGAATAAAAATAAAATAAAATAAAAAAGAAAAAAATATCTCTATGGCTGTAAATACGATATTAAAAAATGTGTTTAAAGTTTCAATCATTATGCAGCCAAGGAAAGTGAGAGTATTTTATAATTAACTACTTTTCAATAAAATTCTATTTTTAGATATAAGATATATTTATCTGACGATGACATAGGTTTAAATACTTCCACGCTGGATATATTTATCGCGCATTATTAATACGTAATCATCTCTATTCTAAAACTGCCGATTCAGAGTTTCTGAAAATCCATTTTCCGCGCTAATATGGTCACGATTGAAAGCCGTTAATAAATCTCCCCCGTAAAATTTATCGCAGGATTATAATGTGATCCCGGGTCGTAATTTACGTCTCCGTCGTTCCGGGATACAAACAATCCCCAACCGCTGTTTGTTCTCTCTTCCAGAATATTTCGAAAAGCGTGCTGAAAATTCTTTGAGAATATCTTCGAGACACAGTTGGATGACTGACGTCGTAAAGACGTCTCTTTATTGTGTGAAGAGCCCCCAGACCTCCTTAAGCTCCGGAAATGCAGTATAGTACAATTCTCCCTGCAGGCGAAAATGAGATTCAAGCCGTGCATTGCATTCCATCAATTCGCACCGACGGTGTGTGAACTTGACGGCAGCTGGAGATGCAGAAAATTCTGCGACGCATATTACGACGTCTATTTCTATAGATGTCCATATTTGATTTTTATCACCGAAATATTATATCGAGTATTAAATTCAAAATAAATATAAAATAGCGCGATCTAAAAATATACGTAGGACAATTGTAAATGTAACAAAATCACAATAGTTACTTCATTGATGTTCTCATTGCATTCTTACGATACTCTTAACCTTCCATTTATGAAAACGAAAAAAATAATGAAACAAGAATTCCAAAAATCCCGGAAAAACTGAACCTGTCCGAAATTCCTTTGGAAATTACAAAACCGTCGGTCGAACAAAAAAAATATTGCTATTCTATTTCTAATTTCTATTCTAATTCCGGTTTTTAAAAAATATTGTTATTCTATATCAATATTCACCATATTATGGTTTAAATTTTATTTTTATAATTTTTTTCCCAAATTCCTTTTATACAAAACCAAAGAAACTGATGAATAAACAAGTCTTTTTTGTGCCCCTACAAAGGAACGCTCCTTCCACCCAAAGAGCCATTCAGGATTCCTATGTCCAGAGCTCTTTAAAGGCCGTGTAAAAAAATGTAGAACTCACGTTAGAATTTCATAATACAGGCTATACCAAGCAAACCGAGCATCTCTCGAATCTGCAGAAGCGCAGAGTACATCACAGGAGGACATCCTAAAATGAGGTTCAAGCAGTGCATTACATCCCATCAATTCGCTTCAGTCGTGTGAATTTGACAGGAGCAGGCGGCAGCAAATATTGCGACGAATATTACGTCCTGGCTGCCGAACCGAAGCTGCTTTCGAGCGTTTTGCCCGGCGGCGCATCGCGGCGCGTCGCATTTATCCCGTCGTGCAGACAGATATCGAGCACGGTGCAGTGCAACGGGCTCTTTCTCTCGATCGTCTGCCGCTTTCCAGCGCAGGCGCTTTTCGATATTTACTTTTTTCCCCGGCGTGCTGCAGAGCCCCCCCCCCCCTGCCCTCGCCAACGTCGACGTTGACGAGACCGACGAGACGGTGCGACGAGAGCGTGAAACGGCCGCTGCTCCGTCGGGCTTCGAAAGGGCAATAAAAGTCCGGTTTACCTCCCGGCCAGGCTCATTCGTTACGGCTGTAAACAACACACATACACACATAAATACACACAAGCATAAATCCACACGTGGAATATACGTACAAGTCTGTCCTTTGAACAACAACAAAAACGAAAGGAGGGGGAAGTACATACGGCAAACGAGCGTGGCTGTTGGTACGGTGTTAGTGCCGACGTTGGTTTTGTGGACGCGAACGTGTCACCATCGACGAGTGATTATCGCGCTCCGCGATTTCTCCTTATCATCCTTCTTCTTATCCACGTACGTTATGTGTGAGATTTGTGGTCGGAATTATCGCCCGAGGTGAAGAAAAAATTAGCGTATTCGACAAAACGACGAGGAGTCATAAATTGCGGGGTTGGCAGCGCTGTCTCTTACCCGGAAGCTCCACCGGCTTACATAGTTACAGCGACCTTTTATCATCGGATAATTGCATCGGCGTTGACCACGCCGATGTATAATGACAACTGCAGTTTATTCCCGTACTTCTAATGAAATGGTCGCGTGGAAAGTTGTCAATTGCTTTGTAGAGAAGGGAATAAGGAAGCGCGTTAATTGAACACGAACGTAAAACGATAGATGCTGAAAGAATGAATTGTAAGGCGTCGGATCAGAGAGATCGCGAGAGAGATAGATGATGAGCTTTTGAATGAGAAGCGAAGAGGAAGCTGAAGAAGAGGGAAGAAAAAGGAATACGAACCTCGAGGCTTTTTTGTTTTACGGTGAGATGCACCGGAGCGGAGTATCTCTTGAGATAAGTGAATCTTCCGGATTATCTGCGCGCGCAGCGCCGCCCGACGGCAACTTCTGCAAGCGGTAGTGTCAATATGGCCGAGGAGTTGTGCACAGTACGCGGAGGGACGCGGTCGCGGTAGTTCCTTTCCCTGATAGCTCTTCGTGTTGTTATGGCCTATTCGCGGATTTATTGATGATCATCACCAAGTTTTTTGCTTCTCAACTGATAATCGAGGCGCCCTGCACATCGATAACAAACAATGGATTCGGCGACACTTATTTCACGCGAGAATCTCGGATTCGAAGATGCGGAAAAAATACAAGGTACGTGAAAGTGAATTTTGCGACTCGACGGTGGAAGAATCGAACGAGTCGATGTTTCGGAAATGTTTACGCGCTCTTAAAACGCGTTATTTACGAAGGTTTCGTTATTTTTGTTATTTCTTTTTTTTTTTTTTTCAATGATACGGTGAAACTTGATTTTCCTCGTAGGCCCGAACGATCGATTTCACTCTCGACTCTCGAGGTTCCCATGGAGAGGCTTTGGTTGGTCGAAGCGTCACGTAACTCGCAACTAAGGATTTTTGTATCGCATTCAAATATTCGATTTTACTCTCTTTCACGAAATACCCGATAGTCCTCGATAGAATAAATGAAGGTTGCATCGAAGACTGCGTCCTTTGTTTCTGTACGCGTGCAGCGTCGGGTATTTCGAAGACAGCGTGGGCTACGATTTTCACTGCACTCTCTCTCTCTCTCTCTCTCTCTCTCTTCGCTCTCACTAATGCGGGTTCTGTGCTAGCGACGAATGCACCAAGAGCTGCCAAGTTTCCCGCTTCTATTTCATTTTGTTTTGTACGTTTTTTTCCCGCCGCCGAGGGACTAAACGTAAATTCATTTTTTGGTTTTTTCGAAATGCATTTTATGAATGCGTTCGCTTAGTTTTTTAAATCCTTCGTGGTAGTGCGGGGTCAGAATGACCCCACGATTGGATGATACAGTCAGAACGTGCAACCACGGAGGACTCATAAATATTTTTCTTCCCGACTTTCGCGTTTTGGTTGACTGGAAATTAGCGTATTTATCGTTAATTCTTAGCGTTGTTTATTCGGCGGTTATTATTAACTGGATTGTTATTTTATGTTAATCAGGGAGAAAAACTGACGAAAATCATGAAAGTTCTTTGGGGAGACAATGAAAATGTACATACGTGCATAGATCTATTTATGTTTTATAATAATAAGGTGTAAGGATTGTAAAATTATATGTGAAGTTTTGAATAAGAAGAAGATTCAGGGAACTTGGGGAGAAAATGCAAGAGCGTGGTCTTAATGCAATTTAAAAAGTCAGAGAAGGAAAATTTTGGAGCGATATCCTTTTTCTTGAAAATCTTTCATTCGAACCTCATTAAGTACATAAGCAATTTTTCATTCTGCAATTTTGTAAACATATACAGAATAGGATGGCATAAAGGCAAAAGTGTTCACCTGTAGCTTTTGGCCCAAACCAGTGAACAAATTTTGGTATTCCATGTCTCAATTTGTCTAATGTCTCGAAGAGTGCATTCTGGCTTGACTATTGCAATTCTGGAAATTGGATTTACCGTGACCAATTATTTAGTGAACCTTTTAATACAAAAAGATTTATTTACACATTTAAAATCATACCTTTGTTCAAAAAGCCTGAATAAAAATTCCTATATTCAAGCCAGAATGCACTCCTCCATGGATAAAATAGGATATCCAACACCAAAATTTGTTCATCGGTTTGAAAGCAAGTAAAATTTTTTATTTTTTACTTCACATCATTCTGGCGTACTGTATGTGCTTAAATACAAAATTGCAGAATGATGATACTTGTGATTGTGTATTTAATGAGGATGAATAGTAACATTTTTGAAAAGAATTTTTCTTATGAACTTTTTTAGTGAATCCCCTTAAGGGTCTTTCTCTTTGCTTTTTTTCAAAAAAATTACAAGAAAATTTGACTACAAATGCATATTTTATATGAGCTTAAATTGAAATGAAGAATGTGATAAGGGAAGATTGCATCAAAGACTGCATCGCTTTGGCAATGGAGGCAAGATTAACGCGTGCAGAGTCGGGAATTTCGGACGCAACGCACGCTACTTTTTTCACTCCACGCTCTTTCCACTTTCCTCTGAAATCCAGAC
Organism: Clistopyga incitator; assembly: GCA_947507545.1. NCBI lineage: Eukaryota > Metazoa > Arthropoda > Insecta > Hymenoptera > Ichneumonidae > Clistopyga > Clistopyga incitator. Next base: position 6,931,759 of record OX382177.1, read on the forward strand.
TCCATGCTAGTGATGAATGCACCTAGAGCAGCGATATTTTTCGTTTTTATTTCAATTTACTTTGTACGTTCTGTTCCCGCTCGTTGAGGGTCTATAAACGTAAATTTCCTTTGGATCTTTAACGAATTTTATAAATGGGCAGGATTAGTACTTTTACAAAATATTTCTCTTCTCGACTTTTTTGTTTCAGATTACTGAAAGTCGGTGTTTTAAAATGTCATGAGTTTTCAGCATTATCTATGGTTATTATTATCAGGATTATTAGTTTCCAATAATCAAGGAGACCTTACCAAAAAATCTTGCAAACTCTTCATGGAGATAATGAACCCATTCACATGGGCAGTGATATTTTATGATAACATCGTGTAGCGATTATTACATTATGGGTAAACTTTTGAGTAACTTGCAAAATAAAAGGCTGATTTTTAATAAAATCGCAGGAATTGTGCAATAAATTGGGCTGAAAATAAATATTTTTGTAATAATTCTAAAGCTTACCCATCATATTATAATCGCTACATTTCATTACTGTAAAAACGTAATCGCAAAGGCAATTTCCAGCCTCACTAGATGTTGTGTGAAATCGCTAGAAAAGTGATTTAGAAAATACTTTCCAAGCAATTCATGCCCATTTGTGTGTGTTAAAGCCTCGGAGCATTAGAAACTCTGTGTCTTAACAATCACTCAATCAATAGAACTGAAATTTATTAAACAGACAAAAAAAAAATTTTCGTTCCTTTGGCATAATTATCGTAAAAATTGTGTTGAGATTTTAAGACGGTTGGAATTTTGCAAAAATATTTTGTAGATTTTCTGGTTATCGTAATTTTTTCAACTTAAAAAAAACAGGTTCTTTTTCTAGTAAACTTCAGAGACAATTAGTAATAAATTCGAGAAAAATATATAAAAATGCAGGTTTTAACACATTTTATGTGCCACAAAAATTATTGTTGTCGCTTATGTTCAATTTGACCAGAATTAAAATAATTGTTTTCAAATCTTCGGAAAGTTCGGATTTTATATGATATTAAATTTTTATAAGCAGGTAAATTACACACTGTTGTTAGAATGTATTAAATATTTATAATTTCTGAGATTTTTAGGGACCTCAAATTTTTTTCTTTATCATTAGAATTTAATTAAAAGTCAAATCCCACATTTTTTCAAACCTAATTGTGCAATCCCCTTAAGCAGCAGTAAAGAAGCAATGGGTGCGTGTCTGGTGGTTTCCCATCCTAAGCAGCATTTCCTGTTACCATAACTTGTATGACCGCTTAACCATGCAATATCTTGCGTGCCAATGTTTTTTCTTAGTTTACGGCGTCAGCAATTTAATGAAATATAGTCTATCGTGTCGAGCAAATTTTCTGCAGTTTTCCTGTGTAAATACAATAATCAAAAATAAGCGTTCATGTAATGAAAAAGCATTAAAAATTATTTTTATAAACAACAGCTATGATTAATCGATATGAAAAAAAATGTAATATTTACTTTTCTTCATGAATAATGAATAATCCAGTTGAATTTTTCAAAGTTCTATTACTGTAAACGAATATTCAAATAAATTAATATAATATGTATTAAATTTCATAAACATTTATATTGTAGTTTCATATGAATGGCATTGGACAAAGTGTTGCGTTCGATAATATTACGGCATAATTGTTTTTGTTTTGTTCTTCATCGCTGCACGATATTTTTCTATGAATATATTTTCAAATTCATATACGTTACTTTTAATATTTAATTACACTGCACTTTGAAATGCAAGTAAATTTAATATGCAAAATGACACGAGATTTACGAACATGGTATATGAATTCAATTTTAATATATTTTTAATGTAAATTTGAGAATAGTATAAGAATTCTACAATACTGGTATTTGAAAATTACAGTACGTGAGCAATGCTTCATCTTAATTTCAATGTACCAATATCGTATTTGTTAATAACAAATGCACATATCGTATATGTTGTTAACATTATTTACAGTGTAATATTTAGCAAACAAAATATATCTTTAATATATTTTCAATGAATGAAAAGAGGATTAAGGTGGTAGATACCTAAAGAACTAAAGAGAAACAATCGAAAAATTTAAAGCCTCGCACATTGATTTCTCATAATTTTACAAACGTTGCAAAGCTTCCTTTTTGATGAAAGCAACTGAACATACTTCCTCATAGAAGTGGATTTACGAAAGGTGGATAATAACGAAAAAGCAATTTGCGAGATAATTAAAAGAACGCTACAATGGTATTACCATTCCTGCCTTTCATCCGACTTTTTCGTAGTATCCTTTCTGCAAAGCTCACTTCTATATATTTCTTTGGCATGCCAAGGGCTCTAGCACTATCATTTCTGGATTTAATCTCTGGTGCGCAGCAGTTTAATTATTTTCGAGTTGTAAGCATTTGCCAGTAGTAGACATTATTATTAGCGTAGCAGTACATTTTTGACGAATCTTTATTTTTTATTTTTGGCCCATTGTACTGTCCAGTTTTCTTTCTTTTCACCTCTAAAATCTCTGCTTCAGCGTCCATGAACTGTGTTTCAAAGGGTAGGGGGTTAGCTCTTGGCCCTTTGAAGTACACGTCCCCTCCCTTAAGGAACAATGAACTCATACAGAGCATGCAGACACACTCGTTTGAACCTTGTGCCATTTAACGCGCGAACGAACGGACTTTAGTCGGAGAGCAGTCACACGCCTAAACTTTTCGTTCCTGAATTTCTTTGAAGGCCTAAACACCTGCCAAGGACGAAGGGCCAGATGTGAGACGGGATTAATGTGGCAATGGAAAATTCCGGGCTCGGAAAATTCCGACGAACTTACATTACTTACCCTCGCTATTATTTTAATAGATCTAATATCCGAGCAACTACATGTGACCATCAAGAGCGTTTAAAAATGTGTACTTTTCCATGTCTCCTTTTTTCATTTAATCGCTGTATTAATTGTACATACATTCACCAAATATTGTCAGAGGTTTGAATATTATTTTGTGAATATATATATATACTTATATATATATAAGTAAATGAACAAGGATGTTGAGCAGAAATTTGCCCATTGCTTCCTCATTATTTTTCGCTTTTTACAAGGCCACGTTTGTGAGCAACTACGTTAATCTATTGTTCTTTGCTAAAACCGAAAGCTTTGTAAGAAGCGAAAAATAATGAGGAAGCAATGTACAAGGTCCTGCTTTACACGCTTATTTTGACTTAACGAATTTTAAAAGATGGAATATAGTGAAATTTTAGTCGTCAAGAATTTATAAACAAGAATGAAAATTCAATAAACCAGAACTCTTCTGTTTATCCTCACTGAATTAGATATCGCATTAGCATCGTTGAACTGCATTTCGTTTACCCAGAAACTTTGTGTTCGTTAAAACGAGTTTCATGGAAGTTGATGGAATAACGCCAATTTATCGAGAATTTGAAAAGTCTACTAATTCCAAACCGCTTCAGTGACTGCGTGCGAATCCATTACCAAAGCTCACATCACTTTATACAACTTTCATGATTAATTTCAGCTCGATAGTGAAACATTTGTTCAAGTTCCATTGATAACGGACGTTTTTCTAAGTCTAATAAATCTCATAAGATAAAAAAACAGTGAAGGCATTTATATGAATTATATACCAAATAAATATTGCATAGCACTGTACGTGACTTAGAAAGATAAGCTCGTTCGGTCGAAAAGTTTGCGAGTTATGGTGGTATGCATTTAGCGCCCTCAGTTCACGCACACGCACATACGTTCGGAAACTTTTCTCATAATTTTAAACCGCTTTAAGTTTACTGACAGGAACATGTCGAATATAAGTGTCTTAATAGAAACGAAATGAATAATGTAACTTATGAAATGGTAATTACAGATAACACCCAACTCGATGCTGGACGAAGAGAAGAAATCGATGATAACGGGCCAAAGTCATTGATAATGGAGCTGTATCCTTGGATGCAACAATTTAAAAAAATGTGCAGGAGTTCCCTGTTCCAACCGAGTATGACGTCCCTGAAACATCTCATGATGTATTACACGAGGTAACGATTAACTTTCATGCGATTTCCCTTTAACGCTAAATCACAGATTGTACCAGTAATGGTTATCAACTGAGTACTGGTGTTGCCGATAGTGCTTAGTATTTACCGCTGTTTCGCATGCACTGAAATATGCTTCGTTAGCGGCACATGTGCAAAGATAAACGACAATCTGGTCTCATGCCCAGTGCACTTCGGTGTTATTGCGAATCCTAAGATAATAATGCGTGGAACGTGACCAAAATCGATCCTAACAGTAACTAAGACTGACCCGTAACGCCATGAGCATAATTCATATAGGAGATATATGGGGGGATATACAATTCATACACGTTACATGCGCGATTCTTCTGAAATAGTCCGTTAGCAGGGCGGAAAATTAAAGAAACGAGAATTCTCAATTCATAGTTGTACTGAAAACCTCTGGGTGCCCTTCAGAATTAGTTGCTTAAATAAAATTACAAGAACAAGAACAAATGATTATTTATTCCATTACAATGGAATAAACAGCTATTTTTATGTTTGCACTTTAAAAAAATTGTATTGCCTGAAGAATGACACAAAGAAAAAGGAACTACGCAAGCCTTTACTAGCGCGTTTGTACGATTTTATTTGTCCATTATAAGTATTATTATTTAGAACAATATGAAAGTATCAAATAACAGATGCTTGATCAGAATGCTGATCGGTAGAATTCTGCGTGGCATCTGAATAATCTAAAATGATAAATATTAAATGAGATTAATTCGAGAAACAAAACTTTATGTCTCAGCAATAATTCTAACGTAAACGCATGCATAATAATTTTGGCATTTGGCATTTCTCATTTCACTTCAAGGTGTCAACGCCCAGGGGCATTTACGGTTTTTCTTTTTTAACAATTAATTCTAATTGAAAATTTACACTTCACACGTACCAAGAGAATGACGCGCGAGTTTGCGACATTGACATTTTGCATCTTACATCAATGAAAAAACGACTAGATTCATAAAGTCGGTGTATGAACGATTGATCCAATCGATGAAAGATATCGAGACGACCTTCAAGGTCTGCTAACGCTGTCCATTGGCGTGAATATTAACTGATTTCAATAGAACCAAGGAAATAACGGAACAACCGGAGTACGCGCAATATATTTATTTATTTTTTCAAAGATATAATAAAAATATTAAATAGTTTTAGGAAATATGTATGTAATTAACATTAAACAATCTAAAGTACTAATATAATTTACCAATGCATTCTGCGAAAAAATCAATCAAATCTTAGTTATAACAAGGAAGAGTAGGTGCATAGAAACGGACTATTTCAATAGGAGAATCACTCATACAATATATGTATTACGTAGTAATAAGTTAATAAGTGACGTTTGTTCACTATTTGGCTCTGCACTTGTGTTCCAGAAACGTTCGGCTCAGCGTTAACGAATGTTACACAAAACCTCTGAGAGCCGAGAAGTTGAAGGATTCTATTAGCGAGACTTTGCTATTTTTCCTGTATTTTTATCGTGAAATCGGCGAGGACCACGATCGAGCTTCATACATGGATCTGATGACGGATCTATTGGCAATGTATATAGACATGGAGTTGAAGGCGTCGAAGAAAGGCAGAGAGCAGAATAGCAAGATTGCAGCGAGACTTACGTCGTGTCTCCACGTTTATCTCGGTGAGTGCGCATATTTTAATGAGTCAATTTATCTGTAAAAAGAATCAGCTAGATTTCGCATTCACGCAAATAATACTTTACTCCCTAATTATATTTTACAGAACATTCCGCGGAGCATCTTCTAGATACGCTTCTTAAAGTTCATTTTATGACGCATAATTATCACGAAATATTGGATCCTGTAATAACGTGAGTCGTGACCGTTTGGCAGTGCTACTTGCGTGCCTTAATTAATCATTTTATTTGTCACCATCACTAACATCACTAACACGCCTTCTTCGTAAAACTACTTTGCAGGAAGATATTCAAGGGCATACAAGAACATCCGAATTCGAGCATAATGTATGTGCGCTACTTTCTTGCCTATCGCTTGTGGAAAAAATTGAACAAGAATGTCGCTGTAAGGAATCAGATAAACGTGTCTGCTCTCGCATCTCTCGGCGCAGCCCCAAACGACTTTCCTCAGTTCATTATCGAATCTGTACTACCGAAAGTGCCAAATTCGCAGAAACTCTCGACCAAGTCGCTTCTCTTGCACAAGTTTGACGTCGACAAGAGTTGCGAAGAGTTTTTCAAGTTTTGCAAAAGGGAAAGAGGTCTGAACGCTCCAAAGAGGGAGCAGAGAACGTGCCCCACAAACACGGCACCATCGCCTGTGGTATGTTTCAAGTGTCGTGTTATGCTTAATTTTTCTTACCGTTTATTTGACCTATCTCTTACTTTTTTTTGCACGAGAGCCTTGTAACTGCGGATAATACTCCGATGTACCTGTTGTAGTTGGCTTTTCCTTTTCTAAAACTTCGAGAAATGATTATTAATATTTGGGCAAATAAGCACTCCGAATAGAATTTCGTACACTTCCTATGATCTATTTACCAATTAAATGCTTATGTTAGTTGAAAAAAATAATGAAATTTACATAACAATAAAGATCATATCGATGGGATATCGCGAAAACGTAAGTGGCTTTAAAATATGCACAGAAAAGATAGAAATGGAACCACGAAACAGTAGCAAATTATTAAATGACATGTTTTTTAGAAATGTATGTACCACAAACAATTTGAGATAGAATCCATGATTTTTAGTCGGAAACTGATGTAACTGACGTATATTCAATTATAAGCTTGGGCAAAGGAAAAGTGAGAAGGCCAAACTAATTTCATTTAATACTTAGCGACGAGAGGCTACCGCGGCTCGTATTCATAATTTTGTGTAGATAAAAGACAGAGAGAGAGAGAGGGACAGTAGAGCATCTGCTACATCTCATAAGAGTATAATTATAAAATGTATTGTTTAAGCTGTCGTGGCCACAGACGCTTGTAATTAATTTTACACAGAAACATGTTTGTAGAAAATTGATTTAAAGAAATGAGAAATTCTGTAAGACACTAGAATTGATGACGCAATTTAAGGCCTGCAACTGGTACATCTACATGTTTAACACCTCAATGTTTAACATCAACTTCGCCTATATATTACGTTTCCTTTGCGAGAACGTAAAATGCTACGCATTTTTCAATGTGCCTCGTTTTTTATGTTTTAAACCACTTCAACTCAACGAAAAAACAAACCACAACTGAACGACACAAATTAATCTATCGATTATGTTTTCATGTACGAAATCAGCCGGAAGATAACGATGCAGACGTATCAATTGTCCAAAATAGCGTTGTAAATGTTTCTAATGACCCCCGAGTCAATTCTTCCCCAGATTCACTGATTCACGAAACTGCTAAAAGCATCAAAACAGTCGCGTTTTCGAAACCAGCTTCATCCCTTAAATTATCGTCTTTGCGTAAATCTAAGAAATCTAACGATATAGTAATTATTGACCTGACTAGCGATAATGTTACGGAGAAAGTAATAAGACAGAAGAAGACACGAAGGAAACTCTCCTGGCTCGAAGAGGCGAAAAAACGTATCAACGGGAAGGTCGTCGCCAAGAAAACTGACTCAGCAACTGAAGATTTAGTACCTGCATTTCAGCAATTCGAAGATGTCATCAATCTTGATTTTCTATGCATTGAGAGTCCTCGATGTCGAGAGAGTCCCGATATGGAAATAATCATTGCCGAAGAAAGAACAACACCGGAAGATGCGTCACTTGAAGAAAGAACAACACCGGAAGATGTGCCGCAGGCTGAAACGGAAGTTAGCGAAGTATGTATGCCGGAACAAGCTGAATTTACGACGCCGAGCACCCGCAACGATCCTGAGGAAAATTGCAGCCTCAACGACGGCACTCAACTGATGGTATTGGAGAATATAAAAAATTCAGTTGAGGAGAAGATAACGGAAGACGAACGGACAGAAGTACCGGAAGTAGCTCCAAGTAATACAGATATATCGACGATAGAAGCAGAAACGACAGTAAGCTTGGCGGATAATTCCCGCAGGAGCGATGAATTATTAAATGCCGACAACAGGATTAACGATAAGAGAGAATCGCCGCTGCGCTCCATCGTCAATATACGTGACAACGACTCGGAGCCCATGGAATTCGAAAATAATAGAGAACTCGAAACATGCCCAGAGCCGAACCAACTAGCAATAAAGACCGAGCACGTCGCCGACCAAACCTACGAAATTATAAATGAGAAGACAGTTACGAGCGACGCTAAAGTGCCGATAGCCGATATATCTTCTCACGTATCTTTAGAAATCAGCTGTAACGAAGAAATAGTACAAGCTCCCGAATGCTCAACAAAAATTCGTGAAACCGAATTTCAAGAGAACATCGACGGTCTCTCGTTGCTCGCTAGTGTCTCGCAGAGAGTTTCCCACTTGACGACACCTCAATTATCGAGAAGCCATCCGGTGAACGGAGAATTAATAAAAGTCAAGAACTACGCTTCACTCACTAATTCAAGTGCCGTCGATGAACCGGTTACGTCCAGCGATGCATTGCCCCAAACTTTCAGCAGCGTTAATACAACAGAAACCGAAATCGTCAACAGAGTCGTGGGTATTTATCCGGAAGAAGCGATGGACAAGGTGGCGTATCAAGTGGAAGTTACGTCGACGGGTGACGTGGATTCTTACGATAACAGCTGCGACGATGCTATAAACGGAGTTGTTCCTTTCCCGACAAACAACGAGGAGTCCTGTCGCAACAATCAGCCGCAGGCTACGAACGTCGTTGCCGTTGAAAGTACCACTCAAGCAGAGAAGGACGACACTAACGTAATATTGAACGGAGAGACGGTAGTGTTGTTTCAAAAATCACCGAACAGCAATTTGTACATTATCAACAAAGCCGTCGAAAACAGGGATCACGGTAACGACGAACTATCGAGTGGTATTCGAGATATTCCGGAACACGCCAACGAGTCCGCCGCGTTTTCCTACGAATTTCCGTACGACAATGTTTATCGCAATCAATCGTCGATTCCATATGATCTTACGCAGTACAACAGAGAAGTTTCGGCCCCGGATAGCAGGAGATGTAAGAAGGTTATAGTGGGCGGCGATTCAGCGTTAGATTCCAATAAAACGAGTGATACGATGGAATTAGCAAAGCCCGGAAAACATATTGGCTTGAATTTAGACGTTATCGGGAAAGGAGCGACGGGAAAGCGAACGAGTTCGTCGAATTCCTCCATGAATCGAAGGCGGCGTATTAAGCAGGAGTACAATGGGTGCGGCAGCGATTTGCCCAATCACATAACGCCCAATTACGGAATTCAGGAATGTTCCCAGGAGCACGTTGAATCGAGCCGATCGTCTATTCACATTCCGGTGACTCACTCGAGTCCCTTGTCGTCGATTTATACGACGTACACAGGAGGCGCGGAGCTGTATTTACCATGCCACAAAAATTGTAACTCTATGACATGCGGCTTACCGATCAATTCGAAAGCTTCAAACGGCGGTAAGGGTCATTGTTCCTGTTTGAATTGCACTTACGGCATCGTCGCTCACTGCAGTGAGTGCATTTTGCCGAACAACGAGACTCGATCGAATTCCATCGATAATAGCCCGTATTATTTGCCTATACATACCGCGGTGCAATCGTCCGCCGCGCAAGATTGCAGCGGTCAAGATACGCCGGTGAAATTGTTCGACGATCAATTGGTGTGTAAATTGGAACAGAGTATAATGAACAGCAAGCCATTGGACAACGTTGGCGTCAAGTGCGAGACAAAAGAAATTTATCGCGCCGAGCTCGACAACAAACTGCCGCTTAAAAAACGATTCAAAGCCATGATGTCCGTGTCGTTTGAGGAAATGGCGATAAAGCGCGAGAAAGCTCAGAGCTATCCCGGAACGCCTATGATATCGATAGCCGCTCTGGATTCTCAGGATTCACTGCGAACTGGATGCATTGAGGGTTCAATAGGTGGCGACAATTCTTTGGAATTGTCGCTACAGGAGAGAGGCGAAACGCATCATAGCAGCGAAATGATCCGGAGGGATTATCGTAAAGATATGATGATGATGTTGCCGCCACCGTCCGTGGCGCCAAATGGTTATCGCAATCGCAGCAGCGGAAATAACAGCAGCAATAGTAACGGTGGCATTAGTAACAGCAATAGCAGCGGCGAACGAAAGCGAAAACGGCGAACAACTCCGCATGCTTCACTGTCCTGCAACGTCGATAATACGCGTCACGAAGCGATTTACCAAAAAATAAACAAAACGCCAGTCAAACACAAAGAAACAACCACAACGACTGGTGTTACAGTGTCGAAACGTCTGACGGCACCTACCAAGTCACAAGCGAGGCCTTCAGAGAAAGTAAAGGAGCCAGACGCAGCTCTGAGCAAAAATTCAACGAGGCGAACTCGAAGCTCCAAGAGAAACGTACCCAAAGTAAATTATATTTACGCCGATGGCGATTCTGATTGGAATCCGTCCGGTGGTGGATCTAAACGAAAACGTAAAAAGACTAGTCGATGATCGATATTGCTTCGGTGGCGAGCATCGCTCCTGTGAATTATCGAGGTTAATTTAGCAGTTCACGGGAGCACGATATACCTGACCGTTCAAAAGGCTGTGGTATTTTAAAAGACTGTACATAACACTCTTGAGAATATGTACATAGTCGTATAAATAGAATTTTAAGTAAAAACCATTAGGTCTAGAGAGAAATTATTATACCGAAAAGCACAAGGGATAAGACATCAGCTCTAAGATCATCGGAAGAAGATTTTTACAGCGATATTCCCAGAAAATTGAAGAGAAGAGAAGCATCTTCACCGAAGACGAACACAAATGAGCAGCTCGCAAATAATCCGTCAATGAAGAGTATATACACTCGGATATCAAATTTTTCGCTATTTATTCATTAAAAACAGCTGATTGCAACGCGTTTATTAGATCCTCTAGATCGTAAAATAATATTCATTTCACCGAAAGTCGATGAGATTATTAAATTATGGAATATCAAAAATTTTATATTACTACCACTACAACTACTACTAATGCAATTGTGTAATTGTAAATTCTCCGCGCAATTGTAACTCAACGTCTCTAGTCTCGTTATTGCGAAATAAGGTAAGATGTCGTCTATGATAAACATGGAATTTGAAGGAAATAGAAAAGTTTTATTCTACCTGGAATGACGTTTTTCAATGGAGTATCACACCGAGTCTGCGGTCATTTTGATTGCACGCTTGACTGATGTTATACTCGGTGTAATAGATGCTACCAAATGAAAAACGTGCATTTATTTACCAAACTTTGCAGTAAAGGTTACGGATTCGTTTATACTTATATTAACGATCTAATTGAATTTTTCTAGTGGGTGGAATGGAGGCTACTGGCTGCAGCAGGTTGAGATAATTTAATGGATTGGCATGGACGCCGGAAATTAAGCATCTCGAGTCTCGTTTGCGAATTATGAATCCAAACGAGCTACTTCAAATGGTAAATATCCGGCTTAAGTTTTTTTTTCCATTCCACTTTTTCCGTTCCTTCACAGAAACCGCCCCTAGAGTGTTGTTCGCAGCCACTCATCCTAATGCAGTACTCTATCGCTTTTGCACGAGGCTACAGAGAAATTGCAGAAAACCTGGTCGGCAGCAAACGGCTTTATTTTTACTGAGTTTCTAATGCATGGGAGTACAAAAAAAAATAGAGAAAAACTTGAATTACAAATTTTTGGAAAACATAATTTAAATCGTGGCGTTTCATCGAAACTGACAGGTAAATTTAAAGCGTAATTCGGTCTAAAATGACTGCCATTAAACAATAGCTGTTTCCACTCCGCATTTGCCTCTAATTTGCCATATTTTCGTTACCACAGAAGTTTCACTTCTACCGCGCGGTTCTTAGCATAAGATTTTCATTTTCCGTTTTTCTTCTTTGTTGAAGCAATAGTTAAAAAATAATAGCCTCCTTCAGTTATTTAGATAAGAAGCAGAAGATGTCCTTGCTCCTTTATCTCACACAGCTGTGTAATTTTACTTAAATACGGTCATTGTTTGCTTTTCAGAGCGATTTAGGAGGTTTAAGAGGCTGAAGATGAACGAAAATCACCCGAACGACGCATACCGCAGCTTTTGCCATAGACAGAATAAATATAAAACCAAGAAAACATGAACTTAACAGTACGTTAATAGCCTGTATCATGACTGATCAATGCGTAATTACGTGTTGTCAGTGTCAATCGCGTGATCTAGAGTCCACCTGTAACATGTATGTTAGGTTGTCATACCGGCGAAGATCTGTATCTGAGCGCATCAGTTACCATTTATCGTTGGCGAATCAAAATGCAGGTAGAGTGCCTAGTCAATGATGTACCGAATACGTAATATTGCTCTTAAGTATCCTCGATAATACGAATAGATAAAGAGCTATCACGCACGTTCGCTCGCTTGTACCGATTCCCAGCGAAGTAAAGGGCAACAAAAATATTGGGTCAGTTTGCTTCGCGGGATCAAATGTTATATATTTATTTTACATATTAATCGGGGATCGCATGAGTATAGACGAGCGGGTTTATTATGTTCTACGAATTTAATTAGCAGCCGATGATTGATAAACGCAAACTATAAGACTGAAGGAGAATTCCGGTTGGATGATATTAATTTAGAAGAGATGGTGTAAATGATAACAATTGTAAAGTCAAGATGATACGTATGATAAACACATTGCCAGCAAAACCACGATATTTCCATTTCGTGCAAAGCATGTTTCGATAGTCCATTTGAGAGATTTAGATTTTCGTTAGGTCTTTCTCAATTCATCCCACGAATAACGATACCTGATTTCCAATCTGTGATTGTTAATTGTTCACAAATTTCACGTGATTCGAACAGATTTTCAGCCAAATAACATTTTTATCAAATTCAAATCGTCATAAAAGGTGATGAAAAAAGTCATGAAAAATGATTGAGGAAAACACTATTCTTTCTTTTTATTTATCGTTATTCGTGTTAAGCAATGCAATAACATTAATGAATATTGCAGAGCCTCGTTTGAACACAAATCTTTAATCTGTGTTACAATTTAAACGAGGAGCCCAAATTTCAGTCTGCCAAAGAACTGTTCTTATCACATGAAATACCCCATATATAGAATTAGCGCCTAAGTATAACCACATGGTAACGTACAGCGTTACTTCAATTCTTAATTCCAATTGCCAAACGCACGGCTTGTCTTATGGAGATAATAATATGCAAGACAGAAGAATACGCGATAAACTTTGTTTTAAATGAAACGACAGTCGCTTCGAATGAATGTTATTCTGCTCTTTTCACTGTTGGTCATTGGAACGTCATAGTATACGACTGTTTACAAATGTTTTCGAGTAAATCGTCAGCCCCTGTTATTATTTATATCCTTAAAGTAATGTTCGAATCGAAAGTCTGATAGTGTTAAGAAAAACAAAAATATACTCCGAAAATTTGGTATGCAACAAAAAATGACATAATATACTCGCAGTTGTGGTTGAACATTATTTCTATAGTTTTTGTATTAGTAAGGTTTGTTTCTCTTGTAATTGTAATATATCCCGACGAAATTAACGTGCGGCTACGTGCCTCGTTCTTGTTCACTTGTAAAAAAAATCGTCCCTAGCATTCCTCATGTCTCATTGACATCTGTTAAAAATGTATTCCTCGAGGAATCTAATCGTTCATAGGGAACGCACTACCTCAATTTTGATTGAGCCGAATGAAAGACTTGCCATGAATATTTGTTATGTATCATTTTTGTATATAATACCATACGTGTGCATAAGTGTCTCGACTGTAAATTGGACATGTAATGATCGTTATCTTTATTAAGTTCGTAGATGAATCAACCTTCTTCCCGTATAAAAGATTACCGACAGTGCATATTCTATTTATTAGATTACCGAATAATTTTGCGCGAAATAAACGTTGAAACCCAGATACTTTGGGCTACTGTTTTATTCCTTTCCTTCGTAACAGTAAATATAGGAGCATGAAAAATCTAACAAAAAACAGTGCTTCTAAAAACCGTGTATGAGAAAGCCCCAAAATTATTATTCAAATAAAAATGAAAGCTTCCCATCATAGAATAATAATGCGCAATAAGTGACTTCGTATCGTACATAGTCAAAGATCGCATCATGTAAAGCAAGTAATATAAAAATATTGATATATAATCGGAATAAAATCAATAGTACAATCACTTCTATACAACTTAAGATGTGTTGAGTTTAGCGTAACTTTAAGCTGGACGTGCAAAAGTAATTTACGTCGCATTTAGTTTCACTAAGAAAAAATTCAATTAATACTCGGCGACCATGAACAGCAACAGGAATTCCTATCGTTCAAATAAAACAGGAAAAAGTGGAAGGTACGATGCAGCAAAACGTGGACGAAAAATATTTACGAGTTCATTTGGACGATGGGGGACTTGCATTTTTAGATTGGAATTCAGGATGTTCTCAAGATTCAATCGAAGCTATCGACACCTACTTATGTTTACCTATTCACTTCTAGCGACGTATCCAACGTTTTACAATTCTATAGACAATGATGGTTTGTAAAAGCCAGGCGAATAGATAACGACTCGTTATAATGAAAATTGCATTCTCTGGCGAACTAAAATCTTTGATAAGCAATTTTGGCGAATGTTTCCTCGGTCACTAATATTTTGACCAAGAATCACTTAAATTCATTGCCTTTCTCGATGCCCTGTTTCACACCTCAGGTAAAAAACGACTACAGAAAGGAACCAAGGACTACTTAACAATGCAAAGATTAACACAGATGTGAACAAACTTTGCTAAGACCGAATTAGCTGTTTTTATTTATAGCCTAAAAAATAGAAAATAAACCTTGGAACATTTTTTAAATTTTGTACAGTAATCCAACCAAATCCTAAGCTTCATGAAAAATTAACAGCCAAGTGAAAAGCGAAATGAACTATTTATATATCGATGAAGAACCGATACCGAATGTGAATTTTCGAGAAGTAGATTGGAAATTTTGGAAGCCTATCCTCGACACACTATAATGTAAGAAACATCGAATTGTTAATCGTACTTTTTCCTAGTAAGAAGCATGTTAACGATTATAAAGTTAAATCTCTGTCCTTTGCGATGTTACCTTTGAAGATAGATCTGTAAAAAGTAAAAAAAAATAATGAGACAGTAATGTCCGAAGTTCTACATTTTTATTCCGACTCATTAGATAAGATTCCAGTCTGTTTTCTGAAAATAACATCTGAGAAAGAACTGTGCAGCATAGGATACAAATTTACAAAAAATTACTATTTATATCGAATAAATTCAAAGGTTACATATAGAGTGAATAGGTATAAAATGCTGATACATTTTTTCAACTGCAGGCAACGGCATGCTTAATCCATTATGGAAATATGATGGGCAAAAATTCGATGTATTAGCGAATACGCTCAGGTTCTTATAAACCTGAATTATGTAGTCAATCTTGTACTTCTAAAGTTTCGCTTTTTTATCACAACTGATGAGCATTTAAAGGTGCATGAAAGGTTCACATCAAATTCAGTCTTATTGAAACGATCAAGATAGAAACTTGGCAATCATGAAGAGCAGCAGGAGACCCATAGTTCATATAAAACAGGGCAAAGTGCAAGGTGTGACGCAACAAAACGTGGATGGCGATGAATTTTTGGCCTTCAAAGGGATACCCTACGCTCAACCACCAGTCGGTGAATTAAGGTTTAAGGTAGAGAATTACTAAACAAATTCAATTGTTCTTTGTGACATCCATTATTTATTACTTGAAATGGTTTAAAATATGATTCAAGAAAATAATCGGTATTTCAAAGATCAACGGATTCATTAACGAGTATTGGAAGAAAGCAAAGTTTTTGAAACATAACACCGAGCGTTAAATGATTCTGAAACTTTTAATGTGCAATAGGAAATCTTTTTGTGAAGACGTATCCACAGAATAGGCAACTTTTCAAACATGTATCACTTAAAAAGGAAAAAAAGATAAAATGCTTATAAAACTTGTGACGTATTTTTCCGGTAGCGAACAATTTAAAAACAACTAAAAAAATATATATTGGTACCCGAAAACTTTTCAAAGTTGTTCCAAATGAGGAAAAACGTTTTCTAATTGCTTATTGAATTTTTTTTGTACCTGTTTATCAGTATCGTATCGTACCGGAAATGATGCAGATTTATCTTCGATTTTTAGTCATCGCGAAGGTTTTTTATTGAAAATGTTGTTTTTAGGATCCATTGCCGGCGGAACCTGGATACGGTATTCTCAATCGTGAAACCAAAGATCGTAAAGCGGCGCAGTATGATTCAGTAACGAAATTCTTTACTGGTACCGAGGATTGTCTATATTTGAACATCGCGACAAATTCTCTCGATGGTAAACGACCAGTGATGGTTTGGATTCACGGCGGA
Source organism: Clistopyga incitator (assembly GCA_947507545.1). Lineage (NCBI taxonomy): Eukaryota > Metazoa > Arthropoda > Insecta > Hymenoptera > Ichneumonidae > Clistopyga > Clistopyga incitator. Next base: position 6,948,298 of record OX382177.1, read on the forward strand.
AGCTTCATCATGAGCTCGGCAAGCCTCGACTTATATGGTCCCGATTATTTGCTCAAGCAAGACATAGTCTTTGTATCCATCGGCTTTCGACTGGGTTGTTTGGGTGAGCGTTTGCGATTTCGTTTCGGGGAAATATGAAATAAAATTCTGCCTTACACTAACACAATTACCTCGATTCAAAGTATAAATTGGGTATTACGTTACTTACATAAGAAAAGTGCGGAAACTAAAGTCATTAAATTCGGTGAGTAATTTAAAAAAAATCATTTCTTTTAAGAAGAAAACGGATAAAAACTTTGTTTCTCTAAATTAATTTTTTCTTAAATCCAAGAATGTGTTCAAAAGTTACAAAAGTTGAAAACTTTGAAGGTACTGACGATGATGATCTAGTTTTATGGGCAAAAAAGATCAACATTTTTTAAATTACTCCACGCTTAATAAAGACAACCGTTGAATTGGCTCGATGATGCCCTATTTTTGTAAGAAACTGTTGATAATTAATTGTAGTTTCTCTTGAAAGTGGAAAAAGAGATTTTAGTTCTCACTCTCTTACTCAACTTTCTTGCTGGATTTTCAAAAATTGGTGATACATTATTATCTAAAGTGCAATCTGAATTTGTAATATTGAACAAAAATGTATCAACCTGCAGGGTTTCTCAATTTGGATCTACCGGATGCTTCCGGAAATCAAGCCCTGAAAGATATAGTTATGGGTCTGAAATGGATCCAGGAAAATATTGCGGCATTTGGTGGAGATCCGGGAAATGTTACGCTATGTGGACAGAGTTCCGGAGGCGTCACTGTCCATCTTCTCAGTTTATCTCCTTGGACTGATGGTAGTTAATTCAATATCATTAACAACCAATATAATAATACAGACTATGGACCATAATCATTGCATAATGGAATTACTAATCAATGTATTAACATAGACAATTAATTTTCTGCTTTTTTGAGCATCATTTTTTTTTTCTTTCTCATAATGGAAGCTTTGTTTTGTTGACGTTTATGAGATTTTCATGTTGGTATTCTTAGAAATGCATATAAAAATGTAATTTTCCGTATTTTTTATTTTACCCAAAAAAGGGCTAAATAGTTTTTTATGAGTGCAGGTGCAATTAATGTTCCTTGGGGTTGAATGTGACTGCTGTTGGTAAAGCATTTCCGATTTCGTGGAGTTTAATATTTTTCCAAACAATTACAATATTGTAAGAACGTTTACAAAACTTGAGATAGCATGCCCAAATTTTGTACCCAAGCGAAATAATATCCAGTGATGTTAGAAACATAATTTGGTGAATATCGGTGGAAGTTGTCGGCTTTTACAGGATTTTCAATTATTCTGTATTATATCGTAACCACTAGAGCTTTATATCCATGTTTCTTTGAAAAAAAGATGTAAAGCAAATTTTGCGCATTGCTTCTTCACTATTTTTCACTTGTCACGAGGCTTTCTCGATGAGGAAGCAAAAAATCATGAATATTTTTGCTCAAGAGGCAGACTTCTAAAAAGTCAAAGATTCTGAGAAAGCAATACACAGTTTGTACTTTAAATCATTTTCTAAATACGAATAATGTTACTCCTCTTCACCTGCCAGGTAATTAATGCTTTATAGCACATATTATTTATTGCCAAGGGGCGTGGCTCGTTCACTAATAAACAAATAACCATATTTTACCGTAGCAATGTAAATTGCATTATGATGTTGTCATACAATTTATGTTCCATAGGTCTTTTTCACAAAGCTATTATTCAAAGTAATGTTGCCATTACGCCGTGGACATTCTCGGAAAATCCAGTGGAAATGGGTTTGAGACTTGCTTCTATATTGAGCAACAGGTCAATCAACGATCCTACAGAAGCTTTAGAAATCCTGATGAAAATGTCGGCGGAGCAATTGATCAAGGGTCATAGACAAATGGGTTTCAAACTAGTTAGTCAAGTATTTACAATCGGGTAGATGAACCGGTTGACATCCTATATGCACATACTTTTGATAACACCAAGACGAGTACAAAATCCAAAGGTCTTTGAGAACTGGATGGTTCAACAAAGTTGCATCTACCCTATTATTTACTTTCAATGAGAGAGCGTCTGGTAAAGGTGAATGATTTCTATATTTAAATGCCTTGGTTTTTACGGTGAAGACAATTTTTTAAAAACAATATTCGCCGGTGACTCTTTAAACAAGAATATTTTGATGAGCACGAAGATTATCTAGCTTTTACGAGTGCCCCAAAATAAATAAATGTATTTTTTACACAATTTTACAACAAAGCCGGTCATTGAATAATTCCAAAAATGTGCAGTTATGCAAAACAGTTTTGTTTGGAGTTATTTTTTATTTTATTGTTTTCCATACAATTGGTAAAGTACTAATTGTTTTATCAAAATAATTATATGAATCCCTGTTTAAATATTATCATAGATCTGACATTCATGGCAGAATTTTACATCTCACACCCACCTGCGAATTTTTGAGGAATTATTAGATTACTCTTTTTATTAAAGTGTGATGAAACGTTTCTTCATTTTGGCGCGCTTGAAAAAACTATCTTCTCATCGCCTACATCAAAAACTTCTTTCTTGAAGGTTCAACCACGTACATTTAACAAAAAAAAAATACAATATACATTTAAATATATCTACAATCCAAAAATCAAGATATTATAAAGTTAAAATTTCTAATTTTCACCTGACACTCTCCCCTTAATTTGTCTATTGAACGAAGAAAACATGACTAACCCATCATTTTCGTCTCTCTCATTCGCAGAATGATTACGAGGTTGACTTTTCATTTATACCGAGTGTGGATAGCAACACTGCTATAAATGGTTGTACTCAACCATTCATGCCAAAGCACCCGAAGGAAATGGCGAAAAAAGGAATTAACGTACCCCTAATAATCGGCAGCACAGCCGAGGAAGGAATCTTCCTTGCAGTGAGTTCTACCCTCGTGTCTACCTACCAGGATATTAACATCAATTTTGCCGCTGTTATTGCTCGCACCTTGCGCATTACTGAAATTCAACGCGTCGCAAAAATTGACAAAATAGTTAGAAAGTTTTACTTCGACGAAGCAGATCCAATAACGATTACGAAACACCACGATAACTTTCTTCGAATGATGGGAGACATACATGCTTATAATGGAATTCAGCAAGTTATCGAGATTCAATCGCAGATATCGACACCTACATATGTGTACCAATTTTTCTATAAACCGTCGTATCCAACGCCTCGTTCTTTAATGAAAAATAATTACGAAGGTTTGTAAAAGCTCACTGAGTACATATTAGGTCCACTTTTCACAACAGTAAAAGGCATTCCCTAGGAAGCTGGCACTAAAATTTTCACGAAGAATCACTCAAATTGACCGACCTTTTTACCGAAAGACGGATGACAAAAGGTAAATGACATTTTTTTGGCGAATGAACACAAACAAATTGACCGTTTCACGAAAAAAAAAAAAAAAAAAATTTCTAATACGAAAGCTTGAATTTCGATTCTACTGAAAAGGCTGGCAAAACTTTGAATAAGCAATGAAATATGTGGCACTGATTTGAATAATGTAAAGCGATCAAGTCAACTTAAATTTTTGATTTAAAAAAAAGTGTTTCAGTCAAAAGGTCAGGTAAACTTGGTGTGACGGAAACACACTTGGAACATTGGTTGAAACTTAAGTTAGAGAGTTTGCCAGGTTTCTTCTTTCTTTTTTCGCTAAGTGCTTGAATTATTTGCAGTACTAAATAACCTATTATTGTAGTGAAGTATAATAATTATGATTATTATGCCACAATGGGAGTAAACCCCTAACATTGCCAGCTTGTAATTTTTATCGAAACTTTTATAGGATCCGCTCACGGTGACGAGCTAGGAGCTCTTTTTCACAGTTCGTGTTACATGCGGGACGACGGACTAAAGAAAGGAACCAAGGATTACTTAGTCATGGAAAGATTAACACAGATGTGGGCTAATTTCGCAAAGACTGGGTTAGCAGCTTCTGTTTTTTATCAGATCTCATCAGAAGAAGAAACAATTGCACTAATACGTAGAATACATTATTTTGTACAGAAATCCAACGCCCAAGGTTACTGAAATGTTAACTACAAAGTGGGAACCGATTACAAAGGACAAAATGAATTACCTGAAAATTAGTGAGGAATTGGTACAAAGTGTGAATTTTAGAGAAGACTCATGGAAATTCTGGAAACCTATTCTCGAGGAACTATAATCACAGCTCCGTGATTTTCTAATCAGATAAGCTTCGTTCACCTGGCGTCTGTTCTTTTTAAAACTCTTTTTTCTTTTCACTCTGCTAGATATCCTTGTTTTTTGTAAATATAGCAATCGATCCTAAGCAACAATTAGACTTGATCACGTTTTTCGATGCGTAATTTATTCTAATTCTACAGAATAAATATATGTATGCGTTAAACGATAAGTTAAATTTTTTTGCCTTGGGTGAGAGCAAACGGGAATTAGAGAATAAAAAAGAAAATCAATTCATATGGATTTGGAATAAATGATTGAGAGTCATAATCACGTGGATCATTAGAAAAACGGCTTAGCCTAGAGTTTATTGCTATGTATATTCTAGTATAATTTAACAGTATCTAACTTTGATGGATATTGCATATCCAGTTGGCGAAATTCGAAGGCACACTTTTGTCGTTCAGCCTTTAGATCTATCTCGTGGTAGAGTAGACTCAGTAGATAAAGGGTTGTTTTTGTTCTGCCGAATGCCTCGACCTTGTTGAAGTGGCCCTTCGCTTTGACGAGCGCTTTGATCGCATCTTGAATAGCGGCCGTGCGTTTTTCGCCTGTAAGTGGAGCAGTGGCAAGTAGACATTTCGCATAGAGAACAAGAGCCCTGCCTTGATCATACCAGCCGCCGTGGGCCAAAATTTGGACAATAGCTTCGTCCACTAAATTCGAAGCTTGATTTGGCATTCCCATGAGCAACTGAATGTTGGCCAGATGCATCTTAACGTCCGCTTCGTGATAAGACAAGTAATTTCGAGTCGACATTTCCAGCGCGGAATTCAAGAGAACCAGTGAATTCGTTCCAGTTATTCCGCTTCCCGGTAAAATCGACGAACTCATTATTTGACTAGTAAGAATCATGGCCCGAACCCTATTTTCAGGCGTCAGTCCTTCCGACTTTTCTACGCTCTTCACGTGCTCCAATCCGTTAGGAAAGTCACCTTTCGCCAAGCAAACTTCTGCCTGACGAAATTTACTCTCTAGCGGATCGAGACTCGCGATTTGTTTGGCTATCGTCTCAGCGTCGCTCCACTTTTCGTGTCTCATCATTTTCGTAAATTCTGAAAGCTGCTCGCTAAGCATCCATATTTTGTTGCTCGGCTCGTTCGGAAATCTTTCCTTCGCATGGCTCAGCACCACGTCGACGAGATTGTATTCGCCAAACTCAACGAGCACATTTACCACGTTTATTACCGCTTGGCATGTCGATGAGCCGTTAAACATGTGCTGCTTTTTATCACCGGAATTACGGAGCAGCAAGAGTTGCGAGCAGACGGAAGACATTTCGGTTTTACCGTAGTAAGCCCAAAGTGCAGCTTTTTCGGCATAGGTCATGGAGAGTAAATCTGTCATCGAGTGTTGGCAGTTGACCACATCTGATTTCATGAGCGTCTGTAAATCCATCGAGCATGGTATCATTGAGTTTAGAAAAGCCATTCAAAAATTCTCCACGAAAGTTTATCTCTTTGCATGAAATAAATCAAGTGGAGCACTACTCTTATTTGGCCGTTAGAAAGAAACAGCATTCAAACATCGTAACCTACGGTAACGACTCGAGTCTAGTTAAAGCAAGTGTTGCCTTCCTTGTATAGTATTTCTTGGTGAATACGAAAGGAAAGTTTAAAACGGCGAACTGCGCATCATTAATTTTCTTTCGAAAATCCAACAAGTCTCGGCAAAATATTTGATGAACATATTTTTGTCAGTGTTTATTGGAAAGCTCAAAATCTGATAAAGAAAAAATTCTCAATTGTGCAATATCGGGACATTTTTCATACGAGCTGGCAAATAATTCCAAAGCAGTCCCATTAGTTCACTCTACCAAAACCGAATGAGAAGTTCAGATTTTTCATTTAAACGTTACAGAAGCACTAAATTGCACTCAAGAATGAACATGTTTTAGGTTCCCCATTTTATAGTCAAATCCATCTCTCACCCCGACTTTAGATACATGTAATGAAATTCTGTTGCAACAATATAACAATTTCAAAGAATCGATTAACGGACATTGAAAAGGAATGCATAAATACTCTATTCAGTCATTATTAAATCGAACCAACCTCGAAAACATGCGACGGACTTTTGGCTTCAAGTACAGAATTGTGAGCCGATGCGATGAGACCCAAGCTCGTTGTGTGCGTAATCCCCAGCATACTGGCTTTTCCCACAGATCGTTCTATTAATGGACCTCTGGAAAATTATAAAATCATCCATAAAAATGAGGATGTCGTAGAATATCGTATAAAAAATTTAACTTTTTTCTCTTGCACCCTCAAGTATTATTACATAGTCTTTATCTTTATTAATTTTTTTATACAATGTTTTTCGTTGAACTCGCATCAAATTCGTCAATCAACCTAATAAATGTAGCAAAACTTCAGAAGAGCGGATACTAGCCAACAAACGAGATGCTCACTTTTTGTCGCTGGTCAAGTGGTACATCCAAGCGTGAGCTAATTGCAGACAAACGTTATCACCAGCTTCCTGTGCCATCATTATAGCTTCTTTGAGCGCAGCTTGCGCCACTTCCCTGTAACAGAGAGGAAGTTAGCGCAGTCGACTTATGGATTAATAGCAGACATCCCAGAAAAACGCACTTGTGGTTGAATTGAGCATGGAGCGCTGCAAGATTAAGGGCCGCGTATCTAAACGTTCGTGCTCTGTCTTCGGGGGCCGATCTGTTTTCTAATGGAGCCAGTCTATCGAAACAGTGGTATAGACTATCGAGAGCGCCGCAATATTCGTTGACTCGTAAGCAGTTCAGGTAGCTCAAGTAATGCTGCAAATTAATACGAACTATCAATAAAAACCGTGTTTATGCACTACTTTCTAGTTCATAATTTTACTTCATTGTTTTTGCAAATTCAATTCATTTTTCAGAAAAGCAGTTAGGTTTTCTATAAGACATTTCGGTGTAGTACTATTCCTATTGTCTATTTCATTAGAGCAACAAAAAATAAAAACAGTGAAATTAATGAATGATTTACAAGCATAGGAACATTAGAAGAGGATATATTTTACGCCCTCTGCCATCGGAACTTACAGCTTCTGCATAAAAGGGACTGCAACTGAGGAGCTCGCGAACGAGAGCTTGCAATTGCCCAGGTGACATAGCTTTGTGCTCGTCGGTCTGTAAAGCATGAGCCTGTTGTGCGACCAATAGTTCTGCTTGACGGCCACCCCAAACTTGAATATTCCTGCAAAATGGTTCACTGAAGTTTGGTGCTGCTACTTGTTAAAGTGTTCATTGCGTTTCTTGCATTCTCTCACTTTTTAGCTGTCTTTTTCTCAAGCCTGGATGCAGAAGCCATACGGGAATGTAACGGATCAGAAGACAGTATCGAATCAGGTACAACCATCACTTTCTCAACTTCTGTGAAAAAAGCGTCGTGCAGTGCAACAACTTTGGAGAACGGAAGTTGTTCAAAGAAAATAATTATTCGTCTGACGTATAGTCCTAGTACAGAATTTCTATAAAGAGCAGCAGGTGCGAGAGAATGATCCACTGATGGTCTCATGAGTCTCGAGAGACTGTCGAATAATTCCAGTAAGCCCTCTACCCCTTTTTCGCACAATTCCATCATTTCAAGTTCCAAATTATGAGCGAATCTCTGTAGTATGAATTCAGAGGAACATAGCATCTTGAAGAGAGCAGTCAATTCCATATCCGGAGTCTGAAATATTGTGTTAAATAAAATAAGTAATCGATTCCTAATTAAGGGTCTTAAATTAAAAATCAAATAAATCAATTAGTCTCATGTTAGGTGCCTGAAAAATAGATTGGAACTAGAATCTGGGAATAGATGGAACATATACCATTTTTTCAATATATAAAAAAAGAGTTTGAATATAGAAAAAAAGCGTGAAATCGAATTGAAAATAGATGATCTTTTTTGTGTCTTTATGAACAAAGTTTCCTCTATAAGGAAGCAAATCATAGTGTCATTTCAAATCGGTAGCGCTGCCTACTCCAAAAACTTGGATATATTTATAGACTGTAATGTAAGTATACTCTGTTGAAATTTCAGATTTTTAGAAAGTTACGTAACTAGAAAGATGTAAAGACGTAAAAGTAATTTGTTTATTTTTAATGATATTATCTCGCACAAACTAATTTTTGAAACAAACAAAAATTTAAAACAGAATCGTTTAATATACATTTTTGTGAAAATTCTATATTTTCCTGCATACAATTAATTTCAATGAAGTTGGAGCTTTTTTTTCAGTTTAATTGTATCTCAAAAACTATTACAATTAACATTTTACAAAAAATTGCACATTTGCCTTTCATGCACTATTAAATGATAATACAGTTCCAAAAGTATTGGGAAAGATTGTGCATTTGAATATTAAAAATTATATGGAATGTCCCATGTATACTCAACTGGGCTATAAAAAAATCTGTGATTGGACAATAAAAAAACCATTAAAATGTTAAAATGTGAGAGAGTCATGTTCGAAAGTTTATAAGTATTTATTTACCAAAGAGAATGTATATAATTATTGCATCTTTCAACTTTTTCGAATGTTTCTTTCAGTTATAGTCGCTCATTGCATATTATTTTTTTAAAGGCGCAATTCTTGCAAACAAATATCGAACATTAAACATTCAAATTAGAGTTCGCGCAGCGTTTCAGAAGCCGGTAAACAAACCGTAAACATAACCTTACTTTCCGAATGTTTTTTTGAAGCTCATTTAAAAAACAACGATAGAATTATTACCTGAATGAGTTTGAGAGCAGCTATGCAGAAATCTCGACATTCTACTGGAACTGTAACAATGTATAATAGTAATTATTCAAGCAAAAATGTTATACTGAAATCAAACGATTGGGCATTGTTTACAGTTTGGCAGTGTTTACCTTTGACAGTTTTGTAGCAGTATTGTTTTATTAACATAATCACAACCACTTTATACGGCGTTAAGGTTTCCGTCTGAAACTTATTAGTGTTCTCTTCTATATTTAACAGTTCTTTATACATTTTGATGGATTGTTACACTACACGCTTGTGCTGCACACAAGAAAACTTGTACGTTTGACAAGTAACCGCGCACTTAAAACTATATTGCAATGCGCGATTTCTCTCACGTTGCAACTAAACCTTAAGAGACAGTGATACTTCCCCCACCACATTAAAAAATTATGAAACCAATTTTCTCTTAAAAAACTCGGCAGAAAGAGCTCAATTTTTAAGAGAATATTCAAAAGTATTGCAGAATTGAGCTGAGCTTCGGGCTTTTTGATATTCAAAGCCTCTTGCTTAGAAGATTCGATAAACCAAAAAATTGTTGGTTTGGCGCGAACGAGTCAGTCCTAGAGGCATTTAACAGTGGACGAAGAAATTTTCACCGATGTATCACCGCGCGGTAAGTAAACTGAGAGAGTCCAAATTTCTGATATCTATTTATTGTTCGATATCTCACCCGTTTATCTGCTGATTTGATTTACGAAAATATATTCTGTTGAAGCCGCGAAAAATAGTACTTTACGATTCTAGTGCGATAAAATCTTTTCTGAAAACTGTGAGTTTGCAGCATTAACAGAAGGTGATTATTTTGTTATATTATATATATTATTCACGACTATTTTGACACCATGTCATAAATGAAATTACGTGTGATACTCGTGAGATTTCAACATTCATCACAAAAAGTTTTAAACTTAATATGTTTAGTTATTTATTTGCTCAATAAAATAAAAATCAAGCGCCAATAGAATGATCTATAAAACCAAAGTTTGTGACTTACTGTCCTCGATGGATTGTTTCCTCAATGATTGATCATATATTCGATTCCAATGTAATGTTTGATTTAGTTTGCATCCGAATACTTTGTAACAAGTTTTTAACTTCCAATAAATAGCGCGATTAAAAATGTAGGTTTTCAAGATCTTTTATGCACATTAATTGATTCATCAAAAAGGAGTATGATTTTCCACAAGTCCATAATTCAATTATAAAAATCTGATTTTTTGAAGCCATGACAAATACAGCATTTTGAATATTCGAAGCAATAGCTACTTACATAGATTTCTGTTAGCCATTTCTGGGATCCGAAGCAACAAAAGCCACTGTGGACATCATTTATTTTTTAAATATCACATACCCAATTGATATTTCTGTGCACAAAGTATTTTATTAAGGAATAAATTACAAACAGCGCTCCTTCGTCATTGTATTATCAAAGCATTTATTAAATTCAGCGAAATAATGAGGCAACAAAAGCCTTTATTAGCCTAACGTTGAAACGCTATTCGCTGTGTTACAATATTTATAATTACATTTTCACGGTCGCTCTTTTTTCCCCCCTCATCTTTTTCTCACTGTTGTTTTCTCTACGTATATGGTATATGTACAGGATTATACAAAGTTAATGTATAGTTAATTAATTAATTAATCTATATACTATGGTATTCGTGTGACGCGCTCTTTCTCCTTACGAAGTCAATTCTTTCGTTTAATCCAATTCAAAACTGTGCTTTGGCTCGAGTAATACATACTTGTGTTTACGCTTTATCGTGAAATAAATTATTCACATTCGAGCATCCAGTGTTGTCTATCCCTTATACTTTCCTTATACTTTGAGAAATAAAGTTTACAGTGCAGTTCATTTTGTAGTTGTGATTTTGCAATGAGAATCTGAGATTATAAAATTGCATGTGCACTTTTCAACTGCTTTGAAAAAACCTCATTTACAATCAATCATTGACAGAAATTATAAAAAATTGGAACCTCAGAAAAATTGAAATTTCTCTGTTACATTTGAGATTAACCGTATTTTTTCATCATTTCAAGAAGTGCCCAAAAAATTATTCAAAACAACTATTCTTCGCAGCTACTCAAATGTTTACACATCATTTATAATCGCAGTATACTATTATTTAAAAATATAGCCACAAATTATACAATCAATTGTATTTCTGATAGAATTAGGGATTTGCAACTCTGGTCCACACACTGTATTTATTATTGGCAGAAGTCTATTGAAACAAATCTCCTGTGTCTGAGGACTAGTTTTCCAGCTATATTACATTGCGTATATTACGATTAATGATTTAATCGTGTTTCGCGTCGAGCTTAGAACTCTTGGTCGCTAATCCAATTAGCCGTGTGTTTTAAACTCTTTTGGGAAAATCTCGAATTGCTCAATTCCAAGTTTTAGGCACATGTGTAGATTCGATAGACCGATGGAAAAAATGAGAGCGAAGCTGTCCTCACTAGAAAAAGTCGTGAATTGCTCGGCTCGTAATTGCATTGCACTTGTGCTCGAGGCTCCCAAAAATTGCTCAGGGGATGAGCTATTGCTCAATTAATTGCATCGCTTCTTATCTTGTCAAATTAATTTACGATCGGACTCGAGATTTGTCTCCAGTTCTTCCACGCGCAGAAATTAGCGAAACTTTATTTTACAATTATTTCCTTCATTACACGTGTCAGTTAATTCGTCAATTAATTTTTGGAGTATTTTTGCTGCCAATCGGAATTCGATATTACTAGCAAAGCGAATAACTAAATAATTTATACAATTGTTATGAAAACATCGATTGGAATTTGACAAAAGAATTAAAATAATTGGAGTAATTCAATTCTGCCAATTGCTGCTTCCACAGAAATTGCCAATGACTGTTCGATGTGAATTCCGTCCGAATAATACTATGATTATAATTTTCAGTAACTGAATATATTATACTGTTAATAAAACAATCGCTTGGAATTTTTTAAAAATAATTGAAAAAATGGAATTTTGCTGTTCGCTGCTTCCACACGACTTGCCAATGATTGTTCGATGTGAATTCCTTCAGTATAATACTACAATCGTCGCTCTCTATACATAATGCGTCTCCTTTTAAATTCATTACTCGTCACTGCACGTACAGTGATTAAACCCCGCGTACACATTATATCACGTCTTAGTTTCATCGTACGCGTGAAACAAGACCTGTATACCTCGCGATTCATTAAAGTACCGCAATAGCTGGCACTTATTCACACACGCAGTCTCTTTGCAAAAATAAAAATAGATTGGTAAACCGTTCTATCAAGTTTATAAAATATACATATCACGCATCTCTCTTTTTCTCTATTACCGATTACCTCCGCTAAAAGTCATTCATTGAAAAATATTTGCTCTCTCTCACTTTCTTTCTCTTTCTCTTTCTTTACCTTCGATTAATTTCGAAAACCCCGTAAATTCATCACGTTTTAATCGAATAACATGCACGTGCATCGTCGTTAAAGGACAGAATGTGTTGTTTTTCTTTCATCTTCAAGTTAATTAAAATTGTACAATACTCTATGATTGACGCAGCTCAAATCTCCACGATATCGACAGTTACGTCGTTAATTCCGTTATCAGCGCGCAGTGCGATTATCGAAAAGCTCCAGAGTTGGTCCTCCTCGTCCCTCGTGAAACTCATTCTATATAACAGTCTTTCGTGAATTCAATTGTCCATGGAATTCGGCGTGTATAAATCTAAATCGTATAACAAAAATGATAGAGAAAAAACCGCTTATTGTACGAGCGATTTATACAGAATATTTAGGGCCGGACTTGTTGATCGGCGTCAGTCTCAAACCCTTAGCCAGCATTTGCTCCTCGAGATCCCGGTCTTCGTTTCTGTACCTGAAAGCAAATTTCCGTTAAAATATCTTGTCGCTCACTCACCGCCTCTAGTTTCAAAGTTATTCGTCTGGGTAAACACATAACATAAAAAAATTACGAATGCAGGACTAACAGCTCAAATGCCAATGACAATTGTTAAAAAAAAACTAAGGGATTTTTGTAAAAGGCTAAATGTATGGTTTATTCGGTTATGCCACAAATAATTCTTAGGAAAAATCGAAGACTTCCTCGCAAAGTTGCAAATGCAACGCATTCCAGTTCAGCCTCTCATTGTTTTCAAATAATTTCTTAACTTCAATTATATTTTTCCAACAAATAATCAAAGTGTGTAAAGCCGGCTTCTTTTATTGTCCATTTAATTTTTTAAAATTCATTCTTGGTGATTGGTCATTTCTTAATGAGATATTTTTTTGTTGAATAAGTGTTACGATAAGAATTGCAAAATGATGTGTTCATTGGAATTATGTTGAATTTTCAAAAATTATTCGAAAGAAACTGTTTTCCTTTTGCTGAATGTCTCATTAACGGTTTATTCAGTTATCACGCGTCTCATCGAATGCATATAAATATTTTAATAATCTCTAGTTGAGTGTTTAATTAAGCGCAGTCTTACCGGTTCCCATTTCAAGTGAACTGCGCGCAGAGGTGCATAATTAAGCGAAGCCGTGCTGTGATCCTATTACCCTCTGCCCAATGTCTATATTCATGTTCTAGGATATCGTAAGCTCGACTTTTGTTTTATATATTTTTTTATCAACGTGTGTCATGTATTTCTCAATTTTTTACGTGATGGATTAATATTACAAGCGTAGAGCAGCTAAGGAGCGCGGAGAACCCATTACGGAATCATTTGACCAAGCGAATTGGAGTCTGCGATTGTTTGTTATTGCAATATCACGATTTTAATGCACCCAAGTATGAGACTTTTACAACGCGACCAATATTTCGTCGCGACACATTAAATATATACATAATTAACAGATATATAAATAATAAATAAATTCTTAATAGGAGCAGAAAAATATATAACAATTAATAGCGTGCTTTGTGATACTACTGTGCCTATAGACAACATTTATATGCGAAAATATGAGACTTCGAAGTGCACAAATATCACAAATATATTTTGAATACGAGTATTGAAAATATATTTGGAAAACGTAACGACACTTCGTTTATTGAACTTTTCGCCCGAATTTCGCATGCAAATAAAAATATATTTCCGCATATAAACATTTTTTTATGGTGGCGACTACAATGATTAATGCACTAGACGGAAAAAAAAATTCTGCTATCAAACATGCCATCGAATGCGAGCCGTATAAAAAACGATAAAGTAAAAGAAAATCATGCACTTTTTTACGTATCTCATTGATGAGTACGTGGGCCAAGATGCTTAAACAACAGTCTCTCTGTTTCTCTCTCTATCCGTCTAATCGTAAGTGAAAAACGGTAGAAGCTCGCTATGGAAAGCCATCAGAGTTTCCATAATGTGCAGGGATAGTAGATATGCGATTAACATTGCGAAAAGTGCGAAGAGCATGGATGTAGTAGTAGTGTCGGAGGTGGGAGAGGTTTTATTGGAATTGTTAATCGAATATCGAGAGGAATTTGCAGACATAGTTGTGAGTGCACTGAGTGTCGGGCACGAGGGTCTACGCCACCTTTGTCGCTCCTCTTCCAGCAGTGCTATCAGCGAGTCGCGTTTTGCAACACATTCCAACATTTCTGTCAAGATTTCGCCCTCTTTTTGCACGTCGGCACCGGTCTTTTTGTGATCTAAAAAGAATATGAATAATTCTCAACTTTAACGTCGACGATTTCAAATACCTTAAACGATCATCGAGCTTTCGCTTTATTTTCTCGTTCGTTTGTTCATTAGGTGGTCCTACCGTCGTCAGCCAATCGCTCGCGTAATTCGTGCTGAAGTCTCTCGTGGCGATCCTCCAACTGTACCTCTTGCGCTCGTACCAACAATTCCTTCTCGTATCGGCGCAATTCCGTACGCTCACGCATCAGATCGAACCATTCGCGAAGCAAATCCGCTTCCTCGCGGTCCGAGCATTCTAGAATGAGAAGGTTTTGAAATTGGGCTTACGCAATACTGGCGAATTTATTCGATTTATTCATGCCATGAATAATCGGGTACATTTTTCTTTTTTCAGAACATTTTTTTAATAGATTAAATGAACAATATCCGTGTATGTTTCCATGGCTTTCGAAATTGCAATCACCAATACACTAAAATTTGGCACACAGCCTCTCCTTCAATTGTTGCATTTTTTTTACAAAACATAAATAGCAATTCAGCAAAAGATGCATTGTAAAATTTTGCAAACTGCTTCCGAATTATTTTCAACTTTATACAGAGCTTTTTCGAAGTGGAAGTAACAATCAATGAACATACTTTCTCATGAGGATCGATTTATGAAAAGCAAAAATGAATTAGATAGCAAATTGCAAGGTTCTACTTTGCAGAATTAAAAAAATTAAAATACTGCGAAAATATGGAAAAAATGTTATGGTTCGTATTTTATTCATGGGATTAATAAACAGAGAGAGAGAGTGAGTTCAAAATTTGTTGGATCACTACAATGCTGGATTCGAGAACTTACCTCCCTCACCGCGGAGAGCTTTTTCTACGCTGACACCTCTGCTCTCCAACTCTCGTTGCTTCACTTCCGTTTCCTCTAACTTTCTTTGTATCTCTTGTGCCATTCGTAATCTTGTGAAAAGATAAACAATTATTCGCATTGAGAATCGATATTTGAAAAATCATATGAAAAATCTTATTCTTATTCATCGTTATGTGTAAGAATAGGAAGTAATTAGTAAATTACCTCTTGAGGTGAGCCTGCCTGGCGACTCTCTTGGCAGTCTTCGCTTTGCGAGGAATGCTGCTGCAAGAGCCTTCGCCGACTGTTGTCTTTTGCATTTGCGAGGTCGACAACGCCGTCGTCTTTGAGTCCTCGTCCGATAAACTGTCATCTGTTAGCACATGCGAAAAACATTTTTTTCATACCAAACGCAACCCTTATACCCTTTTTTATGACTCTCGCGCAGGTTGCACCATTTCTCCATCACCAACCACAAAATTATCGTCCATTTCATGCTACTTATTGACTAGAATGAAATCGCAACGCTTTGAGGATTTTGTTTTACCTGAAACGTGAGTGGCCACGAGATTGTAGTTTAGCGGCGGCGGAGGAATCGGAGGTATATTTTCGGTCAAGAAATTACCGACTAGCATTCCCTCGCAAACGCTCTTGGGTCGCGTGTCAAGTTTCTGATTAGTAATCTTGTCCAGCTAAAAAGTTCATCAGCGTTGTGAAAAAATTGCACAAGTTTTTCTATCGATAATATAAAGAAAAAGAAAAATTGTCAGGCTTGTAACTTGCGGTGCAGCGCTAATAAAACTGAAATTAGTACACTGCTGGGAAGGATGTGCAACACTCTGATTTTAAACATTTAAAATAATTATTACAAAGAAAAAATCATAATGGATGTGTCAGGTAAATCGAAAAAGAATTTAAGATTGAACATGTGTAAGGTCACATTAACAATTTCAAGAGCTTCTCCATCGGTTTAGCGTGATTTTTTTTGTTCGTAAAAGAAAATATTTCGAAATCAAGCAACGGATTGTTTGTAACGTAATGTTCTAACAATATATTTCTTAAACCCCATTTTCACATTTGGAAGTGGTAGTGTTTTTAACAATATCAAAACAGCGTGACGCAAAACTGATATGAAATGAATTTTGTCATTAAGTTGAACAAAACTCGATTTTGTGGTAGTAATGATAGAAGGCCCTTCAAAACGATTTTTAATTGGGGTGGCGATTAATCCTCCAGTGCTCGTAGGTTTCGTGATTAAGTATAACGAAACGCTGAAAAGCGAAAACGAAAAATCTGTCTAGGCGAGGCGCTATTGCTATTAATTCTTGTTAGTGTGTACAACGAAAAATAAAACGCTAGTTGTAAATCTTCGTTAAGAGCTATGGACTATCGTGAATAGCAAAACCAAAATGTAAAACAAAAGAAAATGAACCAATTGATACCTGCAACAAACTATAGCGCAAAGAAGTACCGGGGACAAAGTATAAAAGTAACTTGGGGATATCAGTGACTACTTAATATGAACGTTGCTTACATCTGACCCTTCCGAATACGATTTATACAACTGAAACATTGTGAAAAGACAGCCGGTTAGGCTAGCCGCAAAGTCACACACGGATTTCCCGAGATATTCAACAGATAGATATAAAAGTCAGCTTTTACGCCGCGAAATTACCTTTCCTTTCTCCTTAGACTTAGCGGTAAGTCTGAACATGGACGTTTTATCCTTTTGATTCGGTGGCGAAGGTGAAGTTTCCTTCTTCTTGAAGAAATCCGAAACCGCCTTGATGATGCTCTTCCGTCTTTCAGGATCTTTCGGCGGCTTTTTTTTCTCGCGTTTAACAACGACGTCGTTTTCCCCTTTCGCATTTTCACTGTCTCTCAGCAGCTCATCCATGGATTTAGCGTTTCCTGGAGGCAGAGGCTCGAAAACCATTTTCTTCGCGAGAGCCTTCATGTTATCCGTACTTTTACTCGTCTGCAGTTTGTTGTTCGCCGATCTACTGAAGCTAAAGCTGTAGTGTCTTGTTTTGACTTCCGGCGTCATGTCTTCCTCTGTTCTGCGTTTTTCCTCCATCGAAAGTTGTCTTCGCGCGGCTTTCATCCTCAATTCTCGAATTCTATCCTCAGGACTAAGCCCGAGATCCTCGTCGCTCTTTAATCTCGCTCTTTCTCGTGCTTCTTGCTTAGCTTTTTCCGCCGTTCGCCGAGCCTCCTCGTGTTTGTGTCTCGGCGGTGCGACGGGCGTCTTGAATTCATCATCGTACGATTTATCGCAACTATTGGCGGTGCTTTCCGGCCTAGACAACGGCAGCATCGAGTTTTCGGCATTGTGCTCGCGGGATTGGCTTCTGAAGCTCGATATCAAGCTAGAAGAGTTGGAATTATGATGCAGACTCGAAGTCGGTGATTCCTGAAGCGTTTTCTTTGCCTCCGCGAAGGTCGTCCGCGCAGGACTGTTAACCGGCGAGACAATGGACGATGGAACGAAGGTAAAAGGAGTGTTATCCTTGGGCGAGCATGTAACGGGGCTAGGAACACTGGAGAACATCGTGGTGCTCGTCGTGAATGAAGCAGTCCTCGCGGCCCTTCTCGCCTTTTTTTCCGCCGATTTTTGCTTCTGCGCTTCCATTTTGTCCATCAACAAATCCTGAATAAGTGTCTGACGTTTCGTCCTCTCTCTCGTGATCTCTTCCAGCTTTCGCGAAGTTGCCGGCGAATTGAATGCGTCGTTAACGACAGATTCCTGCTGCGCTTTTATCTCCTCGGCGATCATTTCCGCGCTCGATTTCTGAAGGCTCTTGGAATTCTTTCTCTTAGATTTTCGGATGTCTATGGAATCTTTGGCGTTGCTGAATTCGGCTATTCTCGATTGTAGACGCTTAACGTGCTCCAAATAGTCGGGATTGTAAGAATCGCCGGCATTTTTTGAAGGTTCCTGAGCCGGTTCGGTCGCGATCGGCTCCGCGGGCATTAAAACTGCTTGAGGATTCACGGGGCTCGCGAGAACCGTTATTATCTCGCTCGTTGTCGTATCCTCGGCCGGTTCTATAACCAATAAACTATCCTCTTCCATCGATTGGAAGAGTTCTCGATTTACAGCCTCGTTCACTTGAATATCATCGTTTTTCGCGAGTTCCATCGTGATAACCGGTGGAACGATCTGCTCATTTTTAACGCCGTTCAATCGGTCCTTGATGTCATCCATTGTGATAGGATTTATCTCTATAACGTTCTCGTCGTCGTATCTCTCGTCTTCGGAGCAAAATTCGTTTTCGATTTCAGCTCGTGCTATGGGGGCGTCGACAATGGGTCTCATGTGTGGCCTCGAAGGCGGCGAACTAGCGACGTTGACAAACTCAACGTAGCCTCGGTTTTTCAGGAGCGAAACATTGGTCGCGTCTCTGAGGCTATCGTCGAGAAGCGATTCGTTGTCGGTGTCCATATAGTCGATATCCTCGCCGTTGGCGAGAAGTTTCGACGTGTCGTTGCTCGGAGCACCGATCGCACGATCGTATCTGTAAGAATCGACCTCGATATCCGTGAGATCTTCTTCCTTCGCCATTCGCGCCGCAGCTGTAATATGCGATTTTTTCTCTCGATTTCCGCGAGTCTTTCGGGTTGTTATGAATTCTGGATTAATGTCGAACTCCACGTCGCGAAGATCATCGGCCATCATCGCTTCGCCGTCTCTCGCCCATTCGGAAAATTCCGTTTCCGTGAGAGCCGCGGTCGTCACGTCGTTTTCCATGGAGTCGTCTTGTTTGTTCGAGACACTCGATGTAGGACTGCTGCAATTGCTCTTGACGATGTTTACCTCGTTGAGCTCGAGCTTTTTTAGATTTTTGTTGACGCTCTCGACATCGGCTGAAATTTTGGTGTTTGGCAATGTTTTTTGATCGTCCGGATAGGAATTTATGGTACTTGGCGGAGGATCGTCGCGGACGTCTATAAATTCGATGGAATCGGGCTCGAAGTTACCGCCGTAATCTTTTTCGCGATCGGCTTCCTCGTCGAGCAGTAAGTCGCCGTCCGTGCTGTGGATCTGCAGTCGCGGAGGCGAAAGATTGATAGAAAATTGTGGTTCTTTCTTAACTTCGCCTTCGGAATCGTCGGAGTCGCTGGAGGAGAGAGAGTCGCTGTCGATCTCGGAATCCTCACTGCTGTCTTTGCTCCGAGCTTCTTCCGCGGTGTTTTTGTTCCAGTCGACTTGAGGAACTACGATAGAAGTCTCGTGCAAAGGGCTTCGTGGTCTGCAAGCGTCATTTTCCTCGGCGATTATTTCCGTATTTTCCGGCACTTTTTCCACGCTCGGAGATTGCACTTTCTCTTGAACGCGCTTCTGGGGCTCCTGAGGCTTTTCGTTGCTCGTCTCGACTCGATAAATGTTTGGTTCTGTCTTGGATTTGAGGATATTCGTCTCCTTCACCAAGTCTGGCAGTTGAACCTTCGAGATTTCAGGTGCGACGCTCGTTTCCTTAGAATTTTGTACTTTGGCGGATGATTCCTGGACGGGAAAAGTTTTGAGAGGCGAGGCAGTGAAGATTCCTGTAGGCGAGATCGGAGAAAGCTGCGTGTTGCTCGATCTGAGCTTAGTGCCTTGCAGAAACGCTTGCATCGTTGGACTTGGCTCAGGTGCTGGATTCAGTAGCTTCTGATGCTGAGAAATGGCGTCAGACAAATTTCTGAGTGTCGTGTCGACGTTCGAAGTCGAACCGGATTTAATAACGCATCCACCGAGCGCAGGACCGCCCAGCAAATATCGTTTTTTCAATTCTAGCGAAAGCTTTGAAGCGATTCCTTCCGTGGAATGTGTACGATTTAAGAGATAATCGCTTCTTCGGGGATTTGCGAGAGGACTGGGACTCGGCGTGTGTGTATTATTCGCGCGAGGCGCACTTTCCACAGTTTTTTTAGGCGTTGTAGTCGAACTTTCTTGATTGGACTCTTTGGTAGCATCCAATTTGGAGAATTGCAATTTTACACCGGGTTCCTTCGTCTGTTTTAGGTTTCCGTTGATCGATGGTATAACGCGACTTTTTATTTGTACCTTCTTCGGCTCTGCGTATTGGCCTCGGCTCTTCCTCACGTGCGAGTCGTTTATCGTTATTTCCGGTATCTCGTGCTGCGTCGGTGTCGTACCGTCGTGCTCGAATTCCGAATCCGTGGATATCTCCGTTGCTGAATTTTCCTGACTATCCTCAGAGGAATCGTTGTCCGATGCCACCTGCGAAACATTCAAGTTGCCTTGTTTAATCGAAAGGATCTTCACGCCTTCTCCTGACGAATTTGTAGCAGTGAATCGGGTGAGAAACGTTACGGGTGGAAAAAAAGGCCTCGCTTAACTCTATTAGTGGTCTTTGTCCTCGCGTGCGACACTCTTTCAAGACATAAATTAATAGACGAGCAGATTATCCTCCAAGGAAACTAGAAATTGTTATAAATCAGTAAATATTGGAAAACATTTCTAGAATTTGTGGAATTCGTTTATCAAGCTGCTTTTTTCAACATTATTTCTCCTTAATTTTTCGACAAATTTCGAACACTTCCAAATAGAACCAGCGAAAAAAAGGGAATGTAAAAAAATTCACTTGGTCTTTCGAGTATTGCTCGATGAAATTAAAACCTAAGCTAAATTTCAATCAAGATATCGCTATTATGACAATATACTACGTTATTTGAAGGAGTGATAAAAAAGAAGAAATTACATAAAAGAAAAACGAAATTGGAGACTAGAACGCGATTGTTCAGTAGGTAAGCGCAAATGGGGATAATCCGCTCGCACGAAAGGGCGAGAAATGGTGAGACATATTAATAAAGTTCATTGTAGTTGTTTTGGTAGTAATTGGCTGGTGACAATAATGCAACGGTAAGTAAACAAATACTATGTGTGAGAAACGTAAGCACTGAGGAAACACATACAATTAATCGGTTTGAGTAACTGTTAGTTGAATATAAATTGTATTAGCTAAACAGCACGCCATTCCTATAGCTCAAAAATCGTTACCTTTTGTGTATTTTTTTTTCTCTTTATATGAATGGCCTTTGGGGAGTTGTTTTGTGCGCACAAATATGTTTCACCATCAGCCATAATATTGTCTCGTGATACTTTATTAAATATATCTCACACAATCTCGCTATATGAAAAAATGAGGAAAAAAGAACAGTATTCGAGTAACATTAGCTCGAAAGATCGCGACGATTCTCGGCGCCGCCTCTTTACGTATATAAATCGACAAGTCTCATGTATCATCGTCGTATCGCTCAAAATTATCAATACGAATTATAACACATTTTTCTCTTATGATATGATGCATTTGTCTTTCTTGTTGGCTTTGTCAAATTTAGAGGAGGCGACAGATTTGCTCGAACCGTGAACGTCCGATTTGCCGAGCGATAAAGATTTCAATGGATTCGCGTGTCTCTTTGGCTCATCGTTTGACTTTTCCGGAGGTAATTTTGATCTCGATTCTTTCGTTAAATGGTCTGACGAAACTGTTCTGCTTGCTCTTTCCGATAATGAATAATCGCCAGATAATTTGGGTTCGAATTCGGTGTCACTTTCCTTCTTTGACAGCGTTTTTGAGTCAGGTCTTCTTCGTCTGGGAATTTCTGGAGTAAGATTGTTTGATGAAGTTGTGGTTTCTTTATTATCATTTGATGTCGATTCGTGAGGCGTACGTTTGCGTTCCGGACGCTTTGGTATAGTTACTGTGGCTGTCGGCGCTGTAATTTCTTTCACTACTACTTTTATCTTTTCTATGGGCGGTGGTTCTGCCAGACGATGATGTGCATCCGTTTTTTCACTGTTTTTGGAAACTTTGAGATCATCCTTCGCTTCAGGCTGCATCTTTATTTCCTTGAGACATTCCATGTTATTTTCTGACTCTCTAAGTTGTTCATCGTTGCTATGGGGAATATTTTTGTGAATTTCTGGGACTATTTTCGTATTTGATCGGATGGTTTCCTTCTTTACTTCTTTAAAATCGTCGCTGCTATTTTCGATCTCTCTGAACTCTTCGCTGACGTCAGAAACCCGATTTTCATGAATGTCTGACGCATTTTCCACCTTAGATTGGATTTCCGCTTCATTTGCTTCTATAAAACCGTCGCTAAGATTTTCCGTTTGCCTCAAGTCTTCACCGACGTCGCTAAGATCGTTTTTGCGAACATCCGGCTCTTCTTTCGTCGTAGATTTTTCGATTTGAGCTTCAACTTCATTCTTACGAGCTTCGTTATATTTTTCCGTCTCCTTAAATTGCTCATTGATGCTGCGAAGTCTGTCAACGCCGACAGAATTCCTTCGTCGCACTTTCGCAGCGTCCGTGATTTCTTCGGAGCCTTGAGAGCTTCTGCGCTCAAAGTATTTCATCAGATCTTTGGATTCCACTTTATCGGACACCTGAGACTTAGCGCCAAGTGGAATAATCGGAACCGTTGCAATTTCAGCACTTTTCGCAAGCTCCGCGACGATTTTGGATTCTTCTTTCACCAGCAGCTCCGTTGAAGTGCTCGGCTGTTTCATCGCCTTAAAATATTCGCTTACCTTAGAACGCGCAGTTTCTCTTGAAAGTGGCCTTAGCTCTGCAAGTCCTTCCCTCTTTCTGGCTCTCCGGAGTTTCAGTTCTTGCTTCAGATCTTCAAAGGAGTCTTGGTTCTCTTTGGGACTGGAAGGAGTTTGCAATTGGCGTATTTCTTCCTTAGTAGGTGTCGCTTCGGTGACAGAAACAACAGGAATCGGAGATTCGTGAGTTTTTCGCTCAGAAATAATAACCACAGTCTTGTTCGTCGGCCTGTCGAGTTTCGGCGATGAGGTAATTAAATCCGGCAGATTATCGCCGTTCACTTGAAGGCTATTGCTAAAAATATTTGAATCCGGTTCGTTCGCGTGATTTTCGTCAGTGGGATCGGGAATCGCGTCCGGAAGTTCTTTATGGCTGTTGGAGGAGTTTGAGCCAAGAGTACTGGAATCGAGATCAACGTATCCTACGCCTAAATGCGATAAACTACTGCTACTGTCGTAACTAGCTTGCTGCGCCTCCTCTAAATTCGTACATTGGGAAGCCTCGTCCATTTTACATGTATTATCGAGGGAACTTAATGCATTTTCTATCGCTAAATCGTTCGTTTCACTCGGTGTCGTCGCGACAGGGACGGACGTTTGTTGCGAATTCAAATCCGCGTCTACACTACTTTCTAACGCAACCACTACAACAACGTCACCGTTAACATCGGAGCCGGATGGCTTAGCTTCTAAATTCTCGTCTACGGTAGATTCTTGTGTATGCTTCACCTCGGTTTCCGAACCAGTGTCCGTGTCCGAGCTGCGCGGTGGAACCTTCAGCCAGACTTCCTGCTTCCTCAGCTCTCGGGCCCGGACGTCCTCCTCGTCTTCCGTAGCCGTGCCACTCTCTTCGTCTAGACGCAAATTTTTAACAAGGTCTGAAGTCTGCTACACCCAAGATCAAGAAGATCGAACTCGTCTGAGAATACATACTGTTCGACCGCGAAGCGCGAGCTTTTTCTTTAAGATGATGTGCTACTGCTCGCTTGGCAACAGAAACTGCAAAGCTTTATTCTCGACACCAATTGATCTTTTGGGCAAAACACGAAAAGTACTGACTGCGTCTGAGAAATCTACAGCCGGTACTTATCGCTTTTCATTCGAAAAATTAACCGTGACGAAGAATAACACTTTGGAAGGTTTCCGCTATCTCACTCGCACTTATAACGATCTGAGAAAGACAGACGACATGTAGTACATCACCTTACGATGATATGCTACTGCTCGCTCGGTAAAAGAAGCTATAAAGCGTTTCTCTTGGCCATAATTGATGTTTCAGGCAGAGACGAAAAGTACTGACTGCTTCTTGACGCTCTGCAGTCAGTAGTTCACGATTTTTATTCGAAAAAATCAACCGTGGCGAAGAATAACACTTCAGGAAGATTCGGCTATCTCACAGAGAGAGACAGATGATATGTAGCACATCACCTTAAGCCGTGCGCTCTTTTACAACGACAAACACTTCGATACCCACCTTCGCTCGTGTATTCATCGCTGGAGTCCTCGTACTCGTTGCTACCGGTGTCTGAGTGACCCGTCGACGCATGAGGATGCGAGTAACGAAGAGTCCAATTCTTGGCCAATTCTATCGTTCCCTCCGTCGTGAGCGGCTGGTCCATCGCCTCCTCGTACACTTCGTTCTCCTCGTCAGAATCACTGATAGAAAAATATAGACAATTTTGTTGAATCGTTGAAAATGTAAGGAAATTCTTTCGTTTTCTCATAGCAGAAACAGGAGTAATATTTGAATGAAATTGTATTCAAAATATATTTTTGAAGATTATTGAAATAAAGATGTGTTTTGAACGCATTTTCATTCGAATATTACCGACATATAATGTGCGACTTACCTCATGTCAGAAATGTCGTCACTAGAGCCCATTTCAGCTGCAGAAGCGCCGAAATTTCTATCCGTCCATTCATCCTCGTCCATTTGACTCTGGGCTTCCTCAGCGTCCGACATTCCCGCCAAATTTTCGAATTCTATTCTTTCCGGTGTTTGACCACGATCCAAAAGGTCTAGGCCAGCAACGCCTTCTAAAGGAGTCTTTGCCTGTAAGGAAAATAACGAAATAAATTATGTTTCTCGAAGTAGATAGAACATTTCTCTGAAAATCGGCGCATACTTTGTCTGTTACTTGTTTCTTCGGCACCGAGGAATCCGGTATATTTTCCTTGTTGAGCAGTGGTATCTTCTTCTTCTCTACGCGAGCTTTTATTGTTCCCGGTAGGCCAAAATGTTGCGTGCAGTAAAAACGTCCCCCATCCTTATCTCGGTCGAAAGTGTGATTACCTGACAACAAATGTGCAGAATAAATAAATCTTTTCATTGAAAAAAAAAAAAATTAAAAATTTTTGCTTCCTTATCATTAGGTTTTAAATTACGATGCCAACCTATTCTTAGCGATGTAGAGCAATATTCGCAGCGGAAGCAACCACGATGAAAGAATTTGCCCTCTGTACTCATTCTCTCCATTAAATAAACTCGTTTATCACAAAAATGGCACAGCTCCGAGCCTCCCTGCGTCGGTAGTGTTATTGCTGCTTTAGAATTCTAAGAAACAAAACAAAAAGTGAAGCGTGAAGCGTCTGTTTTGGGACAGATCGGTAGTTTTCAGGCTCAAGGGTTCAGAGTCAGCAGAACGTCACAAACTCTGTTATGAAAAAAGGTAACGACACGAGACGATAACAATAAAAGTTGCAACATGAACGTTAGTTGAGAAAACTGATAATATATAGATATATATTTGGAACGAGAGGTTTTTGTTGGAACCTTATTTTATGTGAAACAAGTAAAAAAGGTTTTAAACGGCGGCGGGAACATGCACGTCGCGTAACGCGTGATAATTTTCGAAAAACGTCGTGTTCTAGTCCCTTGCTGACTTCTTTGCCCCTGATCGTGACAATTTTTCATCCGGATACTCGGCTTTTTGGAAGATTAATCAAATAATTACCGAACGCTGAACTTTCGGCTCCGTGTCCTGACTTTTGTTGGCAAATTGCTCGGCCATTGCCGATACTTTATTGTGACCGAGGACGTTACCCTCTTTGATCTTCCGGCCAATATCCTTGAGGGTGTTATCAATGTCGGCGTACTTACTGTCCATCTGATTGGGGTCGCGTCCTTTCTTCTCCATCTTGATTTGCCGAGCTAGAAACTGAAGGAAGAATATAGAGACCTGAAGACGATTTATTGCATTGCTGTTATTGGAAATAGTCTTGCCAACCTGCTCACGACTCCACTTTGGAACCTTCTCGACTCTGTCCTGCCGTATTCCACGACCCATTTTGTTTTCCTCGATTTTCTTCTCGATCTCCTTGACGTTCCAGTCAGTCTTCTCAATTCTTCCTGTAAAATCGTCGTTTAGCGATCGTCGAATAAAATCATTTGCCGCAAGCAATAAAACAGTGACAAACCAATAGCCCTTAGAAGATCTCGTGGTTTTTTCTCGTTTGGAGCAGTGCCTCGAAATTTGTCCTCAAAATTCTTTATCCTTCCGGAAATATCTTCGTCCATACTGCCGCGATGGTGTCCAGCATGTAATTTTGGTTCCCTATCCTAAAATCGTAGCAAAATTAGCTTGTTATGTAAACTAAACGTCGTTCTCGCTGTTCGTTATCTCTCGAACAGACAACCGTGCTACATCACAGAGTCAGAGACTCGTTAAATCACTTTGTCTTTTCAATTCGCCTTATCTATGAAGAAAAGGCTGCTTGAGTCGCAGATAGAATTATTTCAGCGGTAAGCAGTTAGTTATTAGACTGCTAAAAAATCCGCGAGCGGTGCAGGACGTGAGCAGAGTTGGGCAAAGTTACTATGAAAAAAAGCGATTAAAAGAACTCGATCAAGTGTTGTGTGTCTTAATTCTCGAATAATTATAGCAACGATAAATAAGCTGTCAATTAATTAATCTTTTATTTTCAATGACAAATCGATAATGAATTGTACATTAATTGTGAGCAGACAGTCACTTGAATTCAACCTGTTTGTTTGTAACTCCATAAATAATTTGTTCAAATTCTATCAGTGAAACATTAATTAACTATTAATTAACTTAATGTGAAATATTCTGAGAAAAAGTATCCTTCAATAATTTATGGCATGAACAAGTCATCGTTGCCCAACTCTGAACGTGAATATTCGTAAATATATTATGTTCACACTAAAAAATTTTGATAAGCATTACGCGGCACGATTTGCTGGTATTAACGACTTGCCGACTTGGTTTAATACTGAATAATAATCACACACGTTAAGTGAGCTAAGACCTTTCTAATGAGGCGTTTTTTTCTCTTTCTAGTATGTATCATCTACGAGAAGAACACTAGGATGTCGTGAACGTCTTTATCCTTCTCTCTCTCTCATTTTTTGTAAAAAAGTGTAGTGTTAAACTATCAAGCGACGTTACATAGACGTATGTGTATCACGCAGCACACAATTCAACTAGGGGGGCTTACTGGGTAAAGTATTTTCTGCTCGAGATCTTTCACTCTATCCTTGAAGTCGGGAGCAGTTTGCCGGTACAAGAATATCGAATAATCCTCGAAAGGCTCGTCCTTTTCTCGCTTAGCGTTCGCCGCGAGCATCTGAATGCTCTTATAGAACTGTTGAGTCGCCATTTTACGAAGATACTGTCGTTTCCTCATGCGATCGACGCGATTCTTTTCAATGTCTTCGAGTCTCTTTTGCCTCTCCTCCTTTAGATTAACGTACAAATTGGTTTTTCGTTTTACCATTCCGTTGTTTCTTTTGCATTTAATACGCTCGTGAATCGGCGCGGATTGTTTCGCGATTGATTTGCTCTTATCTAATTACAAACGGGGTGAAATCATCTATTTCCAGCGTGTATTTTTCTTTGCTTTTGTTTGTTTCGACAAATATTTATGGACAATTTTATGATGTTTGAAGCCGGAAGACTTGAGGGAGAGATATCTTAATGCCCGATCATTTATCCTCGAATCGCAATCACGAGGAGTCCGAGAAACAGGGACAACAGCGATACGAATATTCCTTGGGGGAGAGTAGCTCGAATCTTCCGCCATGTCGACTGATTCGTAACGGGGGAACGTCGTGTTGAGATATTCCCAATTTTCACGGGGACAATAGAGAATAAGTGGCGAGCGATAGTGTCTAAGATTATTCAAATTCGAACTTACCACTGTGGCGCCCATTTTTTCGGTACTCCGTCGCTTTCGCGAGCGGCGACTGACCGTGTCAGTTTTCTTCTCCGGCGGCACCAAGACATTTTCGTTGTTGTGCCGCGACCGCGAGTGTCTACCTCGCGTAGCGCTTTCCGGTTTGGCGAGTCGTCCAATCAGTTGTGCCTTTTGTTCTGGCGTTAATTGCGACAATTGTTTCGTGTACAAAGGCCTCTCATCGTTTTCAGGTTCCTGCGAAAAGCCAAAAGATTGTACGACACTAGGGAACAGGGATGAGCACCATTCGAGCGATTAAGTATTTCGAATACTTCTTTCACAAAATTATTAAGGATTATTACGCCTATGAAAATGTGATAAATCGTTGTGACTTTAGAAAATTATTAACAGTTATTGCAAACGCGTGAATATTCTCGTTTGTGCAATAATTAGTCGCAATTGTTGTTATGAAATTATTTTAAATGCTTTTTCATTCGAATGGTATTCATCCCTGTTAGCGAACAAATTCACTTCGCTCATTGGCTGTCGAGAAAAAAATTACCAGGGGCAACCTCCGAAAAAGCTGACGCTGTCTCGGTCGTCCAGGCTCTACTCTAATCTTCGATTCGAAAAAACTTTTGATTCTCGTTATTCGGTTACGCTCGACGCTATTTATGTTACTGCGATCCGGGAACTTGTTAGAACCAACTTTACAGGGACAGCAGCGAGGACAAGGCTTGCGGGACGCAGATTCGATTTTCTGGAGGGTGGGCGCAATACGCGGAGACATGCGGGTGACTCGCGGCAAACGGGAGATGAACATCGATGCGACTTACCAATTTTGGATGCTTTATGTGGGGTATCTCACCGCGGAAGGCCTCATATATCTGCGATAGGTAGGAGAACATTGCAAGCTTATCGGGTACGTCGCAGTGAGCCATTTCCTCACCGGTCATTACCTGCAAATCGCGAAGCATCGATTAGCACAGTTCCAATTCAAATGGAAATTGATTCTGCTGAAAATTGTGAAATAGAGGGCATAACGCGTTTTTTAAAGTGATTTCTTCAGCATTCGTACAAAGATTCAAGAAATGATGGATCATTAAAAAATGTGGACTGCCAATAATGATTTTGTTTATTGCATGAATGCGGGCACCATTTTATTGGTTGTTCGCAAAAATTGTAGACGTCGATAAAATAAATTGTAAAATAAGTTTCAGCTTTTGGAATATGGCAAATCAATAATATTAATTATCCAGATAAATTGAAACTATTTTGGAATAATTGTTCGAGAGTTTTTCCTTGTGCTTCTCAAAGAGAAAACTTACGGGTGAAATGCCCAACTCCTTCTCCAATATGTCGAAGGCCAGCTGATTATTCTTTTCTGTGTCCTCGGACTTGAGCGAGCTGAAATCTATCAGATCAGGCCTGTATCTGTGAATTATAGCGCATATCGCTAGGCCGTCTTTGAACGAAGCGCCCATGTCTTCGATGTGGACGTCATCGTACAGAGCTACTTGTCTTTGAAGCCAGTGGAGCAAAGTATCGGGATGTACCTGAGTGTCTGCGGAATTACAATAAAGAAACACATAATTTGGGAGTTAGTTTCTCAATTTATCGAATAGAATGTTTTCAATATTTTATTTCATTTTTGGAGTCAAAGGTTTCTGGAAATTTCGTAAAATAAAGCAAAGTGTCTTTAAGCAGTTTAACGATTTTCAATTGAGTTTATAAAATGAAATAAAATCCTCGAAAAGGGTTTTGTCATTTTTGCCAAATTTGTAAATTGGAGCAATTGTCCTCAAAATAAGTAAAGACTTCTCTGGAATTTTTCTAAAATGAAGCGGTGTACTTTCAAAGAAATGCAACGACCTCTCTAAAAAATTGGTAAAATGGAGCCCCATAAATTATTTTTTATTTTCGTCATTTCGTCTGTCTTACCTCTGCGTCTGCGTTTTTTAGGCAAGTCAATTGCCGAAGGAACTGCAGAAGGTTGTTTTATGTTCTCCGGATCATCGGTATCTAGCAGGCCTCGGACTTGAATCGCTGAGACCGAACGAGAGTTCAAATTTGGATACCTGCCAGAGTCGAAGATAAATATTGAAACGTGAACGTCAAATTTACAGCGCAATACAAGATATGAAGTTAATGGAAAAGTTCAGAGTTTGGTGGTGACCTAGTGTGAGGATCCAAGGTGTACGCCGCGTAATCCCTGTTCAAATTCTCGGGGGTCGTTTGACCGAGGAGCCTGTATATCGATTCGCGCTCCGCTAAAACTTCCAGAGGCAGTGCCGATGCACCCCATCCTTTGATTGCCCATCCGGCATCCATCGAACTGAGAAATCCTCGAGCGCAGCCAGAACCCGTAGGCCAAAAAGGCTGAAAGATTACGAAAAAAAAAAATGTTATGCCTGATACAAACATTTTTGGTTAATAAATAAGTGCCAAAATTCTCAAATACAATAATTGTGAAATAAATTAAAGGACGAGAAGTTTCTGGATCAAATAAAAATTGGGCAAAGGAAAATATTTGTGTAAGACAATATTTGGAGAAAACTACAAACCTCCAGTAAACTGTCACCGACAAGAGTCATTAAAAGCCTGTGACCATAGCGCTCCAAGACTCGACTAGCATTTTCGGCTGCGTACATCGACGTAAAGTCGAACATAGCAACGTCCGGTTGACCGTAATGATTAACAGCGAATTCCATGTCCATCATTTGATATTCGGTTGAAAATTCGGCGGCTTCCCTCGCGTAAAGCATCAACGCGTCGCGGTCGACGTTCTCCTTGGCAAGAAGTTTCGCGGTGTCCGCGTGATCCTATGGAAATAACAATTCGTATGGACTTTTATATCTTTTCCGAGTGGATAGAAAAATATGCTACTTCGAAATTTTCAACTCACTTGTAGAATCACCCCCTTATCGATGAGACTGTGTTTTTTCGCAGTCATCACGAAGTAATGCGTATCGTCCTTATAGTAAACTATGTTCTCGAGGTCAATCCCAGTCTCTTGGTACAATTCCTTGAAGAATTTCTGATTGAATATAAAAGCAACGCCGCTTATTTCCTCTACCCGAGCCTCGGCCTCGGTACGTTTGTTTATAAAATTCGCGGTAATGGCAATGGCTAGCTTTCCCCTGAATTCTTTGCGCTTAAAGCCCTCGAGGGTATTTCTTTTTCCGTCAGCGCCAATAAGTACGTCGAACTCGTACTGCGATACCGGATGATCCTGAGGTGTCGTTTTTGCTCTCCATCCAATTTCTGAAGGGCGTAAAAAATCGAAAACTCATAGGTTTCAAGTGGATCCAAAAAACAAGGCTTTGAGATAATCTTTTGAAAATACTCACTGCCCTCCTCTTGATTTTCCGGTGGCGGAATCAACGACTCGAAACTCACATTCTCGTGAAATTCGACTCCGAGAATAAGAGCCACTTTAAGTAGAATACACTGCAATTGCCTTATGCTTATGTGATCTATTGAGCCGGCGCAAAATTTGCCAAAAAATTTCTTTGCCCCCAGAGCTCGAAGATCCTGAATAACGAAGGGCCACAAGTGGAGAACGTTGTTTCTGGATACCCGGTCGCGCTTCTCCACCACGACCACTTTTGCGCCGAGCAATTGAGCTTCTATAGCTGATCTTAGGCCGCAGGGTCCTCCACCGATTATGAGGACCTAAAACAAGTAACACTTTATTAATTAAGTTTTTTGTAGCAATATAAAGCTGCTGTTGAGCTCGAATCTCTGGAATGCAATAATATCTTTAAATTTCAAAGAACTTACCATTGTGAAAAATATTTATTATATATTACTATTTGAAACGTTTACAGTCATTTGAGAGCAGAATTTAAATAAAATGTATTTGCATTACAACTATACAAATCTCAACATCATTTACATGGTAAATGAGAGAGAGGTAAAACCTTTCACATTGGTTTTATACTGTGGAGTCTTGAAGAATTTGTCCATATTTAATATTAAATTTGTTCATATTGAAATCTAGGTAAATTTTCCGCATGATTTTTCATTAAAAAAGCAAAAACATTCCTCTTTGCAGGAAATCCCCCTCTAGCAGGATGTAATAGACGTTTTTGTCAGTGTGTTTCGCTTCACTGCTGTCGCCCTCGCACTGATGGCGGCTGAGTTCGCGTATTACATCAACTCAAATACATTTTCTTGGCCTATGCACTATTGTCATTGCAATCATTTAATTTAACCTATTTTCAGCATCCTTCACCTCGTTTTTTGCATCATCTGAATTGGATATTAACGGAATGGCCGCGTGGACATGAAGGATTAAACGAATTGTGTGAAACTTGCAGAAGGTGGGTAAACATTTTTTTTTGCGTAAAGATAGTTACGCGGCTTGTTGAATAAATATCCCTCACGAACAACGTATAAATACGGGCGACGTTAGAAATGGATAAGCTTGGAATATTGATGAAGCTAACATGGTTAATATTTATACCTAAGCGAAACACACTCTTCATTGTACTATAAATATTAGAACGATTTTCAACAGCTTTCAGTCTTTTTTTGCGAACTATATTTGAATACCTACGATTATTACAAGCTATAAAGTGAAATTATAGGATGATATAAGAGAAAGATAAATAAATTAGAAAACAGTTAAAAGCTAAAGAGGGTCGATAGATGTATGAATAATATACTAATCTGGTTTATCAATTCTGATGCCAATATTAACTGCGTAGACTCCAAATAATCACAAAAATTATGATTTTCCACACTGATAAAAAAAAACTTTCGACTTTCTATAAGTAGATTTCTATAGGAGATTGAGCTGTATACAACAAATAATAATTGAATAAAATTTTCGCAAGTAACACACTAACTCTGTTAACATGACGGATTAAAAAAAAATCGAGTTTCATATGAAATTTAAAAAATTACAAAAAGATTATGTAAACTCGCGGATTTACAAGTATTAAAAATTCGTTTCTTTCTGTTCCTTCGGTAGTGACAAGAGGTTCATAAATTTGAATAATTTTAGTGTTGAAATGGGAGTGAACATTTTTTTCTTCTTCAAAGTATGCATAACTTTTCTGTAAAAATGACAGACCGTAATAATAATGAAACACTCATTCTACTATTGGCGGTCTTTTTCTCCGCTTTTACTTCCCTTTTTTTCACAAATATCTCATCATTTTTATCTCTGTTCATTCAGAAGTTTTGTAATTTTGTATAATTTTTTGTATTGAAGTATAAGTAAGAATTTGTTTGCAAAAAATGCAGATTTTTATCTGCGAAAATGACAGATCGTTACAATAATAAATCACTTACCCTAGTATTAGGACAGGCTTTTCCTCTGTTGTAGCACTTGTGATTAGCCCGTTGATCGAATTTCTTCCAGAGCGCCTGGGCCTTCCATGAGCGTAGTTTCGACTTGAATTTCGGATAAAATTGTGGAAAGGTGTTGGGCCGCATTTTGAGAAGATCGCAGAGATGCCGGAACTGTCCGAGTATAGACTTGAGTGTGGTGGCATTGCAGAAGAGATCGAAGACCTCGTTGGCCATGGCGATCTCCGTGGAGGCGATTTGCTTCCTGGACTGATCCATTTCGTTGAGGTATCGCGAACACGCGCACACACATGCACTCAAACAAAAACACCGGCTCCTTTAGCGGCGCTAAAAGGATTCGCTCGTGCCCGCTGTTGATTCCTATCGTCACCTGTGAACACGCGAGAGAGCGAATATTAATTTTCCGATAAATAATAACAGTTAAGATATCAGCGAGTTTACAAACTAGTTGGAAAATAATCGAAAGCGAACGCGCTGAGAGAAGCCGCGAGAGCGTTCGCGTACGTCGAGGAGAGGAGGAGCGCTCGCACTATTTACGGCCGCGTTCAACGGTCCGAGAATCTCGAGTGGCCGCTGCCAGAGAACAAGAGTTCCAACTCCTGTAGGTTCTCTTTCTCGCTTTCTTTCTCTCTCTCTCTTGCTGCGCTCTTATGCAGCTGGCCCGACACCGATTGAGACGTGTGGCGGCCTAAAAGCCTTTGGAAATGTCATATCGTGCTTCAGAGGGCAAGCTCTCGATTGAAATCGATCGTAACCACCTCCGCGAGTCACAGTCTGAGCATCCGAGATCATGGACTGCACCAGCGAGAGGCACTGCTTGAATCGTGCGGAGCAGGTGACTCCGTTAATTGAGATACGAACTAGGAAAGCCTCGGAAATGTCATATCGAGCCGCAAATCGATTCAGGCCAGACAATTTGCTTGCCGAAGCGAAAGAGCCATCGTAAGGAGAGACGGAGAGCCCAAGGAGAAGACTGCTACTCCGGCTACCGGGTCGCGTTCGTGACCAGGTTGCTGATCACTCGGCGAACCTGAACTACTCCGAAACGAGCCATAACGGGCTGAGCAGCCAGATAAACGGTTATTCCTCCTCCCCGAAAGCCGAACGTGCCGAAAATCGATGATGGAACGCTCTCGATCGATGGCTTCCCTCTCTGCAATTGAAAAATCAATAAATTAGTTTATCAGAGCATGACAAAATGGATCTCGCTCCTCGTCGCTCAGCTCACTATGCCAGAAACTCTTTTCACGTTCAACCGACACGTGCAACACTTTACGTGCGATGGAATATAAATAAATTCGACAACAAGTGACTGACCCCAACAGGTGAAGACACCGGAGCAAGAGTGATCGTTGTTTGCCTTGCAAATGGAACACTGTTTGTCAAAATAGAAGAATTATTCCGCGTGGACACTTGGAACATTATTCAGAATCGGAGCCGCGAACCTTCACTTCTACTATTACGCCAATTTTCAGTTTTTTTAAAAGACATGTTCTCTCAAATTTTATTGAAAATAGTTTTTAAAAGGTTCTCAAGAGTGCACAAATAATTATCAAAGTAATTCATTGTGAATAATGGAAATAAATGCATTAACTTCTATTACTTTCTGTATTCATTTTATTTTCATGGATCTTTCAAATAAACTTTCATGGAATAATTTTTTTTTTCAATAAAAAATGCATTCTAATTATTGGCAAATAATTTTCATGTAACAAATAGAACGTGAGCTGAAAAGTGATGAGAGAAATGCAATTGTGCTTGGGTCTAAATTAAACGGTGAGCTAATGAGCAGATGACCAAAGAGCTTCGGATTAATCATCGAGGTCCAACGGTAATTGCGTACACAATTGTGCAATTAGTTATAAAGGATATTGAGAATACATAACAAATAATAGAAAGAAAAGCTGTTGATAATGGAAAAATTACGAATTCAACATTACTTTCTACATTCATTAATTTTTATGGATTCTTCAAATAAACTTTCACGAATAATACGTTGTAAAATAAAAGAGGAATTCCTCTCATTGTCAAACAATGCATAGAACAAATAGACTGTGAACTAAAAACTAGTGAGAGAATTGCAATTTTCCTCATTTGTAGATTAAGAGCTGAGTTAATGAGCAGATGAGCAGAGAACTATGTGTTAATCATCGAGCCTCAACGGTAATTGAGTACACGATTGTGCAATTGGTTATAATTACAAGGGTATTAAGAATACGTATAAAATAATATGAAGGAACGCAATGGATAATAGATAATAGAAAAATGACCAATAATGATGACCCATTACTTCCTTGATCGCTTACATTCTTATAGACTCTTCAAACAAACTTTTTAAAAAACTTTAGGTAAAAGAGACGTTTTTATTACTGACAAACAGTTCATAGAATAAACAAACTGCGAATCGAAAAGTAATGAGTGGAATACTCTTGTTTAAACAAAAAACAGGCGTTACAATTGTTGCCAAATAATTCGTAAATTAAACAAGATAGGTGTTGAAAGGTAATGAGCGTGTTACAATTTTGCTCGGTTCTAGATTAAGATGTGAGTTAACGAACGGATGACCAGAGAGCTTCGAGTTAATCATCGAGTCTCAACGGTAATCGAGTACGCGATTGTGCAATTGGGTATAGGATTGAGGGGCGCGATGTGCGGCACGTGGTACTACATTGGCGAGGCGATAGAATTTTGGCCGGAAGCCATTGGTCGTACCCTATCAGGACTACTCTCTATACGCGTACGCTAAGAAATAGATGCTTGAAAATCTTCTTCTACTCTCGTTCGGTACAACCGCGTACACGCCGAGGACGATGCAAGCCGCTTGCGTTACAATACGTGGACGCGGACAGAGGTGTGCGTGCTTATAGTCAAAGAGGAAAGAGAGATGAGTGTGTCGAGATATAAATACGAATCGAAGTGGGCGAGGGAGATCCGAGAGTATCTAACTCGAAAGTGGAACACGCCGTCATCAATTTTATCCCCCTCCCCCTCTCCTACGAAAAGACCAAAGTGTCGCTTTTACTACCGTCGCGTTTTAGTGATAACTGCAGTTTTCTCAATTGACAATCTTTTTGGCTAGACATCGAGTTAGACGTTTTCGGCAATGAATGAAAGCGTCAAAGCACGTGGATTTGCAGAGAGTGAATTGTCTTTCTTACAGAAATTATCTCGGTGAAATACATATGAAAAATATCGTTGAAATATACGAGATTTTTTGTGTATAAAATATATGTGACATATACTTTTCATATATCTTGTATATTTGACATATATTTCACACATTCACAAGAATCGGACATTTTAGTGGAGCACTTTTCTCGACGGTTCGCACAATTTTTATTACCCTGACACGAAAAACTCAAAAATAGGTTTGGCGGTTTTAATTTTGCAATTCTGCCACACACATACATTCATACTAATACATAAACCCACATCCATCATGACATTTTCTCTAAACCACCATTCTCGATGTTTCAGCTCATTTTTTATTCACGTAAATAAAGCTTCCTCTATGAGGAAGCAAAAACGTTGCTCGGAAATATGTTTACTATCTTTTTAACGGAGCATTGTAAATTCATGAGTGCGAACGGGGTCGAACGGCCTCTATCCTCCGAAAGCTATTTTGAACTTCTGCTCAACCTGCATACATAAAACCCTGCAGTTTCTAGCCGATGCACCTGCACGAATCAGTTGATAGCTGATAGTTGGAACGCGGGCTATGACCGATAATCGATTTCATAGCAAACTGCCTCGCTAACGTTGTTGGGTTTGAGTTTTTCGTGACTCGGAGGCGCTTGACTCTCTCCTGGTTAATTGAGTGAGCTTTTTCTAGAGCTCGTTTAATAAAAAGTATGTGGAAACGACTCGTGCCGCGCAATTGCCTGGACTGCGGAGTCGTTGGACTCGTAAATTCTCGACAATTAGCTATCCAGACAGCCAGCGTCCCACGCGACCTGATTAATCCCATGGATATGGACGTACTCAGCGTGGAACACTTTGTAGATTGATTCTTGTTCATAACCGCGTGGAGAGGTGTTTGTCGCTTCCGCGCCTCGTCTCTCTTCGTTTTTTCGCCTTCTCTTTCTTCGCTCAGTCAAGTTTTTCTTGTAACTCGAGCCTCGAGCCACTATTTAGCGACATCGCGAGTCTATACTGCACGCATCGTTGAAACCCTTGAAGCTCCAGTGGTGCACATTCGCGTCATCGTTCTGAAAGAAAATTTCGAATTTATTCTTAAGTCTTTCAAGTAATTATTGCCAACTGCATTTCAAGTATTTGTCATTGCTATATGTCATCGTTATATATATTTTGGCCCAGTTTCCGTTTGGTTTTTAATTTAGAAAATTGAATAAATCTGCAAACTTATACAAATTTTAAACCAGAGATCTGGTGTTTTTTCTATAGCTGCACTTATGATGAATTAGGAGTTGTTCATTGAAGTTTCGGCCAATAAAATTGTATACTTGAGTTTTCATACTGTCTTCGCTTTGAATGGTCTCAAAGTCAATGAAAAGTAGGGACATTGAATCTAGGAGATATTTTTTTGAAGCAATGGAACGTTTTTCAATGATTTAGAAATCGTTTTAGTCGCACCAAAAGTAAAATGAAACCTATAAAATAACTTGTCGCTGAAGGAATAAAACCTCGACATAGAATCCTTTTATAGAAGAAAGAGGAACCTGAAAAATGAATAAATCAGGGTAATTACCCCGATGTTGTCATTAAAAAGTCCGACCGGAAGTAGAAAGAATTTTATAAATGCAGATTTCGCCTGTCTTGGCTATCCAAGCAAATTACATGGCATTCGTGAACACGAAAGGCTGAAGAACGTTTGGGATTGCAAATATCCACGCGCTGGAGGCGTTTCATGTGCGATCGGTAGTTCGATACCTCGAAGGATGTTTGGCTGTGTCTCCGGCGTGGATTACACATCCCGTTTAACGCTCGAATTGCTTTTCAAGCGCCGAGCGTGTATATGGTAGTGTTGACGTAGTCGATAAAGCGCGGAGGCGAATGAGTCACCGCAAGGCGTAGAGAGTCCTGCGGGCAAGGATCAGATCGTTGCGGGACTTCGTCTCGCGAATAGAAAGAGAGAAAGGGAGAAGAAAATAGAGAGACAAAGAGAGAGAGAGAGAGAGGAAGAGGGAGAATCATGTTCGCGGCGTCGCGACGCCCGGCGCCCCGGTTTATCTCCCCTCAATCCCCGCGTTTCCTCTGGCGCTTTTGTCTCCTGCTGCGCTACCGGCGCCGCTCTATGTAACGTAATTTTTTCTCTGAAATAGCCACAGGGTAGCTAACTCGAGGGTAGCTTGTGGGTTTCCTTCGCAAATTCGCGAGAATTCGACAATGTTGCTTGATTACATTTAACGGATACTTTCGAATGTAATTTTTTTGCTCCTTCAAAATAAACTTCATACCTTTTAGAATGAAATTAAAATTTCAAGGTTGAATCTCAAATAGTTTGGGAATTGTAGTTTTTTTAAAGAGAAGCTGTTTGCGGGTCAGCAACGCGGTATTTTTCTACACTGTAAAAAAAAAGACTGGAGTTCTTTATTCATAAACTCGTCAAGTAAATTTAATGTACAATTGTGATATAAAATTGAGGCGCTCGTGCAATAAAATTAAAGGGAATTTCAAAAGAGAAAGGACTTTCGCAGTGAAGTTGAAGGAAATTATTGAAATTAGTGTACCAAAAATAAATTTACATTAGTAACACATTTAGTACATCAGTTTATGAATAAAAACTTCCAGTATATGTACATTACATTTCAAACAGATTTTTTTCACAGTGTAGATTTATGCAGCTCTGACTCAAAAACAGATTATCCCATCGAAATAAAATTTTTTCGGCGTGTTCTGAACATATTTTTTAAACTAATATGTCGAAAGTTTGTTTAAATAACAAAATTTATTAATATTCTCCGATTGAAAAAAAAAAAACCTTTAGGTTGACAAAACCATGTATTAATTTTCTCTCATCAGATAAAATCGTTGAAAATCGGCCTTTTCTCTTTTTGTCCTTCTATGAAAAATTTTATGGTTTCCTTTGCATTTGACTTTTGACTTCCCAGGGACCAAGTGGTTCTGATGTTGATATTTAGAAATGAAAATGTGATTACATAGCCACATGGAATGAATAGTGAAAAGTAGACGTTGGTCTGGCGTTTCCGTTTGCTAAGTCGAAGACCTTGATCCTCGTCTTACATAACAAAGTATTTTACTTGTTTCCACGGTTATTTAGTTCGTGAGAGACTCCGGTGGATAATTACCGTTTAATTAGCCGGTGTTTATAAGAAGGGATCATAGGGGAATGTGGTACTCGTTGCATATTCCACTGAGTCCGAGTCAAGGTGACTGTGCGTGTGCAGCAGGTCGTCTCCGCGCTCGGGTGAATCGACTGTTAATATATTCGCAGGAACAGCGTGTGTACCAAGACGTCACAGATCCAGAACGGGCGATCAAGATTATTGTATACCTGTCGGGGCTTATATGCGACGATGATTGAGTGGAGATTCTATCTATCTCGTGACTCATCCAACCGGGACGAATATCGATTATCAACGTGCGATCGAGTCAGCTGGTCACGTCCCAATGCAAAATTACAAGGCGACGCGCCAAGTTCCTTCGACACCGACGTCCTTTCTCGCTTTTTAAGGATCACTCGACGCTCGTCGAGACAGTCTCGTTTCTATTTTATTCCAATATATATATACCAAATCCTGAGATTTTTTCATTGGCTTTAATCCATTTTTTATACTAATTTTCCGTTTTCAGAATCGCCACGTGAAATGATAAACTAATACAATGCAAAATTAAAAGGCAACACGCCAAGTACTTTCGATACCGACGTCCTTTCTCGCTTTTTGAGGATCCCTCGACGTTCGTCGAGATAGTCTCGTTTTTATTTTATTCCAAAATATACATATAAAATCCTTGAGACTTTTTCATTGGCTTTAATCCATTTTTTAAATACTTAATAAATTAATAATAATAATAATATATAATAAATTTAATAGTTTAAAAATGATTTTCCGTTTTCGGAATCGCCACGTGAGATGATAAACTAATACACTTTGCGATAGTACGAACCCTTTATCGATTTTCACCAAATATTCACTAATATCGACTACTAAATTTAGAAAAAAGTAATAGTAGTGTTAGTAATAAATTTAGAAAAGTGCGTATAAAATAATGATTTTATCTAAGAATCTATACATTACCAAAGCAAGAATTTGTTTATCACCAAATGCTCCAAAAATGTGGCTTCCTTTCGCAATTTTTCTCTAATTTTAAAAACCATTCGTATTCCGAGTCAAAGCCGGCGTCCCGGTTGAAAATCTCAAGACACGTGCTCGTTCCGAGGAGGCAAAAAAGAGCGGGCGTGTGGTAAAAATTCGGGGCTGCCCCATCGATTGAGCGAGGCAAGCGACAGCGACTGGTGCACACGCAGACCGACAGCGTGTGTGCTACTGTGGCATTAAAGATGAGTGGAACTCTAAGAATAGCGTAGTTGGCGAATCCCTCCAGCTGCGAGTGTAACACAGCAACGATGCAGCTCTCGCACCGGCGTTTCGTCGCCGGTTCGAGGTTCGAGGCGTTTGCAAGCGATGCGGTGCACCGGCAGTCAGAGCTACGCGAGTTCCACTTACCTCGCTACGCTGACTCTTGGCAGAACTCGGTATTCAGCCGAGAATTCTCCGGCGGAGCTCGTAACCGCCCGCGCGCTTAAACAACGTGACTGAGATACGTGTAAGCGCATCGCGAGCAATAACGTTGTGAGACTCTACGGCTCCCACGACGAAGCCTCTCTCTGTCATATGTTTTCCTCGCGAGCGCTCCTTCTAATTCGAGACGCTCCGGGAATCATCGCAGTGATTTTCCACCGCGCAACATCGAAGCGAACTTCGCATTCATCGAAGCGCAGAAAAATCAGCCCGCAGCGAGTGACTCACATTCACTTGAACTTGAGACGCTTCGGGAGATGCAACGCGCATGGATTACTCCAAAAATGGAGAAGAGAGATTTCCTGTAGTTTCCACGCGGGAATGAGAGCGGGCTTCCGGTGAGATGCTTCACTCGAGTCTTCTACAATGTGGCAACTCGATTCTTCCAAAATAAAAAATCCAGCCTTCATTCCTGAATTTTCCCTCGTGGCGACTTTGTCGATGCAGTTGGTCTGTATTTAAAAAATAGAAACAGAGAATGAATACGTGCTTAAAGATTTTTATCTGCACTGCAATAGCGTAATTTAGTGAAAAATTCGAACTCCAGGCATAGAGTACAGTAAACATGTATCACGTTGAAAAGATAGCGACGTATATATGAATCAGATGATGCTGATAATCTACGGGATACATTATCCCTAATTTTCTGGAAATGGGTAATGTTGATTCGATCTTGACAAGCGATAGTTCATATTATATCTTCATAAACACAAACTGCTAGTCAAAATCAAATTATAATTACAAATTTGACTTCGAAAAAACTGCGAGAATAATACGAACTATTAGTAATTAAAGAAAACTGAGTTACTTCTGTGTAAATGAATGGCTCTACATTTTTTCTACAACTGGGAGGATCGCTTTTCAAATTCGCCTTCGTTCTTAGTAATTTCCCTTCGAAAATTTGTACGAAATATTTATTAAATCTCTTAGATGTGATGCCTTCCTATAATTCAGTTTTCCGTTACCAATTATTAAATTCCCTGCTATTGCCTACAAAGAAAAAAGACCGGCAATTTCTCGGTTTTCCTGACCACCTTTTGCTCCCTTTTTTTCAGTGGCCAGGTGTACGTTTGGACAAAGATCTTTCGTGGGCGGTAGAACCTTCCGTTCCGCACATTTGCGTCTGTTGAGACGGCAGAGAGGCTGACACTCGCGGGGATTCCACGTGCGAGGAAATACCCTGAGGATTCCTTCTTCACAGCTGAGAAACGGTATTCCAAGTCCCAAAGTTTTCTTATACCTGGTCCACCGATTCTATTATTCGTCCTCGTCTTCTTTCGTACTGACAGAGCCTGGAGCTATTTCGCCGGCCAGATGTTTTACGATTTGTAGGCTCTCCTGCAGAGATCGGAGGATCTTTCAAGCAGTGGCTCGTCCCGGGCCTTTGTACGCGTATTCAGCTGTCCGTCAAGCCCCAACGAACTGAATGAGCCACCGTGCGAGAGGGCAAACCAGCTTCGAGCCATCCAATAGTACTCCAGTGCAGACACAACGAGAAACGCACTTGCCAAACGACTCAAACACACACGTACCAAACGTGAATCACTCCTAGAGTTCTTTGGAAGTTGGCGTATGCCGCGTTCGCTCTCTGTGTGCAAGCCAGAAGCGGAAGTGCGTTTAGCGATTGGACGTCATCGTGCTTCGTTGCGCCCAGATGGAGAACACAGTGACTGTTGAGATTGGACTTTGTTTCTGCCGCCAGGTATAGCTGCAATCAATTCATATGGATGTTAACGTGGGCTTGGAGACGTTGACACGAACCACGCACGTGCGAGCAACTTCCTACTTGACAAAAAAAAAAAACGCCTGCTTGTAAAAATCTCGTATAATCCCTCGTCAGGCGTTCATTGTTGTATCGAGACGCGAAACTGCTCAATGGTTTTTTATTCAAAATTATATTCAATGATATGAAATATTTCAGCTAAGAATATCGCATACCAAAATTGAGCATGTCTTTCGTCGGGATTCGCTTTAAATTTCTTGCTCAATATTTA
The DNA here is from genome assembly GCA_947507545.1 of Clistopyga incitator. Lineage (NCBI taxonomy): Eukaryota > Metazoa > Arthropoda > Insecta > Hymenoptera > Ichneumonidae > Clistopyga > Clistopyga incitator. The sequence continues at coordinate 6,991,540 of OX382177.1, forward strand.
AAATTGGGTAATGCGAATTATCGATAGAATACTTGTGAAAATGGGTGAAAAATTTTAACCCGGTTTATAAATATCTCTGACAATCAGTTATTTTCTTTAGACATCATTATCGTAATTATTATATCTTAGGATTACAATATATCTGATTGTATTTTTGTAAGAGTTCATCAAAGCCAAAAACAAAATGTTTGTGCCTCGTGGCTTTGCAATTATATCTGGCGAATTGCGTCAAAATCATTTGGCAACAATTAAAAAAAAACAATTTCGAAAGGAGCCACGGTTATGCTGTAAGCCATGAAACAATGTCAGGTAGGTTTTTTTTTAAGTTACGAACTTGAATTTTATTCCCTTTGAGGAGTGAATAGCTCTAGGGAATCGAAGCTCGCCCTGTTCAGCACGAAAACTGCAGAGGGAATTGGAGTGTTAAAAATTTAGCGGAGCATTCGAAGCGTCCCAGCGAGCACGTGAAAAAGGGACAAAGAGTATATAATCGGCTTTATCTGTGTGGAATTGGAGACTGCCCACACAGAGGGTCGTGTAAGGTCCAACTTCGACCTACGCGCACCAACATCGCAGTCACTTCTCGCGGTTAGTTATCGTTTTTTTGTATATCAAATTCGCTGACTCTTGATGCAAGGAAATCTGAAGGCTTTTCTGAGCCACTTTTCTCGACATTTCCAGCAATTTTGAGACACGAAAATCTTACAAATACCCAAACAAAAAATGTTTTCGTGAAAACAAAGCTTCCTCTGCAAGAAAACACAACATGAAAGTTTTTCCGAGTCACCTTTCTCGTCATTTCAGTCCATTTTGACACGAAAAACTCGCAAATCCGTGTTTTCACAAAAACGAATCTTCCTACGAGGAAGCAAAAAATCATCAGCTTCATCAGTGAGGAATTTGAAGACTGCCCACACAGAGGCTCGCATAAGGTCCAACTTCGGCCTACGCGCAGCGTGGCAATCATCTCCCAAGGGCAGCAATCGTTTTTCGTACACGAAACCCTCATCTTTTCGACAGAAGGAGGGCTTTGCACTTGCGTTATCTCCGAATACGGAAGACGCGGTGAGCCAACATCGCGGGGCAGATGCGAATTAAGATAAATCCGAATGTTACCACCAACGAGAACTACACCCACGTGGAGCAGCGTGGCTCTATACGCACGAGGCTAGAATCTCGCTGGCGATACTTATAAAATCTCAGCTGTGATAAACAGCGAGAGTCACGTTTATTGCGCATGAAAATCTTTCACCGTGGCTCGCTACGTCCTTCAGCTATAGCGTAGAATCGTGCGCTAGCTGAACGTCCAGTGGGACACAAGTTGCACACGCCTTCGAGACCGATAGTAGCTATGCAGTCGGCCTACAGTCTGTCTGGATAAATCCCGATATCCGGAAGCCGATTGGAGCTAATATTGTCACGCGAGGGTCGAACCTCCGGACGTTCGCTTCTTTCTTCCTCTTTTTTTCTTCGTGTGCGTGTTTTTTTTATTGTGACTCGCTCACCGCATGGCTCGATTAGTTCTCTTATCTCGTTGCAGTGACGATACGTTGCTTTGAGCGCAGATCTAGATTTTACAAGGCTGATAAGTGAGCAGCAACGATACGATTATCGCTAGACAAAGTCTTCTCCTCTTTGCAGCACAGTGAATCCTCTCAGTGTGGAAACACATCAGCCGATGGACTTTTACTGGGCTCGTCTCGTGTATTTTCAAGCAGACGATAAACCCATGGTGAAATGGCACACACGTCGCGTCCAAGCGAGAAGGGAATGCAGTCTCGCGATGCCTTGGCTCCCTACTTCGTGTACAACGTGCAGTGGAGGTGATGTGTATGGTTTTTTTTCCTTCTTCCTTTCTATACGGCTTTTCTATTCCTTTTTTTCCCTCATTGAATTCCCAGCCGCGTGTTCCAGAGATGGGAAAGGAAACGGATCTGTGAACGAAGATAAGACGAGCGTGAGGAGGATCTTGAGAATTGACAAAAGAGCGACTCACCTCGAGAGCGTGGCAAATTGATTATACGCAGGCAGACGTATTTTTTATTTATTTTTTATTGCTCCTGGTGAATGAATCAACAAAATACTAGAAACAAGTGCAATTCCCGGTTTATTCGATTCGACGAAAAACAAGTCGTTGTTTTAATGTCGTATTTACAATACTCGATGTGGAGCAGACGGAGTTTAATATGTCTCTTTAGTCACAATGCTTCTTGGAAAGTTCCAACTATTCTTGGAGAAATAGGTCATCCGGAATTTGTCTCAGACTTTGGCATAGAATTTCGGTACATTTTATGACGCATTTCCGAGGAAACTTTGACACTACATAGACAATGATGTTCTTATAAATGTTAAATATAATATTAATTCTATATTTACTGTTTTTTTTTAAGAAATTCTATTATAGTCAAGAATACGAAAATACAATTTTCTAATTATACTTTAATAAAAATATAAAATACAATCACCCCAAATTTATTTTTTTATGTTTTAATAACGTCCTGACATTGTAATAATTGTTGTCCTCATTCTTTTTGCTTCTTTGGTACAGAAATAATTGTATACTCACTGTTTTTTGGAAGAACATTCGACTATGATTCACAGTTGCACATCTTCACAATTTTTCGCGCAGTTATAACCCACTTTTATCCTGTTTTTTAAATGTTTAAATGTCCTTTTGCAAGCTGGAAAAATAATGATAACCATAATAACGCCACCAATTAGTATTAAGAGTTACAAGAGCCGACAACACCTTCTTTCTTTATGTACAATAAAGAAAAAAACGTTGGATCGAATGTCATTTGCATAAAATGCTCTAATGCATCTCAGCTGATTGACGGCAGCGCAAGAGCTATTTTCAACACAGCGTGGCGAGATCGTTCGATCGGATCGAAGGATTTTGCATAGAAAAGGCTAGTAAAACATCGAGCATAATGACTGCGGCACATTATCGCGGGACCGTTCGGTCGCACGCGACGAAAATGCACTGCGCGCTAACGTTCGACACATAAACACGTATGCATATGTACAAAGCTTTGCGCCACGCATCCGGCATCAACGATGATGATCGATGCATTCCGTGTGCTCGGACAATCAGCGTTACGAAGACGAGAGCGTGTTGTGGCGAACGCCTTGCCGTGTGAAACTTTCCGTGTAAAAAACGCGGAGAAGTCCACGCGCTTTATTCTCTGGGGATGTCTAGCGTAACGCAGCAGCAGCAGCAACTCCTCTCTTTTTCTCTTACTGCACAGCGCAGAGCTACAATGGACTAGCGAATGCGCAACTCAGTAAATGAGAGAAAATTAAAAAAAAACTATTATTATTCTAATTTCACGAATTTACGACTCTGAATAAGTATGTTTATTAATTTTGGCTTCCTCATTACAGGAATTTTTGTGCAACCTGCGAAATAATTCTGCAACTTTTTACCCTAATTGTTAGTCCAGGATTAACGTTAATTAGAATTTTATTTGTGTATAAGCATAAAATTCGAAAATTCAATTCATTATAAATATTGAATCGAGTAAAACTCTAATATGGCTCTGTCGATTCGATTTTTAAAAAAATGTAATTTATGAATTGCTTTTTCGATGCCGTTTAATTGGAGTATCAATCAAACTCTATCGAAAGTGCAAATGTGGAAAAATTTTCAGAAAGCTAGGTTGAGATTTGCGCGAGTTAGCGGACATACATCGTTTCTCAATAGAACGAAAAATTCAACTGTAATAAAATATGTAGGACACAGTAAATTTCAATTTAATTCACAAAGATGAAAGCACCTGCTTAAATCGGGGGCGAACTCAGAGCCTGACAGACCAACCCGTTCTTTACTTATAACAGATTCAATAATTTCATATCAAGTGTAAAGAAATTTTCAGACAGTTATGTTGACATTTATGCGAGTTAGCGCGTTTGTGTCGCTTTTTAATGAACCCAAAACTTCAACTGGCACAAAATATGTAGGACGCAATAAATTCCAATTTAATTCACAAAAATGAAAGGACCTGATTAACTTACGGTTCAATTTACAGCTTCGAACAGTCCAACCTGTTCTTTACTTATATCAGATTAACGAATTTTATACCGACGACACTTTTTTCGAAATTTCATACACGTTTAACTAAACCGAGAATCTCGGATTAAAAAAAAAGTGTTTTCCAAAAACAAAACTTCCTTTAAAAACAAGTTTTGTCCAAAACCAAAAGGAGATTATAGCAGCAGCAACTTCTCTCCGTCTCTCTCTCTTATTCCGCTTACCAAAGTGTTACAATTCACTGGAGAATGCGAAACAAAGTGAATGATAGGAAACAACAAAAATAAAATAGGTAAAGAGAAGCAAAACAGCGTGGCACAGGAGTAGCAGAAGCATCCACAAGCGGTAAGGAGAGATTCCTGCGGTTCTCGCGATTTTCCGCTGGAATGTTCGCCACATATCCTTGGCTCTCCAGTTGTTTCTCCATCCGAGCACTCTGATCACTGCAATTACACTGTCACTGACGATGTAATCCACGCTTCGGCTGCTACTGAAATGGATCTCCAGTGGATCGACTTTCCAGTTATTAGAGAGGTCCCCCGAACGATACTTGACTTATCATTGTATTTTTTTTTTTTGTATTACGACTTTTCAACGAAGGCTATAACAATAACAAAAAGCCCAGAGTGGCTCGCCCTTGGCGACCGGCAGGGGGGATGAAAATGAGTATTTTTTCTTCGAGACGAAAATGGGAGCATTTTTATTTACGTTACGCTCAGATCACCAGGGGGTCCCATACGTCAGACTGTCTCCCCTGAGGAGAATTTCGAAGCTGACGAGCCTTTAACACACCGGACGACAGTCCCTTGGGTCGTAGAACCAAGAGAGACGGACACAGTCACGTTACCCCGCCCAGCTGGGCGGCAGTGGTCCTTAGCGATAAGGGGTTTCGTGTGCCCCGAGGTTAGCGTTACGTGGGTTTATATTATACGTCTTCAGCGTTTACCCCGAGTTACGACTCGAATTGTAAAGGATCAGGAGAGATCTATCTTAATAGTGTCGTCCCTGAACGATGGTTATTATCCTGGAGGTTATTACATATAGAGGTACAAAGGATTGTTAAAATGCACGATTGATTGCTGGAGGAATAAAGTTTTGTTTTTCTTTTTGCCATTTTTTACTCACATTTCAGGTGGGAGACGCTCGTTATTATCCGGCCAGTGACCTCGCACACGGTTTCGATTACTATTTACAACACCACGCTTCACCGGCTATCACTATTCACATGATAATTCGTACTTAGCGTGACCTGCGACTCACCACCCATCCACCATTGGCATTTCGTTCGGTTCGACTGAAACAAAAACCCGATTGAGTGAAGCTCGCTGCGAGCGGCCGCGGAGTGGGGGAAGGTCACTCGACGCGCACTTCAAGCGACTCCGGAGCGACATCTGGCGACCGGGCGGGGAAACACCTTTAGCGCCGCGGCGGGAAAAACGAATTGAATTGTAGTTTTTTGGGAAAAAGAATTTTTAGATTATTTGATGATACATTGTGATGCGGGGATGATTTGGATGTGCCGTACAGCACGGAAAAAATATGTGGTAGTGAAGAGCATTTTTTAAGGGAAATTTAATCGCATTGGAATTTTAATTAGGAATGCAAATTGCTGTGAGATCTGAAGTTTGTGGTTGATCAATAAATTTTAAACCGAAAGTTGGTGGGTTTTGTGCCGTTCTTGGGAAGATTTGAGGTGTACTGCGAGACATTTTGAATTAGGGCAATGTTATTTTTTTTATTACGAATTGTTATTACCGGACTGTTTTTTAAAGTCAGCTCAAATTTAATACCGAATAGCATGCATCATTACTTTTATTATTAAGGATTATTCAGGTAGTCGACAGAGATAAATTTAGACTTTTTTGTGTTAACCACTTTTCTTCATGTTTTAGATCAATTTATGAATGTTGATGTGGAGGTCTAAATAGAATGCACGAAACGAAAATTTCCTCTATGAAGGAATTTAAGTTATAATAATTTCGATTGTTTGCAATAAAAGAGTAAAGTGAGGTATAAGGTTTACAATGAAGACGTCCAAACAGTTCATGTAATCAATAACTTCGTTTTATATCTGTGAACATTGCTGATCCTTTCATTTATTACAATACGCGCTTATGGAATGCCATCGTTATAATAGTTTATCCTTTTTTTTCAAAATCAATTCAAGTTTGCACATACATTACACAACAACGTGGGTATTTTTTTTTTCCTTCGTAACAATACTTTACGCATATCGTATAACAGTAACATTACAATAGTCCTCGCTACTAGCCAAATAAATTGTGATGAATTCGATGAATTCCATCGCTTTTACAGAGCACCAGTTGGGGGATGTCTTCTGGAGCAATCCTCGTTCGAGTCGAGGATGGCAGAGGCTTTTCACCCCAACTCTCTGCACAGATTCAATGTCTTTACCAATTCCAGTGTGATGCTTGCATGACAAATATTACAGTAGGAAACTCCAGATAGGTATCGATGATTAAAGAAGAAAGATAGATCTAATCGACGAATAATGATTGCGATTTTAATTGGCACCTTCGCTTCCGCATATCAATTAACTTTTGTGGCACAAATTCCGTGGCTCGTTCGTTTCGTAGCCTCGTGATAAAATTCCCTGCAAAATATAATCTGATAATTAGTGTACATTTATCGGAAGTTATTACGCATAAACCGGTATATTATCACAGTACTTTTTATATAAAACGCGACTTTTCTAACGAGTTTAACGTACCGTTTTCAAATGACACATTAAATTTAATATACCTGTTTATGCATAAAAAATGTCGATAATTAGTATATTAATTTTCATGATTTTACAGTTTTTGAACTAGAGAAGCTCCGACGAATGTTAATCGCGTGCCTTTGTCTTTTAAAACTCTTGCTTTTTTTTTGTTTCAATTTAAACTCTTTAGTTCCTTAAGTAATTGACTCTTCTCTAATGTCTGCGTCTATCAATCTAATTTATTTATCTTATCGACCGTGATTTTTTTCTTCTTGTTTCGTGACAATCTCACCTACTCTGAAGTGTAAATCCATGCATAGTTGGAATCCATTAGTTGACTATGTATAATTTTACCTACGCAAAGTACAATTTTTCATGGATATCTAATTAATCAACAAACATATTCGATTACGGAGAACGTTAATTTCGTATAAACAAGACTCTTGCAACAACAATCGTGAGTCTCGCGGTCGATTTTTACCGGAAACGAGAACATCTCTCGAGTACAATTTCTACCGGAGATTACGGTTACGATCACGGATTATTTATTCACTAATTACTATGTTTTTACGTCAAATTCATTTTGAAGGTATACCGACATATTTCAACTATTATTAATACAATTCAAGAGTTTGCGGATGAGCAAGGGATGAAGACAAGACATTTTTCTTCATGGAATGTCTGACGAAATAGCAGTACATTGTTTTCTTCTTCTTTTTTCAAATCGTGTATGACACTAAGGCACCGTTTAACGTATCATGAACAATAAAAAGAAATAACGAATTATCGAGCGAGCCGAGGCTCGTGATTGCAATTCCTCGTGGTCGTTGTAATAAAACAATCAAAAACAACAATTAAAGTACAAGCACCTGCGGTGATAATGTGGTCGTCGTACTTAAATTCGCGGAGACTGTAGAGACGTGTGATACGATAATACTAACGGAGTAAGTACATTCGGAGGCTTGCCTATAAGTATATTAATATAATATCTAGTGAACAGTCTTTGTTTTCCTTCATTATCTCGAAAAAGCTGACTGTATGTGCAAATGTAATCGAGAATTCGGATGCGCGTTTCACGTTCTCCTTCTTAAATGCCTTAAAATTGTTCCGATTCTCGTGTGTTTAACGTTCGTCGAGCGAACACTTTAACAATTGGCAGTAAATTTGGTTCACTACAGGCCTAAGGAACCTGTAATAAGGTCGTGGGAAGAATTCGGATAGTTTTCGAGACAGAGACAGATGCAGAGGAAAAATCTTTAGGTAACGACTACGTATTTATCTACATATTAATTGTTAGCTTGTTAAAATAAAAAAGAAGAGTGAAATCAAAATGCGAGGATTCTATGCGAGGTCATTCAGCGACTAAACCGCAAATCTATCGATTTTATACTGACACCACAGCCGAGGAACTGTTTGTTTTTGGACGAGTTATCATAATCGATAGTTCATATACTTTTAACGCGCGAAAATATATAAATGCTGTAGTAACAAATCCAATAGCGCTTCTTCAACGTCCGTCGTTGTCCCTCGATAGGACGGCGACAAAATAATTATGTTTTTATCTTTTCAAGCGTAATTATCGCAATAGCGTGGGGAAAGGGCAAGTGTGATTCGGGAATTCGATCAGCCAGTTTGATTTACCCTGTGTAAATGCGTAAGATTATCGCAAATTTTGCGGTACTCAATTAATCGTACAACCGTAAGTAAACCGTGTGCAAAAAATGCAGTTGCTTACTTTCCAATTCCAAGATTCAATTACTTTTAAAGACAACCCATTGTTTATTTATTCCATTAATGACTTGATATTAATTTTTTTTTTGTATGTCCCGAGATATTGGTAAAAAAAACTTGCAAATATTTTATCTTAAAAAAAGTCACAAAACGCATGTCCATAAACCTTCCCTTTGAAAATGTCGTGAATTTTACAGTGCAGGGACAATATTCTTTCGAAACGTTGATTATTATGTTTTACGGCATTCTTAAATGAGTATATGTGGAAAATATATTAATTTCGTACTGTTTATATATTTTCTTGGATAGTAGAATATTGAAAAAGAAATGATTAATAAAAAATTATTTATGGAATAAAGAAGCCGCGTGTAAATGCAAAACATCACCGCAAGTTCTGCGGTATTCAATTAGTCGTTAGTGAAAAATATGCAGAAAATCTTTGCAAAATTTAAACATTTGGGCACATAAAATAGCTTACATATTTTACATATATGTCAAGTATATGCTATGTTATGCGCCAAAATCTTTGTATTTGCTGCATATATTTCACCGGCACAGATTTGTGTTAGGGCTCTTTCGGAATCGACGTTTCCGCGTCAGAGTTGTGGTCATCCAATAATATCCAAGCTTACGTCATTTCTTCATTTATAAAAAAAAACAATTATTTCTTCAAAACATATACGATTTGTTAAAAAAAACTTACACGTATTTAAACATAAGGAAGCCAGATAGCGTTTTTCCATAAGAATTCATTGGAAAGCGAAACGAAAATAAAATGCGCCATTACGATTTGAGTTATCATTATTCTTCATGCCAATTTTGGTCGCATCTATGCAAATAAAAGAAAAAAAGGTAAAATTAATATATACATTATATTAAGTAGGATATTTTTGAAGAATAATTGATATCAAATTATCTATGGAATGAATAAACGAATGAGATAAGATGGACAGTGATGAGATTGTTCAAATTCCGTCGATGCCTCGTTTGAGCTCTTTCTTTTGTTTGTAAATGTTAAATCGGCGAAGAGGATGTCAAGGAAGGATATGAGGAAAAACGGGTGGAATAGAGTCTGATAGGAAGTGCATTCACGACGAAGATCTGTCGGCGGCAGTACTCTTGGCTTTGGACTTTCTACCGAGGAGTTTACGAAACGAGGAAGTCCACCGGGAACGCGTGAAGGTCCCGACGGGACGTTGGCCGTCTGGCTCGCTGCTGGATTCGCTGATTTTTCTGCTGCTTCCGCCAGCTTCGTACGAACGCGATCTTCGATCTCCGACCTCGGACGAGAAGCTGAAATAACACAGACGTCTTAGACACACTGATTTAACCGAAAAAATAACAGAGGAAAGCTTTTAGAGTTTCAGCGCTGAGATACATACCCGGAATCCGAAGAAAAGGCTCTAGCAGCCGCTGGCGCCGAATTGGCCGACGACAGCGAGACTTCGGCCACCGGAGTGCTGGGAAATTCCTCGTCCTCGGAGCTGGTGCTCGAATCGTCGATAAAAATGATTCCTCGGTCGAGTGGTGAACTCGTTCTCAAAGCCGGATACGACGTTGGAGTGCTAGGACGCAACCAAGTGCGCAAATCCTGGAGCGGTGCTTGAAGGCACTTGAATAGTTTTCCGCTGGAAATAACGAATTGAAAGTACGAGATTAAGATGTGAACTTGCTTGGGAGCGATGGAGCGAGAAGGAGGAAGAAGAAGAGGCCATTAGTGAACCTTTCTTTGCTCGCTGCAGAATTTTCTTGCGATTTATCTAGCGGGCATATGCATATGATTGAACTTAGATGCTCTATCATTTATTAATTGAATAAATTGATTGATAACACGTGCAATTAAATTTAGACAATGAAATAAAAATGCTCGATACACAATCACCTAAAAAGTCATATGAACAAAAATTCTGTAAACCATGCGTTGCTTTTGAAAAATCAGACCCACGGCGAATTGGTGCAGATTGCCCCAAATATAAAATAAGCGCCACTTCCACCACTTTACATTGATTATTAAAAGCATTAAAAGACGGTGCTTATTTATAATCGTCAGTAACAAATGAATACTTACTCGTCGCGATAATCATCGACCTCGGCGAAGGTGCGTTTGGCGTAGAGGCAAACCGAGCATCTTCTCCGTCGCCGACAGGAGGTAGCGTGAAGTGCGGCGGCTCGTAGATGTCGTGCGGCGTGTCTGAGTGTCGCAGTTTCATGCGTAAGCGCGGCGACGCCTTCTTCGCGTCGTCGTCGTTCCGCTCCGAGTTCGTCCTCGCCGACCCGAAGTTTCGCCTTGAGTACAACGTTCTGCAAAGAATTCCTGCGGTATTAGAGGCGCGGCTTGGGTTGCGGAATCAGGGAAAGAAAGTGCGCGAGGTTCGACCGATGACCACCGCTGATTATTTATATTCCAAGCCATATCACAAGAGTATCGCCGACGAAACTCGAGCGTAAGCGCAGCATAAACACATGCAGGAAGCGGTGGAGTCCGTTCACTTGCTTTCACCCCAGAGTTTCGTAGGGGAGAAGGTCGAGAGTGATCGTGCACCAGGAAACCTTCGCTCCGGATGGGAGACGAAGTACTGAGGACCGAGTATAACTGCAGCAATAAAATAAGAGAAAAATAAAAGAAGGAGATGAAGAAGATGAAGAAGAAGTGGAAGCAGAAGAGGAGAAATATGAGCTGAGTGCAGGATACAAAAACACAAAAAGAGCCGCGAGTGGAGTATCGAGTGTCCGACGTCGAAGCCATGTCGCTGTTTCTCTATATACTCTCGATAACTCGTAGTTTGTCGTGCCCCGTTCGTTGACCTCGAAAAATAGTATGATTCGCTCTTCGCGGTCACCAATCCTCTCTCATTTATCTCTCCGCTCTCTCCAATTTCTTTGACATCGTCGAGCATCTGGCGCCACGAGATTCATGAAAATGCGACGATTTCGCGCGCTTCTGTTGCTCTCGAAATGAGATCGGAGCGTGGATAGCAAAAAGGACAATCACATCTGATTGACCGTGGAGATGGGACTGAAGGGGTAACGAAAAAAGCTCCGAGTTTACCTCGCGTTCGAGCGCGTCACGTTCGGCCCGAATGACGGTCGCCTGTCTGACGACGTCCTGTCGCGCTCTTTCCAGTGATCTTCTCGTCATCTCGTTCTGGGTCGCCTGCAACTGAAGCTGACGCAACGCCGACGTCTGCTCCCGTTCGAGACGATCGCGGGCAGCGATGCAAGCGTCGCGATCAGCTCTCATCCTCTCAGCCTCGTCCTCCAGTCGAAGACTGCGTTCCAGCTGAAGGAACAGTTCTTCCTCCTTGTCGCGTAGCTCCGCTTCGCAGCCCTCCAGTCTCTTCTCCAGCGCGAGTCTCGTCTCCTCAAGCTTGTCTCGTTCAGCCTGAAACGAAGCGAAGAAAATAAATACACACAGTAATGGCGATGAATATCTTTCTCTCAACGTCTTATGTGCTTACAGTACGCCGAGGGACCGCGCCTTGAAATTCGATACACGTAAGACATACACGTGCATTAACAAAGCGTGGAGGACTAAGTAGAGTCTAATGGCCGACTTTTGGACAGAGACTCGATTCAGAAACAACTGTATGGAAGTAGGCGCGTCCAAAGATTACGGACCATTGAATGAATCGTGTATATATATATAAGTGTATATAAGTGTAAAAACAATCTACAGAGCTATGCTATTTAAGGTGTTCTGTATATGCGGCATTCCATATCAAATTAGTTTTTAAATGAAAAGTTTTTCTTAAATGGTTTATAAATTCAGGTGACAAAAAAATGTAATCTCAACTTTATACATGATCTCAATAATAAAATTATTTTAAAAAAATTGTAATCTGAATAAATACGAAAATATAGGAGAAATTTTAAACCACTTGCGGAGGTAGGCTTAATTTATTCAATTTGTAAATAGGATAGTGATACTTTGGAAGACGGTATCCAAAACTTTCAATCGAAAGTGAACGCGGTTTTTTAATGCCCTATTAGATAAAAATGTATCTTGATCTAATAAGGTAACTAAAAAATGCATTTGAGAAGTGCAATGATTAGAAAGGCATTTCTAATTATTTTACCTCCAATACATGAATAAATTTCAAATAACATAGACTATTCCTATCATTATTTGAGTGAAAAATATTCAAAAAAATCCTCGAAGCTCCAAGAACAAAATGAAAAAGCCACACCTTGTGCATTCGTCGAAATAATGTAGCCTGTTATTAGGAAATCATTTGAGGAAAACTTCGATTTTTTTTTAGGTAACTAAAATGATGTGGAATGCGTTATATACCTGACTGACTACCTTGACTACTTTTGAAAAGGCACAGTCGTTTAATTACGCTGATTCACTGGTAGTTATACCCGAGTGAGCAATAGGCTCGTGCATCGGCATCGGCGTCGATGCTCAGAGCCATGAAATACGTGTACGAGAAACCTGCTCCGTAATATTTGCTTCCTACAGTACTGAGATCTGTGTAGTGTCTACCTTTGGTATTATAGTATTCAGAATAGCATATATGAGAGGTATTATTGAAAGAGTTGATAGAGAAAGAGGCAAATATCGAGCCAGTCGGTCACATTAAAAAGACTTGCACTGTGTTCACTGCCAACGTCTCATTAAGACTAATTACGATGATAAGCGTTGCTCCATTAATAGCAATTACAATTGATAATTATTATCTATGCGAGAGAGGGCACCTGCGACTACTACAGTCAGACTAGACACCCGAGAGATCCACAACGATGGTACTTTCTAATCTGAGAAGGTTTCGCGGTTATTCTATATTATACTCTACGTGTTGAGCGCATGGAGTGTATAAGCCTCGCCGAAGTTGTTCCTCTTCCGCGTCGCTGCAGTTAATCATCTTGCGCTCACAACCAAATATAATTTCTGTAGATTCCTCTGGAGTCACTGCTCGGAATGCGTGAAGACCTTCGAGCTTGCTCACGATCGTCCGAAGATTATTATTTATCTTATCGATGATTGATTGGCAATATTGCAGATATTTTTCGACTTTCCCTCTCACGCCCACCTTCGAATGCAATGAGACATGGCCGAGAGTTTAAACTTTAAAGGTGACTCTGAGGCTGTAAAATTGCCTCTCGTTCTCACGCAGAAGGGGGCCATGCGGTGGCTGCATTGCTATTCCCGCATAAACGCTCCGATGTTGCGCAGGATTGTACAGTGGGAACTCAGGAATCAAGATTCTCAGCATCGCGAGAAGAAGTACCGTGTTGTTGACCCTCTCGGTGCGCTTTAATGTACTTCTGTATGATTTCCCCTCTTCAACTCCGCGAGGATGTAACACGTGCTCACGGTTATACCGAACGCACGAGTTTATTTTTTCTCAGGTTCTCCACCGTTTATTTATTCGTGTCTCTGATTTAAGGGTTCTGCATAGGCTTCGGGTCGAAAGAACAAATCGATTGGCATTTTTTTTTAAGGAGTCTATTGGAATGATGAAGTCGATATTGTTGGCATAATTAAGCCTGAGTACCAGATTTTTGCTTCTGGATTCTTATTTTCTTGAGATTTCAACTTCAGGACAATTAGAATGGTCAAGAACGTCGGAAAAAATCGATTAGAAAAAATGTTTGTATGTGCGTATGTGCAGGTTTCCTTGTTAGCACGACATTTGCTGTAATTTTTCACTGTCGTCTCGAAAAAATGTTGAAAACCGATTTGTTTTTTGGTTCCTACGCTCATGGTGACGCTTAATGTACTAGAGTTTGATTTGCCTGCTCATCGTCGCAGGTAACACGTGTTGACGGTAATGCCGGGCACAAGCGCTTATTTTTTTCGCACGTTCTACGCGCTATCGCTGAACCATGAATTTATTTATGTCTCTGACTTAACTCAGGATGTTGCGACTCTTCTAGGCTATAATTTTCAGCGTGAAATTCACGAGTGCTGTTGGCATTTAACAGAGCGTCTATATCGTGACCATAGTAATTACCTTTTTGATTCAGTAGCAAAAAAAGTTTCAACGAAACATTTCTCCACTATTGCGTGATTTTTGCTCACTCTACGTTTTTTGGGGCGTTCTGTGGTAATTAAAGCCTGATTTATTGCGAATTGCGTAACTTTGTATACTTTCAACGTTAAATTCCCAGTCATTTTGGGATTTTCTTCAAGTTCATATTATACAGGTTTTATATTCATCGTATAAACAGAAGTTACGAATTCCTTTCAGCACCAAAACTCAGTGTCAACGACATTCTATGCCGGATAAGCATTTTTTCTTCGCTCCTGCGGTATTCTCGTTGATTCGTGTGCGATTTTTACTTTTTGTTTCTATCATGCGAATAGTAATTACATATTCGATTCTGTAGCAAAAAATACATTACTCCGAAATGGTTTTGTGCAGATACTGAATTTTTCTTAACTCCTACGTTTTTTTTCTTCAGATCTTCCTTCACGAATTAATTGCCAGATTTCTTCGAGTTCATGTTCTTGTTCTTCACGTCATTTTTTAGGATCGTTTGAAATTACACGTCGAGTATGTGATGCCGTTATTGCTGGCATTTTAAGGAGCGTCCGTACCATTTCTTCTACATGTTCAATTAAGGGGCAAACGAATACGTTTCGAGTTAATGTTTTTTTGCTGTTCACGACTTCCTTTGCGAATTAAGTGCCGGATTTATTGAAGCCGGGGTCAAAAATATGATCCCAAAAAACTTAATTTGAAATATCCAATTAAATGCCTTTTAAACTACTTTAGACACTTATTTTGAATTATATTTTTGCAAAAATAATAACATTTTTAAAGTACTTCTCAGTGGAAGTTGTTACGTCTTATATTATTTTTTAGTAACCGTTCGCTTATTTCAAATAAAGCGTTAAATTTCTCAGCACGTAGTATTTGAAGACTTTTGTAGTCGCTTTCTGCATGACGATAGAAAATTTACACGTTTTTTTAATAGTGATACTTTTTCAAACGATGACATCAGTAATCTCTATTCAGAATCGTTTTTTGTCCCATAGAAATCTTATATGAGACATTCTCAAAATACAGAAAAAACCCCGGTAGACTATTTCCCGAGTAACAACGATTTAATTTCAGGTTACAATGTGCATCCGTATCTCGTATCCGTCGGTGCGAAATTCCCAGTGATCTTTAAATTTTTGCGGGTTCATTATGCGTATTTTTTACCTTTCATACATTTCGTTCCGGCAACAAAAATCCACCGCAACATTGTATGCAAATGGAGTGTATTTTTTCGCTCCAGCAATATCCCCGTTGATTCGCAAATTTTTCCAGTCTTTCGCGATTTCGCGTGGGCGATTTGTATGCGATGCCGCTCGTCGCGATGTTCAGTTATAACCGTATCTCGACTGGTGCGTTCTTCTTTCTCCCGCACGTTCCACTGTTATAGTTTTCCGCGTGCATCTCGCCCACGGGTAGCATAATTATCGTGTTCGTAGGTGGTGGCTGTTTTGCCTGTTTGCCTCAACTCCTTGCCTCTTTCTTTCTCTCTCTCCTGCTCTTCCCGGCGCTCAGTAGAATCCAACGTAGGCTACTTCGCCGACGGTACTGTTAACCACGGCCTCGAAACACCGCACTCACGCTGAGGTCACCAGCTCTCACGGTCTGGTGAACAAGCTCCGGGAAAGCCTGCTGCTGTTGCTGTTGCTGCTGATGCACAGCCTGGCTTCGGCTCTCCCCTGTTAGCAGACGTCGCGACGACTTCACCGACGCACGCATTTCCACACGTTAATCCTGCGCTCTCTTCGGGTATTCATGAGTAAGCAAGCAGGCAAAACTCTCCATTAGAATTGCGGATAATCTAGGTACGAGCTGAAGAGTAATACCGTCTTCGCGAAGAGTCGTAGACTATTTTCGCGAAAGGCTTCGATGCTGTTGCTGCGGATGCTGATGCACAGCCTTACTTCGGCTCTCCCCTGTTGGCAGACGTCATGATAACTTCATCGATGCACGCATTTTCACATGTTAATCCTGCGCTCTCCTCAGTTATTCATGAGTAAGCAAGCAGGCAAATCTCTCCATTAGAATTGAGGAAAATCGAGGCTCGAGCTAAAGAGTAATACCTCCTCTTTGCGAAGAGTCGTAGAGTATTCTCGCGAAAGGCTTCGATGCTGATGCACAGCCTGACTTCAGCTCTCCCCTTTGGCAGACCTCACGATAACTTCACCTACGCACGCATTTCCACACGTTAATTCTGTGCTCTCCTCAGGTATTCATGGGTAAGCAGCCAGGCAAATCTCTCCATTAGAATTGCGGAAAATTCAGGCACGAGCTGAAAAGTAATCCTCCTCTTTACGAAGAGACGTAGACTATTTTCGCGAAAGGCTTCAATCCTGTTGCTGTTGCTGCTGATGCACAGCCTGACTTCGGCTCTCCCCGGTTGGCAGACGTCGCAACGACTTCAACGATGCACGCATTTTCACGCGTTGATCCTCCGCTCTCTTCAGGTATTCATGAGTAAGCAAGTAGGCAAAACTCTCCATTATATGAAGAATAATAGCTCGTCTTTGCGTGGACTGAAGAGCCGTAGACTATTTTCGCGAGAGGCTTCGACCTTGCCTCCCCGCAGCATCCTCCTGAGTCCTCGTAAGCGCGCGTTCGACCTTCGCTCGTTACATCACCACAGAGTGTGGCTAAGACGAGGCTCATAAAAAAACCGCATAGCTCCGAGGCACACGCAGACATATAGCGAGAACCGAGCCTGTTCCGGGCTCCCAGGCTCCGAGGCTCGAGGTAAGCACAGCAAGATTTGCATTCGATACACATAAGCATTCTCTGTAGAATCAGCCATTTTATTCAACCACCTCAGATCTGCCTCATAATCGAGATGGTCGAAACAAAAAGTGGCTGTATTGACAGAGAATGATCGGTATACGCCAGCGGCTACTGGCTCTTGTACTGGCCGTGCGAATATATGCCCGTGAGGTGTGCGAAGTCAGTATCGAATAACAGTGCGAAAGGGGAGAACTCAACAGGGTTCGCTTCCTTCTTCATCGTGAGATTTCCTGAAAGGTATCGGTGTCTCTGCTCGATACTCTATACGCCACGCGCCTGTGCTCCTCCTGCTTCGTCGCCTCCGACGAGTGTACCTATAAATCATAATATGAATTACGATGTATGCACAGACAGTTTTTGTAGTACATATTTGTGGATGGAATAAACGCTGGGCTGTTAGATGTTGCTGTGCGATATAGAACCTCGAGAACGCGTCCTGCTCGGAAGCAGGAAACGACTCCCTCGACAATTCGTACCGGGCTCCACGATTAACGAGCACCGGGTCGTTACTTTCGTGTCTCGCACGCACCGCAACCGAGTTCTGTTTTTTTTTCTCTCCTCCTTCGTTTCTTTCCTTCTTTCTCTCACTGCTCGCCTGCGGCTCTCTCGTTTCATACTCAAAGTGCGATTGCTCGACGCGCTCGTTGCAACAGCGATGCCATTTGTTTGCTTCGAAGGAGGCGTTTATTAGTCGCGTGAAATTAATGGTGATAAAACAAAATTTATAGTTCACGCTTTCGAGATAAATTTTATATGTAATAAAGTTAAAAAAATAAAAATTAACGTAACTAGCAGCGATGACATTCGTATCCTTCGGAGAAAGGGTTTATTAGTCGTACTAAATTAGCGGTAAAATTCATTTCTTTCAATGTTTTTTGGAAAGTTGCTTGGTGTTAATAATCATCAAAAATTGGCGTGTGATAATTACATTTGCGTATCCGGAAAGAAGTGTTTATTGGTCGTGTGAAAGTAGTGGTAAAAATGGATGTGTTCTTTTTTTAGGTTTTCAAAAGTTATTTGATGTTAAAAATTGTCCGAATTAAAATTAGCATGTGAAAAGATTTGGAAAACTGTGTCGTGGTAAAAAAAATGACCGGAAGTTTGGTTTGGGGACAGAAGGACATTTTTATAATGCTAGCATTATTTTTATAGCCATTAAACCGCTCAACAGCTATTGTGTTCCGGAAACCTATCTTTTATATTATAACTTCCTGGGGTTTTCAATCTGATGGCAAACAACGAATTACGGCGTGGTAATTAGTAGTGGAGTTTTTACACGCCAGAGATGTTTTCCGGAGTTCATGCGTAGTAGAGTTTTTTTAATAAACGTGCCGAGTGTAATGTACAGCTTGCACGGATTGGAAATGTTTACGTAATGAATTGAAGAAATTCCAGTGCTCATTTCTCCTGAATAGCGGATCTCTACAAACGTTATTTGTTGATGCAAAAGATCAATAAACACAAAGAATTTCGCGGAAATGTATGTTATTACGACTAGAAATCGCATAAATGTCGTGACGCTTGAAAAGAATGTCGATATTTTAACAACTAATGACTTTTGAAAGTTTGTACACTGATGTTAAAAAAATGTAGTATTTAATTCAGTCGAAAAAAATTTCATTACACTAGCTGCCGGAATTTAAGCAAATTTTAAGACGGAAAGTAATTGATTACGAATAAAAATCACATAAACGCTTTCGCTTGTGCTGAATAAAGTGGAAGTGTCTTACATGCTGGCCGCTCGGTACACCAAACGCGGGTTTATTAACGCAAAATGACTTTTGAAAGTATGTTTCAAGAATTTTTTAAATTTCACTGCTCCTCGTTTCGCCGTACAACGCCAACTAATTCTCCTTGTGCAGAACTGTTTACACTTTGAGATAATAGCTCTACAAATTAAATTTTTTCTTCCACGCTTGTACGTATTAATTTAGGCCAATTTTAACTGCAACTTGCACACGAATTACATAAATTACAGTAAAGACTGTAAATAATACGATGACCAAAGACTTTTCAAACGTACCAGCCAATTTCCGAGATGATTATCAAAGTTCAAGCTAGAGTTCTTCCAATACCTCACGTGCTACAATAGCCCATAGAAATAGTTCAATTCCCGAGTTTTTTTCCTGTTGCTAATAATAGCGCAACCTGCGTGTATGATATACAATCTTAGAGCCGAGCGCACGCTTTTACCGCATTGTCGGTGAGTATATGAAAGTTTACGACTTCGGTCTTAGCTCATTTAAGATCGAAACTTTCCCATATTATTCATATGCCAAAGTACAGAGAGAAGAAGTAAGCAAAGCCTGCGTAGGATCTCCACTGGTCGAGTGTTACAGGGCCGACTTTTCAAAATAGTGTGTCACGATTTCTGTATCCTTATTCCACTTGGCATATAAGGCATTCCGCATCAATTTGGCCACTAAAAAAAAAAAACAAGAATTCTCGAAGTATTCATTGAAATCAGGTAATACCACAAGGAATATCAAATTTGTTAAAAAACCTTTTTTAAACGGAAATTTCTAATTCTCTAAATTTGTCATACGAATAATTAACTCAGAGATAATAGCCATTTTTATCCTCTTTAAATGAACAATATTTGCAAATCTTAAAAAAAACGGCATCCTCCAAAAATTGGATTAAAAAATCTGAAAAAATTTACACAGAGTGCCTTATAGTGGTATTTTAATATGACCAATTATGAACCAGATCTGAGATGGTCGAAGAAAATGCGGTTGAATTGACAGAGAATGATTCATATGTAAGCAATGAAAAAGTCTTTTCCTGCGTGTTTTTTCCCGATAATAAAACTCGTGAGCAGCCGGGATCAAACCGTAAATGCCAGAGAGCTCGATCGTTGCAGCGATGCGGGTGCTCTTTTACGATTGCAAATAAAATCGCCCGGTAGGCGGAAAGTTGAATCCGCGAGGGCGTTGGCGCGTGAAGCTGCGGATGCGCTCCGATAAATTGTGGCCGATGGGATAGTTCATGATTGCAGAGGCTCGTCGATCGTCTCAGCATCTCGTGCAGGTGTCAGGTGCCTTCGCCTAAGCAGCAGCTCCTCTAGTGGCTCGGTCGCATCTTCCTCTTCTTCTATTTTGATTAATCATCGTAACGATAATAAACTTGCTCCGATTCTTCGACAAAAAGTTGGCACCTCATCTCCTAAGAAACGCGCGTGTGCCGTGGCCGTTCACAAAGCCGGAAGTACCCAGGACCAAGGTTCGTCGAACCTTTTTCTTCTGTTTTGTTTAGTTTTTGCTGGTGTATCGTTGGTTCCTGAACAAAATGCGTGTAGAAGAAGCCCTGCGGCGTGAAGTCACGCTACCGCAAGGAACCAGACAATCCGGGAAACGCGCCGTGAGAGCTGTACGTTGTATTACGGGACTGAGCCACTGCCATACAAATAACAGGAAGAAAGCGATTCTTAATAATTATCCAATTATTCAAGCGATGTTACAAGACTTATATGGACATTAGGCCATAATAACTCGTCGTTATTCACGCTGTGAAAGAGTGTTGGGACAAGGAGACTCAAAAGTCTCTTCCAAATCAACCCTAATGAATTGGAATGGTTAGAAGCTTGCTCATATAATTTTAGTTATGCATTCGATCAACGTACGTGCGCCGAAATGCACAAAAGCTTGGCACATTTAAATAAAATAACAATCGAAAAATTCATAATTCTACAAAATTTGAAAGTCGGCGTCGGTTTTTAAAAAACCGTGATACCGAATATCTCGGCCGAATATCGCGTACGTATTCAAAATTTCAGCCCGTTCTGTCGGATGTATCGAAAGCAGAATTTCTAAATTTGTGAAATGCAAATTGGTATAAAATCTAAACTCTCTCATCGGCCTCCACCAAATTTGATATCTAAATCTGCCGAATACTGGCCTTTGTTTCTTCAGAAAATTTGAGAAAACTCCTTCAAGTTGACTTGAATTGGAGCGAGAATTTCAATTTTTCCAGAACCTCTAATGTTCCGTGCGATATTACCGACTTATATGGCCATTAGTGCATAATAACTGGTCGTTATTCACGCTGTGAAGGAGCGCTGAGACAAGGAGTCCCAAGAGTTTCTTCCAAATCAATCTCCGGAGGGATTGGAATGTTTAGAGAGCCTCGAGTATCGCTTCGCTCCGATCCCTCGCATCTGGGCCCGGCTCTTCGGTTCTCAGCTTGCTCAATTCAGCGTGAAGGCCCATCCATCTTACCTTGACTTCGTGATAACGTTCCTCCAGGTAGTAAGCCAATCCCCTTGCCTCTTCGTATCTTGCGGCG
Source organism: Clistopyga incitator (assembly GCA_947507545.1). Lineage (NCBI taxonomy): Eukaryota > Metazoa > Arthropoda > Insecta > Hymenoptera > Ichneumonidae > Clistopyga > Clistopyga incitator. Next base: position 7,013,069 of record OX382177.1, read on the forward strand.
AGGGCCACGTACTTGTCGTAGTGTCTCTTGAACAGCACGAACCTGTGCAGGAAAGATAAAATGTATTAGTATGTGTGTAATGGGCAAAGATTCAATGAAACTTAAACGTTTTTTTAAATTTCTACTATTTGTTTAACGATGCTCTGGATGCTATAAGTTAGCATTGAATAAAATCGTTCAGGAAGTGCGCCTCTGTGTATCGCCTCGACTGTATGATCTCAACAGTATAAATTGTATTTTCCTTGAGGTTGACGTAACGCTTTTGCTCGAGTATATATACTCAACGTAATCGCGTGTGTACGGTGCAAATTATGCGGTATCAACCGCTCGAGAGACACGACGTTAATAGAATACGTCGTCGCGCCGCCGGTCGTGTGTCTAATCTACTCTCGACTTTTCTCAGTTATCTTTTCAATGACTCGCTGGAAATAGACGTGAGTTTGTAGTATTTGCCCCGGGGGCATCGGGATAATGATCCCTGGATTGACAATGCTATTAGAAATTCATAGTGGGCCTATCTGTGGGTCCTTAATCACGTGGGAATGAAACTTTGAAACGTATCCATGACTTTCGCCAGAATTATGGAGTCATGCTTGTTTAAATATTTTTGTTTGCTCGCTAACTATGATAATATGGTTTGTAAACTACGGGTTTTGATAAGAATAAACTCAGTCTCAAGACGTTGAAGGTATTGAGTGCATACTCTCATTTGATTTCTATAAAAAGTGATGCATGAAATTTTATGGGAATTTGATTCTTTCAGCAATCATTGAAAAATGAGCAGATTTCTTTTTGAGCTGCGCATAATTGTTACGATATGATTATTGATATTCAATCTTTTCTATCGGAGCAATAAATGAACCTTTAACCATTTGAACGGCCATAATTGAACCAAGCCATTTTCTCCGTGCATTTGTGGATCTTCGGGATTTTTGAACAATGACCTTAGGATTAACAATGTAATTGAAAATGAATACTGTAGCTCTGCCTGTCCCTAGTCACGTAGGAATGAGACTTTGAACCGTATCTATGACTTTTAAAGCAATACTTGTGTCATACTGTACAAATATTTTTGTTTGCATGCTAACTAAGGTAATCCAATATGTAAACTACGCGTACTGATAAAAGAGAAGTTTCTTTCATGGTATAGAAGAACAAAGGCACGCTTTCAAAAATTGTACACCGAACTGGCATTATTTACAATTCTATTAACTATGTCTTCTTTTTCACACAACAAAAACAATGCGACTGACGTACGAAAAATTTCTACAGAATATTAACAATTCACTGTCCATAAAAAAGTATCCAGATTCACCTGGATAAATCTTACATTGTAAGAATATTATATTACAGACATGAATTGCAAAAATAAATCATTCGTCGATTTTTATTCATAGAGAAGTTGACATGAGTTATTTAAATCACCATTACTTTAAGAAATAAAGATAAGTTCAATTTGAAATTATGATTTCGTAATAAATTAATTACGACCTTTCGAATATCTGATGAAACCTAAAAATTCAGATATCTAAAAAAAACCTTCTCATAAAAAAAAACTAGATAGCTATTAAATTAGTTTCAAAATTAATAGTTTTTGCGATAATTCAAGAGCCTGGAAATAATATTATAATAGCTGCACGTTATTATTTTGAATACGTTACAAAGGCAAGTGCACCACCAAATTTGTTTCTAAAAGATTAAGCAGAGATCTAATTCTAACTTTGGTTGATATGTGGTATCATTTTTTTATTGGAGTGAGAAACGACCCAAGCGTTTATCGACCGCATCGCAGGATTTATATATAACTGGAAATCAATATCGGAGCTTCCTGACGGTACAGGCTGCTCGTTTTCTGCACTTGGCAGAGTGATGCAAATTTTAGAGCCCGCAGTATAATGCCCACGTTGCCTAGGTCATGATTATGCCCCTCCTACGCTGTAATATAGATCCTTCTGCTCCTAACGGGCCATCTGTGCCCCAGATTTGCCTTTTGTGCTCCAGAAAACTGGTTTCCACGTAACTTTGCCAAATATTGATTTTAAAAAACCGACAAAGACTGGAAATTTTCAGCATGGAATCTTGGATTCGGACGAATTTTTAAGTTGCAATTCAAAATTGTGATTTCAATTGAAATTATTTTTAGGAGCAAAAGGATTTTCACGATTCTATGAATAATAAAATTATCGAAATGAAACTTGATCTGTGGCTTACAAAGTTTTGGTCGAGATTTGAAAATTAATTTATCATTCGAGGAATCATCGACTCTTTTGGATTTTATGATGACACTTCAAATTATCAGAGACATGTTATTCGTTGTTTAACTGTAGAGATAATTTTCAGCGACGATATCTCGAATACATTCTTCGGTGTCGAGTCCATTGTCAGTACATCATCTTTATCCTGATAAATATTTATTTTTCATTGAAATACAAGTCGTATTTTTGCGACAATGCAAATTTTTTCAATACAATCTAATTTTTCATTTCCGCATTAGTAAATACGATAAAAATTTTGTCAAAAAACAACCAAATTTGATGATGAGCTTGTGTAATAATATTTCTATATCGATATCAAAGTGATGAATTGTTTGCTCCTTTCATTCTTATCTTATCTCGGTTAGAATCTTCACGGTCAACCCTATCAGTCCATTTATAATTGAGCCCTTATAATAATTTGAATTCTATATATAAATAACAATATTGCCCCAGTAAAAGTGTATTAGCTGCTTGCTAATGAAATTCTATTTGTGTTTTACAAAGCAAATTCTATTCTAAGACTCTTACAAATAAAAAAAGGCTACAGTGTCGTACTTTGCAATTCGCTTCCTCATTTTCGACCTTTCACGAGTTACCGCGCTGACTAATCTTAGCATTGTCGTCGCTTAAATGAAAATCGAAAAAGAGGACGCGATGTGCAAGAGCTCAATTTTCACCATTGTTTAAAATAATGAGCTTCGTAAATTTCGAAAATAATTGTTGAATAGGTGAATAATTATTACCACATATCATTGCAAATGGTTCTAATCTTTACATAATTAGATTTTTTAATTTTTATTTTTCATTTATTTTTATAGTACCAATTATAAGAGGTATAAATACGGATAATAATGATTGTTAGCAGTTGAAAAATCTCATTTCTGTAATGTTATGTTTACTTCGGATAAAAGCAAGACAACTTTTCAGCATTCCTGGATATTAGTTATTTCAGGTCCGGTGAAAAACACCATTTGTTAATACTCCACGTTCATTTTGCAATGACTTTATCGCATTTATAAGGATATTTGGTACCAAATATAGTAAAAATCAACAGACTGTCTTTTGTTTTCCCGTTTTCCATCTTTCTCAGGGTTTATTTTATGAGGAAGCTTAAAAGGCGGAAAACGAGGAAAGAGTGATCATATTTATTAACATACTCTTCAAATTATTTTTCCTCATAATTTCATGTTAATTTTTCGAGAAACCTCATGTAAATTCACTGAACGATCTACTCGATATTCTTTCTATTCGAAAAGCTTTCAAAACTTCAAAAAATTTTCTTTGTTTTTTAAAAAAATTTAACAGTATTTTTGTGATTTTTTGTTTGTTTCAGAAACTCTGCCCACAATTATTGGAAATAGCACATAAGTCGCTTGCATTTAATTATTTATGTACCACGAAAATCCCTCAAATAAAAAAAATCGATATATTAATATCTTTCTTAAAAATTCCTAGAAAGATAAGTATAGCCCTTTCAATATTTTCTTTTATTCGTTTGAATGGCTACAATCAGAGCTAAGGTAGTGAAAAACATGAACTATCAAAAAATCGGTCACGACCATATAATAAATCCTTTTGCAAAATCGTGCGCTTACCGGTAGAGATCATTTTCGGTGACGATGTCGCGAATGGAATCTTCAGGATCAACCCTATCAGCGAGTGCACCTGGTAGTCCTGATGCCCTAGCGCTGATAGGGCAAGGGCTGCAGGGCGGGCTGCTGCAGTCCCTAAGTGCGCTGGCGGCAACGAGGTCGTCCTCGGAAGCGGTAGCTAACAAGGGGCTGGGTGACCTGGTTCCGGGTCCCAAAACGTCCTCGCTTCGGGAGTGTCGCATTTCCGAATTTCGGTAAACGTTATTGTTCCCGTTGGCATTATTTCCGGCGGCATTCGCGGTGTTCTTCTTGGTTCTGTAAACAACTTCGCCGTTGGAAACGGCGGCAATGCCATTGGGCGAGCTGGAACCGGGACTGGCGAAGCCGTTTCCCGCGATCCCGATCAATAGTTCCGTCATTTGATCGCGCCGTATCGTTAACCCGCCTCGACGTCGCTAACGAGTTAAGGGGCTTCCACCTTCGAGTGCCCCGCCGTCGTCGCTGTGTTTTTGTTTTCCTCGGTCCTCGTGTTTCCCGTCCCCTCCACTTTACAGGCGCTGACAAAAAAACCAACAAATCTTCGTACGGTCGTAGCACGAAACGCCGATTGAGATGAATTCGGTGTAATTTGTTGTCGGCCCGAGCAACATCCTGCTTAATTCCTGCTATCAACACCCGACCTTCCCCTCGACCGCCGCTTGTTTATGACTCCGGCGTAACAATCGCGAAAGCAGGCGCAAGAGGGGCGACAGCCTCGATTAGGAGAATGCCGAGTGAAAAATGTGTACGTGATCGCGTCTTATTATCAATTTATCGTAAAACGAAAGAAAAAAAAAAAAAAAAACACGCACTCGCAAGGCCGCGCGGAGCGAACGTTTGCGCAGATTAAATGGGCAGTTAAGCCACGCAGTCTCTTATTATTTCTGTTACGAAGCAATAGACAACACCACCGAAATAAACACCAAGGCAAAAGGTGATTAGGACACTCGTTGGATCGATAAAACTATTTTCTTTTCTTCGTACATCAAAACTTACTTGTCTACTTGTTCACTGCGGAGGCACATTATTAGATTCTCTCTCTCTCTCTCTCTCTTTCGTACAACACAGAACTCTCGACAGACACTTGGGTGTACACACTGGCTTCTTCCTCGTATTATTTTCAATTAGGCTGGATTATATACTGCGAACCTAGCCACTGGCAAGTATCAACTGGCAACTGGCGTTCCGATGCTCCTCGACGACACGACGTTCCCGACGACCTCTGCCTATTCCTATTCGTTAAATTCGTTGCTGCTGCTACTGCTTTCTACCCCTCCACCTGGTGTTTAACGACCGCTCGGAACGTTGCCCGTTGCTGGGTCCTGCGAATAACGAGCGAACGGGGCGGCAAGTATGCTCGCAGTTCTGTGCCAAGGATCACGTAACGTCCTGCTCTCTGCGAGCCTCGTGAAATCCTCGTATCCCACGATTTTTGTAAAAATTTAATGGAAAAACGTACAGGCACCAGATGCTCACTCCCGCGCAAAGGACACGCGAGGGTAAGACGATTGTTTTTCACAGGAATTCACGCGCTACGCGTCTCTTTATTTCTCTCGTATTGTCCCGTTTGTCATCGACCCGGCTCGACGCGCCACTACTAAACTTCTTCGTATCACCTCCGCATCGCTCGTGCGAACAGCCGTGACTGACTTTCCGGCCGCGCGCGACGCTCTGCGACTCTCTGACGTCGCCCGGTCTCGCGAGACATCCCCACCGAGTTTATACAAGCGGACTCGTTCGGCGAACCGAACTTTTTTCGCGTGTCACTGTTCCTGTAGGTAAAGTGGGAGGTGAATTTACTGCTGGCGCTCCTGGATGCAACTGTGCGGCCTTCTAGCGTTGTGGGGTATCCTAACGCAGGCCGATTTGACGTACCACTGTCGGTGATGGAAATGGTCATTCTCTCAGTCGGTATTGCATTTTTCGATAACTACGTTTCGGTCGGTAAAACAGTTTTCGGGATTTTGACATTTCGGGACTTTGGTACTTGACTCTGGCGCCGGATATCGAGGTTTGAGCGCTGCGACTTCCGGTACAACATTGGATCGCTGGTTTTACGCGTATTTTCGTGTTTCGTGGTGTTAATCCATAGTGAATTAGGTTAGGTGTGTCGTTAAAGAGCTCAGCGATGGCCAGTCGATTATTTCGTCGCTTAGGCGGCGATTTAATTGTCAATAATGGACAGCAGCTGCGATGTGGACACTGGATGCGAGGAAAACCACCGACCATCGCGAGAACCTTGGAACAACGTTTGGAAGGTTTGAAAATACCGTTTTACGTATCCTCTTGAGACCCTCTCGACGGCAGTGTTTGCTTTTCGCCCGGCGAGCAGAAACTAATTTAATAAACATTTATTCCACTCTATAAATCTCTTTTTTACTGCTACATACAGAGAATACATGACACTGCATCGATCGAGACTAATGAACCAAAATTTCGCTGTACTGTAATTGAAATATTACATTTTTTCAATCTCGCAGTTCCAAACTGCTTTGGTTGATAAAATTCCATTGGCCAAGCATTAGTTTTCCATATATTCTTCAAGCATTCAAACAAATATCAAGCTTAAGGTTTTCAGATACAAACTCGCACTAAAAAATACATACTTTGTTTAATGGATGTGTTATTCATTGCAGAATTAAATCGGAAGGATCCTGAGACTTCTTTTCGTGTTGATATTGGTTACAAACAGCCACAGGTTACAAGATCTAAGATGATGTCAAGCTGGATAGACCATGTGAAGAAACTTAGAGCAGATCCCGAAATGGAAAGGAAAGCGCGTCGGAAAGAATGTACGTGGAGCTAACTTTTTTTGCAAATGCATTGTCTCTTGTTTTCTTCATATTGCTGATCTTTTGTATCCCTTATCAGTAAGGATCGATTTAGAACAAGCGAAAGAAGAGTGGTGGACGTTATCTGGTCCTGCACAGATTCGAACGATAGCAGATCATTACGAAGTGTACCAACACCTGTTTGGAGATGCTTATTTCACTCCAATTGTCCCTCTTCACATAGACTATGATTTGGGAGAGGATTTGTTGGCACAGGTTCACAGAGGCAACCTTCTGAAGCCTGCGGAAACTTCCAAAGCACCCAACATTCAGTACAATGCAGCACCAGAGACTTTGTGGACCTTGCTGCTCACAACACCTGACGGCAATCTAGTTAACAGTGAAAACGAAATTTGCCACTGGTTCATGTAAGCTTCAAATCAAAATTAGCTAAAAATTCATGAAATTCTGTTTTCCTTAGCAATTTAATTCACTCACAGGCCAAATTATTATGGTTTATGCTGATTAGGGATTAATGCCATTTGGATGGAAAATCATTCTAAATATTTTCGTAAATACTTGTAACGAATTATTTGTTAGCATGTTTGAAATGCGACTTGCAAACGACAGTAAAGGTCTGAAATCGATATCTTGAATTTAAAATAAAATTGTGGAGTCAAATTGAAAGGGTTTAGGATTCAAAGGTTTTTGTATGTGCATTTCGGACCTATTCCGCAATACAAAAATGATGCAAAATATTTGTTTATTTAAATGGTGCCAATTCGTGAGACGTTTAAAATAACGTATTGGCCATAGGGTTTTCTTGGTTAGTTAATGAATTCCCATTGCTAATTTTACAGCGGTAATATCCCTGGAAATGAACTTGGTAAAGGCGATCTTCTCATGGATTACATGAGACCCATACCAGCTCGTGGAATCGGTTACTGCAGATACATATTCGTACTTTATAAGCAGGAGAGGAAAATAGATTTCTCGGAGTACAAGAAGAAGCAGCCGTGGTAATTAAAAACTGCGACCATACTGAATTATTAGATCTATAAACCATAATTAATGGTTTCTCTATTATCCAGTCTGGAATTGGTGGAAAGAAATTGGAGCACGCTCGATTTCTATCGCAAACATCAAGACAACATCACACCCGCTGGCTTAGCGTTTTTCCAAGCGGATTGGGACTCAACGTTGAGCGAATTCTACCGCAATACTTTAAGTAAGTTATCCACCAGTTGATCGCAAATTTCGAGCTGACATTTTCTTTCAATCGACGCTTTTGTTCTTCGTGTTTCAGACGTACAAGAGCCAGTATTCGAATACGATTTCCCTAAACCATATATCAAACCGCAAGAGTGGTTCCCAAGGCGCCAAGCTTTCAATATATACCTCGACAAATATCGCGATCCCAAGGACATTAATAAGGACTTCTTGTTGAAGAAACTGAAGAAAATTCATCCATTCAGACCTGATCCACCTCCTCTCAGGTTCCCCAACGCCCACAGACACCCTGAGAGCATGCCCTCGTGGCTCAGACTCGAAACGAAAAAGGAACGCCTCGGTTGGGGCAGAGTCAACGAGATTAATTAAAGTGATTGCAAAATCTTTTAACTGTAATGATAAATAAATGTTGTACAAAAGGATATCACACTCAGAGGTTTGAGTTTGTAGATTTCATACCAACATTGAACATTATGACAGGAGTTAAAAAGATATGAATAAATGTTTATAATTCGAAAATTGAATCGTGTATAGCAATCAATCATTTTTCGGACCGTATTGAAATCGTATTATCAGAAATTTTGCGGTGATTTGAAAGGATTTCATAAAAACCTTAACAAATCTGGTAGAGATACAAAGATGCCGACAAAATTACCTTTTTTGCTCGTTATTAATCATTTGGTACGCATCAGTCAGAACAGTGAGTTCGTGTGGCAACGGAAAGTACATCGGCATCATTTTCAACGAAAATTGGAAAGAAGAAAATTGCCAAGCAAAATATAATAATCAAGCAATTGCCAGTTTTCTCCTTTGCAGCATTTCATTTTGTTCCTTATACACTGTATTTTTTGTTACGCGATGAGGAAGTCACATATTGTAAATCTGTTCGAAACTTTTTTTATTGTCAAAATTTTCATGTAAAAAAAACCAGGAATTTATTATAACCTTGTAAAGTTGCACATACGAGATTTCTATTCTAACCTTTGATTCGCCTCGACCACTTGCCTGCTCCGCAATTTGACTTCTGCTCTCGTCATCACTGACGCATCTACAACTTCGTGCTCTACGAATAAACCTGCGAAAAAAAAAAACATGAAAATTTACAAAATTTGTTCTGAGGACATTATGTGAAGTAACTGCAAGAGATAGAAACAAATTGACCCGTGGGTTCTGGTTCGCCGTCTCCAAATTTCACTTTCGATTGGTAATCAGAGACATAAGTTTGGTATAAATCTCTGGCTTTTTCTTCACTATTCGCATCCAAGTCGATGTTGCTCATTGCAAAGAGAGTATTGACCTTGCCACTAACTTGGGCCAGTAGAGCCAGTGCTATTTAAAGATCAAATAGTTTAATAGGTATTTTTAAACGAGAGAAATCAATTAATTTTATACATAATGATTATACGTTTTTTACCGTCTGTATCATATTTTATAATCAATTGACTTTCGCCCGTGATCGATTTTGCTTCGTTCTCTTCTTTATCCGCGGGCAACTCCTTTAATTTTGCCGAAGCCGATCTTTTCGCTGAAGCTTCTTTACCTCCTTTTTTAGGTGCAGGTGTTGTTTCCTTAACGCAGACCAGCATTGCCAGCATATTCTGCAATGCTGCTTTAATGTTGATCACCAATTCTCCTCGAGATTTTCGCAGATTTTTGTATTCTTTTTCACGCTGCTTTTGCACCTCGATTTCTTCGAGCTTTGCTTTTTTCTCGGTCTTATACCTCGATTAACAAAAAAATTTCATCAATAGAAAAGTTGTGATTTACTAGAAGTAAAGTATGCTTACTGTCCGGTTGTGCTGACCGTTCCGTGCTCCAAAGTAGCTAGTATCAAAAGTGCATGATTTTTCTCGTTCAGCAGCGCATCCCTCTCTTTAAAATTGCTATTGAATTGCGCCAGTAGTCGAGTTTTTTGTTTCATCTGGTCCTCGAGTCTGCTCGATTGAAAACAATATGTAAGTAAATCTAAAATAAATTCATCACCGTAGATCACAATGTTTTCAATATAACAGATAGAAAATATTCTTGTTTCGGTAATGGACTTTTCAAGCAACATTATATTTAAATGTATCGTTTGAATTTTATTAAAAAATCTCAAAGATTTTTTTTTCTACTAAAGTAGTTCATTATATTTAGCTCTCAATAGACTTCATGTACTCAAATCTATTTAGTTCTAGTATCATTCAATATAAATGAATATTTGTAATGCGTGTAGCAAACAAAATTTGTACTCAGGTAGAACAATTTTCACAGTTTAATTCCACAATGTTATTGACACACATTTTTTTCTTAATAATAAAAAAAATTCTGAAAAAATTTGTACGTGTTTAGAAAAATTCAAAAATCATTTCCATTCGAAAAAAAGTTAGGTTGCGGGTGCTCGTTGAATACCGAAATTGATCGTTCTATCGTCTGGCATATGCTCGTTACCTGAAACATGTTTATCAAAGAACCACCTCAATATTCCAGTGACTCACAGAATTTTATTATATTCTATGAGTCACTCCTAAAGAATAATTAAATTATGCGGGTGGGTAAGGAGAAACCGTAAGCGTAAGTCGTTTACACCCCTATTCGAAAACTTAATCCGACTGTAGGCTAAAGAAGGGCCTCTTAGAAAGGGGCACGTAATGATCCGTCGCATGGTCACAGTGAATTACAGAATTACCTGCTGTACAATTCCTCGTAGGAACGCACCGCAAGCGAATCCTTTACACTATTGAAAGTATCCTCAAGCTCTTTGATTTGATTATCGAGGTTGTCGTCTTCGTTCTTTGAATCCTTTACAATCCTCGTTCCAAAATTTGTGTCGCTCTGTGATTGATAATGAAGTGAATTAACATTTCATTTAGAAATTGTCATAGATTTTGAGATCTTCACAGTTTCAATGATACGTTACTTCGAATATTGATGCAATTTTTTTCGTTGCACCATTTTTGAGAATTCAAGTATTTTCAATTGAAATTGAAATTATCATTTTTTAGACATGACCGTATTTTTTTCTGAGCCCATATTAGTAGTGTTGCTTTTGTAAAAACTAAATGTTTCGATTATGAGTATGTAGATATTTGAAAATTGTTTGACTTCTGTTAGAGAAATGTTTCTAAGCAAACGATTTTTTTTGTTCCGTGTCGAAAACAACCCAAAATTTGATTTTATCGTAATTGTATGAATTTCATTACTGTTTCTGTTATACCGCTTCCAATTATCGATAGCCACTCACATTATCGATGCCGATATAACAGACTGAGAAAATAAAGTGTATACCGACGAGTTAACAGTTTTAAGGTGAGCATGGGTTCCAAAATCGCGATCGGTATCATAAACTGTAATCGTATTTACCCAGAGCTGGTTAATATTTTGAGCAAGAGCAAATTATCTTCCACTGCAAAGAGGAAAGATAGAAAATATCACTGTATTTTCAAATATATATTAAAAAAAAGAAATAATGAAGTACTACATTTTAAACTGTGTAAAATTATTACTTTCAGCTCCAAAATCAGACAATATTCTGACCTCTCTTTGAAGTGTACAGAGATTCACAGAATTTTTGTTTTCAAGGTACCGACGGTGATAAATCCACATTATCTGTCTCTAGTTCCGGATAGATGTCATTGTATCCCAGACAAACCTCCACTCGGACGAGCGACTGCGCATATGCCCATAGGTCCTCGACCTGCGCTCGCACGATATTCAAAGTCCTTTCCCTCTCCTTCATGTTTATCCACACTTCGCGAGCCATAAATCGGTACCTCTGCCTAGTGTCGTCAAGATTCTCCGCGGCTAATTGTCCCATAATCGTAGCTTTCAGGATAACTTTGCTCTGGCACATTTGGTCCTCTTTCAGAGCGTCCAGAACGGCGTCAAAGTAGATAGCATCCTACCCCCACCGAATGCATAGTAAATAAATTCACTGTTTTGCTGTTTTGTTTTTGTTTCAAAGCAAAGCTTCGAGTGAAGAAATTCGGCGCTGAACCTTCTCCAAGATTTTGAGCATCGCTTTATACGTTGTGCGAATGCTTTTGGCTGCATCTCGCTTCGCCGTTGTCTGTTCGTAGCCAGTTATGAGTCTCTGCTCCGCGTAATTCAGCGGGCACTCCTGTTCTCCCTCGTATTTGTCGGACAGTATGGCGCACTCCAACTTCACCATGCAAATTTTATAATTTAATTCTGTTAGCGAGAACTGCGCGTGTGTTGCGCATGTACGCGAGTAGATGGAATAGCAAAGCTTCGACGAACTCTCTCTGGCCGAATGATAGTGCTATGTACTCTCTGGCACATGAAGCTATGTGCCATTGGCATTTACTATGTGCAGCTAGGACGCTGAAGAAAAATTCAGATAGCGGCGGAGCGGGTTACACAAATTTTAGTGGCACAACGAATTTTTTCTTTCCTTTTTTGTTTCACAAACCTGCAGGTCGAAAAATTCTTTCATCTTCTTCTTTTTCTGGTAATAGAGCTTGTCCAACTGCTTTCTCTTGAGGGAACTGTCTTGAAAAACTGCGTCGAGAATCGTCTGTAAAAATTTTATCAAATTTAGTGCTGGTTGTAATACTAGCGAATTTTCACAAAAAGTAATTTATTTAAAGTCACGGTGGCTCTTCTTCCAGCAGAGAAACTATGAAGGTTGGGAGCAGCAGAAACGTAAGTTTATAAACTAATTAATAAACTTCGTGTACTATTTCATGCATAAACAGCTTTCAAAGATGTTTTGCTGAAAGTCGTTTCCAAAGCTACTTTTTCGAAAATGCTTCAAGCGTTTTATAAATTTGCCGGAAGGGACATGACGCGTTTTGTTTGTTTTTTTGCTCCATATTACAATTTTTTTTCAGAAGAGCTTTTTGAGGACACTCGTTCCATCTCACGGATTTGTTAAAAGGGTCGTTACGCTTTCGAAGCACTCGTTTTGTTTGGAAAGTGTCATTACCAACGTTTTCATATTCGAAAAATCAAATTTGCTTGCGAAACAATTACACTATTTTTTCTTTTTAATATTTATAGTGCCGAAAAAATGCATCCAATTTATTCGATTTTAATTAATAACAGGGCAAAATAAAAAATGCTTCAATCGAATTAATATTCAAATATTGTGAAGCGAGTCAAAATAAAGAAAAAAATGTTGCAGCGTTTCACTTTGCTTTTAGTTTGAGCATTGCACAGAACATTCGCGGCAAATATTTATTTATAGGAAAAATAACGTTTGAATTATACGCATTTGTGGAAAATATCATTTTTTGGGTACTCGAGGGGTGAGATTTTCGAAGGCCAGTTGAAAGTCCTTGTGATCCTGGAGAACTGTATGCATTCGTCTTTTATCGCCATGCATGACATCGTTGACAAGCCCACGATATTCCTTGACATCGTTTGTGAGGGTTTTTAGTTCCTTTGAAACCTTCTTTTTGAGTTTCGCAGCTTCAATGGTTCTAACTTTCTTATCACGTTCTGGCAAAAAAAATTAGAAGCTACTGAATGAAAAGAAATTAAGGTATCGGGTAAATAGATTAGCCAATTACATTTTCTTTGAATAATAATGAAATCATTGACTATAAATATCTTTCAGTTAAATAAAAAAGCAAACTTAAGATTATGCATTAATTGTTTATAAAATCTTGACTTTGTCATTCGAAGACTCTCATCAAGAAGAAATATTGAACATCGACTGGTTTTTGGGAACCCAAGCTTTTGCAGAATTCTTAAAGTACTTTGAGAATAATTTTAATTCACTCAATACGATATAATATACATTTGACGCACGAATGGTGTGCGTAAAATCCTGTTTTCACACCTTGTGAAGCAAAAGTGTCGCACAAGTGTCGTAAAATACTATTATTTACATATTGTCAATCTCTTAAGCGTTTTAACCGTAATACCAACCGTGTAATTTGAGTATCCCTCGGTACTGATTGAGCTTGTCCTTAATCGTCCAGTTGTCATCTTTCATTCCATGAATCTTCACGTATTTTGATGACAACATCCCTGCTTTAAAATTCCGATAGAATGCAAGGGAGAAATAATGTCAAACACACGAAAAACTATCGTGCGTTTGGTTGGAATTCCATTGATTTCAGTTCATTCGTACTAAACATTTCGGAGGGAAATCTTTTACCAACAAAAATTATTCTTCTCCTGTCACGGTTTATCAGACGAGTAAGTATACTGCGGTTGCGGGTAGTTGAAAAATAGTACGCGCTCGAGGCAAAGGGGAGGTTGATGGATAGGCCCTCGCGGTAAACTTTGTGTCAAGTCGAAGATCGAACGTTACCAGAGCTCTCTCTGTTTTACTTCCTAGTCCATCCGTCACTTGTTTGCTCATACTATATTATCACGCGCTGGGAACTTGGCTCGTTTGCTCTTTGCGCTTCCTTCTAATAGACAGCCAAAGTTTGCTTTCACGGTACAAGCAAGCATTTATTATTTTTTTTTCTAAATAAAAATACGCAACAGCGCACTTGCAGTCTGAAGTTTTAGTCATTGTTGCATTTTCTTTTTTTACTTCGGTCGTAAAACGAGGTTAAACTAAAAGTTTCACTCGGGCTGAGTTTTTTATAACTCATCTGCGCTGCTTCACATAGAAATCGTAACTTTATAAATATGGACATAAATAGATAGGTACTTCATACATAAATATTTCTATTATACGAACACGAAGATTCAAAATGCAGGGAGATTCGCGTGATACATTTGTTTCCTTACAAAAGCATGAAAGTCTTGAGAAAAAAAGAACAAAATGAAACCCCCAAAAACACTTGAATGCAGCGAGTTTGATTCATCGAACGATCAATAACGGTCTAAGTTTGAAGCATCCAGACAACTAAAAATAGGGTACCTTGACCGATTTCATTTCAATACAGTCTAAAAGAAGGTTTCAGTCTTAATCCAGTCTTAACGGCTCTTAGGTACGGCTATAAATGTAAATATAAATTAGAATATAAATATACTCAGTTTGAGAATTCATATGACCTCACAACGAGTTTTCTCAGGAAGGTACAGAGGTAGGGCAAGGTTCTGTCGTCCTATCCCGATTGTCGAATTACTCCAAGTAACCCGGGTCTTACGCGTTGTAAGACGGGCGCCATCTCAGAGCCTCGTTTGCGTCAGGGTAATGCCTGTCTCGTTACCATAAATCAACGCGACGCTAGGCGTCTTCGATGTCGAGTGCTCGGAAAGCTTAATGAGTTGATACGATAAAGCTTCGGGATGAGGGAGGAGAGCAACCAAGGTGGATGAGTGGATCTAAGAGAAGACAAGGTAAGGCCAGGGTGCAGAGATGCACTGAAGAAAGGGAGAAAGAGAGAGAGAGAGAGGCTCAAGAGAATTTTGGGTTACAGAGGCACGTGCGGGCTCTTTGTGCGGTGCAGCCTCGAGCTTCCCTACTACCGAGCCGGAAGTCTTTGAGAGATTGGAGCGGATGCGGGGCGGACGCTATATATGAGAGAGGCATCATCGCCAGGACGAAAAGCGGCTGCGGGCTCGGCGAGCCGCGTCCTGCGGAGCCGTTATTAAAATCACTGTCGAATACTCGTCAGCGACGGAGGATATTAATTAAGAGAAGCCCTCCGTTATCACGAACAAAGAGTTTGGTGCCAGGCCGAGTACCTCCAAGGAGATGCCGAGGCTGGCGGCTTTGTTTAACCAGCTACTGGCTATACAGTTTCCGCTGGCCCGTTACTACTTCACTATACACGAGGTACAAAAGCACTGTGACGTACGAACGGTGATGTAAAGTAGGTCATATTGTTACAATAAAAGCGAACGAAATTTTTTATATTAAATACGAGAGCTGAACGGTTTTATGAACACTTTCAGAACGTCGACAGTGATGACTACGTGCGAAAATCCCGGGAAACTGAAACTTGAAGAAGAGAAGCGTAAATAATTCGATAAAAAATTTTACGGGATACAAAAACTGGAAAAATCAATAACTCGACGATTGAAAGGCTACAGTATTATAATGGTTATGGATTTTACAACAAAGTGTATGAAATTAACAAACGTGATCAATTTTGATGTACTCATATTGAGTTTAATATACACCTAAATATAACCTCAGTATTAAAATACAGTTGAAGAATGTTTTTAGATTTTTAATGGAATATATTTGTATATTATTTGTAAATCACTGTGTAATAATTTTAATATATCATTTATTGCAAAATTACAATACGTATTGCAAACACGGATGTTTATTAATTCAAGCAAGTTTTTCATACTCGATGCCATGATATACAGATCTATGATTGTACACGAGTGTTTGCACACCGAGAGAAATACTCATATACGTAAATTTACATAAGCGAAACGGTAAACACCCAAACTCTATGCACTATACCGACTGTGCAACGTATGATCTGGAAAGGCATTGATGGAAAATCTATGAGTGAGTTTCATATAGGATTCTGGAAGTATACAAACATTTACATAGTTGTACCACTAAATGAAAATTCGTTCAACATATAGTTGCTCCAGCAGACAATAATGTTTTCGTTATTTTAACGCAATTCCTTTTTTTTTCAATCTGTATTGTTATTGATGTTCATCGCGAAATCTGTGTACAGCAGCAGAAAGGAAATACGTTTATGAGGAGAAATCACGATCCTTAATACTCCGATAAAACACTGACAAAACGGACGAAAGTGAATATGTAACTAAAAACTGTGCTGGATTTTTCGTCAGTTGGCTACAATCAAAGCGAACTTTGAACTTCCTTTAAGTTGGAAAACAGGCGTTGATGAAATCTGGAATAAATCTTGATTTATATCCCTTTGGGCTGTCGTTGAACATGATATAATGCGAAGCTGAAACGCATCAGGTAGCAACGACAATCAGAGAATTGTCAACCATAACGCTATCAAGAGGGATGAAGGAGAATTTGTTCCAACAACTTGAAAGATCAACGACTCAACAAAACTTGTCACTGTACTCGCCTTGAAACTTCTTTAGTATCCTTGTCAGTTGGTCAAATAGACACCAAACAAACTCTACTAACTTGCTTTCTCATCCTTCATGATCATCTGAGGTGAAGATCTCTAGTACCCATACAGCTTCGAAATGGGTCACAATGTTGAAATCAAAGCGAAAAAACTCTTTGAGTTGAAAAACAGGAGCTGATCAAATCTGCCATAAATCTTGATTTGTGTCCCTGTCAGACGGTCGAGGAAGATGATATTGTGCCAAGCTGGAACATATCAGGAAGAAACGACAACCAGGGAACTACATAACGCTATCAAGACGGGTGAAGGAGAATTTGTTCCAAGAACTTAAAAGATCAACGACTCATCAAAACTTGTCACCGTACGCGCCTTGGAACTTGTTCAGTATCCTTGTCAGTTGGTCAAATAGACGTCAAACAAACTCTATTAACTTGCTTGTTATCCTATATGATCATCTGAGGTGGAGAAGATTTCCAGTATCCATGTAGCTTCAAAGTGGGCCACGAGGTTATAATCAAAGTGTACGAATCCTTTGAGTTGGAAAACAGGAGCTGATTAAATCTGCTATGAATCTTGATTTATGTCACTGTCGAGGAAGATGATATTGTGCTAAGCTGGAACACATCATGAAGCAACGACAACCAGAGAACTACATAACACCATGAAGACGGATGAAGGAGAATCTTTTTTCAAGAACGTGAACGATCAAAGACTGAACGAAACTTGTCACCATACTCACTTTGGAACTTCTTCAGTATCCTCGTCAGTTGGTCAAATAGGCGCAAAACGAACTCTACGAACTTGTTTGCTCATCCTACATGATGACCTGAGATGGAGAAGACCCCTAGTACCCGTACAGCTTCAAAGTGGGTCACAATGTTACAATCAAAGCGAGCGAACCCTTTGAGTTGGAAAACAGGAGCTGATCAAGATTTATGTCACTGTGAGCATGTCGAGGAACGGCGTGCGGGATGATAACATCGGCCCAGTGCTGAATGCCATGAGCTGGTCCATTGCTGGCGACCAATGCTGGCCAGCAATGGCGAATACTGCTGCCCTAGTAACGGCAGAAAATTGTCAATTTCATGTGCATTTACAAAAAGAAGAAATGCTTTCGGTAAATCAAAGAAATTCAAATTGAAGAATAAAAAAATTCTTCCTTATTTTCCACGTTTCTCAGAGCTACGAGGAGTCATGTTGAATTAATTTCGCTTTCGCGTAGAAGAAACCTTGAGAAAGGTGGAAAATAAGACAGCAATATGTAAGACCTAATTTTCCAAGCGCGTTTAAAAGAATAAGTGAAGAATGCACTGTTTGATAAAATTCTGAAACGTTGGTAATTATTTGAAAAAAATTGGTACCAAATATCCTTCCACGTTGTTAGTTACATGGCGGGAGTTTCGATCCATTTCGCCAGATGTGCCAAAAACAGAAGTATTTCAAATTTGTTAATTGAAATTGCAATGAAATCCAAAGCTCTTTAGTAATTTCAAATGTATTTTCAATGAATTAACAAATTTCATATATAGCTCTGTTAAATATTAGATTACTCCTGTACAATTGAAACTTGAATTGCTCGTTATCACAAATTAGGGTGATGTTATATTTTCGACAAAGTAAAGATTAATTAAATTCGAAACTCATTGCAGTTTCCTCTCATAAAACAATCATTTAGCTTCACACCAAAAAATGTGCGCCGATGCGCGCAGAGGTTTGTTGAAAAATTCAATAAAATCGGAAAAAATTATTAAATTTTAATGTGAATTCCCACAATGAAAGCCGACATATAAAAAAACTATGCGCAAAATTTCAGCCTGATTAATCCGTTGTTGAGAAATATACACATTAAAAAAAAACTAGACGAAAACTGACTGCAAGAGAAAGCCAATAGTTTTGCAGCTTAGCTTTTCCTCGGCAACCCTTTATCTGACCCTCCTCTTTCCAACCCCAACACGACAATCGAGCGAAAAGAGGAGCCCAAGAAATAACAGGCTGTCTAAACACATCG
Organism: Clistopyga incitator; assembly: GCA_947507545.1. Lineage (NCBI taxonomy): Eukaryota > Metazoa > Arthropoda > Insecta > Hymenoptera > Ichneumonidae > Clistopyga > Clistopyga incitator. Next base: position 7,031,894 of record OX382177.1, read on the forward strand.
TTTCACAGATATTTTTCCAATACCTAATACTATATTTTCCTCGGCGTCTCAAGCTTTTCCTCTCACATCTCCCTAATGGCTTAGCTAACATTCTTCACCCTCGGAGCCGGGTCACCCTCGACGAATTAATCGATGCGGTATGTGCCAGTACACAGGGAGTGAGCCAACAAGAGATACATAAATTCCTCGGGGTCCTGGAATTTTCGCTCCCCGCTCCAAGACACACGTCGCTCTCGTTGAGAAAGCGCAGCGATTCGAAGGAGTCACGTGAAATTCTTTAACCGAGTCTTTCGTCTATCTAGGGGTGCTTCGTCGAGGAAAAGGGACGCCTGATAGTACAGAGCGGCGCGGGGTTGGTGGAGGGTAGAATTCAGTGTTTTAGACGAGAGCTTTCAGATTTAACGAAGCGTAGATAGGATGAAAGGTGGCGCGGAACGACTGTGGGGTGGTTGCCTGGAATACGAGAGGAATAAGGAGAGAATGACTCGAGAATTGAGAGGAGAGAAGCCCGAAGCCCCTCACCAACGCCATATAGAAACCTCCAAGCAAGAGTCGTAATGTTAAAACACGTCAGCATCACCTAGAAAGCTACCCCAAAGGTAGAGGACGTTCGACCTCTCCCATCGTGCGAATACACTCGCCTCCCTTCACAGCTAAAGCTAGGAGCACATAGTGTCGGCTACCTTTGCCTTTTGGTCTATATATATATATATATATATATATATACATGTATATACACGCACTAGAGAGACGTGGGATTTTCCTGATTCGGCGAGGCGCACCCACCATACCATGCTTCGTACCTTTTCCGCACTTCTTCGCATTTGCTCCCCCAACAGTCGGGTCTTCAGCAGTGGCGTCACTGTAGGGGCTGCTGCTTCTACATGCTTTTTGCACCCGATGCTTCGAGTAAATCAAATTTTTCAACGCTCCCAGACATCCCCGACTTAAATCCCGATGCTTTGACGTTGTCCTCATCGATCTCCGGTATGCAGATTCTCCGGGAGTGCGAAGGAGGTTCGCCGATCCAATGCGTCGCCTGGTTTTGTCCCGCAGTTGCGGAATCGTTGGGAGTGTCTTCCCTTTACATATACCGACATCAACGGGCTCTTCAAAGTTCTTTTCATTTGTCTTTCCTTGTTGTCTGTCGCGCGGACTGCACACATTTTTAGATTAAGATGCACTCGGTCTGTCAGTCTCAAGTTGGTCCTGCAACAGACATCGTCGACCAATCAGGAGGCTTCAAACTAACTGGCTTCGATATCTCGATATAATCGATTTTCGATGGGCCATGCTTTTTTATCTAAAAAACTCGGCTAATATGGATTTTTTGATGGTGTTACACAATATAGTGTTAATATGTTGTTCAGGGTGGAAAAAAAATGCACAACTTACTTTATTATATTTATGCCCGTTTTAATTTCACCTATCAATACTGATTTGGATTTTATTTTGATACTACAACCTACAGTTAGCCTACATTTTGGAGGATTGTCGCCTTGCATTGGGCCTTTGATTCTATGCTACAAAAAAGGTTGAAAATTAATTCAAATGGGATATTAACACAAAATATTCAGATACTGAACGCTATTTTGTGGATAAAAAAATTACAGCCAATGATAGAGTCACACAATTGCCATATCTTTGTTTGCATGCATTCTAGTGCACAACCGCGAAAAATGCAGTCATTGAAAACGCGCGCGCTACGTGACTGAAACCATCGACGACCAATCAGAACGTTTGAAATCTGGCTCCACCGTTCGATATTTCGACATTCGACGTGGCATGTCTTTTTTAAGAGAAAAATAGAGGATATACATAGTGGGTAGTCATGAATAGCTGGATTACATTCTGACAGACCAACTCTTACATTATTACTATGGTCAGCGCCAATTACCAATGTAATAAAAGTTTCCGTGGCCAACTTTTAATGGTTAAGAGACTGCAAATTGCAATAGAAAAGTCGGATTCGTCTCTCGACACAATTTATTCATTCTCATTATCGTTCGCAGAGGACTAGACGAAAGGTTTTTCCGCGGCTGGTGTACGGCTTGCGCTGGACATGGACCAAGTCCAACGAGGAACTGCAACGTGCGCGTGAGAACGTGATTTAAAAAACTAAAGGATAACGAGATTTTATTCATTCGCGCGAGAAGGACGCACATGCGGAGAAAAATTCTGGAGACGGGAGAAGGTTCTCTCGGCTCTGCGGACCACGATGTCATGGAAGATTAAAAATTCCGCGAACACTCTCTGTGGATGTAATAAAAACCGAAGAAACACACTTTTTGCTATAAAAACTCGTGAAGCATGCCTGGAAAAGTCCGGAAACTGTTGTTGGATAAGGGTTGAAATGTAGATTCGACGAACAGGGGGGCTTTTTTAAAATCTCTGCTACATGTGCAGCTTTGTTTTGTGATTCGTCCAGGGGATCAATGACAACTTTTCGTTCTATAAAATCGGGAAAAAATAAAAATATATGTAACAGAAATGTTCCTTTGTAAAATGCTATTACCAGAAAATTCGCTAATCTATTATCAATATTGCTAAAATGTTGCAGCAATAAAAATTTTGTAGGTATGATATTCTGACAAAATTACCGAATTACATTGCAAAAATGCACTTGTAAAACATGTCAAGAACTTCAAACACTAACATTTTCGTGTAAATTTCAGTCCAATTCCGTGAAGGCGTTTATGAGCTATTTTTAAGAGAGCAATACATATTTTATATTCGGGAACGTATATCGATTATACACATAAAGCAAACAAAAATTTACCGGGCTCTTTTAATTAAAAAAAGTATTGATTGCAAAAGGGATGAAAATTTCCAATCACTTATATCACTGATGTGCAATTAAGCAGTATTGAGCCCAAGTAAAGTGTAGTCTGGGTTAAATAAATATACGCTTCTCTGACCAACAAAAAAAGCAATAAAAACGGTGAGCTCGGGGTAGTGAAATTTTTCTCTGGGTTAGCAATAAGCCGAATAATTAATCAGAGCGGTCTCGTTAAATTATCGGGGAACGAGACCGCGGAATTGAATTTATTGGCAGCGTCTCTCGCAGACTCGCCACGTTAATTAATTGAAAGATGCCCCCAAAATGATCGATTCTCGTCGTGTAATACCCGACGTTCACTCCCCACAGCATCAGCAAGCACCGGCAGCAACAGCAGTGGTGGTTATGGTCTGGCAGGAGCTGCGATAGGCGCAGTAGCCCAAAGCACAAAGAGCCAGAGCCGTTAATTCTCTAAAAATATAGAGGGTCGTGAAAGCTGGTGGAGAAGTGACCGAGTGGGTTTGTAGTTGCTTACCACATCGTGCGACGAGCGTTTAAAGTTTAAACCACAACGTTGGCTCTTCAGCTTGACACGGATTTTCTCGAGTAAAACTCTTGTGGGACGAGATGAACAAGAGATGAAATTTCGACGCGTTAAATGGGTCAGTACAATTAAATGTTAAATCGGCTGAAGAGATTCGGATGAAGGAAACCTTTGAGAAGCGAGTGAGAAGGATGAGGTGCATGCATGCAATTAAACACAAGCGACTATAGCTCTATTTACTCTACTTTTGCCGTGCACTTGACGTGAAATTTCTCTCTCTCTTTCTTTCTCTCATCTCCTTTTCTTCAGGCAAGAGGACGAGTGGCTCTTCAGTCGCAATTAAAATTGCACTGAGAGCACTGACTCGAGCCAACGGGAACCGGCACGATTTTTTTTTGAGCGGCATTTCTCACGCGTCACGACTTTCTCAAGGCTTCTCACGGACTTTTCCGTCGATCATTTATCGGATGGGAATTGAGCGCTTCGTCTCGCTATACTTCCCTTCACTTCCCTTGCGTGAGAGGAAAAGGCGAGACGCGAGATATCGAAAGACTGCGGGAGAACTTTTCTTCGCGGTGGAGAAGTTTCGGAGATGCGAGGAAGGAGGGCTCGGAGGGACCAGGGGGGCAGGAAAAGAGTGCTTGCAAGAAAAGGCTCTCTCCAGCGCACCGACCTCGCGACCGTATTATTTATTAAGCACACTAGGTCGTATATTGCTGCAACTATAGGCCGCCAAGTTTCTCCATTCTCGAGCCTGTACCCCTTGAACTATACGGTGAGGACCCCCCCCCCCCTCCCCCGCGGTACTAAGGGGGAAAAAGCAGAAAAGAAGAGGTATGATCATATATTTTTTATTCCTCGACTTTTGAGACGAAAGTTGCAGATGCGCTGAAGTGCCTAATGTCAGAATGAAGCTCTTTCTCAAAAATTCACTGGTACTAATGCGAAAAAAACTACATTCGCAAATTTTTCGCAATTTTGCCATGGGATTGATGAAAGAAAATTATATTATTTATTAAGCATGCTAAATTTTATATTACTCAGATTCTGGGCCCTAAACTTCTCCATTGTTGGCTGTCTATACCCCTTGAAAAACGAGATGAGGACCCCCCTCGAAACGAAGGAGGGAGAAATAGGAAAAAAGAGGCAAAATCATATATTTTCTATTCCTCGACTTTTGAGACGAAAATTGCAGATGCGCTGAAGTGCCTAATGTCAGAATGAAGCTTTTCCTAAAAAATGTATTGACATGAATGCGAAAAAAGAAAAAACAATGTTCGCCAATTATTCGCGATTGAGCGAAAAATTTTAAGTTTTTTTTTTTTTTTTAGTTCACCTCAACCGTTGTATTTTCATCTGCTGCAGATGATTTTGCTAAAGGAAATAGACTGTACCTCTTCAATTTCACCATAAGAGTCCAGTCCCCAACAGGGCTATGAGACTGGAGAGAAAAATAGTGGAAAAAAGTGAGGCCATCAATTTTTATTCTTCGATTCAGAGCGCCCGTCGTTCATCGCGGTTCCTGCCACGCGCAGGTAACGTGTCACTGTTGTTATTCATTCGTGCAATAAATATCGCGTAATGGGTATTCTCGACAGGTCGACGTGCCATAGGAGAGCAGTTAGAAGAGATACAGAATATATGAAAATATTATATATGTATATATATATACATATAACAAGCACGGAGGGATGAAACGAAAAAATAATAATAATAACAAATAGAATAATAATAAAAGCTAGGTGGGTTGATTTTGGTGAATGCAAAGTTTAATCGGACAGATATACGGGCTCAGAGAGTGGGCAGAGGATTTTCCACACATCCATGAAAGCTTGATGGTCGGGGTAGGAAACCTCGTCCACGAGGTTGCAGAGTGATCCGAGCGTGAATCCGAGCGTGAAACCGACAGGCCATTAAGCGGGTGGAATAGCTGAGGGGAGGCTCAATTGTGAGTGCGAGTACTAGTCTCGCTGCGCAAGCTATACGATTCCTAATACACCTGATTCATACCCCACTAAGGGTAATGCTGTAGTCATTGACCACATACTCTTAGCATTTTATGGATTGTTGTTTTTCAAGAGTTCTCGTTATGTTTTTTTTTTGTTCTTAGATCTTTGACATGTTCATTAGCTTGTAGTTTAATTTTTTTGTTTCGAATAGTCAAATAATGCTGTGGCCGTTGATCATGTACTCTTAGCATTTTATGTATTGTTGTTGTAAAACAGTTCTCTTTATATTTTTTGTTCTTAGATGTTTATTGTTAATTGGCTTGTATAGATTGGTTTTTATGCTTGAAATAGGAAAACGAATGGTAATGTTGGTTTTTCTGAGATCTAAAAAGTTAGAAATGGAATATATTCCAAATAGTAAATTCATCCACTTTTTTTGAGAAAATACGAATGCACATTTTTATTGAGGAAACACGTCACTTTTTTCAACTTCTTAATCAAAAGTCAATATTGTAATTTTTTTACGAAAACTCAAAAGTGTCAAGTACGGCCTCGAAAAGGAAAAAAAAATTTTTTTCGGTCTTTCCACTATTCCTACAATTTTTTTTTTTCAACATTACACTTGCCCTTTTTGTAACTAGCGCAACATTTTCTATTGGACGCGCAAAAAGTATAGAAACTGAAAATTCGCATTCTTGGATTCAAACTTTTTTTTTTATCCTACTAATGTTCACTTCAATAAAAATAGCTTTTAAAATAAGAATAAGCATTTGATTTTGTTTTAATAATACAATCTCACCTATAATAACCAGTATTACATCTTATTCTCAGATTGAATGACGAGATTTGATTTACGGAGTCAACGAAGGGGCAAGAATTAATTTTTCAACAAGTCGTTAGACTGCACCATAAACGAGCTCCATTCCGTTCACGTGATGGAGCTTCCCTGTAGCACTTTTACTCCCCCAAACTCTTACTCTCGTTGATATTGCGACCGCGGCAGAGCAGTAAGCCGTGGCTTAATTAACTTCCTCGCGAATTTATCTCTCCCCTGCGTCTTAATTCTCCCGTCTGTTACGACTTCGACGTCGCGACTGTATAAGAGTTCAGCGGATGCGCATCCCATGACGATTTTCCCGCGATCGGGGTCCGCTCCTGCTGCTGCTTCTCCTCAAGAACCATTCGCACTCGATTAAATTAAGCTAGCCTCGAAAATGACTGGCGCCCTCCATTGAACCTGGCACACGTACGAAAGTCGCCTACGTGCAAACGAGCTTTCCACCGGTTTCTAAATCTAATCAAACGCCACCTCCTCTCATGTCGATTCTACGTGTGCGTAGCTAAATTGCTGGATAACTATTGGAACGTTTTAATGATTTTCCGAGTTTCTGATGTTGTCGTTGAGAAGGCCTCTTAATTAGTATCAAGTTTGCTTTTAATGCAAAACGTTGTTTAAAATTGTTATTCTAAACTTAAAAAACCATCTTTACTTCCCACTGATCCAATAGAATTTTTGTCTATGCTGAGAAAATGCATGAAAAAATCTTCGCTTAACTTCGATCAAACATTTCGTAATTCAATTAAAGGAGTTATTGTTTGATTCATTTAAACTTTAAAATGCAGTTAAATATAAGTAGTGTTTTTTCATCCATAAATTGCATGCGTAAAATGGAAAATCATTTATGTTTTGAATACAAGAATGCAAGTGTAAAACCAAATTTCAATTTCGTTGAATATTGAATGAATTAAATTAAGATTAATTAATTCAATTAAACAAAATAGTTCTGGAATGGAGTAAAATTGTTATCGAAATTTCTCAATATTTTCTGTTGTATTCGTAAAGTATACGCTGCAAAAAATATTTGGATATTCATTTTAATACAATGAATTGAATTATATTTAAAAAACGATTCATATGGCGTATTTAGTGTACCGTGTATTAATGAACAAGTTTTCTGTAGGGGATTCAGCAGAATTATACATAAATCTTACGTTATACTCTTGCACTAAATTTTCTATACCCGTTTCCGTAAATGAGCTTCCTACACTGTGTGGTAATTCCACCTACATTTTTTTAGGAGTGTAATTAAACCATAGATTTGTTTACACTTGATGTAACTGTCTGAGGGTTAAGGCAGGAAGTAGACGAACAATAAACAGAAGCTTTTGTGTAAGCCTGCGGATAGATACAGGAATAGAGAACTATAAAGTTTCGTGTTGGAGAATACAAGACCCACTGCCGGAGGTAGGTCGACATTCTCCTGCCGTGTACAACAGGCACAGCCAGTGTGTAGAGTGGTAGTATACAGAATTGGTGTACGACGGGGTTAAGGAACGCAGCAAACACTGGCCGGTAAGTCAAGGAACCGCAGGATGTCCCAGGCGGCAAAGTTGGTCGGACCCCGAAAGCCAACGCCGAATACTCCGCGTCTGGTGTGGCTTGCTACTTGCTCGGCGATATTCTCCGAGAGCTAGACGGAGTAACGGCCGCGTATAGATTCCCAAGGAGATGGAAGAAAAGGGAGCGCAACTATTATACGAGCCGTGGAGCTCTTTGACTGTGTTTGTGCGAGACGAACTCTCGATAACATTATGCAGCTCGATACCTGTGGTTGAATTTATCGGCCGGGTGTTCCTAACGAGGCACTCGCAACAAAAAATCAACATAAAGTCAACTGAGACCAGTTATCTGACAATTTCGATTGGACGTTAGTCTTCTAAGTCTAACTTTAGTGTAATTTAAGGATCAAAGGGTTGAAGCATATTCTACCAACTTTGGGATTCACAGTTAAATATTTTTCATGCACATATGTGTTTTATGTTCTCAGATTTTCTAAAATTCAAGGATGTATATTTTTACGATAGTATTACTGGTGGAATTTTGATTAGAAATAAAATTGTTATTGATGGTCTTTTTTTTTCAATAGAAAGGCAAAATTTTGGGAGAAAATATCTTGCCTACTCTTGGAATTTTCTTGCACAATTTTTTTTCCTTTCGGATCTGATTTTTTTGTCTATTACGTTTGAGTTTTTTTAAACAAATAAATTCGAAATATGCAGATTGCAGTTGCACTGTATGGAAAAAACGAGGCACTTTATTAATTAGTCGGATATGTCGTAGAGAACATTCTTCTTGTGATTTCAGAGATTGTAAAGGAAAAAAAGTAATTGGCCAACCAAGCTAGATTATCCAGCTAAATTAAATTAGCTTTAAATGATCTGACGTAAATTGACTCCAACTAAATTCAGATAGCTCCATATTCACATTTTTTGTCAATCTAGTAGGTAAGAAGTCTCCTTCACCAAAAAACATAGTCGCAGTAGCTTAAAACGTAGAGAAATTGAAGAAGCAACACACATCAATCTTCAAGCATTTCTGAAACTCGGATTCCACAAGGGAAAAAGAAGGCTTCGTCTTTCTTTCCTCTTGGATGGCTTCGAGAAAGATGAAAAATAAAAAGACATAGAGAAAAACTTGCAAATCCGAAAATTACACATTGCTTCAATATTTCCACGTTTTACATAGCTCTACGACGAAGTTTGTTGATCAAATTTGGCTTCTTCGTAGAGAAAGTTTTCAGACAGGTGGGGAATGAAAAAAATACACGTTTTAACTTTGCAGCGTTTTTTAAAAGATGATAAGTAAGAAAATTCAAACGCCTTTGTCGTTGTTCATCGAATTTTGTACGAAATATCATCGCACGTTATCACGTACGTGTATAAAGTTTCAGCCTGTAATCAAATACGTCAGAAGCAGAAGCTGTTGAAACTTGAAAAATTCAAATTGCTATTAAATTTGAATTTCTTTATCGATCTTCACGAGAACTTTGTATCTAGCATTAGTTAATATTAGTTCACCCCGGTAGAAAATTGCAGCCGAATTTTTATATTGTTCGGAAAATTCAAAATTTTGCTATAAAATCCGAACCCTTTAATACATTCTGCTCAAAATGAATACCGATCGACCTTTTGTACTTTTTTATTTATGATGAAAATGTTCTTTCTTAAGCATAAAAATCTAATAAAATCTCAAAACGTGTTTTATTTTTTGTGTAATTTTTTGTACGTGAAGAGACGTAAATATTTGACCTGCATGTCAATTTCAGCTCGATCGATAAGATATTAAGGTTTCAATTTTGCAAGACTGCCACACATACAAACATTCATCCAGGTATTCTGTTTTAAACCGAGCCTTTCGATCAAATCATCAATCAAATAAAAAAAAAATCACGAGAGCGAAGGAGGAAGCAAAACGTGTCAGAAATGAATATCTATACAGCAAAACTAAATTTCTAAATCCACAAGAAAAATCCAGGTAATTTAGCACATTGTCAATAACCCTTTAACACTGTGAGAAAAATTCTACAAATTTGCAAAAGAACAATAATTTTTTTGTGATAAACACTAATTGCCAAAGCCAATAAAATCCAATGAACATTCATTAAACTCAATTAAATAACTTGTCAGCCAACTGAATTGGTCTGCAAAAATTCAGTTACCTCGTTGTAACAATTTTTCCCAGTGCAGTAGATAAGTCTTCTTCGCCTAGAAAAAAAAGTCAAGTAAAGAATGTAGAGGAATTCAAGGACACACATCAGTCGCGACAGTCGTCGAGCGTTCCCGAATCTCGAATTCCTCAAGAGAAAAAGGAGAATTGGTGGCCTCTTCCTCTCGGATGCTTTGGAGAAATATGAAGAATAAGGAGAAGCAGAAAAATAAAGAAACGGAAATGGAACGAGGGGGTGAAAGCATAGGCGGTCCGCGATATTTCCGGATAAGGGAGTCGCGAAGGACCGGCACGAGAGAACGGGCGCGAGTGCCCGTGAATTTTATTTCTCGATGAAAATCCGTCCGCTTTTCCTCTAGGCGAGATATCGATAACGGGAGCTCTGGCTGCTACTGCTGCTGCTACTGCTGCTACTGGTTCGCCTCGACGAAGGCGACCACTGGTGGCTCTGAGTGCAAGCGAGATGAATACTTTCACTCTCACCGAGAGCAAGAGAGAAAGTGCGATACGAGCTTCGGTGCAACCTCACCGAGAACCTCTACCATTTGTCACGGTGGCCCGACGAAACTTCGATCCATCTTCCCTTTATGTCGGTGTCGGCAGTTGCCGAGTCCTTACTCCTTCGAGGTGTTAAGAAACTCGCTATCGTAAGCGTTTCGCGTGCCCCTCCTCCCCTTAACTACGGCGGAGTCGCGACTTGCTTTATCGAATACTCGATACTCGCTGTTTTAACGCACTGCGGATCGATCATGGCTAATTGCAATTTGTTCCCGGATTTGGAGTAAGCAGAATACAGTTCATTAGAATGGAAGGAATTGAGATAAAGTGTACTTGAGTATAGAATTAGTTAAAAGAAATTTTGAAACGGAGTCGAAGTGGAACAGTCCGTCTAGTTAACGGAGTTCAATTAGTTGTGAGATTTAATCAAGTGATTAGGGAGTTTAGATAGTTTTTTTTGGGTGCCCGGACCAATGTCCCGGAAATTCCCCGCCCAGATTCCATCACGAGTATCTCTTAGGTTCTGATTAATCTAAGTTCTCCTAGAAGTCCGCTCTCAGGAACTCGTTATTCTGAGGTCCTTTGGAGAACTCCTTCAGGGCATAATTTATTTGGGGTTTGCGTTAGAAGCACTGACCTGGTCCTGATTGTTCCTAATCGAATTACGGACACCTAGTAGGTCTGGATTATTTCAAGTGAATTTTTTTAGGCCCTTTCTGTTTTACGAAGAGCCTTTTGGCAAACGATTATTATAAGGAGCCTCCATTCTGGTCTTGGTTTGTGTAGGTCTTTCCAAAAGCCCTAGTTTGGGCCCTGTTTATTTTGAGACCTCCTAGAAGCCCTCTTTCAGCAACTGATTATTATAAGCACTTTACGAGGTCTTCATTCGGGTTTTCGCTTACCTAGGACTTCATAAAAGACGAAGGCGAATTTTTAAGGGGACTTAATTACTTGAGCAGACTGAAAATTATGGTATTTTTCGGATTAAAAAAATTATGAATAATATATCGGTATTATGAATTATATGATTTATGAATATCTGGTAATTTATTCGACTTGATTCATTGATTAAGGTGTCGACATCCTGTGCCTCTTGATGGGTTCGGTAGAGCTGCACGATTTCCATAAATCGAGGATAAGGATGAAGCACAGGATACTATACCTTAATTAATTAAACATGAATAAATTATTTCCAGAGTTTGAAATATTTTCGTCGTTCTATTTACATCACGAAAAAATTCAAAAAATCGAATAATGTTAGGTCTCCGAAAGTATTTGCTCACTTACAAATTTGGTAATATAACTGTCACAACATTTATCGCACCAATCAATTAAGAGTTATTATTTAAAAAGTTACATGCATGATCATGACTTTTGAGGTCTACCTCGACAGGATTTCAAACATTTTCAGAACATTTTTCGGTGAAACTTATTTCCTTTTTTAATATTCGAAACGTGAGGCTTACCGCATTCAAATGGTGAGCGCTACTCTTCCAACCCTCGCGTCGATTTATGTAAGTGAAATATATGCAAGAAAAAAAGTTTAATATGGAAAATGTGAGCGCGGGGAACATATTTTACATATGTTTTCCACATAAGCTAGACATTTTTTTGGATATATTTCTTATATATTTTTGCGTGTGCCTCGCAGACATAAATTTTTATACGTCCGAAAAAAATCGGTTCCAAGAAATCGCGTTTAAAGTTTTGCTATAAATTGTCAGTGTTAAAAATCCTCTTGAGGATAATTTCATAAAATGGCATTTCGGAATGGACTGAATACAATGAAGAAGTGCATTTTATAGCTCATCATTCTCAAGAACAGTAGTTAAACGGTTCATCAATATTTGCGTAAATCCATTTAATTGAAGTTAAATAATATTTACCTTAATATCGTTTGAGCTCCATATCTTGGAGCTCTTCTGATTCTCCCAACTCCAGACTCACCCGAGAACATTTAATTAGCTCTTAATGTTCGGAAGGTATTTCTTTATAGCCCATGAAACTGGGTTTTCACCCAGTTTCATGAGCTATAAATGCTCCCTTAGATTCTGCACTAGGGAACGTCATAGAAGTTATTTTAATACATTAATAGTTTAATAGCAACTAGTGCGAAAGTAAATGCAGAGTAGAAAATTCAATGAACTCAGTATTTGAATAGTTTGAATTCTGTAAATGCAATTTCTGTACGTTATGGAATCTTGACCTATTCATACACTCCGAAAACAGAAATTCAAGTACTACCTCCAGGAAAATACAGTGTCAACTCAACTCCACACCCTTGCAATTTACATTCGCACACTTTGAACTATTTAAGTACTAAATGCATTGACTTTCCTGCTCCATATTCACTTCCCTACTAATCCACTAATGAGCTGTTCTCTCAACTCAAAGTGAATGGAGATTCGAATCTTCCCTGACCCGATGCCCCTGTGAAATTTCTCCTCGTCCCGCGACTTGCCACAATGTCCCAGTGACAGCCTTGAGCTTGGCGCCCATAAAAGATTTGCCTCTGAAATCATTTAAAGATTTGAAATACACGCTTTTCAATATATTTTTTTATGAGACTATCGAAATGCGGCCGGGATTCTACACAAAATTAAAACATAGGGCTCTTGAGTCCAAATATTTGTTATATTGAAAAATGTTGATAAGCTATGAAGTTATTACTATTTAACTTCAATTTCAGATAAAGTGCTGTTTATAATAATATTTTCTATAAGCTCACAGGTTTTTTCGAAAAATTAATGATACAGTGAAATCTAATGAAAATGTTTCAATTTGTATGTAATAATAAAGACTGTATCCACTCAAACGTTTTTTCAAAACCACTTCTCTCAATATTTGTAATACTGTAACATGGAAAACCCGATAAAAAAAATTAAAAACAAAGCTTCCACTACGAGTAAGCAAAAAATAGGAAAACAATGTTTTATAAAGCAACCGGTTAACCAAGGAACCAGAAATTCAAGTTCGGGTTTCGCTGGAATGCAGTGTCAACTCAACTCCACACCCTTACAATTTCCATTCACACTATTTGAACTATTTAAGCACTAAGTTCATTGAATTTTCTGCCCTGTATTCACTTCCCTACTAGTCCACTGGTGAACTATACTGTTCCCTCAATGCAAAGTGAGTGGAGAGAGCCAAATCTTCGTTGACCTGGTGCGCTCGTGAAATTTCTTAGCCCGACTCGCCTCTCTCCTCGCCCCAGTGTCCGAGCGACCGCGTTAATTGCGAAACTTTCCGCGAGCCTTCGACGCTTCACCGCTTCTCCGGCTCTTCTCGTCCGCTATGCGAAGGGAGGGAAAGACCGCGAGAATTCCACGCCAACGAGCTAGAAAAAAAGATCCCTCGAAGAATTTGCCTCACGAATCCCTTTGCCTCACTCTTTCTCTTTTTTTCTACCCACCACCAATGCTGTCTACAATTAATATAATTAAAAAAATTTAAGTCGGGAACAAGATGACAGAAAATTAAATTAATACTCGGGAAACGAGCGTTTGAGAAATTCTGAATTGTTTGGTTTGGTCGCTCTATGCATTCTTTTCGAAATTCGGAATAAGCACAAAAACGATTAAAAATGTTAAATGATCAAATTTTTGAGAAATCATAACTTTCTAAAAAGCAGAAAAAAAAATCAATGGGTAAGACGCTATTTTGCATTTTTTTCACTGCGATTCTAAAAAAAGTAACTTTTTCATTACAGAATTTATCAATCCGATTTTCGGTCGAAAATTCACCTCGACTTTGTTTCTTCTCAAATATCGAATTACAATCTTTTCAAGTTGAACATTTTATCACAAAAAATGCTAATTTCCTAACCGAAATGCATTGCACCCATTCCTGAAAGCAATATAATTGTACCTGACACACAAAACTGTGTGTCAGTCCACAGTCCACGTAAGAACATAGAGAAATCGCTGAAAGTCGCGGACTTATTTCCACATCCATGCAGACCAGAGATTTCCTCGTAAAAACAATAAGTAATATATTCATTGTCTTTTTATCCGAGGCTCCAAAATGCAGAACGATATTTAAAGCTCCCGAAAGCATAACGAAAATAAATAATTTATGACTGCCTCTGATGGACTTATACATCTTGGTCTCGTTAAAAACTTTCATAACGCTTTTTTTTTTTTCTTCGTCATCTATCGAATCATTGTCACAGCCTATCGCGAGCTTTTTATGAATGCCAACTTTTTACATTATGGTTCATCGGAGGGGAAAGTTGAATCTCCGCCTCTTGACTCTCGTTTCCTTGACGTTTGAGATTTCAACTGCTTTAATGATTACATATTTTATACGTTTCAGAAGGAGAAAACTGGATGATTAATGTTTCGAGGAGGTACGTCGATTACGAGGAGAGAAGAAAACGGCGCGTTGCTGTTACCATTGCTGCTACCGCCTCTCTCACCACCGACTACGAATATATAAACGTCGACTTTTATCCCCGGAGCTCTTTCAACTCGAAAGCCTCTCTCGCTCTCTCGTCTCGCCTTTGGTCCCCTTCTCGAGTCAACCACCCGAGCCATTACTTATTCCTGACTCGTTTCATTCGGCCGCCACACCGAGAATAAGACTCGAGAGATAGACGATAACAACAATATCGCGATACCCAAGAGATATCGTAGCGCGGAGGACTAAACTCCTCGCGGATGAGAAAAAGATTCTTCGTTTTGAGAGGAAAGAACATAGAAAATCCACCGCGGACTTTCGCATACAAGGAGAAGGACTAGCCGCGACAAACGGTTGTAAATCATTCTGGACGCTCGGTTACCAGGATAAAAGTTACAGGGCGGTCTATGAAATTCGCATGGAGGGGCAGTGACCAACAGAGTGTACAATATAGCCGGTAAAAAATCGAGGGCGAGAGAGGGAATAATAAAAAAAAAAAAAAAAACGTGATATTCGTCATCGGGAAATCTCGGCGGAAGATCGGCTACTGTATTTCAATAGCGCGTGGGGTTTATTGTCCCTCAACAACGACAGATAAGCCGCAGTCCTGGGGGAGGATATCGCTGGCAGGATATTCGTTGATGCTGCGCGGAGCGGTCAAATGAGTGGCGGATTTTCATAAAAATTCTCACGGTTATTCTCTGGGGTTTTTTTAATTATACACAGCGAAACTTTGCTCGGGACACTTGGTCCTTTGGGCCCTCCGAGAGCACTCGAAAGTGTGAAAGCAAATTTTTATCGTTGGGAGATACATTTTGAAATATGATATGTGGAGAAATGTGGTTTAAAATGCAGACTTTTTGAAAATTGTTAAATCTATCTTTCAATAACAGTTTTTTAATATTAGGGACTGTGGAACTATCTTGAGTGCAAGCCATTTAAACCTTTACGACTGTTTTTCATACTTTGCAAATACTTTTGCAAACTCTTTCATTTCAACTCTTTCGTTATACGACAATTACGTTATACGACAATTTGAATTGAATTTATAAAAAATTATTTTTTACTAGTATTTTTTGGAAATCCGCGACTATGCTAGATGCAATTAATTTATCTAAATGTTTAATGTTACGTATAAGAGGTCTATTTATAATTTCGGCGTCTGCGCTGCGATTCAGAGCTAAATGGAGAAAAGTTAACGCAGCGTCTCAGAAGTCATGAGATATATTGACGTGCACAATAAAGTTTAATGAAACTATAAATTATACTTCGTTTTCAGATTAAGAATTGAAATTCAGGTTGGGAGTATATTCGGATCGCAGATATCATCGAAGACGGGTTGACTATAAAGGAAACACAAATGGTGACTCGAAGTACGCGTATTGATGCAAGAGATAATAAAGGTTTTACTGTCGAATTAATGAACTGAAAGACGCGATATAATTCAAGGGTATTTCGCGTTGAAGTTAATTGTTCGAGAGATAACAGTAGACTAGTGAGTTCTCTGAATATTAAGACTGCCTAAATTGGGAGGTGAACTCGAGCGGGTATTAGTCGACAAAAATTTGACAGTGATGTCACTGTACAATTGTTTCTTAACAAAACTTGAGAAAGAGAAGATTGATCACAGCAGATATGAATTAAAGTAGAAGTATGTAACCAAAGCAAACTGCGAGGTAAAATTTACATTTCTACATTTAGGAATTTGGTATTATTATGTCTCCAAAATTAATTAATCAGAGGAATAAAAAATATGATAATAGATAATGAGAATAGAGAAAAACAAATAGGGTTATTAATTATTACTACGGTTAATGGATATATTAATTTTTCATTAATTCTAACCCTCATTTACCCGGCTGTCCTCATCCTCAATTTTCATACTCCACTTCACTTCCCCTGGCAAACGCTCAGTCAGTGGAAATAACGAAAAAAACGTGTAGCCGAAGGGTAGACATCTGATACCTTCGGGACCAGTCGCGGTTCTCTCCGCCGAGAGATCGAGGAAATGTCTGTTGTCACTCTAACTCGAACTAAAAAAGGTCTAGACGTAAAATTGATTTTTATTTTTTTTAACAAATTAGAAATATTAAAGCTTAAGGGCCTCGGTCGAGGGCCAATTAGCAAAGTGCAAAGTATAAAGTACACTGTAGACAATTATGATCATAATTAGCAATATTCGAGCCAAAATAATTATATACACTTTGTCAATAAATCACGATTACTGCTACAGAAAATATTATTTGCGTTCGTTACTGATAACTCGTACTTTGTACTCGTAAATGTATAATGTCCAAAATTAATTAATCAGGGCAATAAAGAACAAAAAAATAGATAATTCGAATAGAGAAAAACAAATTAATTATTACTATGGTTAACGAATATATTAACTTTTCATTAATTCTAACCCTCATTTGCTCGGCTGTCCTCATCCTCAATTTTCGCACTCCACTTACATCCCCTGGCATACGCTCAGTTAAGCGGAAATAACGAAAAAAGCGTGTAGCCGAAGGGTAGAGATTTGGTACCTTCGGGACCAGTCGCGGTTCTCTCCGCCGAGAGGCCGAGGAAATCGTATGCAAAGGCCGGGGGCCTTCGCGAAGAGGGTTGGAATCCGCGAGAAACTTATCGACCTAATAAAGATCCCTCGGGGAATCCTACACTCCGGGATATCCGTTGGGCCTGGTTCTCCAGGCTATAACGGAACTCGTTTCTGGCGCTACTACCACAAGCTAGCAGTGTATCCCTCAGGTAACTACTACGATGGCTCTGCTTCACTTCCGTCGGTATCGATTCACCGGGACAAAGAGAAAACGTTATCTGCCTCGTTGTATCGCACCAAAGCTGTATAACCCGCTCCCGCGTAACTTACCGGAGCTTCCGTAGCTCGCCTTTCGACGATGGAAGATCTCGCGAACCATCCAGAGGCCACCTTTCCTTTCCGCTCAGGGACCTCGCCACCAACGACACGATTACTTGCTCGATGGTCTGCTATACGATGTCCACTTGCCCGGAATAAACTTCTGAACGCTGATTTCCTGTTACAAAAAAATTGGATTTTTATGAATTGAACAACAAGTATGAGTTATAAAACTGGTTTAACAATTAGGGTAGTAATAATTATGCACCCTTGAAGGGCCTATCGCCTTATAATTAACACCCCTCCCCCTTCCTTCATCGTACCGAAACTAGGTGCCCTAAATCTTTCTCCCTGATTATATCAAATCACCCGATGAGGCCCCTCAGGCCCAAATTATTCCAAGTTTCGTTAAAGACTCCCCAAGGGTTCTCACATAGTCTCCCCATCAGCTCCCCCAGGATCAAATTATTTCAAGTCTCCTGGTAAGCTTCCCAAAAGCCTGATTTTTCAGTCTCCCTATAAATTCCCCAAGGACCCGGATTTTCATTCTCCCTATGAGCTCCCCAGCTTCTTGCTAGGCCAGCAAATCTTTTGCTAACATGGTGACAACATTGTGTTATTAGCTCGCCCAACTAAATAAATGGTTCGATTAACAAATCTTCTCGCTGAGCTAGTAAATCTTTCTGGTGGGCTAAGAATTTGTTTTTTTCTAAGCTAGACAATAACTATATCATGCTATATCACTATGTCGGCAAAAAAATTGCTCGCCCAGTAAAAAAAATTTCTCCGTGCCATCATTCTAACTCCCTCATATTTCCTAATAGTCAATATTCAAGGGATTTCAGGATGTAAATTCGATCTTACTATTCGCACCATCAAATTTTCCTATAATTTCAATCTTAAGAAATCTTCGTTGTATTTTACTCCGTACGAGTCAAATTTATTTCTGGTGACAGTATTGGAATAACGTGAGCAGAATTGTTCACACAATTGCTACATCCTCTCACCATCATTGGCGTCTTTTTTAATTGAAGACACAAATGAACAATAAAGTTACTATCCAAGCATAGTAACAAAGCACCACCTAATCTAATGGTCCAATTCATTCGAAATTCGAGCACAGCATAGAAACCGTTGTCTGCCTCGTAGTACCGCACCAGAGCTGCATAATCCGATCTCACGTAACCCGCCGTCGCTTCCGTATTGCTTCTTCGATGATGAAAGTCCTCGGGAACCATCCAGAGACGAGCTTTCCCTTCCGCGAATGGTCGTCGCCAACAGCGACACGCTTCCTGCCTCGATAGTCCGTTTTACGTCGTCCACTTGCCTGGAATAAAGCCCTGAACACTGAAAGCTCGCTACCTATCCAAGACACCGGTCCCGTGGGAGACGTACCTCGGTAATCCTTGTCAGAAGCACGACGGAGAAAGCTTTACCGTAGCGAGGTCACAAGCTGCTGCAGGATATCGAATGACGACGTTCCAACGGTGTAGTGCGAAGCGTTTATGATTATTAATGTCGTCCAGGCGTCACCTTTAAACCCTCTTCAACCCATTTACCATCTCGTTCGACCGACTGAGCTCCACTGTGCTTCTCCTGGTGAAAACTCTTACGACACCACTGTATACCCATTGTAAAACTCTATCATGCATGCACCGCTACCTTAAACGCTCTCCAGCATCCTTCTCCTTTAATGCACCTATATCGCTCGGGCTTTTAAATATTTACGTCTTTATCTGTGTACGTATATGCACTACCAGAGCTCCTTCATGTACGTTTAGGTGAAGCGTTGCTTCATAGATTTCATTATACGCGGTTTATGCTACTCTTAAGGTATTACGACCTGACGTGCCATTGCCACCTCCACCACTCGAATCTACAGTCTCGCGGGTTCTTTTACGAGAACGTCGAGACGCACCGCATTACAATGCTCGAGCTTATACTTCAGGAATTCGAAGTTTTATTCGCGAAGATGTTCTTCGTGACTTTTTCGGGGACGTACGAGAAATTCTACATTTTGTCTGAGTAAGAAAAGTTTTTCGAAATTTCGCAGATGTTACGAATTATGTGCTAGATTTTAGTACCATCTTGGATTACAGACTGGATGTAAAAAAATGAAAATTAAAAAATAAATTAGAAACGACCGAAAGTGATTTTGTAAAAGACAAAACAGTTCAGCGTGTGAACGAGATTTTGTTGTCGTTCTTAGAATGCATGTTTTTTCATTTCCATTTGGGGACAGATATATTGTTTATTTTCATATTCATAAATTTTTACCACTTGGAAAAATTGATTTAAAAATTTTTGAAGCATTAAACTAATTTAGAATTCCAGTTGAGATGTCAATTGACGGAATATGGATAAGTTGAAAAAACTATATATATCTCTTCGCCGTTCTTTGGATTTCGATTATCTTTGCCTCTGATGGGAGTGAGAAAGTACCGATTTTACTTTCATATCCAATGAGCCGTAACGTAAAAAGTTCTCTTTCATAAAAAGCTCGAGATACGCTGTGACAAAGGCTGCAACAGCCAGGTGCGAAATGAGCGTAGTAAAAGTTTAAAACGAGCCACAGATATAAAACTCTATTAGGGTTTACTGGTGGATTTGCAGAGCCAGCTGATTTTTCCTTAAGAATATCACGACCTATATTAATTATGGAAGACTTTTTAATTTCCCATTATCATTGTAATATGGAATATTCCGATGAGCAGAATAAGTAATTTAATTCCTCCTGACCTCATCGCACTGCTCATTAAAAATATATATTCATAAAATCGACATGCCACGGTTCGTAATAATGATTTATCAATCAATTTACATTGGACCTAGTGGGACCAACAATTGGTTAATTCGACCTTCTGTCGATTGTCCATATGCATTTCCTTGTGTGATTTGCTAACGTTAAAACTTAAAAAATTTAAAACACAATTAAGAGATGTTGGAAGCTAGTACAGCGATGACAAAATAATACGTAATATAAAATTACAAAACTGACACTAATTGGCCGTCGAAAATCTGAATATCAAAAAGTGAAGTCAGTTTGCAAACGTTCTGACTAGTCGTCTGTAGTTTCGACGTCAAGCCAACTTCAGATTGTTATCATTGCTGCAGAGTAACGTATCGCGCGAGTTTTGTATGGTTCTATTTTCCGCAGCTAAAAAAGTAAAAAAAAAAGACATGGCACACCCAAAGTCGATTATATCGAAACACTGAAACAGAAATAGAGTTACGTAGAATCACGAATGCAATAAATATGCAAATATCATGTTTATAATTGACAAGGAAAATAAAATAAATAAAAAAAAGCGCAAACGAAGCGAATGCGCTGTTCGGATTTAAAAAATATTTCACCTAAATCTTATTTACTACAGATGTGAATGTTCCGGCTTAAAAAAGTGCGGCACTTTTTAACATTTGTAACTTTTATCTACAGGGGCTTGGTGTAAATTTTAACACCACAGTTTTACCAGTGAAGATACGAATTGCAGATCCCGACGAGTTTGGTGGAGAGCTACTTCACCCTATGCCAAAACCATACTATCGAACACATTTGTTATCAGAGTTTAGTTTCCATCTGCTTTCCCTAATCTTCTTAACACCCGTTCGAGCGGCTCAACTTTCGACTAGCTGAGCACCGAATGCATGTATGCGGCGGAGACCACGCGAGGTACACACAGACCGCACGCTCTACCGGGTATAACGCAAAGCTCACTCTCTGCCGAAAATCCTGCCCCAAACCCACAGCTACTTCGCTTCCAGTTTAGTCGGTAGGTAGCCGCGACTGTGTGATTGGGATTCGCACGCGTATGCTTCGAGAATGAGCGGCGTCGCGTCGCCAAAGTTATTTCTGCTTCCTAGAGAGACTGAGTGAGATAATTAGGACCAAATGGCGCGCGGACGACTCTCTCACCCCATTTCATAGCGAGCGGAATAAGCCCAGACGTCCCATGAGTGTTGCTCGTCTCTCTCTCTCTCCCGGTTCGCCAACGGCGTCGCGACGCTGCGGCGCTTCTTTCTCTCCTCCCGCTGAAATTAATGCAAATGGAATATATATTAAAGCCACTGCAAAGTAGAAGCTTGCACATTGCCTCCTCATTATTAGTCTGGTTTTACCAAACTATCTCCATGATTATGTTGATCAATTTCGGCTCCCTCATCAAAGTGAAAGCATCGCGAAAATTGGGAAATAACTTTGTACTTTTTTTTAGGAATATTTTCAGCGACGCTTTTACAGTCATGCGTGTTCCCATAATACGTGACTACTGAATAAAAATAAAAATGGAAAGACGAGCATTTTGGGAAATTTTTAATACGGTGTGGAATAGCGTAAGAAATGCATATCTTGAATAATATTTTATTCCTTATTGCTCTTCAATTAAATGTCTCAATGTTCATGAGTTTAATTGGATATTGTTTTTTCCTTGATTCTCGGAATTTGGAGATTAAAATAAAATGATGTTCTTTAACAGCTGGATATTACCTCCAATGTTTGAGAATCCAACGAAAACGTTTATAAAATATGAAATGCATAAAGCACAAAGTGCATAACTTATACAATCTTCACCATATATATTCGCGTAAAATGCAGACTGTTGTAAAATGCAAAATGCTAGTCCTCCAAGCTCACCTCCGGGGAACGTGTGCTAATCACAACCGAATCATCCATTTCAATGACGCAGGTGCCTTGTAAACGTAACACTTTTTTTACCTCTTACTGCAATTTTTTTTTAAGGTCCTTAAATCAGAGTTATCGCAGAATGTATAAAATCTCATAATAATTCCCGCATCCGAGAGATGGATTTTTTAAAGTATAACCCTTAAAAAAAAATGGATTCGCTTAAATGGTGTGCAGAGTAAGTGCGAAGAGAATGAGACCTAACCAGGGCCAATCCATGGAGCAGTATTCTCTGGATCACGCGCAGAGCGTAAAACTCATGAAATTTGGTTTCGAACCAGCCAGTTGCCCCAATTGATTGGTCCATTTACAGAAAAATCCATTTAATATAAAAAAAGACTTTGCTTTTTTAGTGCCGCGTCCCTCCTAAGGTTATTTGTGACGGTTCAGTGACTAGCAGGTGTACATTTTGACTACCGTTTTGGCTAAAGTAAAAACACACACTGCCGATTACTAGTACATGGCCAATGACTGCAATAACCACCCTTGTTATTTTGAAATCCGTTGCTTAACGGCGTTAGTCGCATAAACAGTAGCGTTGGGTGCGTAAACAAGGTTGGTCTACATAATCATCAAGAAATAGCAAAAGGAAAACAGCTCTCGTTTTATACAACAATGTACGCTTGGGATCTCTCGCATGCTACTATCCGAGCAACTCACGCGCCCGCCGAGCTTCCCTCTCACTGCCCGCCA
This sequence comes from Clistopyga incitator, assembly GCA_947507545.1. Classification (NCBI taxonomy): domain Eukaryota; kingdom Metazoa; phylum Arthropoda; class Insecta; order Hymenoptera; family Ichneumonidae; genus Clistopyga; species Clistopyga incitator. The sequence goes on from OX382177.1 coordinate 7,054,800, forward strand.
GAAAAGCAGCTACCACCCGACTTAAATAGTCGGGTGGTAGCGCTTAACTTTGCATTTAGCAAAGTTAAACGCGAACTCCAAAGTTCGTTAACCGTTAAAGGGCCAAGCCCCGTTCCCGTAAGAAACATTTTTCTTTTACATGTTGGAATGTAAATAAATTAAGAGTAGGAATTTTAAAAAAACTTTTTTACTTGAGTGGTGTAAATCCGTTTTTTCTATTTAATCAAATTACATCGCGCAGTGAGACCCAAATAAAATTCTACTGTTTGATCAACTTTTCCAGAATTATTAAATTTCAATATTCAAATATGGTTTAAGTATGCGCTCTTTTCACATTGTATTTTTCTTATGCAATTTTGTTTACAGATAAAAATAGTTTTGAATAAATAAGTCGATGGCAAATATTTTGGAAAATAAGTTTAAACATGCGAAGTTCTGCAACTTGACATTTTTAAATAATTTTCTCTCAATCCAAGAACTCTTTTTAATTTCTCAATACAATTACTTAGTCGCTAGAGATGTTTCTGTATATCTTCGTAACATAAAATACCGCAAGACTCTTTTGTACCACGAAGCTCGAAATTATTTCATACCTTCGACGATAACGCAGCGAATTATGCGCAAATTTATCGAGTGCATTCTGATCAGGAGGGTGGCTGAGAGGTGCGGCAAAGATAGCAGTTCGCAGGGCATCCATCGCTAACTTTGCCTGTACAACAACGAACGCACACAGAGGTTAATCGAAATTCCGAATGCAAATACTTAAAAAATACTATCATAGAAGAAAAAAAAACTCTAAAAATATATTCCGTATCAAATAGTTTTTCTTTTTCATCGAACATAAATGTTCGATTCATTTGAAATAAAATTTTACCGGTTGATACAGTTTTCAAAAATGATTGAATAAAAATCGGCAGTTGGAGAGTTAATGATATATTCTTCCATCAAGAGACGAATTAGCGACTCGATATCAAGTATTAAAAAGATAAATTGAGTTGGAAACATTTTGCGCTTCTACACATATGATTTCTGAATATTTAAAAAAAAATGATATAAATGCAAAGTAGTATCAAATAAAAAAAACTAAAAAAAGATTGTAATGTAGTAGGCCTGACAAAAACGTTACGTATATGGTAATTCCACAATTTCCATCGGGCTTTTTTGTGCCACACAGCACGAAATTATTTTACACCTTCGACAATAATCCAGCGAATTATGCGCTGATTTAACGAGTGCATTCTGGTCAGGAGGGTGACTGAGGGGTGAGGAAACGATAGTACCTCGCAGGGCACCCGATGGTAACTTTGCCTGTACAACTTCGAACGCACACAAAGTTTAATCGAAATTCGGAATGCAAATACTTTGAAAATGCTATCATTGACGAAAATAAATTAAAAAATATATTGCGTATAAAACGGTTTTTCCTTTTCATCAAACAAAAATATTCAATCCTTTTCAAATAAAATTTTATGCATCGATATATTTTTATATCAAAAGACGATAACAACAGAGAAAATTTGTTACGATTTTACCTATGCGCTTTCTAAATATGTCAGATTTTTTTTTTACATGCAAAGTAGTATTAAATAAAAAACGGAAAAAAAATTTACAAAGTGGTTGGACTGGCAAAAAACGCTACGAATATTTCAATGCCACAAATTTCCGCCGGTCTCTTTTGTGCCACACAGTCCGAAATTATTTCACACCTTCGACGATAATCCAGCGAATTATGCGCTAATTTAACGAGTGCATTCTGGTCAGGAGGGTGGCTGAGGGGCGAGAGAAAGAGAATAGCTCGCAGGGCATCCGACGCCAATTCCGTGTGTGCATGTGTGTGTGTGTGTGTGTGCCAACAATCGCACACAGAGATGAGAGGGGAGTATTAGGATTGGTCGCGCTTGCGCCCGGCTTGATACCGGCGGGGGTGGCCGCTACACCACCGAGAACTCTACGCCGCTGATGGAAACACGGTGCTTGCCTCGACGTCTCTCCTCTACCCTCGCCACCCCCAGAGAGTCACCCCCGCGCGGCTTTCGGAGTCTCGGCTCGCGTGTCCCTACGCGAGCCGAGACTTTCCTCAGTTTCGCAACGGCCGTACACGAGGTCGGACACGAGTCCGGCGTAGTAGAACCGGAAGTAACCGGCAAACACGGAAAACCATGTAGACACCGAGACAATTGTTTTCTGTAGAATCCTTACGCGATTATTAGACGAAAAGTAATAATAAAACAAAAAGATAACTATAAAAGCAGCGAGAAAAATGATACGTGCAAGACCCCGTGGATTTACCGGTTGACAAAAAAAAAACAAAACAAAACCAGTAAATCATCGCTTATCAATTGTTCATTTCAATTGGAACTTCCGGGTGTTGTTTGGAGTTGTGTGCAGTGGATAAGGGAGACGATAAGAGGCGAACACTCGACGATGCTGAATGCAGTCTGGTTTGTGTTGTACCTAAGGCTGACCATCACCGGCTTCTGCTATGCCAAGCAAGGTGAGATGTTGTCCTTTCGCAGCGTCAAAGGATTTCGCCATAGGATGTGCTGCAGCTTTTTTTCTCTGGTCCTTCTCCTTTTTTTGTTGTTGTTCTTCTTCTTCCTCTCTTTATAAACTTTATTCTTTCCTCCTGTTTTCTCGATCGAGCCCTCGAACCGATCGTGTCACTTCCCTTTGAACCCTCGTCGCTGGGAGCCTGTCCTGGGCTTTGTAGTCCAACGGAGATGATCCGGCGTTGAGAGCGGACGGGGCATTGTCGTCCGGATTACAGTGCACCTCAGAACGGAAGAGGAAAGCACGTGTAATAATAATAATAATGATAATAATAATCGAGGCTGTACAAGCGACAGGAGATATTATTGATTTTCTATAATAATGGAAAAGCATTGTTCCGGCTTAATCGACGGGCTACTAGACAAATTGACAGGACTGATGTACGGATTATTCGTTGCACGTTGCACTGACCCATGACATGCAACTCCACATGGACATCCGTCGATTTAATTTCTGATTCTCACTCCTGATTATGAATCGGAACATGACTTTGGAGCCCTTGGCATATTCCAACAACGGAAATGGACATTCGCTCCGTTTGGAAATGGTTCCCTCGATTTCTGTCGTTCTTCATGGTTCGACGTAGCCTAGAAAGGCGTGTACACCGCAATAGCCACTGACTATCGATATATATTAGCCCTTTTCATGCGCGATCGAAAAGCACCGGCGTTTGTTATATAGGCGAACACGCGTTACGTCAATTCTCTGGATATATATTCGTGGGCCATGAATCAAGCCACTCTCCATAAATACATCGTGGAACGAGCTTAAAAGCCTCGCGTGTTTTCCCCATCAATCTCCATACGTTTCGCGTTTGCCACGCGCATACCTCGCCGCTCAGCACGAATTTATAATCGAGCTTAAGGAGCACTTTCATGACGATCATGGTGGAATTTTATTTTTTTGGCTTCGTTAATGTTAGAGACGTGAATAACACGGCTTGCAAAGTTATTGCAAGCTCTAAGGCAGGATTAGTGTCAAGATTGTGAAGTCATTTACACGCAAAGTGTGGAAACGTTTGCGGAGATTCAAAAGATTTACCAAATTTTTATTGGCATTATTTTAGCATATAAGCTGATGATTAGGTTGGTTCTCGTCAAATTTTATACGGTTTTTAGAGGGTTTTTTGCTTCCTCGCAGAGAAAGCTTTGTGTTCACGACGAAAATAGTCGAACATTTTTGGGTGTAGCATTTTTGACAAATTGTATGCTGAAATTTAGATTTAGTAGCTTTTTTTATTTTTTCCAAAAAGACACGTGAATACTCTAACTTTCATAAAGGTTGCTATATTTTGTGTTTCGGATTTTATGGATTATTTAAATTTTCGAAAAATTCATATTAGAGCATTAACTTTTGTTAAACGTGGAATAACGAGTCCAAACTTTCATTGGTGGTAGGCAATTTGGTGGAGGTTGGTACAAGGGTTCAGATAAAATACGAATTTAAATATTTCCTTGTCCATTTCATGATGTCTAAAGTTTCACCAAAATTCAGATTCTTAAATTTATTCAAAACAAGAATGCAAAGTGAAAACTTGCAACTTGTTTGCTTATTATTTTTGAACTTTTTACGAAACTCTTTCTTTGAGGAAGCCTAAACTGATGAATATACTTTCTCATAGAAGCAGATTTGTAGAAAGTTAAAAATAATGAGCGAGGGCCAACTTTTTTCTTGCCTGCCGTCGTTAATGTTGGAATATATGCTGGGTTGGGAAGTTATCCCGAACTGTGGCGTCGAGATCCCAAGGTCATTTACACGCAAAGTGCGGAGATTCTTGCGGAGATTTATGAGATTGGGGGAATTTTTATAGAGATAATTTTAGGATATTGGGTGATGATATTGTTGCTCCTCATCAGTAACACTTTTATGTACGTTTTTGATGTTACGTTTTCGAAAAATTAGGGAGACTTGTGTTTCGCTGAGTCACGTTTGTACATACCACCTTAAAACACTATCAGAATTATTATTCGTGTTCCTAATAACACTGAAAGTTCTTTTTGTACAGATTACGGGTTTAGTCGGATATCGCTTCAAATTTTTTTGTTTCGTTGCCTTTTCATGGATTGTGTCTAAATTTTGGATAACTTTTGATATGTTGTAACGTTAAAACCTCGCTGAACTCTGTTGGCCGCTGAATATCGATATTATGTTTGAAAATTCGGTGAAAAGCAGCTTTAAATGATGTGAAAGGGAGTGAACAAAATGTTGCACTAGATAGAAACTAAGCTACCAGCTTCCAACGGAATAAATTCTCATTGTGAGTATTTATGGTATGAAAGCTCTGGTAACAGGATACCGGAAATACGTGAAGCTCGGAATACTACAAATATTGCATTATTTACTGGTATGTCCAATGGCTAGTAAAAATTTATTTTTTCGGCACACTCGAAATTCGTATTTAAAATCAAGATTTTTACTGTAGTATAAAAAAACGTAATATGTTTATAAATAAAAAATTTGACAACCTTTGTGTTTTCTAATTATCCGCGATTCCATTTTCGCATATGCACAGTTTCCTTTCTTCTATCTTCGTGGTACTCGAATCCATGAAAAACGCAACCAGGATAGAGAGCGAAACATTGGATACCTTTTTGCAAGAAAATGGTTGTTTTCTGGTTGACAGTTACTATGAATATGCACAATTTATAATTGCAGTCAGTTACACTCAGCTTTTTCTCAGACGGCAAAGAGAAAGTCCATCAACTCGCAGTCAGGTGTATTTAATTATTATCATCAGATTTTTCAATTAAAGTTTGAATTTCTTCAATGTTTTGTAGATTTATAAATTTAATTGTTTTTCTGTTTTCAAATTTGCGATTGAAATGTTAACTTTAATGACAGGCAGATATGTAAAATAGTCTGTTTACTTTGATAACTTTTAGATAAAAGAGGACATGAAGAAAACCGAGGAAAATGTATAACCACTAAATGAGAAAAACATTTCAGGTATTTGGACTCAATGAATTTTTGGTGGCAATCAAATTTAGCAGTTTCTCTAGTTACTGTTTCTAAAGGTTTTGCTAACCACACTTCCATTTTTTACTTGGGGATAGTCTAACGATATTTACTATGATTAGATTTTGACTTATAAATTAATAAGTAATTCGCCACATTCAGTAAAAAGTTGAATTGTTAGATTCAATAAACGTAAAACACGTTAACTTCTTTTACAACCTACCGGAAGAAGCTCAAAAGTTAGGACTCTTCGGCGTGCCAATATTTTTGATTTTTTTCGACTGTATCACTATAAATAAAGTGTACCTAATTACGTTAAGTATTTCAGTAGTAACGGTGCATATTTTGTCAGCTACAGACAGTACGTTATGATTTTCCGGGTGTGATCTTCTCAAACAATTGAGTAATCAATCAAAAGAAGTTCGAGAGACTGATATGTTCTTTGCTGTTTATAATATTCAAATTTACCAACGTTTAATCGGCTTATAAAATCGAATTGAGTATTTCAGTAGTAATAGTGCATATGTGGTCAGCCACTATAAGTCGTGTTAGTACAACCCGTTGAAAGCTCAGAACACTATCGGATGCAGTTCGATGGACGAGATCGATTATTGTCAAATTGGCATTACCCCTTTATGCCCAGTATTCCACGTGAAGTGTTTTTGAGTAGTAATGGCACACCCGTGGTCAGCCATTGACCTAAACTGTACGGGTATGCTGCTGGAACTCGCTTAAACCTTCTTAAAAATCAATTGAACAAGCCTAAGTCAGTTGTACCAACAGGATTTATAAAAATCAGTAAATTGTCGTTCAAATCTCATTTCCACCATAAAATACTATGTGACTGTCATTAAAAGTGCCTTCTACTTTCATGTGGATGATAACCTGTTAGTGACGATGATATAGAAGCATGAAAGCGTATAAGCGCGGATAATGTGGATGTTTGTTCAGTACACATTAATATTCGTGATCACATAATAATATTTATCAATTTCATCATAAAATCATACCATTTACTTTGATTTAATATAACTTGATTTCCTCTTGCCCTGTCGGAGGTAATGATTGTTGATTTTATTGTTACATTTCGGGTCATTAACGATGACATATCGGCGTTTACGTCAATAAATGCATTGCAAGCAATTTGCAGGATAAAAAAAACGCGTTTACTTGTCATGCAATACTTTCATTGCGTAAGTTCAATTTATCGGCAAATGAACTTTTTCTCTTGCTCAAGTTTAGCTATGCCTCCTCTTGTTTTAATAGTAAAGACTTGGGAGTCTGATTTTTTAATCTATAAGAAGCTACCGAAAGAGAAATACGACATATGTGCTTCAATATTTGTCATAATATTAAACGGTATCCTCATCAAATTGACATACAGCGAGACACTGAGTATTTCAGTAGTCAATACACGTGTGTGGTCAGCCACGTCCCAGCGGTTTATACGTACAATCGAAAACGAAAGGTGGTAAAGTTTCAAGTATTCCGAAAGTTTTAAGCTCCAGTTACAGAAAATAATAAAATTAGCATAGACCATAAATAAACAGCCGATATTTGACAGCTGCCAGGAGCATTACGGTTCCTCTAAGTGTGATTGCCAATCCTTAAAAATCTGCGGAACGTAATTCATGAAATATGCTGGGTGCTTCGTGCGTCAATATCGATCATAATATTCGCCAGTATTCTCGTCAAACCGTCATAAAACGGGACGCCGAGTGTTTCAGTAGTAACGACACATGTGCGGTCAGCCACGTTTCGAAGTTGCATACACATAGCCGTGCATGGGTGGCAGTAATTTCCGTCGTTGGAACGTTGGGCACGTCCTTATCGAGCTACGGTTGCAAAAACTATAAAAACGTTGAATGGATTAAAAATAAATAGCTGTTACCTGATAGTTGCCAGGATTATGCGTCAGGAATTGCGCCAATATCGGTCCCGATATACGACGGTATTCTTTTCGAATTGACATGCAACGAGACACCGAGTGTTCCAGTAGTAACGTCACATATGCAGCCAGCCACGTCCCAACAGTGTACATATCAACCCGAGCATGAAGGGTAGTAAAGTGTGTCTTCTGAACTTCGTGTATGACCCCATTGTTCTATAGTAACAGAAAGAATTTTAAATTCGCATAGACTAAAAATCGATCAAAAATGAATATGCAGGTGGTACGTCATAGTTGCTCGGACTATTGCAAGTCCTTTTAGTGTAATTATTATTGGTAAAGCATATCTTTCATAATATTCGACAGCATCCTCGTTAACCTGACATGCAACGAGATACCCAGTATTTCAGTAGTAACGACACATGTGTGGTCAGCCACAACTCGTCGGTTTAACCATATGGTCGTGTGTAAAGAGTAGTAAAACCCATTTTTCGAACGTTATCTATTCGCTCATCGTGCTACACTTACAGAAACTATGAAAATTTTAGATAGCCTAAAAAATGAAAACTTGATGGTCGTCAGAACCATGGGGATTTCGGTGAGTGCGTTTGTGAATCCTCAAGAAACTCAACAAACAGGTGTGCACGGTTCGCCCATATCGTTCGTAATATTCGACAGTTTCCTCGTCAAACTGGCAGCGAGATGACGCCTGTTTCAGTAGTAACGGCACATGTGTGGTCAGCCAAGCCATGGGATTGTATATAGTCGCGTATAGAGGTAGTAAAATCCGTTTCCCGAGCGTAGTGTACGTCCCCATCGTCGTGAAAGTTCCGGCGGTTTCTCCGGGCGTGCAACTTCAGTAGTATAAATGCTTCCAACCGAGAACTGTCTCTTTCAACGAAAATATATAGTGCGAGAGTCAGTGTAAGCTCGTTGGAGCGAGGGAATCGTGAAGGAATTCGACTGTCGTGTGTGCGGCCAGTAGAGGCAAACGGGGTCGTCCTATCGAGCGACGAAAGGGCCGGTGATACGCGGTCGAACGAATTTGCGGCTCTGCGCCAGAGCCAGCATGGCTATCCAGTAGTAACAGCAGCAGCCACCTATAGTAACACAAGTACACAGAGTGTGTAACTCAACAAGATAAATATGCTTGGCATTGATCCGACCGCAACGACGCCGATACGTTTTCCAATGATGATTCCGCACCCCGACTGTATATATCTTTCGATCCTTTCAATTTTAACGCTCCGACACTCGAATCGCGTCTCTTTGGACGAATTTAGAGCACACGTGTGTTCTCTGCGAGCTTGCACGAAAATCCATTCGAGAAGTCCACGCAGAGTTATTTATACGAGACGTTTAAAATCGTTGATTTTGTCGACTTCGACGAGTATTCCCCACGAGGTTATGCGATCGTTAAACAGAAACACGAGGACTCCAAATCAAATGGTTATTAGCGTGCGTTTGATACTTGCCGAGAGATGCAAGGTTTTCGGGTCGAAGGAAGCAACTTTTTCTTACACGAACACTGTGAAAAAATATATATATACTTGAAATTGAATGTACATATATTAAATTGACAATACAAGTTCCATGCCAAATTCATTTCTGGCAAAGTAATTTTTATAATTAGCTCCAACTTCATTGCAAAAGTGCCACAATTAAATTCAATTGACTAGTTTATGAAGGAAAACTTCCAGTCCTGTTGTGACAGTAAAATAAATGAGTTAAGGACTCAACTGTCTCTAGGCGAATTGAGAATATCGGTTTCATGTCAGCCAGGTAGACGTTTATACTTTGATAACCCAAACAATATGCAATCTATTCCCGTGGGAAAATTCAAACTCGCTACAAGCTTGATAGCGACAAGTTTTCCTATCTACTCTACAAGATCTAGGTCGGAAAGCTGGCTAGATCCTAGCGCTATTGGTCATTTCTGGCTATCCAGCTGTCATATACGAAAACTGCCGAGAATCCGGATACAGTTTCACTAGTTCGCCTAGTAAAATTACCCAGGAATTAGGGCCTGTGAACTCAGCCAGTACCAAAGTAGTCTAGAAATAAAAAGACCGAAATTAATATACTGTCTCGGTTATTGTATTGGCACGTAACAGGAAAATTACATTTTTTGAGCAATCACTTTTTCATCGACTCAAAAAATTCCTGTCATTCAACCTTCCTTACAAAATAAAAATAAATAATAAAATATTGTCGAGAAATAAATAGATGGTTTGGGTCTTTGATCGTAAGAATAAAACCCTTGTATCTATTTTTACTTTGGGGGATTCACGATTTTTTCGTAATTAAAGTCAATTCTTGTGAATGACCAAGATCCGTGGGTTAGGTTGGGTTCGAAGGTACTGTATAACCCGATCACGGTTATATCAGGCGATGCCGCTTACCCAGCATTTAGGTAGAGGCCGCCAAACAATGTTATTCAAGCAAAACTGGATCGACTCCAGATGACCTCGGTATCTATACCTCTGTGCTAAATGGATTGTGTCTAGCCTCTCATCAGAAAATCAGCGACATGGAAGCTACATAGAACCTAGATAACCGTGTTAGCTAGTGGATCTATAGATTTATTCTAGCCAGATCATACCTAGTCCCATTACAGAAAACCTTAAGGGGAAAAAGTTGAAAAAATTGTTTTAATTATCTATGTCGCTTTCTCTGAGCGGCAAAAAAATATAAAATCATTTCCTCCCTTAAGGATTATCCCACAGGATTTTTTTGTAAATAAATCAACTAGTTGAGGCAATCGGTTCTTTTGAAACCAGATTCATGAGTTTCACACTCTGCCTGTGATCTAGAAACACATTACTCCAAGAATTGGACTTCTCTAGGTCTCATTCTCTTGTCAGTTACACTGCACATCATTTAAGAGGAGCAACTCTCTTTAAAGGTCCTTAAAGTAGAGTTGTAGAATAATGTATATCTTCTAAATGATGGTCTTTAGAAAGAATTGCTCTTCTTAAATGATTCATTTACGAAAAAAATTCTTCCTGACCTTCCTGAACGGAGGAAATTATTTCACTCACTCGTTTCCCTTAGTGAAGAAAACTAGCTAGACGCTCGATTCAAATCAGTTTATCCCCAACCGATTTCCATACGTGTTTCGCCATGATCTGCTATTGGATTACTGAGAAATGCGGTTGGTCCATTGGTGCAACTAATCCAATGACGACAGTTCTGTATGTTACAACTAGTGGAAGGGTTGCTAGTAGTAAGTGTCGGATTACTTTCTCACTCTGTGTGCTACGGCTCGTAATAGTGTTACCAGTAGCAAGTGTGCAATTACTCTTTCGCTCTATATGCTGATACTGGTAGTAGTAACCAGCATGAACAAGATAAATTGAACAAGATAAATATGCTTGGTGTTGATTCGATCGCATTGCCGCCGATACATTTTGCAATGGCAATTCTACACCGCAACTGCTGTGTACGTTTTTCTCTCTTCAATTCTGTCGCTCCGACATTCGCATCGCGCCTCTGTAACCGAATATAGAAATCGCGTGTGCACGCCTCGGGGCAACAACGTGCTTTTCAGATCAAAGCCCATTCGAGGAGTACACGCGGGAAGCTATTTATAGGCCGCGTGTAAAACCGCAAATTTCATCGACCTCGACGAGTATTCCCCGCGAAGCTATGCGGTTTTTGGGCCGAAACACGAGTACAGTATGTATTTCAACGCGTTGTAGGCTCACTTCGTGGTGGCATTCATTTCCCCCCTCTTCAAACCACTTCGAACGCCGTTGCGGAGGGCGGAAGAGTGAAGAGGTGACGGGGCGAGTCCGGAGAGAGTGCCGGCCAGTTAGATTGCAGGCAAACACTGACCGCGCGCGAGCTTCAACAATTTGCCTCGACTTCCTCTCTCGCACAACGATGGTGAATCACTGTACGTTGTAGCCTCGTACACCGCAATCCTCAAATCGTTCACAACCTCAACTACGTTCCTCTCCTCGAACCTACGATCGGATATCTCTCTCTCTCCCTCTCTCTCTCTCTCTCTCGGGGCCCACAGAGAGCGAATATTCTGACTGTTGGCCATGCATCGACTATGTAGGGAGTTTGCGGATCAACTGGATATCGCCCACGGGCTTTGCGCTGAACGAAAACAGCAGTTCGCTTCGGAGATTGGCTACCGATGTTTGTGCCTCCTCTGAGACATAAAGCATAGCAAAAGGGCTTAAAGCGGATACATAAAGAGAAGTGAGATAGTCATAAGGTCGCCAGAATCGAGAGTCAGTAGGTAAAGCCGTAGAGGGATGAAAGGGTGAGAGAGATCAATTAGTGAATACAAAAGGGAAAAGAGAGACAAAGTTTTGTGTATTTTGCGCAAAAGGAACTGAAATATCCTCTCGAGGGAAACTCGAGAATTGCGCATAAGACGAAATGGTGAGCTGCAGTGCAAGAAACTCGAGTAGTGTCGACGGGAATCCGATTTCAAATTCAAGACATTCTAGTTCGATACTCCATAGGTCTGGCGCCTGCGGCTCGGGAAGTATAAAAAGAGGCAGGGAGGGCACGTTCACTCGGATAGAAACGCAGAAACGTGGCGAGATATCCCGATAAAGGATATAAGACCGTAGGGCCGCGGAAACGACTGGAAAGACAACTATCCGGAAGGGAATGAAAATAAGAAGGAATAATAATAATAAAACAACATGTTTGAAGATAAGAATAAGAGATCAGTTGCGAAGTTGTCTGCTCCAGCCGCATCCTCCAACACACTTTTCCAGCACGTTTACGCATCAGCAGGGAAGCTATATTTCATTTTACGGCGTACTTTATTCAGGTGTTGAATAGTATGACGGTTTGGACAACTTGAAAAATGATTTGACTGTTTTGAAAAATAACATCGAATTGAACGACGCATCAATAGGATAATATATTTTTAGAAATTTAGTCCGTAAAAAAATTACGCATGCACACACACAAATTCACAGATACTCACAATCACCCACAGACACATACGCAGATACTGGTCAAGACTCACACCGCTTGTGGACATTCGCACACAATCACATTACTTGTGTACATTCACACAAAAACGATCGATTTTTACTTCATGTAATTTTTGGACGTTCTGGCACATGTTGAACCTACCCTTCCACCTTGTTGAAAGTTTCACCCTTCCACAGTTTTCTCTATGAGGAATATAAAACCCACGACATTTGAATAAGGGAAACTTTCTTCGCTATGGACGAAATGTGTTAATTGGAAGTGCTAATTGTGTTCTCAATGTTACCTTGTTTTTCTGATATATGACAAAATAATATCACAGCACAGTAAATGAATGCTGTGTAGATGTGGAATGTCCGTAATTAACAGTGTCAGTTCCACAACAACTATGTCAACTCGGCCAGCATCGCAGAAACGTGTCAAGATGTTGCTCGCCAGAAAATGCGACGGTTGAGCCGCCCAAGTGACTGAAAAAGCAAAAACCATGTATAAGGAAGTGAAAAATAAAAGGAAAAGAAAAATGTATGGAGGAATAAAAGATCGGTATCGGTCTCTTTTAGCCGGATCTTTGAAGACACTTTTCCAGCGCGTTTACGTGTCAGCGGAAAAGCTCCATTTCATTTTACGACAGTCTTTATTCGTTTTCTCTCGCCGACGTCGTCGCCGTTCCTTTCTTTTTACCATCGGCCGTATTCCGCAAGGAGAAAGGAGAAAAAATTTACATCCCACCGGCATATCGAGTGGTTATATCGTGTAGCGGTTACAACTCGCTCGGGTAAGGCCGACGCTGGCCCGGATTAAAATAACAAATTTTCCGTCCGGCTTCTCGCCCCTTACGGCCCAAGGGATTTTCCGGGTGGTGCGACCGCACGCCTAGAGCACACACAACATCGCACTCTATATACACTGGAGATTTTCCAATGGCGTGATTCGCTGTAGCGGAGAGCACCCCTCGTGAAAATCCTGTACAAGCTTTTTCCTCCCTCCGTACGCACGGTGTACGCTATGGTTTCGCCCTATGGTTTGGCTCTTCATGGGGCTTCTCTCCCATAGCTCCAGTCGCTTAATGGACCGTTCGCGTGAATTACGCATTTTCCAGGTCGACGATTTTAAGGAGTCGAGCGAACGAACGAGTGCGACCTACGCCACGGGCATGCCAACTTTTCAATTTACCCTCGCATAATAAAATTGTACCGCTTTATATGTATATAAGCAACTGGTGCTTCCGGAAACTAGCAACAACAGAACCCACGACGCCAGAGAGAAATTGAAATGGTCGTCCGTACGCTAATTAATATTGCCGGATGCTGGCTTTGCCGCACTCGAAATTTTGATTAAACGACGGGAGAAGCTTTTCATAAATCGTTGCCTCGAATTATTGACGATCGGACGTTTTCACGTGACGGCATCGACCACAACGAGCCATTCGAATACCCGCGTTATAATCCAATTTGTTTTATCAGGAAGGAAGTGGGATTACTAAAGCGCAAATAGTAGCGCCAAAAATTATATATTTGCATAAGGCTTCGATGAATAATCGTTTTGCTTTTAATGCGGCTAATTTCCTCTCCTCATCAATGGAAAATAATAATAATTGCAAGGTTTTATTTGCGGAAAGATATTCAGTTTCGCGCAATTATAATGCTTCCATAGCACGAAAATGGTTCGTACATTTTATATGGCAATATTACCAGTATAGTTTGAAATCTATAAAGAATAATCGTAAAATATCGAGGCAATATCACAGAATTACATTTTCGCAATAACTCTGCAGCTTTATCAATAATTTTAACGCTCGAGCGAGCGATAAAACTATTTTCAACTTCCACCGCAATAATTTTAATTCCCTCTTGATTTTAAATAATAAATTGTTGTTAATCAATGCAGATTCATGACAGGAACGAAATGCAGACATTAAGCTGAATTTTCATACACTACTGTTGAGTGAAAACCTTGCGGTTGTGATGATGATTAACACGTGCTGTTCACACAGGGCGTAGCTTTGATCTAAAGCTCCAATTGCCATTAATTCAAGAAATATTGTTAACAGTACCGTTCGTTTTGTTTGCGATTGTATAATTAAATACAAATATTTGTTTAAATTTGTTTTTCAAATATTGAACGAGACAGTGGAAGAATAAAAGTGCAGGGTTATTCATTATTTTCTTATAACATTAATTGCGTTTATTCGTTATTTATTTTAATATTACCGTGACATTTTATTAAAATTGTGTAGCTTCTGCAGCTGTTTACACATTTACATATTGTATTATAATCACTACTCGTTATTGGTGTGAAATCATGAATATAAAGGGAACAGATAATATCATCATGTTTATTTCGACAAGTAATCGAATTCTGCTTTTACCGCTCATCGATAACAAATGCTGTTGTTTTTTCATACCCAATTTTTGAGAGTATAACTTTAATGTAAGTTTATGCAGATACTATTTCCTAAATCTACTCTCATGATTTTGATAATATGACAGGTTTATCGCTAGAAATCCAAAGTCCATTATAATACACGAAATTTCTCAACACGTACCAATGTTATTATCATCGTATACTAGTCCATCGTTCTGCCGAGCTCTAGTGAAGTTATATTTCCTTGGACCTTCTAGATATTCAACTATGTGCATAGTACGCGGAACGAGTTTAACCGGTTACGCAGTGGGAGAGCGAGTGAAATTGGATTCAAAGTTTCCTGCATCTGCTACTCTTCGTATACCCATGAACCATTATAACTTGTAACGAAGATCCTGAGCCTTGAGCGGTTCCCATATTAGGCTTGACCGATATTGCACGAGCACTATTCTTTTTCTTCCATTTTGCTATTTCTTCTCCTTACATCTGCTATAAACAACATAAATATAGGAACCGACTCATCGTTTACCATTTCCATGCATAGGTTTTTTTTTATATGGAGGATATAAGGCAATATCTCTTATCATTTGATCAGAAGCT
The DNA here is from genome assembly GCA_947507545.1 of Clistopyga incitator. Taxonomy (NCBI): domain Eukaryota; kingdom Metazoa; phylum Arthropoda; class Insecta; order Hymenoptera; family Ichneumonidae; genus Clistopyga; species Clistopyga incitator. The sequence goes on from OX382177.1 coordinate 7,070,122, forward strand.
TTGGCTACAAAAAGTGCTTCATCAGGAAATGGAAATTTTACAACGTAAATCATTCCCATTTGATGACTGAGAAGATTTGCCTTTTTTCATAGACATAACAACATCATCAAGTAAGAAAATTTCTCTTAAAGTGCAGAAATTTCAATTCAGTCTTTGCTTGTCGTCTGATAAGCTGAGGGTCATGATCCTTTACAGATCCTCCGAAATTGGTGGTCATCCATCATTTGGAGTGAGCGAGGAAAATCGTGAACTGAATTTGTGATGTTCCAACAGGCAATTGTGTTTTGCATAGTGAAACAAGATTTTTAGACTCTTTTATAAGCCTCCACATGTATCATATTTTATCCAATTTTCTTTTTACCACAAAAATGCGAATTTTTTCCCAGACGACACCAAATGGTCCATTACATTGCAACTCCGATTCCAACTTCTATTTTCAGAAGTATGATGTTCAAGATTATCTGACAAAAAACTGCGGGAAAAAATCCCCCAAAGATTATTCGTTCATAGCAGTTTCACAGAGAGATAACTCTTTCAACTGACAGCAAGTGTCTCGTTACATAAAAATATACCGATAACTAATTTTATTGATGTAACAGAAAAATTTATCTGTAATCTTTGACTTATGGACAGAGCAATTTATTTCCTGCAGCAGCTAAACGAGTTTGTCCTCGTAGCAAATAATTTTTTAGATTAGAAACTCAAACAATATCTGCATTGTTGCATGGTTTGTTTGTTTCTACAGAAAAACCCTCGTCTGTTAAGACTACAATTTCGAAGCTGCATGAGCAAAATAAATGACTGGTCCAGCAAATCCTCCCTAAAAAATGAGCTTCCGCTGTTTCGCAATTTTCATTTTTCTCCCTGTTTTGCCGGGAGTTTTTTTCCAGCATTCGTTTCTAGAATTTCATATGTAAGTCACGTGCAAACTTTCTATTGATGCTTTTCTCGGATTTCACGGATAAAACAACAATACTTTACGAGGATATTATTCATTCGGAATAAGCATTATTTATTCTACGTAGACTATATACTTGTCAAAAATCCGCATGTTTTTTTTTGTTGAAATGAGGTGTTTTTGGTGAGTTGAGAAACGCGGTCAAGAGTCACGCAGTACCGAATTCCAGGTCACGTAATCGACGCCCTCACTCACGCTAGTTAATACGCCACTAGTCCTTTGGAAATTCGGAACGCAGTTCGTTTCACTCGGCACTGTTGCCGTCGAGCAGAAATTACGTGAGTGGACCACGTGCATGGACAATGACGAGGAGCACCTCTGACTGAAAATCCGTGAGAATTCAACGAGAGCATAGGTCCGCACTATTGTGCGGCGTGGTTTCATCCCCTGAAGCCTCTGGCATTGCACTGTCTATGCCATTGCTACTACGCTAAAAGCCTAGCGCAAGCTATTCGTCGCTCATGGGGTTCGTCGAGCTGTTACGATATAACTGCCTCACGAGACTGGATCCAATCGGATCACCTCGTTCACCAAAGAGAATAATCCACATGCCATTTCTATTATTACCGTAGCGCATGCTATAAGCTTTAACTGCATATGGGAATATTATAGCGGGATCTCCGTTATGCACAAAGTGTCATTCACAGTGAACTTTGCAAATGCCTGATGCTGTACATTTCGTGAAAATAATATTATTGGATAAGTGAATAATCGGCTTGTTCAACGAAAACTAATTTAAAGTAGTACATTTAGGAAGGTTTCACTTTCTGCTTTTGTTTTATGATTTGGATGATATTTTTATAAACAAAGATTGTTGTTATAATAACATAATAGATTTGACTTTATTAGGAAATGAATATTGTAATTGCTGTTCAAAGAATAAACTATGTTTTAATACGATTATTGTGAATGATGGTCGAATTCATTTTTTCAAAGATGATTAAGTGAAATTTCAGAAATTCAGGAATAACAAATGGTTTTTTGCGTTATTTTAAGTTAGGTTGGGATAAACAATAAATATAGTTTTTAAACAATTGCAAGACAATTGTAATATCTCGAGAAGTTGCTGTTGGACTTACAAAGTAACTTTTTCTCTCTACTGCAGAAAAGTAGAGACGGCGGAATTTTTTATGTTCCCATGCCTAGGCAGAAAAAGATACTTTTGCCACGCATAGCAATCACAAAAATTCATTTTTCCCGGCACTAATTTGTTTAGTATCACCACCGAATACTTGTAACCCGTGAATAGCAATAAACTTAGCAAATTATGCTTTGTTGAATGCTGATTGACGTCCAGAAATAGTGACTCATATAAAAGTGCTTGTAGTCACTGGAGGTTGCAATACATTCAACTGGTAATTGTGAGAGAAAATAATATGCTAATTTGTATGGCATTGTTTCATGACTCCACCAAGCTTCCATTATTACGTGAATATTACTATTGTACAAGCGAAAAAGGGTGCAAACTTTATAAAGAGATTCAATTACCTGCAATTCTGAGGCGAATGCACGGTTCGTGAACTTAACCATATTTTTTTCTCTTGCCTGAAAGGAAAGTTTTTCTCTTAGCGATATCCAAACCGGTAGTACAGGAACTATTGTAATTATCTCAAAAACAATTAAATCGACGTTAGAAGAAACTTGAGGGAGCAAATAGATGGTACAAAATGAGAAACAGCATGTAAATTTGATTGGCAACTTTTTTGTTATCATTAATAAAAGGGCGTGTGAAGTTCATGGAGGGATTCAATTAGTTCCAGTTCAAAGGTGAATTCGCGGCTGGTGAATTGTGTAATTTTTGCAGCTGGTACAAACAGAAACTTTACCTCTTTGATGTTTGCAAATGAAGGAAGGTAATTGGGAGAATAGAAGAACAGAACTTCAACGAGGACTTCGTTGATATTCGATTATTCCGTGAACTTTACTACCAATCAGGTCCGTATTAAAAAGGCTTAGAAATATGTGATCGGTAGCATTCAATAATTCCGTTTTCAAACGTACATACGCCCTTAATGAATTGTGCAATTTTATCCGTAGATAATACCCTCTTTTTAAAAAATCTTACATTTATACCTCACTGAGTACATATCAAGCATTATAATTTTGCAATTTTGTAAAGACATACAATGCAACAAAATGGTGCGAGGTGAAAAGTAAAGTTTTTTACTTGCTATAGATTTCAGACAAAAACAGTGAACATATTTTAGTGTTCGATGTTTTATATTATCTCAATATATAACATTGATATTCAATTATTAAGCGAATATACAAATTTATAGAAACGAGTCGTGTATGGTCAGTCTTAAAAAAGTTCGATACCTTCGTCAAAACTGAACGCGCTGTTGGTGATGTGCTAAGTTCATTCTGTCTTGAATTAATGTAAACATTTCCTCTTTGGCGATCAGCAAGCCCAAAGAAAGTGAGTAAACATCAGTCACATGACTTCATCGATATTCCATGTACTAAATAATTCAACGAATATTGCACTCGTCAATCTATCGATAAAAAGAGCCTCGAAAAGTGTTTGGAAAGTTTCAATGAATCTGTTTTCAAAGATACGCGCTTGGCAAATTGAGCGAGGCATTTTATTTTGAATGACTGAAGACTTTGCCCTTTGATGTATGTAGAGGAGTACTCGATGATAAAGAAAGGCTTGCAATCGTGGCTGAAACAAAAGACAGATTCGTCGATATTATGACTATATCGACATATATTAATGGCAGAAAAATTATTCCCAGAACAGGACAGGAAAAAACTTTTATAAATATGTGTCTTAATGCCCGCGTTATCATCATCTTCAAAGCTGAATACACTATTGTATCACTTTAGAGGAAAAAAGTCAACATCAGTCACATGGCTCTATCGGAATTCGTTGCATTATACTGAACATGACACTCATCAAGTTTGTTTGGCAAAAGGAAACATTTTTGAAGAATATGTTTCCGGAAAGGTTCGATAATCCTGGTTTCAAAGGCAGAAAAGGTAAACTATAGTCCCTTATATGTTCAGTCAATAGGAATACTTTTGTTCCTGGTTCTTTTCAATCCCTACTTCAAGCATACTTGCCATCGGAAAAATGTTGGCAATCACCCCAGTTAAAAAAGAACTATATATCAATCGCATGAATTCATCCACACCCGATGTACTACATTATTCGACGAGCACAACATTACGCGATGCACCGATAAAAAGGGCTCAGAATATGTCTTCGAAACGGCTCGACGATCCAGTGTGTGCGGTCTCAAATGCACACCCAATTACTGAACTGTGCAGTTGATTGTATCTTGAATCAATAGAAACTTCTCCTCTTTGCCATTTCCAATTCAATAATCTACTTGACACAAAAAAAATGCTTGCAATCATCCCTGCAAATAAAATGAACATCAATGGCTTGACTTTATCGATATCCGGAGAATCACATTATTCCACGAATGTACCGATCAAAAGGGCTTAAAAACGTGTTTCCAAAGAGGTGTGATAATCCTGGTTTCAAAGGCAAAAGTACGGTTGGGAAACAGTTCATTGTATGTAATCTAATATACTTAACATTTTAAAAAAACCTATAATCAACCAAGTAAAGGGGCTCATCAATCCCATGATGTTACCGACATCTCATGTATCACCTTATTTCACGAACATAACCCTCACAAATGTACCGACATAAAGAGCCTGAAGAATACATCTTCAGTAGGGTTCGATAATCCCACAGCTCGAAGGTGAATACGCGAGCGGGGAATAGAGACCGGAGTTTTGCGAATGGGGGGTGCGAGTGGTAATCGTCGATTCCGCGAGGGAATAAAAATCCGTGCTCATGTTTTCGAGGATCATCAATGCCATTCTCTGTACGTATATACATGAAACGTTGAGGGGAATGAGAGTGACGCGTTGCGTTCGATCCGAAGGGCGCGAATGGCAGAACCGCCGGATGGGAAATCGAGTGCGAACGTCGAATACGTCATTGCGAGAATATCGACAATTTAATTACCTTGCGACGGTTGACCCGGATATTTGGTATACGATCTTGTATTCCAGGACGTATCCCAGGACGTGCTCTCGTCTCACGAAGATAACGCCGAGGGATTTAAGCTCACGACACGTGCAACGATTTTCATCTGAATATCGGCTGACAGAACCTTAAGGCATTACGTCTTGAGTGGTATAACATGCGATAGAACAAGCCATCGGCACGTCAATGAGGCTGCGGGCGACAAAGTTTGCCACAGGATCCAAAGCATACACACGCGGAGGCTAGGAATTTAGTCAGACGCCAACGAGGCATCCTCTCGCTAATCTAGCCTGGTAATTAAGAGGGACAACGTGACTACCCGTAATTAGGGATGATGTAGAGAGAAGCGCTCTCCAGATTATGCGTACGCGGGATAGATGCCACCCAACGATTAGATACAAACGTCTCTAGCCTCACGAACCCTACATACCCTTCCGCGACCTACTCCGCTGATCTCTATCTACTCTATTCGTGTTTCCAACAGGGATTTACATATTTATTGGCTTATCGGTGTTCTGTCAACCGGAGCACCAGATGCTCGTCAGGTATTTATCGTCAGGCCACTATTTTATTCTCGGGATTCTCGTCTCTCTCGACGTCATTCCCGAGATGGCTTTTCATGCACAGCTGTTTTCAATATTCACTGCTTAATTTTTCATGGAATAACTTGGAAATAGGCAGATCGGATTAACCCCTTCAGAGACAGAATTGAGGCTGTGCATGTATTCCGTGAAGAAACTCTAGGGCTTTCATGTTAACCAATGCCTGAACAATGGGTTATGTTGACATAACGAAAAATTTGAATTTAAAAGCTTTTACAAAATCCCTCGTGCATTTTAGTAAAAACATTGAAATGCAAAGTCTGTGAGTGGGTGACAAATATTTAAAGTGTGGTTTTGAAATATTCGTCGTTCATCAAATATTTGTAATTACTCAGGAAAATACTCGTGGTTCGTTCCAAATATATTTTCCGAGCTATGTGAGTGGGTATCGATTTGTGACATCCACGAGACGAGGTTACACGCAGCGGACGTCGAACCAATTGGGATTTCAAAAATTACTGACACTTTTCTTTTTTTTCGTTGCAGAAAAAGATCCCAGCCCCCAGCGTGAGTGCAAGCTCGAGGGTTTACATCCGCTTCTCATCATCACCTACAGAAACATTACGATATCGGTGAGTAATAATAAACTCGGGGGTTAAAGTGGGAAAAAAGTTGCAACCGGTAAAAAAATCCTTGACAAATTTACTCACGATCAAAATAACCCGGATAAAATATACAAGAGAAAAACATGTTACGCTTTTCCATCACATGTTTGTTCGGCGAAAAATGTAAGCGGAAATGAATATTGGAAAATGGAAAAAATATCGTGTGAGAAGTATTCGATTTTGCTTCCTCATAGAGCAAGCGTCGCTTTTACGATTTTTTTTGCAAATATTTTCATATCATCACACTGACGGGTGCAAAATTTTGCATATTGCTTTCTCATTATTTTGAACTATTAACAAAGTTTCTTCTATGAGGAACACAAAATTGACGGACATACTTCTTCATAGTGATAGATTTTTTAAAAGTTAAAAATATGAGGAAACTATATGTTTCCGGGCATATTGCATCTGTTTTCATTTAGATTCATTTCTAACATGCTCTCGATATAAAGTGATTATTGTTCAAAGAAAATTTGCCTTGAAGAGCATAATCGCAAAATATATGTAATATTTTGTCGTGCGGATATGTTTTCCCTGAATTATATTTTCCACGAATATTCTTTACCAGATTTGAGAAGAATAAATCAATCTCGAGTACTATTATTATACTATTATGCAGGTTAGTAGTATATAGTCCTTGATAGAGTCTTTGTTCGTTGGGGAGTTCAGCTGTAGTTGATGGTCGTTGAATGAGCTCTATTAGAAACTTCCCGTAGGAGATCCGGTAGAGTATCGTTATAACATCGTAAATCCAATGGCAGTCTCGGTGGTTTCTTTTTTTTTCTCTCCCTTTCTCCATTAATCTCGCATATTCATGACGGTAAAAATCTATAGCTGTAAGAGCGCCAGTGCAGAACTCACTGGGCTATTCAGCTTCGCCAGATCGACATTCTTTATCCCTCACCGCCTTTTCCTTTTCATTTCAAGCCGAGAGTATTGGCAGATTGGCGTGGAGCCTCGAGGCCTACCTTCCGTGCACCAAGAAAAGAAAAATGCTTCGAGTAATGGTTGAAAGTAGATTGGCTAACCGTTATAGTCCGGAGAGGCTTTCTTGTGGCGATACTAACATACATACGAACCCGCTGACTTCCCTCCTGACCGAGTCCATTCACTTTCCGATGATTACATCGAACGAGAAGCCTCTCTTTCATCACGATACCAAAGAAAGGGGTGCGGTGAGAGATGGTGCTTAAAGCCAATATCGCATCACAGAGACTATCGTTTCTACAGCAGGAGTTCGCCCTTCAGGGCCTGTAATCGAAACCCGTCTGACAATTCCGGATTTTACTACTTTGTGGATTAAAAGAAGGTGGGAAATATTGAGCAAGTAATGTACAAGGTTCTACTTTGTACTTTCTTTCGCCCAAAAAATGATAGAAATCCTTGATTTTTTTAGAGTAATGTTTTTTCTCGTTCAATTTGAATATTCTGGCCCAATTACCTTGAAGTTTACACAAGGTGGAATATGAAGCGAAATTTCTCGAAACATGCTTGTAGTCAAACAATTAATGTCTCTAATAGGAACTGTAATTCCTATAGCACCCATCGTGTATTGAAATTGAAACCCGTCTGACAATCGTCGATTTTACTACTTCGTGTGCAGTACAAAAATGGCAAATAGTGCTTGTTCCAAAATAGTGCAGAAATGTAGTTCCATTTCTTAGAAATCCCCATAGAGTCTATAGTTTCTACAGTATGAGTGATAGTGTCACCAAGCCCGGAAATGGAAACCCGTCTGACTATCGTTGGTTGGACTACTTCGTGTATAGAAAGTAGATCGGAAATAATGAAAACTTCGATCAATTTCATATACAGAATACAAAAATAATGTGTTAATATTTCGTATTTTCATTTTATCAGACATTTTCCATGATTTTTGCATAATTTGGTATGTGGAAATTTTCAAGTTCTACAACCGATTCATTCAATTTCGTGGAATTTCTACAAACGATGGAATTGTAAAAATTCTACAAACTTTTTAAGTCATTTCCATTTCAACATGTGAAAATATATCAATTCTACTTTTTTCATATCTTTTCGAATGTCATACATAAAAATGTGTAAAAATTTCTCTTGTCACTGCTAAGATCACATTTAAACAAATATAAATTCTGAAAATTCACAGACCCTTTTCGATCATTTTTAACCATTGAAACCCCAATATACACAGGAGAGTTGCCAAGTACAAAAACCTTTTTGCAATCTTGTTTTTCTTGCTCTTGAGTCAAAATAAACTGTCAAGACCAAAAGGTCTTGTCAGTCTCGTCCACTGCGTTACACCTTCGGCAGCGTCAATTGACATGTCCATTACAACTCTATGGCAGATTTTTTTTTTTTACACAGTTCGGGAAAAAAGCTTTTGTTCCAATTCTCGGAATATAACTCGCTGCGGTGGCCGAATGTGCTACGAGAGAAAACGTGGCGTCACGTTGTCGAATCCACCACGAATCGGATTACGTTGTCAACGTGGTTGGTCGGGGATATCGTGCGAGAGGGTGGGGGTGGGAGATTCTCGGTTGCGGAAGTCAGACGAGCTTGCGTAGGGGATGGTTCTCGAGTTCCCAAGCGTGGTAGAAACACCGAGACGGAATAATATCTCGAGGGTGTAGTGAAAATTCGACTCGGGATTCGGGCATTATACGTACATATATGTTGCGGATGATATATATGAGGCATTCTCTGTCAGTTTAGCCACTTTTGCCAGAATCTCTATGATATTTCCCACAATTAGCCATATTTTATCACTAATTAAGAAAACTTCCTGCGAATTTGTCGTTTTCGTGTGAACTATTTATATCGTGGGGTAGAAAAAAATAAACGTAAAAATAAGTATATTCTGTAATGAAGTTTTTAATGCATTAGTGGCGTTTTTTTTTATTTTCTTTGAATCCAAACAAAATGAAATATCTTAGCGTAATGTCGACTCATCGAATATTTCAGATTTCATCAAAACTAACCAGAATTTACAACGATAACCACGGTCAAAGAAACAGTAAAATATCTAGACAGTCTAAAAATGGGGTTGCTCGGGTTTAAGATAAAAACGCTTATTTATATGTTACTTATTCTGTGGACCTACAAGTATAGTGTATATGAAAATAAAAATTCTATTACAGTCAAAACATTATGCAAAAGAAGCATGTCTAACCCTGCCATTTACCTAGTTTCTTTTTATTCTCTGACTTTAAATAAGTTTTAAAAAAACCTAAAATACGAAACCCCCGAATACTATAAAAATTCTAGCACTCATAATCTAAATTACTAAAAAAAACTGTCTCCACTCACAGCGAATGCCTCATATGCGTATTAGGGAAGGCGAGAGAGGCATGAATAAGCGACAGAGATGAAAGATTGCCGTCGGGGGTGGTGCGGAGATCCTGTTGGCCTTATCCTCCATTATGCCAGTGTCGGAAGGTCTACGGGCGGAGAGACGTTGCTCCGCTTCATCGGTGGACCGTTACGACGGGGTCATGGGGAAAGAGAAAGCGAGATGGCGCTCGAAACGAGTGTATATATGTATATACATAGGGTTCGTAGGGTGGGGCGGCACAACCGAGCCAATTTGTAACCAAATAAGGCCCCGCGTGCACCGTTTATTCCTTTCAATCCATTAGGCGTCGAGCATTACCGCGAGTTCGCCGCAGGTATTTACCATTTAAAGCCTCGGGGCGAGAGGTCCCCTCTGCACGACTCCCGTCTCGGCGCCAGCACCCGTATGCCACCCACTTTACATCCGAATGCGGGAAATCCTCTGGCGGTCGGTGCCGCAACCGTTAGCCGCACGGTTCGTGCTTCTCTCCCGAAAACCAGATCTCGAAAAGTACATTACTGTACGCAGTGTAACGCCGTAGTGTGCCTTAGTATTTCTGAGGTACCGAGGAGAATATTGAGAAAGGAATGTACAATGTCCTACTTTGCATCGCTAATCCAAAAAAATTCTAGAAATGTACGGTCATTTTTTTATTTACCTAAGGCTCCTATTTTTTATCCACTTGCAATGATCTAGTCCGATTACCTTGACGTTTATAACGTGAAGGAGGTTGAACAGACATTTAGAAAAAAAAAAAAAATACTGACCACAAAATGATGTGAAAAGAGAGTGATGCCCATCAAACTGCAATCAAAAGCTGTTTAACAATCCCTGATTTTACTACTTCGTATATAAAAAGAAGGTGGAAAAGAACAAGGAAATAATGCAGAAAGTCCGACAGATGTCCATATGTCACTCACTTTATATTCAAATGTAACTTCGAAAAGTACATTACTGTACGCAGTATAAAACCAACTGTACCTCAGCATATCTGAAACATCGTGAGGTTAAATAGAGAGAAAATAGAAGATAATGAGGACGCAATGTACGCAAAATACTACTTTGCATCCCTGCTCCAAAAATTGTAGAAATGTAGTGCAACACCCTTTCCAGATATTATAATTTCTACAGCATGAGTAGTACTCATCAAACTTTGAAATCAAAACCTGTCTGACCATGCTTGATTTTACTACTTTGTATGTAAAAATAAGGTGGAAAAAAGGAGGAAATAATGTATAATGTCCGACTAATTCAGTTTATTTACTATTTAAAGCCTCTGCCCGACCCTGTCTCGACTCCAGTGCCCATATGTCACCCACTTTACATCCGAATGTGGGAAACCCTCCAGCTGTTGGTGCCGCAACTGTTAGTTGCATGGTTCGTACTTCTCCCTCGAAACCCGAGCTTTCGAACCGTGCATTACTGTACGCAATGTAACACCGTAGTATACCTTGCTATTTCTGAAGCACCGTGAGAGAATATAGGGGTTGAATGAAGCGAAAGTGGGAAACAACGAGGAAGCAATGTACAAACTTCTACTTTGCATCCGTGTTTCAAATAATTGTATAAATATAGTTCCATTTTTAAAAAATTTATTTGAGACTGATATTCTCTGGTCATTTTCAATGCTCTAACCCGGTACCCTTAAAATTTACACGTGCAGAAGCATGAACTGACATTTAACAAAAAGGTGATAATTAAAAAATGAACCCACTTTTTGTAGATTATAATTACTACAGTATGAGTGATGCCCATCAAACCCTGAAGTGAAAAGTCGTCTGACAATTCTTGATTTTACTACTTCCTACATAAAAAGGAGGAAATAATGCATAAGGTCCTACCAGTTTAAGTTATTTACTATTTAAAGCCTCTGCTGGATTCCCGTCTCGACTCTACCGCCAGTACGCCACCCACTTTACATTCAAATTCGGAAGATCCTCCAGCGGTCCGTGCCGTAACTGTTAGCCGCATGGTTCGTGCTCCTCTCCCGAAAACCGGGCTCTCGAATCGTACATTACTATACTCAGTGTAGTACCGTAGTGTACCTCAGTATTTCTGAAGCAGCGTGACGGGGAAGAGGGGTTTGGGATCCAGGCTCGGTGGAGGAGGTGGGGACCCTCCACCTCTTGAGTAGCGCACCCCTTAATCAACTCGGTCGGAGACCTTTTACGCGACCTCTCGAAAAGTAATATATACGGCGAGAGGTTTCGTCGAGAATATTAAATTAGAATACCCCAAAGCGCGCGATGAGAAATTATATGGAATAAGGGGAGACGTACGAATGGGGCAGGAGTTTTTTTTTTTTCAGCCTCTACCGAGAGGCTGGAGGGAAGATCAAGGGGAGGGAAATGAGTGAAATGTTCTTGTAGAGTGGAGACGAGGTTGCTATAGTTCGAAGAGAACGAAATTCATTTCATTTCATTTCGTGGCCCACGAGATACGCTTGTGTATTTTTGTTTTTTCTTCTTTTTTGTTCGCTTCTCTATTGGTCCCGTAGAACACACGTGACTCCCTACACAAGTTCGGAATATGAGAGGATAGAGTGAAAGGCTATACTACGGGTTCTGTGGGCAACACCACTAATCATGAACATATTTCTGCGGATGTATATTGCTTTACGGCGTTGTGTGCCCACGTACGTGGTCTGTATATACCATTCGGGGGTTGGGCGCATAACGGGCAGCCACTCGGAAATTGCAGACGTCGGGACAACGTGCCGCCGGCACGACACGTCGTTACGGGCTCATAACTGCTTCATTTTATTTTCGGGAGCGACCCTCTCTCGGGGCCAGCTGCCTGCAGGATCATCAACGAGTTCTGGACCATGGGCAGCCCCTCCCTCCCTCCCTCCCTGGCCCTCCTCCGCCCCTTTTTCACCCTTCTGCACTCGTAAACGAGGCGCCGAATCCACCGCGAAACACGTGTACACGTAATAGAAGTAATGCGGAGGGAGAGAGCGAGGGAGGTAACGTACATGCCGAGTTTTTTTTTCCCTCCCTCTTAAGGTACCATCGGTACAGTCAAGTCCATCGAGAGCTTTAAAAAATGGTTTGAAATATTTTAGAAACTGATATAAATTGGCATGGATATCAGTTGAGAAGCTCCTAATTAATATAGAAACGTATGTGTAACGGCGAATTTATAAAATTGTAATTAACAGAATAGTAACCATATCTATAGGCGAAATGTGATAAATGGTTTTATAGCGTAGAAAATGTCCAACTACTATTACGAAAAAAAATGCGAGGGTTTTAAAGATATTTTTACAATATTCTTTCGTCTAATCGGAAATTTCCTATTACAATATTTAAGATCAGAATAAAATGATACAATGTACCTTATCAAAAAATGCGTAAAAGTTGCTGTTGTAAGATCATTGATATACATTTTTCAATGTTGAATTGAAGCTTTTTGAATCAGGTCTGCTTTTATTTGTATCAGTTTCATTTTTCAGATGTTTCAACCTCCATTCAAATTTTAGCAGTCTTGTACTCAGCTGTACTACGATATTACATTAATAAAGAATGATGGCAAAGCCATGGCATATAAAAAATTGAAGCTCGGGGAGGAGTGCCGTGATTTTGAACGACTCTCGGTGCTCTGTTGGCATAAAATATGGTTTTTTTGTCTTTAAAAAATATGCTCGTGGATTTATTACCATGAGTGGCGTGATTTTACAAGACCCTCGTTGCTCCGCCGGAATAAAGCATCGGTTTTTTCTCTTTGAAAAAATATATCTGTCCTTTTACTAGCGCAAACTAAGTTATTACTTTATAAAATTGTTGTTATACACATTCGCTATGTTAAATTGAATTTTTAAAAATTAGATCGATCGTAATCGAGACGAGTTCCCCTTTTAAGTGTTGCAAACCTTTTTTGAAATTTTAGCATTCAATTGACATGCCTGTACCAGTTTTACTATCTTAATGAAGCGTGACGGGTTAGCCATGCCGTATGAAAAAGTGTAATTTTTAACTAATCTCGTTGCTTCGTTGGCGTAAAATGTTGCTTCATTTTTTTCCTTCGGTAAAATATGCCTGTGGATTTATTGTTGCAAATTAAGTTAATATCTAAAAATCATTGTTATATACTTTTCTACGTTAAATTGTGGCTTTTTAAATCAGGTCCACCATAATTTCCACCAGTTTTTCCTCTAGAACTGTTGAGCCATTTTTGGTTCAAATTTCAGAACCCCATTGACTTGACTGTACTGACGGTATTACCTTAACAACGTATGAACATATAGGCGTCAATATCCAAAATTAAAGCAGCCTGGAGAAAACTTGGGGTGACTTTCCTTGCTTCGCTGGAAAAAGCCATTGAGTTCATTTTCCCTTTGCTTCCTATTTTTTCTTTTTTCTCGCAACTCGACGAGGTCGGAGAGCGTTTAACTTCAAAGGTGAAAACTTTAGCCCTGGGGCATTCGACCGCGTCGCATGCCGGTAGTGGCGCCTGATGGTATATAGTATATGCGATATTCTCTTCCGGCCGAATCACTCTTTTTAGCTGCGAGGAAATAAAAAAATTTAATGTATTCGACGGATATAACTTTTTGCTGCTTTATTTATCGGAAATATGGAGCACATATTTATATGGGCCTGAAATATATTTACGCAAGCAGAATATCTTGACGAAAATATATCTAAATAAATAATAGTTGCTATTGTCATTATAATTGGGATTAAACAATTGAATCAATAAAAACGATTGATTATAATTGAATTAATCTGCAATATCAGTATGATGTATTGATCGAATGAAAATAAAAATGACACCAATGTGCAAAATACCCTTCGCCAGGGTTTTTTCATTGGGCATAAAAATTCCGCTCGACCAACAATGCTTGTCACTGCAAAAACGTAAGGTAATAAGAAATAATCTCTATCCCTATCTCTATCTCTAAACACTAATTATGTTTTTGATCTGAGATCTCAATGATCGAATATATATTTAATGTATTCAACGAAATATTTGGTTTTTTTTGCTGAATTGCTGGTTTGATTTGCTGAGACCAATTGTACAGAATCCAAAGAAATCGTTTATTTCATCCAATTTTTTTCCCTCACTGTAGCAATACAAATTCCCCTGATTATGAAATATCTGAAAATCACCCACACGTTTGCAATCAAGTCAAACGAGACCAAGCGTTCCCAATCGCTGGAGGAAATAAAATATCTCTGGACTAGTTTATACGTAAGTTGTGCCCTCAATATCCCCCTAAAATGAATTTCCTCTTTTACTCTCATGACATTAGTACCTTCAGCGATGCAGAAAAAGCTGCAAACCTAACGAATCGTAAATAATTTAACGTGCCATTTCCAAAGGTGTGCCAATGATGCACAAAATACCAGAGGTCAACTGAAAAGACTCGCTGAGCTGAGATTGAGTGTACTTGAGTATACCTACATAAATGTATATTAAGCGTTCTCCGTCAATTTAACCACTTTTTTCGGTCCATCTCAAGTCTGCCCCATAATTGATCATATGAAAGTACAACTGAAAAGCACCTTATGTGAAGTGTTTCACATTTTTTAGTGCAATATTTGAAAGATCGCCGCTATTTTTTGCAAGTGAACATATCTCGGACATCTGAAGTTACTGAAAGAAAGTGTTTATTTTAGCTTTTGAATAGGATATTTAAAATAATTATCACGTCCTAGAAACCTTGTAGTGGTTCTTTGATATGATGAATTATAGGGTAGATCTGAGATGGTCGAAAAAAAAAGTGAATTGACAGAGAATGCTTCATGTGGACTTCACATATACCTCCATATATAGGTATACGTCAAATACAGGAGAATTCTGTGCGTGTAGGATTGGAAAATGGAAAATTTCATATGGCACTGGGGAGGTTGAAAACAGAGCTTTAATGTGTGTCAGAAAACGGTACAAGGGAGCGAGAATGTGCAACGAGAAATGGTGTCGACGGTTTGCCAGTGCGAATGCACATTGTCGCCCCTTTGCCGTGAACTATGTGTATGAAATAACGTGCCTATATGCGCTTATACTCAAGCTCTGTGCGAAAACGTCGTGTTCGCGTATATGGTTACGTTTGCAAATATAGCTACACATAGTCGGCGTTATACATCTACGAGCCAACGTATTTGCACCTGTGCCTATAATAAAAACTCTGGTCCCGTGCATACGCAAAAACATAACGAATGGTGAAAGGTCCTATGGAGCACGGAAATGGTTTCGCAATATTTTTCTGAAACGTAGCAATTGTTCGATCAGCATTAAAAATTGTTCCCATAGCGTTGTGGAAACATTTTTACAATACACCTTTGTTCGCTCGTAAACATTGTATTGCAATGTTTTGAAAAGGTAATTATAATTTCGTTGGTAGGCCGAAATTTTTTTGAAAACGTCAAAATAGAATTTGGACTGTGCGGATCATTTTAATTATAAATGACGGTTAGACGAATAAATCAATATCGCTAAAAGTAAATGCCAAAAAAAAGGTTTATTGATAACTTGAATAAGACCATTGAAACTTCTGACCTGAGAAAAATATTATTAGTAGAAATAATGAACCTCGTTCGAGAAAAAAAATTCGGCCGTTCGCCATCTAACGGATTAATTTGGAATGTCTGTCTGAAATGGCTTTAAAACGTTCTTGAAGAGGAACGAGATACCAAAAAATCATGAAAATAGAATAGGATTACAAATGCACGTAGAAAATCCTTTACGTTGCCAAGAAAATGGAGTTGAGTATGCTCAAGAAAGAAAACATTCTCACGAGTGACATTTTTCCTTGTTGACAAGTTAACCGCATATATTTTTTTCTAATTTTATACGTATCACAAAGTTAAAGTTGCAATGCTGAACTAAAATGATTTCAAAAGATCCAATTTTCGTTGTAGAAAGTTTCTGTCCTATCCGAGTATATGAATTTCCATTCAAAGATCTCTCACAGAAGGTCGTAACTTTTGCAGTAAATTTTTCCTTGTGTGGTAACTTTTTTTATCAAGTTTTCTTATACCTTCTGTGGAAGATCTTCAAATGGAAATTTATATGCTGGGAACGGACAGAAACTTTTTACAAAGAGAATTGTACGTCGGAAAATTAATTTCAGAAATATTTGCAGAATAAAAATATATATTTGCACCGATGAAATACTAATGAAAAAAAGGACCTCTGAAAATATTTTTCTTTTTGAGCTTGCCTAGTGTTATTTTTTAATAAAGATACAGAATTTGGAAAGACTGGAAATTCGTTTGCATATTTTAACGAGACATTTGATATGAAACTTTGTAAAATCCTCTTTAAAAATTACGATCCCTTTATGAGGACTAGTCCGAATGGACGTTTATTCATCAGCTGATATAAATTAATATTATCACCCGAAAATATTTTACGCATTTTCCCCGAACCTGGATGAAATTTAATGACCCTTTCGAACTTTATCCGTGCCATACAACTATGCATTAATTACTCAACAATGTATTGATTTTTCATCTCTTCTCCTGAAAATAAATGCGTTGGAATGTTCGAGTTGATAACTGAATAATTTCGCAGCATCGCTCATGGGAATTGAACACCGCAAAAACTCTTATGTTATCACCAAATGCTTCAATACGCGAACTTTTAAATCATTTATATTCCAAAAAATTTATGACAATATTTTAAAACGTTTTCTAACTCAATTAGATATTGTTAAAATTTCCGTAAAATGAGAGAAAATCCATTTTACCAGGTTTTTCTTGTTTACAATTTTTAAATATTTGCAACATGCATTTTACAAAGATGACGAAAAATATGAAAGATCAAAAGAATTAGCTGAAATATTGTGCAAGGTATTCGCGAGGAAGCAAAGTGTTGGTTAATTCTCTGTCTAAGAATATTTCTCGCATATTAATACGACAAATAGTCCATCACAAACGTTTTAGTGTCACAGTATTATAATTTTTTTACGGAAACCTTTTTATCCACTATTTTCAAATATTTCCTCCATTTCTCAAGCATTAAAAAAAGATATATATACATATAAAATTAAAATCATTACGTGTTACGTGAGACGTGGTGCGATAAATTTGCAGGAGAGCTACGCCCTCGTTCGTTCTTTGCCTGAGAATATTTTTCGCTCCTCGCACAGCTCCGAGAAAGAGGAACGGTAATTCTCGCATCGAGATATCGATGCTCCAAAGTTATGTAGAATGTGGGCCAAAAGTTTTGCTGCGAAGAAGTAGAGGATTGGAGAGGAAAAGCTTGCCGAACCAGAGGCAGTAAAGTGCGAGCAAGAGCGAAGACGATGCACCGTTGCGAAGCAAGAAAAAGAAAAAGGAGAGGAAAGTGACGAGTTACAGCTACGCTAGGGGTAAAATTCCGATCACGAGTCGGACGTCTTTCGATCGTCGGTACTTTTGCAGTTGCGCTCGCACGTCTATCCATAAACGTGGAAGGAGTGAGCAGAAGCACAAGCAGAAGCCGATGCACGGAGGGACTTGGCGGGATCGTTAAATCATACGTTAAGGACGACGAGAGAGCCGAGCCGAGCCTTCTCCGCCGCGTTGCACTTGTCCAACTGTCGAGACTGTCATAACTTTGCTCCGGGCGGCCGGAATACGCCTTGCGCCTGGCGTGACCCGGGATGGAAAGCGGGCACGGCACAAGAATCCCCCGCTTCGCCAGTGCTCATCGCCGATTCGTCTTCGTGTGAGTAGTCGAGCTGAACAGCGTCTGCGAGTTCTCGTTACGTACACGTACATCATATAGCTTCTGCACTCGATGTACGGTTAACCGTATACGAGGTATTTCCTGTCACTTTCTACAAACCCAAGTACAAAAAAAATTTGATGTGGATTACATTAAAAAATATACATAGTTTTAAGCATAGAGATGGAGACTGTATACTCTATATACAATTTATGCATAAACTATATGAGGCATTCTACACGAATCCTTATCATTAAAAATGCCCAAATCGTATTGTTGCTGTCTCATTTTCCACTTTTAGCTTAGGATTCGGAGCTCGGATGCACATACCGTATATCAATTTTCAGATGCATTCGTCATTAACAAATCAAATATTGATCAGAATTTTTCGATACCAGTATCGTTGAATTCTCATACTATTCTCAAATTTACAATAAAAGTATATTGATATGGAATCTATATACACAATTCGCAAATCTCATAACGTTTTGTGTATTAAATTTACTTGCATTATTAACAGTGTCGTTCAATATGAGAAAATGCGAAGATGTGGGAAAAAAGCGATTCGTTTGGCAGCGAATGCCTCGTACACGACTTTTTTTTATCACATCGACGCCCGTCTGTCGGTAATGCCTCGGCTAACTACAACCGTAAATGTAAATGCAAATGTAAATGGAAAACGTAGGAACGTGACGCTGAAAATTGACGAGGGAACGATGAGAAGGAAGAAATAAAAAGAAGCTGGAAAAAGAAATTGTAGAAGGGGACTGTTTTTTTTTGTCTCCATTTTTTCTTCAGTGGTGAACTGGAGTGCAAGCGGCGAAGAGAGGAGCGCGAGAGACTGGCGCATCGTCGCGTGATTTCCGACAATACCGAAAGAAGAATCCGTAAAGTGCTTCTCCTTTCGTCGTCGCGAACTCTATCTCTTGTTGCGAATTGTACAGAATGGAGACCTACCGCCGTTTCACTAGGTAATACTGGCGAATCCTCTTAATTCCACTTCTACGCTCTCTCGTATTCTCGACTACTATGTTTCTTTCCGTCTTATGCTCTTCATCCTGTCTTTGCTCGTGATGTTGCTTCTCGCTGAAGAAAATGCAACTCTTCGTGTCTATCGTCTCGAGTGCAACGCGATGCTGGATGGATCACGAGACTTGGTCACGCTACGTTCTGAAATACAATTTTCCCTCGGTTTTCTTATCGTGATACTCGACTTCGAATAGAAGCCACTCGCTAAATTGAAACAGACATTTTTTATGTGTCATAATTTATTCGATATCGCCTTATGAAAGGGACGGTACGAATATACTGTTTTAATGCCAGCGTGTAATAATTTCACGGAATTTTGCAGGAAAAAATTAAAGAAAATAAAATTAACGAAGAGAACTAACGATTTTCAATAAAGTCGACAGTATAAAAGAAGAACAAATAAAAGAACCACCTATGTAGCATACACACACATTAAAATTTATATGCTTGTATGGGCGCCTACTGGAAGGCCATTTCTCGACTTTTTTACGGTTGCAGATTTATTGAGTCGTTATTCGGCTTTTGTTAGTTACAACGGTTGCGATATTTAAAATAAAAAATTCGGCCAATAAAAACCGGTAAAAATCACGGAATACTATTCACCACATATGAGGATAGTGGATTTCTTAGTTCACTAAAATCAGATAATTACGAATTAATTGTAGGTATGCAAAAAATCGAAGCTCGTTAGTCGTTTGTCGCGAGGTACAATTTTAAATGGTTTATTTATAAAATGCAGTTACGGAAACCCAATCACTTAAAAAATTCATAAGAACAAAATTCAATGCACCGAAATAATGTGAGGCAAATGCAAATAAAGTGTGCAAAGTTGTGTCGATGGACAACAACGAGTGTACGAATATTTATTTCAGGACTTTATGTCAATCTTTATTTCGTACAAAAAATTTTTATTGGTTTATCGCTCCGCACGCCTTATTCAGGTTTTTACGTTGTCCCTCTTCCCTTTCCCCATTCCTTCATAGGTGTCAATCTTCATTAAATACTAAATAGTTGGCTACAATAAATCTCAGTTTCACTGCATTCGGGATAGCTACACTCAAAACAGAATGTATTCTCCGATAGATAAAACAAGATATCGGATACCGAAATTTGTTCACCTTTTGCCCCAATTCATTCTGGTACACTGTATATTTACAAAATTGAATAATTATATACAATACTTGATATATACTTGATGAGTTTTTGAACCTTGAATGTAAGATTTTTTAGAAAGTAAGCATCATCGATATATTTTTTTCCTACAATTTTTGAATTGAATTAACGAGTTTTTGAATAAAAACTGTCAGTCTTTTTTTTTATAGTGCAGGCGAACCTTTCATGCACTCTAAACGGGTTCACCCAATCTATCAGTCGACTTACAAAAAAATCCTCGGAGTTTACTGCGAAGGCGGGGGGACTAGTTTTTATTTTTGCTTCGGAGAGGGGGAGAGTTGATCTAATAAAAAAAAAACACTTATCTGACTCTCAGAAACGACGTTCCCCTTAAAGTATCGCCATCAAAACTTCACCGCATCTATCAATACAAACAAGAATAGCAACTACAGAGTAGTCAATCTCGGCGCGGGTGTGCGAGGCACGTCCCAGTAGCTGTCCCAACAGGCGCAACCTGCTATAAACCGAGAATACCTCGGGATAATTCAAAATAGGATAGTTTGACAAAGTTGCATAGAATTGGATCACGTACCACGAAGCATCAGATGCATCAGAAATACCCTGTATATAATTCCGGCTGGAAACTGCATTGCAGTCGGAGGCTCAAGTAGTAGAGGATCAGTGCAGTCAGACACAGTGACGTCAGCGGTCGAGCCAGAAGTTTCAACGTGTACGTATGAATTTCCAAATTTTAACGGAGACATCTCTGTGCTATATGTTTCAGGCGGATAAGATTACGGTGCCCCACGGCGAGCGAGTGACTGCGAGGTGTCGGGAACTCGGCAGGTACAAGCTTGAGGGAGATCCCCTACTCCAGTGTCGGAATGGGGCATGGAACGGAAAGCCCCCGTCCTGCATCCCGACCACCGCCATCTCTAATTACACTGGTGCGTATATTACCGTTATATTATCATAATGTTTCAGCGAGCTCATACTCGCATACCCGGACACGTGACAAATCCCACAGAACCTCCCCCTCGACGCTCCCTGTCCTAACGGCGCATTCCCCACACCATACCTTCTCTTCCTCGTATTTTCCCTCGCTCCCGGTTCTCTATGTGGGATAACCCCGTGGCGAAGCGTAATAAATTCAGCGCGTTATACATTCATCTTGGCAGGTAGTCTGCCAGCGGTGCAACGAAGCTGATATGAGATAGTGGTACACGTATACATTTAACTGGAATTTTCTCTCCATTGTACCTACTGACGACAGTGCCGAGAGAGATTCGGTGTTAACGCACCGGGAAATGAACTCCGGAGGTTTTTATCGCCCGCGAAAGAAGCGAGAAACACTAATTTCAACAACACACAGTGAAACGTTCGCTGTCGAATTTGTGGAACCAGGTCACCTAACAAAAGGCATAAGAACCAAAAATTTCGTAGATTATAAACTTTTGAAAATGAAAAAATACCTTGCATCTAAACCTCACTAAGTATATGTCGAAAATTAAGGAATTCTGCAATTTCGTAAAACCGTACAGTACACCAAAATGCTGATGAAACGTTTTTTAGCGAGACTAACGCTTTCGTTTCATTGGATTCGTTATTGTCCTTTAGTAGCTCGATAAAGCCTCGGTAGAGTTATGGACGAGTGATAGGCCGTGTCGAAACGAGACTTTCAGCTCGAAATTGTCGTCATCAATTTCCCAGCTGAGAACGTCATTCCCGAGAATGTCGGGCTTTTGCAGCGACGGAGTTGGGGACAGGCGAGTTGATGGGTCGCTCGTGCGATGTACAATTTCCTATTATCTATATACGTTCTCCAAGACGTTGAATAGTGTCCCCAGGAGAAGGTGCTATAGCGTCCATGTTAGCGCCGCTGTGTGTGGCAAAGTTTAGCGTCGGGTAAGTCGACACCCGGTCAGAAGTTAAGGTCGAAGTTTGAGACGTTCACGCCTTCGTTCTCTCCGTTCCCGGAAACTGCAGTCGCTGCCATTGATGATGAGCTCTGGAGAAGCCCGGATGTGAGATGGAGTCCACGAGACGAGGATGTAGTCCTTCAGGTTTATAGTTCTGAATTCTCGTTTCTTTTCATCCTCTCTCTTCATCCCAGTGTTATTTCTTCTCCTTACCGAGAGCGAGCGTTTCACCAGGGGGTCAAAGCTCCGTGGAGAGGACACGCTTGCCGGCACATCATCCCACCGGAAGTCGACACTTCTAATTACCCGCGGTGGCACTCTCGCGTCGCTTCTCTGGCTGCTATAAGTTTTCGAGTGGCGAGGGGCTCGAGTGAGAGTTAGAAGAGAGCCCAGACCGCTTGCTACGACCGCGTAAGCCCTTTCCTTAAGCGCTTATTAAGCGCCGTTCTTCAGGCTCGCCCGCGGCAGCTCCTCTTCTTCGCCGTTGCTTTCCCACGCGCAGACCCGGCACGACCCGCCCCGACGCTTGTCCAATCTCCCCCTACTATCTCTTTAACCCTTCCTCGTTATCTCTTTCAACTCTTATTTTATGCTGAAAACTGCTACAGCCACTGCGCACCGTACACAGATGAGAGGAAATGGAAGAGTGGACTCTGCAGCTCGAAAATTTATTACAACTTTCCACCGCGAAGAGCCCAATTGCTAAGGTGGAATACTAGCCCGTGAACAACCTCCACCTTGGAAGACTCTCTCAAAGTCTTTGGAAAAACTTGGGGCTCTCTTCGAGTCTTGAAACTCGAGGCTTTGGGTTCACGGTTAGATGTCGAGGTACAGCATCGACATAGCGGAAAGTCGGTAGATTGAATGAACGTAAAATATGAAGGCAAAGAGTACCGTGGAACGAGAAAAAAAGAAATACGAGCTGTGGAATGACGCGGAAGAAGCCAACTTCTTGGGGCGACTGATAATCCGCCATGCGAAAAGAGGACCGAGATAAGTGCGACAAAGAGCGGGAAGAAAAAAAAAAGAAGAATGAAAGAAGTAGTGGATTACAGTCTGAAGAATTTATTACGAGCTTTCAAAGCAGAGATGCTCCACTCTGAACAGTTGACTACTGCACGGCGAACGAGCAACTTATGAACACGAAGGGAACTTTACGCGGGGCTTCAAAGTCGATACTTTGAGCTATAAAGATTAGCCGAAGATCTGCACGTGGAACATGAAATCCAGCGATTCTATCAGGCACGTTGAATAAATGTTGAATTATGCATAGAGAGTAATTTTTTCTAAACGACTAGGAGGTTTTTTTGTTGCACGAAGACTATAACTCTTGACGAAAAAATAAAAGTGAAAACTGAACTGAACTTTAAACTGACAGCGGAAAATCAGTGTCTGCAATACATTATCGATTCTACTTGGCAGATTGAATCACCTGATAGTGGGAAGAACCTGAAGAAAATGAAAAACAAGAAGTAAGAGGCTTATCATCTTAAGGTAACTATGAAAGCCCTTCGGGACAAGCTTAAAACTCGGATAAACAGGCGAAAGACAAAGAAGTGGAAGTCAAGAGAAAACGGACTTCCAGGAAGGGTTCAATGTTTTAAGCTGTCTATTAATGTGTTTACAATGTCAACTTTACCAAATTTATCTAGAAGATTAAATGAAGGCTTGATAACAGGAAGGAAGAAAAGGGCATTTTCAAAATAGAGGAGAAGGTTCATTTCCTTCAGGTCATTATAAAATACCTTCAGGGCAAGCTCGACACTGAGATAAAGAAGCTCGATGCAGAAGCTGAAGAGTCAGAAGCAAAGATAAAGGGAAACTTCCTAGAAGATTTCAGACTCGATCCTTTGAGACAGCGGTTAGCGGAAGATCCAGGAGTACAACGGCAACTTCATCGATTCTACTTCGCAGATAACATGAACTTTCATGGTAAGCAACTGAAGACAATAAAAAAATACCTTCTCGGAAGATTCTTTACCTCCGGTTACTATGAAAACCCTTGATGATAAACCGAACCAAGATGAGAAAGCCGAAGATGTTCAGATAGAAGCAAAAAAACGCAGCCGCCGAGAACGGAAGAGAAATGGGAAATATTTAAAAGAAGCGGAGATACTTCCATCTTCTGGATATTCGAAAGTGCCGACAGGTCCAACACTAACATACAGCCGCAGAAGACGATAAGGCAAAAAGTGTGGGCGCAATATTGATTGAACGGTTAATACTGGTGATCAACCGAAGAAACCGAACAAACTTTGTAAGAGGCTTATTTTCCCAAGATGAGAATGAAAACCCTTGAGGACAAACCCAACACCGAGACGAAAACACAAAAGACGTTTAAATACAAGCAAAAAAAAAAGTGTCCTAAGAAAAAGGAAAAGAAAAAAAGATGCTTGGATATCATGGATGCTTGTAAAGACAAATTCAACACTGCGATGAGACCGCAGAAAACAACAAGGCAAAAGTTATGTGCGCGGTATTGAATAAACGTTTAATAATGGTAATCAACCAAAGAAACCGAACAATCCCGGTAAGAAGCTTATTTTCCTAAGGTGACTATGAAAACCCTTTACGACAAACCCAATACCGAGATGAGAACGCAAAAGACGTTCAAGCAGAAGCAAAAAAAAAGAAAAAAGAAAAGAAAACAACGTGGGCCAAGAAAAGGCAAGAGAAAGGGAAAGTAGGCAAGAGAAGCAGAGATGCTTGCGGCTCGTGGATGCTTGGAAATGCAGACAAGCATTCTCCGTTCGTTGCGCTTCTGCTCCCGTTCCAGTCGCGGCCTCTTCGGATTTACTTTCCAGCCACGTACTCGGACCTTCCCCTGGTATTCGCGCGAGCTGCTTCCTCGCTTCCCTCACCCCCTCACCCAACCGAGCCTCCCTCTTCACTGCACCGGCAAAATCCGTCCCCGGTATAGCTACTATACTTTCGACACGCAGTTGCACAGCCTCGAGTGTCTCCCGCGCGACAGGATCACATCCGCTCGCACACAATGTCAAGCAGACTGGTATATACGTACATACAGATCTTTCTATAGGTATTATATTGCATACGTGTAGAGGAAGCTTACTCGTGAAACGCCAGCAGCGATTTTCCTCACTCTTCGTTCGTCCTTTCCTTCTCGCTCTTCGCTTCGTCGTGCGAACGGCCAGTCACCCTTCGTCCCTCCGTTTGCTTTCCAGCGTCACTGCTCCCGTGACATTTTCACACGCCAATCCCTGTACGCCTCTCCCGTTCCATTTGCTCGTTCGTTCATCCGTTCGTCGCCTCGTTGGTACGTCTCGTCCGGACATTTACATTTTCCAAGCCTGAAATAATGAGAGTGTGAGTAAGGGGATGAGAGGGAGTCACGGTAATATCCTAGAGCTACATTGCGAATGCATAGAAGAAAATCGAGCATGGAGAACGATGGGGAATGAGAATAACGCGGTAAACGGGTTGAACGAATCGGCTCTCGTGAGGCTCTCCACGAAGCGTTAATAACGCAAAGCGTTTTCCGGGATTCGGAACGTTCGTCCGACACGCTGGCAGTTCGCGGCGTTTTCACGACAACGCGTGAAACACGTTGATCTCTGTCTCTCTCTCTCTGGATGAGCAAACCGATTCTCGTGGATCTGGAGTTGAAGCTTCGTACCACGGAGCACGTTGAACCCAGAGACGAGAATGACTCACTTGCGAAAAAAAAAATCGCGTACTCGTTCCTGGCTTCGGCTCTACTGGCAATAAATGCAACGTGCGCATCACGGCACATCGACCATTTCCACTTCGCTATCTTTTTCAAACCTTTCACCTGGCTTGGCGACAAAAAACCACTTGGTTGGTCGTTGACGTTGACTTTTGGCTATAACTGTTGTGCATTAAATTTCTTCGGACTGCCCGGTGAACGAAATGAGTTCATAATAAGTTTCGACATATTTATCGGAGAACCTGTGACATAATCGTGAAAAATTTTTACACTTTCGGGTTGATGACTTTTGGTTGAAATTTTTTTTAAATCGGAGTGTGGATTCGGAAAAGTAACTCAAGGACAATTTCACAATAATTCTGTTATTTGAGACCCGGATTTTTAAAAGTATAACCTTGAATTAAAATTGCTACGCTTAAATGATCTGCAGTGTAACTGCAAACAGAATGAGACCTAATGAATACCAATCCTTCGAGTGGTGTTCTCTGAATTACACAAAGAGCAAACACTCGTGAACCTAGTTTCGAAGCAACCGGTTGACACGATCCGTTGGTTCATTTATAAAATAGTCCTTGAGGTTCATCTTGAAGACAGGAAAGTATTTTAAATGTTTTCTTCGGTGAAGGCGAGAGTTGTCCTTACAATGAAATGAGACTTTTTCGACTGACCCGTACCTCTTAAGACGACAATAACAGCAGAATATTTCCGTCCCTTTCTACAAAAATACGATAAAATGCAGCGACTGGGATTTTGCCAAAAACTGCACAGTGGTCCCTGTCCGACCAACGAGGATATTCTCCTGCTGGTGCCAGCGAAAAAAAAAAGAATCGTGAAAAACGATTGAAACGTGAAAGTGGAGAATGAAAAATCGAACAAAAACCTCGGCTGTCTGGCTACTGCCATGGACTAAATGCTATAGTTATTGCCCACTAAATACCTTGGCGGTAGCAGTCAGACAACTGTTGACAAAATCCCTATAAGTAGGATTATTATTATTTTACGAAAACCATTTCGGAATTACATAATTTGTAAAAAATCGCGTTGCAATAAATTGCAGCTATTTTGTTCATTAAACTATAATGAAATATGATAACTTTTCAGCAAAAAATACGGTGTACCAAATTTGTATTCCATTTCAGCGAAAAATTTTCAAATCCTTCGTGATAAGTCAAACTTTGAATACATACTCGACGAGGTTCGCGTCAAATACTTTCATTGTATTTGACTAGAAATTTGCTACATTTAGAAGATTCTATCGACAGAAATAAATTGGTATTATTTTATGAAATAAAAAAAAAACCTGCTTGTCTATGTAATTTAAAACTTTCTGGATGATATTTTATGCTAATAATAAATGTGATCAAAAAGTCACGTGGTGAAAATATGCCATTAGCATTTTTTTAAAATTACAGGACAATCTACTATTATTTTCTAATTGACTGCCACTTACAGTATCTTCGTCAAATATGCGTTTCAAAGAGCGGTAATTTTATCCGACGCGGCTAAAACCTTATTACCAAGTCCCTCTGTCACACACGATAAACTGCAAAAATCACAGACACGCTCGAATGTCCAGCGAGTGCAAAAAACCGGAAATAAAAGCTTATCCCCATCGCAGCTTATCAGGAGTTGGAAGGATGAGACGGAAAATGCAAATTTTTTTTTTATCACAGGTGAATATTCTATCTTGTAATAGTCTGTCATTCACCGCGTGTTCAAAACTATGCACACCAGAAAGTGCCAGTTTCACGTAACGCAGCTAAAACCTTATTACCGAGTCCCTCTGTCTAATACGACAAGCTGCAAAAAAATTCCAGCCGCCCGTTGGAACATCCAGCACGTGAAAAAAGAAAAAGAAAAAAAAAAAACAAAAGCGGAGATAAAAACAAGCCTGCAGAATGGCTTACCCCTCGTTGAAAAGTTGAGCTAGAAAATGCAAATTTCTTATTACAGTTAAATATACCATTTTATGACAGACAGTCATTTACAGTGCATTTATCAAGAATTACCCTATTACCTAGTATCTCCGTTTAGCACAAAGACTGCAAAAAAATCCCAGTCACCCGTTGGAATCTCCATAGCAAGCGGGAAAAAACCGGAAATAAAAACAGGCCCCCGGGACACCTTATCTAGAGTTGGAACGTCGAGATATAAAATGCAATTTCGCTTGTGCGAGGTCAGAGTGGAATAAACTCGCGTCGAACTGGCCAACCGCCTATTTTATGCAATACAGTACATCAAGCCTCTCAACCACCATATACTTTACCCCCTCCCGATCCCCCGCCGGTCCCTTTAACCCTCAACATTGCCGCCATGAACCAACATCCCACAAAACTACATTCATTCAACGCCTGCTTTAAAGTACACGGTATTCGGGTTATGAAATTTCCCACCCAAATACAACACTCTGTATACGTTACTCCCGAGTGCATTCTCTCTGTCGCTCCGCGCCGATTTACAGTGAGTTTCTCTGGGCGAGTGACGGTGCTCGGGTGTATCCGGTCGGGAGGTGGTAACGCGGTTGGTGTTTTAGTATCGTGTTGTACAGACCGTACGGACCCCCTGCCCCCTCCTCTCCCCCGTAGATTTCCGCTCGTACTACATCTACTCCCCGCAACTGCTATATATACTCCCGACGATATATATATACATAGTAGTGATGTGTGTACATGTACGTATGTATATAACGCGCCCGAGTTAACGGTGTTCGCGTATACTACACGTTGGTATAATTACGGCCGAGTAGAAACAATTAATCACAGCGAACTCTGACCCGGCGAGTGTTTACGCCCGTTCGTGTTCGCGAGGCCCACCGGCGATATACTGGAGAGAACCGAGGGGGTATATATATCCCTCAGAAGCCGCCCAGGCTATGGATATATATGTGCTATATATATATGTGTATATATGTATATATGGAAGGCCTGTATATATGTAGGGTAAGGTGGGGCAAAGTGAGACACACAGGGAAAAAATGGAAATTCGCTTTATCGCGAAACGCAAAGTGTATTGGCACTGCTTTTACCCACAAACTCGATTTCAGTAGTCGATTTTAAGTATCGGCAAAAGAAAAAATTGCGGATCAAAGTGGGGCACTTCCCCAAATTTGGAAATGGATGGTTTTTTCAAGTAGGTGCTACTGAACGTAATCACCGTTGATTATATTACAATGGCAATGGCGTTCATTTTGACAGGATCAAAGTAAAGAATGTCTTAATCACGAAACTCGAGTATATTTTTACTGTTTTTCACCCGGACATTCGATTTCAACGATCAATTTTGAGTGTCGACAAAAAAAATTGAGGGTAAAAGTGCAGAGGGCAAAGACACTTTCCCAAATTTGGAAATTTATTGCTTTAAGCACTAAAAATAGTTTTTAAAACCTTTGTTTTTTTAACAATTCGGTTGAATTGTCTTATAAAAACGTGTTTTTGAAAAACGTCGGTGTGTCCCACTATGCCCCATTGTCCCACTTTACCCCAACCCACCCATATATGCATTAGCTATATCGAGGTATATATAAGTATATAGGGAAGGAGAGAGACGCGATGTACTTTGGAGTACGTCGACTGGGTGGAGTAGAATCGCGATAGGTCTATACGGTTCCTCATACGTTTACCCGCTGGTTTCTACTCCAATACCAATGGTTCCCGTTTCCCTCTACAAAGTCTCCAAAGCCCGCACTCGAAATTCCCGAAATTCTTGGAACGAATTCTCGTGAGGTCGCGAACAAGGTCGTTAATCCGGTGGGAACGCCCGGACCCCTGGAGAACCAACCCCTAACGTGTTTTCACTGTCTACGTTGTTCCAATGGGAAAAGAGACGTCGACTCAAGAGAGAGAGAAAGAGAATCTCCGTGTCCCAGCACGCAAACAACCGCAGACATAGGACGACATGCGGTGTTTTTAAATACCGAGGGTTCAAAGTCTTTCGAGTTGATTTGAGTCCGTTACAGTGTGTTAGAATCGGGTGTAATAAAATATTTTTAAGCATCATCGTAAATGGCTGTTTGCGAATGGGAATTAAATTTTTAATGGCTCCGATGATAGAATTTTGCCAAATTACTTTGAATTCTTGAACAATGTTCAATGTTTAGAAAAACTCAAATTTGGTTTATAGGGTTTGAACAATAGATTCAGACTTTGAAAAGGAAATTTTGACAAAATTAGATACAGGATAAAATAGGACTACATTTAGATATCCTTCGTAGGTATGTAAAAGAATTTACGCAAACCAAAAAGGGCGAGCCGTGACTGAATTTCTGCACGAGATCTATATCAATTGCAGAAACCAATTACATTGCTGACGTACGTAATGGAATGGTTGATGTAACCATTCAAGAAACCACCAATACAGTCTCGAGACAATAACGGCCTCAATGTACAATCGAGTCGTGCTATCAATCCTGCTATTAAATGTCCAACTAAATCAGGCTACTGTACCAGTTGTGCTGAATGGTATCATTAATCGATGTAAAAAAGACCCGATGGGACGTTTGAAGCTGGAGAAATGTTTCGTTTATAGTTATGTGTACTGTAAATATTTGGAAAATTCATATAGTGTAACCCGTGTAGAAAACCCACTTTGATATGTCAAAGAAAATGAAAATTCAACGCACGTGGGGTAAAATTACAGTTAACTTACATTAGAATCTATTTCTAATATAAGTTAAGTAACTCATATGGTGTACTTTGTCAACGAGCTTCCTACATTTTGCAGTAATTTCACTAATTTTTCAACAGTAAATTTCTCCGAGCCGTTAATGATTGAGGTCACTATCGAGATAGTAAATAGAAAAATGAAGATTCCAATGACGTATGTGCAAAAAAAAAGTAACTCTTTTGTGTTTGCCTAGTTAATTAACTATTATGTGACCTGCATATGCTGTTGTTATTTTAGCTAACACAAGCAATCATTTTCTTTCCTGTTTAGCTACCGGAATATATATTTATGCATTGATGCATCTTTGTCTTCTTCCTATTTTCTGATTTTGTCAGCCTCTTTATTTTTCCGCGTATCAAATTTCTTTTCGCAATCAATTCTCATGACAACTGGCTCGATCTACCGTATATCGAACTTGTTTTCTGCAGAGAACGTGCCGCCTTAGGTAATATTCGCTGTGCTGAGAGAATCCGCGACGATCGAGCCGTTCGGTGCAGTGGCGGTATTTCCGGGTAGCACATTTCATCTCGAATGCCAGTTCTTGTTTCTATCGTTTCTTGTTTACGCATGATATTTTTTCCTCCGGATTCCTCTTTGTCGGATTTTTTTCTAGGATGTTTTTTCCATGGGTATTCGCCCCCCTCGCCGGTTTCCCTTTCCGAGACATTTTTTCTGCGAATTTCCTTCACGCCGGGAATTTTATCATGAAAATTTTTTCTACGTTTTTTTTACTCGGACTGGTTTTTACCCGCGTTTTTTCCACTAGATATTTTCGTCTTCGGACGTTTTCTCCATGAGCTTTTATTAGTCACTTATATTTTTGTCAGAAACCCGAATAAGTCCGAATAAACGGTCGAAAAACTTGAAGTGAACGAAAAAAGCTGCAGACTGAAATTTCCATGTTTGGATCTCCAATGATCTTTTGCAGAGGAAAACAAGATTTCCGGAAACTTCCGCGATGAACCTGTAAAAGTGAAATATTTTACTCATTATGCTTAAACGAAATTGAAGCCCTCACATTTATACCCACATATTGAAACCCAAATTAATTTTTTAATTTAACGTAATTAAGATTTGCCCTTTTTAAAAAAATGTTATGACTACCCAAAATTGAAATTGACTATATTATACAACTAACCGTATATTTCTTATGTTTTCCGCAGAGAATGTGCCGCCGACGATAATGTTCGGTCTCCCGAGAGGATCTGCAGCGATCGAGCCGTCAGGTGCACTGGCGGTATTTCCAGGTAGCATACTTCATCTCGAGTGTCTGTTCGCGCGTCGTTTGGGTAATCCCGAGTGGACATGGACATCGACATTCAGGCAGTATCTCACGGGTAAGTAGCCCCAGGATCACCGGCAGTGAAAGTGGGAGTTGCAGCTCCTCCGCGTCTTATTAATTCTCGCAAAATATTTCCCGTCTCCTCGAAATACTCGGGCGTTTTATAAGTCGCTTTTATACGAACCATCGACTCGAGTTTACTGGTTCTTACTCTCCAGTGGAACGCCCAATGCACGGCTTCCGTCGCCCATCTTCGGTCACGCACTGACCACAAGCTCAAAGTTATATCGCTAGGCTTTAACTCTGCTTGAAATCCCAGGTGCACGCTGTTACGTTCGCCAGCTACATAGCTTCCAGTGCTTGGCCAACTTCACTTCAGCCGCGAACGAAAAAATAAATAAAATGCCTCGTAAAAAGCTTGAGCGGAGAAGTGAGCGTTTCACGAATACGAATAGAGCTCGGAGCTCGCGATCCTCACTTGCCGGAGCAGCCCTAACAGCTCCGGACGAGCTCTCCACATTTTCAGTCTCTCTTTCTCTCTCGCTTTCTCTTCAATAGCGAAGCTTTTGCTACTCGCTGTGCATGAAACGTAATACACGAGAATAGTGAAATACAACATTCGTATAGCTCTTCTCGGTGAGCTCGCGCAATATTCCGCTGCCACGTCGGGCTATCTCCGCACTAGCGAGAATCCTCCGCAAGCCCGTTCCCATTATATGCTAATTAGTCCTGGAATGAATACAAATGTAGAGCATAAATAGATACGCGTAGAGAGAGTCGCGCGCGAGCCTCTCCCCTCTGTGTTTCGTGCTCGCGAATGGAGAGCTTCGCATGCTCACGCATTGCTCTAAAGGCATCAAGCACTAACCCTGTCGAAAATAGTACATATATTAACCCAAGAGCGAACCGGTCTATTAGATATTCTCTCCATTTTGGGGTAAATGTGCTTTGATACGAATTGGTACGAAGTGCTTATTAACTTCTATATTGGAAATGTATTGCTTGAGTAGGATTCAAAAAGTTCAAAGCCCCTTTTACTGCCGCACATTTGAATATGTGGTTAATCATTTGCATATTTCACAAATATTTCTCTTGCAGTTTTTTGTTCTAAAAGAGATAATACATTCCTTGAATGTTAAAATGCAAGATCTACGCCCGCGGACAAATTAGTGATTTTCATAACATGTTAGACTGCAAAAAACCATTTTGAAATAGTTTTCAAGAATGTTCAATATTCAAAAAAATGATTTGTCAAACCTCAGATATTTTCTTTGTCATGGTCACGAAAACTGCAGTATCATCGAAATTCATGGTAAAAGTGATGCTATTGATGCAGCCTCAAATTCGCTGACCACAGCAGCCCCTTTTGACATGCGACTTTCCGGCCTCGACAGAGGGGCCAAAACAGAGTCAAAAGTTAACGCCGCCGGCGTTGAAATTACCTTTAAACAACTGTAGAGCGTAGAGAGGCACTCTGCTCTTGTCGCTGTTGCGTACAGGCCCGGCAGCGACGGGAGCAGCGCACCACCAGAGTCCAGCCCCTGAGGGGCAGTTGAGAAGAGTTATTTATTGAATCGCGGTAGACAGGAGGTTATACCGTGGGGCTCTGGCAATCGGCCGGTTCATCACGATGAAACATTGACGTGGTCGCAACGAGATCGTGTATCGCACGGCATCCGCCGCGCCCCCTTCGCACTCTCAGTGCGTTGTACGCGTTCGGCGTGAGCCAAAGTGGCGTGAGGTGGACGCTCGCACCCTCAACGCTCAGTCGAGCCTCCCCAGAGAAGGGTAGATTAATCCTCGACTGAAATCTACCATCGAAACGTGCGCTGCAGACTTATTACGAGCGGCAGTTTGGCCATAACGATTTCGGCGAAGCAGCTCGAGTGGCTCTGTGACGGATGTGCAGGTGTTTCCACCGCGGAAACAGCCCCGAGCGCACGTTCCACCCTCGATTTCATTTCCTTGGCTATTTATTTCTCTTTTTTTATTCCGAAGCTCGCTGAAATCGATAGGAGCTCAGCGTATAGCTATTGAAACTCAGGACTTATTTAATTGAAAAGGGACTTCGGTGGAGATATCCAACAATCAGCAAAACTATATAACCATTTCTGAACGTTTTTCACCTCTTTTATGTTATTTCACTCGATATTTTTGTGCGACGAAAGAAAATTGTGGTATTAGTAACTGTAAAGTGACAACTATTCATTTTTAGTTCGTACAACCGATTTTTTTTATAGTTGTCATAGCTATCGAATGGTTAAGTCCAAATTATCAGAAGAATGTCAATAATTTTTTAAGCCACAAAATTGAATAGAATTGAGAAAAAAGAGTACAAAAATTGAGTAAATCAATCTACTACTGCTGAAGTAATATGTAAATGACTTAAGAAACTTTAGCTCAATAATTTTTCGACCTCGCGTACATACAGACTGTTGAAAATCTGCGTGTTTCTCATTGTGAATTTGTTTCAGGCTGGGCGATAGCTGCATCGGAAAGGGACTGGAAGTACAGGCTGTCGATATACTACGCCAAGATTCAGGACTCCGGGGTTTATACGTGTTCCACCCCACGAGGCCTCGCCAACTCGATCCGAGTTCACGTTGTCGGTGAGTCTCACTTATGTTGACAGCAATATCCTCTCCCCTGTTCCCCATTCCTCTGCTTCTGCTCTGTCGAAGCTGTTCCGTGAATACCAGATTTATTCCGGAGCTTTACGACGATACCTTTAACAGACGCAGACAAATTATACCGGTAATCCATTATTTCACTGTTATTTGTGTAACGAACTCTGTCCCCCATTGTCATGCTCGTGAAAAACGGACAGAGTCGTGCGGGTATTTCATTTATTTTTTAATTACACCAGAGAGAACGCCCGTGGCAACTGGCGGTTGCTTGTCGTGCATAACGCGTTGATTCGTTTCAAACCAACCCTTTTTCTTTTGCTGAGCTCTCTCTCTCTCTGGATATGTTGCATATCGAGGTCAGACGCGCACACATAGAGAGCTCGGCGTCAGTGTGTAGTAGTCGCATAGCAATAAAGTTATTTCCAACTGGGTTCGGTGAATTCCGAGGGAATTTAAACGCGAATCCTCGCATTTCCACATTCGCAGAGAGGCTCGCTTGCGAATTTACATGTCAAAGTCAGGCTTCGGGAGGGCGAAATAGTGTATAGTAATCCTGCGATATATATATATGTATATCTGTAGATGAGGATACACGATGTTGCTTCTGGGTTCTGAATCACGTGACTGCGACTGCCAACAGTTCTTCGATATCTCTGTGTGCGATTTGTTTTTTTTTTTTTGTATTCCTCTTTTCCTATGCATAATTATTAAACTCTACTACGCGAGTTGATGGCGTTTTCAACTGGTTGCACCGATGCACACTCATTGCATTACCGTTGCCTCTGTTTTTCCTGCGGGAGGAACGAACGCACACACAGACATCGAGTTCTATATCCGATTTTTGTAATTACTTTTCGAACAAAGTACGATTGCCATTCCAGCGGAAGTAATTATCGAAGTTTTAAGTGCATTCTGCCGTAATTGTATCCGCCCATGTGGCGATTTATTTACATTCGTATGCTTGTTGTAAAGTTTTTGCGCAATTTAATGTGTTTGTTCACGCTCGAATCGTACGATTAATTCAATGAGGTATTAATTTCGAAATCGTTTTGACGAGAAGCTATTAATATTGTAATATTAGATCGATTTCACCGCTCGACAAACAAGTCTGACAATCATGGCAGTGGCTGTGTAATTAATGAAGAATTTTCGATGAGAAATTCAACGGTTTATCGACGCGTTTTCGTTAAACTGGATTTCTTCGAATTTGTACTGTGTTTTCATCTGTTATGAGTCAGTGTCTGGTCATCAACACTCGAGTTTTCTCGATTATGAGGTGATTTCCCATCTACGCGTAATTACATTCAGCCCGTTTTTAATAAATAAATAAATAAATAAATTTCTTTACCATATTTTGTCCCGCTTTGTCGATTAAATGCCTGCAATGTTCAACCCTTTTACATACTCAATATCGCATGCAAGTAAATGTTAATTTGTTTCTATTGGGGTTTTGATTAACTTTTTTCGAAACTAAAAAAAATTGAGATATCGAACTCATTCCCCCAAAAAATAAAAATATCATAAAATCTGAACGTGCTTACAGATATGGCTCAAATTAGGACGACCTTTGAACTTTGGTTGTAAAGATTTATTCAACACGATATCTCCAAATATGCGAAATCTACAAGGATCAAATTTATTCCTGTGAAAATGTTAAGTTTCATAAAATCTCTTTGGAGATTTAGTCCAAATTGAAACGCCCTTCAAACTTTGGTTGTAAAGATTTGTTTAACACGATATCGCCAAATACGAGATACCCATAATTTGGTAATTACTCTTCGAACAAAGTGCAATTGCTCTTTCAGTGGAAGTAATTATCGAAGCTTTAAGTACATTCTGCCGTAATTATCCGCCCATTTACATTCGTATGCTTGCTGGGAAGTTTTTGTGCAATATAATGTGTTCGTTCATCCTCGAATTGTATGATAAATTAAGTAAGATATTGATATCGAAATTGTTTTGATTACAAATAATTAATATTTTAATATCAGGCTGATTGCACTGCTAAATTTATATGTTTGACATTTATGACACTACCTATGTAATTAATGGATCATATTTAATGAGAAATTTAACGGTTTATCGACGCGCTTTGACCAACTCGATTTCTATATCACATTTTACAGTTCGACCCTCGACAAACTCAATGTCGGATACAACTGGATGTCATTTCGTTTCCAACTATATATAATCTAAAACTTCTACAGATATTTTTCGAAAAATTTTAAGAGGCATAGAATTTAAAACCCTGTATAAATTGCGATGAAAATATCAACAAATAAAAAGACAGTACAACTTTATTTGGCCCTTGAATTTTAGCGCTGCGACTCAAGTCGTTCCCGAGTTATGAACGTTTGAATTTTACAGGCAACTACACACACAGGAGCAGTTTTCTTTTTCTAAAATCGTCTTCACAACGACGTATTCTTTACGAGAGAGCGAAATATTTGTGAGATTATCAACATTCGCCGAATTTATAATATGTGAATTTTATCGGTTTTCAGACGTGCACTGCCCGACAATAAGTCCATCGTCAGGTCCGCTGGTGTCAAATATTCAAGGAGCCCGAATGGGTCAAACAGCCCAATTCGAGTGTCCAACGGGTTACCGATTGGAGGGTCCTCGTTCCATAACTTGCCAGTACAACGGTGAGTACGACGATAAATTTGTATCCTAAAGTGTGAATAAGTTTGGAGAATCGTTGTGCAAAGAAGTGGAGAGAAGAAGCGCGAGGAGATCCCGGCCAATTCCGGAAACTCTAATAACACTCGAGTAAATTCTTTTCCTCGCTTAATCACGGTCTAAGCCAAGCGTTTAATTACGGGCTCGTGAGCGCGCCTGCGTTTGGATCAGTTTTCAGGCGCGGAAATAGATCCTTTATTCCCGACAGTAGCGTAGAAAAGTGTACACTCGAGCGAGGAGGGAAAGCGAGGAGAATGGAGAAAGAGAGAAGGGGCAGCGCCGCGGGGTTGGTTTCTACAGATCCGCTTTTTCGTAGCCCCGTTAACTCCGGTACTCTAGATTACCGTCAGTTTTTCCAGTGGTACGGAGTTTAATCTCGCAAACTGCGCCACTCCAAGTCACAAAAATAAATGCCCGACTGCGTCTTCCACCTTTGGTAGGTTCCTGGCTCCCTTATTTAGCCTCCTGTTCCTTCCTCCGCTGCTCTTTCTTAATTGAACCGGTTGATAACCGGGCCGTCCTTGCGAGCAGTTGGCTTTATTACGCTCTGATTCGAACGATTCACTGAAAGTCCCTCCTCTTGCGCGCATGCCTTCCTCTATCGTTCCTCATCCCCTCGGCCTTACGTTGCGTTATCCTCTTCTCTCTTGACTCTTTCGCGTGGTAGCTTCTCAACCATGAAAACGAATGGGCCACTTATCTCGAATCACTCTATCGAAGCTCGGACGCTGTTTTCCTTGGCACCACGAGGATCGCGGCCGGAAGTACGAGTGGCCTTCAAGAGTGAGCGGCACAGACGAAAATCACTCGATCAGCGAGATCGATCCAGCGATTCCTATAAAATCAACGAGATTACGAGGAGGTTTATCCGCGGATCGGACGAAACGTTCGCCTCCAGTCACCGTGAGACTTTTGTAGCCTCCGCTCAACAATTCCTTTCCGGTCAGCTAGCTCCTCTCTTTTTTATTTTCCTTTTTCTTTACGGCAACTTTACCTCCCATTGCAACCTGGAATCGCGGCCGTACAAAGTTATTGTACTCTATCCTATTTTTCACTTAAGTTCAGCCGTTACATTACGAAGGTAAACGGTGTACTTGGTGAGATAACTTACAGGCACCGTTGTAGCTGTTGAACGGAATCCGAGAAAGTTTGGATGTTTATCTATTCTTCGTTTTACCTGGGAATAATGTTTTTCAAAGATTCGGACCAATACTTTTCTTAGTTCTCGTTATTAGCCTTAATATTAGTTGTCATCGTAACTCGGATTAAAATAATTATGTTAAATTGAGATCACATGTCCGACATATTTTAAAAAGTACCATTTTTGAAATGTGTTAAGACCAAATATCTTAGAAAACTTCAAAACGATTTGGAGATAGATTTGATATCATTTTCACTGAGTAATTTGAGCGCAGTTTCTAATTTGATTTTAGCAACTTTTTAAAACGATCGAAGATTTTGACTAATTTGAGTGCTGTTCGAGATGTTCGTTATTCAAAACTAAAACTAAGTCACAAATTGTTCTGAAATTGATTTAAAAAAAACGCGGTATCGCATTCATCTCAAAAAGTTCCTTCATGTCAATTTATAATCACAATCCGAAGTCGGTATTTTAAAGCGGGAAGGCTTCAAGAAATTATTATTTTCGGATTGTTTTAAACTAGTGAAATAAACACTATTATTTATTTATGACGGCCAAGGAGGATCACTGCTTTGCTGCTTTGGCGGTTACGAAAAAGGTTTTCCTTACTTGCTTTAGTGCTTAGAGCCTTGAAAATATGTCATTTTATTATGATATTGGAATTCGTAATAGAGTTATAACAGTTTTAGTATCTCGTGTTCGATCGCATTTATATGGAGTAGTAAAACATTGAAGGCGGTTTTCTTGAAACGATATTTTTATCGCTGACCACTCGCGTATTTTATCCAATTTTTACTAAAATGACTTCGGATCATCTAATCAGAATAGTTTTAGAAAATCATCTTTAGTTACCCGCAGAATTTTTATTAGAATTAAATGTCTAAAAACCGATTGTAAGAACGGTCATAAGCAGAAATGCACATATTCGGGACCACCGAAACACTGAGACAAGCTAAAAATGAAATATAAATTCGCACCTATAAATTCAGGTGGAAGAAAAGTCGCCGCTGGAATCTATTCTTTTTCCTCTCATAAAATGGCATTAACCAACCAAGTTACGAGGTTTCACATATACGGGGAAAATGATTTTGCCGGGCCAGCAAATCTACTGCGAAAATCGTTTGGTTATTTGCTAGCCCAGCAAAAAGATTCATTAGCTTAGCTGAAAGATTTGGTGAGCTTATCATTTTTATAGTTAGGCAATAGCAAAATCGTTTTCTCGGCGTATTATTTCACATATCATTCCACATGCTATTTCAGATACATCGTCCACCATCACAACCCAATTTAATAGCAATAATGTTCAGTAGCTAAGTGATTACCTTAATGAAAGTGATTTCGGTGTAATTAGGAGGTATCCAAATTCAGCTAAGGTCGAAGCTTGTATACATGTGTCTTGTGTGGAATGTGTTACAGGGAAATGGTCCGGTGAGATACCGCGTTGCACAGCAATTCTCTGTCCGCCACTGGAGCCGTCGAGCGCTAAGCTCCAGTTGCTGGAGCACAACAACACCGTCGGAGGGCGAGCCGTCTTTGCGTGCTTGTGGGGTCACGTGCTTATGGGACCGCTGAGTATCCGATGCGAGGGCGACGGAGTGTGGAACGGAACGATGCCAACTTGCAAGGGTGAGTTCGACTGCGGCTCAATTCTGACTTTAACGGCTCCATTACGAACACTCCATGTCTCTCTCCATGTAAAGTGAGTTTGGTAGCATATAATTGCCAAGTATATATCCGCGTCACCGCGCTAGACGCCAGGCTATAATTTTCCTGATGCTCACGAATAGCCGGTCATAAATAGACCCAAGTATACACAATAACAGAGGAAGAGGAGTATAAAAAGCCAATTTGAGGGTAACTACGCTCTCGAATCAACGGGACAATGACGAGTAATAATGCCAAGTGTCCTATTCGAAGGTAATAAAAAAAGAATAAGAAATAACGGGAGGCGAGAGAGATAATCACAAAAGCGCGCGAAAGAGCGAGAGAGAAAGTTGCGTTCCCAGGAGAGATCCGCGAGAAAATGAGTTTTTCTCCGGCGCGGTCACGTTGAGTCAATGTCGTCGGTGGGATGACGGGCTGCGGAAGGAACGTCTGGTCTGCGAGGCCTTCGGGAAGTCAGGTCAGATAATTACGTGGAAAAGTTGGTCGACCACGAAAATTGGTAAGATTCAGGAGTGTAGGAGGATTCTTGCCGGGGCGTCACCGGTGACTCCGTCGATCTTCCTGACTCCTCTGTCTTTTTGCCGAGTCGCGGAGACTCTTGATCCACCCTTGTTTCCGGTAAACCTCGACACCACCGGAAATTGCTTCGTTTACGTTACTCGCAACTTTCCCTGTTGTCGAATTGTCACTTGTGATGTTTCCCTGAGCGAGATGAGCGTTGGAACGTCTGTGTTTGTGTCCCGTTCTCGTGGTCTCTTCCGGAAATCCGGGAGATCCTGCGGAACTGCGTTCTGCGCGTGACAACACTTCGACCTGTATCCTGCTATGCGCTGCATAGTCACACGAGGTTGAAGCATCGGGCACTCGGGGAGAACATTGAAACTCGTGATGTCCAGCGGGCATCGAGTATTCTCGAAATACTGCGGCTCACCGCAAGATCGGGACGAATAGGGAACCCGCAGAATAGTCAACGCTATTCTCCCTCCACTGCTCGCGAACAATTGCATCAAATCTCCATTCGGGTTTGCTGCTGGCGCTATTTCCACTCTGTCCTACTTTATTATGCTAATAACTGGAAATATATGAGTAGAGTCTCGGGAGGATATACTATTAGAAATTTAATGTCGAAATCTACGCCGTACCCACGTAGAAAAGATGAGGAGTTTGAAATGGGATTCAGAGTGGAGTCCAGGACGGACTTCGCGCTGCCCAGGATGGAGATGGACAATGCGATTGGATAAATTCCCTTTCTCCATTCGGGATTGCCCAGAATCCATCCTGGATTACGCAGAACCGATCCTGGACTGCTCCTTCATTTCAGGCGACCCAGACTTCATCCAGAACTGCTCAGATTTTATTCTCTGCTCAAACTGCTCCGAAACATTCAGGATTCCTTGCAACCCGATTTTCAAGGTTCATGCTTCAGAATAATCACTTCACCGTTTTCAATATTTCGGCTAAACGTTTTTATAGCTGCATGTTCAGCCTGCAGGAACATCCGTCCATTCACGCTGAAAACAACTGATAATGAATAAAAATATTCGAATGGTAACCATAATCATAGCCATACTCGTCGGTTCGTGTACTTAAAATGTCACCAGTACAAAATCCTGCAATATACGATTACCGGGCTGTGACGTTAAGCTTCAGTGTTTGTCCTACGTTTAGCGTTTATAGCGTTCTAGCTTTTGGCGTGTATACTTGTAGTCTATGGCAAGTAATATCCAGGTGGAAGTGGAAGGTAAAGAGACGAGCGAATGAAAGTACTTGCGGGTAATATCGGAGAGAACTCATTTGTGTACGTGCTGGGAGGGTTTCCACGAGGGATCGTAACTGGCACTCTAGACTATCTTCGAGGACTGCGACGAAAACACTTGTAATTACAAAGAAGAGCCTCTCGATTTTCCGCCGGCAGCGTCGAACTCGCTCTCTCACTTCCTTTATTTCCCTCCCTCGTAATATAGTCTCTACTGCGTCGTTGGCAACGGGGAGGCCGGGAAAAAGTGCGGAGGGCGACAACGAGAGGTGAGGCTGGACCCAGAGGGGTGATCAAGCCGCGTTGAGAACCTACGAGCTTGTGACTTTCCCCTCAGGCAAGCTAACGAATGAGGGAAAGTTCGACATTGAAAAATACACGTCCCTTCAACCCTCATCCGAAGCTCGGCACAGTCTGTGCGTTCGCCACAGGTTTTTGTACCAGGATTTACATTGCAGTGTCGGGAAAGAATATATATGTGATGATCTATATGTTCGTCCACTGTTACCCTCCCTTAAGAATGTTTAACCAGAGCGGTGGTCGTCGTTTTTTGTTTTTCTTAGAGATCACGTGTCCGTTTCCCGCGGTTCCGAAGACCGGCAGGATTATCGAAAACGAGAAGATCTCCGGAAACAAGAGGCGAGCCAAAGTACACAAGGTTGGAGCCCTCGTGAGGTTTTCCTGCCTCCCGGGCCGTCAGCTGACTGGAGCAGCCTCGATTATATGCACGGAGAATGGCACCTGGTCACACCAGTCACCTCTATGTAAGTATCGGTTGTTTTTCTTTGTTTCACTGATGTTTTTCACTTAAATCATCTCATTTAAGGGAATAACCATTTTTTGAAACCCTTTTCTTGCCACGTGCAAATGCTTTCTGAAATACGATAACTACAATGACGTTTGATTGAAAAAATTTGCACTTGGATGAACTTTGTATCATAGAAAAATATTTGTCTGGAGATTTAGGAAAAAATTGTAACCATACTCTACAATGCCCTACAATTCCCTTCGCTGAATTAATTTACCATTTTTCAAATCATCGTCATAATAGTAAAAAACCCTATCAGTTCTAAAATTTTGCTTTTATTTGAATTTTACGAATTGTTGAGAAAATAGTCGGAAACTTCTCTAACTCGAATAATTTAAATTTGTGTCTTGAGGCGAGAATTATTTGTCAAAAGCAATGTGCACTCGAACGAACCCGTATTTCAGATTCTCACTTCAGTAAGTTCCTCTTGTCTTGTTAAAATAAACAGGTGAAGTGCGATGTCCATATCCAGGAGACCCGCCGCATGGCAGAATAGCTCCGTTAAAGTTTTGGTACAAGCCAGGCGACAATATCCAGGTGACTTGTTCGCCGGGTTATGTGACGCCCCTCGAGCCCGTGAGAAAGCCAACCTGCAGGGACAACGGCATATGGAGTGGACCGCCGCCGCCGTGCCGTTCTTACAAGGACGTTTGATGGGAGCGCCCTCTTTCATAGACGGAAACGACGTCTGCAGCACCCAGGCCTTGACAACAGTAACGAGAGGATTAATTAACCGAGGGACGAATTACAAGTGTGTACAGAGTGTATCCCGAAAGGTGTCGATCGGTGCGGGCGCAACAGAAACGAACGTTGAAATCGCGCGCACTCAATAACAACACACAAAAAATAAAAAATAAATAAAAACACCAAAAACAAAAAAAAAACAACAAAAAAAGAAAAATCATGAAAATAAAATGAATCGTTATAGAAACGCGAGCGGCATGAGTGAATTTAACGAGAGAAGATATATACGAATACGTGAGTTGAATGGATGAAAACGTACAAGTGGAGGAGTGCGGGGCGCGGTGAGGAATTTTCACGTAACGCAGAAAGAGAGTCGGCTTATTGTTGCTGCATCCGGGGGTTATTCTCACGCGTCGTTCGTGCCTCTCTCTTGCAGCTCTATGAGTATAAACCCTTCTCCTGGCTTGGAGGAACCCAGCAGTGGCCAAAGGACAAAAATATATATAACCAGGGGGGGGGGGAGAAAAAAGACGCGAAACAAAGAAAAGGGAGCAACACAGGGAGGGAAAAATACGTGAACACGAGCGGGCATCGGGCGAACTGTATGCCGGACGAGGCCGTAATTACGTTTCCACCGGTGCGAGCCGGAAGTAGCGAAACGACCGCAAACGATAACGCGCAACTCGCATGTTCGAGAGGGAGTGAGAGGGAGAGAGTGAGAGATGGAAAGAAAAAACCCCGGGTCGTGCGCGGGGTTCGTCGGTGCGGTAGAAGGTTGGAACGCGCAAAGGACTGCCGCGGGAGGACCGCGTTTTCTCGTTTATTTTTCTTGCAGACATCCCCGGCCTTCCCGCAGCATGGCCACTATTTCTTTTTATAACCGTTTCCCTTTTTTCGGCTCTTCCTCGCGCAAAACACTGGTGCGTGCTGGTAAACTGTGCGCAGGGGGACCACTGCA
Organism: Clistopyga incitator; assembly: GCA_947507545.1. Lineage (NCBI taxonomy): Eukaryota > Metazoa > Arthropoda > Insecta > Hymenoptera > Ichneumonidae > Clistopyga > Clistopyga incitator. Next base: position 7,114,272 of record OX382177.1, read on the forward strand.
AATTCTTGTGCTTCTTCAGTCGCTACTGGTAACTGCTATTACCAACGCAGGGAGTGGGAAGGAAGGAAGGGAGAAGAACTAAAGCGATGGAGTCGCGTAAAACGAATAGCGAAAACCGGCCAAACAGATGGCACGTACGAGACAGCGTAGACTTTGTGCTGGCTATAGACTCCTGCGCAAAGTTTTCCAGCTGGTGGTCTTTTTCTTAATTTTCATTGCTCCCACCTCTTCCCCTCTTCTTATCTCGATCCTTACACCCTTTTTTTACCCTCCACACTACCCCCTTGTGCTCCGAGGTTTCCATAGCTCCCATATAGCTTCCATTTGGTTCCTTCTCTTTGTACATGGTCATTTTGGCTCCGGCGATCACAGGACTTCGGGATACTTCGGGTGACTATTTCTTGATATGAGCTTTTCCGTCTTTTCTTAACTTTCTCGTGAAAATAACTGGCGCGTGCTGGTAAACTGTGCGTAGGGGAACCACGGCAAATCCTTATGCTTCTTCAGTCGCTACTGATAGCGCTATTAATAGGGCAAGAAGCGGGAAAAAATAAACAAAGAGGAAGGGAAAGAAGAACGGAGGCGTTGGACTCGCGTCAAACGAATAGCGAAAACCGGCTGAACAGATGGCACGTACGAAAGAGTGTAAGGCTTGTGCTGGCCTCTTGTGCAAAGATTTCCAGTTTGCGCGTAGACGTCTTCTTCTTTTTTGTCACTCCCACTTCCTCCCCTTTTCGTATCCCTATCTTTAGGCCATTTTTTCGCTCTTGACTCTACTCCCTTGTTCTTCGAAATTTTCACAACTCCCTTTCGGTTCCTTGTACATGTTCGGTATCTCCGTCTTCTTGTACGGTGGACGGTCATTTTAGCAGTGCGCGCAGAGACCACTGCAAGTTCTTGTTCATGCACTGTAGGTGCTATTATTACCAGCGCCGGGAGCAGAAAGAAACAAAGGAAAGGGGAGAAAGGGAAAGGTACTGAGGTGTTAGGCTCACGTAAAACGAATAGCGAGAGACGCTCAAACAGATAGCACGTACAAGAGAGCATGGAGCTCGAGCTGGTCCTTGCGCAAAGTTTCCAAGTCGGCGCGTGGTCGACCTCCTTCTCTCTCACGACTCCCACCTCTTCCTCCGTTCTTATCCCTTTTCCGTACACCCTTTATTGGGCTCTCGACCTTCCTCCCTTGTTCCCTGATAGCTGCACAGCTTCCTTTTCCTTCCTTCTCTTTGCACACCATCGCTTTTTCTCTCTCGTGGTATCTCTAGCCGTTAGTTACAGCTCCAGGGATGACTGGACTTCGGGAGTAGTGGAAACCCGTCGCTGGGGTTTCTACAGTTTGTTTGCGGAGAGAGATTAATTAAGCCTCCTTTGCCATGGTCTGCTTCGCAGTCTTGCTGGCAGAGTTAGACGAGGATGACGACTACGACGCCATGACCTGTCTCCTTCGTTTTCTCCATCTCCACTGTTGCTTCCGCTATCTGGCTCCTCCCCTACTTCCTCCGGCTGCTTCTTCGATGTATCCGTCTCGCCTTCTCACTACCCTCCGCACCTTCCTCCACCGTAGAATCAACTAACCCCGTCGCACGTGTAAATACGATTCGGGCTTGCGGTGCCCACGGAATAGCCCGTTGTATAAATGAAAAGTCAGTCGAGACTCCGAAGAGTGTTGGCGCTGTTGCGAGAGAGAAAACCCTCAGGATGAGGGATTACGCGCGGAAGAGGGAGTGAACAAGCGAGCCAGTGGCATAGGCCGTGTTCGTCGCATCGAGACGACCAGAAAGTGTACACGTCTGGGTGGTTGCTGGCCTCCCATGGCAAATACGATTCAGCCAGTTCCACCACAGACTCGTCTGTTGCGACTGTTGATGTGTCAGCACACCGTGTTTCTCTCCCTGTGTTCGCATGTATGTGTGTGTGCGAGTGTCTCCGCATGCCTGAAACTCGTAGTTGTATAAATTAAAGTTTGTCCGGGTACGAGTACGTAGAGATAGAGTTTATTCTGCGGTTTAGCTGTAAAAGGTATAAAATAGATTCAAGGGTTTCCAGAAATGTAAGCGCAGACAGAGAGGAAGAGAGAGAGAGAGAGTGAGAGAGAGACACGTGCGACAGCGTTGCTGACCCTCCGTACTCTTGACCACCATCCAACAAGCCCTCCCCACGACTCTTACGTAATTAAGAAATATTTTAGAAAATTTTCCTTTCGTATTCTATATTGTACTTATATGAACGACGATGATGATGCGGAGCCGATGGTACTCTGTTATAATAAAGGTACTGTTTATTCTTTAATGAAAGACAAAACGACTGGATTATTGAATCAATCCCGATATGCCCCGTCCCACTTTCCTCAGTTCACTGAACTTAATCACTCATGTTTCAATAAAGATATGTTCTAATGATATATTAGTCGCTGGATTATTTAATCGTGTCGCAGACGCCGCAGTGACCTATACGACCTGTCCCATTTTATCATAGCGAATAAGGAGAGAATAAAGCGGCAAACGGGGGATGAGAGGGAGGGAAAAAAACGAAAGACAAAGCGAGCTACTAGCAGGGAGATACTGGGGAAAAAGTGTCGGGAGTTGTAATCCGCGAGCCCCGGGTAGCAGCCGCTCTCAGCGATGATCGAAGAGAACGAATATCCTCTGGGCGAGCAAAGACTGCGACGAATCTTTCTCGCCCGCCTCGTACCAACGTTTTTTTCTTCATTCCCCTTCCCCGTCTTTCAGTGCCTTCTCTTCCTCTCTATTCACATCCTTTTCTCGTTTTTCTCCCTCCAGTACTTACGACCGACTGCACCCGCTACCCTCCAACCAGCCACGTTCCACCTTCATTTTCCACGCTCGAATTCCCACTTATTTGCTGGGACGCGTAAGTCGGACGAAACGGAAGAAGGTTAAATCTTCCTCCAGGCTCCTTCATGACTGGACCCCGAGACGAGATGAAGTCTGTCCGCTGTTCCGGCATCACACAGCCCTAGGGGAGTCACGTGGAATGCGGATCAACCAGGGGAGCACATTTCTGAAAAAATAATAAAAATCATTTTTTAAATCTCCTTAATGCTAGGGGAAACGATTTGCATCTGATGTAAGATGCTTTGAGGGCTTCAAGTTAATTTATCAACCAACATCTCTTAATATCAGTGAAGCTATATGCAGAGATTTGGCAGTCAGCAAAAAAAAAAAATTAATTCACTTGACATTTCATATTAATTTGAAGAACGCACAATTCATTTCGCAAGTGTTATCGAAATTTTCGCTAATGTTTCAATTATTTTAAGGCATTCGTTTGTGGATCAGACTTGCGATGGTTTTGTATCTGAGAATTCGCTCATTCTGTGTTTCTGTGCTAATTCATTCAGAATACGTGGCAACACCGAAATATTTCACTGAAGAAATTGGTATGTATATATTGGACTTGACAACTTCAACTTTTACGTAACTTTTTATGTCTTTCAAAATCAAATAAAAATGTAATACCAACATCGTCAGTTAAACGTCGGGCCAATAAAACGCAGATAATCGATATTAAATCAGACCAGAATAAAGTTAGCTGTGTCAAATATATAAAATTTGAATTTTTCACATTTAAATAACTTATGAACGACAATGCTTTATACGGAAAAACCGTCCGAAAATTCGTCTCCTATCTGAAATGATCCTGATATCGAATGTGTAAGAACTCATGACTATAATTCATGTTCATTCGGATTGATAGTTTGTTTTTATTCGAACGGAAAGATTAAATAAAATCCCTCACAGAAGAAGTAAGATGGATCCATATTCTGGGCAAGTCGATACATTTGTCCGTGTACGAAAAGCCTTCCAAGAATTTGGCTCTTATCTGAAGTGATGTCAGGATCGAATGTTGACTCGTTCGCATTAGTAGCCGCACACACCAGGCTCTTCCAGAGAAGAAACCGTTTTCTCGTCACAGTTCCGGCAGTGTTCACCCTCGTCTCTTCCAGGAGGTTGGTCGCGCACCCGAGAGATAGCAAAGAATGGAAAGATAGGAACGGGATTCCCTCTTTCCGGACACTCGAGAGTGAGGAAGAGCCAGGGAAGCGTACTCGCTTTGTCGGCTTGATGAACCGGCTGGCGTGCTCCACGTCTACCCAATCGATCCTCCGAATCGCACTCGAGTTTTAACTCCGTCCCCTGCAGTTCAGTCGCAGTGTGCCGTCCGAATGGTAATTTTTATACTTGTCTAATTTCGCCGTGTTCCGATTGGTTTGGTGGTTCGAGACCGCGACTAATCTCGGCGAAGCGAGGACCTCGAAATAGTCTGGCTTTCATCATGCACTAGAGACACGCTCGTACATATGTTACTTCAGCTCTAATATCGGAAATCGTTGGTAAGCCGCGAACTCGGAGGGAGTTTATCGAACTTGGTTGTGGATTTGCCGAGCGACTAGATGAATGACCAACTGATCAGTCGACAGGAAATTGGAGTTGTCGCAGTGGAGTGAGGTTTTGAATGAAAAATTGCGTGGAACTAGGACGAGACACGCTCATCATCCAGGACTCCCGCGAATTCGAGTCTCGCCTCTGAGGTACAAAGTTGAGAAAGTAGCGAAGTACATGTTTCATTGGATATATTCGGAGGTGGAAAGTGGATAGTAGAAGTAAGGGAGCCTCTGTTCTTACTCCCCGGGAGAAAGTTGAAGTCTGGCTGCCGAAACTCTGGCTTCTATTCGCTCGAAGGGATAAGATGGAAGGGGTCTGCCAGAGATCGGGGGAGGAAGATGCATTGGAATGGGTGGTAGATGCATGGAAATGGTGGGAAGAAGCATAGAAACACGGGGAAGAAGCGAAGAAGCTGGAGGAAGAAGATAGAAGAATGGGATAATGTTGGTGGGACCGATGAGGTTTCAGTCTGAAGATCCAGGGGGGTGTTGGGTAACTCGGCAAAGTCGACGACGAGGAAGACGATGAGACGAGAAGAAAGTGGCGGAGGTGGTGGTGACGGCGGGGAAGAAAGAGACTCGCTCATGCATTCCAACCAGGCGTCTTCCCGAGTAGTCTGCTCGCTTGGGCTTGGCTTTCGTCGTACTCGTCGTAGTCATCAGCTGACAAATGTATTCAAATATATTTACCCTCCGAGGGCTTTAATAACGCCCGGACCGCGAGGTATTGTGGTGCTCTCGTGCTGTGCACTACTCACTGGCGTCCATACCCACCCGTTGCAACACCCACTATCCTTCTCTTCTCCTCCCCCTCGACCTCCTCTCACTTATACTAGCTCTTCTTGCAGCGATGAGTACTCGGCTTGGCTTATGACTCGGGATGCAGCGCACCGGGATCCTCAACGACTTCGGACAAGCTATCCTCGCTACGCAGTTTCATCGCTTCCAGACGAGAGAAGTAGACGGGAGAAGAAGTCTGGCCATGGCAAGTCTGACTCACGTGGATTTATCCATCATTGCATCAAATACCAACCTTCTGACTTTATTGCGAGGGCAACGATGAGCTTTCCCGAGTATGCGCATATATTATCTCCTTTTCGCTTATTGAGCTTCCGGCGATATACATAGTACGTTGTATTTTTTTCGGTGGTAAGTGGTTTCAACTGTAATTGCATCCTCATGTGAGGTTTTCACGAGAGGTGCTTTGTGACAGCTGAAATAGGAATGAAAAGTTTATTTTTCGTACTGCTGCAATATCTATTTGCAATGCGACAAATATCCGATATAACAAAATTGCAGTTTCCCCAGAATTACATTGATGAAAAAATATCTGGGTCTACTGGGTACAGGGGAAGAATCTATGAAATGCACGGATGTCAACCGTGAATGAACGTTTAATCAGAACCATTTGTCGATAATGAATTTTCATGAGAAGCGAAACTTCCAGACCAGCGACCACAATCGTGTGATGGAACCGAAATAACATCGCATTTTCGTAACGAATTATATGGAGCAGAACATCGATTACCCGAACACGATTCACGGTATGCAAACGTTCGGTTATCCGAATGGTGAACGCTGTAACATTTATCAGCTATGTAACACATTCCGACTTGTAGAATTTCATACAAGTTCCCAGATAGACAAGGGCCATAAAACGAATGCATCTGAGGCCGTAAACGTGACATGTGCTGAACATGTCGTAAAATCCATTCATTTCATGACACTTATCGATCTGAGTAGCCCGTTCTCTCGACCGAAGTTGCCTTACATTTTGCTTTGCTCTCGATGTATTTAATTGCCTCGTGAACAAGATTGAAGTTGGATGTAAAGTTTTATTTTTCAGTCCATAGCCGTGAAACTGCCTTCAGCTATGCAGTTAAAAACATATTGTATACATTTTCACGATAGGTAAAAAAAGCCATTTCGCTGAAACCGGTATATTAAATTCGATATGCAAGTAAAATTATATTATATTCAACCAAATATCCGGAAAATTCGGGAATGTAATATAATAAATTCGTAATTTCACTACATTTACTAAATATGATCGTGCATTAAATTCAATATATCAGCTGATGGATAACATTTCCGATAATGTAAATTAGCCAACATTTTTATCAGTGTATACCATCGTAGAGGTTGGGAAAATTCAAGTTCGACCCTCCAGGTTTATTCCCCGTCCCGATCGGTTTACGTGCCGGCATAAAATATGTGAGGATCGTGTAGAATCCGTGCCGGGACGAAATCGAAGGATCCGAAGCTTAGATAGTTGGGATAATTGATAAACTTATGGTAATGAAGTTGAGGAAGAATGTGGGAGATTCCGAAGGGATTTCGTAAGGTGGTTGCAAGGTCGCACGCGTCGAACCCCGTGACCCCACCACGGGCGGTGGTAAAAGAGCAAAACAAAAATCCCGCAACATCTTCCACAAGAAGGATCTCTAAATGGAGCGGAGAGAGTCGCGCTGAGCTCGGCCAGAAACAATTAACCTTCGCTGTCGACCCCTTTCACGTTTTCGAATAACGTACATCCCGAGAGCCAAAAAAACTTGGGAAAGCTTTGGCTGAATAGCTGCTGCTACTTCTGGCGGTGATGCTGAAGGTACACGTTCTTCGGGGTAGTGAGAATCATGGATGGAACATCCACACGAGAAGGAATACCGAGGGTGAGACCGGAGAGAATTACCGACGTTGGAGATAGCCAGCTTCTGTCGCGCAAAAAGTCCGTGGGAGCGAGAGGGAAGAACCTCTAGCTTCCCCATAGTGAGAAGGTGCTACTACCACGGGAAATAACAATCCGTTGGCCGTTATCCCTCTTCTCGCACTACGTCCAACTAACTCCCTTCCTTCCCACTCTTTTTCCCCTCCCTTCCTCTTCGTCTTCTCGGCACTCGAGAGCATCAGTCCCTCGATAATGTGCCACCCCTGTTTTTGTTTAGCCAAGTTTATTCCCTGCAATTTGGTTCGACGTCGTGCTCCTCGCTTCTCCGGCGCGGCAAGATATTCGATTAATCGATTACTATCTCTCACTTCCGTGCCGGTGATGCTTGCGTTGTTGAGATAGGAGTACCCGGTTATCTTCCACCCCCGCCCCCACCCTCTGCCTGCTGCTCCATCAGCATCATCCCCCGTGAGTAAGTAACGTTGGGAGAAAAGTTTTCCACTGTCAGTTCAGCGAGTGGGTCTCCACCTGGGAAACTAAAGCGGATCTCGCTGCCGAGAAGAGTGAGAAACGAAAGCGGAGTAGTGGTCGAGTGATTTCTCTCCAGGGAGACTAACGGCTCCGCCAAGACTTCTCTCCCACTGATGAGGGCTGAAAAACATTTCTCGACGCAGCAGCTTGGCACTTTCTCGGTCATTGTAGGACATTTCAGGATGGCCTGTGTGAAGATGACTTGTTCGCCTTTTTTGTCCCTCCACTTCTCTCAGGTCGCGCGGAATTAGCCTTTGAGTTCATCAGCTTTAAAAATCGTTGCCCTCGCAACGGCGATGGTGTAATAGTACTTTGCGATGCAAGTGCGGAAAAGCGGGCGTTCGACGAAGTTTGTGAAGTTTGCTGCTTACTTTTCAACTGCCATCAAGAGTCCACTTTTTCGTCGCGTATCGGACGATTCCTGCATGGCTTTATGAACTTCTTTAATAGCATAAAGGATTTTTTTTCTGACCTGTAGTTTTTATGGGAAAATAAACTGTAAATTTAGAAATGCATAAAAGTAGTTTTCTCGCAGTAGGTAGCAAAAAATGTGCGTAAAATTTGCCTTTTCCACAAGTGCACAAAAGCTACGCGTAAAAGTGGCTTTTCATAATAGGGCGTAAAAATGGTTTTTCGCTCGTGCGAAAAGTGCAAAAAAGTGTGCATAAAAGTAGTTTTCGTTTGCAGTAGGGTGAAAAGAGCATTTTCAGATTTATGCCGCACAAAAATGATTCTGTCTTATTATTATAGACATGCCTGGCTTTATCGAGAGAGGAAATTACGGCCGCACATTGCAAAAAGTGCCCTTCTGCATCCGAATTTAATATCTGCGGGATGATGTCTGTGAGTCGGTGGAGCCGGTTGAATATTTCGTTACTCTTTCAGTATCCGGTTATGAAAAGCGAGAGAGGGAGCGAGAGGGGGAAGGGTGAGATAAGGCGGAAGCCAGCTAGCGTGGTTCTAAATTAATTAAGAGACTAATCAGGCAGTTCGTGTCGCGACACATTTAGCGTACGGGCGGGAGAGAGTGTGAGGCCACGAGGCCAGGAGTATATACAACATAGAATGGGCCAGAGAGGTGCACAGTGCTCGGTTGAGAACGTGGAGAGCGAAACGCCAGACGCCAAGCTCTAATTCGAGTAATGCTGCCTTCATCCTCGGGGCTCTGGCAACACACACCCCGGCTCACCTGCCTCGAGCTTTTCTGTCGCACTCTCTTATGCTCACTCTCTCTCTCTCTCTCACTCGCTCTCTGCCACTGGAAACTGGAAAACCGAGTCGAGTGCCAGTGCTAACGCTTTTGCCTCTGGTTCTCCACTTTCTCGCTCTCGCTGCCTCTCCAAGTTACGTTCACGACTCCAGTTTCTATGACGAGATCGTCGCTTCTGATTTCGGACTGCTCCACGGTTGCCTGCAACAGAAACGCATGATGAGACTCTCCAGACTTTCTTTGTGTTATACGAAATCTCATTTCGACGGGCGCCTTTCCTCTCTCGCTCCCTGGCACATGCTCGACTGTGGAAAATAGTATTCTGCTGATATTTTAAGGCATTGTGTCCCTATACAACTGGGAATTGAGCTGGGATAATAGCGTGCGAAAAGTTGCTCTTTTGCCCGAGCTGTCTCGTAAACACCGTCGACGACTCTACTTTCTTTAGTTGCTTTTTTCGTTGAAGGAATGTCATTAACAATTGAGACTTTTGTGAGGCAAGGTCGAATAAGATAGCTAAGTATATGGTGAGAATTTTAAGAAAACAATTTGTAACTTTTGCTGTAATTGAATATTTATCACTCGGATAAATTGTTTTTTAAATTCAACAATAATTATAGGATTGAAAAGAGCAAAGTGGGTGCAAAAACCATCACAATATTATCGCGGGCTGTCAATTAATAGTCGCACTATTCGATAATGATCTTACAGAAATTAAAGTCGTTTGTCGACCTAGTAAAAAAAAGTACGATTAGTACAGTTTGTACACAGGCCATAATTATACCGATTATCACAACCAGATATTTAGACCGACTGTGCGGCAATAGTACTTCGCTAAAATAATTTAACGCACGGAGCTTAACAGAAACCCTTACGAAATTGAATCACTATTCTAATTAGTACGGAGAGTGCTCCAACCTCCTTGAATTAAATACAATTAAATAAAAGCATTTAAATGAATTTTGTGGAGTGAATAAAACTCAATGAATTTATAATTAAATCGGAATACCTCGAGACCGCTAAAGGTATTCAAATGAGCCTAAAAAAAACGCGAAGCTAGAGGTACATCCCCGCGTTTCTTGGGTTCCAGAAGCACGTCCTGAAAGCAGTTGTCTACCGAACGAGTGTGGGCGGATACGTGGGCGACGAAACCGATTCTACCGCGATTCGGAAGTACGCGCGGGGTCGATCCGGAGAAATGGGAATATCTGAGGGTCGGGCAGTCCCTCTCGCTGTAGGGTAATAGCTCTCCGGTTCTCCGAGACCTAACCAACGACCCGAATAATCCGAGAACCGAGCTCTCGCCTGTGCCGGAGAAGCCTGTTCGAGAACCGAGTGCATTCCCTTGTCCTCCTCGTATCCTCGAGTACGTATACACGGAAACAAACGAGAGCTCACCGAGCCCGTTTGTGCAACCCTCCGTCAACCTCGAGCTGCGATTCTCCTCGGTCTATGCTTATACGTACGTAGGGTTGGCAAAATGATGATGATGGAAAATGAGGGACGATCGTGAAGCACTGTCCATTGGGTTTTTCAAATATTTCTCGAGAGGCTATTGAAAGAGTGAAATGAGGCGGCTCGAGAAATGTTGATATTATGCAAACCGCACTTTGTGCTCCATCGAACATAAGAGTTATTTAGTCGAACGTGAAATATGTGTCCAAGTTGAAATGAAGATTTTAACAGATGTCATATTTTATGATATTTTTGAGCGTTTGTAGTGCTGTAATTAATTAAATTTCCACATGAATTTCATAAAAAGGATTACGTTCTCACAAGCAAGGGCGGTTGAATAAAAAAAGGAATGGACAAAGGTTTAATTAAATTCGTCGCAAATGCGAGAGAATATACTTTTAATCAAAAAAACTCGACACGCTCAGAGGTGGCTAACGAAAATTTTTACTGTGCATATAGCACATCGCGTATTAAACGTATAATAATTATTCTGAAATTATAACGGAACTGTAATTTTGTTTGGCTTCGCATATCCGTCTCTTTTTTTTTATTGGCGGAGCAATTTTATGAACATTTTCTCAACTACATATTACATTCCGCTAACAATCCTCTCTGGGAAGTACTAAATTTTGGTTTTCATTCAAAATTTCATATAATCCGAGCATGAGTTTCAATCCCGGTCGGAATCGTGATGAATGAATGTGGCACATCATAAACCGAAAAATAATTAACAGTTTGGTATTCATATTAGATTTAATCCGATGACATGGTATTATGGTTTCATTCCACTGCACCACTACAAAATGAAAACTGATTTTGAAATTACTTTGAAAAGACAAAACAAAAAAATTAAATTTCAAAGTAATGGGATTACTAGAATATTTCGATGAGACGAAAAATTTCGTTGCTCTCAGGCGGATTTGATCAATCCAGTTTCTTTTCTCAATGTACATATGCCCAATTGCTGTGAACTCAGAACCTCTTTTCGATTTTCATTTTGGAACTTTCTGCTCCAAAATGGAAACAAGAGTAAAGCTCATAATTTTGAGAACATGCACCACACAAAGGAATTTTTAAGATGCTAGACAAAAGCCAGTGGTGTAATTCTTGTACATCACATGGCGGCTATCGTGAGCCAAACGAAACGGTTCAAAAAACAAAAAATCAGCAATTCAATTTTCGTAGCATTTCTAATCAACTGAAGTAGCAAATCTTGTTTCCACTTTTACTTCAATGTTTATGCAATTATGTTCATATATATTAAGAAATACATAATGTGAAGCGTACATAAAAAAAAATTAAAAAACGTAATTCTGAAATTATCGAATTGTAACTATATTATGGAAAATCAAAAAATTTCGTTACACCACGTGGTAATTAATCGACCCAATTTTTCTTTCCAATGTATAATTCTCTCATTGTTCCTATTCGTACCAAACATTTCCGTGCGAAGAATGAAAAAAAAAGGTAAAAACTCATAAATTTGCATGCAACACATAAATGAATTTCCGAGTCAATAGATAAAAGTCAGGGGCGTGAGTCTTATTTATCGCGAAGGGGATTGCTATTGCGAGGAAAGACGAAGGGTTTTAAGTACCTGCTCAGGAAAAGCTGTGCGAGCCCCTCAGGTTATATACTCGTGTAAGAATTAGTTTCCTAATTCACCGGCTCTCGAAATTCCGCCGAGTCTCTTTCGACGCCAAGAGGGGAGTCTATAGCACACGAGAGGGTTGTGAAGCTGTTGGCGTAACAGCTGCTACCTCGTAGCCGTTAACACCGCTCCAGGGTGAAGGTGGAATAGCTGAAGAGCGGGTAAAGTCGTGTTGTAGAGAGGTGCTCGCTTTGAGCCTTGACTGGCACGAGTTTTGTGTTCTCCTTCAGCATCTCCGGGCAAGTAATAGGACAATGGACTTTCTCGCAGGTCTTTTACGCCCTGTCCTCGGTGCTAGCTCTGTCGGGTATTTCCGGGTGGCGTTGGGGGATCCGAAAAGCCGCGAAAACCGCTAGACCGGTTTTTCTCGCTTCCGGTTCCGGCGAAAGGAGTTACGAAGGGTAGAATACGTCCACCGACGATGAAGACGTCTGCAGAGGAAGTCAAGATTTACAGCAATATGCTGTGGACTATAAATCACAGAGCAAAGGGAAAGAGCAATTAGCAGGAAAACCGCAGGAATAAAAGTCTCGTGAATGTCTCGACTAATTATGAAATTAATTGCATTCGATAATGAGTCTCGATGGTGGGAGAGAATGCAATAGAACAAAATGTCGTCTGAGCCTGAAGAAAGTATAGTGAAATTTGTAAGGATTTTGTCTAAAGTCGCACAATCTCCTGAGGGAAGAAGAAGGGGAAGAAAAAAGTTCAGGGCGGAAGAAAAAGAAAGAAGAAGAGTGACGAGACACCTGCAACGTCGAAGTAGGACACGCGGGGGGATAGTCACGAGAAGCCGATCCGCGTTGGTCCCCTGGGAGACTCTGGGGTACCCAGCGTTTCCCGTAAACTCTTTCCCTCTCTCGTACTTTCCCTGCGCTCTCCGCGCTTCGTGGATCTATCTATCCCTTCGGTTCTTGTGTAGATCCCACTGTGTATAAGTCTCGTGAGGATTTCCTGCAAAGCAATAGCGCAGGAGAGAGAAAGGTGAAGGAGGAAAGGGGTCGGCTCGATGCCAGCCAGCGGCATCAGACACTGATTTCCCTTCAGTAAAATCCGTCTCTCAGAATCTCATTAATTCCTCTTGGTCCGTACGGTAGCTGCGGTAGAAAGCGCCAGAGATTATCGACTTATCGATATAATTATCCCACGTATATATTCGATAATCCAAAGAATATCGTTCCTCCTTTTCATCTTCTTTTTGACTGCAGCTGAAGCTCTTGCGTTGAGCTGTAAAAAGGAAAAATGATATTCGTGCGTTAACGTAATAAGAGGAAACTTATACTTAAAAAATAAAAATTCACTGAAGTCTTTCACAGTAATGGGATGGTTACAATGTTTTGAGTTGTATCCCATTACAGTTCTGAAATCCACTATCGGGGTCTCTTGTTTCAGAGGTGAAAGACGATCCCTGCACGTGATGAGGGAAATCCTGTGTAATTCAGTGAATAAGAATAGTTGGATAACCACAGTGAAAATACAACCCTTCCAACACCTTTTGTTGAGTGAAAATGGGTAAAATATGCCACTTTTACGTTGCTTATTCTGTTGCAACGATGCGCACAGAGAAAGTGGGTAGCAACTCGTCGCAATGTAAAAGATAGGAAACAACACTCTTGGTTTTTACAATCTACAAGAGCCTAAAATATAACAATTTCGAAAGGGTTTGAAGAATGTCTAAAACTGTAACTCGACAATTCTTAAGTAACAGGATAGTTATCCTTGGTTTAACGAAACCAAAAACATCTTGCACTCCATCCAGTTAATATTAGTCTCCTTCTGCAATGTAAAAATCGTTTCAATTTCTCTGAAACTAAAACTGTGGTGTTCATTATACCAGAAGCATTGCTCTCAAGAACGAAAGTGTGGTGTGGCTTATCGGCTTATGAATATAATTATCCCCCATATATATCCGATAATCCGGCGAACATCGTCCCTCTATTTTCATCTTCTTTTCGACTGGAAATGTAACTCCAACGTCGCGTCGTATAAAAGAGGTGAAAGATGATCTTAGCACGTTATAAGGAAAATACGCCGAGGGGGTTGGCGCGACTGCGGAGAAAAAGGAAAGCATTTCGTGACTCGTTCGCCGGAGGGCGAGGGTCGCTTTCGGACGGAACGCTCCGGAGAGGTTATCCTCCGGTTATGCGGGGATGAGAGAACTTCTGGGGTCGCCGTCGGGTCTCCTTGGCTGAAGGGGTGGGAAAACCAGCAGCCACCATCTCCGCCGAGCCGACCGCTAATGCCTCCACAAATCTCTTTGCGGCGAGGGACAGCTCGCGCGTATCCAACTGCTACTATGCCGTTGCTGCTGCTACTGCTGCTGCGAGATGTTTGTCCTGCTGCTGGCGAGGTCTTCCTGTCGGCGACAACTGGCACGCTGTTTTGCGGCCTCCGGCAATGCGCCACCGTCACCTCCCGTGTCCACTACCGCGTGTACTGCCGCCGCCGCCGCCGCCGCCGCCGCCGCCGCTGCTACTGCTGCTTCTGGCGAGCGTTTCCTCCCTTGGCAGACCCGTCAGCACATCACACCGACCAGGCTGACAAGAATTTTAGGGGAATGAGTGTTGGACGTGCCTCGAGGGTTGGAAAACGCGAAAATGCCACTCCCCTTGGCTGAGAAAGCGTTGAGGTCAACTTTTTGGTAGGAAAGAAGATATAGTTTTTTTTTTGAGAACCTTCTGAGCGACAGACGTGTATGTGAAGGGTACTTGGAATAATCTGAACCATTGAGAAAAGTGGTTTGGAAAAAAAGTAGTGAAGAACAGGCTTGCAGAATTGGAAATCGAAAATAGCTTCATGAATCAAGCTGGAATTTGACGAACAGATAGAAAAGTTATGGCACTTTGCTTACAGCAGTTTATACAGAAAGTTGAAACATCTGTTGAGGCTTTATTGGATTACTGCAAAAGTGTTTAGCAGCCTCCAGCGATGCGCCATCGTCACTTCCTGTACCCAATGCCGCGCGGCTGCTAGTGCTGCTTCTTTTGGCGACTGTTTCCGCCGTTGGCAGACCCATCGGGACATCATATCCAGCAGTATGACAAGAATTTTAGGGGAATGAGTGGTGAAAGTGCCTCGAGGGTTGGAAAATGGAAAAATGCGACGCCCGTTGGTTGACCAAGCGTTGAGATCAACTCTTCGGCAGGAAAGAAGATATACTTTTTTCGGAAGCGTCTGGGAATAATTTAATCTATTGAAAAAAGTGGTTTAGGAAAAAAATTGTGCCGAAAAGGTTAGCAAAATTCAAACTCAAGAACGACTTCATCAATCGAGCTGAAATTTGACAAACAGGTAGAACAATTACGGACTTTGCTTATAGCAGTTTATACAAAAAGTTAAAACATCTGTCGAGACTTTATTGGATTACTGCGAAAGAGTTTAGCAGCCTCCGGCAATGCGCCATCGTCACTTCCTGTACCCAATGCAGCGTGGTCTGCTGCTGCTCCTGTTTCTTTTGGCGAACGTTCGCTCCGTTGGCAGACTCATCGGGACATCACATCCAACAGTATGACAAAAATTTTAGAGGAATGAATGTCGGATGTGCATCAAGTATTGGAAAGCGCAAAAAATGTGACGCTCCCATTAGTTGCGACAAGAAACGATTGACAAGACTGATGCATTGAGGTCATCTTCCGGCAGGCCATAATTATGCAAATTTTTCTAAACGGGTTCTGAGCCACGGAAATCAATTTCCTGAGAACCTTATCAAAGTTAAAGCGCACGAAGCGCATGCGGTTTCGACGAATCCGTTGAAAAAGGCAAAGAGCTGTTAGAAAAGGCGAAAAAAGGTACAAAGTGGTTAAAAAACCCTCAAGCGGTTGAAATCGAGCAAACCCGTTGAAAAACGTGCAAAGCAGTTAAAAAACATGCAAAGCGGTTGGAATGCCAAAAGCAGTCAGAAAACGTGACAATCGGTTGAAAAGCTTGCAAAGCGATTGGAAAAAACTGAAAAGCAGTTGGGAAATGTAAAAAACGGATAGGAAAAAAGTAAATGTGTCCCTCCGACTGTCTGACAAAGGAAGACTGACAGAACCTAAGCGATGAGATCAATTTTTGGAAGGAGAGAATTATATTATTTTTTTAACGTGCTGAGGGACAGACATCAGTTTTCCTAGAACGTAATTGAAGACGAAGCGAAAACGTGTTCGCTTCGTGATCGCAGTGAACGCGTAATCGTACTGGCAGCTGCTGCTGCTGCTGCTGCTGCTGCTTCTGGTCCTGGTGCTTCTCGGGTTGATTGGAAGTGTGCACAGATATACTAGGGGCACGTGTACCTTCCTATAGTTACATTCGATTGAAACCAATCGAAGCAATCAGCGCGTATAGCTATATTGTATACCTATGTCTTGCGGCGAGGAGCGATGAGAGGAAAGGGAAGAGACGATACGCCAGGCGCCGGAACTGGAACTATATTGTATAGTGCATACAATACTCCGGATGTAGCCTCTCAGCGGTGCACGGCCGAGCTGAAACGTGATATACAAACAGGAATCTGTTGCCACGAGAGGTGATCAAGCGTCAGAGGAAACCCACTCGTCAAATATCAGAGTCGATTATAAGCTGAAAACGGAGTCTTTGCATTGATATAGGCATTGAGTATTATTTGAAAGGACTTTGTGACGCATTTCGTTTTCTCATAAACGCAACTTTGTCATCGTGGAAAAGAAAGCAGCGTATTTTTCTCCATTCTCATTAGAGAAAACACTAAATAAATTCAAACATTTGCTACAATTTTATGAATTAAATTACAGTCGACACTGTTGCTCTATGTCCTAGTAATTTCTACTCAATATTCAGGAATGCTATGAAAAAAATAAATAAAAAATCAAGAGAAAGATCTAATGTATATTGAGTGAATTTTTTAAAATTTGTAGCTTTCCCAACAAACAAATAAAAAAATTCTGCTTGAGCGACAAAGCTATGATCGTTTCTTTCTTCAACCCGAATCATTAAACTCCTTCCGATCAAGTACTTATCCCATATCCCATATCCATGATAAGTACCTTATGAAATAATGCAACGTTGCATCTTGAATTCCTCATTATCGCGAGCGGCAATCTTTCAGACTCGTGAGATTCTACTGTAGTTGTAAAGGATTTGGCGGTTCGAGTGGTTCAAAGTTTCCCCTTCGAAACTGTGCGCATAACCCATGGAAGCCTCTCGCCCAACTAGTATAATATCTTGGCAACTATCGCCGAACTATCATAAATCACAACTATATATTTATCCGAAGGGTGAGCGAGCACAGGAGCGAAGGGACGGGCCGGAAAAGGAGCACAAGATAGTAGTGATCTTATTAAAGAGGCTTTGATGAGAACGGATTGGAAGCTGCCGTTGTGGGACGAGCTTTAATAGCTTATTCCCCGCATAGCAGACCCACGATATCCCATAGAACCGTAGCTATCCTTACCGTCTCAGCGTTGCTTCGGCAAGGCAGTCGCTATGTCCCTGCAAACAGCTTAATAGGCGAAATTAATCCCTGTCTCGATCGATCCTCGCTCGGTGTTACGTAGCCTCAAGTTACGCCACTAATGCCGTGCAACGTCAGCAAGGGATGAACCAACGTCGGATGCATTTGCACCGAGAAACAAATTTGTCGAAATCGAATTAGGTATCGAGTCATCTAAAAAGAAAGTCATAAGAAGAAAAATGACAGAATAGATGACACTCGTCATTTTTTAAATCTTACATTTCAACCTCACTGAGTACATCTCGACCATTGCTATTCTGCAATTTCGTGAAGACATACAGTGCGCAAAAATGGTGCCAGGTAAAAAGGGAATTTTTCAACTTGTCGTAGCATGAGACCAAACCGGTGATTAAATTTATATGTCCAATGTCTTATTTTATCTGTCGAAGAATGTATTCTAATATAAATGTAGAAATTTTGACAGCAGTGGAAATTGGATTTACTGTAACCAATTATTTAGTGAGTTTTTAATGAAGAATTACTTTTTTGCACATTTACAATCATAGATTTGTCATAAAGCTTTGAAATAAAAATTGCTTTACTCATACTAAAATGTGCTCTTCCACAGATAAAATAAGACATCAAAATCTAAAATTAGTTTATCGGTTTGGCCTGAAAATTACGACGAGTTAAATTTTTTATTTTTTATCTCATGTCATTTTGGTGCACGGTATGATTTTATAAATTTACACAGTGACAATGCTTGATATGTACTTCATGAGATTTTAATATAAGATTTTAAAAAAAAGGGTATCATTTACAGAAATTTATTTCTTATGATCTTTTTAGGGGACTTTGCCCTCTTAATACCAGGGGGAAAGATCTTTCATCGGTTCGTTCATTGTCAATTAAAGCGGCATCATGAAAATCTCCCGCGGATTTACAGCACAGCAGAACATGATATACCCTCGGAGCATACGTGGATCCAACACGGGCCGCTTAAAAATGCAATTATAATGGGATTAAAACGATCCGACGTTAAGACGAGGCGGAAGTGAAGCCCCAGTCGGGATTTTAACGCTAACGCATATATTGTATGCGTGTATATATACATCGGACATTCTCTGTCAGTTTACTCACGGTTTCTACTGAAATTCTGGAACATTTTCATGCTTATCAATTTTACAACTACTAAGTATGAATTGTTTGCGATTTCCATTGTCACTACTTAATGAGATGCAAAAATCTTACATCTTGGAACAAAAAAATCAAAAGTACAAAGAGTTGGAGGAGGGGTGAGAAAATTTTGTTTTCCATCAACTTTTCGATGGATAGTGAAATTTTTACTTTGATGTTTTTCAACTTGGATAATAAAATTAGCTTTATTCTCGTTTTATCGGACCTTTATGTTATCAAAGTTTTTTTTTTTTTAAATTTTCAGCTTCCAAACTGTTTGAGATAAAAATTATTATTTAATTAGAAATTAATGAATGAGAATTTTACTTTCAAATCAAATTCAATTCCTGTTGCACCAAAAAAATCATGAAGGTTTCCAGTTTCTATTTTTCAAATCTAAAGCACTTTTTTGAGCTTATATGGCATGTCCTAAATTGTCTGGAGAAACGTGAAGTAAGTATTTTTGAGTAGTAGAGAAAAATTTGCTGAAGCATAGAAATTTTTCTCCGTGGCCCAAAAAAAAAAAAAAATTGGCTGCACCAACAGGAAATGCCTCATGCATGCAAGAGGTACATCGGGGGATTCTAGAGCTTGGCAGTTTAACGAGTTGGCCTAATGCGTTCCAGCAGCGACGGTAGCTCTTGCGCACTCCCCCTTGTCGCCCACAGGCACCGGCTAAACTTTCGACTAACGAGGTTTAAGCCCCAAGACTGTCTCCAGAAGCGCGCGACGCCACGTCGCCTTATCTTGGCGTTCCACGTCGAATTTTGACGGGAATTCGCTCGCTCTTCATGTACATAAACGGGGACAGGAATGAAGACACCGAAGAGATATATTCTAATCACGTGGGAAGGACCGGAAGAGAGAGAGAGGGAGAGAGAGAGAGAAAGAGAGTGAACTGGAGCTTTAGGTGGTGAAAATCGTCCAAGAAGTCGTCTGTCTCCGGCTGAGCGACCGGAAGTCGAGTACAGCTGGTGTATAGCAGTCCTGAGGTCGGCCAAACTTTGGCAATATGCGGCGACGGCGGCCAGCCCAAGCAGCAGCATAGGACTCTAAACACCGCGGGCGCCCTCACACACGAGCACTGAAGAACGATACGTTAAACTATCGCTCGGGGTTTCTGTGCTGGTCGCGGTATAAATTTTGTTGGCAAACTTCCACCGCACTGGTAGCCCACCAGCGCACGTTCGAGCGACGCGCCGTCCCTCGCTAGCACCGAATGCACCATTTACGTTTCGTTTTCGCCGCTGCTGAACTGCCGGTTCCTCCTTCTTCCGCGATTTTACGTATTGTTGTGTGCCACTGGGTCTCACTCGACGACCCGAAGAGTTGCGAGCTGATCTCGAAACTACTCTGCTACCCACTTTCTTCCTATTCTTACCAACTTATATATTCACTTTATTTGACACGGATTCAAATATTACATCTTCGTAACCAGCGTACGAGACATTCTGTCACCTCAGTCTCCAAGAGAGGCTTCTTCAAGTGATTTCTAAAAATCAAATTATACGATTCCGACAAATGCACCATTTACATTTTGTTTTCGCTACTGCTGAAGTGCTGGCCCCTCCTTCTTTAGCGATTTTACGTATTGCTGTGTGCCAGTGAGTCTCGAAACGACTTTTCTACCCACTTTCTTACTATTCTTACTAACTTATCGATTCACTTTACTTAACACGCTAGCTCAACTGATGGAAACTGTTCTAAAGTTCTCATTTTCATTATAATACATTTCATCCTTGTATCGTCTAAAGTCCAGAAAAAAAATTGCACACGTGCCGAAAGTGATGCAAAAATATTTGTATATTGACTTCATTTTGTTAGGATGCATATATTCAATCTCCTGCATGTCCAGAATCAGGTTAACATAATTAGATCTCGAGGTGCAATAGGCCTTACTCTCGGGATAGTACTACACAATGATAGTACGTACCTTTAGCGGAGTAAAGCGAACCAACAGCTCGATTCATCTGCTCGGGTGTCTCGCTTCTTTAATTATAACGCTCACGAGACAGCGATGTCCCCTGTCGATAGCACAGAGCCAAATGATATATACACCATGCAATTTCTCACCCCAAGAGCGGTGAGCTTTCGAAGGCGAAGCCGAGCCACTGGGGAATGGATTTTCGGCGCTATACGAGGTCTCCTCATCTCCATAGGGTGTAGTATAGCGATAGTCTCACTTTCTTTCTCGAAGTGGAACAGCCAGAGATGGGATCTTTTCTACGACAGCAAGTAGATAACTTCCGAGTCGACTATTCGATTCGTCCTAATGCCCGTGACACCCGCCGTAGATCCAAGGAATTCGTCACTCTTCGTGAAATCCTTTTCTCCTTTATTTATTCTCCTCTCTCGGGTAATCGAGAATTTGTGACTTCGGTGTCGCTGGCCTAGAATGAAGGACGTTTGTGTCAGGAAACGAGAAATCAAGAGTCACCTAGTCTGAGCTTAACGGGGTGAAAGGGGCTAGAGACAGAATATAGGACTGCGTGTTAGTGGAAGTTTGAAAATCGAGTGAGGTCTGACACGATTATAAGTATGTGACGATTTCGTGAATTTAGTCCGACGAGAGTTTGAATAGAAGGTTCGAATGAAATTTATACATTTGTGTGGCTAAAAAATCTTTAGGAATTTTTTTTTCAATGTATGTTTTGAAATAAGACTAAAGTTACACAATAGAAATGAAAATCTATTATGAAAATATTAGAATTTCATGAAGTTTTCGGCCAGTTTATTTTGAGCATGGTAATTAGCGTATTATTGCATGCTCAAAATGGTAGTATGCATGGAGCTGAGACTTGAGTTACTTCATTATTCCGATGGTGTAACAGAAATTAGTTGAGTATGATGGAAATAAATGCCGCTGAAATGAGTTTCTATATGTGGCTGTAGAGTGTACATCTGTGTGGAATATGTATTGGATGAACTTTGCTGGATAAAAGTTTAATGGAATCTTCAGGACGTGAAAATAATTCTGTCGTACGTTTGAAAATCGTGAAGATTTAGGTGGTTTAAAAATAAAGTCGTTTTTTCACAGACGAACACTCTAATCTTATGAGGCGATTACGTCTGAATTAGGGAGTCTATATATGGTTTTTAGCCCATAAAAGGGGTCGATCGTTTATCTTTTATTCATTTATTAGAGCGACGGGATAATGAGTCTCACCCCGTTTGATTTTTTGTATTGCAAAATATTGATAAGCAATGAAGTTATATAATCTGTTCTTTCATTTCAAATTTGTGTTGAGCACAGATTATAGTATTCTTTATCGTATATGCAGATACTTTCATGATGTTGTCGAAATTATGAAAATAAGGAGCTGTAAAAAAAGTTTGGTTTTCATCTACAAAAAACAGGTTTTTTTTTTCCAAGAAATATATAAGCATATAAAAAAACAAAAATGAGATTGCACGACAGAAAATAAGATAAACTATGCCCTGTCAGAGTTATAACGAAATCGAACAAATAGATCATTTGTTCATACTTTGTGTGAATAATAATAATCTTCTCGTTTGCCAACATAAAAAAATTCAAAACAAGACAATAGAAAGAATTAGAAAAAAAAAATAGACCGATTTTTTGGGCCCAAACCTTATGCAGATACCTTGAAGATAAAGAAAATGCCTCAATTTATCAATCTTCGAATCTTCACGCTCATCTTGTCAGTCCCATCATTGCCCATGAAACACGCCCTAGATCCAATGAATTCGTCACAGCTGCCCGTAAAATCCTTTTCCCTTCTTTTCCCCACTCTCGTATAATGGAGAATTTGCGACTTCAGTGTCACCGGTCCCGAAAGCAGGACGTTGTGCCAGAAAACGAGAAATCACGAGCCACCAAGTCTGAGCATAACGGGGTGAAAAGTGATAGAGACAGAATATAGGGCTGCGTGTTAGTGGGAGTTCGAAAATTGAGTAAGCTGTGACACGTTTACGAGTATAGCGAGGACGAGTTAGCGTGCGAATGGAGTTAGGTGCACCAAGAGAGAAATCGGGGAAAATCGAGGGAGAAAGAGAGAGAGAAAAGGCTCTTTCGAAGCTCTCGCAATATCTGCGTGCCACGGAGTTTATATACGAGTCCGTACTCTTCGTAATTTATCGGCTTGCCGAAGGGACCTGCGAGAGAGAGGGAGAAGGAGAGAGAGAGGGAGAAAGCTCGAGAGGACAGGGAGGGAGTTTTGGTGCCTCGACGATTTAACGTTCACGTGGTGTAACCCCATCTCCCGAAAGGGTCGTCGTTGTCGTAGTCGTCGGCGTCGTTCTCGTCGAGCGCGTTAAATAAACTGAATTTATCAAGCCAATTTCCCCGTTACCGAGAGTTTCGGCTAGGGCTCGTTCGCCGTATATATATCCCTTTCGTTATAGCCAAATGTAGCTCCTGCTGTGTTCTTAGCCAGGGCTCTCGATGGCTCCTGAGGGGCTCTTGTTCCCAGCTCGCGCCTCATTCTCAACAAGCCCTGTACGAGTTGCCTGGAAAACGTAGCTTGCCCTCAGCTTTCCGAGCGATAGCGCAGAGTCTGCTCATTCAATGCACACCTTGCGTACAGATCGGCAATCCGCCCTTATCGCGTCGAGACTCAAAGTCTCAGCGATAAAAGACCGTTGCGATAAAATTCAATTCGCCATCTCGTTAAGTTAACCAATAGGGAGAGAGTGAGCGGCTGGCTAGCGAATTGCATGCCCGAGAGAGAGAAAGAGAGAGAGAGAGAGGCCCGCCAGCGTCGCTACGATGAAAATTCAATTCTCTACTCGTTTGGCTAACTCGGGGAATAAATTGAATGTGGAATAATTATGGGGCGGTCTACCGGCGGCTGCTGGACGGCTGGAAAATGAGTTGGGGTAGAATCAATTTCTTCTTTCTGCTTCTTTTTCTCCTTTTCTATCTCTCTTTATCTCCTTTTTCTGTCTGTCGTAGTTTCTTCGACGTTCCGCACGACTTGGTGGCAAAAAGATTCGCGACGCGACTTGACGAAGAAAAAGCCAATGCGCTACGTCGGTGGCAGGCCCCCGATGAGGACACACTCCTGTGAACCCCTTAAGGGGCCAGTCTGACTGGACTAGAGTCCGGCTGCAACATTGAAAATGTAGTGGCCACCGAAAGAGGAGCTTCACGTAGAAGAGACTATATATATATATATATATATTAGAGGAGTCGACTAGCCGGCGACACGGCCCCACTACTACCTCGCCATTGTTTCCCCTCGGTGACGTCAAGCGTGACGTTGGTCCGCTTTGTCACTGCAAGCCCGGTTAACCGCGGACAATACTCTGAATCCCCGTTGGCTCGGGTATTGGTGCCGGACGACGTGTGTGCAGCGTTACCCACCCGCGGATTCGGTTAATCGATCCGAAAGCCCACAAGCTCCGGCTTCTGATGTTCCTCTCTCGGTCGTGCTTGTCCACCTCCTCGGAAATTCTGGACATCAGTGCAGTTATTGTTCGACACCGGTATCGGAACTCGATCATGTAGCGACGAGAGAACGAGGATTGGGCTGCCAAAATACGAAAAATATCAGCGGAAGTTATTAATTATGTCGTGTTTCGGTCGTTCATTTTTTATTTATTTTTTATGCTTTTTGAGCTTTCCTTCTTTTATCGGGTAAACGTTCTAATGGGACAGTTGTAGCAACGAATGACACAGTTACCTATAACAACACAGAACCAGAATTTTTTAAAAAAGATTTCAATAAAATTTCATTGAAATAAATGAATTTTCTTATTTGTCTGGAAGCAACTAGTATTTTACTTGAAATGAGTATATATTTGTATTGGAATGCGTTTTTTTACTTACTTCTTTAATTCAAATATGATAAATATATTGTTTCGACTTAAAAATCATTTAACTGTAATAAGCAACGCCTATAGATAAAAGCTGATAAATATTTTTTCCCTTAAAATAAAAATGCTTATCATTCGAATAAACAGAATTGTAATATGCTGTTTTAGTTAAACCTAACAAATCAGTTCCTGGGGTGCATATGCAAAATTAGCAATACCCATACCCGTTTATTACCCGTTTATGTTTTATCCCTAAAAACTTGGGAGCAAATTTTACGATTGAGAAATTTTGCTGCAAGAGCCAAGTATCAAACCGGAGTGAAGTCTGGAGATTTCAAGCACAAGAAATTCAGCGAGCGGAAGTCTTTGGTGGTGCACAAAGAGAGCCAGAAGCCAGTCGTCTGATCGAGCCAGTGGTTTGAATATTTTTCCTATCTGCGTGGAGGTCGAAGTTGTAGAGAAGAAGCCAACAGGAGTAGCAGCAGCGAGTGACACGATTACCTCGAGGCCTCTTCGACGCGCTCGATTCTCCTGCTACTGTGGTGAGGAGATATCGCCTACGAGCTCTGAGGAAAGATGTATAGCAATGTCCCCATGCGCGCATAGCCAGAGGATCACCATAGAAGCACGTCGAGTTCAACGACTACATCGTCTACGACGAATACCCCAATCGCTGAGAGGCTGTGTCGGAGCAAGATCAGGATACTCTCGTGGAGAACACGATATTACGAATGGCTCCAACGATATTACGTATGTGCGGATATACGTAAGGCGAAGCGATCGAACTTCAGAAACGGGAATATGTCGCTGGTTTCCTCCTCTTTTCGTCCTATCTTCTCCTTTTCCCCTTACATACCTTACTCGACCCTATCTCCTGAAGGGGAGTGAGAGAGGTCGAAAGGGAGAGCGAGAGGATTTAGTGATGGCTAGTCTAGGTTTACCTCAGGGCTTCTGGCGAGGCTCCAAACACGTGAAAAGAGTGCTGCGAATGCGAGAGAAGCAGCCAAGTATAATACAGAAAAAAAAAGTAATTGATTCAATAACACTTTTATAACAGACTGGCACGGATGTTGTAATTTTAAGCATTTTCCTTTCTGGAAAGGCAAATATGAGTTACGGGATAAAGTAAAGGGATGTTGTAATTTTAATACATTATGAAAACGTTATCGTTTTTGCCCCCTCAAAAATTTGTGGAACGACGATAAATGTGTCTGAAAAAAAATGTCCGCTGGGTATGTGTCTGTTTGTGTGTGACATGGGTATGAAAAAGTTTATTTCTCGTTATATAGAGAACGAGTAGAAAAATCGGGTCAAAAGTTGAAGTGGAAATGAAGTGGTCGCCACTTTTTTACTGTAACAGATTTTATGAAAATTCGTTGTGCAGTTCATATTTAATCGCAATTATAATATTGATTTTTAATGCAAAACCACGTAAACATTCTCTCGTGCCCATTTCAAGTAAACGATCAAGACATTTTTCAACACTTTTTTAGCCAAACTGTCCACATACTTTTTTTTGTAACACCAGGATATGGACCAGGATGGAAAATAAGTAGAGAAAAAAATACTTGCGGAAGTATCCGAGCGTTTTGGGTACGGCGGGTCTTCTAGTTTTCTAGTCTTCTGCCATAGTTGCAGCAGAGAACGCAGTGGCTACTGAGCTAGTGCTCTGGTTGCACGTCGAGGAATGCGAGCGGATCTCCTTTGTCTCTCACTAATTGCGACTCTTGCCCCTCCTACCACCCTCTCCCTTTAATGCCCGCTCGGTTCCCTCTTCCTACAAGCCTCCGGTGCAAGCCAAGCCAAGCCAAGCTTTCCACCAGCTTCTAAGGCCCGACGTAACGGTGAGCGCTTTCATATTTAGCCAACAGGCCACATTGTGTACGGATAGTGGACTCTGAACCGACTCTGGCCGTCCAAACCCTTCGTTTCGGCCGAGGCTCGGCTACTCCCTCACCGAAAGCCACATCCTCGCTAGTATTAGCGGGTCCACTATGTTATTAGTTCATGACTGAGTCGCTGACTCTATTCAAAACATAGATATTAGTCGCTGGGCCATAGTGAACGAGAAAGGGCACACAATTGGGCTTGGGTAGCAATTGTGTCATTCGAAAACCGACCGAAAGATAGATAAATTAACAAATTAAGAATTTAAAGAAAGATATGCAAAAATGCAAAATACACAATTCAGACAAATGCATAGAAAATTGGAAAAAGCAAATGCATGCAAAAATGAAAATTTCTACAACGCCATTTATATACTTCTTATATAAATAAATTAAAAAAACTATTAAATCTGACATGGAAATATCCATCATAATTTTTTCCATGAAAACGAAGTTTCCTCTACGAGGAATCAAAAATTTTGAAACGAGTGTTTTCCACGTTGAGTTATATGATTTGTGAATGAGGAATGAGAAAAATTCGATATTTTGAAGAGGTAACAATTCGCCCTAATTCAACATTTATTTAACACTCCAGTCAATTAATTTCAACTACCCAATCTACTTGCTCAGGGATATCTTGAAAACTAAAGCTCTGCAGCGTTAGAATTTTTTTCTTCCCTCAATCGGTATTATCCATTACATTTTCATTTCGTTTTTTTTCCATCTCGTAACCGAAAAAGAATTAAATTAAATGCCTCAATTAAAACTCCAAAGTGCACGAAAGCGTGTAAGCTCGAGGCAGTTTTAGCTCGAAATTGCAGTACGTCAAAGAACACGAGTTTGTCACCAGGTCAAGCACCAGTTTCGACAGCTGACAGCGAAAAACGAGGTATTCGCAAGGCGCCGGAATAGAAAACGAGGGCTGCGCAACACGTGCTGGAATAAATTTCATCCCCCACGGTTCTCTTTGGTTGTATAGTGTCTATGGATAGCCTGGCAGAGAAACAGAATAGAGCGATATACATACATGCATGCAGTTGGCTCTGGCCAGCGGAGAACGAGATGCAAAGAAGGGTTAGAGTGGAGAGAAAAAAACTGCGTTGATGGCAAGTGGAGAATACGCCGGCTCACTCGACCTCCACGATAACTGGACGCACCCACGAGAATATTCTACGTGTATGCGAGTGGAAAATAAAAAGAGAACGAGGAGCATAACAATAAGCGTTCAGGAAAGCCTATGCACCACGTCCACATACAGTGATACTCAAACCGTTGTTCCATTGCGCATCTGGATGAATGAAGGCTATTCACGAATTCGCAAATTCTCCTCGTTATACTGCTGCAAAAATGAAATCAATCTGCACGATCCGAACAATGGAGGTGAATAGAGAAATATGTCCTAAAAATATTGTAATATCTCGCTATAAAAGTTCCATATGCCTATTTAATTTTTTTTTTTCGAAATAAGGGTTTTCATTTTATATTTGTTTACTCCTATAAGAAAATTGAATTTTAGTTTCTCCGATTTTTAAAATCTATCAAATATGCTAGTCAATGAATCTTAATTTCCCATGCAGAGTTTCAACCCTTGATCGATTACAGAAAAACGAGGATAAGCAAGTTCCCTTACCTATTTCCTTAAAAAAGTTATAGCCATCTCAGTGAAATCTTGGATTTTTGATAAAAATAAAGATAAATAAAAAATGTACTGACATTCGATGACTCCCGTCTGAAAAAATGTAGTTGCATTAATAAATATTTTCAAGACGCCCAAAAGAATAAGCGACAAACAGATCCAGCATTTGTGATCGTTGCAAAATTGTCCACACGTGTGACAATTGGTAACGTGGAAATTTTTCAAACGCGTGTTATAGAATTTGGTCCATTTGTTTTTTCCGCGCTACAGGAATAGAGCATAAATGTCAGTTCGTTCGAGTTTCTGCGATCGAGAAGAAAGTCGTTAACCCCGAGCCGTAAATGTCAGTTAGGAGTAACGGCCTCTGCTCGAAAAAAGCGAGAACAGCAATGGTCCCGTGTCACCTATCCGGGCCGTCGCAGCCTTTGAAACTTTTTTCACTCTTCATTTTTTTTCTCTCTGTTTTTTTTTTTTTCCAACGCCTTTTACACTGAATGGTAAGGCCCCTCGCCATTTTCTCATCGTTTTCATCTCCGGCAGTAGCGAGGGCGTGCGTAAAATGACGTCGTGTGGGTGGGAAAAGTGGGCGAGGTGTGAGAGAAATTAGAAAGCCAAGGAAAGCGAGAAAAATGGAGCGAGCAGGAAAAGCAGCGTTCGGTATTCGTAGCCAGTTGCCCCGGTGCACGACTCGGCGACGCCGGGCGTCGTCTCTCGGGTCTCGAGGTAATTTAGTGCGTCGTTTCCCTCGCGAGCTCGCGCACACTGTGTCGCATCTAGAAGAGGAAAAGAAAAAAGAAAAAAATAAGATATATACATATATATATATATATATACACGTACACATAAAAATAAAAATAAATAGTCACTCACACACAAAACTCGCGCAACTACTCGCTCACTCTTTTACGCGTTGTTTTCTTCCACCTCCTTTGCTACTAAAAAATAATACCAGGAGACAGGAGGCGGCTGCGATACCGGAGACCGCGCGAAGAAAAGAAACTGCGGGGCAACAGAGCTTCACGTGAATTCCTCTCTCTCTCTCTCTCTTTCTTTTGTAATTTTCTCTTTTATCTTTCCTCTCCTTCTTGCCACAGGTTCTGCACACGCGACTTTTACAAGACGCGCCTCTCACACCAGGTTCCTTGCATTACTCGCTGCGAGTGTGGAGCAAACGCACTTAGCGGAATGGCTCTGGGTTTTTATGGGCTATCGGAACGCGTATACGCGCTCGGTATGCTAACCGTATTATGCTACACAGTCTGGCCGAGCAAATGTTTCAACTATACATGGAATCTGCAATGGCATACCACGGTCAGGGAGGCTGGGGAGATTTCAACACATTTTCCTTCTAAGTGCTCCCTTATCGTCTTATTTATCAAGGTATATGGGAGTCGATACGAATACTCACTGTTTATGGCCCCTTTTTAAGCCCGGATGACATATGACTTTTTTGTTGCGTCGTAACACGAGATTGCCAGTGCAGTTACGCAGGAAAGGCATTTTTGTTGCTGCTGTAATGGCTTCTTTTAATTTTATTCAACTACGCTACCATTTTTGGGCGTAAAGCTCGTGATCAGATGTTTTGGTGCGCCTATAAGTAAAGCCATTGGCTTCAGGGTTGGTACAGAATTTAATTTGACTCTCATTGCACGAAATATTGAATATTAATCAATTATGGCTGGTCGGAAATTAGAAAAAAATTTATATTCATTCATTATTCGATGCTGAGTCTTCACTCTCGCCGTTCATCAACACGGAATTATACTTGTAAATTCTCTTGTAGATTGTTGTATATGTTCGAATCATAAGCTCAACTTTGCAGTTTACAAAATTTTTACCATTACGAAAATGGCAAGCTGTAGAAAAATGGGAACATGGTAAACTGTAGAAAAATACGAAAATGGTTAGTCCTTAATTTAAAAAAGTCTATCAAAGAAAATCATGAAAATGGCATCCTGTTAAAAAACGATAGAGCTTCCAAGCTGTAGAAGAAAAAAAAACAACAAAATTGGAAAACTGTAGGAAAAAATACGAAAATAGCGCGCTATAAAAAAATACTAAAATGGTAACCTGAAAAAAGAGGCCAATGGCAAAAATATGTAGCAATTGTGTTCAGAACGGGAATTAATCGGCCCGAAGCTTATGGAGACTCCTTAATACACTCCATTTATTGCCATAAACAGCTTTATACGCATGGTAATGACTCTTGAAACCGATGGTGTCATACGGTTAGACTGTAAATTTAATGCCATTCCATTTATTGCACACAATAAACGCTTTAATTAAGCCAAATGCTGGAGATTCGTCAATGAAGCCTGCAAAGCGAACTAGGTTCTTGAGGTAATAGGTTCCCGAAATCGTTACCTAGTTTATTGCGTATATCATATCGAGGTTGGACGGTAGAACACTTGAAAATTCAAAATTTATGGTGAACGAACCATCCATCGCCGTAAACAGCTTCATACGCGTGATAATGTTCGTTGAAGCGGACGGTGTCATGCTGTTTAAGTATAAACTTATTATCGTTCGATTGATTACCACTAAAAGGCATTAATGGTGCCGAATACGGGACATTTGTCAGTCAACCCTACAAAAAGAATAATGTCATTTCAGTAACGTTTTCCTGATATCGTTACACCATTTATTGTGCAGATTAAATTAATCGTTCGGCTCGTTTACGCTTTTACATATCGTTAATTATTCCTCTCTCATAAAGGAAGCTTCGATTTTGTGAGAAAAAACAAAATCTCGCATTCTCATGTCAGATATCTCAAAATGGTCTGAAAGATCGAAAAAAAAGTGATTCAGAAAAAATAGTAACAAAAAATCACATTCTTCAAAAATGTTTTTTTTTTTAAAGACTTTTTTCGTCTGGCAAAGCTATAACAAATCATTTCAGTTTTTTTTCCATTTGGAAAATTCCCAAAAGATAAAAACTGAATAAAAAATGGAGAGTAAGAAAGTGAAAGTGCAATTAATAAAAAAAAATTCACCCACAGTTCATAATGATTTCTTTACGGCCTTAACGCAATTGTTCAAGTCGCCACGATGTGCTGCACGCAGGAGAAAAAGGAGAAGAATGAGTCGTGGGTGAAAGCGCGGTAGATGAATCAGGAAATTTTTTCTGCTCTCTCTGTCTATCGAGCCGAGGTTGTGCGGTGTGGTGTGTCTGTGCGTTATCCCCTCTCGGTATCTCGCATAGTCGCTCGTGGGGTCCTCCACCACCTCGTCTGCCAACGCCAGGAACCGGATTCCCGTAACGACCGGCATAATTTTCCACGCGAACGTTCGCGCGAGTCTAATTGTTCCATGACTATGATTAACGGCGGGTTGCGCGCATGGATTGTCTGGTTTCTCTACGGGCCTTGTACCATCCTCGGGTGCGCGAGAAAGCTGTTGGTGCGGTTGCATCCCTTCGTCAACGAGGTCTGTACTACGGAGGATGAGGCCGACGGCGAATCGTTTCTGACCGAAGGACACAGGCAAAAATATATATTCACATATATGAGACATTCTCCGTCAAGTCAATCCCTTATTTCGCGCATACGGCATCTGCCTCATAATTAGCCGTATAAAGTACCAATGAAAAGCACTCTATGTGGATTTTTTCAGATTTCGTTATGCGATATTTAGGAAAAAAAATACTTTTTCAAGGGATCATATCTTGGAACCTTGAAGTGTTTTCTTGTATTAACTTTCAATGAAATATCAAACATAATTTTTTAACGTTCCGGTAACACTGATTTTTTTTAGCCGAAAAACGAATCAATAATTTTTTTATTTAAAAACGAATATTGTTTTTAGGCTAAGAAAATTAGAAGGTATTCCTCGATTTTTTTTTTCCTTAGAGAATCAACCCGTACCGTTTTGGCAATTTGTTTCTCCTTAATTTTTTTCGCAAAAACAATATCCGGTTTGGAATAAAAATGTAATTTACAAAAGTAAAACTTTTATGCGCAGGCATTTTTTTTCAGTGACTTCAAGATTCCGAGGTATTGTCGCTTGAGTACAAAACGGTGGTTTGTGAAAAATTCGAGTAAAAACTCTAAAAAAAATCACCCAGTGTCTTTTAGTGGAACTTTGATATGACTAATTACGAAGCAGATCTGACTTTCTTCTAAATATTATATAAGTATTAACAAAACGAATGTTTCATTCCAGATATACGTTTCTAAAGTTATACTGTTTTTTTCCTTGAAAGATATAACCAATTAACAAAAAATAAAACACCTACATTTTTAGGAAAAAAGATAGGAAAACTTCTAGCCAAGATATATCTCGAAAAATAGTGAAAGTTGCCTAATGAAAGATATATGTAAGGGTTAGAAAAAAAGTGACAGCGTTGACAGAGAATGCCTAATATACCAAATGCTTGGTTGGGCGAGTGGAGGGTTACATTAAAATCGACAATAATTTACACAGTCGGAGGGTCGACCCAGCGAAAGCGGGAGTACGAGTAAGCGGCAATTTCTCCAAAGAGGGAAGTAAAAGCGAATCCTGTCGCGCCCCGTACAGTCTTCGTATACCTAACGCACCCTCCTTGTCAGCTCTTTCACCCCCGCACTCGTATTACATGCATGTATGTATGAGTCAAGTAAATTAAGCCACGGGGCGTATCGCGATCGAGCGACCGCAACGTTCAGCGCACATTACATCGACGTATGGGGTTATGGTGTGTATATGGTGAAATTTCCAGCCACGTATACCGAAAACGTTTCACGAGCTCTTGAACCTGGAACAAAGTGCGAATTTATGATTTCAATTTCTTTTTTTAGTATGAGCTTAAGGTGAACGAGTTAGTAAAAAAACGTATTTATTTTTTATTCTTCGCCCCTAAGTGAAGAAAAAATATAAAATAATTTCCTGCCTTCAGGATGGGCCTGATCGATATTTTTTGTGAATAGACCAGACAATTGGGTCAACCGGTTGCTTCGAAACTAGATTTCATGAGTTTCACACTCTGCGCGTGATCCAGAGAACACTGCTCCAAGGATTGGCCTTCGCTAGGACTCAGTCTCTTCGCAGTTGCACTGCACACCGTTTAAGCAGAGCAATTTTATTTCAAAGGTCATACTTTAAAAGATCCCTGTCTCGGATGTCTGAATTATAATGCTATTTCATACATCTGCCTATAACTTTGCTTTAAGGAGCTTAAAAAAATGGCTCCGCTTAAATTTGATGTTGAATTTAAAAAGTGACAGAACAATTTTGTAAATTTAGCGGACGCACGAATGTTAAACGCTTTTATAGTAATTTCTAAATGATTATTTGTGTTAAATTGGAAGTAACAAAAATAATTGTAAAATTTATCTATTTTCTCTGCAATAATTACAGAAAACTTATAAATGACTGTGAAATTTATTGCTATTCTCTGAAATTAATTCCCATTCTCAAAGATATGCAAATCCGATATATTTCAATGAAAATAAAACTACATTAAAAAAACCCCACACTAGTACCATTCCAAAAAAAATCATTTGATTGTCCCAAAATCGCAGTGGTTGACAAAAAAAAACCAAGCTTACTTTACCGTAAAAGAAGAAGAATTTGAATACAACTTCAGACCCCTCATAAAAATACAAGAGGGTGACCCGGAGCTGCGGAAGAATCCTGAAATTCTGTGCGAAAGTATGAAAAATTGTCATCCTGGGCTCGCGAAGCACATTGAATTCCCAGCTTGCGACGGGCTCCGATGATTAATTTTACTTTTCGAAGGGTCTGTCTATGTGTTCTCGAGTGGGTATATGCGACGGATATATTATTATTATATGAGCTCGAAGTATTCTTGATTACCGACGAATCCAAAGTGGCGGGAGCTTTTCAGATAAGCGAGAGTGAGATAGATAAATGGCGCAGGCGGTTGTAGAGCACCGTGAACGCAGATGGAACGAGCAGAACTCGCTAGCAGTCGTGAACTCGAGTCCGATACAGCTGCGACACCGACGTACATAGCGCGACGACGAATCTTCCCTGGTAACATAAATTACGAGGCTCTCGCGGTTTCCGGGCCGCGCTGCACAACCAGCGGCCCCGATAAACGCGTTATCTCGTACTCGACGTTCTCTCTCGCGTGAGCCAGCGCACTCAGCGACGCCACATGTACGAGTCACCTGCAATCTCGACGTTTTCAATCTCATTAAGGATTTCGCGTATGCTCCAGTCATAAATGTGAGAATTTCGGAAAAATTTCGTCTTTTCCTTGACGTCAAAGATGCCACCGTCAATGCCAACGTTAATGAGAGTTTTTGCAGCTCCGGAAATATCGCCGTATAAAATCTGCTTTCTAATCAGAGAGGCAAAATTAAAGTTCTGGTAATTACGGAAAAATGCACATTATTTGAGATAATAATGATAGAAATAAATTCGTCGGTATGAAAAGGTTGTTATAAAATAATTGCGGTTTCATTTCGAAAGCTGCTGATGCACATGCACATGAATACACATGAAAATATAAATTAGAATCACTTAATTATCATTTTGATTTATTTATTGAAAATTATTATTCCTACTAAATCGTAACGGTGATTAATAAATAAGTTCGCCGGAATACTGGAATTTGTTTTATGCCCGGTAATTCATGAATAAAATTATGATTAACTGAACTGAACCGAAATTAGATTAAATCAAATGAACTGAATTGACCTGAACTAAACGGAACTACAATTTATCCACGCCTCTGCATATTCCGACGGAACTTTATCGATTCATAGAACAAATTACGTCCCTCAGTCTCAAATATTGAATTATTTCACCGGTCGAAACGGTCGTTTTTGTAATCATTGCATGAGTCATCGAGGCTGGGGGATTGGAAAATATTTTCTCGCCGCACATATCCCTCGGTTAATGCCTGTCAAAATCCTCAATACAGTAAACACAATTTTTATATTTATATCCAAGGGTGAAGCGATGAACGACAGGAGGGTGACTAAATCCGGATGATTTCCAGGAGAATAATCCAGGCAGTGGCGGACAGGCCATCGTTAGAGTCGAGTCAAGCGGGACTGAAACGCGTGCATGCAGAAATCGACTGCATATGAGGTATTCTCTGTCAGTGACATTTTTTTCCACAAACTTTTCAGATATTTCTTATACTTGTCCAAATTTGTATATTACTTAAGGGAGACGAGTCAACTAAATAATTTTTTTTAACCGAAAAAATTCTCCCCGTCATCGAAGTGAAAATTTGAAATGATTTCCTCCCTTCAGGCCAAACCCGAAGGATTTTTAAATCCCGAAATTCCTTCGATGTTTCCTACACTTGTCCAGATTTGTCTATTACTTAAGAGGAACGAGTAAAATAAAAATTTCCGAAAATCGGTTAATTCTGTATTTCCGCTTCCTGTTTCTCACTCTCCCAAATTGTAAATAGTACTTTGAAGTAATATTAAAATTTGGCTAATTACCAGAAATTGTTGTGGTGACTTCGCAGAGAATGCACGATGTGAACGTGATGCGCTAGAAACTCGTATTCGGAATCGATGAATCGCGACGCACCAGCGGAGGCTGGTGTAGCAGAGCGCGTGTACTCACGTTTTTTTTGTATCCTTTTCACCCCCACGCAGTTTTTTAACAGTTTCATCGAGAACTAGGCGCAGTATCGGGGTGCGAACCTCGGGGACAGCGTTTCCATTTTTTTTTTGGTCTCTCCTCTTTCCTGTCGTTTTTCCAATGTCTCTCACAGTGAAACCTGCAAACACCCGAGAGCCCGAAGGTTGAACAATATTTTTCGGTAAAATTTCATGAGCCAGCACGTGCAGAGCACTGGGGGGTAACACACGTCACGCTCGTACTCGTCGAACTCGCTATGTACGTGCAGATACCTCTGCGCGTACACACATACGAGTAGAGCGGATGCTCTCTCGTTTTTGAACATCCTCTGTCAACTTCGATGGCGTGTGAGTGACACTCGCTAGTCTCCTACGCTCCATCTATCTCCCGCGTGGGTTTTTACTCTGTATTTTAGTTCCGGAGTTATAGAGACTGCTGTGCTGTATGCGTTTCAACGAGAGGAAAAGCGGGTTAGCCGTACTGCCGATCGAAGCGAATCAATTACTTCAAATCTCCCGAAATAAGTCTATCAAAGTTATGACTCAATGGTGAAGCAAAAGCCAACGCTGTTGAGTTGCAACCAATAAATAAATAGCCTGAGGTTCGCCCTCGGTTTGATAAATTATGAGTTTGAAACTTTTCAAATGAAAAAGTAGCGAGAAAAAAAAGTAAAAAAAGGTAGCGTAGAGAATTGATATTCTGGGTGAAATGTTTTTTTCGTCCTTTTTTTGCGATTTTTCGTCATTTAATGCGTAATTGCTAACAAACTATACTCTTTGCATAAATTATGAATATACTTTTCTTGTTTTTACTTTATATAAACCGACCAATAAATGAACGCAGAAGAGCATGTGCATAAAAAACGATCATTCACTGAGTTTCGATGTCTGCTCAACCGTTCATTCATTACTCGGTTCACTCTATCAAAGTTATGAGTCAGTGTTGGAGCAAAAGTCAGCACTGCTGAATTGTGAATAAATAAAAATAGCCTGATGCTCGGTCTCGTCCTGCTGAATGAATTATGAATTCGAAACTTTTTAAATCGGACAACAACGTTTTGCAAATTCAGGGAACTGATGGATGAAATGCACAATTCTCCAATGATGCAAAAATTCAAATAATCCAGAGTCTAAAATAGAAAAAAAAAATTGATATACCGTTTAAAACTAAAGAACCAATATTTTCTTAGCGTTGATTACAAAAACCCGTAGTTTCTGACTTGTCCATTAAAAAATGTAAAAATAAATATTTCTTAAGACCTGATCACGCCATTTGCGCTCCAAAATAATAGATATCAATTCATGTAAAAATGATAAATCATTAATTAAAAAAAAAGAAAAATAAATCAATCAAACCTCAAATGCCTGCAGCGATTGGTCCGCTCAATAATAATCCCTGGGATCACAAGCATGTCACGTTGGCGTATGAGGTCTTTTAAAGCTGCATAGACGTTGCATATGTTTGCCTTCTGCTTCGCGCACAGCATGTTACAATGTCCTGAATGAGATCTACTTTCCCACGTGCATGTACGTTTTCGCGTGTCCCACGAATTTCGACGGCTGTTCCTCGGGCATTCCGCGAAGCTCCAGGCAATTCCAGAGAGGGAAAGTTCGTTAACGTCACCGGTAGTCCATGAGCGACTCGATATGCACTGAGTCCTCTGAGCAGTTTGCTCTGAGGTGCGGAGAGGTACGCAGCAGTCGCGAGGTAACGTCAGAAGGAGGCAGCTTCGATGAGAGAGCGAGAGAGAGAGAGAAATGTACATTAAATATTCAGTCTCGAATGTCTCCACAGCCACAGCGAGTTCTCTCCTTCCTCTCACGGTCTCTGATGCGACTTTGGGTAGGTTTGAACGTGCGACGGGCTTTCCGAACTCGTTTGGGTTAGCAAAGTTACCGCGGTGCAGTCAAGCAGCGATCGTCGGTTGCTCATCAAAAATTCATTGGTACCAAAGTATAGAACTCACCGAGTGTCTCGTAATTATAATATTAATTGATTGATCATATATCTGCCGTGTAGTGACCCCACTTGGGTTGATTTATTCCAAAGCCCCAACTCTTAGATGAATTTTCCGATACATATGATGCCAGAGATGAGAAATTGTGATTAAATATTATTATTGAGTGATTTATTATTCAAAGGGTTGCCACGGGGAGTGAGATTTATCGCTGATACTATATACTATATGTGAACCAACTATCGGAGCTCGAGAACCTTATTAATTTACGCGACAAAGTTTGCGATGCAGTTTTCTTGCAATTGTCAGTTTTCGTAATAATAACTCGTAACATTTATGAAATTATGTGTGACATTCGAAGTAAAAGGCGAAACTTATTTTCAATATTTTCGTGGGAGGAGTTGTGAACGAATGGCTATTTTTGCAATATTCACTTGTTTGTTAAACCTTTTTTTCCAAAAAGATTACCATGAAATTTTATGAAAAATTACTATTTTTTATGAGCTATTTAAAAATATGGACATTATATTGCAATCGCTGCATATCATAATTTGTAAGAAAATAGGAGACTCACAACTTGAACTGGTGATAAATTATAGGTATCTTGCGTCATGAATCTCAAAAATTTCCAATAGAGAAGCTGATATTCATCCCCTAAAATATACAGTGAAAAATTTTCTAGTAATTTGCGATAAATTATTTATCTCGTAATAGAACATCAACATTTTTATAGATACACTCAAGACGCAATAAATGATTAAAAAAAGTGTGTAACACGCTACAAGTATCTTGCATCATGAATCTTAAAGATGCGCAATAACGAACCCGACAGTAATCCCCTAAAATATACGGTGAAAAATGTTCTAAGAGGAGAGATTTTGAAGGCGATCTTTCCTACGTTGAACTATCGTGTTTCCTCCAGTAACGCATAAATTGTTGGCAACGCTACATTTATACTCCAATTATGTTATCGGTTGTCCGGAGTTCTTATCGACGAAGAGTTTTCCCTTTATTTTACCTTTTCTCAATTTAATCAATTTTGTTTTCTGGGTGAAATAGGTAAACGTATTACGAAGAAGCAAGATGCAATTTATTATTAAATTAATCAGATAAAATTGCTTCTCGACTATGCATCCATGACTAGTAATTTTCGATGCATTTTTTATCTCATAATAAAGTATCAATATTCTGATAGATACTCTCAAGACGTAATAAATTGTGGAAAAATTGTGTGACATACTATGAGCACCTTGCATCATGAATCTCAAAAAAAGTGCAATAAAAAAGCTAATAGTCATCCCCTAGAATATACGGTGGGAATTTTCTAAGACGAAAGATTTTAGAAGCACCTTCGAACTTTTCTACATCGAGCTACCGAATTTCTCTCCCGTATCGCATAAATTATTTGAAACGTTATATTTATCCTCCAATTAGGTTATCGGTTGTCTGGAATGCTTATCGTCGAAGAGTTTTCCCTTTATTTTCCCTGTTCGTAATGGAATAAATTTTTTTTGGAACGAACAAGCAAGATACAATTTATTATTAAATTAATCAGATAAAATTGCTTCTTTACTGTGCATCGACGACTAATAATTGAATTTAGCGATGAATTTTTTATCTCATAACAAAACATCAATGTTCGTATAAATACTCTCAAGGCGCAATAAATTTGAGCAAAATTGTTTGAAAAACTATAAGTATCTTACATCATGAATCTCAAAAATGTGCAATAAAGAAGCTGATAGCCATCTCCCAAAATTTACGGTAAAAAATGTTTTAAATTGCGAGATTTTGGAGGTACTTCTCAATTTCTCAACGTCGAGCTACCGAGTTTTTCTCCCGTATCGCATAAATTCTTTGCAACGCTATATTTATCCTCCGATTATGTTATCGGTTGTGTGGAGTTCTTGTCGACAAAGAGGGTTCCCTCTATTTTTCTTCTGCTTTATTTTCCTGTTATTCTTTTTTTTTTTTCATACTCGTACGAATAAATAAACGTTTTACGAAGACGAGAGATACACGTACGAGGACGGGCGGGTCTCCGCGTAGCGATGTTGTTTATCGATTCGGACGGTGCTCTGCGACCACCAGCGAGAAATAATCCACGTCCGTTTGTTTCAATCGTCCGACGAGCGAGTGAGACAGATAGTACGGAAAATCGGGCTCGTGGGGACGAGGTACACCTCTCACCAAAACAAAGTGGGAAAGAGAGAGAATGTCGAAGAGACGAAAGTCCGTGAGCAGGACAGTCGCGCGGTGGTTCGATAAATCGCTCGAGGCGCGCGACGTCTAGCCCTGCTCCTTCGTTGGAGAGCCCCCCGAGGACGTTCTAGAGGAAAATTTCGAATCTTCCACGCAGGCTCTTCTGTCCCTCGCGAAGAAACCCATGGTCGTCGTTTGTTCGCCTTTTCCTTTCCTAGAGAGAGAGAGAGAGAGAGAGAGAGAAAGAAAGAGAGGGGGAAGAAGAAGAGAGAGGAAAAAAGAAAGAGGAGAAGTCGAGAAGGAACTAAACGGGAAGAGAAGAGAGCGATCCACTCGACCAAAGGAGGAAATGGAATTGAAACGAGAGAGTGTAGAGTCGAGTGTGTAAGGGTAGTTACATACCGACTAGCCCACGATTCGAGTGAAAACTTTGGACCATTCGGTCGAACCATTCTACAGGACTAGTTCTCAAAGTTATTCACCTTATCCAGCCCTTTCGCTGTATGTCCAAGTGTGTGCCGAAGTGGGTAGTTTCCTCCTCCCGTCCCTCGCATTGTAGTGACTTTTTACACTTTTTACACTTTTTACAGGGAACACCCTTGAATTTACAGTGTTGTAAGCCCTGCGGCCTTGGTATCCCAAGCCTCGACGACCGTTCAACGAGGATCCTTGCAACTTTGTGTGCTCACCGGGGGGTATTTTTTTTCCTAAGTACATCCGTCCGGAGGAATTGTAGAAATGGAGATCCAGAGGTACTTTTAAGAGCGTCCCTTTAAAACAAGCTGTAAGCTGCGAATTTTTTTATTATGAATCCGGAATTTGTCGTTTACAGCCCTTGGCATACCTGTTCAGGCGCTTAGAATTTAATTTAAAAAACTCATG
Source organism: Clistopyga incitator (assembly GCA_947507545.1). Classification (NCBI taxonomy): domain Eukaryota; kingdom Metazoa; phylum Arthropoda; class Insecta; order Hymenoptera; family Ichneumonidae; genus Clistopyga; species Clistopyga incitator. Next base: position 7,154,664 of record OX382177.1, read on the forward strand.
TCATCACTATTATGTGTTTTCTACAGAATTCTTGGCCGACTACCAAACTTCATTTAAACTCACTCACACTGAACGGTTACCTTGGAGTGTATTTTATTCCCAATGAAATAACAAACGAAAATACCAATTTTCTGTATTTCAATTGTATCCAATATTCACATCAGCGCCCTGCACATGAATGTTGTCCGTCCTGCAGGCTATCCATTCAACGACACGTCGTGGTGACAGCAGGAGTACATTGCAAGTATCGGATGAGCACGATTTCAATCAGAATCTGCTACTAGCCCTCACACGATATAAATAGTTTCAATATTCACTTATAACGAGAGAAAGACAACCTAGATGAAGAGCATAGAGAAAAAAAAAGTGTTAACGGAAAAATGTGGGTAACTATTACACGTCGCGTACGAACATCGGTCAGTCGTTCTGTTTAATAACTATGTCAGTGCGAGAGTGAGTGTATGAGTAAGTGTATGAGTGAGTGCATGAGTGAGTGTATGAGTGAATGTATGAGTGAGTGCATGAGTGAGTGTGCTTGATAGTCGTCGACAAAGCAGCTGAATGGGATGAATATCTATCCGTTCACCGTGTCTAGTAGATGCATAGTCGGGTATCGTTGCAGAAGATCGATTCCACGAACGTGGCCAACGTTAGTCCTGTCTCTCTTGCTCCTACCGACGCATATCCCCCGTTCATTACGTCATCCGGGGATCCGCGACGTTCGGGCAGCCAGTTCCTCATCCTCTAACTCCATCTATCCGAGCAGTGCCTTCAGCTTCAACGAACTGTGCCTCCCTCTCTTGTAAATGGCAATTATCGAGCTGCCTGTTTCCCTTAATGAAAGCATAATCCGAAGTTTCCACGGGGTCGGCCTTCGTGAGTGGCGAAACAGAGGGTAAACGCAACAACAATGTTTCGAGGAAACGCTCCTTCCTTCTCTCTATACCTCCCTCCATCTTTCTCGATCTCCCTCTCTTCCCTTTAGACCATCCACTCCCTTTTCGCGTGTCTGTGGACCATTCACCAATTGGCACACGCTGCGAATTAATTAGACGATGCTTTAGAGCCATCTGTATACGTGCTAACACACAGTCGAGGTTGGCTACAGTGCAACGATGTGGACGAAACTCGACGGAGATCCACAGCACTATTACCACTGTGCGTGCATGTACCTTCGGTGCTTACACGCACCACTACTAACCCTCCAGTACTCATCCGCTTCATAGAACTGTGCCGTTCATAGTTGTGGCGCGCGGCAACCGGGGAGGAAGATGATGCTGAAGCAGCCCAGAGCCAGAGGGAGAAGAGAAGCAAGGTGCCTCAAGAGGAATCAAGGAATCCTTGTTGAGCAGACATTCACGACCCCATCCTGGCAAAATGTAACAACGAGAACACAAGCTTGCTGTCAGTCCGGGAAGGACGAAGCGCAAGCTTCCCACACGCGCACAACGGAAACGAGAAGAGCCAAGGCAAATGGTTTTATTGTCCCACCAATGCCAACATTCGGCGCACGTGCGCGGCTTCGCCTTCCTCCGAACCTCCTCTCCTTCTTTATTCTCGCCGCTTCTACTTTCTACATCTCTTCCCAACGTGTACCGCGGTGTCATCCGTCAAAACTCTAATATCACGACCCATTTTTTGGACGTTTTATCGACTTGCAGCTAAATGATTCAACGTTATTGTATAACTGCCAGGCACATTGTCTTTTCGTTTCTTTTTTGCTTGGGCATTTGGAGAGAAATAAAATTTTGGAAATAGAACCTTGTGTATTACTTCCATTTTTCCAAGTGCCCGGTCATTTACTTCAATCGATGGGATACTGCTTAGTTTCCAAACAAATTTCAGATAAGTAGATTTCTACAAAATTCGAATATTGTCATAAATTTTGATAAAACGTCTGCCAAGAAAGCACTGGATAATACTGAATATCAGAATCAATATTTGCTTCGGCTGAGTAGAGAACATTTCCGTAGGTTAATCCATAAATAACTCAATAAATAACCTCGAGTGGAAGAAAGGGTTGAAAGATGTCGAAGAAAAAAAGGCCATTGGAAAGGAATGGCCTGGTGGTTCGATTCTAATTCGATAAACGTTTAGCAGGAACCCTCTGGGCCGACACTTTAATAATTTACGTGAGGCTGGTCCGGAGTCTTGAGACGCGTATAGCCGGGCTAATGGGACGTTCCGACGTTTTTCTCGAAGCCCCGAAGGAGAGAACGTCCACGCTTTGATTTACGCACTCGCGAGCTTTTCTTCCGCACCGGCGGCTTCTTTCTTTCTTTCTGATCCGAAGAACGAGAAAGAAAGAGCGCGGAGGGTGCCAGCGAGCGGGAATATAGCGAGTCGATGAGGCAAACTTTTCTCTCGTCTCCTCCGAGCCCCAGAGCTTCATACCAACGGAAAGAAAACCACCTACTTTCTTTATGAATAGACGCCCCGGCATTCTTCGTAAACAGTCGTAAATTTTCTTGCGCCGGGAAAGGCGCGATCTCTACAAGGCGAAGGCGACAAACTACCGGCCTCGGGTTTCCACCTTTTACTCTCTGGTGCGACCCTCGTCGAAGTGGCGAGGCGGGGTAGAATAATTTTCGTCCGATTGGTGCCGCGCCGAGGAGCCGATTGTTGGTCGAGGTGGTCCGGTCGGAAGTGCGACCAATAACTCCTCGGTCAAATTCATTCCCATGCTTCGCAACGCGGAAAATTGAATTCTGCTATTGTCAGAACTAAACACTGCTGTGTTTCTGAGTTTCTGTTTATTATGTTACTAAGGTTATAATAGCTGGAAAGCTCCGGGCCCTCCCATAACCGGCACTCCCATAGAAAATCACACAAACACGAACACAGGCACACGCACACAGTAACTCACACAGGTACTCACGCAGTTGCTCACAGAGACACTAACGCGGACACTCACATAGCCACGCACACGGAAACTTATACAGAAACTCACACAAAATCTCACAGAGGCACTGAAACTTTCTTACGTACGTATTTACATAGACCTTGCAATTATCTGTGGAACCGCCAAGAATATCTGTGAGTATTTCCATGAATGTTGATACGTGTTGATGTATACCATTCGAATGTTTATGCGAGTGTTTCCGAGTGCTTGGAGATCTTGTACTTTGTTATAACTATGTATGTAGATTATTAATATGTGTATGCACGGTCACGATGACTCCTAGACACTGTACCTTCACCAAATCGGGCTCAGAGTTTCTGCTGGCCGCGAAGGAGCACTTGCAGGACTTGGTAACCGCTCTGCCTGTCTCTACTTCTACTTCTGCTCTGGATAGTTATGCATAATGGCTGGGCCACTTCCCCCTCGAGTTATATCCTTATATATCGTCCTATGCACTTTACGGCTGAGAGCTTATATCGCACACACCCTTTGTCCCTCGCTCACGTCGCTTCATGACATGAACCGTCCTACCAAAGTGTGCTATTCGTGTGATTTTACGTGAACGTTGTAACCACTTTTATACGCTCGTCTCGAAAATTTCTAGAAAATTAAAAGAAAGCTATGAATAAACCGTTCGACGATACAACGAAGCATCTCTTTTTTTTTTAGACCAACATTTGCAATATAATCCTTATAAATCAAAGAATTTATGCTTAAACATGTCGTGAAAATTCCTACAAGTTTACAAATGTCGTCAAGTCTACCAATTTCTCTTGGGAATGTGATTTTTCAGCCATTCGAGACATTTCTATTATTTTGTAATAAAAATCGACAAACGTCATTTCGATTTTTGGAAAATTTTCTCTCGTTGTCAAAAACAAAATCGAGGGAATCGCAAGGTTTCACAATACAAAATTTGACATTCAAAAGGACAGATACTTTTTGCCATACCCTCCGGAATCTCAAACGTCGAGTTTGGAGATAGAATTTCCAACGACTCAGCTCACACCCTCAAAGTGCTGTGGCGAAGGAGCAGAGGAAGAGAAGGATGGGAAAATAAATCGTGATGGAGGTGCGAGCGTCCACGCGGACCGCGTGTGATAATGTCCAAGTGGAGGAAGGGTCATAGAGGCCGAACGAAGGGACAGCAGCGTACATTCCTTCGGCTTTCCATTTTCTCCCCAGGATCTTCTCGTCTTCTCGACTCGACTATCGTACACACGTGAAAGTACGTCTAGGCAGAAGCAGGTCCGTTTTCGCTCGCTTGCCTTATCTCTTCGGTGCGAGTGATCCTCTGCAGGGTTCGCACCAGTGAAAAAGCTTCCCGAGAAGTTCGGGTTACCGTGGAGCAGCCCGTCGAGGGGATATATCCGAGGGATGCTGCTGTTGCTCCTGCTGGCTCCTTGGCAACTTATTCGATCCCTCATCTCTCCTTTCACACGCTTCGAAAATTCCACGAGACGCCCCCAACACGCTTTTATAAATATGTGCTCAGCTATATCTCCCTCCTATTCCCCAAGGGCTAATTTAATTGTCTACAGGGCCTCGAAGGGAGGTTCATCGCTCGTAGGGTTTCCGTACAAAAAGATTCGGGTGCGAGGGGTGCGATACCTTCTCCGGCTTACCATAAATCGACACGTTGTTCTCATTTTTTTTTCCCCGTACACTTTTTTTCATTGCGGGTATATTAAGAACGTGCTCGGGGTTTAGCGCGTTTATTTTACTAATTTCCTACGCGGGAAGATAAAATAAAGTTATTGGTACTGGTGGTCTCGCAAATTGCGCTCTTATGGACAATGAATTCTGAATTTAATTCAAATAATCGCGATTAATTACACATGATATTGAAAAGTTCTCAATGGTCCTGGATGTATCAATATTGCACCGTTGAAATCGTGGTAAACTATTGTTCAAAAATGTTCGTAATTAACGGCGAAGCAAAACTGTGATGTTATTCAATATATGGAGAATATTAAATGTAAAATTTTCCCATTTTTCAAAAAAAAAAAAAAAAAAACTATGACTTTTTTACTGGAATTAATTATTAAAATTAGCTGCTTGATTCATTTTTTGAGGCCACAAATTTCCGGATCTTTGGACAGATTTCAATTTGTTCGATTTGTTTTTAAATTTAATAGTGACACAATAGAGAAAATATATTTTCGATAATCGCTTAATTAAAAAATGCATTATAGTTTCGTCTCATTTCAAAACAATTCTTAAAATGTTAAAATACCAGACTATGCGATATTTTTTCATCAAAATTGGGTATCCTATTGTCAATGGTACGAAGAATATCGACATGCATAGTCGAAGAATATAAAGTTATATCGAGAGACAGAAAGGAGAAAGAGTAGGTGAAGTTTCCAGTCTTCCTGCTCCGGTTCCATCGTTAGCCACGAGTGGATATTGTGTTGCTGGGAGTGGAATACACTCTGCAAAGTCTTGTCGAAGTCGTCGTTATGTACTTCGGGGTAAAGTCGGAACAACTGTACTTGCTTCCCTCGTCATCTACTCTTCACGTTATACTTTCACAAGGTTTACCCGTTCTCGAGTGCTCTTTATCGAATTTGAAGGAAAAACTCTACTCCCCTCAGACAAAACTCACGAGGTCGTCGTCAGCATATTCTGTGTCCTGGACTCATTTTCCGTTCAACGATCGCTAGGCGATCTGTCCCATACTTTTCAAAATGAATATCATATCAGACCTTAAGGAGACTCAGTCACCTAAAAAACTGATATAACATAAAATTCTGTAGCTCATACGCTTTTTAAAAAAAATCTTACTTTTAAATCTCATTAAGTGTGATATTAACTTAGTGCAGTACATTTATGTAAGATTTTTCTCAGGAAACGTATCTACAAAAGTTTTTTTCTTATGGGTTATTTTTAGATGACTCAGTCTCCATAAACGTGTCAGTACATAAACCGTAGAAAAATAATCCATTGACTAATGAAAATAGACCGAAAATTCACTTATTAAAGATTTTTTCACTTATATTTTGTATCCACCATATTGAAGTTATGGACATAGATTTGCGAACATTGAATGTCTCGTCTGATGAAAAAGTTCAGAGTTTATTCGTTATTATATCACCATTGTACGATATTCCGACGATATTTTATCGAATTTTCGCTAAACACATCAGGAATATTATTGGGATTTCCTTTCTGCAATAAAGAACAGAACGAGTCAGGAGAAAATATGTGAATAAATAAATCATTGCACACCCTACCACTCCAAATAAATGCTGTACATTCGTGCTAATAAATTTAAATGCCAAAACAAATGCTCGAATAATTATAAATAAAATTTGTAAATCCTCTTTCCTGCAAAATCAATGGCACGACACGGCTGCTGATTATTTACATGAACAAAAAACCGTCCGCTCGACAAAGCTCATCCTCCTCGCCATCCGTACGATTTATTTTACCATGCATTAATACGAATCGAGAGCTCTGACAAAAATAGCGCTCTTTCTATCTCATTCGCGGCTGCCATTCCAGCAGGTTTAACATAATCCATTAGTTGGTCCGCTTCACGCGTTGTCAGAGGGAAACACCGGCGGGAGACGAAATAGGGGCGCAAGGGGGGGGGGGACCCCCTCTGGCCATCAACGTTTTCATTTCCAGAAGAACGATCGCGACTCATATAATACATTTACGTGATGCGAAAAAAGAAACCGCAATTTACGGACATTGTATTTTTACCCAAAGTATTAATACTTTTTTGGCCATTTTTTTGAAAATGTAGCTAAAAATGTTTAAACGTATCAAAGGATTTGGAAACAAAAAATTTCATCTTTCATTACGGCCACGATTTTTCTTAAAAAGAGACAAGCCCAAACAATCTAAAATAAATCTGCTTTTCTTTTAGAGTTGCTACAACAATATAAAAAATCACCGCCCAAATTCGAATGATCACCGATCATGTTTAACCGAGTTTTCATCGCGGAATTCTTATGAATATCAATAAAGAGAAAACGAAACATATATTTTCCATAAATGACATTGTAAATTAATCCGTTTTTTGACAGAATCTTAAGGCGAACAAATCGGGAGGGGGATGAGTTGCGCAGACTCGCGCGCACAAGCGACCAAAAACCGTTTTCATTTCCAGAAGAGCGATCGCGTCTCGTGCATAGTATACATTTACGTAACGCCCGAGCGAGGATCCCGCAATTTAATGCGGTACCTCGGCAATTTTCAAAGGGATATAACCGGGTAGAGCAGCGTCGGGGCGCTCCGAGAGGCAAAGTAGTTACCCGAAGGAGTGTCTAGCTCGATGCATAAGCGTCTCCTACTACCGGAATCCCAAAAACCTCGCTCGCTACGTCTACATTCAGATGGGGCCCGATCCTTCCCTCCAGCAGTGGCGCTGGATCCTTTTATGCATATGCAGCACCGCGTGTTGCGTCGCTTATGCATTCGCCGCTTCGTCGTCGGGTGGACCAAGAGCTCTGACGCAGCCGTAGGTAAGGGGACGACGCATCGAGAGAACGGTGCGCTAATACTGAGTTTTGCCGAGGCTAAGAGTTTCAGACACTCTCGGTCCGACAGTGAAATTAACATCTGTAAGTCTGATGCAAAAGAGAGAGAGAGAGACACCATAACACAACCAGAGTTGTGCGCCTATCCCGAATCCTTAATAGGCTGTATCAGTGCATACTCTAAATAAAGGTATGTGATTTTTGCAATTTTTTAAATATTTCCTTTGCACAAATTATTACTAGTCATTCTTATCGAATGTTTTCAAACTTGAGGCATGTATTCATTCATAAATTAACTTTATAAAATAATTTTTTGGTTACACAATAATCAAAACAACTTATGCCATATCAAGACAAACAAAACAAAGGTCGTCGAACTTGTAAGCATTTTTCATACCGTAATCTAGGATTTTGGAAAAATTACAAAATATTGAAAAAAGTGTTTGAAATGTCGTCTTAAAAAAAAAATTCAATGACAAATTAATGTTTTTCATCGAATTAAAAGAATCCTAAGTTATTGTGTGATAAAATATGGTTAGGTGTAAAATTTTTAAGTCACTAGGATAATTTGTTTTTGACTTAGAGCCGCAGCGAATTAGAAAATACCGCGACCTGCAAACAGCTGCCCTTTGGAAGGATAACATTCTGAAACTATTTGACCTATGTTCGATCTTGATATTTAAACTATGAAATTGTAAAAGGTGTTAACTTTTCAGGGATGCAAACAAAATTTTCTTTGACTTTCTGAAAGCTTTTTACCGGTGTAGCCACTTAAAAGCGCTCACCGGTCCACGATTTTCCTCCCAATCTATATTTCTGCAACGTGAAATGATAATGTATTATCGTTAAACAGACTCTGACCTCGGGATGCTGAAAAGAATAGCCGCGAGCTAGAGAGAGGATGATGATAAAAAATAATTAGAAGATAAGAGAAAATAAAAGTACGGAGATTAAAAAAGGAAGAAATGGTCGATTTTTTTTTAAGTTGAATATGCTTGAGGGTTCCACGAAAGAAATACGTTTTTCCCGGGAAGAGATAAATTTTGTTGCTGGATGTATGAATGTAATTATGCCGTGGATAACAAATTGTATGAGCCGATTGGTTGGATCAACACTATCAGAAGAGATAGGATGTTTTTATGCATAATTTCGTTTGAATTTAATGTAAAATGGTGAAATAAAATTAACGTGTGTGTTTTACAGTCTAATTAAGGTACGGTGAAATAAAAATAAATTATTGAAATTACTGTACAACACATCATTTTAACGCCATACTGCTATATTAAATTTAGTATATCAGTTTGTGGATTAAAATTTACTTCTTAAATTCCAAGTACATTTTTTGCAGGGATTCTATAATTTCAAATGACGAAATTGATAGATTGTTATAATATATATATATATATATATAACGCCGGAAGTATAATTGATGCAAAGAAGTTAACGACAAATTTTAAAACCAAAACCTTCGATAACCCTTCGAAGCCCTTCGTGTGTGATTATGTTATATCTATAGGCTTTATAAAAAAAATAACCATATTGATTTTTATATTTCCAGTACAAGTATATTGACTGACACTGCAATCTGTTTGACGTTCGAAAAGTCAAATAGAAAACGACCAATATGAAATATATTAAACGTTATCGGTTCTCGTCAAATAATTATTTTTATATTCGTCTCACATCTATAGAGCAGTGACAGGTAAATGGAATAACATATTCTATGCTTATTTTAACTGTTGAAACAAATTTGCAAAATATTTCATTGCACATTGTCTCATTATTTTTTACGTTTCACTTATTTTATCATTATTTGTTACGTTTCAGTTACCTATACGAGAAAGTATAGTAATCGTTCTAAGCTTCCGTATAAAATATTAGTCCGGTTTCGGACAGTAAATTGACAATAAATTTAGCATTTCATACGTTGCAGGGGATTTTCCGCAACCGTGTAACATGGAGAACCATGTGACATTGAAATTTGTCGGCGCTCTATCCGCAGAAAAGATCCTGATGGCACCTCGGTGAAGACAAATTTTTTACTGAGTGCAAAAAAGATTTCGAACCGTAATAAAACATAAAAAATTGTAAACCATTTCAGCCATATAAAATGAGCTTCCACTTGGCCCATTCAGATCGTGATATTGAATAATATAAACCTATAGCGAATTTTTCACTGACTATCGATCGTTAATTATAGGTAAAAGTACGCCAAAGTGATTGTATAACGTACAAAAAAGGCCAGGTGTTTATTTTATTTAATCTTTAATTTATTATCAAATTTAGTAATGAATATGATCTATGTTGTACCATTTCCTGCGGTATACCCTAATTGGATAATACCTCCGATTTTACGAAATGCACTAATATAGGAAACTTGATGTATTAACGATAATGGTTAATATTTGTATTAAAAACCACAAAATTAAGTCACATTACAATCCGATACCTCAATCACGTCAACGTAATTAATACCCGCCGAAGAAATAGTCTAACTAATTGTGCTTTACCGTTAATGAGTGTACATAATTCATGAAGTTGTGCTACTTATCGCATCAGTGAAAGCATCTGCCCTCTGATGGCTCTCAGTCGTCTCGAGTCGAGAGAATACGAAACATCGCGTCTCGGGACAGGATTGCAGAAGTTGCTCGGAAACACGAGTAACCATGTGACATTGAATTTTGTCGGTTTTCCATTCGCATGAATGAACTGAATTTGATGTGCTACTTCGGGCAAGCGAATATCTTGATATTGGAGCAAAAATAAAATCTCAAACCTAAATGAAACAATAAAAAATGCTGACCCATTTTAGTTCCACCATTTAGTTGGCGATATTTGACAATGCAAAGTTGTTGCGGATTTTTCACTGACTGGCGATCGTTAATTATAGATAAAAGAACGTTATAGCGATTGCATAACGGACACAAAAGGCTGCGTGTTTGAAAATTAATAATGAACCCGGTCCAGCTAGTTATCTGTTTTCCATGACATGTCCTCATTTGGCCTTACCTCTGATTTTTTTGCAGCACACTGATACAGAAAAATGTATATACTAGCGTTAGTAATAGATATTAACGAGTTAAAGGACTCAGGTCGATGACCCATTGAACAACGTCCAAACCCCTGATCAACGATTAATGTACGGGACTTTCATCAACCTTTCTATATATTCTCCAACTAAATACTTGTACTACTACTGCCAGCAAATATTTCCATTAATAACCATCAAATTAAACCCCATTAAAATTCGATGCATTAAGCACATGGTGGTAATTAATATCCGACGAAGAAATAGCCTAAGTGATATTGTGCTCTCTCGTTATTGAGTGTGAATAGTTAATGAAGTTGTGCTACTTATCGCGCCACCGAAAGCATCTGCACTCTGATGGATCTGAGTCGTCGTCTCGTGTCGAGAGAATACGAAGCAGCATGTCTCGGGATAGGTTTGCAGAGATTGCTCGGAGGCACAGCCAGTACATCGCCTAAGCTACCTGCTCGTAGCCTGGATGTAGGAGCGTGATTCGAGTATTTAACTCGAGTGGCACCCCGTCCAATAAATCTTGCAACGACGAAGAGGGCGCGAGGAGAACACGCAGCGAAGAGGTCGCGCTAAGGAAGCGCAGATTCTGACAGCACGGGGCTCAAACTGCTTCTACTGGTACTACTGCTGCTGCTGCTGCTGCTTGCTACCAAAGCATAGCTATGCTACATATTCTGCACTCTCATACTCGACCTGAGAACACCCCGGGGCATTTTACGTCGAGGAAACTACCGGAGTCTTATTCATAGAGATAAGGGTAGCGAGATAAAAGACAAGGCCATTGTGCGGGAGGCTGCAGCGAGATAGACGGAAACTGTGAGTCTATACTTTGCTCCGGAATATGTAACGAATTTGCCACCAAAGAAGATGCCGTTGGTTCACTATTCACTGTGGGCTTGCAGAAGAAGTCGGTGTTTAACGACCACGCTCGAGAATCTCGCCATTATAGGCTAGACATTCTAGTACGAAAATCGAAAAATACCTCAATATCCCGTTATCGTATGAGGTAATCCACACCAATTCTCACCTGGGTCTGAAACTCCATCTCTTGATTCTGGCAGGTGATTTTTTATCTTGTAGTTCCATCTGTAAAAGAGAAATTTTTATTAGATTTTTTTGACTTATCAGCTTTCCAAGAGTTTTGAAGGCTCAACATTTTCTTTTGATTCTTTAAAATCGTTTGCCATTTCAGATTACAATTGTTTATTGATAAGAGATTTACGACCACGCCGGTTTTAATTGACTTTTACGGCGAAAGAGTAGAATCTAATCCATTTGCATACGAAATTCCAATATGATCAGTCAAGCCATTCTGTAGTTATAGTTGATTGGGTTTGTAATTAGCCGAGGCATACGCACACACGTACAAACACTCGACATGTTTGCGGAGTATAATTTTCGGATTATGCAGCGTATTTTAATCGGGGAACCGTCACAATCAATCGTTTGCATTCTCGGAACTTTGGCTATGTGATGTTTGCGGGATTCGGTTATAGCGGCTGCATTCTAATGGTCCGCGTGTTTGTAACGGACATCAAAATGTTGATGAATTAAAAAATGTTAATGCATACTAAAGAATCATCGGATTGTATTTCGTATATTTCATCAAACATTAAGCTGATTTGGTCGACCTATCCACGAGTTCTAATTTTATATATGAATGAATATGAATTTTCACGCGCAACCACTTTTTTTTCTTTATTATAGGAAAAAGGTTTGGAGCAGATGGTCTTTGTGATAGAATATACTTTGAAAAAATTCGATATCTTGAAGTAAAAAAATGAGGTGGATTTGTGAATTCCGAAATCAGAAACGACCGAAAGTTACTTTTTAAAAAAAAAAAAAGTGCAAAGGTTGGAAATGGAAGTTTTTTGCGATAGAATACATGGCTTGGGAACGATGGTGAAGGCTGAAGTACGTCTTGAAGAAAAAAAATATCGGGTCCTGATATTGATAGGATAAAACAGTGAGGAATCTATTTGTAATTCGCTTTACAGCATTCTACGTTACGTTATATGCCACACAAGAAAGTAATCCACATATAGGATTCTAATAATTAATAGTCGTCACTTTACAGTTGTCCGTACTGTTTCAATTTCTCTGAGTGTGTACTTATCCCTTGCCTGTTGATCAGTAGCGACGATCTGCCGGAATAAACTAAAGTATCCGTCAGAGATATGGCAGAGTAAGATAGCAAGGAGTTAGTAGAAGCTCAAAAGGGGCTCAAGGAAACTCGCAGCAGGACAGAATCCGCAAGGATCTTAAGCTCTCAACCCTTTCCCTCTTTCTTGCCAAGTTGCCATCCCCGAAGTGCAACGCGTGAGCTGTATAAAGATCCGGGTTAGCAGAGGGTATACGACGAGCCGCAAAGCGTTTAAGAAGAATTTCATTCGACAAGACAGCTGGAAACTCGCTACCTTTCGCTTCATTCTTTCTTCTTGTACCGTACACCCAAAGCCCGGAGCCTTTTTCTTTCGTTTCCTTTCGCCCAAGAGCGAGAGAGAGAGAGAGAGAGCGTAGAAGCAAAGAAGAAGAAAGCCTGCGCCTTGCCACCGAACGATGAGGTCGAATGAAAAAAACGCAAATTCTTTTCGGAAGCTTCTATATCTCATCCTCTCGCTCTCTTCCCTATACTTGCCAACCCTGCGCGCCTTTCACTCTCCCCGCAGCCCCGGTGTTTTCCCTCCGGGCCATTACTAACGAGAGTTTTACAGTGCTACGAGAGTAGCGGAGAGACGAGAAGTGGATCTCTCATCCTGGTTCTCTCCACTCACTTGAATCCCTTTGCTTATATCCTCTCCTTGCTTCCCGTATACGTATTACGTCTATACACACAGTCGTATACTATGTATACGTCGTTAAGGACCCTCGGAAAATGGGTTTGCTGGTTCTCCCACCGTCTCTCTCTCTCTTCATCGTCGAGAGCATCAGCGACATGAAAGAGAAGCCCACGAGTCTCGAGGCTTTTCCATTCTCCAAACAGCCACTGCCTCTCCCATCGAACGAGGAGAATCGAAAATTCTAAAACGCTAACGGACTCGGACGCGCCTCTATCTGTCGCGTTGTCGCAGCCCTCGTTTTCCCTCCACCGATTCGGAATAAATAAATAAATGAATAATTTATACGCCGAAAGAAAAATCCACGCGCCCCTGCTGGCTTACTCGTTCTCGCTGTATCGCGTGTATATCGAAGGATTCGTCGCGTCGTGATCTCCACGCGCGGCCCTTTCACTCCGTGCGCGGCTGCTTCTGACGAGGCTGCGGGGATGGACGATAAAGGAAGAAAAAAGAAACTTTGACCATGGAGAGCGAGTTGATCGCGGCCGAAAGGGAGGGCCGAGGGAGTGAAAGGTACGGCTATATAAAAGAACGAAGCAACTTTTTTCCTCTCCACTTTAACTCCGAAAGAAATATCTGGCTCGAAGCCTGCGCCACTCACTCGTCCTCAGCCGCGGGCGCTGCGAATCGGAGAAATTCATATTTCGAGATACTCTTCGGACCGGAGGATATGGGATATATTTCGATTGACGCATCGGGTGGATTGCCGTGTGGCTCTGCGGTTGCTTTCCCCCTCACTATCGTCTTTTTCACGGGACCAAGAGACCCGAGATTAGAAGTGGATTTTCATTTTTATCCTCTCCGAAATTTATATGTCGAGATATGTCCGGTGTACAAAAGAGAAGAGGCTCCGAGAAGGGATGTGAAGTACGTTGAGTATACGAAATACTGTCACAAACGAAAACCGACAGCCACTGCGGTGGTAGTAAGATGAACTGGCACTGCTAAGGAGACGACCATCTGCCGGTCAAATGATGACCCATCACTGACACGATTTAGAATGATTAATTAGATACTTGTAGATACTCGAAAAGTCATATCACAAATAGAGTCGAAAGAGTGGATGCATAAATTGTTTCTTGTAAACAAAATGTGTTAATCCACGGCTTTTTGTTTGAGATTTCTTGTAAAATAAAATTGGAAAAAACAAGGTTTCAATTCCTGAATATTTCAAACCCGCTGTGAAACGCTTGTCTAAGTTCTGATTTTTCTAAGGCTTTCTATGAGACTATTCTCCAGGATGTGAAGGGCGTATACGACGCGATACTTCAGCAAAAAGATGGCGACCCGCAATGTCACGTAAAGCTGTACGCTGTTGTGTCATTGCGCTGTATTTCTTCACCTGGTCGCCCTCACTTTCCTCTTTGTTTCTTTTTCTCTCCATTAGCTTCTTTTTGTCCTGCGGCAGGAGTAAAACTCTTTCCACTAAATGTAGGATTCCGGACGAACAGAATTCAGTGGCTACACAACTGTGAGAGTTCATTTGTAGTAGGGACTACCTTACACGACGATGTTAATATGCTAAACTCTTTCTAACTCTCTAACTCTCGTTATTTTGCAAACATACCCTAGACAAAAAGTGAGCTCCCTTTTCTGTACTCGCAATTAAAGCTTCTTCCACAGCTTTTTCTCTTCCGGCAAGAACAAAACTCTATTCGCACTGCGAACGTTTGTGGAAGCTCGGGCCTTTCGCCATCTTGCTTTCGTTGTCCCAATTGTGGGATTTCGGGAAAAGAATAAGCTGTTGCTGGTTAACGGCTGCACTTATGTAAATCTACAAAAAAAAGTGATGTAATTGGTTGCACCATTTCGGGCGTTAATCCGCAAATTGAGTCAGTCAGTTTCAGCTTCAACCATTTAGTGTTTTGTCCTTTCGAGGATCTACGTTAACGATTCTCTAACTCTCGTAATTTTGCAAACAGACCCCGGACAAAAAGCAGGCTCCCTTTCTATACGCGTAATTACATTCATTGTATAAAGAACACGATACAATGCGTTACTTCAGCAAGAAACCTGCCAGTTCCATGCTTTCCTGCAATATCACATAGAGCTGTACGCTGTTTTGTCATTGAGGTGTATTTCTTCGTGTGGTCGCGCTCGCTCTGTCTTTGTTTTTTCTTTTTCTTCTCTTCATCAGCTTCTTCCATAGCTTTCTCTCCTCTGGTAAGAACAAAACACTATTCGCACCGCGAACGTTTGCGGAACCTCGCGCTTTTCGCCATCTTGCTTTCCTTGTTCCAATTGTGGATTTCTGGGGAAAGAATGAGCCGTTGCTGATTGATTGGACCATTTCGGCCGTTAATTCACAAATTGACCTAGTCAGTTTCAGCTTCAACCATTTCGTGTTCTGTTCGTTCGAGGATCTACGTTTACGCTTCTCTAGCCCTGGTAATTTTGCAAACAGACCCCGGACAAAAAGGAGGCTCCCTTTCTACACTCGTAATTACATTCATTGTATAAAGAAGTGCGGATACAATGCGTTACTTTAGCAACGAACCCGCCAGTTACATGCTTTTCTGCAATATCGCATAGAGCTATATACGCTGCTGTGTCATTGCATTGTATTTCTTCGTCTGGTCGCGCTTGCTTCCCTCTGTGTTTGTTTCTTTTTTTCTCTCCATCAGCTTCTTCCACAGCTTTTTCCCCTCCGGCAAGAACAAAACTCTTTCCGCACTGTGAACGTTTGCGGAAGCTCGCGCCTTTCACCATCTTGCTTTCCTTGTCCGGGACGTGGGTTTTCGGAGAAAGAAAGAGCTGTCGCTGGTTGGCGACTGCCCGGGCAGGCCTGACGTGGTCCCGAAGAACACAACTCTCCAGCTATATCCGCGGTCGACACGCAAAAAAAAACTCGATTTACGAGACTTACCCAGGAAAGCCGAGGTAACGCACGAGCCGTTGCTTCTCCGCTCCATTCCCACAGTGCACATACACGCCCGCACCCACATCGCCGTAAGTTTTACACGTGTTTGTGCGCTAGAGTTGGTACCAGCATTTTTTTTATCGTCCCGAGCACGGAGCGCACCTGTTCGCCCGATGTCGTAAACGACCGAATCCCGCTCTTAATGAAATCGCGTAAAATTTGCCGCTGTGCTGATGCTGGTAGCCTCCCGAAAAAGTGCTGCCAGCCATAAGCCACTAACAGGGGCTAGTTGAGACACCTTTGATTTACCATTTATTTAAATTCTTCCAAGTTGTCCATTCGCAAAGCGAATACTGAGATTGTGTCCTAAAACCGATTGGTTATTTTCCGTACAATTCTCAACACTTAACAAAACCCTGGCTATTTGTAGGAATAAATAATTGACGAGTGAGCGAATTATGCCTACTTGCAGTCCAAATAAATATAAATACAAACGTAATTAAATTTTTTGAATATCCCGACAATTACCAATGTTCATGAGCAGAATGATTGTATTTTAGAAACGATAATAATTCTTCACTTGCCAAAGATTCGAGCCACCATTCATCGCAATCAATACGAGGGTTTAATTCATTTGATATTCGATCGTATCCTTCAGTAAGTTCACAAAAAAATTATGTGCTTGTACGACGAGTGAAAAGAGTATCTAGGAGTTCCGAGGAACGTCAAAATTATTCCGCGAGTGTGACAACTAGCCCCGGTTTCCCCTGATCGTAGTAATAGCGGCAGTGACTGAGAGAAGCCAAGCTGTAATAACGACTACGAGGACGACGGGGGCATAAAAAGTGAATTCGTATCAGCAGTCTCGGATAAAATAGGCGTGTGACAGTCGTCACTTTCGTCCAGCGCATAGCCACAGCGAGCCGAGGCCGGATATTATATTTCTTCTTATCACACACGAGGTTCGACCCTCCTGCATACCTCTCGCATATTACTCCGTGAGGCGTCCTCTATTTCATCTTATATTGCTCATATAATACGAGTATTTTATGGCAGGGACAAGGAGGCGCTTTGGCTGTGGCACACATACGAAGTAGCCGTACAATTTATCGTAGGATCTCGCAATTAAGCGTGTTTTTTTTTTTTTTCTCTTCGTTTTTCTTTCCCCTTCGGCTGAACTCGTTAATGTCGCGCGTGGAGCCCTCTATATGTCACCTTGGGTGTGGGTATCGTCCTCGTCGCTGGGATATATAGAGTGAATGTATCCTCGCCAAGAGCCTCTGGGTCAAGATGGTTATCCTCGGCTCCTTTAGCGCGATTCTCCTAGTAGTTACAGCCAAGAGCATTCCAGCTCCAGCTGTACCTCACTCCTATCGTTACGTATCTTAATGAGCCCGTTAAATCTCAAGCGCCAGCTAATACCGCGGAATCCGAAGGGTTCTGAGTGGGTTCTTTGGTCTGATCGGCAACTCGCTTCGATCGTCGATCGTTGTCTTGCCGCTTTGAGTGTCCGACACGATCAGTGGACTCCTAGAAAAAAAGAAAAAAACGGAGGTAAAAGCACGATGGATATGGTAGACGGTAAATCTGTGAAGAAACGTGGGAGGAAATCGCGCCTCTATCCTTGTATATATATATACATGTATGTCGACGATATGGAGAGGACTGGACCGATGCGGGTCAAAGGAGATCCGATTGGCGGTATCTTGTGTAAAGAGTCGTGAGCTTGGAAGCCCTGAAGGATAATCCACCTCTTTGTATGCATTGGTGCGATTGTGCGTTACGCTTTTCTCTGGTGTAGTTTGCTTGGCGATCGCCGTGTGTGCCGAAGCACACGCGCACGATCCCGTCGCGGTCTCAACCGGGGAATGGGCGTGGGAGATTGCTCGAATCCTCCTGCAACCGTACCGGAAAATCCTTAAAGATATACTACATATAGTAGTATATGGGATGGGACGACGCCATGTACTGTACTATATGTTGGCTCGATTCTATAGATATATATATATATATGTGTGGAAATAAGGTATGGGATAGAAAGAAGAAGAGAGTATTAGGTTTTCTTTTCCCCCCTCACTCGCTCGCTTCTTTTTCTCATCGTTTTTGGGCTTGTGGACCAGCCTGGTCGTCCCCCAGCACGAGCGAAACGTGCCTAATCGAGCTTTCAATCTCTCCCATTGAGACTCGCCTTAACTTTCCTATATACCATATCCTGGGAGATATAAAACTCACGCGAACGTGTAATATACTTAGAGGGGCTGTTACCAGTGTGTACTGCGTGGCTTGCAGCAATAGCTGGGCCTCCATTCGTACTACCATGCTGATTGATCAGCTATAGTCCGATCAGGGTTATTATCGTTATTGTAACTCGGCTTTGGGTGTCGGAAAAATGGTTTTATTAGTACCGATGGGTGCGTCGTTATCGCGTGTAGATTCGAATAGTGAAGCATTGTCGTTGATCGATATAGATTTGCACTCTTATGAATTCTTTTTTTTTTATTTTTCCCAAATCTATGCACATATGATTATCGCCCGACAAAAAATGATCCTCTTCATTAGCGTTACTATAATTGCAATCTGTAACACATATTCAAGCATTTTCCCTTAAAAAAGTGCGCTTATAGGGATTGCATATATTGAAATTGGGTCAATAATTGAATTACTAATATTCTTCAATTCAATTCGTATAAAAACAAATTATTTTAATACGTACATAAATTACTATTTTTTCACCCTGGTAGTCAATTTTATTTTACTTTGATATTCACGATGAATTATTTTCCACTTGACATTAACCAATAAATGTCTTAATCATTATTCCAAGACGTGTGAAAAAAAAAAAGGTTTAAAAATCCATTATCAACCTTCTATTATTAGAATTTTCATTGAAAGGGTCTAATGATGAGTTGATAGAAATTTTAGCAAGTCGTATCTACTCTCCACGGCCCATTCTGCGGGATACTAAAGCACGCGAACTTGTAATGTAGTTAGACGACTGTAACGACTGTCTAGCGTGTCTCTCGGCGATAGCTTTGCCCTCAGGTCCGGGAATTCTAGTTGCCGGGTAGCATAATGCGTTCTATTACGTTTACAATACGTCCGCAGTTGTCGAATAAATGTTTTCACAGTGCGCGATAGCCGTGGGCGGGAGGAAAATGAGTGAGTGTTGGATAAAAGTCGAGGGCTGCGAAATTGCCGTACGTGCGTGCCTAACCGCAGCTTCACTGTCCCAACTCTTCTCGAGGTTGTAAATCCGGATTAAAACCTTTTTCTCGTCTTTTTTCGTGCCCTCATTTCGTCCAGTTTGTCAACGTCGCGTGGCGGGGATCGTAAAGCCTCCACGCGGATCTCTCTCTCTCTACTTTCGCACTCTGCATCCGAAATTCATTCCCGTAAAACAAGCCATATCGACTAGAGCTTAAAAAAGCCTCGTAACGTCAGGAATGACGCTTACCAAAATAGATGTGTCATAACCACCGACAAATTGAGTTTGTTCGAAGCTATTTGTATTTATAGGTTGGTATACAAGACAATCTCTGTCGATTGAACTTTTTATCGGACCCTCCCATCGTCGAATAAATCTTGATACTCACCTTTGTGAGAATAGGAGTTTCTTTTTGTCGACAAGTATCTGACAGTTGCATTTTTTCATTCATTCATATTTTAGGCGAGAAAAATGGAATGTAAAAAATTAATTTATTATTGGTTCGAATAGTGGTTATTTTTTTTTTTCTTCTTCTTTTACTCTCAGCACACGGGCAAAAATTATTTTATGTCACGTTTTAAACAATTTATAGAAGCGCATGGAAAGTACTCAATATTCAATGAATAATAATTTTAAAAAACCAAGACCTCCATTCGATTTTGCATAAATCGAATATGGTCGAATTTCCTTCAATGCTCAGTGAAAATATAATACACAGCTTGTCATTTTTTCAGTACTACTTTTTCGTTTCGATAAAAATAATTTAAAAGAATGTTTTCAGTTAAAAACCCTTTCAAAAAATACTAAAAAAAAAAAGACTTAAAAAAATCTGGAGGAGCCAATGGAAAAAACGGCTGGATCCACGCAGAATGTCCCGTACACGAATGCAGTTCGCTTTTGGGTGTGTTGGCGAAAACGATCCGCTCGCATTTCGTCGTACGCGTTACAGTTCACCATCGAGTCACTACTTTCGGCTATGCAGCCTTCGTGCAACGGTGGGAAAACTGTTTGGAGCTTTATTTACCGCCGAACGTAAAATATATCACTGACCTAATTCGTAACGATATTTCGCACACGCGGCGTTGCTCACTTGGTGCTCTCGGTTGTTGTGTGTAGCTGCCACTCTCTTTTTCCCCTGCGCAACAATGCTGCTATATACGATGGCACGTTTCGCGAGCAAACCTCGAAAAGCGATATATCTATTGTCTCGTCGATCTATCTGTTTACAGATTGTACTGCTGGATTTGTTTTATCACGTCCAGCGGTGAAGGCAGAGAGAGAAAGAGAGAGAAAAGGGCACGAGTATATATGCGCACGCAGTTTCGATTACAAGAGCCCGCTGTTGTTATTTGGTTGCAGTTGTAAACGCGATGCTCCAATGTGTTTTTAGAACTCTTGTAATTAATCTCACAATCGGATAATAACGAGCTAACACGTAGTCGAGTGGCGGCGCTTTGTCTTGTCGCATTTGGTCGGTCAGAATGGGTTTGTTTTATCTATATTACTGAGTAAATTGGCTTAGCGAATATCTTTGCGTTTCGTAATTAAACGTTATAATTATTTTTCGAAAATGTATTCATTAGAAGTCAATCCGCAAAGTTGTAACGTTTGCTTGGAATCATTTACAATATCGTATTTTTTGTGGACCAGCAGCAATAAGAATTTTTGGAAAAGTTGGAAAATATAAGGTTTTGCACATAAATTAGTAATTTTTTGATTTTTTCGGCACTACCTCTACGAGAAAATGTGTTGGGCTATTAATTTAGGTTTTCCGTAAATAAGCTTTGAAAATGGCGAAAAGTCGAGAAGAAATGAGGGAGAATCGACTTTGTGATCTTTGAAAAAAATGACTTAAAGTGTTATAAAATTCTAAATTCTCTGTCGTTTTTTACCAAATTTGGTACTAAATATCAGTACACATTTTCACACATGTGAAATTTGTGCTGCTATTTCCAGATGTGTGGAAAGTAAAAATATCTCAAACCGGTAAAATTCAAATTGCTGTAAAATCTGAAGTACCTCGATCCGCAGCGAATTTAATATCCAGCACTGCTGTAGTATATTATAGCTCCATCTCATACATCCATCATATTACTCCATCCCTGTAGAAAATTTAAGCTCTGCTGCTGGAAGTTGCCGTGAATGATGCAGCACTATCAATTATTCAACAAATTCTGAATTATCCAAAATCCGAAACGCTCTGTAGATTTAAATCAGATTCAACACAAACGATCGTTGATCATCACGCTACCTGCAACAAGCTAGTTTGCTCATTAGCTACAAAATTGTGGAAGCCAAATCGTAAACATATCTTTTTTTAAACGCAAAGTAGCATTCATTCGAAAGGCAATGTTAGTAATTCAACATTTCCCTGTAGTATTTATTCAAGTAGAGAATTTTAATTAATTAAAAGAAAAATTCTAGTAACTAAACTAATAATAAAAAATGACAAGAGTCCGTCCGTGACAAGGACCGTCACTTCTTCCATATTTCAATAAATATATACTGGAATATAGATCAGAGAATATTCCATGTAGTGGCATTGTTGTTCGCACATTGTAAAACAAAGATTCACTCGCTCACTGCAGAAGAAAGCACCACTAAATACATATTTACACGACGGATGTTTCAACAAGGGATTTCCATTTATGCCTCGATAAGTAACAATAATAATGACTACGAACTCGAATGTATCTGTGCGGAGAATAACAGTATCAACCCTTTCGCGAGATGTACAGTGAGATCATGAATTGCGGTGTCGGATATCCGGCGTCGTTCCTGCTCGGTTGTGCCACTGTCGAGCCAGCTCCGTTTCAACACTGCCTGTAAATCGTCACTGTTTATTATAGGATATTGTCGCGAGGGACAAACGACCTTCGAGTAAAGGGTCCACGCTACAGAGGTTCTCGCTATTGAGAGTGCAACCTGCACGTAGACTATGTGACGTATATCGTGGAAACGCAGCCAGGATGAAGGCATAACGTCCGTTCTATCGCGGAAGCGCGATGTAACGGAATCTCGAGGTTCCATGGAAATCGATTCGTTATTGTTAACGCTTACTGCGATTCTCCATCGTTGAACGAGCACGTTTGGTCATACTGAAAGCAAGGGCCGAGCGATGTAGAGAGAGCACAAAGAGAAGAAGAGAGAGAGAGAGAGACAGAGAAGAGTAAGAGAAAGGCGAGAGGTGAGTGAAAAGATAGTGAGAAGAGAGTAAGAGACGAGTGAAAGAAGAGTGAGAAGAGGGTGAGAGATGGGTGGGAGAAGGGTGAGAGGAGAGAGAAAGAGGGTGAGAGAAGGTTGAGAGGAGAGAGAGAAAGAGGGGAGGGCAGCTCGGAGCAGAATTATTTATTATGCGGTGAGCGGAGTGGCATTGCATCGCTGGGCTTCTATTTGTTTCGCTGTACAATGTTACAATGCACATAGCCCTCGCAACAGTTCTCCTACATACAATGCGAGCTCTACAATATATACGTATACGTATGTATAAATATAAATGTATATAGTTACTCGCTCGTTGCGTAAGAGCTTCGTGCCCCGTTGTCGAACATACGCTCCATTATACCCTTCTCTCATCCCAGATGTGTACACACTTTACCCTTGCGCCCATTATCTGCTGTTACTTGAGATAAAATTTCAGAGTTTCCTATAGTGCATTGAGAGTACTCGCTGCATTTGGATTTTCTTTTTTTAAATCTTACTTTGGATGGAAAACAACACTTGAATCAGAGCTTTGTATTTCCTCCAGACGAGCGCGATCCGGCAATAGGAATTTTTGGTTCGTATTAACTCGGGGAAAAGAATATTCTTTTTAATATGTGAATTGTGGTTAGATTAAAACACAGAAGAAAAGTTTATTTGAAGCGCAGAAAAATTCATTAGAAACGGAGAGAAAATTCTTTCGACCCTAATGAATTCATTTAAGCGAAATACATTTTTTTTTTCTGGGTGCAAAGTCTGCTTTGTTGGGACGAAAAATGTTGGCTGAAAAGACTGCCAACTAAAATCCATTTTTCTGACTCTCTTAAATTTCCGATTACTAGGTTCCGAGATAGGACGTTACGTATTACGATGGTCCGAGCCATTCACGCAACACCGTATCATGGTACTCATCGGATGCAATGTCCGTCGGATAATAATCTAGGTCACCACCGAGCAAATAAAATTTAATGACAAGAACTCGCGATTGCAATCATATTTCCTTCTCGTTGTTCTCTCATCTCTATAAATTACCACCCTTTTGTGAATACACAACACCTGCTTCGGCACACTATAAAATGGTACGCGTGGCTAAGGCAAATTCGCTGTCGCAGAAAAATCAAGAGTTTAGGAAGCTGCGATAAGGTACAGAAAGCGAGCGTTCGTTTATCACTAGCGTTTCAACGTAATTGACGTCCGAACGCGGTAATTAAAAGGAAAAGTGGAATCGAGAATCATGAGCCAGGGACAAAGGCTTCGGAGTTTGCTATATACCGAATGGGGCGCGAGAAACGCTCCCGTTGCGGAGGGTGAAATGGAGGAAACGCCGAGACGAATGGGACTTGGGATGAAGAGGGTGAAAACGGGTCTCGCGGAAATTATAGTCGTTTAATTGCGAGAGCCCAGTCAATCTCTCTCCACTATACCATCGTTTCGCTTTTTCCATGGTAATATCGAGGAGAGAGTCCGAGATCGCAACTCGAGACTCTCCTTCAACGTGAAGAAAAAATCATTGCGCGATATCGATCGACAAATTAAATTCTTCGAGGACTATTATCGCGTGACCCAAGATGTAGGTTAGATATCGGGTGGTATCCCCGGAAATAAGTGGCGCCAACGCTTCGCGTGACGTCCACGTATAGACTTTCCCTTTAAATGGGTATTTTACCTCCAGTTCACATAATCGACCATATTAAGTGGAGAAACGGAAATTGAATGCGGGGATCTTCACGATTGGAATGATTGTTTTTTTTTTTTTTTTTTCATCTCTCAAATACCAGATGGGACAAAAAAAAATTGGCATCTTTTCTTCCGCAAGTTCTTAAATATCGAAATAAAAATTGGTACACGAGTTGACAATCATTTGAATGCTGTGCAACTTAAAGTGCATCGGTAAAGTAGTTTAGTTGTTGTTTTATTACCGGAAATATGTTACGGAAAATATGTTCAAATTAGAGCGATTACGGACATTCGAAATCTTAGATATTTCATAAAAACGGAACGCATTGAGCGATTTTTTATGAAATTAATCGTAAATAACGAATGAATTTAGCTCTACATGCTATCAATATCCAAACTAATAAGGGACAAAAATTCATCTTTTTCAAAGATATCTTACACTAACTAATATTTTCAAATATTTTCAAAAAAATCTCTCAAAAGTCCATTCCAAATAAAAACTTATAGCTAGCATTTTTTTAAACTCTATATTTTCCAAAATACCGACATTTGAATTAAAAATTAACCCCTTATCAATATAAGCGTATTTTAAAAAGGGTTAGATTAAAATTCAAACGAAAAATCCCATATTCGTCTTTCATTCAGCATCGAATGATAGCGAAGTTTCACCAAAAACATGGATAATGGTTGGACTTTTGAAGGTTGAAAATCGTATCGAATACCTTAGACACCTTAATTTTAGAAGTAATTTTACCATGAATTTACACACAAAATTAACTATAATTTAACATTTCCATTTACAATTTCCTGGCGCTACGAACGCGGTATCTACTTCATCCAGGCCATAAGTTCACGCGAGACTGCATAGCCTTCCGCAGGAACAAAGAAAAAACGAAGGATCCTCCTCCAATTTCCGTTGAACGTGATACTACAGATTTATCGATATTTTACAACGAAAGCTCTATTGTTTGCCTTCAAAAAATGCCTTGTTATAGGGATAATTAGAAATACTAATGAGCCCATCTACAATTTGCAGACAGAAACAACTGGCGCTGTTAAAGCGAAATCCACTTCATCCAGGGCATACGTTCACACGATACTTCATAGCTACCGGAGGAACAAAAAGAAAGAGGATCCCTCGCAGGTGTTGGCGAGAGAACGTGTCGAAACTCCCCAGTAAAGCCTGGGAAACCCCCGAAATCAGAACTTCCGACGTAACGCCCGCGTCGCTTCTGCCGTTGAGTGCAAAGGAAAGAGAAGGGAAAAGGGAAGCAGAGAAACTGGCAGGTAGGATACAGAGCCAGTGAGCGTCCAAACTTTAGTGGCGTACTCTGTAGCCGCTCTACCTACTTCATTGCCTGGCGAGACCGACAAAGAGGTGGAGAAAGTCAGAGGGAAAGCAAGAGAGAGAAAGAGAGAGAACGATGGTTCCTCCACCACAGCAGAGAAACTCGCGTGCACCGACGGTCTCTCGTTCGTTTAAGTAAACACACAGATATGTGCTCCTGGCGACTTAGAAATTGCGCTCTAGAGGAAACTATATGCAATCCCTATGAACCTTCTCCCTTCGTTTCCTCGCACAACCGGAATCTCCGTGTCGACTGTACCTTCGTACACATTATTACGAAACGCGACAGTTTCCGCTAAGCCAATATACCTACTATTATTAAGCAAAACTAGCTGTTCTAACCGACCAGAGTCAAGGAGACCCAGAAGCGTCGCCGGTCCACCGTGTCAAGCTCGTTGTTATCCGATTGTCAGACTAATTGCCAAAATTCTAAAGACACACGAGATCATTGTGTGCAGCTTAAAAGTAAATAATGCTGAGTTTCCAAATATTCGTTACGTTTCCAATTGCGTTTGCTTTCGTCAAATTTCTTTTTTCTTTATATC
The DNA here is from genome assembly GCA_947507545.1 of Clistopyga incitator. NCBI lineage: Eukaryota > Metazoa > Arthropoda > Insecta > Hymenoptera > Ichneumonidae > Clistopyga > Clistopyga incitator. The sequence continues at coordinate 7,180,769 of OX382177.1, forward strand.
TATGTTAGGCCATACTTAAAATGATCTGATACATGAAAAAAAAAAGTGTTTCAGACACAGTGTGTGAATGTGTGCAGCAAGATTCTGAAATTGAGTATTTCTCAAGAATGGGTTTACCAATTGCCCTGCAATTTGGCATACAGATTACAGATACATTTATATTACTTAATGCACCAAAGTCTGGTCAGTTTTCATGAGAACTTGAATTTTAATGAGCTAAATAGTTCTTTACGAACCGATAGCGGTGGGTTTGGTGTATGGCTACAGTGGTCCCCAAATTTAGGCAGCATTTCTTGCGAATATTACTTGGATAGGTGACCGCTCAGTGATGAACTCGTTTGCGAGTCGACCGTTGAGCGTGAGGCAGTATTTCCGAGTTTCTAATGCTTCCACTCACGTTTGGCCTGTTGAAATTATTTCATGTACAAATTCATTGTGGTGAGCTGGGTATGTGCAGGGAAAATGTGCTTGGTCAGGACAACCATCTACTTGGTTAAATATTTGACAGCCGATTAATTAGACCAACCCAACTATTAATTAAACCGACCAAGTTCTTTGGTTCTGCGAACCAATAATTTGCGCTGTCGAATCGGGATGCAACCGCGTGTTCACCGAAAACCCTTTTCCGTACGCCCTCTTTTCCAATTTCCATAAATCAGTAATAATTTCCACCCAAAAATTCCAATCTCGTTGCCAACTTCATCAGCGATTGTTCGAATATCCACCAAATTCGCTAACATAGAACACCGAGTCGTGCTACATCTAACGTTAATTGATCGGCTACCAGGCATTTACCTAACATTTTTTTCCCGTGAGATGTACAATTATGCGAGTAGAAAAAGAAAACGCGTATTCATCAGAATCATTCATTGTTGTTCGCTTTCTTTCCCAATGTCCATAGTTTAACATTAATTGCCACCTAAAAATTCCAATGCCGTGGCGAACTTCGTCAGTGATTGCTCTAACCTTCTCCACATCCGCTAAGTAACATGCAACCAGTTCGTAATACGAAGTAACGAGAGAGAGAGAGCGATGATATCTCTCACATACATAGATATTTTCGCAGGTGTCTCCCAGGCCTGGAAATTAGAGTCTCCGGAGCGATAGTTGGAACACGAGGAAATTTCTAATCCGCACGAGCGTCCAAGCTGCTGTCAGGCCCGGTGCGACGCTAGTGGAGCGGTGGCGATTAACTCGATCGCAAAGTTTCCAACGGGCAGTAATGGTCCTCGGTGCCGTGGAAGCCTGGCGTGGCAGAAGAGACGACCGGAGAGGGGGACCAGGATAGTGGCGGACACACGAGGGATGGGAAAGCCAGGCCGACCGCTCTGTGGCTCTGTGGCTGAACCAACCCTAGCTATATCTACTGCTGCTTCACATCGTCTAGGGGTTCTTGATGCAACTATATATACCCACATCCACGTACCACTAGGAGGCGCACCGCTCTGTGTATATAGTACAGTTACAGCGGTTCTTGAAGAGGCACTTGGACCGCTCCCTTACGACTCTATCGAGGCAGCGCCGTGGCGCCTCGACGCTTTCTAATAATTACATAGTGTTTGCACAAAGGGCGCCTCGCCCCTCTGCTCTTCTCCTTTGCTTTTCTGTGCAGCACCGGCAGTAGTTGCTTCTTCCCTGTCTCGTCTCCGAGTTTACTTACCAACTCGAAATCGCTTCCGGTACGCGTCTCCCTCTCGTCTCAATCGATTAGCGCGGCGAACGACCACCCACTGCAGGCCACTGCGAACAAGAGTTTTATTTAATACAAGATAAATATTTAGCGATTAACGCGAAGACGGCCTCGGAGCGCAGCGGCCATGGCAAATGGGGCCGCATTTGCTGCTGAGGATATCTCACGCTATACTCGCTGTGTTAGTACCACGAAGGATCAAGAGATTTTACAGTTGCGGAGTAGCAAGATAAATTATAAAAATATTCAAAGGCGCGGCTGCGTTTGCTGGTTAACTCGGGCATTTTCATCCGACAACGCGGGAAACGGTTCGAGTGGGTTCTTTGTGGTTCTTATGTCTGGAACTGTTATTCGGATCCTTTTCTTTTCAATTATAAGACTGCCAGACGGTATCTTCTCACAATATCGTGCCGCTGACGTGTAATTGAAAAAAATAAGATCGTAGTAACTGTTGCGGAAATAAAAGCGACGAACAACTGGATACGATCGTTCTTCATCATGGAACTATGATCGAACGGATGAACAAGAGGATTACGCAATGGTGAACAAATTTTTTAATATCCGTTTACGAAGAACAATCCAGCGATCAAAGAACGTCCGTCTGAAGGCTAGTTTTAAAATTCATTGCTCTCGGTATTTTTTTATGCGAAGGGAATGGAGAATTCTACTGTTTACAACGCATAAACTCTGTTAGTCGAAGTCTCGGTTATAGGAAGAAGAGCATCTATAACAGATGATTGTGGAAGGAAAGAAAATAATTGCTCGGAATTCTCGAGATGTTGATCCACGAGCGAGGAACGAATCAACTTACAATCCACAGTCGACTCGTTTTTTGTAGTAAGCTGACTGAGAATCCGGCGAACGAAGCTGAAGCGCAGTCTCAATTCGTAGTTTTTTCATTCAGAGTTACGCTCCGACTCGAAGTTTCTTTTCTCTACCTATAAACATTTCGTAACGTCGAATGCAACGATATTCCTTACATCAGACATTTTTATTTTTACTTTCTTAAAGAAGTATATCAATTTTTTTGAGTTAACGTGATTATGGACATTTTTCATAATCTATCGAATCTGATGAAAATGGAATGCATCGAGATATTGTTATAGAATTAATTCTACCTAAAGAATGAACAGTATTCTGCATGGCATTAATATTTGAGCTGATTCCGTCGAGTAGTTCTCGAGTTATGACAGAATGACTTTCGGGCCCTTCATCTCACTCATATACACATAAATCCGGACAATTTGTCTAACCCACTTTTCTCGAGCTTTCAGACCACTTCAAGTGTTCCGACATGAGAACTAGGAAAAATGAAAATTTAATAAAAACGAAATTTTTTCTACAGTGAAGCAAAGTTCTCAGAATACCAGAGTTCATTTTGGTCTGACATAAGCATTGGTAATTTTCCGTGTAGTTTTAGTATTTTTTCCCCAGCTTTTCATTTTCTTTTTGAAAAAAATGTATTCACAACTTCATGTCGAATTTTGTTTTGGTTGTAGAAAAGGAAAAAAGAAACATTATTACAGAAGGGGAAAAATAATTGGTGGAAATTCTTGGCATGTTGGCTCACAAGTTCAGGAGGAAAGTTGGTAGGAACGAGTTAGCTTATTGCAGAGAATCGACTTGCTTTTGACCGTGAGACGGCTACGAAAGCTGAGGAAAGAAGCGGAAGAGTAGCGCATCCCGAATTCGTTTTGTTTACTTTTTTCTTTTTTGGCCTCTTCTCGCCTCGACGCTTCTTTTCTCTTTCTATACACTTTCATACCGCTGAACGCAGCGAGCCCCCGGTTCGTCTACAAAACTCGTTTAAAGTTTCGAACTCGCGAGGGCGAACAGAAAGGAGAAGGAGGTTTGGTCGAGCAGAGCAGAAGGGAAAGCCTAGCTTCTGCTACTGCTGGCCACGGTGTTGGGAATAATATAAGCAATATAACCGGTGGGTTCTGCCGCGGAGCGCGCGGTAACGCTGCGGTGTTGAGCTCGCGGTCAGAAGCCGCGCTGACTTTCAGAAGCACCAAAGCCACGGGAGAAACGAAATAGCGATGCCGATGTATAACCCAAGTCCGAAGAACATGCTCGTAGTTTCTATGAAGTCTCGCCCGTTTTTTCAGAGAGAAAAGAAAAAACATAACTCGACCTTCCATCATTTGTCATGCTTCATAGAAAAAGTAACCATACATACAGAAAACAGTCATGAAGCGCTCGACGACAGTTTACACATTTCGTTCTACTGTTGAGCAAAGAAAAATTCAATTTGTTTGATAGTATGACTGTCAATTAGAGTTTAAATAAGAATATTATGGACAATAAAGGTTTCCTAAATACTTAGGTATTTTAGTGAACGATAGTGTATAATCTAAATCCGGAAAATGTGAATGCAGTTTCTATCAAATTCAGCTGGATGGTGAAACCACAAAAAAATATTAATGTATAATAATATGTCCCACAAAATTTTTTTCAATCGTCCTAGAAAAAATATTAGAAACAAAATGCCTTTTTCTGAAGAAATCTTTAAAGACTAATTTTTTTAAGAAAATAAATTTTTTAGAATTCCGTTTCTTAAATCTTCCGAAAAATCATATTCTGATAAAAAAAAATTCTGTTAACCTTTCGAGAAAATAAGAAAATTCTTTTTATACAGCAAATTTTATAATGACGGTCATTCTAGATTAAGACGGTCATTATTTTGAAATTCGCCATTTCAGACACTCGCTATTCTGACCCCTACTCCATTCACCTGAGAATCTCTTAATATTTCATACATACAATTCATTTTTTTTGGTCCAGAAGCTCGTGTATCTTCTTCTTGGTGAATTTCGAGGGCGGCGTTGATTGTACGAACCGATCCATCTACCGAGATAGCGTGCAACTGGCTGGAGCACCAGACTGCCGAGTGAGAGAGGCAGAACCGTGGAGAAGCTTGCTCGGTCGCTCATCGCAGAGCTGAGGCCGTCTAGGGTGCAAAACTTCCTGTGCAGCCTGAAAATACGTGCGGATTCGATCAGCGAACCGTGAACTCTGAGATATAGCGTTTATAGTGGTAGATATACGTGAGAAGCCATAGCCAGCGGTGAGACGTAGTGAGAAGTGTACGGGAGCGGAAGAGGAGGAGCGGGAAGGGCTAAAATCGAGTAGCTAGCTTCCATTGCGGCGATAGATACCAAGACGCGTCCCGGCATCGAGATATAGGCTTGCGAAAATTCGCTCCCTCTGCGCTTCTCTCGGCTACTATGTACTATGAGTTGCTGTGGCGGCTTCGCGCGCTTCGATTGGCGATTAAGAAAGCCATTAAACCGCCGCGCGAACCTTTCACCATATTTTATTTCCGCTTATAGAAGCGGCAAACGGAATAGCACCACTACCAGTCGATGCTTCTGCTTCTCGCCGCCTCGCGAGTTCGGAAAGTTCCTTCAGAGTGGCCGCAGGCATCGGAGCGTTTAGTTATACTTGAAGAGATGGCGCGAGCGCGCGCGCTCGACGTCGTCGTTGGGTGTCTCGCTGGGGCGTCGCAGACTTGGAATTAGCGCTTCAAGAGGATATTACGCGAATCACAGTGCGTTATGAACACGTATATGGGGCAATCCACGCCAAACCAACTTGGTTGAGTTACTGTAAGAAGCAGATTTTATTTTAGTTTTTTTTTTCTTCATCTTAAGCTTATTTTTAATTATCACTGTTTACAAACAAAAAAACACCGTGAGAAAATTGTGGTATTAACGTGACAACGATTCATTTTTAGTTTGTACAGTCAAGTTTTAAAATATTTGTCACAAATATTAAATAGCATAAACAAAATACACAAATTTTCTATTTAATTTATAACATTCTAATATCAATAATTATTGTCCTGTACAGTTATATATATATATTTTTTTTACTATTTATAGTTGATTGTTCTCTTACGATTTATCTGAGCGCAGCGTAGGCCGTAGTTAGAAAAATTGAAAGAGGTTGTTAAATATTCTTTGCCTCATTTAAAAAGTTTTAAACCTAGACCAAAAGAACGCCGGCATTTTCTTATATTTATTTTTAACCTTTCATTGAAAATTAATTAAAAATTTGGCCACATAGCATTCCCAACAATTTTTCAGTTAATGATTAACCGTCTTTATAAGGGTTTATAATTAATTCGATAATAGAATTTTTTCATTTGGCCCTGCACAAGAATTAGTCGTTGAATGTCTAACAACTTAATAGATATCACCGCACGAGACTTGTAACAAAGTTATGTACCAAGTTTGTACTTGTAACAAGCTTTGCGCTTTCAAGAAGATATAATTTCATCATTTATTTTCCCTTTCGCTGAATTCGAGAAAATCAAATACCGAGCAATCTATGTAACAATTATACGTATGCACCAAGTCAATGTTTTTTTAACACACAGTTCATATATTAAACATTTTTCAAAATGTGATTTTTTTATGTCTTGAAACCTTTTGAACATGAAAATTTAGAAAAAAAATATTTTCAAGTAATGAATCTACCTCTATTGAAAGACAACAGAAATAAATTAAAATTTTCGATTAAGCATTTATTAGATTTGATATTTCAAAATTTTTTAAAAATTCTTAAGTCGAATTCGTGTGGATTGCCCCATATATATTCGTGTGCATAACGCCCTCAGCCCTTTACGAGCGGCATTGCTCATCATGTAGTTCACGCGGCGCATGAATCCGCGAAGCTGTCTCGCACTCTCGATTATCGAAATCCCTGCATAGAATTCCGCGAAGCATGCTTTCCGCACTCGCGGCCTCGTCAGCATGTACCCTTGTCGTCATCGTCGTTAAACGGATTACTCTCGCGCTCAACGCGTTCGAGCAAACGATTAAGGTAGCATCGTAGGTACCGTCAATTGCGTCAGAAAATATGGAAAAGGGTTTAAATCGTTTTTCAGAAGAAAATTTGCCAATTAAGAGTGAATGTCAGTAAAGAAGTTCGGCGTACGCTTCATCGGAAAACATTTATTTAATCGTCGTTTTCAAATTATTGCTATTTGCTTACGAAAAAAGTAATAAAACTATGGTATTAATTAAAATGGTAGTATATAACTCAGCGAATTCGTGAAATATATATAAAATCAATTTTATGAAACAAATTCACACTCCCTGAAAAAGAAACTTGATTAATAATCGAACTGAGAGGGTAAAGACAAAATGATGGAATAACAAACTGGCAATAACATGAATTGTATGTTATACTTGGGAGCTTTTCTCGACATAAAACGTGAAAATCTACCGAGCATGATACACGAATTGTTATTTTAGTATTCTAATATCTAATGTCTTTAGTTAATTTAAATAAAAATAAAAAATCTACCATTCGTTAAGAAAGGACATGACATTATTAATTTATTTTATAAAAAGATGGGTAAAAATTATGCATATGGATTTATTGGTGCTGAGTAATTGTATTAAAATTATTATTAGAATATTCAGAGAGAGAGGACAAATAAACAACTAGTACAGCAAACCGTCTTTATTCCAAGACTCGGATTCTCGTGTGTACACACGCTTAGCGCAGTTCCGATCGTCCCGGCAGTTCGACAACAACTGACTTAGTTAACAAGAGCCGCGAGCGCCGCGCGACAACACCGAGCCACTCACGGACCCATCAAAGTTCTAAATCCCCGCTAATTGATGAGATATAGTTTACCGTACAATTTTTCTCATGATCATAATTTAATAATAATTACATTTATTAATTATAATACGATTCCTTAACTTTTCAACAGCTGCAAAAATTTTAATTTCTCAATTAAATCTCACGGTAATCCGTTTGAAAAAAAAAAATAATGCATTAATTATTCTTTTTCATTTAAAAAAATAGATTACCGTGAGATTTAATTGAAGAATAATAACTTTTGCAGCTATTTAAAGTTAAGGCATCGTATTATAATCGCTAAATATAATTATCATGAAATCATAATGACAAAAAAAAATTTACGGTAAACTATATCTCATGAAGTAACGGGGATTCACAACTCTGAATATAATGGGGCGAACCCATTATATTTGTTCGATGTACGACGCTTATAATTGCAACAGTAATTTTAATTTCTCTATTTCTATGTCAAACAGACATTTTTTTAAGCGGATGGACTTTAATTAAATCCCGTTTCGCTTATAAAATTTTTGAAACTGTTTTTCAAATGTTGGAATTTAATTGACTTGACTGTACCGACGCTAGTACCTTAAGGGAACCTGAGAAGGAAACGGGACTCCTTGCCCTTTTACTCCCCCCCATTCTTCGAGCTCGCGAGGCTCTATAACTCGTCGAAGCCCCGCTTCGCTCCTACTCACGATGAGATTTTCCGTTTCCGCCACTCGCGCAACGAAGAAGCACGCGATTCGTCGTAGCGCACCTTTTTCGCTCGCAAACCGTTTCCCGCAAGTCATACAATAAATTATATCTTCTATGTAGTGGTAATTGGTGTACATTATCGCGCTAATCAATTTCCCGGGTAGCAATTAATCGACAGCGGAATTAATTTGGTGGACGGCTGAATAAGTGACGAGAATAACGAGGATGCGGGATTATATCTATGTTTAACATTATTTCATTACCCATTGTAGATTATAGAGGGAATGACGTTATGATACTAATAATTCTGGCTGATGCGTCGACTTTCAATAAGCATGAATAAATTAATCTATAGTATTATTATTAGCGCAATTGCGTTAACAATGTGACATGTAATTTACAATGTGCTTTTGTCAATTTATAGAATTCTCTTAAAATACTTTTAAGTTCAAATTATGAGTTTCACGAGGTATAGACCCGTTCACAAAAACAAAATTCCACCGTATGAAAAGTTAATATGACATATCAAACGAAAAATTGAAAGCAGGGTAAACTTGAATAGTTGCGGAAGATTTTGTTTTTTTTAATTCACATACTTTTACCCGATAAATTAGAAGTGATATAAAATTGATTTAGAATAAACTAGATATAATTGAATTATAGTGTTTGTACTTTTTTTTAAAAAGTGACAATGCACTGTCAGAACAAAGTATGGGATTTTTTTAAATACTAACACTTAATCGTTCATAGTTGCTTAACAATTAATCCGAGTGTACGAGGTAAAAATTGCGAATGGACAAGTGAGCTTTTGTTTCATGAAGAAAGGGACTCAGGAATTTTTTAATTCTACAAAAGCCAATTCCGATACGTTTCACTGGATTTTTCCGGAGCTTCAAAGCGGCGATTCGACGATTAAGAATATTCAACTTGTATTCGCGGAAAAAAATCTCGTTATTACCATTCCACCATTGAAATTAAAACGAGCAGCCGGAAATTAAAAGGCAATCGTTCAGGAGAGGTACAAGCTGGATTTATATGAAGGTTGAAGGCGTAAAAAGGAGAAAAAGTGGCGGCGAGGTATACTCGAGCGAACAAACAGAGGGTGAACATTTTTTCCCCCCGACGCTTAATTCTGTAGCGAATTTTCAGCGTGGCTCGCTAGCCAGGGCGCGTAACGATTAGGCGTTGAAAACTTTCAACCCGTTTGTGTTTATCTTCCCAGAAACCTCTTCTTCTTCTTCTTTCTCCCCTCTGCCTCTTCGGTCTTAAAGCCCCACCCATAAGCCCAACAATTCTTCCGCTCACGGTTAGCGAGGATTCTTCAGTTTTTTTCGCGCGAAAAGTTCGTCGAGAGGCAGAGAGCGTTGCAGCGGCACCAGCGCAGCAGCTCAGCGCGGAGAAGCGCTCGAGAAAAAAAGAAACTAAACATAAATCCAAAGAAAGTCATTGACCCCGATGCCGGAAGGAAGCGAGGAGAGTTGAAGACCTCCCGAGGGTTCAGCACAACTGTTAAACTGTATCGATTAGGAAGAGCGAGTAACTAAAAAATAAGTAATACAAAAACGAAAACGGGAAGAGGAAAAAATAAAGAAAGGCAAATGGAGGCTCGCCTCGCTTGTTAGTCGGGCCGTATAATTTAGGAGCGTTACGAGTCAATGGAAAATCGTCGAAGCAATTCAAGTATCACACGCCTGAACTGCGCTTCTAATTGATCGCGCTTCGAGATTGCGATGGAGTACGAGGCTATCGCGATCGATACTCGAACAACCGGCGGAGTAGATTGTAACGAAACCGGACCTGTTACTAAATCGGCCGTCTGTGCGAATCGGAAGTTAGTCTCTAGTTTCTCCCTGTACCTTCCCCTCTCCTCCCTCTTCCCTCTCCTTGCTATGTCGGCCTATATATATATGCCTGTATGGCTCCACCTGCGGCGTGGAAAAATTTATCGTTCGGCAAAATGAATTTCCGCAGCTCGGGTAAACATTGTAAATCCGATAGGACGAGCGAGGGCGCTGCGCCCGGCCTGTCTAGGCTTCGGGCTCTCGTGCACCAGTTTCTCTCTCCCAAAACGCGTGCAACTATATGTATATACCTATATATATGCGTGTATATATATAAATATATACATGTGTGGGGGGTTGATGTTGAGCATATATACGAAAATTCTGCCGCTGGTTACTCGCGGCGCGAACGTATGGCGTACACATTAAGCCGACCCTCCTAAATCGGGATTCAACGGCCATTATTCTCACTCTCTTGCTCTCTCGCTCTCACAATACGGAAACACACGTCCTTTATCTTAATACAGCTAAAGGCTGCGGAGAAATAACAGCGAGAAAAACAGACTTTTTAATATCTCTGCTGTGGTGTTCACTGCTGTATCATGTATATTAGATTATAATCCATGTGATAGTGTAAGCAAATCTGGGAAAAAGTAGCAAGTACTTCGAGTACCGCATGATTCGAAATTCGCATGACGCTGAAATTACCACGGCGATTTAGGAGAGCATTTTTTTTTTCATCGCGCTGAGAAAAAATTATGGTATTAACAGGAATAAAGTGACAACTTTTCATTTTTAGCTCGCGACCAATTTTTTCAAGTATGACAACAGTTGCGTGGGCAAAAAATGAATAGTTGTCAATTTATAGTTGATTGTATTAATAAGATTTCATTGTCTGTAGTTTCATCGATTTTGGAAATTCAGCAATTCGAATGTCGCGAAATTTTCGATTATGTGACGAAAAATCAAAAATAAGTTTTGGAATTTTCTTTTACTGTCGAGAAATAGACGTCAAAAATCGACCGTCTGCGATTTATAAACTTTTAAATACAAACATATTCTCATCTGTATTAAACATTTAACTGAGTGAAGTTGAAGTAGCAAAAAAAAGAGAATCAGTTGTTTTTTTTTTATATACTTCAACAAAAATGTCAATTTGGTTTGAATTTTTGGAATTGAAAAAAAAACACCACTATTTTGATCGTAAAACGAACATGAGAATATCCTTGGCAATAAATAACGTTCTACAATTTCTTCGGTGCAAAATGTTAATAGGTATGTGTAGTTTTTAATATTACCGTCACCTTCTCATTTTGAGGGGCTGTTTTGATTAGCGCCATTCTTTTCTTCAATGAACCGAGAAAAACCGAGAATAACCGAGAGAATAACAGAGAACCACGGTACGTAAAAGCTGGGTGCAATCTTTTTAATATCTCTGCTGTAATATTCATTCCTGCATCATGTACATAGGGATATATAACAGCTCTGTCTGGATTTATGTACACTTTTTCACAGTCTGGGAAGAAGCACAAAAAGTTTGGAGGTGAAATAGGATCGATTGCAGACACGCTGCTGCTGCTGCTGCTGCTGCTGCTGCTGATGCTGAGGTTATATATAGATGAGCGAGAGGGCCCTCTGGAGAAAAACGACTACTGGGGGCCACAAGCAATGACAGAAGAAATGAAAAAGAGTAAGACGAGGGTTGGATCGGGGAGGAAGAAAGAAGAAATGAAGAGTTTGCCGGATACGAAGAGAGCCCTCGGTCGCGACGCAGAAAGCCCTCCGGACTCTGGATCTTACTCGAAGAGGACTCTGGGACAAACGGAATAAACTGCCTGAGGCTATCGATACTCGAATGGCTCTCCAGAGACGTCCTTCTCGCCCGCGTCAGTTATAGTATCGCTCAGTGCGCCTTCTGGATCCGATATATATCGTATACTCTATTGCGTTTCGAACGTCAAAAGGGTGTTTGCACAAAAAAAATTCTCCTACGTACTACTCAAACTCGAGGGAGTATCCATTTGTACCTATTGTTGTGCAAGTTGTTGCGCTCCGCGTCAGAATATGCTCTTCGAGTTATTAAGCTATCAAGGAAATTCCGTTTACCAAAAGTGGATGATTTCGATCGTAACGACTCTTTTTTCAATTGGAGCATTGGTGATTTTGAAACTAACCACTTGCGCTACGAATAAACCTCACGGTTGCGATGCTGTGCGCTACAATATAACAAGCGATAAAGGCTTATCGACGTGGCGTACACGTTGCTCGCGGTTTTAAGACAAAAGCTTCTCGACGTGCGTGATACGTCTTTTTAGCGTGAGTGGTTAAATTGTATGTTATGGTACAAAGGTAATTTTTCCTAAGGAGAAATTTCTAGGCTAGGTGAAAATAGTTGCACGTCGTGTAGTACACCATACGATTTTTTTCATCATTTTTAACCAATGACTAGTGCGCATGTGCAGTACGATTTTCATTACTCCCGCCAGGAAGAAACGAGCGGTTTTCTCCCTAGGGAGTAATGAAACTGAATTGCGCATGCATGCGAATCAGAGGCTCAAAATGGCCGATTTTTCGCGTCCGTGTTATGCACACGAAATAAACTTATTTCAGCGAAATCGAGAAAAAAAATAATTGATTGTTTGGTCATTTAAATATTCCGGATTTAGTGTTAAAATGGTAGATCAGTGAAAAACAAAACCCCCACCCGCACCAAAAGATTTTTAAAAATCCTGCATAGATTTCAGAAAGTCGTGTCTTTCTCAAGATTAGGTAGAATTTTTCAAAATTACCCCATAATCTAAGTATCTCGAAGAGTGGAACCGATTAAAGGGCTGGTGACATTGGAAAATTTTCTACTGAATACGATTGTACAAAAATGTAAGTTCAAGAAATCAGAATGTCGAAAACCACAATAGATTTAAGGACCATCACAGGAACCCCTGCAAATGGCGTCACCACAGCTACTATGACCGATTTTATTTACCCAGGGTGTAATTTCTTTTCTAAATCGATTAAAGAATGAAAAACTTCCCTTATCAATAAATCAATATAATTTTGTCTCGATCATGAATCAATACCGTGGTACTTGAACCATGGTATCGATCTGTCATATTTTCAAGTGGTGCTAAAGAACAACAAATCGAAGCGCGAATGGAGCAGCTCACAAAACACTCACGAAGCGTCGTATATTCCTCATTCTCGTCTTCTTTTATGGTGCACTTCATCGTCTCCCTCTAACGGCCTCGTCTTTTTTATCGTCTTTATTACATGACAACGCTCGTGGGATTAATTTCCGCGAGGATCAATTGCGGCAATGTCCTGGCAGTTGCGCCATAGAACGCCAGGCAAAACAGAATCACTATCGGTGTGTAGATACGTAATGGGGATTTTGGTGCAGGAGCAAGTCCCTCCCTGACGCCTGAAACGATCCTCTTGCCGTTTGGAGACCCGAAGCGTCCAAGTATAGTGCGCAGACGGCAAATGCGGGGGTGGTAAAGTGCGGGTAATCGGGTCGGGGCGATTAAAATTAAAGCGTGTCTCAAACTTGGGTCCTGGATAATCCGGAAGTGCGAGAAGACGAAGCCACGAGGATAGCAGCGTCTCGTTTCAGCCTCTAAGTAATCCCGTAGGAGGACGAGAAGCCGAGAAGAAGGAGCAGGAGGAGGAGAAGGAGGGTGAAAAAGAAGGATAGAGGGTGCAATCCCGAACGAGAAGGAGGCGAAAGCGTCGAGTGTAGGGGCCAACTTTTCTTGTTACGCCTTTTCATAAATAATTAGGTGCGTTGGTTGAGAGTGCGAGTGAAGAAAAGGGGCGGCGAGCCCTGGTCCCTCCGGGGAACGAGGGGAACGAGGGGAACGATGGGAGCACCATCCAGAGCCCTCAATTATTTCTACGAGTTTGAAGGGAAAAGAAGAAGAAATCTCTACGCAGTGTATCCCGTACGCGTGATATCGAGATGGGAATTAAAGAAATATGATAAAGGGGAAGGGTCGAGGCGGTGAGCTTTTCCACGCGAGCCGTAATATCAGGGAGAGTGGTGGAAGGTGGCGAAAGTGTCGAAATAGCGAAAGTTTGTCGCCGCAGTGCGATTCCTGGTTTTAGTACTTGGCCCGATCCTCACACTCGGCCCTCGCCTCCATCCTCCTTCTCACTACTCCCAACTCCCCAGTCGTCCCTCGATGGTCTCCTCGCCTCGACAAGGGCGCCCCCGGGCGATCGAAAATCGCGTGGTTTCTTTATCGAAACCCGTGGAAAGTTTTAATGGCGCCTGGGGTGAGATAGGGTGGCCGAGGTTCGAAGGCTCCGCTAGCCAAAGGACTAAACCCTGTTTGAAGTATTCCCCAATTGGATGGTTAACGTCGAGTTGGTACTTCGGTCGCTAGAATTCTACTCTATAATGGCGTCCTCTATGTTACTCTATTGGTTAGACCTTGCGTAACCTGAAAGAAGTAGAATAATTGCATTATTTATTTGTTCGGAGGTATCCAACTGTTACAAAAATCCGTCATGCACACGCCAAATTTTAATGATTCATAGACATTTCCATGTCTGTGGGTAATCATTTACAAAACCGACGCACTCGTGGATCTTACAGTCACCGAGTGGATTGAAATTTCAAAATATGGTCAAGTACAATATTCCGTGACTGACTTTAACTATAAGTTCAACTCAGGTTCAAAAATCCTCGTTACAGGGAAGAAGAATGTCGTAGACATGAGAATCGAGAGGGATTCCTCTGGATAGAGGGGAATTTGGGATTAAAATCGAACTTTATGTATTACCTCGTACCTAAGTCTTAAGGCAAAACTCGGGGCCGTAAATTTAATTATTTTATCATTTTTGTAGGTCATCAATAAGTTCAAAATCAATGCAAGCGCGCGAGTCGTGATCGTCGGGTAGAATTAATTATTTTATATTATACTTTGTAATTCAAGGGATAACCATAAGGATAAGAATGGGGATGAACATAAAGATAGTCATGGAACGCTACCTCAGCTAATTCAATGGTTATCGAACTAATATATTCAGTGTTCAGAACAATGGAGCTAATATGCATCTAGGGCGAATTTTGCAAGGTTTTATCCAAGAGAAGCAGTGGGATTATCGTGTCCAACCGTTAAAGTTTCCTTATAGGCAAATATTCGCTATACATTAGAGATTCTTGCAAAACATGTCCCAATGTTTCCGATTTAAGGGGAGCAATTCAACTAGAAATGGTCAAAATTAAATATTGCTAAAATTACACGTATGAAATTTTTTAGCTTGATAAAAAACGTACCAACGGATTAGCCCAAAAAATGAAACATGTTTGTAAAATTTTTTTCTTTGCCGCGTTCACCAACCCAAATATTTTTTATGCCCTTGTGCACCAACCATTCAATATTAGGGGGAAAAACTTTTTGCAAAGTTTTATAGAAAACGGTTAACATAAGTTTTGTACAAAACATTTCAATAAGTTTCGTAAAAAGAAATTTATTCCTGTGCGAAACGAGACATTTTTTGCACGAGGGTTTGCGAGAAGTTCAATTCCATGGACGGAGAACTGGAAAATAGTTTAATACATTTTATGCGATAACAATGCGCCGATGCGACTCACGTCTTACAATACGAGAATGCAGAAAGAAGTATAGCACGTTCTATATAGGCGAACTCGAAGCCAGCAGTAAAAGTACCTGTGTTCGCTCGCTACGTCGAGAACCGTAAAATCAGATTCCAGCAACGAAGCGAGATCAAAGTACCGGACGTGTGTACATACTTGTCGTACATAGTTCTCCTACTGCGTGGCCCTTCGACGTTTACTTGCACACGTGCACGTCTTCTGGTCATGTACCGCTGGTAAAGGGAAGGACATGTGTACCAGACAACCACGAGAGGTCACCACAAGTTGTAGTACAAAATGTAACCGGCTATTGATGGATATGAACATGGAAAAACGAGGAGCTGCACTGGACTTCTGAAACTCTAAGCCTTTTGAATGAGACTTTTTATTGTAACGACGAACAGGTACTCCAGATTTTTGTTTCATAAGAATGCAATTGATTATAAATTATTCTCGAAATCATTGACATCACATTTTTATTAGCACTCAAAATAGAAGCAGCTCTGCTTAACGCTATAAATAAAAACTGTATAAATTACTGATAATATATTTGAATTAATATATATTTGTGATCAAATTAAGCATTAAAAATTCGTAAATATGGAGAGTAAAATTTGCACAGTAAAAAAAATTACCGAGAGTTTATATAACTCGCTTTCCTTAATAAGAAATAGTTACACGAAGATCAAGATTCCATTGTTGAAAAAATAAAAATCTATTTTGTAAGCTCCTTCTTCATCGTCTCGAATTTCTCAGATCTTTATCTTCAATTTTTGTGGAAAAAGATTATTCTTACTCTGCATCCATTAGAATCTCATTAATTTTTAATTATATACTGAGGAATTTAAGAAATCCTGTTGTTTGGAAATTATTCATGAAATTAATAAACAAGCAGGTGAGTTTGAAAGTAATGGGATAGTTACAATGCTGCTCACCATTCGACGATGTTTGCTCCACTTTTACAAAGGTATAAAAATATAACTACAAAGAATCTTTTTCCATTGTGAAAAATCCTCGGCGGGATAGCAAAAGATTCGGCAGAAACGTTCGCAAAAGCCGGCAAAGCGAGAGTAAACTATCGCTTAGCCCTCGGGGGCTACTATACGCAGTATATCCTCGCACTGAGAAGACCTAACGCACTGTTTCTCACGCACATCCTCCCACACACCTGAAGCCTTATATCCAGACATATCTTTCTCGAATTCGAAACGTATTGCTCTCACGGGAGTTCCATTTCTCCGATCCTCACTCCTAGCCTTTGGTACGCCAACAGGGACCCCCAACTGTGGATCTATGCGCTTGATTACTTTCTCCACATTGGGAGAGAGTGAGCGAAAGAGAGTGAAAGAGAGAGAGATTCTCCAGAAACACCATCGAAGAGTTTGTATATATGCACGCTCACATATATGGATATATATATATATATATATATAGAGGAAACGTGGTAAATATGGACCACTGAAAAATGTCGACCATTGACTTATATCTTGTATTTTTTTCAGATGAATGATCACTCATTCATATAAAATAATCTCATTTAGTAATTTGAATAGATTGTAGTAACGATATATTAATGAATACATTTTTTGTGCAGCCATTAATGGCACCGTGGCCACAAATGGTACGTCTACCCCATAAAAAGGTGATGATGCATATTACCGAATGTCTGGTGACCTAAAATTTTGCTTCCTCATCGAAGAGAAGCTTTGTTATAATAAGGATAAAAGATCAAAATATTTCATGTCAGCAGACGTAAATGGTTCACAGCACCGAGTAACCGAGTAATCGAGAAACATAGAAAAATCCTCTATGAAAAGGCCAACATCGATTACTATTTCGATGTAATAAAACTTTTCAAAAAATTAATACGATTCATTTGAAAGGAATAAATCTTATTTGATCGAAATAACATCCTAATATGATTCGAAGTAAAAAAATTATTCAATAGCCAACCGAGATTTTATTTGAACCAATAAAAATATATTGCAGACTAATAAACCGTATTAATTTCAAATAAAATGTATACGATAAAAGTCAAATGGTCCATCATACCACACAGGCTCATATTCACGACTTTAACCTTATAGATATATAATATATACGTATATATTGAAGCTGCGTGGCTTGGACATCCACCGGAGCTGGCAGAGATGAAGGCCCTTTGAGTAGGTTCCTCGCACCACGTCGCGCAGCTATTCTCTGTTGCTTCTGCCCTTTCACCGTTGACAATTCACCCGGGGACCTCGGGAGGACCGACGCGTCTCCGCTTCTCGCTCTTTGATCTCAAACCCTCGGCAAACGCCTGTCGTCTTCGACCTTTAAGCGAAACTTAAACGGTTCCCGACGACCTCACTTTAGCAAGGGTTAAAGGGTTTTTTAAATGACCTCACAAGCGGTACCTTCAAAATTACAAATGCCTTCTGACTTTGAGACAAGCTTCAATGCCTATGGGAACAAATATATCTTTGTCATCCGATATTCAAAGAATTTGAAAGGTACTTTTCTACTCTTGCTCCATTGTTTACGTGAATTAATTAAACATTCATTAGGGCTTTCTAATACGAGATAAGCATTCCTCAATCGAAAACTCATTTAACTCTGTTGAAATATATTTAAAGCTATCCAGTCAAGTGATAAAACTTCTTCGGCCTTTGACCCGACATACTTTTTTCTGCAAAAAAGGAATCAATTTTATTATGCAAAAACAAAGCAAAAAAAGGTGAAATTAATACAACACAATAGCCTTGATACATCATAGATGCACTTCTGCCGTAAAACAAGAAAATCACATAAATTAATTTGTGAAATTGACGGAAAGTTCTTCCAACCATCCGAGAACACAGAATTATTGTCAAAAACCTAATTAACCTAAAAAAGAATAAACCCTTTGACAGCTCACAATCCACCGAAATACCTCATAAAACGCTCACAATTCTGCTGCACACCGTTTGATCTCAAAACCCTCTGTAAAACTCCATCATCTTCAACATTTAATCGCTATTTAAACGCTTTCCCGCGTCCTCGGACTTTTCTTCAGGGGTTAAAGGGCTTTAAATGACCTCAGACGCGGTACACTTCTAAATTGCAAATGCCTTAACTCCGATGCGAAGAGCTTCGATGCACAGAGGAAGTAAAGTGGCTTCTCCGAAGTGAATAAGCGGTTGCTTTGGTCAGACCAGGGATTTTACCATGCGATGCTTCGGTAAATCGGATGTCCGGTCGTGCATCTCTTTAGCGCATTATTGCCTTCGCTCTCCTAATATTCAAGGGTGGTTAACGCTCGTATGTGTCTGTGTGTATGCGCTTGAGGGGCACGTGAATCAAGCAACGGATCGCATAAACGTTTGTGCTAGTGCAAGCACAACCATATACACGGGAACATGCAGATCACAGAGAGCGTAACTCTCGCACGTTGGAGAACGTACGTGAGACGCTGAGCTCCGCTGTATGCATTTCCATACACGGGGCATTCCTTCTCAGTTCTGCCGACTTGTGCTCACCCTCTTAGACATTTGTCACAATTACCCCGTTTTACTACTAAATGAGCACCATGTGACTCTTCAGCAGATTATCTTACTCCAAAATTTTCGCATTATCTGCCAAGTAGTTTGGAAGAAGAAAAAAATAGGTTTAAAATTTCGAAGATCTTGGGTGTCACGGTCTCTTAAGTAAAATCGATGAAAAATACATACTTGAATTCAATACACATTTCTTTAAAGTTTAAGAAGATGGTTTCGTTGAATCAACGACGATTACTTTGGAATCAATGAAAAAGGTTCATTGCTTTAAAGTAATGTTCATTTAATTCAATGTCTCTACTTTTCATTGAGTCTGAAATCATTCAAAGAAAAGATAGTATTGAAACGCAAGTATTTCTTTTCATTGGCCAACATTTCCGGGAGTGAATGAAAACTTTTCTCTTGGTGTGATGATAAGAAAATGTGTACAGAACAAGAAAAATACAAGGTAAAAAGTATGCATATTTCATGAAATTCTGGATGCAATACCTGGTACGTCCCGACTAAATTTTGTCAGTTCAGCCATTTTTTACTGATTTCCTGAGAGTTTGTTTACAACTGCACCAATTTTACTAATGACTGTATGAGATTCAAAAAAATATTTTCTATTTTCATGATTGTAGGAGATTTAAAAAAAATGTTTACTTTGGGCAAAGAAGTCATGAGGTCAAAAGAATATAAATTTTATAAAACTTTGGATGGAATACCCGTTGCGTTCAAGCTTCCAAGTGAACCGAGGAAAATAAATCTTATTCATGCGGATAATAAAATTAGTTCGTTTTTCATTCGAAGAGAATTTTACTTCAAATTACTCAACGTTTAATCCAAGATTGACATTGTAAATATTCACTTTTCTCTCCTGTACTATCTACATCTTTCGAAATATAGGAATAGCTTCTAACACCCCGAAAAAAATAAATAAATAAAAAATTCCAGCAGCTACTTTCTCAAGTATTAGTAAAATCGAGATAATGACAATAAATATCTGAGAAGGGTCAGAAAAAAACGGCTGAATTGACAGAGAATGCATCATATGTTCTATACGTAATGCTCTCCCTACCTGGCCATGAGAGGCACCAGAGAACACGTACCATGTGTGTATATTTGTATGGTTTGTGTGCGTGTGTGTGTGTGTGTGTGTATGGGTGTGGTACGAGTGGCTTGGGGCTCACGAATTGAATCGAGTAGCTGCTGACTCGGGGATCTCGGCTATGCTCTCCAACATCCTCCAATAGCTACCACCATCGCTAGTGGAACATCGTATGGTGTAGTAGTCCAACTCCAAGGCCTCGTTTACCTCGCTCACGGGGATTTTTCTCTTCTCCTCTCTCTTTCTCTCGGTTTCTCGGGTCCCAATGGGACCTCTTTCTCTCTACTCCATCAATCGAGCTACGACTCTCGTCTCTACTCTACTTTACTTTACTCTCTCGTTCGTCGATATACTTGCCATAGACGTCTCGCAAGAGACGTGAAGAAAAAGAGGCCGCGACGAGGCTCACCGCCGCCCCGAGACATCTCGTCACGCGTTCCGCCCTTCAAACAGCCTTTATCCACCAGCCAGTCAAGCAACCCTTCAACCTGCCTACCTACAGCTACGGAATAGTTAATCCGTCGATCGACGATGTTAGAATCTGCGCTTTCCATTTCCATTAACTCCGGAGACACTCCAGTTTTTCATAATGTTTATCGACTCCGGCGGTTATTTCATTATTTCATTTTTTTTCTCAACCCTTAAGGGAAAAAAATTGCAATTTTCCTAGATTTTTCCAAGAGGCACAAGTCACGGTTACAACAGTCTTTTTCTTATTATAAGGACTCTCAGCGACGTGAAAATGTAAATTATAATCCTCCCTTCAGGATGACCCCGCAGGATTTCTTTGTAAATGCACCTAGCAATTGGGTCAACCGGTTTCTTCGAAACCAGATTTTATGAGCTTTTCACTCTGCCCATGATCCAGAAAATACTGCTCCACATAATTTTTTTTTTAGAGTTTGTACTTTCAAAGATCCAAAATGTCGGAATTATTATAACATTTTATACATTTGTCGACAAGGCCGCTTTAAAAAAAACTGCTTGTTTTAAATGGTGTGCAGTGTAATTACGAAAAGAATAGGACTTAGTGAAGACCAATTTTTGGAGCCGTGTTTTGGATTACACATTCTAAAGGGAGGAAATTATTCTTAATATTTATTTCTGTAAAGAAGAAAGTTGTCCTCACAATTTAAAAAAAAATACTTTTTTTATTGACTCGTTCGCCTTAAGAGGAAAAATTTGTTCCACGTTTTTGAAACCTTAAACATTGTTTAACGTGACACTCCACTGTTACGACTTTTCTTCATTCAGTTTTATCCTTCATTTGAAGGGTAGACTGGCTTTATCGAATAGCTAGTTAAGCAGCCCTTCAACCTGCTACCTTCAATACGGAATAATTCATCCTTTGATCGACAATGGTAGACTTTGCACTTTCCTACTCCATTTGTTCGGGAGACACTCGAGTTTTTCATAATGTTGATTAACGACCTCGATTATTTGATTATGCAATTCGTTCCATCCCCATTTCCTCTATTATTGACACTTTCGCAACGGCTATGTGAGCATGACGATACCGTTTGAAGATGAGTATTTCAAAAATGACAATTTTTCAAAATCTTTTTCCTCCATATCTTTAAATAGTCAAGCAGGCCCTTCGATCAAAAAGAAATACTGATAAACGACCTGTCGTGCTCTAATTTGATGCAAACAGTTTACGAAATTTTATATCTGCAGACATTGAATGTTTTTCTTCCTCTGTACAATTTCAATTGAACAAAAACGATCATTTTTATGTCCTTTATCTGCGAGTTGTCTGCCACCGTCGTAATACCATCCTCCAGGAACGCGGTGTCGATTTTTTCCAGTAGTTTTCGAAAACAACCGATCCTTATCCCGTTTGTTATTTCCACAATCTTAAATTCTGTATTCCATTCAACAAGGCAAGCGTGCAACTCGATTTTGCCGTCGTGTGCTAAGCTATTACAGTAATACCAGCGTTACGTACTGACTTTGATAGTCTCTAGTAAACGTTTGTGAGAAAGAGAGAGGGACTTCGGGACGCCAGGAGAACACGCGGATTTCGTAGCGTCGCGCGACTACTACACTACGATAGAGAGGAGGCGAGTAGTATAGTGGTGCAACCGCGATACCAGGATGAAAGTATCTATTCGCGACGTCGGAGGGTTTACGTTTACGTGTGCCCGGGGCAAATGTTGCGCTCTCGTGGAAAACTTATTTCCCTCTTAGCCTCGCCTTCCGCCGCTGGCTCGCACACCCTCAACTTCCTTCACGTTTTCTCCGGGGTTTCGTTAGCCGTGGCTTCCACGGAGAGGAGAAGAGTGCTGGGCTCGAAACCCGAAATGCAGTTTGGATAGCCTTTATCGGAAAAGCTGGCGCTATGCGCTACGTGCTCCGGCGAACACGCTCCTGCTTCGTTGCTCACTTGCTCGCTTCCTTCGCTGGCCACGGCTCGATTTCATCTTGGATTTTGTGGACCACGAGCGAAACGCAAGAGCCGCTACAGGAGAGTGCACGAGTACACATTCTAGACGATCCGAGAACGGAGGGCGAGGTCGAAAGCGAGAGAAGGAAAGAAGAGATTGAAGCGGAGTTAGATTAGCCGAAAGGTAGGGGAACCGTGTTGGATGTGTTTGAGGCGTTCCCTGTATTTTTTTTTTTTTTTTTTAACGAAGAGTTCGATTGATTTTTCGACTATTTAAACCTTGGGCCAAGAGAATCGCACAAAATTGATTTAATAGTGACGATAGTTTGATGTCAGTATAAATCTAAGTTAACCTTGCATTTATTTTTATTTTTTGAAAAATATATTTCCGAGCAACATAAGTACTTGTAAGTAAGTACTTTTTGTAAGTACTTTTTTATGTTTCATTCGTTGGTCACGGCGCGATTTCATCTTGAATTTTGTGGACCGCTAGCAAAACGCAAGATCCGATATAGGAGAGTGTACGAAAATATATCCTAGACCATCGGAGAACGTACGACGAGATCGAAAGTGAGAGCGAGAGCGAGAGCGAGAGAAGGATAGAAGAGATTGAAGCGGGGTTAGATTAACCGAAAGGTAGGGGAACCGTGTTTGAGACGATGTCTGCAATTTTTTTTTTAAATGCAGAGGTCAATGGATTTTTCTACTTTTTATATCTTGATATCAATATTTTAATATCATTTTGAAGCAAAAAAAATGGATAAAATATTATATATTTTACGAATATTTCCTGGTAACAAAACATAATAACAGAAATTATCGTAATGCTTTTGTCGCTTCTTAAAAATTCGAATTATGGACAAAAAAATTACTACAAAAAAATCTACGGTAAATTCTCTGAAGTATATGCCGAAATACGAAAAAAAAATATTGCAAAGGTTGATAAAAGAATGTTGAAACGACTGAGAATTTCTCATATAAATTTACCAAAACCGACCCAATTTCCAATTTATTTACACGGTAAATACTCCCCAGAATTTTGGTTCACCGTGTATATCGAGAGCCGAATGTAAACATTGGGTTTCCGTGAGTGGACCGAGCCCTCTTATTTCACGAACGCAGCACGTACGCCAATTTGTATCCATGTCGGGAATATATGCACTATTCCATTACGTTCTCCTCAGCTTTCTACATTGTGCCTCATTCGTTTCTTCTTTTTCTTCGAGGTTGCAATTTCTTTCTCCCTTGATGGTTAGTAGAGCCTCGGGCTGCCGCGGATGAGTGTTGCTGCTGATGCGTATATATATGTATGTAACGAGCGCAACAGCGTAAGGGAAAAATGCTTAGCATTTTCTCTGCCTCGAAGACAAAGTTGCATGTGGATGGAGATTGGAATAGCGGCAACTTGAGATGCCGAATAAATTTCCTTCGTCCTTTAGCTCGCTTCTATATATACACCGGGAATTCTCTCCAACCGAGGTGTGTACACGTGCGTGGATTGTCTAATAGGGAATCGCAACTACGACGCAAGAGGAACGACGTACACGCCCTACACTATAGAGCTCTCTTGGTTCTCGCACCGTCAACGACAAATTGACAAAGTTTTCTCCGTGCGAGAACGCCTGTTCGCTCTCGACGAGTCGCACGCATCCACGTAGAGACTTTGATTCCCAAGTTGGAGGCCCCAGTCTTAGCGGGCGCCTTTTGGATAATATACGGGGTTGCGGAAAGGGACGAAAAGTAATTTCGGCTACGCATCGTTTTGCCGCACTCGGAGCAACAACGTTTAGGAAGAGGCAATAAGAAGAAGGGGAGGAAGAAGCGAAACGAGGTACTTTCTGAAGGGGCTTTTCTCTTTACAGATATCGCTCAGATTATTATAAGACAAATGCATGGGTGGCGGAAAAATGATTTTTAACAGGTTGTTTGATTAATTGTGGGGTAATGTTTTTGAAAATCCAAGTTGTGACAGTTTAAGTGACGCTTTTGTGAAATGAAATAATGAAGAAACAATATAAGTCCTACTTTTCGGGATTGTTTAAATATATCAGAAAAAATAAAATACGTTCACAGAAATTTTAGTCGAGGATAAACAAGAATTCAAAATCCTATAAAATTACTGCTTCACTTAATTAGGTGTATAGAATCAGTAAAGATTTTTTCACGGACACAGAAAATTTTATCTGACCAGATAAACGTTTTCGAAAGTTGACGCAATAACGGCAATTTAACGAAAAGTTTTTCGAGAGCCTTTTTGTCTCTAAATATATTGCTGAGATTATTGTAAGGCAAATGCATGAGTTGCGAAAAAATTATTTTTTACAAGTCACGTTGTGGCTTTGATTAATTGTGGCGGGATATTTCTAAAACTACGAGTTGTGACAGTTTAAGTGACACACACTTTTATGGAATAAAATAATGAGACAGCAATGCACGAAGTTACATTCATCACGCTGGTTTTAAATTAATTAAAAGTAAAAAAAACTAAAATTCAACGACATTTTACTCGAGAAAAAGTGAAAGAAAATTTTAAGTCCTATAAAATCCCTTCCACCGACCTTCGCTCAATTAAATATCTATCATCGCGGAATATTGTTTATTTTATATATAAAAGAGAATATCCCGCACTTTAAAAAACGACTGGAAGTTATTATTCATAAAATAAAGGTACTTTTGCAATGAATTTAAAGCAAATTTTTAGAAACAAAGTATTTTTACATTAAAATTGGAGCGAATTATTAAAATTATTGTACCAAAAACAATTTTGACATCGCAATTGAATAGCAAACTCAGTATACGAGTTTATGAACAAAAACTTCCAGTACATATCAATTAAATTTCAAGTAGACTTTTTGCACAGTGTGTCCCCTAACTGCGCGAAGATCCACATCACCCTCAGCGCCAAGGAATTACGGTACCTGAGAACGAGTTAGTAAACCGTAATACGTAGCATTTGGCGTTGCGATAAACGTTCGCCGAATGGAGTCGAGGTTGCGGAATCGTGACAAGGAAAACGAGAGAGGGAACGGCAGAGAGCAGATCGGTTCAGAATGAGGAAGAGGAGGCAGAATGCGAGGTAGGTGAGCGAGAACCCAGGGTAACACATTCTAATCGAAAACGCAAGCCCTCCGCTCGCTGATGCGACAGAATCCCGATTGTCGCCTGGGGCTGCTTTGTCACGAGGAAACCAATAGGATGCTATTTCGTCCTGTAACGCGGCGAGCGAGCACAACCGCGCTACTCTTGTCGCCTCCTCTTCTCTCTCTCTCCCTCTCTCTGACTCTCTCACACGGTTTAGCAGCATAGCTGCAACCCCTTTGCCAGTAACCACCACGACCGCCGTGAGCGTCGATCAGGGTCACGGCCTCGTTTCGATATCTCGCTAGTCACTCTCTTGCTATTAGGGGCAAGCAGTGGCATAGTGGTTTCGTTCTCCGCTCACACACGCTGGGTTTGGGTTCAATTCCCAGCGGCGACAACGGATTTTTCTTTGTAATTTTTTTCTCCTCGATCCTCCTTGGACTGGAAACGACCTGAAACAGAGTTTTCTTATACGGGAGTATGCTTGAAAAATTAATAACCTGTCGTAGTACGTAATTAAGGGAAAAGTACTGGGGCGTTTGAACTTTCTAGCCTCCTTAATATCGAGATTTCGCACATACTTAAGTTGCGCTTGCAGCGTCATCTAAAATTTACATTGCCCAGGGTTCGATATTTGGTCTAAAAATATTTTGTTTGATTTAGAAAGAAAATGCAGATTTGGTTCTTATTTCTTTTTAAATAAAACTTAAGTGAATGTTACTTCAGTGCCGGGGACGGGCGAATATAATTACGAGGAATACGTATGAAAAAATTGAAGAAGTCTTTCTGACTTGACAGAAAAATTCTACGGAGTCTCCACTTAGTTCGGGCGTTCTATCGACCTTATATTAATAGTTTTACTGATTTTATATTCGAAGGGTGGATTTGGAATCCATGGAAAGGCAAATTCTAGAATCCGAAACTTGCTGCGTTACTGCAGTATCAAAAATACGATGGGATCGAAAAAAACTTAAGCCCAATTTATAGAACTCTTCCGAAAGCGATAGGAAGTCATATCAGAAGTTTGCATCCTAAGAAATACAGATGAAAGAATTGATGAAGTCTTTCTCATCTAAATGAAAGGTACTACCACCCGTAATTTAATCAATGATTAATTTCTCATTAATTCGATGACAAACACAGACTCACTGCCTCAAAAATTCCATCATAGGATTTCTAAACCTTATCAATCTTCGAATAATCAAAAACTAAAAAAAAAAACCCCGTAACCCCGAAGGAAGACCACAATAAAATACAAGTACCATATTAATAAGATACAAACGAATGGTTAAAAAATAAGCCATTACAACTATCTCAATATCGTTTCCCCAAATCCGATAACCCTAAAATCCCACAAAGATGATGAAACTGACTCATCCGTTGTCATGACGCACGGTGAAGGTCGTATATCCGCCTTGATCCTCGCATACATTAAGCTACAACAGCGTGAGCTCTGATCTCCTGTTCGCAGTGTATCATGAGCAGTCAATCACTAACTGATATACATAACTCGACGCCCTTATTGCCTTGCAGATATGGCACATACTAACTAACTGGCTCTGTAACCAGGCAAGGTATGTGTACATACGTTTTGCCAGTCGGTACTAATTTATTGGTGCCTGCCTCAAAGTCCTGGCATCAGTCATGTATTTAATAATTGGCGTAGTTTCGATCATGATTTTCGACTATGTGGCTCTGTATGTCACTGGTCCGTGGAATTTCCTGTGCCTCAACAACGCGATCGTGCGCTCACTGAGGAAAGGCTTCGGGCTGTCAATGCAGCAGCCAAACTATACCTCTGCCGGTGGAGTATTCCGCTCTCTATCTCCACTGTATGTAGCTGCTGTTGGTGCTGCTGTTGCTGAGGGTGCTGCTGGTATCGACACGCCAGACCGTTATAATTGCTCGTACATCAACGGCGTAATTCACTTGCCGATATTGGCCGCGAGGCATACGCCATTACCTGACTCACCATGAAGAGTGGGAGGGGAGATATAGATATAGAGAGTCAGTCACGGTGCATCGTGGTTGTTCCTGGCGCAGGTACAGTTTCTGTCAAAGGTCCTGCCTGACCGAGATTGATACCAAGCATATACGCTAAGGCCTTTTCATATGCCTTCAGCCTCATACGAAGCATGTCTCTTGTCTGACGGACCAGTGAGCCAAGATCCTATAAATTATGTATAGGGTGTTGTACAAGGGTACTCTGCTGATGGTGGCATCGGGACAATTAATACTGCACATGTTGGCATGTATTGACAGTATATTGAGATTCTGAAGAGAACATCCGGGTGTCCTTGAAGAGAAAAGGTATTTTTGTTGCGTTTCTTCAGATATCATTCTCGGGTGATGTGATTGCGTATTTTTCATGCTGTACACCGTTGAAAAAATGTTTGGTGAAATCGGTATATAGTATAGAAAGCTCGTTTACAGAAACGGGTAGAGAAAATTTAATACAAGAGTATAACGTAAAGTTGATGTAGAGTATACTAAATACGCCATATGCGTCGTATTTTTAATATGAGGTAACTTTATTCTTGCAACATCCTCGTCCACTGTTAAATATATTTAAGGTAAAATGCCTACACATGTGCACGAAGCCCCCCTGTTACAGAAACAGGTATAAAACATTTACTGCAAGACTGTAACGTAAAACTGATGTACCATTCAGCTAAATTCGCTACAAAAGTCGTATTAGTCGATGCAGTCTCCCGAAGTCGTGCTTATAATATAACTTGACTTTATTTTATCACACGTACATTCAAGTTTTATTTCCTTTCGTATATAAAATTTAATTTCCTACACGGGCTTACTAAAAATGCATTAAACGTCTTTAGCATAAATTACTATGCAGTATATGAATTTTCCAAATATTTTTTATTGTATACTACGGAGTTTTAGGCCGTTATCCGTTCATATTTCGAGGTGTTATCCTAAATCGCCGGATTTATTTTAAAAATTAGGGCTTAGAGGACGAAGCTTACGAGAACTTGGAAAAAATTAGGACCTGGGAAATCTTATAATCGACACACATCTATTTTTTGTTTCTATGAAAAACCACACAACAGATGATAAAGCGGTGAGATTATTTACAAAAAAAAATACATTTGTATGTATTTTTTTTAGTAAGCTAGAGGTATCATTATCCCTCGCTAGACATAACGCATGGTATGCATTCTTCGTGCGGTCTCCCCCCAGACCTGTAAACATCCTGAGGGGTGAAAGCCTCGGGAATCGAGCGAGTGAGCATGAGTGAGAGGAAAAGAAAAAAAAAAGTTTCACCCTTCGCGAGACAGCGTCTTTCATCCCCGAGACGATGTGCTATTGCGCGGCAACCCCTCTTCCATCTTCTCCGCGCTTTCCCTCAAAGTACAGTCTAGGCGATAATTCCAAGGCGCGAATTTATGGCTAGTAGCCTTATTTCTTTCGTGATTCTCGCCCTTCAATCCCACTTAATTCGTTCGAGAATGACAAGGGTCTTCTCCTGATAAGTTTTCGGCGATGAATCGATGATTGATTACTTCCCTCAACATGTATATACATATATATAGGCTCCCCGCTATGCTACAAGCTCCGATGGCCAGCGAACGGTCCTACGCGTTTCAAGATATAACTCAATTTGCGGGCCCTTTTAGGTCGCAACGCCCTCTCCAATTCCGTCTTTTCTCCCCTGTACCTTCAAAATCGCCCGTGGTAAATATTACATTGCTGTGGATTCATAAATTGAATTTCCTTTGTCGAGAGTGATTAATTATTTATTCAATAATCTATTTAGCCGCGCAATAAAATATCATCTGGAAGCTCTTTGTATAATGAACACACAATTAAATATAATTTCTTGTATTGAAAAGCATATTAAAATTCAACCGTAGAAATGATGATTAAGAAAATGTTAACAAGTTGAAGGTATTGATACGAAGATGTTGAGAATGACTGTTTAGTATATTCAAAAAATTAGTTAACCGCATACGAGTTCTTTCGGTGATACCACGTGTTAAATTAATTTTAATATCAACGTATCTTGGAAATAAAGATATTTACATTTAAACGACGTTTTTAATTTTTTTGTTTGTTTTCAATTTCAATAAAGAAATTTTTTATAATCTATGTTTAGTTTCGTAGAAGTGTTTTAATCGTATGAAAATATGTATAACTCTCAATACAATAAATTATAGATCATTAGATAATTTTAACGTTTACCCGATTCGTTCATTAATTAAACAACTTTTTCAGTTTAACTGAACTTTCCTCAATTTAAAAAACTTATATCCTTCAATTCCGATCCAATAAAACTTTTCGCTCTTAATACGTACATTCTCAAGTATCGTCGAACTACGCGAGTATAATTACGATAAAATCGCACAAAATGACAATTAATGTACCGACTCGTCGGAAAAACCAATTTTAAAAACATTAGTTCACCTCGTTATTCTCCCGGTTGAAAAATTGTACATTCCGCTCGGATGAGCCAGCATTGGCAGCAACGAAGATCGTGCAGGGGACTCGACCCGGATTTGCACGGTGACGCGTGAAGAAGAGGAGCAGCTACGACAACGGGCGACGCGCTCTCGTGTAACACGAGCGACGAGAGTGGAACGGCGATGCGATGAATCGCTCTCACAATTCCTCCATCGGAACGGGCGCGCTCGCGTGCATAAAGCGTAAGGGACCAACGAGATTCAATTCAATGCCCGGACCCACGGAGCGCGGTGACGAGAGTGCGGGCGACGATGATATTGCACGGTGAAGAGCAGCAGCAGCGGCGCATGCAGAGGCTTGACGAGCTCGCGTTTCCACAGCCCCTCTCGTGTACGAGCGGAATAGATAGAACGGACGAGCAACGCACTGAAGAATTTTGGTATTACGGCCGAGAGAGCGAGAAGCTCAGAGCGATGAAGGGGAATAAAGGGAGGAGTATCATCATGCGCTGCATGCCTTCACGTATTTACATCAAAACAGGTGTGGGATACACGGCGCAGTGATCGTCCTCTTAAGCTTATTCGCATATTTCTGCCTCCCCGAACTTATTTTCAGTTTCCCATAGGGACAGTTTTCATTTTGGAAAAATGGGAGAAATTTTTATCGACAAACTCCGAGTTGGAAAAATGGAAAAAAAAATATTAAGGGGGATGGTAACAAAAGTATTTTTTCTTACTATAAAGAATACTATCGCCGCTCACTGAAGTAAAATTTTTAGATGATTCCCGGACCTCAAAATGAACTCGAAGGATTTTTTTGCAACTTAATCAACGGATTGGGTTGATTAGCTGGAACATCTCATTCTCTTCGCAGTTCCCCTGTTCATAATTTTGTCGAATGAATTTGTTTAACGTCAAATTTTTTTGTTTCAATCACATAGCGTTTTTACATTTTTTCAAGTGTGTTTTTACACTCTAACTTTTCAGGATATTGTGATATCTAGGTAACATGTTCCCCATATGTGAATTTAAGTCTTATCTTCATATGTATTGAATTTACGAGAATCGATCGAGTGGGTTCAATTTTACGACCATCTCATATTTTATAGAAATATCTAACACTAAATTCTGATCCAAGAAATAATCGAAAATTGACATCTTGCCGATAAATAAGCCAATATATTCACTTTATCAAAAAGAAAAGATTAACTTTTTGACAACATTATTAATGGAAACGAATATTTCTAGTATCATTTTTATTGAAAAAAAAAAATGTAATTCTGATCCATGTTTTATATGATGGATATCTGCTTTCAAAAAAAGTTTTCCCTGTTTTAACAAATTGAGCTGCATAAACTTTGGTTTCCTTTAAATAAAATATTATTCACAAATTCATTCTCAAATAGGAAATCAGTTTATAATACATATTTACGACTGTCTTTTCATTCTATAAAAAAAGTAAAAAACATATATTTTTTTTTAAACATGGCCGGATTTCGATTTTTTAAATTAGTAAACACCTTAGTTGAGTTTAAAAAAATCAAAATTATCAACACCGAGCCCGGCAAAAAAGTTTTCCTTATTGTAGCAAATCCTAAATACATTTTTGCTTTAAAAAAAAAACTAAAAAAAAAAAAAGTTGCACATTTTATTAAATAAAAAAACGCATAGAGCCCAATTTTAAAGAATAGCGAATACTTTCTTTACGCCTGGAAATAAAAACTTTCCATTTATCAGCAATTGCGTGGCCAGCCACTGAACATGTTTCGGATCCGGTATAGAAATGTAACTGCGGGGAATACGTCGACAATGCACTCTCCGTAAATGTATTTTCATTTAATGACGAGATCTTTGAGGGTTCTCTTATGGCTATGTGGTAGCAGACTCGATTCACCACATTGCCGTGTACAACGAGGGTAGAGTGGCGAAGGGTTTGATCTCTTCCTTCCCCCGAAGGCGTCGGGTGAGGTATATTCTCTGTGCTCGGTCTCTCATCCTCTCGGGTCCCAAGCGTGTGTAAAGCCCATGAGGAGTAGCAGCAGCTTTCATCCCCCAGCTTTTTGAGTTGAGGCGCGAGAGCTTTTTATTCACCGGTGAACACGCGACGACGTCAGCAACAGCAGCAGCAGCAGCAGCAGCATCAGTGACGTATACCCTCGAGCAGTCGCGACGCCGAGTCATTGAATGCTTTTGCCGAGGGGACGAGCGAGAAACGCCTCTCGTCAGAATGTCGGATATTATGTTTAATTGATGAACCCGCAGACGCATTGACTAGTCGCTGTCTGATGGTTTCAGCCAGTTCTCGCGTTAGTGTTGCACTAAGGGCCTCCGCTTCTCGCTCCACGTCTCACTGCCTTCGCGTAGTGCACTAACGGGAAATTATTGCAGCTTGCCTCGCACCAGAAAGGCGCAGTGTGCCTCGTGCTAAGTAGTTATGGTCGACGTGCAGGCGGTCGGGCACACAGGCAGTGGTGGCTTGGGGTAGTTACACTACATTTCCTACTCCCGGGATAGAAGCAATTTGTTAAGGGGCAGACAATGGAAGAGTAAAAAAGTTACAAGAACTTTTCCATTTGAACTCCCCTTTATTTGATGAATTAAGATCTCATATTGATTTCCTCATGGCTTATTGAGCGGGTTTGAGAAGACAGGAAACCCGATTATATCTCAAAACCACTATCCATTTGTCAGGGCGTAGAACAATTCGAGGTGCACCTAGCGAAAATCGAAAATTCTACAAACCCCTCTCCATTATTTTCGTGATTTTTTATTTTTCCAAAGTAAAAATCAAGGTACCACTCTTTTTGCTTCAGCACGCCTATCCGAAGGGAATAAGAAAATTCTAAATCGGTTGAACGAAGGGAAATTGACGGCGTATTAATCGTTTTTTATTTTTGTCACCCTGACTTTTCGAGGCCTGGAATCGAAATTTTGAAATTCCCATATCCACTTCATTCTAAAAGCTTATCATAGATTAATAGCTTCCCTTTGAAATTTCAAGTCATCGGCGAGAGAATCGACAATATTTTGAAAAGCATATCGCATATTGGAATTCGACATATCGAAATATTGAAGCCAGTTTATAAGCCTCCTGATTGGTCGATGATATCTAGGACCAACTTCATTCGTCTATCATTTCTCCTTTCTTAAAATACATGCCGCATCGAAAGTCGATATATCGAAATATTGAAGCCAATTTATAAGTTTTATGATTGGTCGACGATTGCTACCTCGCAGAGCTAACTTCATTCAGTCACTCCTAACCACCCCTAAGTACAACTAACCGAAAACCGCGCATCATCAGATCCATAAAGACGCGAAGATCTTATTCAATCATAGGATAACACAAATGAAAATCCCTTGAAATGAAAAAAGAACCAACGATTCTTCAAGTTCTTTTCTTAATGTTGCAATATTTTTATCCTTACAATATAGCAAGATAGATTTGAAGTTCTCATAGATATATAACGTTGAAGTTAGGCAAACTACAGAAATGGAATAGAAGCTCAGCTGCCGCAATGACCAATTAGCCGTGTGGCTGATCGTCTCCGCGGCGTCGTACTTTCGCCGCAAATCCGTACTAAATCTCGCGGTTAAGCTCATAAGGTGGAGTCGCAACAGCAACGGCAACAGCAGCAACAACAACAAGAGCAACAACAACAACAACCGGAGAAGGTGTATTGCCTTTCGCTTCGAACGGGATGGAGAAGGTAAACACGGAGTAGAGATGAGAACGCGTCAGACAGATCCTTCTCGCCCGGAATTTCAAAGCATCTCGCTCTACATAGCTTTATCTCGAAACCCTCGTCGCGATCCTCTCTACGTAATATATATATATATATGTGTGTATATATCGATACATCACACAGGAGAATTTCCACAGTATCTCTCCTTTCTGAGAACGTTGTGTGTCATGTGTCCTATATAAACATATGCGTTGCATCCCTTGAGTCCCGAATCCTGCATCCAAAATTCCCAGTAGAGCTTTAGCCCGAACCGAAAGTGGAGGTGGAGAGTCCTCGCCGAGACCTAGTACGATACTACCACAGCCACAGACTCGCGGTCTTCCGATAATCCATAGTATTTCCTTTCCACCCCTGGTAGACCACCACTGCTCTAGATACATAGCCAAAGCCACTATAGTAAACATACAAATATAATATTCCTTTATAGATCTTTCAAAAATGTAATTCCTCGGACCGGAGCTTATTTCCGATTCAAAGTCAAAGGCCGTATGGAGATGAATAATAAGAATACCTCGAGGGTGCTTTGCACATGCATCACTAACTGAAAGTTCGATTCGATCGGCAAGTCAGTGTATACTTTGCAACAAGAGAAACATTTTTAATACTCTTACATCGTAGATTATATTTTCTTTGATGAATGAGTACTCATCAAAAAAACGTACTTTACGATCGAAGGACGGATAAACTTTTTCTAACGAGTGTGAGCTTCTAACGCGAGTCGAAGGCAAAATTTTGAAAAGCTTTTTCGCACGAGTATCGTAACAACTGCGGGTCAACTATCATTTTTTTACATGTCATATACAAAAAGAACATTTAGTGGATAGTCATCAAGAAATAATAAATTGGAATTCCTATAAAATTCGGTGCCTTCTATCGACTGCATATGCAGCATCACTAGACGTTGTTGATATACAGCCAAAGCTACCGTAGTGAACATACAAATATTATATCCCTTTATAGATTTTTCAAAAGAGTAATTCCACGGACTAAAGCGTATTTCTAATTCAAAGTCAAAGGCTGAGTATACCTCGCAACAAGTCAAACATTATTTAGTACGTATGATTGATTGAGCTGTACGTAAAACTTGCTTTTTACCATATGGTAACTTTATATAGTAATATTAATAATCACATCTTTGCATCCCTCTTTTCAATAAAAATGTAAAAAAGAATTGACTGATATTCTGATCGTAAACAAGTAATAACAAAAATTCTTTCAAGATATTGCGGATCCATGACCAAAGCCATTCTAGAGCCTTTATAGTTGTTTTAACAGAGTAATTTCTCGAACTGAAAACTAAATTAAATTAAGATTTATAGATACATAAATCAACTGAATATAGACCCCGGGAAAAAGTGAATGAAAATTCGAAAATGTTAACTAATCTCAAATTGATAATAAAAAGTTGAAATGCGTACTTTTAGCGGGGCGAAAATTAATTTGCGGAATGAGGAAAATGGTCTGGCGACGACACCATTAAACATGTAGTATAAACTCGAGCGACCGATCGTAAAACAAAGAATTTACATTACAAAAACGGTGTCGCCGGCGTGTACGTCCCGAAAACCCATAGAATACTCGAGAGCGCGTCACATAAAGTCCTTGGCATAGCAGAAACAATGAAGACTGGGCAATAACGCTCAATTACTTCGTTTCGGTAGTTGTCGAGCAGTTGGAATAACTCTCATCTCGATAGCGCGTAATAACCTTACCGATATTACCTAGTGACCGTAATTCTCTCGTTCCTCTATATTCCTATCTCCTTTTCAATCTCTCATAAGAGGACAATTTCGACGAGAGAGTTCTCGACTCGAGAGTTAAATCGACTAAACTGAGAAAGCCTCGAAGCTCGCTTTTTCTATATATATATGTATATACACAATTTACCCCCTTCTCTAGAAAGTTGCATTTAGTATAAGATTCTCAATGTTTTCTATCGCATTCCATCGCTATCCGAGGCTCTTTCTTCTCCCTCTACGTCTAATCGTCTCTGCTATACACTGAACGCTCGAGAGGGTCTGTTCCCTTCGCTTTGGCCCGTACTTACGTGCCAAAGCGGATTCCAAAGGCTTGGCTGCTGCGTCCCCTTTTACCCCCTTTTAGAAAAGGATGAAGAAGAGAAGAGCGTGAAGCTCCGGAGCTGCTTCGAAACTTTGCGCGTTCCCGTAGAATCGAGAGTGTCGGAGCCATGCTCCTATGTACACGAGAGCAGCGGAACAGAGTGAGTATATACACACAGGAACATCTCGAGTTCCCGGCTCGTTCGCAGAACCAGTTCTCAGCTTTCGGTTTACAGACAAACTTTTTGTCAATTAAACTTTCTCGTGCTGTATGTACGCGCCACGCGGACAGTGGCTACAGGATTTTCTCACGATCTCATTCGCAGCCAGAGCTTTACAGACGTGCGGACACTTGCGTATATTCTGTACATTCAGAGGCGTAGCGATTCGCGTACGTGGAATATCCAAGTTTCGTTATGGCACGTCCAGCGGGAAAACACACAGCGACCGTGCGATAGCTCCCGAGACGCTGCAAACAATCCACTGACAATGAGTAGAAACATAGTCATCATAGAGTAAACATGGTAAATATGGGCCACTAAAAAGTTTCGTCCTGTATCTTCTACTTCTAGAGATGAATCTCCCTAAAACGGCAGATTTTACTATTTAGTCGAATTGGGTATATCAGATTTTATAGATTTTATAATTATTGCAACGAAATTACATTGCAAACAGGTAGTCGATGTTACCGAATTTTCGATGGCTCATAGTTTAAACATTTTTTCATTACTCGCGTATGTAAAATCGTTGTTTGCGTACTGTTTACAGACGTGCTGAATGGTTGATTGGCGCACCAGTGTGCAAAATATTTTGCGTACAGCATGCAAAATCGAAATTTGCGTTCTACTCGTAAAGAAAAATATGATTCGACACACGAGGCCAAACTCAATTCTTACGCGTTGCTTGTGTGAACACAGCACTTCGTCTCGGCTTCGTGCTGCCTTCACACTCGAAGCGCACAAAACGCACGTTTGGCCTTGAATCGAAATATACTATTTTGGTTGTCATAAATCAAAAAATGCAGCTAGCGCCCCCAAGCATCAGCTACTTTATAGTTGAGTGTGCCCCCCTACGTGATGGAAATCATGGATATTCTATGAAATGGGTTCTAAATGTGAAAAAAGCCATAACTTTTCTGAACCACTTTTCGATTTTACGCCAATACAACACCAATGAATCTTTGACCGAAATGTAAATGTGGAGATATTTCGAGATCAACGGAAGCCCAAACACTGTTTCCTTCGTGCGTTAAATTTCAATGTGACAGATTTACGCGTTTTCTATTTATGAGCGACTAATTACTTTCATACCCACGACGCACTCACGCGTGCACACGCCAGAAATAGTTTCTAGTCTAGATAAAAAGAATAACAAAACCAAAATTTCCTTTATGAGGAAACCAACGATATTTTCGGAACAACTCACAGGGATCTACAAATCAGTAATTTCGCCATATTTCATATTACGCGTACCGTTATATCAAACCAAAGCCATATTGATATCCATGCAAGTACACACCCTTAAATTAAAAAAAAAATTGTTCTCAACAAGTAGTACATCTGTGCAATTGAAGAGTCAACAAATGCATCGCAAAATCGAATAACTTGGGCTTCCAAGGATCTGTTAATTAACGAATTGGTAGAAATTGAAAGGAGCAGCTTGAAAATGTACCAGTTTACTACGCTGCGTGCGATTTAAAAAGCTCTAAGAATGTACTTTGGCTATTGAGACTGCTCGGAGTCTCTTCTCTTGATCAACCTGAAAGCATTTCACTCGTTTGCTAGTTCCCTCTTTCGAGCCACTTCACCAATCGAATTTAAACGCGAGGATTCTTTTACGTCCTCGCCAGCAAATCCGCGTGCTCTTCACGATGGGAGAAGCGCTATCGAGGGGGGGGGGGGGGGGGGGGAGAAGAGGTGAACGAAAGTAGTGTGGGCGAGGGGTCAGGGGTTGGACCGTCTAGAAAATTCAAGAACTGGAGAATGAAGAAGATAGCGAGAACCCAGCGTGGCACACGCGAGGTTTAAGTGAGATACAGAGAGGCAAAGAGAGGCTGCAGGTCGTGGGGCACTTTGTTGCAGCGTTCACTCTGCGGCTCCCGCCCTTATTCTCAACCCCTATAGATTTATGGCCGGACCATTCGGCCCGAATATCCGATGCCTTCTTAAGAGGATAAAGAAATAAATATAGACGACGCTGGGTAGCCTTCTGTGCGGGCGAGAAACTCGAACGCCAGAACGATTTCCTTCGCATGATCGAGAGCATCGATATCGCAATCGCTTCGCGCCCCCTCCCGGACTCGCCCTCTCGCTTATACACACTTTACTTTCATACTTTTATTCATTCCACTGCGAAAAGTTTTGCCTCCATTGTATCGAGAATTGTCCCTTTCAACGATATTTCGCGTATAATCGCACTATTTTTCGTTCCACTTCCAAATACATTTATCAAACTATGGAAAAGCCTCGCCCATGGGTCTTTACCGTATTTATGAGATAAAAGAAGGATTTCGTACTTCCTCGTTGTGAAAACCTTATTTTCTGTAATTTTTTTTCTTTTCTTTTAGATGTCGGGTTTCGAGTTATGAGACATAAGCCGTGGATAAACATTAAACTATTTTCGGAATTGAATTTCGTGAGAATTTGTTAAGGGCCTTCCGAGGAAATTCGTGATGAATCCGTTTTGCTCAAACCGAGAATAAAATTGTGAAAAATGGAATATAATGAGAAAACATCGCCGAGAGTATTCGTTGTATTTTTGTTTGCAAGGTAAAAGAGCAGGCTCAGAATTCCCTCGGCAGACCGCAATATCTGCGTTTGCAGCTGTTTGTAAAGTACTTTTTGCATTTAAAAATCCGAAACGCCATCGATAGTATTTGCGTACAATGCAATGAATAAATTAATATTTGCGGAGCGTCCGAAGGTGAGAATCATTTGTCGTTGATTGACAATTGTCTTCGCAAAAACAATAAGATTCTGGTTGTATATCGTGTCGCTTTAATTTTGTCGCTGTAACGTCACCCTCGACTAACTTACCTTAAATTTTCCACAGAAACGAATTAATCCAAGTTTGAATAAAATCCTGCAGTACAGGATAATCAATTGAATGACGATTGGTGAAGTTTAAAGCAATTTTTATGTTTAAACTTCGTAAACTTTCAAACGACTTACCGGAAGCAGTGGATGTGCGGTTGTAGAGTGGCTTCGGTGATCTCCAGAGTCGAGTAGCTTTATTTCCGGCCATAATTTGGATAGGTGACTGCAAATGTCCGTGCTCACGATTGTTGGGCTTTTGTAAATGTTTCTCACGAATAATTCCGCTCCAGTTCGACAATAAGATTCAAAAGTTATGAAACTTATTATTCGTAGTGCCCTTTTTATGCGTTCTGTTGCAACAATGTGATTTTTGAATCTCCACCTGTGAAATCAAATGCGAACAAAAATAATATAGCTTTTTGATCTATAACAAAAACCTATAAAAATGTATTGTGCATCAGCATCTCATCAATCGTTGCATACTCGTTCGAACTGCAGAAGTGCCGGAGGTAAGTCCATCATTCTCGTTGTGTCTCATCTGCAGCTCGCTTTCCACCATAAAAAGT
Source organism: Clistopyga incitator (assembly GCA_947507545.1). Lineage (NCBI taxonomy): Eukaryota > Metazoa > Arthropoda > Insecta > Hymenoptera > Ichneumonidae > Clistopyga > Clistopyga incitator. Next base: position 7,220,036 of record OX382177.1, read on the forward strand.
CTCGGCACCTATACATCCTGAGCAGCAAAGCATCAGTATAAACTCCAGTTGGTATGTACGATCGGTCTCTGCGTCTCTGCGAATGAAAACAATGTCGTAACAACGGGGAATTGAGGAGGTGCTCTAGAGTCGCAGTTACTCCATAGAATTTTTCCCCGAGTTCGAGAGCGTCACTGCAGAAAACGCAATTCTGTTTTCCTCTACTGCATTTTGCTCTCGCTCTCATCACTATCGCTTTTTTTCTCCCCCCTCGCCCGCCCTCTCTCTCTCTCTCTCTCTCCCTCTTATCGCTATCGCATTTTCTCATCCCTCTTGCTTTTTCCGCGTCCATCGTTTCTGGGAACGAGATATACAAGGCCCGCAACGTGATAAGCGCGTCGGAGAACTCGTAACTTTTTATTCTTCCTGCTGAGCTGACGGTTTTCTCCCGCTCAAGCCGGACGATATGCAAATTTACCCGATATCCGGTTAGATGTTGATAAATTATATTTCAATGCCCCGGCTGACTGCAGAAATGGAAGCTAGCGTCGCGAAGTATCTCAGCGCCGGATCTACTCCACGTTCCCCGCATCAGCCACATGTCTCATCTGGAGCTGAAGCCCAAACAGCTGGAGAAACGAGACGATGCAGTTCGCTCGCTTCCGGCGACACTCACCTATTCCGTTGGTGCCACTGCATTTGAAGCTAGTCAACTTCGTGAGGTATTTTGTCAGGAATCGACACACAGGAAGACCTTCGGTGTAGCAGCTTGGAGCGGTAGTTTCTATTTTCCACCGGATACAACGACTCTTTGCCTCTGTGCCACTCTGGAAAGCTTCCACGTTGAATTTCCAGCCATCTAAAACACGTTTCCCTGTTAACGACACGTTCGTTCTGAAAAAAGAAGGAAAAAAAAACAGATAAGAGAGTTAGAGGGAGAACGGGAAAAAATGCTACGAAGAGACAAGAGAAAATGGTGGAAAAAGGCTTTGTCCGTAGACTTCTACGCTTTCCCGGTTTCGACTCAGTGTACACCGATTGTTCGCCACGATTCGCAGGCTCTCGCAAAGCCGAGTTTTCCCGCAGGACGTTCCACCGTTAAACTTGGATATTCCACGTACGCGACGAACAAACTAGACGCAAGTGTCCGCACGTCTGTAGAGCTTTGGCTGCGAATGGAATCGTGAGAATATACCGTGTAACCGTCGTCGGCGAGCCATGAAGAGAAAGTGGGCCACAGTGAAAGCTAGATAACTGAGCTGTGACAATTTTCTGTTGAATGATTATCAATTTACGAAACGTGAATTACATTACGAAGAAGCCCTTTCCTATATACTCTGGGCCTTATTTCGGATTTTCAGATTACGAAAACAAATTCATCTAACAATATTCTCATTCAATTATTACATACCTTGTTTCACAATTTTTTCTTCTTAGTTCACATGTTGTGAAATTATTGTGCCAATTTTGATACAATGGAAATTATGCAATTTTACTGGCTTATGGAGAAGCTTCATTTTCAGGAAATTGATGTTTTTCATCTTCAAATATGAATTTTTGTACTTTCATTACCGTTTTTAAGTTTCATATTCAACGACAGAAAATAATCGGTGTAAACATTTTAGTTTGATTTTTAGAAAAAATTACTTGTGAGAAAATGCTACGCAAATAATTAATCAAATAATCATCGAGGCATTTGGAATGTTGGACTTTTGGTATTCAATTTATAAAATAGAAAAATACATTTTCGCCGTGCGCTTACTCCATGCTCACCCCTCGACGTCTCCGCGACGACTGACACAGTCGCACCTCCCTCCCCTATATTTCACCGCGACGGTTACGCTATCCCGAGAAACTCGGCAACGTCGCGAAGTTCGCGGAATCGCTGACCGTATCCCCTCTCGGCTTAACATCCCGCGCGTTACATTTCGTAAAATGCCTACTTATCTTTTATTGTTTCTCATGTACGTACTTCTTTAATAAAATATAATAAAGAATTTTCACTGCGCGCTTGCGCATCAACGTCTCTACGGGAACTGACGCGCTTGCCACACTCTTCCCCCTTTATTCTCCCGCGACCGTTGCGCTATTCCGAGAAACTCGGCAACGTCGCGATCTTCGCGGAATCGCTGATCGTTTCCCCGCTTGGCTCGAAGTATCGCGTTTGTAAAAAGCCTGCATAACTTTGGTTGTTTCTGATATCGAATACTCGATAGAATATAAAAATTAATTTTTGTTCCGCGTTTTATATTTCGCAAAATGCCTACTTACTTATTGTTGTTTCTCCGCGGCAACTGTCGCACTCGCCGAACACCCTCCCCTTTCGGGGTTCCACCGCGACCGTTACGCTGTTACGAGAGGCTCGGCAACGTTGCGATTTTCGCGGAATCGCTAATCGTTGGCCCACTCAGTTCAGCGTCTTACACTTAATTTTGAAAATATCTACATACTTGAAGATTGTTTCAGATGTAGAACGTATTTGTGTATTGAAACATCATAAAGAATTTTCAGTAGGAATTTTCACCGCGCGCGCTTGCGCATTAACGCCTCCGCGGCAACCGACGCGCTTGCGACGCCCTCCCCTTTGTCCCGCCGCGACCGTTACGGTATTTCGGGGGCTCGACAACGTTGCGATTTTCGCGGAATCGCCAATCGTTGGCCCACTCGGTTTAACGTTTCGCACTTCATTTTTTAAGATATCCACGTACTTTCGATTGTTTCCGATCTCGAACGTATTTATGTAACGGGAAATGATACCGAATTTTCACCGCGCGCTTGCGCATCAACGTCTCCGCGGCAACTGAAGAGCTTGCCACGTACTTCCCTTTGTTACGCCACGACCGTTAGCGTATTTCGGGGGCTCGGCAACGTTGCGACTTTCGCAGAATCGCTAATCGTTGGCCCACACAGTTTAACGTCTCGCACTTCATTTTTTAAATATCTACGTACTTTTGATTGTTTGCGATCCCGAACGTATTTACATAACGCGATATAATACCGAACTTTCGGCGCGCGGTCGCTGCGTGCTCACGCCTCGACATCTCCGCGACAACTGACGCCGGCGTCACTCCCTCTCCTCCATTGCGTCGCGATCGTCGCGCTATTCCAAGAATCTCGGCACTTTCTAATTTTCGTGGAATCGCCAACCGTTGGCCGCCTCGGTTCAACGTCTCGCACCTTATTAAAAAAATGTCTAAATAATTTCAGTCATTATTGACATCAGGATTTAACGACCAATTTTCGATTGAAAAAATTCACCTATTAATTCACGATTTTATTTTTTTCAAGATATCGATAGAGATATCGAAGAAGACTCTCTCACGCCTGGCTTGGTGGAACGTCAGACGAGTAGACCATAGAAAATGTTAACGAACTGCGTAGTAAAATTTTCAATTTATAACGAATTACAAAGCTTTCTGTATCACGACACAACTGCAAGTCGGGAAATATATGACCAGGAGATAACTGAGGGACAATTTGGACTCATTAATGCTAGCTTTCGCCGCTTGTATTTATCTTAACGAGATAGAATACGTTTACAATGATTTGGAATGAACGTATCACCGACAGTGACATCGGCTTCCCTAAGAACCTCGCAAATGGACTCGCGGATTCGCGTCGTTTACTCGAAAATCGCCTTACCGGCTACGGACGTAAGTCAATTTACGATCTATAAAGCTCGGTACATTAAGTGCGATCGTAAAAGTAACTCCCTTCGGTCTCCGCTCGCGGTACTAACGACATTTAGTACATTAGAACCATACGTGGAACGAGCTGCTTGTGACTCAGGTCCATCTACGCCATATATAACACACCCCGTGCTATTCTGTGTTGCCGCTCCTTCAAACTCCATAATACACTATGCGCATTCTGCTAATAATGGCGCACGACCCACATTTTTATTGAACATTTCTCTCGGATCACGTTCATATATTCGTTATTAACGATATACGTGAAAATAGGAATATTCCTGCACAGAAAGAACATGCATCATTATTTTCACACCAACCATTTCTCTGTAGTGTGCTTATTCGACACAATATCAATAACAAAGCTGCAGTAGCTTTCAGTGACGCTGCTGTCCGTTGCAAACTGCAAACCACTGCAAACCATTGTTCTGCATCATTTGTAAGTTTCTATTTGTTTTCTGCATACTATCATTGAAACTGATGATTAAGTGAAATGAAAAACACTGATATTCATTATGAAATATGTACCTCTATATTGATCGGTATTTTTATCCACATAATCATTCCTGCTCTCCTATATTATAAAATTCATTTATATGAAACGAGAAGATTCAATGTGCAATTAGTGAGGTGAAAATTTTATTTGTCCTTGTAAATATGTTCCAAGTTTTTTAATACATATTTGGGAAGTTAGAGAATGTATATTCTTATAAATAGAAATGTGAGCATTTTAGTAATTGCACTGAACGAAAAGATTTTTCAGATTTAATATGGTAATCGTAATATAAATTCAACTCAAAAAGTAATGCATGAGAAAATCTACATCAGATTACAACACTCCGGAATAATAAACAAGGTATTATTGAATTACTCAATTCAAATTGAATCAAGGTTTAAAAAAAATGTAATTAGAAGATATTTGGGAATACTCAAAATTATTTGAGAAAACCTTTTTTTTGGCACAGAGAAATAGTCGATAAATTTAACGAGGAATGCCTTACATGCATACCTGATTTATGAATATATATTTAAAGGGATGAATTTGGGATTAAATCAACAGTATTTGGTTGATGAACCATTAGCAAATTATTGAAGTAATTTATTAGACAAATATATTTAATCGATTCAAAAGCTCCACTGGAAAGTTAAAGCTCTAACAACAATATTACAGAACAGAATCATAGATTTATGTTCTTCAGATGGCACTAATAGCAGATTTAATATTTAATAACAGTGTCTCCAACGCTTTTTACCCTTTTACGTACTTGTCATCGTTATGCCATAACTTACAACGTACCTGCCACAACAACTTAAATTATGAACCTCTAAAACTCGACTCGTCCTTGCCTCACAACCCGTCGAATGCCGGTATTTACGTCGTCGCAAAGCGAATTGAGGCAGAACAAAATATAAATTTTAAGTAGCATTTACAGCCTGTATGGGAGGGGCATTAAGCCCTCGAAAAGGGATTCCGGAAACGAGCAACCATGCTCAAATACAGTAGCAATATTTGACCGAACTTTATTCAACTTCCTTCCCTCGCTCCGCGCATAGTTCTCCATTTTGTCTCCCAACGCGTAACTAGCTAGTATTCTTCAAAAAAATTTTAAACAAACGATTCAAAAATTTCGACAGTCCTTCAGCTTTTTTCGATAGGTAACATATGCCCGCGTTCTGAAATTTTCATAGAATGTTCACCATTAACTTATCAAATTTACTGTCCTCTTTAGAATTTTATATTTTAGACCCAAATAATTCGAAAAGAAAATGTGTGTGGCCACACAAAAAAAGACTTTTACACATAGATATACATAACAACGTAAATTTGTTAAAAAACGACGTGCGGTAACATCGTATCCCAAGCCCAGTTCCCTCGCAGCATTATTGCCTAACAGTCGTTTGTTAGTTTAATTGACGTAAAATCCTTGCACGTCGTGAATATGTTGTTTCCGCGTTCGTCGGATGCGTGACGAATAACTTTGGCGATTGCACGCGATAACACTGAAATAAATTTCGTTATTGATTACTGATTGGGAAATCCATCTTACAATTAAAAGAAAAATAATCCCTGATGGATATTATGGCTCTCAGTAAAAATGTTTGCACGTATTAGAACGAAAAGTCTTTCTCCCGAAAAGAATAGCGTTGGATATTCCGCGGATATCCACCGGCCCAACGAACAGCAGTCGCTTTCGATATAATTGGCAGGTTGAAACGTGGCTCATGTGTTCGCACTCGTTCACATCGAACAAATATGTGGCTTGAATTCCGCTCGAAACAGCGACTCTCTTTCATTTTCCCGTTGTATCCGCGAATTACTGGAGTCTGTGCACGTGCCACGTGCGGATAGTCCTACCTGAAACACACACACACACACAATGAACGTCGGGTGAGTATCGGTGTCGATAGGAATGCGAGAGAGCGGCTCGGGCATTGTACATCTCTGAATTTTTCATGTTTCATGCCGGAACGAGCTATCCGGATGCTTCTGCTGCTACACAGCTGCTCACTGGCGTTGTAAACGAGGGAGATAGGGAAAGAATATAGCGCTCGAGGATATCGATGCGAATGGCACACTTGCTCGCGGAGCAAAACAGGAACGAAGAGAAAATTCATATATTTGAGGTTGTTGGAGGTTGTTCTCGAGCTCCTGAAAATCCAACACATGCACGCTTCGTTCATGGAGAATGGTGAAGTAACGAGCGTAATAACAAGAATAACGCGACACGGCGCCAATTAAACTCGCATTTCAATTCGACACTCGGGCCAACGTCGACCAAGTGCATCAAAGCCCTTCGTTGTTAGCTCGGATCGCAGCGCCTCTCTCTCTCTCTCTCTCTCTCTCTCTCTCTCTCTCTCTCTCTTCCCTTATTTTTATTCCGACCATCGTGCCTCTCTTCAGGCTCTTCGAACGGACGATTAATTAGCGATTTCACCTCTTGCGATGTTTAAAACGATTGCTTTGCTGTTACAGAGGATGTCCGTGTCCCTTTCGTTTACTCTGCTATCCAGAATGAGGCACTGGTGATAATCGTGAGAGTGCATCCACGAGGGAAACCGATGATACCTGGAGGACACCTGTAAGTTTATCATTATTTAGATTCGCTATCCGTTGAATAATGGACTTTAAAATAATTGGGCACAAATTTTCGCTAGTTTTACATTTTTCGGATTGATTTCACAAATTGCTTATCGTAGTTTTTGGATTCCGTGTTTGTTTGAATTTAAATTTAATTTAATTTAAGTTTAATTCACATATTTTTGTGTGTTTTAGATTGTAAATGATGTTGACCGATTTATATGTGATTTCGAAGGGACATAAAAACTTTCCAAAATTTACATTTTAACTGTGTAAAAATTAAAGAAGACACTTGATTGTCGTGGAGATTAGAGGTACCATCTCATAAAATAACAATTCACGTTTTTAGTTTCAATTATTTTAGTAATTATTGCGTAAAATTAGAACGTAAATTCGGCGAGCATTGGTGAATAGAACATTTAAAAATCAACGCTTGAAAATAAAGCGAGTTGAAATTGTAAAAATTACCAAGTTAAAAATGTGGCTACACTGGCAGAAAATGTTATCATATATTTGACCTGCGTAACTCCTGCGAATGAGTATTCAAACGAGGAATAGGATGAGAACTCGGATTCCACGTGAAATGAATGCTCCGGTAAGTGAACAGTGACCAGCGACTGAGCGAAGGGTTTTTTATAATTCATGAGGATTTATCACGACGTCGGTGAACATCGGTTTTCAAATTTACCCATTTTATTTAAATCGCCACCATTTTATCGCAGAAAAATAGGTTTCAATTAAACGTGTAGATTTTTATTTACGTGCGAAAATTTTCCTTGTTCACATATGACTCTAATTCCAGTTGTTCGATAAAATTAAACCAGACGGTCTGGAATACTAGGAATAAAAATTCACGATAATCGAGCGGCTACTCCACTCTTTATTCACCGATGCCCCAAAATTCATAGACAATCTCTTTTTATCCTTTTTATTGGTTTTCACGACTCTTTGTCATTCTGAGACAGATCAACTTATACTCGATTCTATCAGCATTCATTACAAATTCTCTTATCCTTCCGATCAGAACATCGCTTTGAAAATAACGCAGCTAATCACAATTTTTTTTTCAAAAACTACTACTCAATGAACATTCCCATTCGACGTTTCTTGAAAAACGCCCGCTAAAGTTTTTCGTTCGACCAAACCGCAAAAATAAAAATAAAAATAAACTTCTTTACTTGCAGTCATAAAAATCGCTAAACTAAATCATCTAAAGAAAAAAGTATATTGAAGTATATAAAGACTATAAATAATTTTGAGCATTGAATTGGACATACATAGAATTGGAGACACAATTTATATACATATAAACCATATATAAACACAACTTCGTTTTTTCTTTCATATGTTAATTGTACATAGATTTTTGATAAAATTTGTGCAGATTATACATACCGATGTCCATATGTCAGACGAGATATCATTTTTTGTTCTTGGAATTGCTGCAGCCAAAGAGCTCGGCCCAAAATGCGAAAGGCTTTTTGCTTTCTCGGTCTTCTCGTGCACGTCGCATTTTACTCTATTCTCTATTCCGTCGAATACACAGCTTCGGAATTGGATAGAAAAATGGAGTGTAGGCGATTTTCCCATTTCGCGAGTGATTCGAGAGGTTTCAACGCGTGTATATGTGCACTGTAGACACTATACACTGCAGTATATAGCGGTACAACGATGCTTCGTGCACTTGAGGACGAGCGAGGCGGGAAGAGAGAAGCCGGCTGCGAGTTGTGAGGGGGACGCGACCAACGTCGCTGCGCGGGGGTCGCTTTCGTTTGTTCGTGTTCGTTGCGGCGTGCTTCTTGTGCGACAACCAGCATCCATATAGGTATTCAACAAAGTACGAGCTTCCCTCTGTATATCTATACGAGGCATTTCATATCAGTTCGCCCTGCAAAAAACATATTATTAAAATTACACAAAGCTAATAAATAAAACAAATTAAAGAAAGGTAATGACATTTTCATGTTTTTGGTTTTAACTTCAATATTAATATATCGGAAACATTGCATGGTATCTAATATTTCTAACGAAAATATACGTTTTGTTATGACTTTGAAAAATAGTATTTATTCGAATTCGATTTACTAATGAGAAATAATATTTTATTGTTTTTAAAAACGTTTTAAAAACAAATTTATTTAACTCGGTGCGAGAAATGCGGTTTTACGGAAGCTCCACGTGCAGAAATCCCTAGTTTTACACCTTGCAAAATAAAATTGCGTGCGATAGTCGTGCGATAAATAAGACTCGTGCGTCAGAATAATTTTTATCGCACTAGTATCGTAAAGCACTATTCTTCGTGCACATTTTTTTTTTTTTTTTCCACAAAGGGAAAAATAATGAGGAAGCAATGGGCAAAGTTCCACTTAGCATAATTTGGTTTTTTACTCGGTGAACTGACGTGGAATGGCTCATACACGATTTTCCGCATATATGCATTGCAGCGGCAGCAACAACGGTTGAGTCGAAGTACTCGAACGCGAAACAAGTGCTCTGGGGCTGTACAAGCTATAGGCCAACCCCCCCACCTTCCTTCGTACTCTCATTTTCTTTCTTTCGAATGTTCCGTCTGAGTTCATAGCCTCTTCTGGTTCTCCACCTCAATTTTACTCCTGAATTCTGTCCTTCTCGGTTGCTCCTCGTCGCGCGAAACAGTGAACATCCTTATTACATTCCGTAGTAATGACTTCCAGCTGAATGGGCGTCGCGTGGCGCAGTACGACTCCTCGTCGCCGTCGTCAGAGTCACCAAGGGAGCTGAGTCAGACGCGTTAGGACATCACAGCAGGTTACTTTGACTTGAGCGAGTTACTCCGTCGGTTCTCAGTCTATTCTTCTCCGAAATATGTCGGATATATATTCGAGTCATCCTGCCCCTTACAATTCGCACTCGTCGCTCGTTGCAATTTGTATTCCTCCAACTTTTCTTCTTTGGCTCTGTCGATCAAAAAAGAAAATAGCTCAGTTTCCAATTTTCATTAAAATGAAGACTTTCTATGTGTACTCACTGACGTTGTTTCTGCTTCACGTAATTTTATTAACAAATTGCTGTGCTCTACGATATTTCCATGAAATTACGTTCTTTGTTCGTACTGGAATTGCGTTGACGCTAATCATTTTGTAATTATAATCTACAGCGTTAAAACAGAAGCTTTTTTCATTTCGCTTCGCGGAATAAACATTAAAGAATGAACGCAACGAAAATAGAGCTTAACGTAGCGTAGAGCTCTCGGTTGTGGGGATAGAAATTGTAGCTTTGGAATTCCCTGCACCACCAGACATTTTGAGGCTTTATTTATTGCGTATAAAATTAACGCGGAATGAAGTTTTGATTTTATGACCGTGCGTGGTGAAGTTGATTTATGTCAGGTTGGCCCGTACGCTAACCATCCTTGCGTATAAACAGCCATCCAGGCTCTTTATAGCCCGAGTTGTACTAAAAGATTATTCTCATGGGCAGAGAAGGGAAGAGACAAAAGAAAAAGAAAATTCAAAGAACGAAGAGACCAATGTAATAACTTAACGGAAGCGTTTGTTATTATGTAATGGCAACCGGGTTTTGCGTTAAACGTCTCGGTTAAAAAGCGGTCAAATTTCCTTTTAGAAAAATTGCTTCCTCATTATTTTACAAACTAGACAAAGCCACCTTTATGAGAAAGTATGCTTATCAATTTTGGCATTCTTGTAAAGGAAACTTTATTAAATGTGGTCAATGAAGGCAATTTGCATCTACTTTGCAAATTTATTTACGCTTAGAAGAAATTTTTTGTGCTAATTCATAGGGTTGTAGAAGTTTAACCGCTTTACCAATTTTTTTAATTGCAATAAAATTTAAACCACTTCAATGATTCATACCAAATTTCGCACCGATCCCAAGTGAATGTTAGTCTATTTGTTCAGCCTTATCTTGAAATTTACAAAAATTATAGCATAAAATTGCTTTATTTTTAAATTAAAAATGTAAAGGCTGTAGGGGTTTGGAACTTTTCATCTTATCTGCAATTAATGCGACCCAAAAACCATTAAACGAATCAAAAAAATTACTAAATAAAAGTAAAAATAACTAAAGTCATGCTTCTACAATTTCGGTGAATTTTGGAAAGTAATAACTTATAAACTAAATTGAAGGGCTTGAAAAAATGTTCATAACATTTCAAAGCAGGGGGAAATGCCCATATCTCGTAATTACTGGCTTTGCACTTTCTCTTCTTGCAGCGCGCTGATATTACATCTTTCATAATTACCAAAAAAAATATTTCTTTTATTACTTTTTTAACAAATGCGTTCAGTGAGCGTTTTCAGCTCACCATACGCGAAGAGCTGGGTACTGAGCATATTCGCCGCTTTCGCCAAGCCGCGGAATTCGTTTGAAACGCGTAGAAGCAGAGAAAGATGAAAGAGGCGAGAGACAGAACTGTTGTCGGGGGAATTTTGGGGTAAGCGAATGGTACCTCGGGTAAAGGTCCTCATGCAAAGTGTGAGGGAAAGAGAGAGAGAGAAAGTGGGGCTTGCGACCTCTTTCCTGTCCCTCGGACCCCGTTTTCCTGGCGCATCCATTAGCGTTTCCTGTCGAGATTAACGCTCGGAGTAGCGCGACGAGCGAATTGCGTCTGCCAGTTTCCGGTGACTTAGATATAGTTGTATGTGCAACTACATTTCTGTAGTGCATCGGTATATCTCGGCTCCATTCGAGAGGCAAGAAACGGTAGAACTTGGAAAGGACAAAAGTTCAGGGTGTCGGTTTCCCACAAACTTTGTGTAGTTCGTTCCTCCTCTACTTGACCAACTGACGAGAAATGCGGCAAAGTTCCAGGACGAGTACAGCGATAAGTTTCACCCGTTGAGTCATTGATCCTTCAAGTTGTTGGACGAAATTGTCCTCCTTCACTCTGCTTGACAACGTTTCATTTGGGAAATTTCCGAACCGTTACTGCTCCTTCTGCACATTCTATTTCTGTTGATTGCCGACGTTGCCCAGTCCCATACATTACCTTGCTCTTCGGTAGCTTGAAACTGGCATAAATCTCATTCGGCGCTTATCTTTCGACTCAAAGGCTTCATTCGCTTTTATTGTAACACGCCTTGTAATCTTCTCCATTTGATGAACAGATAGAATAGGCACTAAGCATGTTTGGAGAGACCATGATGAACTTGACCAGTTGATGATAAATGTGGCACAGTTCCAAGGTGACGAGTTCTATTGAGTCTTTGATGCTTTGAGTTGTTGGAACGAATTTTGTTTCATCCCGCCTGACAGTGTCATTCGGAGGATTTTCGAAGTTTTACTGCTTCCACTTCACGTTCGATTTCTCTGGTTGTCGTTGCTGCCAGGTGTGCTTCAGCTTCTTTCGTTATCATCACTTTCGTCAACCTGAAAGTGGCATAAATCTCATTGAGCTCCCATTTTCCAACTCAAAGGCTTCATTTGCTTTGATAGTGACATCGTGACTCACCTGAAGTTACGATAAAAATGTCTTTCCACCTCGAATGAACGAGTGAGTTCGTAGAGTTCGTTTTGCGGTGGCTCGACCAACTGACGAAAAATGCGACAAAGTTCCAACGCGAGTGCGGAAGTTCTTCGAACAAATTCTCCTTCATCTATTCTGGCAACGTTTTATCGAGGGATTTTTAGAGTGCGATTGTTTCCTCTTCCCGTTCTATCTCCCTGGTTGTCGTTTCTAACAGATGTGCTCCAGCTTCATTCGTTATCATCTTCCTCGACAGTCTGAAAGTGACATAAAATTCATCCAGCGCTTATTTTCCTACTCAAAGGCTGCATTCGTATTGATTGTAACCCACTTTGAAGGTGTGTGAATAATGAAAATATTTCTTCACCTCCGATGAGCAAGCGATTTCATGGAATTCTTTCCTCGTTTACTAAACCAACTAACAAAGAGTGCGGCAAAGTTGAGTATTTTAACAAGGTTTATTTATTCGTTGGTGCTTCGAGTTGTTGAAACAAATCCGCCGTCGACCTACTTGACAGAGCTTTATTCGAAGGATTTTCGAAGCACGATTACTTCTTCTTCATGTTCCAGTTTCCCGATTCTCGTTGCTACCAGATGCGCTCCAGCGTCGCACGATATCACCTTCGTCGACAGTCTGACAGTGACATAAATCTTGATCAGCTCTTGTTTTCCAACTCAAGGGCTTTGTTCGCTTTGATTGTAGCATTGTGATCCACTTTAAAGTTGTATGGATACTGGAAATCTTCTGAACTAGAATTCAGGAAAGTTTCAAGGTGAGTACAGTGAGAAGTTTTATTGAATTTTTATGTTTTGAGTTCTCGAAAGAGATTCTCCTTAATTGGAGTGAAGCCTTCATTACTCATTGAAAAAGTAATTGGTAGTGGATTTAAATGCTAATATCCATTTGCCAATTTTTAAAATAATGTGATAATGTATTATCTCTATATTTTAAAAAATTCACAAACGTAATTGATACAGTGGAAAAATAGGGTGAGTTAAAAAGTAATGGAATGCTTACCATTCTGAATAAAAGAAAGGAAGAAGAATGGGAGATGTCGTGCGGGCCATGCCACAAGCTTTTTCCTCGATTTGTCTCGCGTTCGGCAGCGAGAGCGGTGAATGGAGAATGTCGATTTGGTCGAACAAAGCGACAAAGCGATTAAATTGTATTTTCTCATGCGCGACAGGTCTACGTCGCAGCAGCCGCGGAAGAGCTGCTGGAGTTGCTGCAGTCGCTGTATGTTCCGGCGCTGCGTCTCGCGTACGCGTGAAAGCTGTGAGGTAACGAGTTTTTGGAAAGCTTCTCCCGTACCTGGGCTTCTCGACTTCCACTACATTTATTCCGGCATTGTTTCAGCACCAGGAAAATATGCTTTCCCATATATTCACACGTGAAAATATTTTCGCATTTTTCTCCCGTGTTTCCAACGGATGGAAGAAAAGAAATCGATCGCTTTCATAGAAAAACTAAATCAGAGTAAACCGAATAAAAGAGGAAATAGGGATGTCCCGAAAAATAACATCATTCCACAATACAAGCAAATTAAGCTCTTCAAAAGCATAAAGAACTTTTATGAACAATTCCATGAATAGATTTTGAGACATTTTTATTATTGTTACTATTATTTTAGACATCTCTATTTCAAAATATTATTCTTAATTTTCTTAAAAAGTAATGTTCTTTTTATTGTTCTATTAGAATTTTATTCAGTTAATTAAATCCGGAAATCGACACAGATAAAATTATCGTATTAAGAACTATAAAGTGAGGATTTTTAATTCGTACAACCAATTTTTATAATTGCCACACCTACGCAAATAATTATATTGATAGTTGGGGTGACTATGAAAATAATTGCATGGACTAAAAATGAATAGTTGTCACTCTATAGCTGATTGGAGAACCACGATTTATCTGAGTGGTTTACTCTATGATGAGTGAAAGCTATAATGCTGAAATTGACAAGGTAAAATAATTATGAGTATTAAAATGATGAATGTATGTTTGCATTATGACCTTGTTTTCTTAATCGACTGCAAAGTTTGCTTTCAACATAACTCTTTACAAATTAGGGCAGATGTGTTGGATGGGTGAAAAATTGAGCTTTTCGTAAGCGTTGAACTTCTCTTCACATAAGTGGGATATTGCTTTTTATACAAGTAGTGGGGTGGATTATTCCACGTACGTAAAGAGCGTTGCTCCACATTTCCATCAAGAAGAAAATGGTTTTGCTGCAAATGGAACAGGTATGAAGCGGGTTTCCACTTGCAACCTGAAGTAGGAAATTCATTCGCCACAAGTGGAGTGCACTTTCGACTAGTAATTTTTAAAAATGCTGAACAATGGATGTAACAACAGGATAAAACTTCAGTGGTCGTTTTCGCTGACGTTAAGTGACAGCTGTTCAAGTATGAGCTCAACCATTCTATTGTTACCATAACTCTTCTTTCTCTTCATGTGTCTAGTTCACCTGATAGTGATTCATAAATTAATCTGGCACCGTTTGACATTTTTTGTTCTCCTTTTAGATTTTGTCCCATCTGAAATATGAAAATCAAAAATAACCAAAATAAGCGACGACAAAAACGAAAATAATAATCACAAAGAACTTCATCTATTAACTAAAACATAGACATAATTCAGTCAAAAAATTCTTACTTAGCTACCATTTAATTCTATACGAAACCCTCACAAAAATCAGTCTGAGAAATCTTAGCCCCCATGGCATGCCAGAAGTCAATTAGTTCGAATAAACAATAATCAAGGTAATCCGGAATGAACATTAGACATTAGATGGGCGGCAAAGATTTCTGACAATAACCGAGACGATTAATACCAAAGGATAAGACTTCGGTGGTCGATTTAGCTACCATTAGATAACAGCTATTCCCTAAGCCTATGTGGCTATTAATGAATACTGTAATCCTTATAAAGACCATTCCATTAAGTCTAGATAATGCCAATTATCCCCAATGATAAGCATTAAATCGGGCAAATGAAAACCATCCATATGGACCTTCATTCAATAAATCCCTTATCAGGATTTTTCAATAGTACCCGCCTAACTTAAATTCGCAAATTTTCCACTGCACCAATAGCAGGCGTATTTCAGCCCAAAAATTGTTACTCAGCCTTCTTTTAATTCCATAGGAAATCCTCGCAACGATGAGCCTGAAAAATCTTAGTCCCCTTGGAATGCCGGAAGAACGCGTCACTTAGTCCGGATAAGAAAAAATCAAAGTAATCCAGAATGAAGTTAGGCATTAGATGGACGGCGAAGATTTCGGACAGTGGTTGGAAGGATAGTACCAAGAGGATGAGACTCCGGTTGAAGGGCGAGCGTGCGGCCGCGACCCAGGGTGAAGCCCCTAACAAATGAGGGCCACCGAGTGGAGCGGGTTAGTGTCGGGTCGTCGGTTGGGATCCTCCGCTTCTCCCCCGCTCCTCATCCTTTCCCTCTACATAGCACATATCCATCCGTCGGCCCGTTCGGCGAGTGCCAAAGGAGGTAGAGTAGGGGTCACACATCCCGGACTATGGGAAGCCAGAGTGGATATCCGGCGAGCTGCGCACCTCGTTCGTCTATCCCTCTTCGGCACTGACTGATGGCACATCGGACTAACTGAAATATCGCGCACACCCTGCGAAATTGCTTTCTCTCTCATCCTCTCTCTCGCTTACCCATCCGCCGCGTGTTCCTGCCGCTGCTCTCCCTATATCCCTATTTTCCTCTCCTCCCATACTCTCAACATTACCTCTACATCTCCCTCACGCTCTTGCAATTCTCCGACGAGGAAGCCCGCGTTTTTGGCTTTATTAAAAAATATAGCATACTTTAGTGCGATACGCGTATCTGTGCATTTTTTATATCCAATGCAATCAACCTCAGAACTTCATTTTCTTCATAGCCGTGAACTGTGAAGTCGTGTCATGTTCACAACTGAAACTTCATTTCGATAACATGCACACGAATATGTTTAGAAATAGCGGCGCGATATAATTTCATTTTTGAGCCATTGATTAATGACACGCAAAAATCCGCACACAAACCATAAAATAGATCCGAGAAGTCAAATGCCAATCGGCAAACTTCCAGAATGCAGGCAACTGACTGTCTAAAACTTCTCTTAATCTGAATGCGTTTTCAGATCGCAAAATAAAAAACAAAGATATTAACGCAACTGTTAATCGGTAAAATTGACGCTGACTGAAATACCGCGCGAACCCTGCATAATTACTTCCCCCCTCACCTATCCACTCTATGTTCCTGGCACTGGTGCTTTTTATATCCCTATTTTCCTACCCTTTCCATACTAACAACATGCCCTCTACATCTTCCTCATGCTCTTGCTATTCTCCGGCAAGGGACTCCGCGATTTTGGCGTTATTAAAAAATATAGCACATTTTAGTATGACACACCTATCTTTGCATTTTTTATATCCAATGCAATCACCCTGAGAATTTTACTTTCTTCATAGCCATGAACTATGAATTCGGGTCATGTTCACGATTGAAACTTCATTTTAATAACGTGTACATGAATATGTTTTGAAGTAGCGACGCGATATGATTCCATTTTCAACCCATTTATTAATAAAACGCAAGGACCCGCAGACAAACAATAAGATAAGCCGAGAAGTCATATGCCAATCGGCAAACCTCCATAACGTAGGTAACTGACTTTCCTAAGACGTATCTCAATTTGAATGCGTGTTAAGGTGCAACGGTAAATCGGAGTATAAAGAAAAGATATTAACGCAAGTGTTAATTGGTGAAATTGACACTGACTAAAATATCGCGCGTACCCTGCGTAATTACTTTCTCTCTCACCTACCCATTCTATATCTCTGACACTGGTGCTTTCTATATCCCTATTTTCCTCTCTTTCCACACTCTCAACATTTCCTCTATATCCCGCTCACCGTCGTGCAATTCTCCAACGAGGAAACCCGCGATTTAAACCTCCACGTGAGCAGCCCGTCGACGGTATACTCGCGCGACGAGACTTATCCTCGCTGCAGGCGTCTACTGCAAACCCCTGAGCGTCGCACAAGGGGAGACGCGGCCCTCTGTACCACCCGTGCCGCAACTCAGAGCCAAGAAGCAACGCCAGCGTGTACCTCGGAAAATTCATATTAATGACGAGGCACCACCGAACAAGTTATTACCCGAACGAGACAACCTTCTCTTCCTTCATCTCCGCAGCGTCGCAGCGGATCATATAGCGGAAGTAATGGCAAAACGGGCTGTGAAGGCTTGCTGTAAAATACTCTTAAATATCTTGATAATGGTTCTTACTTTATCATGTTATTCGAACCATGTAAAAAAAAAATTACAATTTTTTTTTAAATCCACTTATAAATTTTGGTGTGACATGTTTTTAGCATTCTACATTTCAAAAAAAGAACTCACAATGATTTTATTTGGTCTGATATGATCTAGTTTGGTGTCTTGATAATGGCTACCACTCTATTATGTTAATCAAAGCAAGTAAAAAAAAAGAGCGCTGCAATTACAGAAAATAAACTTGCAAATTTTAGTATAACATGCTTTTGGTATGCTGCATTCCAATAAAAGGGCTTACTATGGTCTGGTTTAGACTACTTTGGGCTAGTCTAGTCTGATCTGTTCTGAGATATTCAGGTCTGATTTTAATTTGTACGATCCAAAAACACTACAACTTTTGGAAGAGATTGTGGATCGCAGTGAAACTTAGTGTGTCTTCTGCGAACAAAACCCAGTTCTGCTATCGCCATTAAACCCCAAATTGCTGCATCTCTTCCTTTATCTGAAATATAAAAACGAAAATAAAAAATATAAAATTCATTCTTGAATTGCAGGCTGACTTGTTACACTTTGGTTACATACAAACGGAACTACAAGCAAATGGACAGTAAAAGAAAGAGTAATTCAGTACAGCAAACTCAGTGCCTATATAAAAAATACCACAAAACGTCCCATATAAAAAGGACCCATTTTAAACGTCACAATCACACAAAATAACTGGTGGGTAAAAATCCCCAACATTTAAAAACAACCCCTATTTACGTACCTCTCTTTTTTGCTAAAACGTGACGTAGAGAACATTTCTATCGAAATTCGCCCATTTTAATTGAATACTCAATTCTCATTAACCTTTTTTTTTCGCTTGGCCATTTTGTTTATGACACCGTTGGGCCCAAAGTTTGGGCCTGCCGGGAAATCGACTAGCGCCTCGGCTCTGTTCGATAAATCTACCCTCATCGCTGCTGTGAAACAGGGTGTGCTACAACTTTACAACTCGAGCGTGTATCACGCACGCTTTTTGAAGGAGTTTGGGGTTAAATAAATTTTGCAAATAAAAGAGATTAATCGAGAGGCAGGGAGAGGGAAAAATCGCGCGCCCAATGGGAACACGGAGAGCAGAGACCGAGAGAGGAGCAGCAACATTCTATCGGTGGTGGCGCTGTCGCTGCGGCTCCTCCTGCTGGCGCCCGCACCAAACTCACCGTGTACACACATGAAGTTGCGCTCTCTGGAATCGAGAATTTCATTTTTATTACTCGCCCGGGGGTTAGCAGCAGCAGCCGCCGCGCTGGGGGATTTCGACCACGGAGCGTATCCTCGGCCTCCCTTCGGCGGGACAAAAGTGAGCCGAGCAGCAACAGCACGTTTCATTGACCGTGACTGTGACCGTAACGGTTCGCCTACAGCCAGAGATCCGTTGCCGCGCCTACGTCATTTCGGACTCGGTGGATTAATGGTCAGCTATATAACAGCGGGGCTACGAAAGCTCTCAGCCTTCTTCGGGGTTGACTGACCGTGTTCTGTCGGACGGCGATGGATATTGGCTACGAAGGGAACGATGTTTGGAGATTAGAAATATAATTAAGTGGGTTTTCGGGCGAAGAAGGTGAGAGTCGGGCTAATAACAAGAGTAAACCGAGTTTAATAACATTTCGCCTTCTCCGAGCTCCTAATTGGACAAGCGGAGTGGGAGAATCGAACAACTGAATTTCCCAAACTAGTTACGATCATTCCTTTTATTTGCTTTCTCATAGATGAATTTGTGAAATTTGAGAATTTGGTGGCTTTGATAGTACGAATTGCTAGTCCCATAAAAGCAGAAGAATTGATGGTTTTTTCTTTACTCGCGCATGAAAAATCGTCGTTTCGTCTCTCGTGACGAAATGTACCATCTATACACGAGTGATTGAAGTGAGATAAAGAGTAAAAATAAGACTATAGACGTATATTGATTTTAATTATTAAAAAAAATGCTTACAGTGGATGTAAGTGCTGAAAAAGCCGGAAAATCTCACGAGAGTAACTTAGCACATTTCTCAATACTCTTCAATCAGTCTTTGTGATAAAACGCAATATACTTTAGAAACTATAGATAACTCGATAGCTAAATGGCAAGCACTCTCGCCTCTGAACCCACAGCCCAAGCGCTCGTGATGGAACCGCGAACCCATCATCCGGTAAACGACTAATCCAATACATAATCAAGCACCATCGCGTAATGAGAGTACGTGGAACTTGGTGGATGCGAAAGCACAGAGAGTTTCGGTACTAGAACGTGGCCATGGCTCGATAATTGATACACAGGTCGCACAGCTATAGCAGAATTTAAAGGAGCTTTCCGTCGAGGGGGCCCGAGAGCTTAATAGGTATTGTGTCTCTGTCCGGCGCTTCGAGCGCCAGATTCGCGCTGATATTCCACGATTCGTGTGATCCGCATTAGAGTTATGCTACGTGACCGTCCTGCGAGAAGCATACAGGCCCAAAGCGATAGAGATGCGCCACGATTGTGCGAATCCACTCCACAACGATAAGATTCGATGCAATCCCCGCTACATCGAACGGATTATTTAATTATAAAGCATGATAATGTGTGCGTAGTCGGCAATTCCATTTCCCACCGTAATCGAATGGCTCGCGTTATAGCAGCGACTGTTAATTAAGTGACGATCTCATTACAGGCCCTGCCGGAGAGGCTCCTGATAAAACGATGCCAACGGCTGCGATTAAAGGCTCGAACGAGGGCAAAATTGTGCGGGGGAAAAAAGTTTTCAATCCAATTATATCAGCTGGTCGGATTGACTATCCGAAGCTTCGAAATTGTGTCAGCAGCTGCAACTAAACGAGCATTTTCATTTTGGAAATTGTTCTCACAAAATGTTGTAGCAATAATTAACAGTACTTGTTGTTTACTTATAGTGCAGTATTAATTATCGGTAAAAGTTATCTACCGCTAATTAAAGTTTGGGTAAAGTTTGCGGTGCCGTGTGAGAAATTCAAATGTATTTTCATAAAGCCTTATGATTATTATTCCGGAAAATTTCAAAAAGGTTTGATTCAAATTAAACTTGGAATTTGCATATCAATGTCTTCGCAGATATTAAGGAAATTTATTTTGCAAAAAAATAGTTTGGTAGAAACGGTTTAATTAAATTTTGAGGGTATAAATTACGCAAAGATTGAGACAGTGAATTAACTACATTTTTTTAAGTTCATTTTTCTGAACTTATATTGAACTATTTTTCGACAACTGTTCGGCATTAACTTTATTGAAAAACAACGGCAGCAGTTTCTGCATTGACATCAATTTGATATTTCAATCTTATGTCATAAAGTCATGAAATTCTGATCCAATCATACTTTCGGTAGAGATTGCAAAATCCGTACTCCTTGAAATCGAGCCAAAAGACGTTGTTCACCTTAATCAATAGAAAATTTGATCAGATTCTCCAATACTCAAGGGCGGATTGACCTCTAGGCTCGGCCGTAGTTTTTTAACTCCACTTTTTTTTTTTTTGCAATTAAAAGAAATATCACCCGTTTAAGTGAACTTTTTTTCCCAGACGATAGAATGATAACTGTTAATTTATGATTGAAAAAACATATATAATTTAAAATGATTATGGATGGTTATATATGATCGTGTATAATGATTTTTTTCCGAATTGGTTTCCTCAAACAAAAACAAAAAACGCAATTAAGCTTTGTAGGTCACGTGAAATTAATATAATTCCATGAATAATAACTTGTCTTGTTTGATTTTTTTAGAAACCCGAGGGTCAAATCTTCCAAGTCCTTGGGCGGCAGACAGTTAAATGCAGCGTTGTAAATGCTGCAGAAAAATCTTGGGAAACAAGTGAATGGAAGAAAGAGTAACGTAATTAAAATGCTAACGAAATCATTAATCACCGGTCTGGCGCAGCGATTGGAACTCGGAAAGCCTCGAGCCTGGAAGGGTGGAGAACGCGAGAGCGTTTCTCGAGCAAATGTTTATTCTGCTTCACCAAGGAGTGCTCTCTCGTGGGCACGTTAATCAGGTTAATTCAACATGGGTTTTCATTAGCCCGTCGGTTCAAGTCCTCAGGTTTCTACAGGGAAGAGATGCGAGAGCGTGTGTTCTCTAAGGTCTAGTGAAATTCTGTGAATTTAGAGTGGATCAGCGTGGCCACTGACCAAACTGCTGTCGTCTCATCTTGCTCAGCGACCGAGAGGCGACAATGACTCGTCACAGGCGCGTCTGGTTAAAGCGCGACAGCAAATGCACCAGGATAATTCACCGTACGTCGTGCCACTGCTGCTGACTTATTCACGCGATGCTGCTGTTGCAATCTGGTAATGGGCTGCTTCCACAACTCCTCTCGCTTTCTCTTTCTCTATGTGGGCATCGCCCTCGGGGAAAGCGCGAGGCTTTCATACAAGTTTGTAACTTGTTACTAGAGCGTTCCTCGTACTGGTCCCAACGGAGTTGCGGGACTTGTTTACTTTCAAGCCGCGATTATCCTCCACCCTCTTAATTATTCGAAGTGCAATCTGCAACAGAATCATCCCCGCTGCACCGCAGCTCACATATACCATTTTTTTTAAATTATTTTTCGCTTCGTTTTTTTTTTTTGTATGATTTTTTTCCATACGATAGTTACATATAAATATGAAAGTTTACTTGAAAAAACAAAACAACGTGCTCACCAAACGGAGCATATTCCAGATTATTACCTGGCACTCCGACAAAGAGAAGAGCGAATGCTTTGTGAAACAGAGACGAGATAAATGAATCCGGTAATCATCGGGGAAAAGAAAAATATACGTGACTCTATATCGTCGATATGGAACACGCGCCGTTATTCGATTATCGCGGTCTGCGGTAGCTCCAATTATGGAAGGACATATATTTTGATGGCGGCAATCAACGTGAGCCCGAGAGATAGCCCGGACACTATACGTCACCCTTTCCCGCACTACATCTATACTTGTGGAGATATACATGACGCGCTACTCGCAATTATAAAGCGGGGATCGATGTGTCCTTGTACCGATTCGCGACGATTAATCAATGTCAATGAATATTGTACTACGCACGGACAACTCTCTCTCTATGGGCATCCGGTAGGCCTCCACCCACCCCCGCCCCCTCACCCCACCCTGCCTCCCAGGCCATCGATTGCTACTATCAACGAATTCGATTTCCATTTCCGCGGATAATTAATCGTTGAATTAACTGCGTCTCGATTTGGAACGAGGCTGACGGGCCGCGATAGTAACCCGGATGCATTAACCACACCCCTATCTAAATATCGAATTTCCTACGAATTACCACTCTACTCGCTGGAGAACCACAGATTTCCTACACCCTCCGGTCACGCGATCCCTTCTTTTGCCTTCTGATACACTGTAATGAAATTCTGCTTGAAATTCAACCTACCGGCACGCTAAAGGTACTTTAATTTTCATCGTTTAAGGGGCTGTACCAGTGTAAAGCTTACGTAAATATCCACATTTTTTTCCTGCTTTTTTTAAAGTTTATAGAATGACTTTTAAAATGACATATTGAAATGACATATTGAAATTACATATTGAAATTACATGGAAGAATCTCAAATAGTTTGAGAATGGTAACTTCTTGAAAAGCAATTGTACTTCTGGTTTAAAAACAAATTATTCTAAAATTCAAAATTTTATCGCGGTTTCTAAATATACTTTGCCGTACATTGATGTGGGATTCTTTTAATTGGATAAAAGTTGCCTATTCGGTATTGAAAAAACGTCAATTTTTTGAGACGAAATTTCAATTATTTCTTCAAAATGTCGCCTTTTGGGCAGATTTTAATCTTTTCCCAAAATCCTAGATTAATGCCGCAAGCTATTGCAGCAATGAAGCAACTTGCTTTTTAAGAGCCTCGGGGAATAGCACATAAATCGCTTGCATTTTCGTGTTAAAAATTATTTTATATGGTTAATTTTACAGTAGAAATATTTTTATTTTTATTAACAATTTGCTTTGTCTATTAAATTAGGTATCCCAATTTATGCATTGAAAATTTCCTTGCCGTTATTCGAAATTTATCATTTTTTTTACAGCGTAATCTGTTTTTAGAGGACTAGTCTAATTAGACGTTTTTGTAGACGAGATACCTCCCATTTCATGAGATGATTCTTGATAAAAGTTGCAGTAATTCTTGAGCATGACGTTACGACGTCAATAAAGAGTCAAAGTCTTTAACTCGCGACGAGGTTTTTATAGCGTACTCAAATAATTAGCGACTCCCTGGATACTTTTACATCGCAACTATTCGCTCTTTGTAAATGTGAGTCTTTTTATAGTTACAGTAACCATACACAATAGAAGTCGAAGCACCAAGTCCAAATTGAACGCTCTCATTTAATTGCCAGAAATAGCAGTTTCCAAACTATATAGAATCATTCTATTAAAGAATCGCGTTTTTTTTTCAATGACATTCCAAACGTTTGTGGATAAATAATTCTCCCTTTCAGTCCAAGTTTCAGCAGAGTTCTGAGTCGATTCGCCCCAAACAATGTTCAGCTGTGCGTTTTTCGAAAAAATGCCAACTCAGCGCAATCATTTTTCGGCAAAATGATGTGAGCATTCAGCGAATATTTGAATAAATAAAAAAACCACGAACACAAATACACAGACCACACGAAACGATTTATTCGCTGATAATAAAAAAGCAACGAAAATATCTGACACAGCTGCACATATACAGTTGAAACTTTGGGATGATTCGGATGTGAGGTATAGAAAGAATGAATGACAATTAGGAGCAGATACATTTGGTAGTCTAGAATTTTTGCTAATTTGGGACCACAAATATTCCAAATTATCGCGAATCTAGTATACCATTGAAGCACGTTATTAAAATTCGATTTTCGATCGAAACAATCGTCGATCGATCATGCAGCGACCTCAGGAGCGGAAGAGGGCGATCAATTAAAGACACGATGGTTTTCCGTTCCAAAGTAATAATATTTAAGACGGTTATGTACATATGCACAAATTCAAAGTAGCAAATTCGGGCCCGTCTAACTGCCTTCGTTATTGTATGATGGTCTCCCGGCGAGTTCGAGGAGGTAGCGATCCGGATGATCCAGCCAGTCGGTGGTGCTAAGTTTGACGACCCTCTGCTTCTCTGCTTCCTTGACTTGCCATTTCTTAATCTCTAATTGCCTTTCCCTGAAACAAAGTTGTATATTAATTGGTACTTGAACAGAGTTGAAAAACTTGAGATAGTGCTAGTGGCACAGTTCGGTCAAACGTTGGATTCAAAGAGGATTTCGAACACCTCTCGAAGGAACAAAAATCTGCAGTCGAATTAAGTTTATTGGAAGTGAACATTTTTTTAATAAATCCTAAGCAAAATCAATCTATTCAGCACCTGGAATACTATCGATTATTTCAGATTTTTATCTTATCGGGAAGGGTTTGAAAATCTCTTTAAACCTCAAGTTTCGCCGAATGTATCGCTAGGACTACCTCAACACTTACGCCGAAAAAATTCGACAGTTGGGAATCCCCATTAATTGAACGGTTATAGTCAACATCACAGTTCGTTTCGTAATTGTGATTTCATAATAACCTGTAGTGATTATAAAATGAATTGTAGACATTCAAATTGCTGCAAAAAACACTAATTTTTGCTCGATAATCGGAAGAAATAGTGGAAAGATGGAAAAGCACGGTGCTCCATTTTCTTGTCGATGTATTAACTTCTCATTTTTTCATAATATACTACCGTTACATTTTTTTTAATCAATAGATTTTGCAGCCATTCAAGTTTACTCATTGCAGTATAATCGCTGCATGAAATTATTATGAAATCATAATCATAAACCGAATTACATATTCGGCATTTACGACTCTACCAACTTACCTCGATTTTCTATCACCGCAGCCCCACACTTCGAGGCTTGCAATACGATGCTTAACGCCTCCAAAGCTCACCGAGGAAAAATCCTGATCGATATTTACCGACGGATTTCGAGGATCGCTTCCCGCTCTGAAGCCCAGAGGATAGCCTCGTATTCCGGTATTTAAGTACAATAGTTTAGGACCCCGCTCGACTATCTTGTAAGCCGGTTGCAACTCAATTATCATAGATTCCTCGTTTCCCCAATAAAGATGCGTTTCCCGCCACTCAACAGCGGCGCTCACGCAGTGGATTGGACTAACTTTGTCCTCATTCGATTTGGCACCTCTGATAAATAACAACGTAGGTCCTCGATAACCCAACACGTGATGCAACAAACGATTGGCACCTGTGCCGTGCTGCTCGCTGTTGTACAACAAAGTCCAATGACTTGGGCATGGATTACCCGACATCTTCGTTATCAGAGCCTGTGTACCGTCCGTCCGCGAATCTTCCGCCTGCGTACAATTCATAAACTTTGCATGAGCTCAACTCGTCTCCTTGAAGCAGCTTTTGTCAGAGTTTCAACGCAGGAATTTTTTTGTGAGTTCATAAATATCTATGAATAGCTTAGGACTCGTTATATATGCTAGGTGATCCAAACTCTTGAAAACAAAAATAACGTTGAGTCTTTTCATTCAGTAAAACGAAGCATACGCTACAATTGCAAATGACCGAAAAGCTACCTCAACGGTATTTTAAAAAATTCTGCTTATTACACTAAAATACTTCATTACAGCAGAACTCATAAATCAATCACGTACAGATCGTTTTGCGTGATTACTCAAAGATAAGCTCCCGTCTTCGAAGCAATAAATTACCTGCGTGTAACAAAGCGGAAGACTCGTCGATAAGAGCCACACATGACTCATAGGAAGCAGCGGTTGTTCGAAAGACGCGGCTTTTTCTAGGACGGGCGTAGCGGGTTCCATGTGCGGCTGAAGTTCTTCTTTGGAAAGCAATATCGAGCCATAACGATATGCAGTCGTCAGGACGTGCACAATATAACGATGGAGGCCGTTTATGATTCTCGGGCAATTTTGTCTAAGCCAATTGCTAACGTAGCCTACAGACAGGCTCGACTTTCCATGAAACTGTGAATTTGTGAATAACGCATTACAAAAATCCGACAAAAACTGTCAGGGGACGTTAAGCGAGCGACTCGGTCAACAATGCAATTAATCTTCATTCCAAAAAGTCTAATCGTCGAATTTAACAGGCAGTCTGCGCGGTGTCGATCTAAAATTCAATTGAAGTTTCTATTCCAACGGCTGCGAGTAATTAAATCGTTACGTGAGCGAGTCGCTTGATTTGCCGGGCAATTTTCGAGGTCGCCACGAAACCGTGTTTTCCGGCCAGGGCAGACGAGTATAAACGTTGGAGGTTTGCAGCTGTAGATCGGTTAACTTCAAGGTGGTTTGGAGTTCGAGTTGAGAAGAAGAAAGAAATTTCCGATTGTTTCCGTATAGTTGTTAAATTGTTGCTACCTAATATATTTTGCACGTAACAGCTTCATAACGCGCACAATACATACACATTCAATATAGTATTAAATTAGAATCAATAATATTACCTACAAATATGGAACAAAGTTTATGTACGAATTTGAACCGAACCGGTGCGGCGGTTCAAATCTAATGGAACTTTGAATTTTCAGAAAAATGTTCTTTGAGATAAAACAAGCCTTGGAGAATGCTTCGTCAATATTTTCTCTATGAGGAAACCGAAATCAGTCAATATACTTCAATTTTCAATTTGCAAGGTTCTCAAAAATACTCATTTTTTAAATTCCTCTTTGCGAGCACACACAATTTTATTATTTCAATTATGCACCGCAGATTTGAACTAAAATTCCCGTCGAACGAAGGTCTATACCGAGGACCAAAACGTCACAATAAAGTCAATTTAATTATTCCTAAGTTCTCACTCCGATCACCACGAAGTTCGCTGATCTTCAGTCTCAAACGTCCAGCATTTACTTACGGCTGCTTACTCCATTATTTTATGTAGACGAGTATACTTACGCATGAAACGAGGACGGCTTCGATGGTGGTGTAAATAAAAGGACAACTGTTCATTTCATTGTCGATGGCTATTTTGTAGGAAGTCATGAACAATTCTCTAAGGCTTTCCGGTGTGACTTCGCTTTCCGGGGTCAAATCGGAGTACATATTGACGTAACTGTCCAGCACGATTTGATCGTTCATAATGGACAAAAATCTTTCTGCTTGCTGCTTAAACGCGGACTGTCCTAAATGATTCGTTGTCGCCTTGGACAGGTGATGCATATATCTGAAAATCCTTCCAGCCAATTCTGGGTAATGAGGAAACAGATACGTTTCTAATACTTGAGCTGTTATGCCATTCACAGATTCCTCCTTGTGCGCATGTTCGGCCAGCAGCTGAAAAAAAATAGAGATGCGTTTTGAGTATGCGAAATCTTCTACATGCTCCAGGCAATCAGAGGACTAATGTTAAAGAAAGAAATTGTATTTGATTAGGCGCTTTTCACGCTAATTGAAGTACTCCATTATCCCAGCTGCTCCACGCCTCGTACTTACTCGTAGCAAAAGCTCTGAACAGTCCACACAAGATCTTCGGTTATAGAAGCGGAAATGAAAACGTTTTATGGCCTATATTACTATGTTGCCGCATTTCTTCAAGTTTATCCGTTTCTTTCAATGAATTTCATCTGAAAAAGTGGAGCAATGTTTGTGTTTCTAAACCACCCTGTATCTTCATGACACAACAGAGAAAGAGAGAAAAAGTAAGAGAAGGCCAGGATACGAATTTTCGTTTCCGCTTTCAAGGAGGAAAAACAAAAACTGGAGATAAATTATAACCATTGACTTCCTAAAACCTATTATTTTTTCTTACAATCTAATTATGTCCTAAAAATTCCTAACTGTAACTAATATTTTATACAAAACAGATATTACTCAATGCTCCCAACATTAACTTCACTTGTTGACTTGATGACTTTAGAAACATGCAAAAAAAACATTTCAATTCTCCTTCACAATGCTAATATATATCAAAATATTCTCTGATAAACAATCTATGGTCAAAGATATCACAAAGAAGTACTTAACTTATTCAAAATTTACGTAATTCATTTTTTCAACAATAAGGTAGTAAAAAAAAAGGCTATCTGAATCACAGTTAGTTACAATATTAATATTAATTGCAAACCATTCTTCATAACGTGTTACATATTCATCTCTGAACATGTAGTAAAACAGTTACTTAAAAATTATAGCTCTCTTTTTTCAACTACTCTGCACATTGAATCAACCATCTGCTCCAAATCAACAATAGGATAAAAGAACCTTTTAAAACCTAGTGTTTCTCTTATACCCCATTGACAATAGATTCATACATTTATCCTTGAAATCTGCTGTCAAACATCTGGTGAGTGATGATATTGTAATAACATTGATAAGCAAAAATATTGCATAATTTATCTGACACATTCAAAGTCACATCGTAGTATTGATGCAAATAACAAAAAAATTGCTACAATTAATTATCATTATCAAATGCATTAATTAATCGACAAATCTTAGGACTGACAAAAAAAATTGAGGTGATGTTTGTCTACACTGCTCTTCGTGTCAAATGTTTTTGCCGTTTCAAATCAGTTAAGTGCATTAATCCGGACGTGAGTCATCGCTGCAGCTTTACAACAAAACAAACAATCGCGACTGTCAAGAATGTCCTCGTACGAGATATTCAGCTTCAGCTCTTACAACTTATCACTTGAAAATTTGCGCCACTTATCTGTTCTATGAATTTCTTACATGGACGTCACTTGCTACGCAATGTTTATCATACAAACATAGACACAGATTGTCAAACTTCAATATTCAGTATATATAGCCAAAAACACGGTTAATTGTCGGCAGTGATTAATGATAATCCAAAGAAATAATTTGTTAGCATCATACAGAGAGATTATAGCCGGACGCAGGAATGTTATTGTCACCTTGGTTAGCCTCTCGATGGGTAGGAAAGAGGCGACTGTGTTGTGCTCTATGTCAGCTCCCGAGGGACTCCTGGACATGGTTTTCCCCGGGCGATTCTCACCTGTCGCCCCGGCCGCCGGTGCCGTCTTTTTGTTGCTCGTAATGTTGACACTTCGTCCCACATGGTTGCCCATCCCAATGGAGCCTCTGCGCAACGTTAGACAGGTTCACCTGTGCACTCTTTCACTACCTTAGCATAATACAACGCACACCTCTGCAGCAGAGACAACAGACGAATGACATTGAATAACGTAGTGCATCAAGCGAAGACACTTCCCCCTCCTCCTGGCGCTGTCTCTGCGCGAGAGTGGATCAACACTCGCGCGCAGGTTCAATGCGTAGCACAGCACCGGAAGTCGCCAAAAGACCAATCGGGGATACCTGCTCTGTGGTCACATAACCATTGATATGGCAGTTGATTATCGGCTTTTGTTTATAATTAGTTGTTGTTGTTGTTGGTTCGATAGACAGTTTTTTGTGGGTGCTTGACATGCAGCACCGGAAGTCGATAAAAGATCAATCCTAAACATAGCTGCTCTGCTGACATTTGCGGTCACATAACCTTGGATACGGCAGTTGATTGTCGGCTTTCGTTTATGTTGTTTTGATAGACAGATGAGTGCATCGATAACTTGCGTGGGTGCTTGACATGCAGCACCGGAAGTCACTAAAAGACCAGTCATGAGATACAGCTGCTCTGCTGACATTTGCGGTCATTTGAACTTTGATGCGTCAGTTGATCAGCGGCTTTTGTTCACAATTAGTTATTGTTGGTTTGATAGACAGTTGAGGGCATCATTAACTCCTGTGGATGCTGGACAGGCAGTACCGGAAGTCGTATAAAAGATCGATCCTGAATATAGCTGCTCTGCTGACATTTGCGGTCACACAAGCTTCGATACGGCAATTGATTGTCGGCTTTCATTTATGTTGTTTTGATAGTCAGTTTAGGGCACTAATAATTCGTGCGCATGTTCGAGCGGCACCACCGGAAGTCGCCGAAACACCAATCCGGTGGCTGCTTGCTCTGCTGGCATTTTTTCGCACATAACCTCCAAAGCGTCAGTTGACGAGCGGCTTTTGTTTATTATCAATTGTGTTGTTTTGCCGAAACAGTTGAGTGAATAAAGTGCTGTCAGCGCCTTGAATGTGTGACAAATGATTCTTTCGCGAGAAGGGATGGAGAAATGTTCGAATCCGGAGAAAACTGAAAGTTCCTGCTCCGAATGAATTAATCGAAGAGGTTACCCCGAATTGTTGCCAGAAATCGGCAAAAATGAGCGGCGAGGCTCAAATAACGACTATCGTTAACGATATTCTGGTAATTACTTGTAGACAATTGTTTAATTTGTGTTCATAAAATACACAAAGGTATAAAGAAAAATTTGTAAACGTGTGCAACAAAGATTCTGTGATAAAGAAAGAGTGAATGCAAATGTTAAATTGGCGATATCAAGTAACAATTAGAAGTCTTTTTTTATATGCGGCAAGTGTATTTGTGGAAAAATTGTTTTCATTCTTTATGATTTCTATATTTATTTATAGAAAGTGGAGGCAATTGAAGAGGCGTTCAGTTGTGTTTTGGTTCACAATTTGGGGCATGAAAATGAAAAAATAAAATCATGGCAATCAGAACTGAGTACAGCGATGTCCAGACTGCCTGCCGATCAGCAGGAAGCTGGCATCAAACAGTTTCTCGCTATGGCATCTGGCATGACAAATCACAAGCGATTACAAATGCTGCTTAGTCTTTTGGAGACCTTAGTTACCAGCAATGTATTGCCTGCTAGGTGAGTTACTGTTAATAAGTTTCTATGAAGTTTCTTATAACTTTGAATAATAAATGATTTACAAAATGAATTTTTTGATCCTATTTCAAATGATTTCTCAAATTATTCTCCAAATGATTTCTCAAAGGATTCTCCAAATGATTTTCTGTTTGGCTTTCTTTCAGACTGGTATGTGAATCTATTCTCGGCTGTGAAAAGCTTGTCTTTGAACTGCAGGATTTTTGGGTTGAATGTTTTGGGCTAATAAGACGCATAATTGGAGGAGTGGATTACAAAGGAGTTAGGGAAATAATGAAGGCAAGTTCTGTTCAAAATACTCAGTCGTACATTGTAAAAACATTGATGACAATCCATTTACAAATTTTCTTAAATTCAGTTAGTACTTTTAGAGGAACTGGTTTTTGATAATTCATATACATTGCAGGGATGTTCAGAAAAGGCCCAGACTATTCCAGCTAAACTAAATGCATCAGTACAACCACAACTCAAAGCTCTGGAACATGTTTTTGAGAATATTTTTGACAGAAACGCCTGTTTGCTTCCGAGCTACTTCATAGTGACGGAAATTCAGAAAGGCTATCCAGAAAATAAGAATTGGCCACATTGGGTAACTAAATCCATCCTGATCAATTTGTAAAATAAGTTTTCAGGTTCTGCAAGATCAGGTAATTTACATTTTCTTTTTCTTTTATTAGAAACTAGCAAAATTGTTATCTAGCTTCGTCGAGAGTTTTCGACCGGTTGCGCAAATGGTCTCGATAATCGGCCATTCCAAAATGCTTCCGGTCGTCGAACACACAGGCTACGCGGACCATCTTATCAATCCTTGGCTCCTGGATCCAACGACTCTCAAATTTTCTCTCAAAGGCAATTTGCCCTACGATCCTGACTTGCTGAAACCTCAGACGGAGCTTTTGAGATACGTTCTTGAGCAACCGTATAGCCGAGACATGGTCTGTTCGATGCTAGGTTTGCAAAAGCAAGTGAGTAGTACCATTCAAACAATAATAATTTAATTGTTTATCAAGGTTTTTTGATTTTATATATTAAAAATAAACAATGAAAAGATCTGCGTCTATTCACGATAAAATTATGTGACAACATGTTCACCAGTATACTGTTCAGTTCTGTGACCTTTTTTTGAGCACATTTCGTCCAAAACCATATTTTCCTTAAGGTCCGTAACGTTTTTTCTGAAGATGTTTAAACATTCAAAAAACAGTTTCAAACCATTTTCCAAACTGTTGCACTTAATTGGCTTGATTAAATCGACAGTTCAACCTTAAATGAAAAGAAAACATGAACTTACAAAATCACCTTGTTAGCACAAGCAACGCTGCGTCGCCCTGGAAGAGCAGATGGTCGAGTTAGTAATTCTCGCGATGGAAAGATCGGAGAATGAAACGACAGCAACCGGCGAAGGAATGGACGGAACAGTGGCGAATCACTGGGTGTGGTTGCACCTCTCTTCGCAATTAATTTACTTTATACTATTTCAATTCGCGTGCTTCCCTAGTATCGTAATGGCGATTCATGAGAAGCTAGCGAGTCGCGATCTCCGTAAAGGGCGAGACCATTTGATGTGGGTTCTATTGCAATTCATTTCCGGCAGCATACAACGAAATCCGGTAATTTTTTAAACATTCATCGATCGGACTGGACTGGATTGGTCAACTTTCGCTAATCTCCACGATTTCATACGAATTTTCCTCAGCTATCCAACTTCTTGCCAGTCTTGAAACTGTATGATCTTCTCTACCCAGAAAAGGAACCGCTGCCCGTTCCGGACTACAATCAAGCGCTTTGCACTCATCAAATGGCAATCACTTGTATTTGGATTCATTTGCTGAAAAAAGCGCAGCAGGAACATTCGAATATTCACAGGCCTGTTCCACTCGCCCTCAAGGCACATCATGAGTAAGTTAACTTCATTCTACTCATTGATTTTTTTTAATTCATTAATCGGCTTGAAGACTTGACTAGTTTCAAAATTTGAATAAGTGCATAAGTTTCATCGCACATGATATCCATTTTATACGCAATATGTAGTCCCCAAACCTTTTTATTTGCCAATAACTAAATCAATTATTTTATTACCATTTTTCGAATTTTTTCTTTGCATTCAATAGATTTCTACAACATCTAGTCATGCCAAATACTTCGTTGAGCATGGGTTCGGACTACAGAATCGCGCTCCTGTGCAACGCGTACTCAACGTACCAGGAATATTTCAGTAGGCCAATGGCGACGCTCGTCGATACAGTTCTAGGAACGCAGAAGGTTAACACTTCTCCCAGTCAAATTTTATGAAGCCATATTTACGTACACATCGTATAAAGCGATTATTTCTTTCCCTGCTTTACAGAGTCAACCTCAACAACCTTTGCCAACCAATTTGCAAAATAATGCGGCATTGGCCACGGGTCCGATAACTCCTCTGTCAATGTCGATCCTCGACTCGTTAACGGTTCATTCCAAGATGAGTTTGATTCACAGCATCGTCACTCACGTTATTAAACTTGCTCAATCGAAAAGCAATATGCCTCTTGCACCCGCACTCGTTGAGACTTACAGTAGATTGCTAGTTTACACTGAAATCGAGAGTCTGGGAATTAAAGGTTTTATAAGTAAGTATATCGACAATCTTACATTTTCAAATCAACTTTTCTGATGCAAATTCTATAATTTTCGCAATTATTTTCTACAGGCCAATTGCTACCTACGGTTTTCAAATCTCACGCTTGGGGAACTCTCTACACTCTCCTAGAAATGTTCAGCTACAGAATGCATCATATACAGCCACACTACAGGGTACAAATTTTATCACACCTGCACAGTCTCGCCGCAGTACCGCAAACAAATCAGACCCAACTTCATTTATGGTAAGTATCAAAGATAAAGATAGTTTCATTGTTTCTTTTTATCGAAACATTTTTGCATGATCGAAATATTCCACCTACATTTTAATGACATGAAATTGTTATCCCTTATCATATACGAAGTATGTAAAACAAGGAAGTATTGGAATCTGGGGAAAAAAAAAAAAACTTCCGGATTTTTTATACAATTTTTTTTTTAGAATGCTAGAATGCAAATTAAATAAAACTAAATATTTAGAAATTAAGAATTATATTGTATTTTGAAAACTCTTATAATGTTTTACGGCAAGGAAAGTTAAGTTTAATTGGAAATGTCTAGTGTTGAGAGTACCGCACTGAGAATGATCACGGGCCTAGGATCCGCGGAAGTTCAGCCACAACTTTCGAGATTTTCATCGGAACCGAAGACTCTCGTTTCTTCCGATTCGGAGGAGCTGAATAGAGCGCTAGTTTTGACCCTGGCTCGTTCCATGCACGTTACGAGTAAGTTGTACTAAAGATTAAATGCCGCTGTGGAATTCCAAAGCGACTAATGGTGCTTATGTTGATTGGGTTTCGAAATTATTGGATTCACAGGCACGGGCGCCGACTCTCTGAGCGGTACATGGTGCAAGGAACTGCTCAATACGATAATGCAGAATACGCCGCATTCGTGGGCTCAGCATACGTTGGAGTGCTTTCCTCCTGTTCTTAGCGAATTCTTCCAACAAAACAGCGTGCTCAGAGAAAACAAACAGCAGATAAAGGTCTGAATCTTATTCATTTATAAACTATTATGATTAATTTATGAAATAATGAAAGTTATTCTCAAAATATTCACATTCAATTTACACCAAAATAAAAATCGCGATATTTTCAAATTAATTTATCAATTATCTATGTATTCTTTACGAAATATTATTGTTTGACGAAAATTAGAAAGCCGTTGAAGAAGAATATAGAAACTGGGCATCGATGAGCAACGAGAACGACATAATCGCACATTTCTCTGTTCCCGGAACGCAACCGCTCTTCCTTTGTCTTCTGTGGAAAATGATTCTCGAGACGGACAGAATAAGTCCCATAGCGTACAAGTACGTATCGATAATATTGCATAATTGTTTCTTGAGGAATTCTGAATAATTGTGCTGATTCATGCCTTACTTTTCGCAGAATATTGGAACGAATTGGTGCTAGAGCCTTGTCAGCTCATCTTCGTAAGTTCTGCGACTATCTTGTATTCGAGTTTGCAAATAGTGTGGGCGGTCAGCACGTCAACAAATGCGTCGACACGATAAACCTGATGATCTGGAAATACAACATCGTGACGATCGACAGGCTCATTTTGTGTCTCGTGAGTGTAGTAGAAGTTTTTAAAATTTCGTCAGTGATTGTATAATGATGTGCAAACATTTAAATAGCTGCAAAACATACTTATTTTCAATCAAGTATTCGAAAAAGACGTAAGAGTACGCTGTATTACATTCTAATGCATTAACAATGTTTTTCCATTTTTTGTTTCATAAAAATTAGTGTTTTTACAGCCATGAAAAGTTTACACATTGCATTATAATCGCTGCATGTTATAGTTATAAAATCATAATTATAAAGCGAATCGTATCAGCACCTTTATTTCCATAGATATTAGGCATTCCTAACTCTGACTGTTAGTCTTTTTTTTTGCTGCACTGCTCTGCTGTCTTTTTTTACAGCCTCGTTGATCTTTGCTTGTATTGCTAGCTACAAATTGCATCTGGAGTAAACGTTCTTATCGCTCATTTTTTTCCTCGAAGGCACTGAGAACGCAGGAAGGCAACGAGGGACAAGTGTGTTTCTTCATAATTCAACTTTTGTTGCTGAAAGCTTCGGAACTTCGCAACAGGGTTCAAGAGTTCGTGAAGGAAAATTCGCCAGAGCATTGGAAGCAGTCCAACTGGCATGAAAGGCATTTGGCCTTCCATCGCAAGTTTCCGGAAACTTTTGCGCCCGAGGGCATAATGGAACAGACGAGTGGCGGGCCTAGTCAGTACCAGAGTCTTCCAGTCTATTTCGGCAACGTTTGTTTGAGATTTTTGCCGGTATTTGACATAGTCGTTCACAGATATCTCGAAATTCCTCCGGTCACGAAGAGCCTAGAGATTCTTCTTGATCACCTCGGCTGCCTTTACAAATTTCACGATCGGCCCGTTACTTATCTGTACAATACGCTTCACTATTATGAAAGAAAATTGCGCGACAAGCCGCCACTCAAGCGTCGCCTCGTATCCTCGGTTCTGGGCTCTCTCAGGGAGATTCGAGCACCAGGATGGGCGCTTTCCGACGCTTATCATCTGTTCATGACTCGTCCCGTCGACGACGTGTCCTGGGTACCCGAATTGGACTACTATATTCGACTTGTTCGAAGGATTGTTGAAAGTAAGTGCTAATTTTAAATATTTATCAAATTAAAGGTATATTTCGAGGCGGAGAAATTTTTTTACCGTTCCTCTGGATATACATTTTCACAGACGCCTACCAAAGGGATTTTTTCTTTTGTCACATCATATATAACAACAACAACAACAACAACAAAATGTTGCAATTCTATTTTATCACCGTAGTCCACTTATATAAAAATTAAACGCCTTTATCGATTTCCTTTTTCATTGCCTCATTTGTTAAAACCTATTTAGCCCAGCTTCCTATTTGCTTTCTCTCCTGGGAGAAAGCAATTACAATTAATAAACGAAAATCGCACAATACGAACTTCGTAATTTACGTATTTCAGCGATGACCGGAACACCTCATTTTCCGGGTGTCGATTGGCGTTTCAACGAGTTCCCGAATCCAGCAACGCATGCACTTTACGTTACCTGCGTAGAGTTAATGGCTGTTCCAGTGGCTCCAGAATTTGTAGCGAATGCTCTGCTGGACGTAGTGGCGAAAGGGTAAGAAAAGAGGAAAAATTGGGCGCGTAGGTTGGTAAAATAAATGACTGACATTTAATTCGTATTCCTAATCATTCTTTATGCAGATACACCGTAATACCAACGAAAGAAATACATTTGTGGATAAATTGCGTGGGGCTTTTAATGGCAGCTCTGCCGGAGTGCTACTGGCTCGCTCTCTACGATCGTCTCGTCGAGACAGCGAGCAGTCCAGGGCTTGCTAAATGGCAGTACAACAATCTCACGCCTTTCCAGATGTTCAACTTTGACACAACTCACAATTGTCTACTCGAGAATAAATACAGCTACATGCTCGCGCTCGCTCATTCGATTTGGCATCACGCGGGAGTCGGACAGATTACAACGATGCCGCAGTAAGTATCGTTTTATTATGGCCAGCTCACAAAGTAAATGATTTTTCAATTCGTAAATATCTTTTCTGGAGGATAAGAAATCAAAAAACAAGAATTTAGGAACAGAAAAATGTAATGGATTTTAGTTTGAAAAGTATTGAAAAATTCAAATGGCAATTTCTCACAGATTCATCAAAGAAAAACTTCAGCCTGTGGTGACGAGCGAGGAACAGCTGATATTTGCGTGTCACCTTATAGGACCAACTCTAGCGCGATTCAACGTCGAAAGGCCTCGATGCATAGTCGAGCTGTCGGTCAGTCTGTACGAAATGCTCGAGCAGGTCGATCGCGCTCAGACACAACTAAAATACATGGATCCAGTTTGCGATCTACTGTATCCTTTTTTGCACAACGAAAAATCCGACAGCGATTTAACGGCTTCTTTAGTTTTATTTTCATTTTTGTAATTCTGTTTTTCCTTAACAAGACAAATAGATATCACATAAAATACATGTTCGTCGGTGACATGATGAAGACTGACGTGGAGTGCATTATACGAAGACTCAGGCCGGCGTTGCAGATGCGGCTACGTTTCATCGCCCACCTCAACATCGAAGAGATCCAGTCGACGTAGCGCGACCTCCTCTCTCCTTAGACGATCTTTTTCCTTTATTTAATCGACGAATGCTGCACGCGTGTATGTGTGAAGAGGCAGTGGCGGGTTCCAAAGTAAGATTCTTCTATTTTTTCACATACACGAATACACTGTCCGATATTCAATTCTATATCGTCGAATCGGATTTGAAGGTTGCTTCCTCCAGACTCAGGTCGCGAATCAGTTCATCCGTCGCTTGTGTGCTGTCTATACGAATCTTAGGTATTGTGGTCCCTTTTTCGCTGGAAAATCAAAGCGATTATTTTTTGCTAATCGCTTCTGCGCATCGCCGCAATGTTAATAGGCAATTTATATATTTCCACTTGCAAAATAACTGATAATGACATTTCTGCAATCGATCAAGACAATACTAATTAACTTTCGTTTTTTAGAAATACTTTTGATGATCAAAATGAGACTTTAATTGAAATCGGTGAAATATTTTTTACGCACATATTTTAAAAATCATAGATCAATGTTTAGTACATGGTTTGGAAAATTCGTACTCTTTGTTTCCCCATTGGTTGTTCTTCGATTTTTTCTTTTTGGAACCCTCGTCGAGTTCTTCGCGCTCGTTTGGCCCAAGTCCTGGATCTGGAGGCAGCGAAGAATTCTGCTCCACGTCGGTTGCCTCGTCAGCCTCGGAGTTACTTGATCGTTTGCGACCGGCGTCCAGTCGATTTTTCAGATCGAAAATATTGCCTATCGCTAGGCAAAGGACAAATTTCCAATTGTCAACAACCGATTATATTTTTATGCATTTTTGTAAGGAATAAAGATATATTCTACCTCTGGATACCGGCGTTTCCGTGGACTTTCCACCTGGTATTCCCGGAAGAAGCTTTTTCCACTTCGCGAATGAAGTATCCTGTGCCTGACCTCTCTTCTCTGCGATTTTGAACATTTTCCGTCGCTCCTCTGTCCTTTCCTGACGCAATTGAATCTGGACGGAAAAACCAAACACATAAATTTAGTAAAAAAAATATCCAGACAATATGCAATTTTCATCAAAATAGAAATGCAATTTTTTATACCTTCAAATCGTTATTTGCTTCTCTGAGGGAATTTGCCAGTGAAACCATGTAGTAAATTATCAGCGCCATGAGCACAATTAAAGGTATAACAATTCCAGGGGAAGCTATGTAATCCAAACACCTATAAAGTAGGTAAACCAGCGTTTAACATTTGTATTATTAACCGATGATATTCTTTTTTTCGTGACCAAAAAGCCGATTTTTCAGTGAGCAATTTTTCTTATTCTTCAACCGGTTGAGGATATTTGTGCTGAATTTTTTATGGTAATTCTCAAAACTGACCAAGCTATAATCGATTTAATACTCGATTTCAACTTGTCATATATGGACAGTGTGAAGGACAATTTAAATCCGGTAAACAAGTGCTCAAAGATTGGGTTTCAAAACACTTGCACAGTGCAATTGTGGTGTACAATCCAATTCCAGCCCTCTGGTCGATGAAATGTGGTATAGCAGATTAGCACACAAATACTGTAAGTACTCGATATCTCTCCGTAAGCCGTACTTGTAACTATAAACACGTTTTCATCGAAACAGCTCTTTTTGTTTGTCTTTGTCTTTTTTATCGTTTGGAAAAAGCAATCCATTGAATATACGTTTTTTATAACAAAAAGACCGGTCATTTTTTAAATTTTATCAAACGATAATTTCAATTCAAAGCACTGCCCAAATCTTAATTATTATTATTGTTGGTATTAGTCGCGTAATAAAGTTATAGCTACGCATGTGTGAAATCAAACTGTACTTGATTTCTTTTTGTTGTAGGATTAATGAGAAAACTCGAACCCACTGTGAACGAGTTGGAAGACGTACTTTTCGGAGAAAAGTGGTAAATTCAGTTAAAAAAAATCCCCCCTAAGAAATATTCGTAAATAGCGATAGAAAGGTTCTCACTTGTGCAAAGTTTTTCCTGGCAGAGCGTTCTTCAAACTCTGCGTAGCCATGTGATAGATCTTTCGATACCCAGAAAACGGACCGCAGTGCCACGATGGTTCCACCCAGACGATTGCGTAACCAACAGGTAGTACGCAGAGAAACAACATCGTTAATAGTAGAGCAAGATAAAAGTTGTTCGACCTGGACACGACA
Source organism: Clistopyga incitator (assembly GCA_947507545.1). NCBI lineage: Eukaryota > Metazoa > Arthropoda > Insecta > Hymenoptera > Ichneumonidae > Clistopyga > Clistopyga incitator. Next base: position 7,260,188 of record OX382177.1, read on the forward strand.
AAATTTCAATCAATAAGACATTCCTGAAAATTGAACGTCAAACTACAGAGGAGTTTAAGTATTAATCGAATTCTGAAGAAGAATGAAAGCAAATCAAAGCCGGACGTCATGGCATCTACACGAAGCTTTGCTGGAGATCTACCTTAAAAACTGAAAAACGTGTAAAGTAATCTTCGAATACCTGGAAGCTCGAAAAACAATTTCGTGCGGCACGTTACAAGAGAGAACGGCCCACGATCTCAGGTACATGAGAATCCCAAGCTTCAGCAGATTCAGCGCAGCCAGCCCAGGACTGAAGAACATTCCCATCCACACCATTCCCTGATTATTCACAAGATGAAGAATATTCTCTGCTATCTTGAAGTCACCGTACTGTGGAAATTGCTTCTCTAAATCCCAGCACCAACAGGTATTCATGTGTCGGATAAATAGCGCTCGGAAAAAGTCAACGCTTAATGTGGCGATTACTGTGAGAACCTGAAGAGCAGCAGTGAATTATTATATCCAAATTCGAGAAATCATTGTGAGGGAACGTGGCAATAACGTGAAAAATATTACAGTTATTCAACTGGAAATCGTACCAGATCCATCATAGTGAGCTTGGCCAGCTCCTGACCGAACATTGTCTCCCAACAAAGTTTCCGCAACTTTCTTCGAGTCGTCATATTTAATTTCTTCACCGCAGCTAAACTGACTGCAAAAGATAAAAACTGTCATAAATAACTGTAATTACATTTTGGTCTTCAAAGCAAGTGCTAAAAAATCTCCGGCATTAAAAAAAAATCGACTTCCCCGCAGGAACAACAATAGCCAAATGAGAATCTATTCACTGTTGTGTTTAGTAATTATTCGTGAGTGATAATTATCATCATGTTCTCCAATATTGCAATCACTTCAAATGATTAATCCTCCAAAACCTCATCGTGTTCAAATGAATTCCTTTTTTATTTGATCTGAAAAGTACTTAGAATATTTTTCCTTTGTTTATTAGTCGGATTTCTACCTGCCGCGTTTTTTCTATCTTCGCTAGACCGGCAGGCATCACAAATTCTAACATAGCATCCGACGAGTCTCATCATTGGCGTGTCGATAAGAGGATTTGCAGTCGTTTCCATCGTATTAACAGGACTCGTTGTATCTACATCCGTTTCATTGCTCCAATCGCTCAGAGAATCGTTAAATTCCGTCGACGTGAATGGTAGAATAGTCGTCGAATTGTTTTCCGAAGGGTCATCGTATTGGGATGCGTCGTAATACTCGTAATTACTTTGGCCTTCGGTGTCTCTGCTGTAATATCGGTTCCAACTAATTGCAGCATCAATTCCAGACAATGAAGAAGTTGCTCGTGTAGATTTCGTGGTATTTAGAAGATTGTATCCATTCGAAGATTCCAAATCCAAAAAAGCATCCATCCCTAAAAGTGTTTCATCTGGCGAGTCGTTTGATCGCGACCCGAAAACATTACTTCTATCGTTTTGTGCGTTAGACGTCAAATTTGACATCAAAACAAGACTCATAGCTGCCATTGTTGATGAGACCACAGATCCGTAAGACGATTCGTCGCATGGCACTGGAACTCTGCTGCAGTTGGAAGATAACAACGTAAAATTGTCGTCTTCGGCTATTGGCTTAAGACCCTTTAGTTCGATTTCCTGAAAAAAAAAGGATCGTGAAGAAATCTGATGAAGATAACGAGCTTAAGATTCTCACCATATCTTGTATCTTGTCGAAGAGAGCGAATATCAAAGAATATAGATTGAGGAGATTCAACACCATTATCCTGGAAAAGAAGGGACAATAAATTCAACTTCTATTGCATTACAACGGTGACTAAACAATAATCTTCTAATTACTAGTTCAAATCGAACTTTCCATTATTTACCTTACTAGAAGCCTTACTAAAATTACTTACGATTAATAATATTGGACAGAAATCCAGTATCATTAATAAAAAAAACTAGGAAGGATGTTGAAACTTGGTCAATATTTAAGACCATTTTAAATATCATGACAATTGTGGAAAAGAAAATCCCAAAACTAAGCTTCCTCTGTGACGACCAAAAATGGTAGGACCAAAAAATGCCAAAGCCTAACGTTAACGCAATACTTACCTACCCAGCTGAAAACGGAGCTGCTTTCTTGGATGGTAATTCTCAAAGATACCAAGGATCTCAAAAAATATCGGGAAGATATAAGAGATCAAAGACATAACAATTGTAATCTCATTCTGTCGCCACCAGCTGTTGTTTGCCGCGGATTGAGTGCTCCTCGCAACGACTTCTACAACCGCGTAAGCGGAAATTACTAGGAGAGAGATCACAGCAAGATTGACGAAGACACGAACAGTGATAATTTTCCAGCTGCAATAAAATGTGAGTTACACCAATCAAAAGATGTACTGATCACTCAATGTCATTATACTAACCGTCCAAGTTTTTTCTCTCTTTCAGCTTCCTCAAGAAGTGCCTCCTTAAAGCCCAAAACTATACTGGCTATCCGATTGTGAGCTGTTTCCGGATTGCCAATCATAAAGTCCCAGCCAGTGAAGAGCTTCCAGGAGAACGCGCACTCGTCTTCCTTCTCCGATAGTTTGCTCATTCTCGAGTTTTCCGCCATCCTGTGAGGACCAGAGCGAAGAAAATTCTCAAAAAACGGTCAGCATTGACTTACATCTTCCATTAAAGCTTTGCTTATTACTTGCGAAGTATCGCGACGAAGCTGTAGGTGTAAACAACCAAATTGGCTAGAAAATAAGCCAATGGAAGTTTGTAAACTCCACCGGAAGTGTCGACGTTAGTGTACCATCCGTAAAAGAAGGGAGAGTACTTCAAAACGCCCTCAAACTCCCACAGAGTCATGAGATGTTTGGACTTGGCCGCTTCTTCGGGTAACATGATCTTCCGCTCGCCAGCTTCTTCAATATTACTCGTCCACACTTCAGGAATCGCTACGAAGGCCGTGAGAATCAATGACACAACGAGATTTATCCAAAATAGCCATCGTAGGAAAATGAAGTAAGAAGCCACTGCCGAACCGAAATGGGATTCTATTTCCTTTATCCGTATCTCCCAAGGAACCATTAACGTTTGCAGGTTCACCAGTTCACGCTTGAAGTACTGTAATTTCTGAGGAAAACCGTACGACGTTTTCATTTTTTGTTGTTTAAGTGAAAATTCAGTTGCTTCAAGTTTGAAACCCCGTTTTTCAAATAGAAGACGAAGCAAAAGCTCTTACTTTGTTAACAAAAAGCGATGCCCTGGCCACAGCGTCTCGAGTATTTCTACTCAGAGCGAGTCTCTCCTGAAGAGCACCTTCGTGACGTCTCACATAAGCTTTTGCTTGCTGAACGAGTTTAATTTTTCGTCGCAAAGGCCACGGCTGTAGTTTCACTGAGCTTAAAACTTCCTTGTGCAGTTTCAGGTTCTCGAATATTTGTTCCTGAGTCCCAGGGTCCTGAAGATCCTCCAGCGCCATATCCGCTTCAATGGAGATCGCTGTGCTGAAGAAATTCGGAAAATTCTTGAAAACTTCGACGAAAAAACTTTCACGAAAATTGAAGAAAACTCTACGCACTCTCCGGAACTTGTGGTGAAAACTGACGATCTTCGTCTCGACATTCCCGCAAAAACCTCGTCATCGGCAAACGACGATTTTCGACGTTTTCTTTTCTTGCTTCTCCTGGAAGAGTTGCGACGTTGAATTATCGCGCAAACCGATGCTGAATAATCGTCATCAATCTCGTCTCTGTCTCCCGCTTCGGAGCCACGATCTGCCGAGTAATTTACCGTTGAAAAGTTGCTGTTAAAATTCCACCGATTTTTAGCAAAAACCAATTTTGATTAATTTTCAAGCTGCAAACAAAACGTATAGAAATGTTCAATGCTATATTGATTGTTCGTACTGATGTTCTGATTATTCAAAAAAATCTCGGATCCGAATATAAATTATTCTGGAAATCATACAATAAATCACACGTCGTAAAACATTCAGATTTTTTCACACGAGTACAGCACTATTACGAATAATCAATCTTGCCTTTTATACGATATTTTTGCACCGAAAATTAATGAAAAACGTACTCCGTTTGCCCAAAATCGGTAGAGCTTCATACTTAATTGTGTTTTTCGAACCCCAAAGAGGAACCTACCGCTTAAGAAAGTCGGCGACAGAGGCATGTCGATTCTGCTGACTGTGGACGGCGCACGGAAGACAGAGTCTCCGTTTACTTGGCCACTTTCCTTGCGGTCTTTTTCTTGAAGCGCGAACGTAACACTAGGCCGATCGGTCTGTGAATCCACCTGCGATTCGTCGAAAGGTGCTCAATAACGGAGAACAGAGTTGTGGAAAAAAAAGCGCGAATGGGTTTCTTCCTAAATCGGATGGCACGAGCTGTGTACTAAAGTCTACTAGGATATTACGACCGAGACCTCGCCAAGTCGAGCGCGAATTATTTGCCGCACCCCAACTCACCACCAGGTTCGCCCTATGAAAGCCTGGGACCTGGTGAACGCGGCCGAGCTTCGAGGGGGCGGCGGTCAGAAAAGAAGAGAGTCGCCACACCTCATCTACTCTCGGCTAATCACTCTTCGGTACCCCCCGTGTTACCAATACGGTATGCGTGCTTTCACGACGTTATCTGGAAATTCTGGATGACCGGGAGCGCGAAAATCACCTCATCGACGTATAACGGAAGAGCGGGGCAGTGGGAAACGGCCGTTAAGGTTGTATCACATTTACATTCCCAATCAAAAGTTTTATCCGATTAGAAATAACGTTCGAGACTTGTGATAAATGTGAAAAAATATTAATTCTAATGCGGGTATCCATACATGAATTTTGGTAAAAAATTGTCATGAGTGATTCAGGTAACTACATTTCTTTTGTTAAGGAGATCCCATAAAATGCGCATCGCTTTACCGACTTTGATTAAATTCAGTAGTGAAAATCGCATTATTCGGCCAAGTTTCATAGTGAGTTTCAGTTTAATAGGGGAAAATTTGTTCAAGTTAGAGATGAAAACCTTTATGGGGTATAAACTATCCCATATGTCATTAACATTCAAGTTAATTGAAGTTAAGTCGATTATGAAACTTTTTTAAACCAATGTACTTACTCTTTGATATTATTATTAAAAATTAATTCCATAGTATCATTTTACAGTCCATGGAATCGTCAATGTCGACGCTTCATTTCAGATCTCAATATTTCCATGGACTTCTTGCTGGGATTATATACGTTATACATCGTTAAGGAGATAAGAGTGTGTAACAACATAGTGAAGAGAAGCACGTGGACATGATGCGGACCTGTTAACACTTCACCGCGTGGCGAACGCTGATCGCATCGGGCACGCAAGAACTCCAATCCACCAACACCTGAGGCATATAACGGCGGCAGTTCGGGTACAAGCAGATATCGCGTGTCCGGCTTCAAGTCTGATAAAGTCACGGCGGGGAATCAAGGACTGCGACGAAGAGTCATTTGATCAAGATAGCTATTCATTAGGGGTAAGTAATCCGCTTGGATGAAAGATTTATAATATTGTTTGAATCTCATAGGTAGGGCTTGCGCTATTAAAAGGCTATAACAGTGTAAACCCTTTAAAATTAGGTGATTTTCAGGGATTTTTTAGAGAGAAATTATAGCATCGAATGTTTTTAAACTTGAGGGATATATTCATTCATAAACTAACTGTATTAAATAATTTTTTGGTACAAAAATAATTAAATGCAAGCGACTTATAGCGCCATCCCCTGAGGCTTTCAAAAAAGAAGTTGCTTCACTTCTGCACTGATTGCAGCCGTTAGACTGCCTCCGAGCTTGAAATTTTGATATGATATTCTAGAAGATATAAACTTTCGAAACATGTATTTTTGAAAAATTTTACACTCGTATAGCCCCTTAAATCAATCCCGTGAAACCGGTCGCTCAAATTTCTGCTTCGCTGACCTGTCCATTGCGAAGCGAAGTAGCTGATGATGTCCTAACATGTCGAGGAGAAATCCTCGCCGTGCCTTCTGATCGAAGAATTCCTGGTCCAGTGGCTTCATCTCTTCGAGGACTTTCTACTTTTGGATTTTCTTCTCGTGTCTTTTGAGCTTCGGCTTCCAATTGAGAGTCATCTTCAATTTCCTCTGGTTTCGCATTATCTTCCGGCGATTTGTCGACACTTTTTCTTCCGTTTCCGTCCATTTTCGTGGCTTAGCTTATCAATAAATTGAAGACACAGATTTTAATTAAACTCTTCTTTAACATCTTATAATTTATTATTCCGGTTTTATAAATCTCTGTTCTAATTTCTCATATTCTGTTACTGCATTTTTATAAATTCCTTTACTAATTTAGTGTGTTCTTAAATTGGTTACAGTTTCACTATTATATTATTTGGTTAGTTATTTGAAAACTTACTTGTTTTAATTTCGTCGCAGCGTTAGCGACGTCTCGTTGTCGCTGAAGGTGAATGATAACTGAAGGTACTTCGGCATAGCTTCAGTCGTTCGTCAGTACGCGCGTGACCTTCCCCGGGGCAACACACCTTTGGGAAAAGCGTCTGCACGCGGGGAGTTGGCTGCACCGCTTTTTTCCAACACCCACGAGGCATTCTGTGAGACATGCTCGACAGCGAAATAACATTATGCGGGCGTGCCGATTGTAAACTCAGTGGCTCTGCACCCCAACGACTCCCCGGCCAAGTCACACCCTTGGCGTTTATTCTTTCGTCAAATTACCGGTGACTCTGCACTCGTACGCTCGAGTGCTATCGATTGATAAAAAATTATAGTGGCCTCGTTCGCGCCTTCCGTGACTCAACTACGCCCTCCTCGTGGAATTTCACTGTTGTCTTCTTCGACATTGGAAACACTTCGGTACTCGGCCAAATAATGGATTCGCGTCATTAGGAAAGTGGATTAATCGGTTACTCAAACGTGTAAAAGTCACGAGGGAACACGCGCACGTGCTCCAATCATTTACGCTTTTGCAATTGCTTGCTTTTTTCACATTTTTTTACGAGGGCATTTTTGAAATTTTTTGACCTGATTAGATTCACGTGGATAAATACAGAAAATGCAGAGACGGGAGTCAAATATGATCGATGAGATACTTTTCCAAAGTCATTTTCTTAATTTCAAAGTTACTTTGATCTTACAGTTAATTCACAATTGACGAAAACCTTGATTAGCTACATTATGCCATTTTCCCCGCCAATTTGATTACAGATTTTTTTCATTTGAGTTTGTACAAGCATTACGATTGATTTATCTAATGATTACAATTCATCAAATGTTTAGTTTTTAATTGGCATGTTTTCAGAATGAAAAAAGCCGAACATGATTGATCAAGAATTCAGTTTTTAATTAGTGCAAGTTTCCAGAATGAACAGTTTTCAAAAAAAATTTACCGGAATTTGTTTAAAAATTTTAGACTATGATGATTATCCTGACGAAAGTGATAAAAGGCGTCAACGACTTGCAATAGCAGTTTCTTATATTTCATCACAAGTTTTCATTAAAAAATTGCAACTGAAACGGCGAATTCAGAGTTATATTTTTTGTAAAAAAAGATTCGTCAGCAAATTATACTCGTTTTTAGTCGCTCTTTTTTAAATTCCTGAAGTAGTTTTCCAAAAATGTCCTACTTGAAAGGGAAAAATGGTGTTGACTGATTGAAGACATTCCGTACAAAACTTCCGAACTAAATTTACTTATACCAAAATCTCGCACAAACAAATGAAAGTGAAGTGGAAAGGAAACAAATCCAGTTTAGACAAATAAAACGTCATTTTATTGATCAAACGAGCGCACATCGTCTGTGGTTAATCTTTCCAGTAATACTGGCACGTGGCATAAGAAGAATTCTGTAACGTCTGTCGCGTACGCACAGCCGCGAAAGTGTGCGACTGCGGAATCCTCGAACTCGCCCACGCTTTCTCGTTACCGCGTTAAAGTTCTCGTGTGTCGTTCGACAATCGTTTATGTAATTAAACTAATACTACTTAGTTGTATGGCGCGCCCAGGTTGTTCTTTGAACCTGGCACATTAGGTCACTGCGCGATGGCAAACGAGCACTCGTGGTTCTCGAAGGAGGAGGTCCAGGAGTTCTCAGGATAGTCGCGAGATTTTTTGGGCTTTTTTCGCTCTTCTCGCTCGTCTCATTGCGCTCCGAATTCCGCGAGGGGCTCGTCGGGGACCTGGAAGCAGTGTCCTGTTTTCCTGAGGGATCCAAACGTTTTCCTTGCGGTGGAGGATCCAGCGTTATTCGCCTTTGTGGTTGCTGTTGCTCCTGCGTTTTCCCTGGAAGCTCCAGAGTTCCCGAGGTTTTTCCCGTGGCGTGAAGAGAATTTCTTTGACTTCCTGTGCAAGGTAATGGCTTGATAAAAGCCGCCGGATCTCCTACAATTTCCGGGCTCTCCGCGACGTTCGTTCCACCGTAACTCGTTATCCTATGCGACATCACTGGTGAAGAGGCGTAGCTATTTCCTTGAGAGACTCGTAGAGACATTGCTCCGGGTGACGATTGCATGTTGAGATTCTGCAGTCAAAAGAATTTATTCTATATAGTTTTAAAATAATTTAGATTCATAGGAGGATTTAAAGCCGATAGAGAGCTTCACGTTGATCAAATCAGTGCTATTTTTTTCAAAACGAGATCTACAATTTAATGGGGTTATATTTATTATTAAATATGTAACTGATACATTCCATACGATTTCGAACGCGAACAAATTTTTTTAATCTTCTCCATCAGTTAACGTTAGATTAAAAGCGAATTGGAGAGGTCGGAGTTTCGGGCGTTCGGAATTGTATGAAATACCTCAACTGTTAATATTCATTGCACTCATGGATACTAATTAATTATAAATTATACCTGTATTAATTGCAGTGTGAAGAAGAATATTTGGTAGTTCAACACAAAAAATTGTACAAATGTTTAAAATAATTGAGCACTGGTTTAAAAAGTGTGAAGTTCTCTATTCGTAATTGTAAAAGAACTCACGGACGGTTTGTTGCTGCTCGGTGACAGCAGAAAACTCGGTGCTGTCATCGCGTATGGAGAGGGCGTCGCGTACGGCGATCTTTGGGGCTGGTATGGACTTATGTTGTGCAATCTCTCGAGCAACTGGGTCTGGAAGTGCAACTGATCCGTTGAGCTACTCAGGCCGTGCATATCCATGCCGGGATAAAGGGCTTCGGGCGGGTACGAGCAGTAGGTGAAGGAAGGTGGCTCCAGTTCCCAGGGTGAGCTCTGTCCAGGAGTCCGCTGAGACTGTTCGCACGACAAGCCAAACGTCGTATTATAACGCAATCGCTCGGGTATGTAACCCTCGAACACTCGGCAATCAAAACATCAATTATCGTAGAAAGAAAGAAATGGTGATATGGATAGACAGAATGGATGATAGGCAAAATTAATTTTTCCAACCCAATTTGCATTGCTAAGTTTTGTGCAAAGAATTAACAAAAATTCCTCTACCAATTTGTTTGTTTCTGAAGTTCGATTAACTCGAATTTATTATTGTAATTGGTATTAAGAGTCGATTTCACTGGTTTCAGGCAAAATTGATTTCTTTTATCCTCGAAAATTATGGAACTACAATTGCCATCGTTGCGACTTTATAAGAAGAAGAGAATGTTTGCGGAAAATCGAAATACCATTGCCGAAATTTCAAAAATTGGAATGAAGTCAATAAAAAAAAAACGTTTTTTTTTCTTCTAACGGAAAAATACACTTTGCCAATCGGTGATAAAGGTAAAGAAATAGTCATCTCAAGACAGCATTTAAAAAGAACATTGTTACCTAGCATCTGTTCGTAGCGTAAAATCCAAAATCCCGAGCGAAGACCTGTCGGGCAACACCGCAACGCACTGTTGTATTGAACAGCTTATTTGTCAACAAAATTATAGCTATATTATCAGTTGTTATAGTATTAAATCATCAAACACTTTTCATGACATTGGTATACAAAAAACACACATACACACACACGCATGGGAAAGCGATTAGCGTCAAACCTTAAATAACATAAGATTAAAATGGAAAAAAGACTTAAAAAAACACATATGTAGAGACAAAGCGCAGACACCTGCGTGTCCTTCGATCACAGGTGGCTGCGACTTCGCTGATTTATTATAAAAAAATTGTGATGCTAGTGGAATGCGACTACAAATTAATTGTTAACGATATAAAAGTACAAAAAAATGCATTGTCAAACGTTGGGCTGGCTGCGTGTCCAGCTAGCGTCATGGCGTAATCACTTCGTCATTCGGTAGAGCGTTACCTGGCCGAGGGTTGAGAGATCGGGAATCGTAGGCGTTTGCGGAGGCATTGAGCTCGCGCTCGCTCCGCTCACTTGGGACTGAACGCCCGCATGACCGCCTGAGGCACGTTCTTGCTCACGGAGGTGACCCACCAGAGCACCAATGTGCTCCAGTAGCTCCTTATTCTGTACCAGCAGCTGGTGTGTCCTCGTCTAGAAAAAAAAGATCGATTTATTTATTGACTTGTCATTTTTACGATCCTTAAACACACATTTTTCAAGCATTCTCTGTCAATTCAGCAACTTTTTTGGTTCGACCGTCTCAGATCTGTCCCATAAACGGTTATATCAAAGTATCTCTAAAAGTCCTATTATAAAAAGTTGAAAAAGTACTGATAAAAATTATATGGTTTTCAGTCGGTACTTTTATCTTTTAGAACAGAGAGACTCTATATAAAAGTTGCTGCTTTGTGTTAGCTTTCGAACGGAACATTTGAAATCATTTTGACAATCCGGTAACACTAATTTTTTATCGCAAAAAAATGCAGAGTGGTACGGGTCGAGGTTCCGGTATAAAAAAAAATTGTCCGACCTTTGAGAAAAATAATGTCTATTTAAAATGATGCAGTGGTATTTCATTTTTTATTCTCTAAAACCTCGATCCATTTTGGCCATTTTATTCGTTGCTGATCAGAAAAAAAAATTTTCCAGCTAAAATCATACACGAGCAAATTTTAATATTAAAATAGTGATAAGCAAGCATAAAAAATCTTCATTCACAAGTTTAGTCGTTTGTGTGGATGAAGTATGGAAGCATTCATTTCTATGCTCGCTAGCCCGAAAGAAACCCTTAAAAAGTTCCAGAAATTTATTTACTTGAGCCTCGACACGCGCAGCTGTTTCCGCAGCGAGTTGATCCTGCAGGAGCCTCGCGTGAGCTACTGCTGCCCGAGTCTGCTGCCCTTGCTGATCCAGTCGCTCTCGCAACAATTGGATCTCGTGTTTCAGACCCGTAAGCTCTCCGCTGCCGAGAAGCAATAAATCGCCACAGTCGGAGGCTGCGGTGCCCTGTAAAAACATCCCACAGTCCTGTTAGAAGAGAATGTAGCATGACTATGGTTTTTATACAATTCCGCGAAAATTTACCGATGGCGATTGTCTTATCGGCGATGCGGAAGATCCGTGAGTTCGCAGGATACAAGGCGCTGCTGCAGGTGTTTGTTCATGGACCGAATCGTCAGCATCTCCCAAGAGCGATATGTCTACAAAACAGTTTATTGAATGTAGATTATAGATGCATGATATGTGGCAAATATATGCGAAGTAAATTTTTCGCCGGCTGAATCACCTAAATTCAAAAAATTTTTAATCCATAAAAATTTAATTCTCAAATAAATTGAAAAATATGTTTTCATTTTGCTCTCACATAAAAGAAGTTTTGTTTTCATGAAAATTATATTTTTCTTTACGAGTTATTTGAAAATTCAGTCTATCCAATTATATTTTTCTCTTAAATAGCCGGAAGAATAAATCTAATTCCATATATTTAAAAAAAATCACTTAGATGTAAATAAATATTTAACAAAAATGTCATAATCAGTGAAATCTTTCACAGAGTGTTCGCATACCTTTGTGAACGTTGGGCGACGGCGACCGCGGCTGTCCATGAAGTTGCTGCCGCTCGTTAGCCAAATCATCCTGATCATCGTAGTCGTCGCTACGATGCAGATGATCATCAGCGCGATCCCGGCTGCGCTCCTTATCGATATCCTGATCACGTTCTTCCGCTGCAGTGTTGAGGCTCAACTTGTGACAAACCTCGAACGCCTGTCCCACAGTTCTGACGACCCTCATGGCTTGGCTCTGCAAGAAGCAATAAAATTCGTGTGTCTCATAAAGAAAGCGTCACTCGCGTTCCATATTCGCTTTTAATTCTATACAAATCAGCGGAAAAAGCTCATAGCCCTCGATATTCAGAAACGGGACGCGCGTTACTCTCTCGATTTAGTACCTCGAGCTCATCGAGGTCTCCGTTCTCCTCCTCAAAAGGATTTTCGATGAGATCAGCGTTGCTTCTCGGTGCTGGGCTTGCGGGCGCAGGTTTCGAGCGAAACGACGGTTTTCTTATCCGCAGATAGTTAAATATCTCCGGTTCCTTGAAGGAGAGTTTTTTACGAGGTCTCGGGGCAGTTTGTGTGGCATCGTTCGGGCTGCCAGGACTTTGACTTCCGGGGGAGCCAGCGCTACCGGTTGGCGCTAATTCTGCGGCATTTGCCGCGATTTTCGCAGCACTCTTCAGCATCTTCAAGGCCTTCAGCTGCGGAATAACGCCGAGTCACGAGGATGACGAAGCTGGCGATGAGGAGATGATGTTGTTGTGCTCAGTTTGAATCGTCTTCGAGGAGGAACGCCTCGAAAGAGCGGCTCGTGACGCACGTAGCCACGTCCTCGTTACCTACATCCGCGCACCAGGGACGATCAACTTGAGCAGCACCAATTCTCCTCTTGCAATTGGCGCACAGACGTAAACCTCAGTTCCAATCGGAATGGAACTCATGGAAACGTCAGGTGAGGGCACGATGAGGAGTTGCCGATGACCGCGCTTCGTCGTCGAGCATTGATGATACCAGAATCGTCTGGAAGCGACGGCGATCTTGCCGGGACGAACATAACTGAGAGACTACCCAAGGAGAAAACCACCGCCAGACTATGGGAGCTATTTTAATAACTCGACTGGTGGCTTGTGTGTTTCTAATACTTCTCCACCCACCTCTCCGATTCTCTGTCACGTTCACACTCTTCCCTCGTTGGCCCCTTTGCTGTTTTCCTCCTTCTCACTGCTTCTTGTTCTTCTTCATCATCATCATCTTGTTCTTCGTTTTATCCTTCTTGGTTACTTCTCTCCTCTTCATACCGAGCCGCTAAATTTTCGTAGCTTCGCCGCGTTACGCCGCACTATCCCCCAGCTATAAAATCATTCCCGCCAACGAATCGTCCGCGCGGCGGCCTCTTGGCAAACTTCCTGCACCTGGTCGCGAATGCACAGCGAATTGCGAATTTTACACAACGTCATCTTACGTCGAGCTCACGAGCTTCCCCTTCGCGAAAACCCCCCCGAAAAGACACGCACAAAAGCTCACGAGGAGCTGGATTGTTAAAGTTGTATTAATAACTTGGAAACGTTGCGTCGTCCGGAGACCGATACCTCCCGCTACTACGGAAATCTCTGGTCTGTGCAATGGTGAAACGATCGGGCGATACTTCAGGGGGTCGTAGCCAAAACGTTGGGCTACGGCTCTTTGATCCAACCGGTAATTTTTGTTCACTTAAGTTTCACTTTTTTATTACACGGATATTTTTATGACGCGAGTGCTCGTTTTTTATTATTTATTAATCCGTGTAGTTATTAGAGTAGACATGGAAGTACTTAGCAATGATCACGAAATCGTATTATTTAATTGCACAATTACTTGAAACAAACGTTATTCGTGATGCATTAAAATTCCTAGTGATTGTTAAGAAAAAGTGACGATAACATTTTTTCGTCGATGAACAAAATGATCAATCATTTTTTTAATTTCTTATAATTGCTCCTAAGTGTCCGACGCAAAACAAAATTTTGACATATTTTTATCGAATATGGCCCACCTTTAGTTCCCAGTGTCTTAATGAGGCAAAAATATATGAAGCATTCTCTATCAATTCAGCCGCCTTGTTTCGCCTATTTACACTTCAATTGAATATATCGGAGTACCACTAAAAAGTACTCTATGCTGATTTATTCAGATTTTTTAATAAGACCGAGAGAATGCTTCATGTAAGAGTCAAAACAGTGAAAGTTGACAGAAATCGATGAATGCGTTGGATAAAAATTGGTGGTACTTATTTAAAAAATGATCACGTGTATATACATGAGTACCTGAATTTCCGGTTTTTAAATGCGGGTATTATTCGGGTTCCCGACCATCGGTACTCGCTTATAATGAAACTCGCGTACCATCGGATTGCCTACGTGGAACTCTTTTATTCAACAAGTTGGAGCACTTTACACTAGATGAATATCTATCATCGTTTTTGCAAAGTTTTATGAAGCAAACAACAAAATTTTCCGTTCTGTTTTAATACACTGGTCTACTAAAGTTATAGAATATTTTTTAAAGTGCCGCGATAAAAATAGTGATGGGAATGAGTTAACATCTTTCGACCTTCTGATATATAAAATCTTTTCTAGCGTTAAGCAATTATCTCCTCACTATTTTTAATGAGGCAATTAAAAAGTTGAACTTTGAAAAGTATGAAGGCGGAAAGGACGAAAGATTGAAGCCGTAACGATGTGGAAAAGTGCCTCCGATGACATTTCCTCGGGAAATCCTAATTGAAAACAATATTCCTACGTAATCATATCTATTTAAGGGTTTGACGATAATCGCTAGTCGCACCTTTGTTCTTAAAGAATGAAAGTCGCGTTTCAAAATTCTTTAATTATTCTTCCCTTTATCGAGCCAATAAATTTTTTGTTGATCGATCTGTTCATAACCTTTGTTTTAAATTGCGTTCCACAGCGTATACTATTTTCATTCAGTACCAAAAAACCCTTTGATAACCAAAAGAACACAGTTTTGTCGACACTGAATACAATCAACTTAGGAAATGCGCTGCCGATTGGAGCAAAGATAATTACGTAATTAATGTTCATAAACAAAATATTTTAAAAAAGTATACTAAAAACTATTGAATGCAATGCAAGGTCTCAATATGAAAACGTCATCATCTACTTCCGTGTACTTTTATCAAGTACAAAAAATGTCTTCATCTATTTCAATGTATTAAATATTCATGAGGAAAACAACATTATTTTGGCACTGAATACAATCAACGTAGGAAATGAACTACCGGCAGGAGCCAAATTAAGTACGGAACTGATATTCATGAACAAGATACTTTGAAAAATACAGTAAACAGTATTTAATGATCCGTGACAGTGGATAAAAGCGCTTGATTTCCGGCTCGACGCAAGCATTTAACGTAAAAACTCCATCATATATTTCCGTCAACTTAAAATCTTGGAAGTGCTTTAGGAATGAAGGTTTTTCGAGCGTAACGAAGGCATCTGTAGCATGCAGCTGCGCGAGTATCGCTCGTACGCGAACCCTCGTTGATCTTTTTGGCAAGCTGTTCACCTGGCGCCCGTGCGTAGAGATCTCGTAGCATCCGACGAGTCGAGAGTATATACGTTCGGGGCACTCTACTAGACGCGCATCATTTATTTATAGGAACGTCTTGAAAGTCAGTGACGAGTGGTTACAGCTCGAGCGTGAACCGAAGGGCTCAAGAACTGCCATGCGAATGACGAAAGCAGTCCTACGACGACAGAATAAAGCGATAAAACTGAAACCGAGGCGAACTGCAAACATAGGAGCTTCGAAAGTGCACGTGAACGTCTGTGGCTCACCTTTTTGCTAGACTTGAAGACGTTACACTTGAACGAGTTGCTATTGCCGTCACGGGCGATATAACTGAAGATTTTGAGATCGTGACTGTCGTGGGAAACGTAGAATATCCTGAAACAAAGACAAATGAAAATTAGAGATATTTAATTACAGCCAGAAATATGTTGGTTTACTTAAGCAAAGGACAAAAAAGATTACCTATAAATCGGATAGTGCATCTGGAAGGCTTTGTTCTCATCTATCCACTGTTGTTTCTTCTGTAAGGCGTGACAATAGAATAAAGGCTGATTGGAAATTTGCAATGATTTCTTTTTATCTACTCGCTAGTCGTACCTTCTTTTTTCGTAACGTTACTTTGAGCCCGTCCACTGATACCTCCAGAGTCACTTTCTTTTTCTTAATACCCTTCGCCTTGAATTCGTACTGAGAATGGAAAAATCAATTGCGATTAATTGCGGCGAAAAGGCTGAACGGAGTTGTAAACTTCATCATTTCAACTGGTGAACGTTAAATACAAATAGTAACACAGTTTACATTTTGTACCGAATTCGAGGTAAATGAAACGAATAGATTATTTGGGACCATTTGGATGTGCTCGGATCTTTTGTTGTTGTCGTTCTTTAAGGAAATCAGATTTTTTGTAGGTTTTTTAATACATTTTATTTACTTATCACTCTTTTTAAAAAATGTCGACTGCAATGTTAAGATTTTTTTAAATCCTTTCTCACATTTCATTAAAGTAACTTTTTGATTAAGAAAATGGCTTTGAAAAAATCGTTTAGGATTCTTACAAATACTTTGATCTACATGAAAATGGTTCAGTATCAGCTCACGATTGATAGACTAGCGCTTCGAATTTTTTAAATCTGTTTTCTTCATAAAAGTTTTTTTTTTATAGAAAAAAATGCCGGCTCACTTTCAGTCTAGACTTGAAAACTTAGAAATGCGGCAACAGGTTTCAAAGAATTTTTTGAGATTTTTTTATTACGCTAAACGTAAATTTCACATATTCTTATATTCTTCACAAGTTTAGTAAGTCAAGAAAATCTTGAAGAAAGAAGTATTCTAAAAAAAAAAGTCCTTCGTTTTAGAGTCGAAGATAAAAAATCACCGAACAGATCTGAGAGGTCAAGGTTCAGATCCAAATCTGAATTCTTGTGGATGCTCCAATTATTTCCAGATATTCAGCAGAACCCACGACATTATAAATTACTGAGGTATTTGTAAGCAAACCGATATATAAAATTCACCAAAAAATATTCTACCCGAATAAAAGATTGTCGTTATCACAGTAATAATAATCAGAATGTCAACTCACTCGAATCCTGCGCATCGCCGCCACGATTTCAACTCTGCTGGTAGGCCGTGGAACCTCCATCGAGCCGATAAACTGCAAAGAAGTAAAGGTGCAACCGGTGATTAGCATATTATCGGAAAATCGACAGGCAAACGTCCTCGGCGAGATTGCACGTTGCAGAATCGCTTCGCGCATTTTTATTCTCTCCCCGTTGGCAATTTACGCCAGCGCACAGTAGTAAAGAGTCATCCATAGTGGATGACTACAATTGCTTCCTCTGTCGATTGAGTCAACAATGACCAAAGAGTTTCAACTCGCCACTCCAAAGTGTCTAAACTGCCAGACTGCAAAATCTCCGAATCACTGAACCGCCGGAAAATAGACTTTACGAGCCTCGTACGGTGACTTGATCGATTATGTTCTTCCGGGCTAAGGTAAACAATTGGCCGAAACGATTGTTTTCACTTAGGACTAAACGAGAGGATTTTATTTCTCCTTAGAAGTTGAGGCAACTTCGCACGTGCAAATAATCTCGCACGTGACTCTCCCGCCGCTCTGAACTCAGTCGGGCATAGAAACTTTTTAGCCGCTTTTCCCGGAACGAGAATCCGAGCTTGCCATTCGCAAACCTGAAGACAGAGAGAAAAGTGGGAAGGAGAGAGCCAGAGAAATGAGGAGGCCAGTCTGTACTGAAATAAACACGTGCGAAATGACGTCATAAGCGGGGTAGCGAGGCGACGTACAGAAATATACTCTGTGTCGTCGACGTCGACGACGACGACGACGACGACGACAACGACAACGACGACGACGTTCGCCCTCATTGTTGGCGTTGTCCTGCACGCGGAGATACCTCTGAGCCTCCTCGCCTCACGCGTACACACGAGTGCTCACGAATCCGTAACAAATGCCTCGTTGTCATCGACGCTTCTCCTTTGAATTCGTGTTATTCAATCGCGTACTATACCCTGTTAGCAGTGAGCAGAGTTAGTGAACCGTAGTAATGAAGAGAATATAAAGGCCTCAGGTGCAGCAGTGATATATTGTTATTATTAGCTTAGATATAGTGGATATGGCGTTTTCTCTCAATGCATGAATTTTCAACTTTCTGATATTTTTTTCGTTGCTCTTTTGCCTGGAACCGATTCAATTGGTAGTCTTCAGGTTAGCAGGAATTAAAATTTTATTTTGTTTAAATAATTTCTTTGAAGGAGTTGCGAATGCAGATTGTTTTTACAAACGATACAGAAAATGCAGAATTGTAATGGAGGCAAAGTTAGGTTCATTTTTACAGTGGATTTAAAAAAGGTTTTTTGGGAAACAGAAAAACGTTGAGAACGAAGTCAATGTGTCCACATTTTCATCAATTTAATTAACAAAAACTATATTAATTGTTAGTCTGTTTTTCAAAACTTCAAAATTAAAGAAACTGATTTAATTGAGAACATTTCTAATGAACATAAAAAATAAAGGAACGTACGATTCATTAGTATTATTGGCTCATATTGTGGGTATATTGATTTCTAAATGTAAAAATAATATTAATAGACTTATGATCATCTGATGGTCTAAAGCAACATTCATAACTGGTTTTCTATTTATGATACAAATTTGGACTCGCCGTCATTTCCTTAATAAGGAACTTCGAAGCATCTTGATATTTTTAATTAAGCAATTATGAGTGCAATTCGGATGCTTATCTTTTTTTTAGACGTTGAATAATTATTTTTTTTAATGAGATATTTACCTTTGCGTGGAAAACGATTCCACGGTGAAAAGCCTCTTCACTGTGGAGCGGTATCCTCGTGTCGTACTCGTCATTGTGCACGAGGTTGTACTGCTTCTTCGAGGGCATGCTTGGCCCAACTTAAACCAATTACGCTCGCCTACGTTCGCTGCAAAATTGAAGAAAAATGTTGAGAAAATATTTCAACGAAGAACGAGCTTTTTGAACGTATTGCTAATGAAATTACGGGAATCTAATAAATCGAATTAGTTACCCACTGAATGTCAACAGTTCAGAGAAGCCTGTGTAAAATTACGAGGACTACAAAAAAAAATCATTCTTGGATTCGCATTGAAAATCAGGCAAATCAAATATGAAAATTGGGCAAAAAAAAAACCGAAGTTTTGTCAGTCGACGAAAAAATCTATTATAAATGAATTGGCTTTTATAAATCCATGTAAATATTACATGCAATATCTAAAAATGAATACTAGACTATGAAAAATTGTCTATGAATAAAATAATGAAGTCTTCATGGTTCTGCGATGGTTACGAGTTTTTCAACCACTGAGAAGTCCCCAAATATCTTTCCTTGCAGTTAATAAATTATGGTAAATTTTTTTTCTTCTTTAGCACAAAAAATTATGTATTTTTCTTCAACAACAAAAAAATGAAAACATGATTTCGTGATAAAATCGAAGGTTAATTACTTGTATTGGCAAATTTAATTTTGGCTACGAAATTATTTGGCTCGTAAAGTATTTATAATACGTTTTATAATTGCGACGGAAAATAAATAAATCATTAAAGCGTTACCAAAAAAAAATGGATAGACAAAAAAGCCCCAGATAATTTGTACAGGTGCAAACAGCACACCTATAAAAAAATATAGAAACCGTAATATCGCGTTCGGAGAAAAAATAGGAACTCGCGCCCGCTTTTATCTCTCAGTTCCGGCGGAAAGCCTGAAGAGAACGCGCAGGCAAACACCACGCGTTTCTTGTCGGTCGCCCACGTCCAGTGGGCGACGAGGCTTCACGAAATTCCATCGGGAGGATGCACCTTTGTGTACCACGTACACCTGATCATAAAGCGGCGTTTACACCGGACGTGCGCACTTGCCCACATACCAACAAAATATCTCAAAAACATATGATACCAATATTTTTCAATATTGCCAGGATATTTCGAGACAAAATTAAAATACCGATGAAATATTGCAGTCATCTATATTTATGGTATAACCTTTAAAAACGAGATTTCCCTTCAACATTATCTTCGAAAAATGATTTCCTAAGCCGTAAGAAATTTTTGTATATATTTAAAAGAATTATTTGTACGAAAAATTAAAAAATACGGTTTGAAGAATTCAAAAATATTATCTTTTAACATAATGATTCTGAACAATTTTTTACAGTATTCACCTATTTTGTAGTCTTGATAAGCAATAGACAATTAATTCATTCAAAATTTGCGCCAATATCCCTTAAAGTAAAAATTGGAATTTTATAATAAAATAGTTTTCAATACTCCAGCAAAAAATTGCAGTACTATTTTTGTTGCGATGAAGCTTTTGAGCCACTATTGCCACAATTCCCCAATATTATGAGCCGCACAACAACGTGGGTACCTCTTATGGTGCTAAACCTCGTGAAACGTGTATAATAATAATGATAACAATAATATAATACAGCAGCGTCTGGGGATAGCAAGAGACTCGTGGTCACGCGAGTCCTTGGCAATAAAGTATGCGGCAATGCCAGTTGTTCGCCTTTTAGTGCATGTACACTGCAGCTCGAGCAACGCTCTCTCGATCGCAAGCGTTTAATAAACCTGCATAATTCTCTCTTGCTCCTTGGAGCGCAAGGAAAACTAGAGACATTCACCTCTCCGGTCTACAGAAATTCTTGAATATACATATCACTCTCTCTCTCTCTCTCTTTGTTTTTCTATCAGCTTTCTGACGTTCTTTCATCATCTCATCTATTATCCCAACGCCTTCGCCCCCGAATGATCAATCGTTAAAATAATATACTTTGCTATCTCGACGACTGGGCCTAAAATTTATCGTTCACAATCGCCAGATCCCGTAGTAAATAATAAAATTTTGTATATATTCTCGACTAACGCCTCTACGCTTTCGTATAAATAAAAAATACTACACCACGCGGATTTAGAGCTTTCGTGTTTTAGAACTCAAGCACCAGTATATGTACAGTAACCAGTGAATGAACGACTTTTTTTATAGTTCATGACAATTTCTGTCATTTTAAATCAACGTTTTGGCTCTGGCATTTTTTTCCTGCATTATTGTTATCATTATCATTAAGAATTTGTTGATTTAGTTCTCGGTCCACAAAGGAATTTCTAAGAGCCAATCTATTGTCCAAAGTGCATAGGAATTCCTTAGGAATTCCTGAAAAATACTTGGTACGAGATTATACAACCGCTATGTAAAATTTTACATAGACTATTATATATTTCATAACATAGCTGAAGCTAAAAGTAAATCGTGCTAAGGAATTTAAAAAAACCCTTTTAATCTCGGCAAGACTAAGTAGAAGTATCTATCATGCTTATATTCTCATGTAAGCCTTAATTTTTATCTGAATATTTGAAATACAGATGAGAATACAACAATTTTTTGGATTGCACAAAATTAAACACTCTTTTTTATGCTGCCTGATTGGAGATTCGAGATATTGATTAATTCGAACTATTTAGTCACCCGCGGACTGTGACAATTGATTCTTTAAAAAAAAACCTATGATAAGCAATTACTTCTCGTTCATCAGTCATTTCACACCACAAATTCTACACGGTTCTAGTCCTTAAGGTACCAATCAGCTTTGAAAATATATCGAAAGGCGCGATTGTGAGGGTAACTTTAAGAGTGGCGGGTGATTCTAGTTAGAAGAGCACAAAAAGTGCTTTGACCATAAATTCAGTACTGTATATAAACACTCTTTCTATACTACCTGAATTGCCATGAAAGATGCTGCTTAATTTTAACTATTTAGTCACCGTCGGACCGCGACAATTGATTTAAAAATAAAACCCATGATAAACAAAGTGCATGTTCTTCTCATAGATTCTACAAAATTTAAATTTTCGTGGTCCCAGACCAACACACACAGAAAGCGGCAATTGTGAAGGTAGCTTAAAGAGCTGCTGGTATCGTAGCTCGAAGAGCTCGCAAAAGTGCTTTGTTTTGTGTCATACCTGTAAATTCTGCTCTCAATACAAATAAACCCTCTTTTTTTATGCTACCGGAATTGCCTTTGAAGATGCTGGTTAAATTCAACTATTTCGTCACCGACGGACCGCAACAACGAATTTTTAAATAAATCCGACGATAAACAAAATAAATGCTACCAGATTAAAATTTTCAAGGTAGGAATCAGCTGAAACACATGGAAAGCCGCGATTGTGAGGGTAGCTTAAAGAGTGGCGGGTGGTCGTAGCTCGAAGAGCTCGCAAGAGGGCTTTGTTTAGTGTTGTACCTACACATTCACGTGTCCCACGGGTAATCGTCTTGCTTGTATAGTAGTAGCGCACCATGCCCACCGGAGCCTGCGACACAAGCGCTTTTTACGCGCACGCACATACACACACGCACACACACACACACACACACCGAAAAAACCCACAAACACACAGTGACGAGCGCCACACACTTTCAATAACAGGCCTCTCTGTTCCGAGAAGCGAATGACAGTGGCCGAAGAATCGTTCTCCCGAGTTGGCCGAGAGAGCCAAGAAGCCAAGAAGCGAGTTTATCACCGCGCGGTTTTGAGGATGCACCAGTCAGACGGTGCAAGGAGTCACTGTTACGCGTGTATGCGTGCCCGTCGGTGAGAGAGGGACTCTCGAAGAACTGCAGGAAGAGGTGGTCGAAGACGCTCAGAGTGGGGAGGGGGAGTGGGGTGGAGAAGTAGTGGTTCGTCCGCAAGAAGTCTATCACCCTCGGCGAGTAAGCACGCGAGGTCGTCTCGTTCCTGCTCTGCTGCTGCTGCTGCTGCGCTCAGCTTTTTTTTCCAACGCTGTGCACATTCTCCGTAAAGCAGGTTGAACGTCCCGAGATCGAGGGGGCACCGAACTCGCGTGGTATTTCGAAGAAACGTCCCTGAACTTCGAAGGGTGCGATCCTTTCGGTCCTTGTCCTTTATCACCTCTTTCTATATCGTTTTTTCAATTTCTTTTTGTGTTTTTCCGTTTTCTTTTTTTCTTTTTTTATTACAGCTCGCTGATTCTCGGTGGGAGATGCGCGAAGTTTCACGTTTTCGCAAGGCGCAGGGCCTGGAAGAGCATGTCTTCCGGTTTTGAGAATATAGCACCTGTGGTTTTGTTATTTAACTCAATTTCCTTGCATTGAAAGGCGATTTTCTCGCTCACCGATTTATAGTCACATTTTTTGCAACCTCTGCGCTATTTATGGAGATTTTTCACCCGGTTTTCTTCAAGGATTCGAGGCGATTCGGAGATATGGACCGCAGGTGTGCGGACCAATTCGTCGAGACGCCGACGTGCGCGAGAGAACGACTCTCGGAATCGCGTGGAAGCTGTAAGATAGGACACGGAGCATCCCCGTCGGGAGCGAAACCGGCGGCGCACTGAAAACCGGCTGGTCTCGACTACTATAGTATCCATACGGTCGTCTGTCTTTCTTTCTTTCTTTATCTCACTCTCTTTCTCTCCGCATCCTTTCGTGCAGCTGAAACGTGAGCACGACATCTGGCCGATTGTTTTCCGAAGCTCTGCGCGGTCGATATTCCCACTATCGTGCCGGTAATTTTATTTTATTTTATTTTATTTTATTTTACTTTACTTTGTTTTGTTAGTCGAAAAAGCAATTTTTGTGTTATCACAAAAAAGTTATCCGACTAGGATACATAAGTCCACCAAAATTATATCTCTAAACTATATCCTATGTCTTAAAGTTCACGTTTGGATATAGGACATCTCACAGAGAATATTTTGGGGTACTTATTTCTTAAATTTGGATAACTTTTCCATAATGACACAGAAATTGTTACTTGGTAGACTTTCGAAAATCAGGATCTTTTGAATACTCAAATTTGAATCAATCGATTTTGATTGAGCGATATCAATTTGCGAAAATACTTTTTTAATTAGGATATTTTCTTCGATTAAAGAAAGTCATTTCTTTAATCTTCCGCGGTTAAGATTGATCAGTGCTATCGATATTCTTACGATTCTGTTTTCTTTTGTTGGGATCCAACAATCGTTCGGAGTCATTATTGCCATTTATCAAAATGACTGGTTATTTAAAGGTCTTTTAGCTATTTATTCATTTTTAATCAGAAGCTATTCATTTCACGTTCGATATTGCTGTATATAACTATTGTTTTCTTTTAACTTTCAAGTCGAAAGAATATAGGTAGATATATTATTTTTTAATTTCTTCACAACAAAATATGCTCAACCTTAACGCATATATTTTGGTTTTTTAATTTTTCTGTCAATTCGCAGTGTTTCTCAAAAATTCGAATTCATAATAAATATTTAAGGGGCAGTACGTTATTTACCAAAAATAGCCGATAATGTAACCTGCTTCATTACCACTTTAAGGCTTTCGCTCAAGCACCTTCGATTAATTTTAAAATCAGCTAAAGATTCTAATCATTAAATATACTTGAAGAAAATACATTTTTTTAACATCTATTTATTCGAACATTCAATATCCCATATTTATTTTGTTTATCAGGTTATATTTTCTTTCGTTTCGATATATCGATCTCTCGAAGTGGAAACACTCAGCAGATGGCGCAACGTTGAATCGCTCGACTTTAATAGTCTCGCGTGCCTCTGGAAATACTCAATGGTCATGCCTCGAGTTCCAAAGGTAGTCGAATAGCGGAATTCGCTTTCATTTTCTATCGTAACGCAAGACTCGTCGTTATTCCTCGCACCGTTATTCGGCCGCACGTCTACAGTAAACGTCAACGCCTCGAGTGTAGATATTACAATACCGAAAAATCTGAAAATGAGTCTGGTTACTTGCATCGCGCCGGTCAACATTGCCGTCATCAAATACTGTATGTTATTTATAATATCAATATTATCCCTTACAATTTCCATATCACCTGTAAACCGTTATGTCATTTTATTATCAGTAACAGCTTGAAAAAAAAAAAGTTTATTCGCGTCGACAGCAAAGTCTTAAAGTTTTTACAGTAAATATAAAAAAGCCTATAAGATAGAGTTTATGGCGCCGATCTCAGGTCTAGATTCGAATTCTACGGACAAAAGCGCGCGCGCACATTTACGCAAATAGAAAAGCAACTTATCTGTGCTTGTTGTATTTGAATATAGTCACAATCTTGCGCGTGTTTGAATAGCTATTGTGTTTTATGGATTGAAGGTGAAAATTGTTTGCTAATTTGAATATCTACAATCCTCTGTTGACCCCTTCTGTCGATCTTTGTGTATATTTAAGATTCAGAACTGTGATATAGAGAAAACGGTGTTTTTTTCAGGGGGGAAGAGAGACGAGGATCTTATTCTTCCAATCAATGACTCGATCAGCGCGTCGCTCGACACTAACCAGGTAAAACTTTCATATGATTTTTTGAAATTTTTTAAAACAATGTTTCGTTATGCTAACTTTTTTACGACTTCCTTTTTAGTTGTGTGCGAAAACTACGGTCATGGCGAGTCCGGAATTTGAAGACGATCGAATTTGGCTGAACGGACGGTATGTGAATATTTAAAAACAAACAAGTAGTTTTCTTATTTACTTATAATAATTAGAGTTTAAGTGCTCATTATTTAAAGCACAGAATTGGTTGATTTGGTGTAGAATTCCTAATATTTGAAATTACGACTTTTATGCATTTTTTAAAGGGAGGAGTCTATTAACAACAAAAGATTACAGAATTGTCTGCAGGAAAGTGAGTACAGCTGCTGCTCTTCATTTTGTTTCTTTTTTGTTTTGAAATTCTTCCCGGTATAGTTTTTTTTTGGCTTACAGTAAAAAAACGGGCCCAACTGTCGCCGGAAATGGAACGATGGAAAGTGCACATTTGTTCGAAAAATAATTTTCCAACAGCCGCTGGTTTGGCTTCGAGCGCCGCTGGTTACGCGTGCTTGAGTGCTGCACTAGCAAAATTGTACAAAGTAGAGGTACCGAAAGAGCTGCATTCATTTTATTTTCTATTTAATTACTTTGCAATTTATAAATTTATAAAGTCAGAAGAGAACTAATTTTTTTTCAATATTCGTTATTCAGTTTTTCTTAACGCATGTTTTGAAATAATTATTTGTTTCCTGAATAGGTCTGAGGAGTTAAAGTTAGAGAAGGAGTGAATGAATTGACAGAGAATACTTCACATACTCATTTGTGAACCGACTATATTTTGTTTGCTGCATACAATTACAAGAAAAATGAAAAAAATTGTTAACTCTGTTTACATGCAAAATTCATTCAACTTTCAGGGAGACATAAGCGCGATAGCGAGGTCAGGTTCCGGTTCAGCCTGCAGAAGTGTATTGGGAGGTTTCGTAAGATGGTACATGGGTTCAGATCCAAAAGGAACCGATAGCATAGCTCGTCAAATAGCTCCAGCTTCGCACTGGCCAGAAATGCGAATTCTCGTGTTGGTTGTGAATGACAACAAGAAGAAAACGTCGAGCGCAACCGGTATGAAAAGAGGCGTCGAAACGTCGGAGTTTCTGATGTACCGAGCAGAGAAGATCGTTCCCAAGCGAGTCGAGGAGATGCAGAAAGCAATTTTAGCGAGAGATTTTGCCAAATTCGCGGAATTGACTATGAGAGATTCGAATCAGATGCATGCAGCTACGGTGGACACTTATCCGCCGTGTTTCTATCTCAACGACGTTTCCCACGTTGTCATAGATCTCGTGCATTCATACAATTCGGCCGTGGAAGGCACGAGAGTCGCTTACACAAACGACGCTGGTCCTAATACGGTCCTTTATCTTCTGGAAAAAGACGTGCCTGAAGTCCTGGGTGTCTTAAACCATTTCCTGCCCACAGCTACATCACCAGATGACTATCTCCGGGGAGAACCGGTTTCTACTTCAACACCCTCGAAGATTCTGATAGAACGCATGGATTTTTCAGTGCAGAGACCCGGACTATTGAAATACATAATTCATACTCGCGTTGGTGACGGTCCAAGGGCGTTGGATGATCCTAACGAACATCTTCTGAATAATCGCGGCCTGCCCATCGAATCTTAACCGGAAGAACAACAGATTTTTACGTAACTTATACGAGATACAAGAAAAATATAGTTTTTTATTGACCTTTTGCACTGCTCATTAGTTTCAAGTTTGTGTACTAAAATTATTGGTGAATAAGGTCATAATGGAGTGTTCATAAATCATTAGAACCTTGAAACGGGAATCAAATTACATTCTACAGTAAAGTTATTCAAAAAAATAAAACGTAAAGAAAATAACTAGCGTTTTTTAAACTACATTATGTCACTATTTGAGCTGATGGTACACTGACAGAAAAGATTGGAACTCTTTATGCATAAACCCGTCAATAAAATTCAATATAAAACTGCGAAATGAATGAATGAACTGCGAATTGCAGTACTTTTATAGTAAATAAAAATGAATTGTTTAAATTATCGTATTAAACATTAATGTTACATAGCACCATTTTTTATTTACTACATCAGTATATGTATAAAAACTTCCGGCAATTGAAAAAGTGTATCCTTGTACATACAAGTGTCTCTTTGTTTATATAAGTACCCCTTATCTCTTTTAAATATTCACCGATTTTTGTCGTTTTATCTTTTATGAATGTCATACAGACTTTGGGCAAAAAGGTGGGCCGTATTTTTATAATAAATGTGTACAGAATACTTTTTGGTCGAAAAACTATGAGCAATTATACCCGTTCACACGTGTAATAGAGTGTCTCACTACCAAGTAATGAGATGCATAAAACCGTTTTTATATCATAAATGACCTGATCTATGCATTGCTAATAACTATTAGTATAAATTCTATCGATGAAGTATATAAACGAGAAACCGTCAGTTACTCCACAGTTCAGAATTCCTCGCTTCGACGATTTAGAATTCCCGCTCGCTTGACTATTTATCCCCACTTCGTAACGCTCTTGCGCTTGAACTATTCTCAGCCAGTCTATGCATAGACAAACCTTTACTGAGCACGTATGTTATTTGCACATCATATAGGTTTCAAATAATGATGTAATTGATTGCCGCATATTCATCATTAGCCGTGAATCGCGTTTTTATCAGTCTGCATAAAAGCCCGTTATTAACGCTTCGTCAGAATCAATCAGAACTCAGTGTCGAGCAGACGGATATAAGTATCTATTTCCCTGTCACTAACGTCATCCTAGAACCACGTGCTCCGACATAGCAGAAGAACATTTGTGTCTTGGAGCTCAAAAGCCTTTTTGCGAGATTTATATCAAGATGTCGAAATCAAAAGCGCTGGAACTCATCAGAGCCGTGACTCAGCATGCGCTGAAATCCAAGGGCTATGCCCAGTGCATGAAGAATGTAAGTGTATTGATCACTACCTCTATTTTTACCTGTTACGTTATTTCTAAAATCTGAGATTTTTTTTTTCAAGATATTTTTCTTAGGACATAATTTTCTGTTGTGTATCTGTCAATTGACAAATACCGCTATTGTTAATCTTTTTCAATAATCATTTGTGTGCATTCAGAATGGTTGAATGCATTTTTTATATATCAGATTGATGAATGAAAATGGAAATTCTCATTCAACGTCAATTTATGTTTTTGCTTCCTTATAGAGTAAGCGTTATTTTCGTTTGTTTTTTTTTTGTTTTTTAATCCACTGTATCTTAATAACGGATTTAACAATCAAGCTGAAACTTGGTATACCGGTAGAGCAGAAACAATGTATACATTTACGAGATAATTACATCATCTTTTCAGATTTTAAATACTTTTGAATTTTCGAAAAATTGATTTTTTTTGTTCCAATTTAACTTCAGCCTCTTATGTACAAGGAAAAATGATCAGTTTTAGTAGATATTAAATTTGGTGCAGATGGATGGATGAGTTTTCTTGCATTTTTTACACGAATCGGACGAGCGGTTCAATTTTTATAACACGTTGAATTAAAAAGTAATGACGAAGCAATTTCCAAGGTTCAACTTTGCAGGCCTTTCTTGTAATTCAAATTCAGCAAACTCAATGGAAAAAACCGACGAAACAAAAATGTAATTTAATGAAATGGTGAAATTCTTCCAATCGTGCTCCATTTTTTATTTAATTACAAATTAACCAAAAATATCTTTGAAAACAGGTCGAGTTTATCTCAGCAGACAACGGAAATTGCATAGCAGAATTCACGGTAGCGGAGGAACATCTGAACAGCGGTGGGACATTACACGGCGGCTGTACTTCAACCCTAATTGACTGTATTTCCTCCTATGCGCTATTGACTACCGGAAGTGGACTTACTGGAGTCTCAGTAGATTTACACGTGACGTAAGGATCTTTTTTTTTCTTCAAAAAAAAAAAAAACCGAAAATTCATTTTTACACACTGTCATACTTTATTTCAGGTTCTTAAAGGCCGCTCGGCCGGGAGACATTGTGACGGTAGATGCGAAAACCATTAAAGCTGGACGAAACTTAGCTTTTTTGGCCGTAGAACTTACGAAGAAGAGCGACGGCGCTGTGATTGCGCGAGGCTCGCACACAAAATTCATCGGACAATCGTGAATAGGTCTTAGATTCAACAATTATTAATTTTATTCGCAATGCAGTACAAATAGTACAAACTTAATAGAGTATTACTCGGGATAATGTATAAATTTATGTACAATAGGCGTTATATTTAACTCTAGAACTGTATTAATTCGACGCTAAGCTTATTTACTGTATTCTGTGGTAACTTATTGCTCCACGAGCTTTTCGTCGCCCCCTTTCTCTTCTAACGGCAGTAAGAAAACTCTGAATCTTATATATTTTTGTCCTTAGAAGATAACGAAGAGATTAATGCGTAATTAGCCTCAATTTGGTCGCATTAAAAGAACAAGTCCACCGATTTCACGCGAAAAAACGTATTTTTCAATTGGTAAAAATAGTATTAAATATTCAATGCAATTAATTAATTATAACGGTATTTCGAGTATGTAAACAACTTTTGTGAAGATTTAAAAGATATAAGAATTCTATTTTGAGGGAATAGAGGCTTCAAAAAAATTGTATATTCTCTCTACAATTTCTGAAATTCGGAGCCAGGAATTTTTTACATAAGTATTACAAGCAATGAAAGACTCAGGATTTTCCATCGACTTTTTTTACCAATAAAGAAAAATGAAAACCGTTTTTTTTTGTTTTCGGAGCCGGTGGAATTATGAAAAAGTGCGTCCGAAGCTACAAGTGCCAAAAATTAGCATTTTCCAAAAACTACAGTTCCAGTGTTAACGAAACTTACGAAGCTTCTCGTGAAGCTAAAGCGATTTTACAATGAGAAATACAAGTAACTATAGCGTAATGACTACGGAAATTATTCTCTCTCTCCATCTACAAATTTCTGGCACCGGAATTTTGGGCTTTCTCAAGAAGCGTCTTGATCTCATTCATTTTTTCCGTCAGCTGACTCGTCCGCGATTCCAGGTCCTTAGCCTCGCGATCCATGTCCTCGACGATCCTCTCGAGTTCGCTGATTTCTAAATTTCTCTCGCGACTTGCAGCCTGAAGATTCAGAGGTGCGAGATACTTTTCAGCGCTTCTTCGTCGTCTCGGTATCGAATTGCCGCTCGTTTCCTCGCAATTTTCGCAGCAATCCGCCCAGAGTCTCAAATCAATGCGAGGTATTTTCTCGCAGGAGACAAATCCCTCATCTCCCTTCGGCAGGAGGAAAACGTTGCGCTGAATTCGTGTGATATTGTCGCCGTTTTCGCACAAAACCGTCGCGAGGCTCGTCTGTTTGATCTGCTGCAGTTGCTCAGGCTTGAAAGACGTTGGGCTTTCGTACCAAAAGCGATCGCCGTCTCTCGTCCTTCGGAATTGTTCCAGCAGAAGACATTGGAAAAGTGGACCAACTTTGGAGTCCGGCAGTTGATCTTCAAGAATTCCGCCGACCCAGACGTCCACATTTCCCGGATGTCCATATAATTCTCGCAATTTCGATCGTACTCTACGATTACTAATTTCCCCGGCTAAATCGTCGAAAGTTTCTACGGCAGACATATTACAGAACTTTCTCCACTCGAGATAACCAGGAATCGCATGATCTCGTGATCTCTGAACGTTCATCGCAGCGAGATCGAGAGCGACAGCGTGAGCAGTATGAAAAAGTTGCTCAGTGAGCTCGATGTTCAAATTCTGTTCGGGAAGTTTGAGTTTCGCTGCGGTTGCGAACATTCCTCGTAGAAGAGGATCAACTCCGCCTTCGTCAACGAGTCGCCAGGGTGAAAAGAAGGCGTCGCGGAGGCTGAGAGGCCCTTGAGGAATGCTCCCAAAAGTTTCGTTGAGACGTTCGAGCTGGGGTTGAATGATAGAATGTCCAAATCGAAGAGCAGCCGTGGCAAAAACATTGGAAATACTGGCATCGAGATCAGGATCGTATCCCTTATAATTCCCTATAAGTTCCTCGACATCGCGACCAAAAATACGTGGAATCCACTGTTGATAAGTGATATGCTGCATCTGAGCGCCGACGATTTTTCGAGCCTCTTGATACAATTTTTCTCCGTTCCAATGAGAATTCAGCTCGCCGAGAGCGCGAGCGATTCTGTTGTGCTCCCTCAGCCAAATTGTGTGCATCGCCAACAGTCCAACTTGCTCATTCGCCCGAATATCGCCAGCGACGAAACAATTTACGGAACTTTCGAGCGGATTTCTTCGGCAGTCAACGAATTGTCCATTCATGTAAGGCAGCATAGCTTTGCGTCCAGGCAAAGCGGCTCCTTCCCTCAATAGTCCCCGATCGTTCTGCAAATTCCGAAGATTGTTCGCCAGATCCTCGTCGTATCCGTAAACCTGTGAAGCGTCGAGATAGCTGGTCAACTGATTCATTTGTTCCCTGGGTTTAAGCCCTCCTCCCCATAGAATACTCGTCATTCCAGATCCGCAAACAGCGCTGGTCCGAACGAAGTCAATGCAACGTCTGTTGGTAACTCTTGGATCTCCAGGCGGAACCTCCATGGGAAAACAGGGCGCAGCGTTGGCGCACGATTTTTTACAATCAATGCCGTCCCAGGACTCGCTGGAAACGGCTGGAAGCGCGTGATCGAGATCGTGATCCAAAAACTGGCCCCACTGCATCACCATGTGAGTTATCTCGTCGTCGGGAGTGGTTTTGTGTGTGGAAAGGAGCGTCGTGGAGATGAGTCGCGCTGGAGGCTTTGGATATCCGTAGTAAAGACGTCCTTTCTCCCACCCGATAGGCTGAGAGAAGCCATTCTCGTAGATGGGCTGCAAAATTCTTCGGAATCCCGTATAAGACGCTCCCCAGGTGTGATGCTTGAGATTGTTGCAGCTACCGTCGATGCTCCTGTACTTTCCGTGGTAACACATGTTGCCGCAGGTCGGAGGTCTTCTGTGACCGGTGCAACCGGACAAACGCTCGATTTCCGCGACCTGCTCAGCCGTAAGGACGTCCTGATAGTCGAAAGCTCCGCTGACGTTCGCCGCTGAGCCTTTGTCGACGTAGCGTCTTATGTTGAGGAGAGTTCGCTCGAAAATCTCGGCGGGACGAGCGGCTGCTCTCGCTGCTGCGTTAGGGAATCGCGCGAGCTTAAAAGGGTCAGAACGGGTTAAGGGAGGAGCGCCGTTTATGCCGAAAAGAGAGGCGAGCGTTTGGTTTATCGCCCGGTCGATTGTTTCCTCCGCGTCGTGAAATGCTCGATTCACGAGGACGTCACTCGCTCCGAAAATCTGACGGACCTTGAGGAGACTCTGGGCTGTTGCGCGGCCGTGTTCGTTCGTGGCTGTGCATTCGTAGCGACCGGAATCCGTTGCTGTGATATTGTAGATGTACAAACTACCGCCTCGGGAGACCTTGAACTTGGGGATCGGATCCAACGCGCTTCCGTCCCTTTTCCAAGTTATCGAGGGCTTGGGATCGCCCTTCGAGCGACAAGGAAGCTCCACTGATGCTCCTGGCTCCGTTTCCATTTCCTCCGGTGGCTCGAATATCAATTTTGGGGGATTTGCGTCCCTCGATGATACTCTGATGTCTGCACTTGCCTCCGCGTAACCGTTTATGTTTCGGGCCTGGCAAACGTAACGCGCTGTGTCCCTTTCCTCTGTGGCGATTATTCGCAGTGTGGTGCCGTCGTCCTCGAGGAAATATCGCGGACCGCCGAAGATTATTTGGCCGTTTTTCCACCATTCTATGCGAGGCGCCGGGCGAGCCTCTGCTTTGCAGACCAGAAGAACGTCCTCGCCTTCTTTGACTGACTGGGACGTTGGGATCTGCGGGAAAGCATCAATTTAATTCCTGATAGATAGTTTACTTTTTGATTTCTGATGAAAGAAGATTTGTGTTCGTGAAAAAAAAAGATTACCCGGATTTTCGTGTCAGATTATTTTTAATTGTCTAAGAATCAGGAGACGATTGCTTTTCCGGATTGAATTGTTTTCTTTTTTCAAAAACTTTTTATGCGATGAGAAAGTAAAAATATTAGACGCAACAATTATGCTTTTCAGTGATCCATTTCCTCTTCGTTTCAAATCTTAAACGTTTGAATCACGTTATTGTTTACTTTATTAAATTGTTTTAAATACACTCCGAATCATTAACACTAACTTCAATCATTTTTTTCGTCGAATCTGCTGCGAAGACCGAAGGATAACATTTTTCATAAAATCAACAGTCAATGAAGAAACAACTAAAAGGACTCATAGAAAATTGAAAAAATTGTCCCGGGATTTTTAGAATGATTTGTATATCATCATTTTCATTCGAACAAATTTCTTGGACTTGTCTCAGAATCACTGGTAATAATTCTTCTAGCGGAATAATTGTGCAAATGCATTTATTATGCGACCGATGCCGTTTTTCTCAACGAGGGCAACTCGCATCGCAATTAAGTTGTTACCTCGATGAAGCGGATCGATGGACTAGCCGTAACGATTGCTCTAGCTTTCCTGGAGATCGTGACTCCCATTTTGCTCTCTGCCATGCACTCGTACTCGCCGACGTCGTTTTCCGTGACCTCGGTAATAACGAGGGCGCCATCCTCGCGTATAACGTATCGTTCCCCGTCGGTGTTCAGCTCGTCGGAGTTCCTCATCCACTTGATCTGCGGCTTTGGGTCACCAACCACTCGGCAATTGAAAACTGCGGTCTCGCCGATTCGCACCTGAACGTCTTCAGGTCCTTCCATAATCCTCGGCTTGTCTAAAAACGTTTAAAAAACCATTGTAGAAATAAAAATTTATCGTAAAATAAAAAATCTAATCATATTTTCGTAATAATAATAGCCCTCAATCGTTATAAAAAGGTGTTCGGACTTTTTAATGATTGCGAAATGTGTTGAGTTATAATTTTATACATTCGTTAATGTTTGTTTTTGAATAAATTTTAGAGATTTTATTTATAAAGTGATAATTAAAAATTCAAAAAATTCTCAAATATTATCTGCAGATAATTCATGCAAAATATGATAAATATGATAAAATACGATGAATCTTAATTATATTCAACGACCAAAGTTTTAAATGCTGTTTTCAAGCAACAATGCGATTTTTGCTGTACTCAAAAAGTGATAGTGTAAAAAGTGAAGAAACTGAATCTATTTTGAAATTTATTATGAGCATAAATATTTATTTGGCCTTTCTTTTCATTACAAACATATGCTGAACTACAAATTCCTTTTCACTCAAATTAGGTCAACCGTAGAAAAAGCCGTTCGAGAAAAAAAAATATATTACGCACTGATTTGTTCAGTGTAGAGGTTCAACCTTCTTAGGGTGTAGAGGTAGTACAAGTCTCGCCGAAAGTGAGTTTGAGAAAAAAATGTCACTTCTTGATATTATAAAAATCATTAAACATTTATCCCATCGCGACGTTCCAAATTTTCTCTAAATCTCACGTTTGATCGGACCGTACCTCTGCAACTACCTTAAGCATGCTTTGTCAAGATTTTCAGTCTTCATTCTATCACTCAACTGCAATGAAAGTCGGAGGTGGACATAGCCGTGAGTGAACGTCCCTGCATCTCGCTCGGAGACTGGCAAACTGCTGCCATTTCGGCAGGTTTTTCTCGTAGACGTTCTACGAGCCACATCAGATCACAATCGCAGACGAGAGCATTGCTGTCGAGCCTGAGTCTGGTCATCGGGCCGACATTCTCGAAGGCATCAGCCGGAACGCGATGAAGTTTATTGTTGTGAAGAAACAGACGTTCCAGTTTTGGTAAATTGCTGAAAGTTCCTGGCTCTATTTCCACGAGATGATTGTGTTGAAGATACAGTTGCTCGAGCTTCTTCAGATGTGCAAAAGCTCCGGGAGCTATTTTCTCAATTCGGTTCTTGTAGAGATAGAGAATCCTCAGATTTGGAAGACCGGAAAAGGCGTTGGCCCGCAAAGAACGAATTTGATTGTCGTTCAAGAGAAGAGTGTCCAAATTCTCGAGGCCTTCAAACGCTCCGGATCGGATTTCGACAATGTCGTTGAACCTCAGATCACTGCAAACGAAAATAATTATTAATTCATAAATAAATTACAAAGGCGGCTTTATAATTGATCTTGGCTGATCAATGCACTGACAATATCAAGATTCTAAGAGTTAAGTCCCTGAAAATTCCCACCCTGTAGTCTCTGCAAGATATAAATGGTCTCTCTGTGCCTAAGTTACTTTCACGCGCCACTAATTGCCCTTTTCTTTTAGAAAGGATTGCATTTGCTCCAGCAATGATTCAAGGACCTTAGGTCATGTCACATTGGTTGTCTGCAATTAACATTTTTTTTAAACAGTACATTTTTGTAAAAAAGAAATAATCCCAACAATGCTTGGAAAAGTACGATAAAAATTTTATTTGCACGACTACGCTAAAAACACTACATTCCGTGACTGCAAGTCGGGTGGAAAGTTGTCGATTATTGACCGGCGGGCGAAAAAGTGCGGGCAGAAAAGTAATTTTTCAGGTAGTAATGAAAATCATACAGCATATGCTCACTCATAATCAATTAAAAATAAACAATTTTCCCGCCCTCATTGCAAACACGGAATACGGTTATTTTTTTAGCGAAATCGGGGGAAAAAATGTCGTTTGCGACACTGAAAGGAGCGTAATTTTCCTCCCTCGTTGCATAATATACTATTAGATAAACGTCAAGTTTCAGGCCGACGAAAAATATCTTATGGTAACGATAATCATTTTTGGAGTAGGAGAAAAGTGATTTTTTGTGTACGACAATGCAGAATCGGGCAACTGATGCCAGATAATTATTCCCGACCGATGACGTGATTTATAGATAAACCGTGAGTCTCGCGCTCTGAGATGGACCACTCCTTCTCGCCTTCGTTTCCTTCTCTCTCTCTCGGTGTTGTATCTCGTTGCTAAAATAGATTTAAGCGTTGCTGGAGCATGAAACGCGCCGTTTCCAATCCTCCTCCTCGAGTTACCCCGCGAGGTTCGCCATCCGGCTCGTGGAAGTCGTTTCGCCGTGGTTGTCGACTTTGCGACCGAGAAATATATATATACCGTACACGGAATAAGCCTCTCTGAGTCATCCCTTGAATTAGCTGAAGCGAAATAGCTTAACGAATAAAATTCAATTGATATCGAAGGGCTCGTAGGCTGAGAGATCTTCAGCTCTCTCGCGGATTGCACTGAGTGCTTTCAAGGATTCATTCGTGTTTTCGTGTCGATTACGCAGTTCGTAACAATAGATATCCAATTTTTTAAAATTGACTCCCAAATAAAATGAAAATTTAATACTGCTGATTCAATCGTCTAATCAATATTCGAATAATTAAACACCTTTTTGAAAATTAAGTAACATAATGATTTTGAGAAAAACTTAAAGGTAAAAATCTAATTTTCAGCTTGAAATATGTTTTTGCCGAGTGCATTATTTTTTTGTTCTGACTCATTTTCAAATTATAATAAGGTATTTTATAAATTTCAATATTTCACAAAAACATCCCCAATTTCGTGGCAGACCAAAATAATTTATTGCAAAAAATGTATCGCAATTTGTTGCATCAGTCTCCATTCAATAGATTCAAATGGGACCTGATTTTGTTATTATTATGAATAATTTATCATTTGCTAATGACATCAGTTTCCGTTCAAGAAACTCACCGGAAACTGATGTGAGCAAACGAAACATTATTAAAAATAATTATGACTCATTGAACAATTTCACAATAATTATTTACACATACTATAAAATGTGTAAAATGAAATCTTATCTTCTTCCACCATAAATCGATTACGATATTTATTATGTACTTTGTATGACTATCGGGGGGGATTTCTGATATCGTGGGCGATTGGATTTCGTACCGCACTCAAACCGTGTCACAAAGATAATCTTATACATGAAGGGTCATGAAACGGACGGTTTTCACGAGTTTATCGTTTCTATCTACATCGCGACGACGTATATTAATATTATGACACGAAGCGATTGGACAGGCAGAGCTCCCCGCGTGCGAGCATCGTCCGCGCCGTTCTCCCGCGGACAGGATGTTGTAAACTCTCTTTTGCTCCAAACGGTACTCTCCGTGTCTATGTAAATAAATGCCAGGTGTTAACGGATGACACGAAGTATAAACGAAAGGCAAAAAGATGATTTTCTTCTCACTGGCTGCGTCATGGAAATCGTCTCTCCACGCCCGCAAATATTCCACAAATAATTAACTATATTAATGACTAAACTTCATACAAAGTGAAAAAGAAAAATTGCACAGTAAACGCAAAAAACAGACCGGTGCAAAGTAGAACTTTCCTTCCTCACTATTATCCAGATTTCCGAAAACTACTTTTATGAAGAATTGTATTGATCATTTTTAATAGATTTACTCGTATAAAGTTAATTTAGAATGTCATTCATAGAGAATTTTTCAAATTTATACGTGTTTTTTGTTCATTTTTCAAGAAAGAAAAAATTGCTGTCCTTTGTTCTTCTTCGTTAATTAAAATTTTTTTTTAATAATTAAATTGTGATAAAATACTGAGGACGGATTTCGATTAAAATTGAAAAGTTCTTTAGATTCATACTAAGTTTTAGACCAATGGTCCTATTACTACTCTTTGTTTTTTTTCTATTTTTTTTTTGTTTTTCCATACTCATCCCTTACGAAAAAAGAAACTATTAGAGTCGTCAATTTATTATTGAAACCAAATAGTAACTTTGAATTATAATACTTTTTTTGTGCAAGGGATGGCGCACATACTATACATTTCTTTGCTAGATCACTTTTTTCGACGTTTCAAACAATTTCAAGTATACAGACATGACAAACGCGTAAGAAACTATTTCTCGAATACATAACTTCTTCCATGAGGAAGCAAAAGACTCACAGGACTGTAGTATTCGTCGATATCCTCGGAATCCTGTTGAGTTTTTGGAACATACATCTAACAGTGTCACCAAAACACATGCACTTCCGGGGACAATCGGTTCGTATTTGATTTCCCCTTTTTCCTCTGCGATGATGTTGATGGCAATTGACCACAAGAGAAGCGAGCACGAAGATGAAAAAAATCCATCTCCAC
Organism: Clistopyga incitator; assembly: GCA_947507545.1. Lineage (NCBI taxonomy): Eukaryota > Metazoa > Arthropoda > Insecta > Hymenoptera > Ichneumonidae > Clistopyga > Clistopyga incitator. The sequence goes on from OX382177.1 coordinate 7,298,614, forward strand.
TCCATCATCTTCAATCTCTTCATCTTGACCGTTCGCAACCTTTTGCTTATTTGAAAAACCCTGTCAACCCTTAATTTCCTAACGCGAAATCACTTTAGCACCGCAGGCCATGTGCTCATTGACTAGTTTATAAACTAACAAACAATTCGTTACAAAATTCGCTTCACTTCCGCAGAGTCCTGTGCAGTCACTGTCTTATGCACAAACTGGTTTTCCTATCACGTGTGTATCTTGCCCACGCAAATTTCTTCCTTCTTTTTATGTCTTTCTTCAGTCCTTAAGGGAGTAAAAAGCGAAGAGAAGGAGTGCGCGGCGCGCGGAACGCGGAGGCGCGTTTCACGATCCAAGTATCACAATAATATCTGTCGTATCTCGCGGTTCTTGGTAGGCATATGAGAAGCGGGATGAGATACGGAGATGCTGGAAGCTGCGGTGGCTGTACCGGCGTCGAGTCGCTCGCGGGCCGCGGACGCCGCCTTCGGTTCGTTTATACCGCGCTAGTGCAAGCTACTGCTTGGCCGTCTCTTCGGCGGCTGAGCAATAACCCGGCTCTCCGGCTCGTCGACGAGTCAGCCGCCGGCGGGCGGGAGAGTACGCACACGATACGAAAAGCCTTCTCCACAAAGCCCCCCTCGAGCTTGAAGAGCGCGTGTTGGTGAGCGGCAAACCACGCGGACCAGAGCGAGACGAAGTCATGGGGTCTCGTTGGTGTCCGACAAAAAGCGAAGCTATTCCACGGCGAGTTAGTTACTCTCCGGTATACCGCGCGCGGATTTCTTCACTTGTGTTGGTCGAGACTCGCAGGCGCGGGCAATGGGCATTTTTGATTGAGGAAAATGCTTAGCCAACGAGAAGCCCTTAAACTATCTCACGATCCTTCGGAGCTTATTTCGTCGATGTTGGAGTGCCGTTTTGCAGACTTTCCTCGTCGTTTTCTCTCGCTGCTTGCAATAAGTGGTTTTGAGGATTAGATTACGATTAGATTACGTTTTGAAGAGTAAGTAACATACTTTTCAAAAAGTAATTCGTATGTTACTCGGTAAGTAACATTATTTTCAAACCTCGTACGTTTCTTTGAAGCACGATTTTGAAAAAGTAACGCGGATATTACTTTGTGAGTAACACGATTATCAAAAAGTTAAAGTACTTTTAGAAAATAACTTGTGTGTTACTTTGTAAGAAACTTGCCTTTCAAAAAGTAACTTGCGAAGTAACGTGTGAGCTTGAAGAACTCGTGCGTAGTGAGCAAACCACGCCGGCCAGAGGGAGATGAAATGGGATATTGTTGAGGTCCGGCAAAAAGCGCAGTTTTTCACGGCGAATTAGTTACTCTTCGTTACACCGCGCGTGGGTTTCTTTCACTTGCGATGGTCGAGACCCGCAGGCGCGGGCATTTTTGATTGAGGAAAATGCATAGCCAACGAGAAACCCTTAGGCTATCTTGCGATCTTTCGTAGCTTGTTTCATCGATGTTGGAGCACAGTTTGCAGGCTATTCTTGTGGGATGATTCCGATACCGATCTAGAATGGGATGCAGCCGCGCACCGAGGATATACCGTCAATCTTCGAGGTTGATGTGCAGTAAAATTCGTACGCGTGTCTGCAACAAATAGAATAATGATATTGTTGAGAGAATTTTTTTTAATGGATATAATGTTTGCCGCATTGAAATTGTAAGAGGGAATTTTTTTTTTTACTGAAATTGTAAGAGAGATTTGATACGTTGGAATTGGTGAAAGATTATAGATTATCTTGGAAAAAAATGATCCTACACTTTTAGAAAATTTACGTCAATTTAACTGATATTTCTCTCAAGTCCAAGACTTTAATTCCTCAAGTTCTGTTTTTGCTATTTTTTGGAAACGTTACAGCAGTTCCACTGAAGTCGGTGCCTAGTTTAAATCGACCTATTTGATGCTCTTTAACAGGAAATACTGAAATATCTTGTGCCCGCGGTGATTTTGGGTTCAGAGAAATAGCAAATCTTGTAAGTGGATATGTGGAAGAATTTTTGTTGGGTGGATGTTACTCCTACGATACTAAATCTGTTATTCTAATCGTGTCGCTAAGAAATAAACGGCTCATTGAGGCCAATCTACACATTTTTTATTTGCTAATAAGCGACGATCATCATAAATAAAATCTACCACAAACATTAATCTGCTACATATTTTAAATAAATAATTTGGTGTATCCAATTTTTATTCTCTCAGTGCGACGTTATAGGCTCACTTCGAACGTGATTTTTTTCCCAAAGTTGCAATCATTCGAATCCAACAATTTGCAATTCAATTTATATTTTGATACCGAATATATCCATCGAGCCTGTCGCCCAATTTAAATCGACCTGCATGATGCATAGTAATAGGAATTACTAAAATATTTCAATGCATATGCTCGCGGTGCTCCTGGATTCATGCATGAACGGATTGGCTTCGCGTTGCGGAGAAAGTAAAAGGGGCCGGTGAGAGTAAGCATGCACAAGAAATAAAGAGAGCCAATGGGAAGGAAGAAAGAGAGGAGATATATAAAAGCGAAGGGACATCGAGCCGGCACCAAGTGTATACGATCGCAACGCACGGTCCGAACCGAGAACACTGAGTTGGCTACACATTCGATGTTGTTTCATCGTAGCACGTTCCTCCTCTTCGTTCTCGCTTGCGCGCTTTGTGTTGGCTTCTTTCTTCGTTCTTGGCCCCAGGCTCGATTCACCCGCATTCTCATTACGTATTCCTCCTCCGCTACGAGGAAACCGAGGCCCTAAGCTGCACGGAGCATGTAGAGCATGCTACTATTCAGTGAAATAAGATATTATTGCTACAACAACGTGGAGCAGCTTATTGACCTACATGACACGAAGCGCCGGCTCCACTCACCGATTATTTCTTTATTCTCTCAAACAACCTCCTCTTTCTCCTTCCTCAGAAATTTTAGTACCCACTTAGGGTAGATTTTTCAGCTGTAAGTTGAATTTTAAGAATAGATTTGCACGGAAAAAACAATCTTGGCCAAAATATTATTTAGAATACACAGTAACATTAATTTGTAATAGTGGAAACTACAAAAACTTTATACAAATTATTCGATGTCGATGGAATATTCGCAACGCCAATAGTTTTTCTTCTGTATTATTACCGACCATTTCTTTATTCTCTATAATAATCTCCTTTCTTCTATTTCAGAAACTACCGCAAAATTACACCAAAATTACTGTACTTTTTTCATTTTTTATCACATTTTTGCACGAAATGGTATTGAAGATAATTTTGTTTGTAGTTAGTTACAAATTTCGAAATCGTTTTATAAACCCGACAAGTTGTTATTATTATGGAATAACAATTGCATGAAGAAATGTTTACAGGCCGTCGATAAAAGATGCAAAAAGGCATGTAAAAAGCGTGCAAATTTTGACAGATTCAATGAAGTCATGCGTGCAACATAATGCGTTTAGCGTAAGCTTAAAATTCTAGTAATCATTGCAAGGGTCAAATTGTCGCGCGAACTTGTACGATAAGTGACAAGTTAGCCGAGTTTCGTAACATTCTCGTTCCGTCGTTGATAAGCAATTAAGAGCGTCTTTGTCAGCGATAAACGTGAGCCGCGGTCGAATATTTGGGTGACCTACTGCGACGTGTTTGCCGCTCGGAGCAGATAAATTTGCAATATCTCTCAGTTCCTCCAGAATCCCCGAAAATATTGTAAAAAAACTGTTTCTTCAATATTTCATACGTTACAAAATCGGTGTCGTGTGTGATTATCTGCTCAGGCGTGAAGGAAATAAATTTTTAAAAACCAAATGGAATTGCCAGACAAGCATTAAGTTTGGGAATAAGCGAAGCGTGCGGTCGAACCGGTCATCATCGATGTCATCGCGGTTACGGGCCGTGCCAGTGATTTTTTTTTTTTTTACTTTTTAGCTACACGGCTGAATTGTCGGGAGTATTTTTGGTTTGAGAATAACAATTTTCTCTGCCGAAACTGATATTTTCCGAGAGACTTGATGCATATTCATATTGATTAAAGATTAAACAAATGGTTCTGCGAAAAATGTGGGTAATTGACGTTAATTGTATCCATCTGTAAACCCGAAACGATTAAAAACTGTTTCTTCGCGTTACAAAATGTATTTTAAAAAAGCCAAATGGAATTGCCAGACAAGCGTTAAGTTCGGAAACAAGCGGAGCGTGCGCGCGGACCGGTCATCATCGATGTCATCGCGTTTGCGGGCCGTGCCACGCTGACCCTGACAGTGTTGGGTTTGGTTCTACCCGCGGCACGCACTCACTCGAGCAGACAAAAGTCGCGCCCGTACCTACTTCAACAAAGACCGTGAATTTCGTAACCCGGAGCTCTCTGTCAGATGTGGGTATAACCGCGCGTCGTTAGCTCAACGATCGAGGGCGACGGGGGATAAATAGGTCCCCTTGGAGCCGTCGACGACGTTCCGTCACGTGCCTCTCCGGCAGAGTAATAAAAAAAGCCGCATACCCAACGCTCGGAACTCATTCCTCGGGTGTGCATAAGCGATTCGTGACCAGGAGCGAGTCGCGTACGTGAAACTCGTTTTCTTCGGTCGAAGCAGTTGTAGCAAAGCCGCAAAACGTACCAGCGTGTTCCAAAAATAGCATGTGACTCAATATTTGGGCGATGATCCTTTTTACAGCTTGGCGTATTTTTCTTTTTTCATCCTTTCGCTGGATTCTTCGAAGGATTGACGAATGGGCCAGTGAAGCTGCTTCCAAATAAAGGAAGAAATAGACTCTCTTTCTCCTCTTCCTCCGGTGGGCAATCGGAAGGCAATTTGTCGTGACGAATCCTCCGGATTCCTGAAGAGCCGCAACCTCTGCATCCATTAAACTGGAATTAATACAAATTTATGGTTTTAGTATATCGGTTAAAGGAGAAGCCGTGCTTTGGGTGGACGCGGTTCGATTGCTGGTTTACTTTACCGCTGAGAGAAGAATAATTGGTTGGGCCATTGTGCTCTCCTCACGTTGATTATGCTTCTGTGCCGCCTCCGCTCGCGAACCGTAACCGCACTCACTCTCTTCGTCACGCGTGTCATAAACTTATCTCCTTTTCTATCCGTCATTCCACGTATTTCATTTCGCATGGAACCTGCGATTTAGATGTGAAAATTAATGTAACGTATTGCAGACCTGAAATCGATCGACAAATTGTTCAGAACTTTGTAAGAAATTATCTTATATTTATTTTTACAGATTGGTAGGATGAAAAGTGCAACGACGTTCATTTTCAATCACGAAATTTTTAAGTATCCATATTTAGCTAAAGAAAAAGCTGAGATAGAATTAGAAAAAAATCCACTTTTCGAAATTGACGGAACCAAAAAAAATGAAGATAATCCGCAAAATACAGTTCCTGATTTTAATCGATTAGGACAAAACTCGATTACAAAAAGCAAGAATCTAATATTTTTATTTTCTATCGCTAACAGAAAGCTTTCTGGGCTATCAGCAATAATGAAGTTTGTGAAGTGCCTATTTATCGTTTGCGTTATGCTTGTAACAGTTGGCTACCGAATTACATCCGGGTTGGTAATCTGTATGCACCTGTAGTTCCTCTTTTTGGAGGTTCTTCGGTTCAATTTAAAAAGAGTCTTCCCTCGTTGGTTGCTATCTGAATAAATTGCTTCACAATTCGTTTTTTGACAGCTCTATTATTTCTGCATTCAAGATTTTTTATATATTTTTTCTTTATTATAATCGTAACTTTTTTTTGTTTGGAAATTTTTTACCCGCCGGAATATAAATTGTTAATATGTCACACTGTCTGTTTTCATGAGAAGAATGAAATAATTAAATGAATAACTTGTAGGAAGTTATTAATTCCTCGGGCATTTTCCATAAAGCAAACCTTCAACGTTTGGTGAAGTTAAAAGTTCCCTAAAGGAAGTAGGCGATTAAAAAAATCTAAAATTACGTGCGAGTATTATTTGAAGTGGAAGGACTCGTAGTCGTTTCTTTCCATAGAACTCAAAGCCGTAAGCGTTTCTCGTTAAGCAAGCTTCTCGCATTTCGACCGACAGGAGGGAGAGATCAGTAAGTCGAGGTTCCAGTGATTCTCTGAAATATAAATTTTATTGAAGATAAACTCCGTACTAATACATGTGTGTGTGTTGTCATTAATGCTATTAAGGAGCTTAAGGGTAACTTTTTATGAATAGTACGATACAAATACAGCCGTCGTCACATTATAAATTAATATTTTACATAGGCGTTACTTACGGAAGATTAAGTAACGCGTAACGACGATGTCCGTTATGTATGTCTCAACTTATACATCTTTTTGTATCTTTATATTTATTTTGAACGAATGGATTTATGTAATGTACATACTTATTCGCATAATACCTATGTTCTCTTCGCGATGTTCATTTTCCCCCCCGGAAATCGTTGCGATTCCTTAGCAATTGAGGCATAAGCGCTGAGCGCTTAGCGACCCGCTAAATTAATCTCTCTTCGATAGACTCTCGTTATTCTTCGTATATGTACAAAACGGAATGAACCGAGCCTACATTTTCCCTCGTCAATGTAGTAAATTGCCTCTTATTGCTCCCACATACGCACAAACTCAAACATACGCTCGCAAATTCACTCTCGATCAATCGAAACAGCAAAACTAAATACATATCATCCACGGGGACTAAGAGTCTTCATCAGTTCTCGAGTCATCGTTCGTTCACTTAAAACACTTGAAGATCACTCTCAAAAAGTTTGCTAAACCCGTAAAATAAAACCAACAAGAGTACGATTTTCTTCGTGGCGCTATTGTGTTCTTTTCTTCTTTTCAGCCGCACAACATAGCTACACAAATAGGTCCCTCGCCTAAACGCGGAGAAACTTCGTTCCGTAAGAGCCAATGAACACTAAAAAGACTGCATCAGCATCGTCGTAAATGAACACGTGGAATTATCGGCAAATTCCAAGTAAATCCTTGATTTTACGGCGAGGCAGTGTCTTCCTCAGATTTCAATGATCCTTGAGTTGCTTTCTCAGCGTCGAAGTCGTCCTCCTCTTCGTATTCTCGTGGAGAGTCGCTATTTTCATCGCCGTCGGCAAAACCCCAGCGATTATTCGGCAACACTCATGCAATTTTCATGAATATCGTGCGATCTCGGACCTTGCAGTGTCGGAGTTCCTTGAGGGCGCGTTGAGCCTCGGACGGTGAAACGAGCGCGACTCTCGCGTCTCCGGTCGGCATTCCCTTGTCGTTGTACCGTCGAATTACGTTCTCGCGCTTGACATCGAAGTCCCGGAAGAACTCGATTATTTCGTCGATATCGGCCTTGAAGGGAACGTTTTCCAGTGAGACGACGCAACCGGGTTTACCGAAGCCTTCGACGAAGTCAGGATGACGATTAATGCCCATGTGCCTGGGCATTCCCATCATAGGAGGCGGGGGTCCACCTCTCGGAGGTCCAAAGCCTCCGCCATTGCCAAAGCGCGGCGGATGATTTTGCATCGGCGAGAATCTCGGCCGTGGGTCTTGATTTTGTTGATACTGCTGTTGTTGATGTTGTTGATGCTGAACGTCCATGAGGTGAGCGTCAGCCATGCTGAGAGCTTCCATCATTTTGCTTCGAGTGACCAATTCGACGATCGGCAATTGTTTTCCCATCGGTGTGCCATTTTTACCCGTGGCTCTTTCGGCCTCCTCGGGACTGTCGAATTCGCAGAAGCATTTACCAGCCGGTTTGCCATTTTGATTGAGCAACATGTGTATTCGGTGAGGAACGACTCCGATATCGGAGAAAAAGTCGAGAACGTTGCGGCTAACGGCTTGGAAAGGTAATCCTCTGATGAGGGCGCAATCGCAGGCGGAATTATCATTTATCGATTCCTGCTCGTGAACACGTTTCGCCTGGACGAATTTGTCCTCGCTGATCGGCGTCGCGGTTATCGGCTTCGGTCCTATCTTCAAGGGCCCCGATATCGCAGCATTGGCGTCTTCCGGTCTGGCGAATTGCAAGTACGCCATGTACTTAGTCGAACCACTAGCGTCTTTCAAGCTGGTGATGAAAAGATCGTTTATCTTCCACTCGTTGAAAAGTTTCGCGATATCCATCTCCTTGGCGAACGATGGAAGATCGGGAATGAAAATGCATGAGGAATTTCTCGATTCCGTGGACGGGAGAGCCTCGCTGCTGTCCGCCGATCTTTCGCGGTCCTTCTCGCGATTGTCGCGATCGGGAATGAAGGAATCTATGGCTTTGTCGAAGATACTCTCGTCGAGATGAAGTACCTCGACCTCAGAACCACGGACGTATCTCGCGACGTTGAGAGCCGCGTCTTTGCCTTCGGGTTTGCTGAATTTAATGTAAGCAATGCCAACGCGATTGCCGTGCGTGTCGTTTATAAGCTTAAGACCATCTTTTCTTATGTAGAGACCTTGAAAAGCGTGACGCACGTCGCCGTAGCTCGCGTCTAGCGGCATATTTCGTACTTCGATGCAATTCCCGTTGCCGGATTGATTGGCGTTACTGTTATCGCCGGAAAATCGCGATCCTCCCGAATTTCTGCCGGTTTTCAGTCGATTTTCGGGCCCATTGCCGCCGTAGTTATCGAAATGCTGTTGTCCCATGTTGGTCTGGAAAGCGTGAGGATTTCTGCGGCTGTCGAGTTCCTGCATCTTGTTCATTAAGAGAGGATTATTGGGCCTAAGTCCACTGGGTCTGTAGGGAAGCGGCGACGAATTTGCGTTGGCGTTCGGATTAAAAGCGCCGTAAGCTCCACCGTGAGAGTCCTGGTTGTTGAAGGGGCTCGATCTCGACGGAAACCGCATGCCGTCCATGCGCTGAGACTGATCGCCGGGTCCCCACGGTTCTCGTGGCCTGTTGAGCGATCCCATGGGCGCGGGACTGTTGATATTCGGTAAATTAGCGTTTCCTAAGCTCGGAGGCATTCCGGGATTGATTCCCATACCGATCGGCATTTGCGGCGGTGGCACGAGATTTCCCACGCCGTTTAATCCGTTTATTGCGAATTGATTTGACTGAAGCATCGGCCCGCCCAGGGGCACAGGAGTTCCAAAAGCGAGGGATCTCCCTTCCGGATCCTGGGTCAGGGCTGCGACTCCAGCGCCGAGTATTCCCGGCGCTAGCATCGCCACAGTTTGCATCTGATTTTGCGGCGGTACTTCCCAAATTCCGTTATCCGGCAGGCCCATTTTTTTCCCTCCCTTTCCGCCGCCCTGAAGTCCAGGTTTGTCCTTGGGAAATTGTCCTACTATCACTACGTCGCTGCTGTCCTCCTCGTTGGACTCTTTGCGGCGATCGCCGGCGTTTCTCTTGGAATCCCTGTCTCGGGACCTCGTACGATCGCGCGATCGCGATCTGTCCCTTCGTCTCCTTCTGTCGCGACGATCGCGGTCTCGATCTCGCGACCTGCTGCGGTCTCGTCTTCGCCGATCGCGGCCTCGGTCACGGTCACGGCCACGGTCGCGATCGCGGTCTCTCTCGCGGGAACGCGAACGATCTCGGGATCGCGATCTGTCCCGGCGATCTTTCCGATCTTTGCTTGATTCGCTATCGTTGTCGCGCTCTTTTTCGCGCTTCTCCGGCGAAGATATCGCCTTTGGAGCGACAATCGACACCTGTTGCTGCTGTTGTTGCTGCTGAACCGCTACAGGCGTTGCTTGCATAAATGTCTGCAGAGAGAGCGTCTGCTGCCTAGCAGTTTCTATTACCTTCTGCATCTCCGTGCGCGAACTCAGCAGCAGCTTTATCTTCATTTCTTTGATCTTTCCACCGTCGTTCATCATCGCCTGGCGCGCGTCCTCGTCGGTGCTGCAATCAGTAAAGCGAATTCACGTTAAATCGAGCCAATCGGCAGTGAAAAATAATGCATAAAAGGCGGAAGAAGTGCGAGACCGACAGAGTAACGCGGAGAGAAGTCTGTTATTTTTTTATTATTTATTTATTTATTATTATTATTTTTTTTTTCATTATTTTCTTTCCTCACTTCAACAGCAGTGAAATATCGATTACGCAACGGTGAGAGGAAACTTTATTGAAGTAAATTGAAATTTTACCCATGTAGGAATTATCGAGTCGCTTGCTATACAATCAGCCGAGCTACCAACCATTAGTTACGGCCAACGCTGGATGCGAGGAATAAATGGACCTTGTTGCCTATGTAACGCTTCAGCTTTGCCCTTTTTACTCCAAAAAGATTTCTGTGGCGCCTGCGTTAATAGTTTCTGGCGCATAAATTGTGCAGCTTATGAAAAATCGAGTAAAAGAATACCTTGTATATAATCATTTCTGAGCATCTCGAAAAATCGCTGAATAAAATCCTTCGGTTCAGTGAAATTATTGTGCTAGCAAATAATTGCTCATAAACTATTTTCTTGAGTTCCTCGGCGTTTTAATGAAATTGAAGCTTGCAGCAATCGACAGTAAGAAAAATGAAAGATTCAAGCTTAAATTACAGACTAGGAAGCCAGTAATCGGCCGTGTGATTTATAACAGACGTTTGTGATTTAATCCACTTACTTATAAGTGCTAAATATATTGTCCTTGACTAATACTAGATCATAACTGTCACTATAGCAAATTCCTACATGGGTAGAGAGACAGAAACATTCTCGGTCCTTGGACCAGGCTTAAACCTTGACAAACATCTCATCAGACTACAATCAATCTCCGTTGCTTATAATTTTCCGTCGTCTCGTCGCTTTGCCAGATTTGAAGAGAGATTTAGCTGAAACCTTACCTGAAAGCTATGAAAGCATCGCCTAATTCACCGCCGACAATGTGGACGCCGCCTTCCGGTATGCTGAGCCCCCTGAAGAACTGGCGGATGTCCAGCGCGTTTGCGGACCACGCCAGATTTTGTAGTCGGATAATAACGCTCATTTTTGCGGTTGCGTAAGTATCTGTAACCGAAGGGATTGCAGAATATCGTTAATTACAAGATAAGAACAGAGGAGTAAGAAGAAGGATAAATGCACATAATTTAAGGGACTAAACCAGTATAAAGTTAAGAGAAAAAAAAATGGTTTCTTTGCATTCTTTGAAGGTTTGTACCTTCTAGATTATCAAGTGAAAATTACAAGGTCGAATCGTAAATAGTTTATGTGCAACCGCCAAATTTTGTAGTCCGGTAATAACGCTTATTAGTATGTTCAGTATTTTTTAAATTTGGTGTAGCTCTAAATCGAAATAAATTATCCGATTGACTTAACATTTTTACGGTGTGTTCTAAACATATTTTGTCATTCTATTGCAGATTATTATCCCAGATTATTGCCTAGGATTTTGTGATCGCGTGAATAATGTCCATCCGGCATTGAAACAGCGATTTTTTGAAAGAGAAATTTCAATAAAAAAAAAAAACTTCATTATTTCATCAGATTTCAATATTTTTCCAAAATCTTAGATTTACTTTAAAAATGTACTTAAATCTACATAAACTGGTATACTAAGTTCATTAAACAAGTGCAATGTCAAATTTATTTTTGGTACAGTACTTTTACTAATTTATTTTAATTTTTGAGTTTATGCATAAAAATGTTCAGTGTTTTTTGCAAATGTAAAACAATTTGTTTTTAAGAGCCTCGAGGAATACCGCCCAAGATGCTTGGATTTAATTATTTTGGTACCAAACAATTATTTTACATAGTTAATTTATGAATGAACGAATCTCTCAAGTTTGAAAATTTTCGGTGTAATAATTTCTTTCTAAAAAATTCCCGAGCATCGCCTAATTTTAGAGCGTTTACACTGGGTACCCCAGACTCCTTAAAGTAGGTCGTTGCTCCAATTCCGAGTATTTTTTTTTTTTGTTTACAGCTACACCAAGATCGTCTATCAGCGATCGGCTATATTAAATGCACATATTGAAAAATGAAATAAAGGAGTCACAGTGATTCCAACGAGCCGTGAACGAGCGAGCGCGGCGCGTCTTATCGCCATCGATAGGTCAATAATTACAGCGGCCTCGGAATTCAACCAACGAGAGAACGATTCATCGTTCGCTCTCTCATTGCTTCCGGAATTCATCTCGAAGATGGAAACGCAAACTGACGTATCATCGATTTATCTTAGTCTGCTTCAGAGCAATTTGTGTTATTTTAAGCGAGAAAAATGTGCGCTTTCCTCATCGCCTTGATATTTCGTTGATATCATCAGTTTTTTAATCATTGATCACATCTGGCTTCGTAAACGCGTCTTTCTCTCTCTGTTTGTGATGTTAGGCGTTCGTTTAACAGACAGATCTGCACATTTCATGTAAAACCAGACATGGGCACCCTGTTATTAATAGAAATCGCGAAAAAAGTGCGAAAAATCATAATATCATGGCTATTGATCGTTAAAGTGCCAATCACTGTATCTTTATTCATATACAGGTGATTAAATAATAAATAACTGGATACAAAGTTTGAAGGATTATATTTTCTTTCAGTTCATCCACCATAAGTTTGGAAAAAAAATTTCTCACTCCGACGTTTTTTCTATGGATTCTACACATCGCACTGCAGATTTTTTATTAATTAAAAGAAAAACGTAGGAATTTCAAAGAAATGAAGAAAAATTGTAACTGGAAAAAGAAATGGCCAAATTGTAGTTTGGTGAGAAGCTGAAGATTCTGTATAATTTCCTGTACATAAGTTTCCCTACTTGAAGTGAGAGTAATTGGCACCCTAGAATAAATAATGCACAGCGCACATTAAAATGAAGCTCAAATACAAAAATCGACTTATGATGCTATAAAAATCGAGTCTAAGGTCTTATAGAAATTTTCCTATTAAGTGGGAAGCGACAGAATAATATCCAAGAGTATTGATCGAACGGCTCTTACGGTGCCAATCACTGGAAGCCCGATTTGTAAGGTGCCAATGACTATAACAGTTTCTGTACGTAGCGCTCTAAAAAATGAATCACTTTGATTAAAAGTAAAATGACTTCGCCACGAATCAATAGAAATTCGGTCTGAGGTGACAATCGCTGCAATAATGGCAGTCAGTTAACATGCCAATCATTGTAAAGATTGCTTTACGCAGAGCTCTCAAAGATTAAGGACTTCATTAAAAATAAATAGTAAATCCACCACAAATCAACAGATACTCAGTTCGACGTTTCTCCCATTTTTGTGGTTTCCCTACATAATTACTCATAATTCGAGAGTAATTACAGTCAGTACAGTAATTCCTTAGACAGCAGAACAAAAAAGCGTCTGGTATGGAGAAATGGGTTTTGAATTAAGCGAGTTGGTCTATTGCAATGTCTTACTGTAGACGAGTACCTACAGAGTAATTCCTCTCATAATTTCATCATGTTATTATCATTCAATTAATATACGTCGTTACGTCTCGAACGATATTTCAGAAATGTTTCTTTTTAAATTATAGATTTAATACATGTCCGTTTTACTCCGAGGGAAGTAATCAGAATTAATGAACGTATGACTCTCGTCGAGATCCCGTTTTCAGATGTAGATTTATATTAATTTTTATCATTGATTTAACGCCAAGATATCAGTTGTTTTATTATTTTTGTATTTATCTCTTCACGTTGTGTTTCTGTAGGTGAATGGACAAAGTACTTATGAGCAGAAATACACGGTGCTCCTCGTTTCAGCAGCATGTTGAACTTCACGTTGATTCATCAGGATTCTCAAAAGTGCATCAAATTGCATCTTCCACGCATTTTTAATCAAAGAAAAGTTTGTAGGATAATATTGTCCCAATGTTTCTGCTTCTGATGGCGAGCATTCCTTTGAGCCATTAAATTTAAAGGAGATCAATTTATTTATTCACTAAATGACTTATCAAGTTGAAGATCCTGTACAGACTCCAAGAAGAGTCCAAGTCTTCCAGAAGTACAGCAAAATTCATTCTTCTACTTACTTTTGAATAAAAAAAAATTGCGAAGGGAATTTATTTAAGCTGATAAATTGAGTGGAGATTAATTTATGTATCCACTAAATATCTTTATCAAGTTGAAGATCTTTTTTTGATGTTGTATTAAAAATCAGCAACAAGAAAAGTCAAAGGTTCCCAAAAGTACAGGAAATTGCTTCTTCTACTCATTTTTAATTTAAAAAAAAAATAGGGCGCATCACATTTTACCAAAGTTGCTGCTTCTGTTAGCGGATATTTCTTTAAATTATTAAATTTAAAGGAGATCATTTTATTTATCCAGTAAGCTTCTTCAATACTACTGTCACTACGGTCACTATTGTAGGATAGATAACTCGAATAGAAATATATATTGCTCCAGCAGGATACAACATTCCTTCAGTTTTACTCTTCGTTTTGCACTCCACAGGTCACTAACTCGGCGAAAGCGAAAGGTGGAAGTCGAGAATAGGAACAATGAAGGATTTGTAATTGAGAAATAATACCTGAGTCAACGCTCTTGGAAGCTGATAGAAATTTGTGGATAAAATTAATTTTTAAAGTGTTCACGTGATCTTCGCTTAGCTTCGAGTTTTAATCGCATCATAAATTGGTTTCAGGTTTACCCGAAGCCTCCTAATCTGACAGAAAATCATCCTGTCACATTAAGCCCTCAGTAAAAAAATAATTCGATAAGCATAAGACTTTTGGTAAACATTTTTTATATCTTTGATTATTTGATATCGAAATTGGCAATAGAAAGAAGTATTTTTCATATTACAATTCTTCAAGCAGATATTTAATTGATATTATGAAAACCTTTTACACCTGCAAGTTTGATGAATGTCATTGATTTTCGCTACATTAGGTTTATAAGTAAAATTTGGTTGAATCTGTGCGCCTGAGATTGTGATTCTTCCGAAATTAGATGAATTGTTATACGACCGATTATCAAGATATGTATATTTTCTACAGGTTGTGGTTGTTTTTTTTTTCTACATTATGTTTATAAGAAAAATAAAGTTAATTAAATGTATGTCTTCTGGTGAAACTTTTTCCTGATACCATAATTATTAATAGAAAAAATGAATGAATTCCCTACTAGAAAACGTTTATAACCAGATATTTACTGGCTGCGTTTGTTTTATGCTAATGTCGGTGTACCTGAAAAATGAGCTGCTTTAGGACTTTCTACTTCATAAATTTCAGAACCATTGCTGTAAACTACCAAGAACAATCTATCTAGTGAAGGATATTACAGATTATATCAATTTCCATTGACATTTTAAGCACCTAGAAATAACGTCCCTCATTAAGGGAAATTAATTCCCAAATAACTCCTAATTCAGCAACAGAATGAACGAAGCTAAGTAAGAAATCCCGAAGAATGATTTATGGGAAACAGAGTGTCGGCAACTCGTTCAATAGGTGGCAAGATGAATGTAACGTGGAGTCAATAAACTCCAGTGCTCTTCAATCATACTTGGCACGATTAATCCAAAACAACGCAGAAAACAAAGTTGTCGCAAGCTGCAGTAAACGACGATCCTCGAATTTCGGTCAGAAGCGGAGATCAGGCAGAAGTGTTTGAGTACGAGACGTCGTGCCAACGAGTTTTTGCAGACGCTCGGAGAAACACACACCGAGATCAATCCCCTCGAATTAAGCAAGCAAAATAGGCAGCCTACACCATCAAGGTGAAACGAGATCAAGGCATTCTCGACGGAATCCTCTATGTCCATCGTAGGCGGGCTATTTACTCATAATCTCGTCGTTGACTCTTTCGACAGCAGTTCCATCTTCTCCAATCTCTCGTCCTTCGGTTCTCGCGACCCTGCGAAAGCGTGCAAGTCCCAGAAACCTATTTTTTAAAGCTTCTTCATAGAGGAAACTTTATCATCGTGACCCTTTCTTTCAAGGCTTTCATGTCAGCATACAGAAAATTGTCTAAAACATTTAGAACAGTAGTTTAGAAAAAAATGTCTGGATATGTGTGTTTTCTAAAATTCAAACCTACATTTCTGAGGACGGGCTTTACCAATCGAGCTGAAATTTGGCTCACAAGTAGAGCATTAATGCTACTTCGCTTGCACTAATGCACGCAATGATCGAACCAACTGCGCTTATTTTATAGACTTTGAAATTTGGAGAGAAAAAATCTATCTCTAGCCTACACCATTTCTTTTCGACAATGAGCTAGCTATTTCTTTACAAATGAAATCATGATGAACGACGATCAGTATTGAACTTGAGCTAAATCTATTAAGCAGTGCCAAATAGCAAATTTGGTGTAGATCGGTGGATTTAGATTTTATAGCAAGTTAAATTTCATAAGTTCAAACCGCTTCTGCTTGAGATACATCCAAAAAAACAGACTCAAACTAGACACGTAATTAATGATGAACACTTGTTATCGAATTTAGCGAAAAACGAGATAGGCGTTCGAATTTTATGGAAGTTTACATTTTTACCTATGATTTTTTGCACACTCATTTGTTGCCTTTCTCAAAGCTTCCTCTTTGAGGAAGCCAAATTCGGTCAGCTTCCTTGTAGGGATAACAATGAGAAAGGGGAAAGATGAGGAAACAATGGGCAAGGCGACTTTTTGTTTTTGCCATAAGCATCTTCTACCGCTAATAATGTCCTTAATAAAAAAATGTTCGATTCTCGTTTCGTTGATTGCTGATGATAAATTGGTGGAGCAAGCGTCGGGCAGAGGCTGCGGTGTACCAAGTGTGCGATAAGCTTTCAGATTGCTGCAGCTGTGTTTCTCGAACGATACTCAGCCCGAGGACGATCTGCTTCATCGCACACGAGATTGAGACGAGTGCGAATCCGTTTGCTTTCTCACGAGTGCGGCTTGTGGGTGAAGACGAGTCTGCGACCGAGGTATGTCATCGTTGAAAACGGAACCCACCGAGAGACTGCGACCACTCGCTCATTCTCGTTATACTCCGCTCGTGTTGCTTTGCCGTCGAATATAACAAGATCTATTGATTCGAGGGCCGATAAAAGCCAGACATTGAGATACGAAAACGATCAATCAATGCTGGGGTTGCTCTGGACGGGACTGCGAATTACTACGGCGCATCTGTGGCTTGTTTATACTTTGGTTCTTCTTTACTTTTTCTATTTTTTTCTAAATGCACGTGCCAGTGAATAAACACTCCCGGTATCCTTGCACTCAAATGAACCGAGCCAAGGCTTTGGTGCTCAATCTTCAGTGCACTTAACTTACCTTTTCTTTTCTCATTACTTTACTACGCGGAATATTGAATAATGTAATTAGTACGTAATGGTATGTGAGCTTAGGGTGTCTTCTACACCCTAATTTTCAACTTTGGACATTGTATAGTGTTTTATGACCCTATTTAGAGAATGTGCAATCATCGTGAATAACCCTGAATACAAAAGAGTATTATTTATTTTTGAAAGCGATTGCAGAAACGATTCAGCAATTTTTAAGTTGCAATACAATTTTTTATTAAAGATTTGATACTGTTGTAATAGTGAATCTATGAGTGGATTATTTCAAGTATCAATTATTTCGCAACTTAGAGATTTGGAAAAAAAAATGTTAATGTAGGATTTATGAAACCTCTTAAGGTTCTCCAGCTGTTTTGTCACGAGCATTTTTTGTTTTGCATGAAAAGCCTTCAAATTCAATTTTAGATGATTCTTGAGGCTTCTCTGTAGCATTTGTGGATTGTATATTGATAAAACATGTCGTGGAGAACCTTGAGAGATTGTAAATAAAGGTATCATTTATTATTTGCAATAATAAATTATTTCGCAATCGGAAGATAAAAATAATTAGCAATCATGTTGGAATGTGAGTAATAGCGGACTTAAGATCTTCATAAGATTCTCAAGCCGTTTTGCAGCAGCATTTTTTAAGATAATTCATCTATATAAAGTAGAAATAAAGCTTTGCAACTTTGAATTTACATTTTAATTGCAAGCTGCATTTCAAATATTACTGAAATACCTTGAGAAGGAAATTAAACCATTTTTGGTGAAGCAATTACGACGTTGTGAAATAAATTATTTCGTAGTCGGGAGATGAAAATAGATCAATGGTGTTATTAAGTGCATAATGGCGGGTCCTTGGATCTGCGTAAAGTTTTCGGGCCGTTTCGCAAGCGATTCATTTTGAAAGACGATTTTTCTTTTAAGAATAACGGTTTTCGATTTTCAACACTACGTTTCGGTTTTAAGCTACTGCTCGAATATTGTTGAAATGTGTCGTGAAGAATCTTGGAAAAATTTTATTATTACGAAAGTCGTTATAAAAATAGTTATGATTAGAACTATTTTTAGTAGTAATACATTATTAGGTCGCCTAGAGATAAAAATCCTAATCAATTAGGACCGTTAATAATACAAAGTTTGAACCCTCTTAAGTTTCTTCCGCCGTTTCACAGACCATCTGCGGTTTTCTGAACATTTTATTTGAAGAAATGAGAAGGCAAATTTTGATTTTGCTTTTTCACAGAGTAAGCTATATTTTTTATATGATTTTAGAAAATTCTGTAGAAATAGTTTTTAAGTTGGAGTTTTTCGGACGATTAGAATCGACATAAATCGACGATTTTTTAAGATTAGTACATACGTGATAAATCCACGATATTTGAAGACTATTATATTCGTGATAGTTCGACGATTTTTTCAGACTCTTGTATTTGTGATGAATCAAAGATTTTCAGAGGATTAGAATAAATATTTGTCGACGCTTTTCAGACGATAAAGTCAACGAATATTAAGAACCCATCGACGAATCGTTCGCTCGACCGAAAGTGTATGCGCGGGACGATGGAGCGACATTCTTCAAGATCAAGAGGCGAAATGGTGAGAGAAAACAGGATAATTGCTCGTCGCTCCAGACGATTAAGTATCGGAAATATCGGCAGCGCAAACGGTGCAGCAGCTTGTCAACGAAATAAGCGAGAATCCCGCGGTGGAATTAAAATCGTACCCTCAGGATACAACAAGCTCAAAGACCGCCAAATCTGCATTCTTAACTGCCCAAATTCTCGGCTAAATCGCAGTACTAATCAGTGCCGTGTACTTACCAAATAGGGCAAAAAAATTTGGCGCATCTGTGAGTAAAAACAATAATATCCAGGGTCTCCGTGGAGAGAGACGCCGACAAGTAGAAACATTGAACCGAAAGGACCGGAGTGAAATTCCGCCAAATCACAACACGTTACACCCAGTCCCACAATTAACGACTAAATTTTTATTACGATATTAGTGGAGCATTACCTTCACAGGAACTTCTGGGGAAAGCGTCTCTTTCTCTCGCTCTCGCTTTCTCTCACGCTATCTTCCGCTTCGCTCGCAGCTAAAAGGTACGATGCGTAAGAGAGTAACGTAGTCTCGACGTAAAGCGATGCTTATGCACCTCCGATGTACACAACGAAAGTAGTAGCCTTAAACGAGGCGCTTTCAAATGCCTTCTCTACGTCATTGTAAGAAAGTCTCCATCGTCGGATAACGCCAGCCGCGATGCACTCGACGACGCAACTGCAGGGCTCTCTGTCTCCGATCACCTAACACACGACTCGCTCTCCGCCTAAGCTCCTGCAACACACACCATTTTTTCAATGCTGTACCCCTCGACCACTCGCATTCCTCATATACACATCCTTCTTAATGATCTTTCTAATTTTCTTTTTCGATTCAATTTATCAATGATTTGTATTTTGTATCGATTTTGAATTTACATTTATTTATTTATTTATTTTTATTTTAACGCCTGCACCCAACGACTAAGCCTTTCTCACTTGCATAAATCGAGTGTCGATTACTTACGCAGCAATTGCGTTAAAGAATGTTCGATATTACATGAAAAGTGCAGTGAAAAATTGACTGGCCTCGTTCGGGAACTAAAAAAGTGCATTCACGTACGCCATTGACGACGTAATCGTACCACGAGTGCTCGAATAAATACTACGCGTCCCATTGAATGGTGCAAACACTGGATGGCTTTTTTGTTGTTGTTAGACTCACCCCAAAACTTACAATTCAAGAACGACGAGTAGGATGAACGATGATTGACGAATGAGCCGGGAACGGAATTAATTGCAAATGGAAAAACGCTGAACGATCAGTCTCGCGATGAACGTTGTGTGTATTTTGGCCCCTCCACGACCGTCGAGCTTTTGCAATGGTGATGATGCCTAATGGCCGACAGTTTCTGCGGACACTGCTGTGGACCCCGTAGGGAAGAGAAAGAGAAAGGCGCGTGCGCAAAGCGTTGTTACCTTTATCTTTGTTCCGCAGAGTATATTCGGCCCGATTTACATGGAAGCTGTCGCGCTACTGAGCAGGGACGCTAGGCGCTCGCGCATAAAAGTCCCGCGGCTGCCCCCACTCGGCAGCTTCCCTCTCCCGCGCGCCGTGGAAGCAGGCACGGACTTGTAGCGGTAGGCCACGCCCACCGGTCACTGTACATATACGGTGTATATGTATTTTTCTTCATCTATTGTTCCCGAAACATAAAAAAGTGTAACAAATAGAATGAAAATTAATGTTTTTTTTTATCGATCGAGTACAGCACAAATTTGTTTAATAAAAAAAAAGAACGATTTTACCTCCACAATTTCACGGGCTCTGCCGCTGCGCTAACGGTCGTCTTATGAGGATTCACAAATTTATGGCTTATGGAATGTTCAATATATAAATTGAAAAAAGTCTTAATCCATATACAGAACTCGAGAAAAAAATACGGCTAAAATTGAACGGTGGCGTCGCCAGAAAAAAAAATTATTTTCGATAATCATGCCGTAAAATTTGAGTTCAGAATGTCAGTTGGATTTCGGTTAATTTTTTTTTTTCTTGCAGATCATGATATTCCGCAAATTTTGGTTATTCAGCATCTTTTTCATTTTGACTCGGAGAGAAAAGTTTGTAGGAGACATTTTCTTCCTTTTCTAATTTTGAGGCGGCGGTTATTCGTACTTTTCGAGTGGTGGTTATTTGTGGGTAGTTATTTGGACTTTTGTCTTTGACAGCGTTTCCTGACTAGAATATTTATCATAGGCAAAATTGCCGAAGGACTTTTTTGTAGTACCGTCGATTATCTAGTGGCGGGTTCCGCCGGATTTTTTTTTAAGGGCGAAGAAATATTTTTTTTTGCCATTTAAAAACTTTGGATCGCGATATCTTGGCCAGATCACCTCCTAGAGAAAAAACATATGTGCCTTTTCTGTTCCTTTTTCGATTATCTAGTGGCGGGTTCCAAAGTTTTTAAATGGCAAAAAAAATATATTTCTTCGCCCTTAAAAAAAAATCCGGCGGAACCCGCCACTAGATAATCGAGGGTACTACAAAAAAGTCCTTCGGCAATTTTGCCTATGATAAATATTCTAGTCAGGAAACGCTGTCAAAGACAAAAGTCCAAATAACTACCCACAAATAACCACCACTCGAAAAGTACGAATAACCGCCACCTCAAAATTAGAAAACGAAGAAAATGTCTCCTACAAACTTTTCTCTCCGAGTCAAAATGAAAAAGATACAGCGTGCCAAAGTTTTCAATTCGCAGTGATCGTCTTAATTTCAAATATATATATTTTTTTTTCAAAAATATCCGCCATCGGGGAATTTAAAGAGGAACAAAAAAGTGGTAAACATTTTCCTCTCAAAACTAATGTCACGGCTCTACAGCGTGCTAAAGTATTTTTCTGAAGATGCAGAAATTGTGATGGTCATGCATTGACGAATATCCGCCATCGGGGAATTTAAAGAGGAACAAAAAAGTGGTAAACATTTTCCTCTCAAAACTAATGTCACGGCTCTACAGCGTGCTAAAGTATTTTTCTGAAGATGCAGAAATTTTGATGGTCATGCATTGACGAATATCCGCCATCGGGGAATTTAAAGAGGAACAAAAAAGTGGTAAACATTTTCCTCTCAAAACTAATGTCACGGCTCTACAGCGTGCTAAAGTATTTTTCTGAAGATGCAGAAATTTTGATGGTCATGCATTGATAAGATAATGAGTGAAAAACCATTCGTTATTTAAGCCGAAAATAAACAACGAATGAAAAATCATGCAGTATTTTTTTTTATTCTAAATAAATTATGTCCATCCCTGATTGGTTTTAAGGGTTGGCGTCCGTCGCAGGTAGGTAAGACGCGTCTTGATGCGAAGGCGTCGCGTTTCACGGAAGAAAACCCTAACGGTCCGCTTGACCTAAATATCTGCTTGCCAGATTATCTGCGGGTATTCCCGATCGTAAAAACCCTCGGTATGCGTACTTCGCGTATAGCATACTTGAATGTTTCACAAAAGACCGGAAAATCCCTAATAACCTTTGAATATCTGCGGCTATAATTGTCGAATAATATAATGCTTGCCAGACTACCTGCAGGTGTTCTCGATCATAAAAACCCTCGGTATGCGTACTTCGCGTATAGCATACTTGAATGTTTCACAAAAGACCGGAAAATCCCTAATAACCTATGAATATCTGCGGCTATAAGGTAAACGTACCAATGGCGGGACAGGTCCCAATCGAGGGACTCTATATGAATATTTGTATATATCAAGAATTCAATTAAGAAAATATAAAAAACAACTCTTAAAAATACTCTTATGTGTCCACCGATACGCACATTTCACGTCCCGAGATCGGGACATGTAGAAAAATACCCGTCCCAGCATTGGTACATTCTACATTTTTCAGCGTTTTAATTAATAACTGTTTTTCACACAATCAAAAATATTTTTATTGTATGCTTTTCGGAAACTGGAAACTCTAAGCTTACGATTTTTTATCACCATTTGCTAAAATAATAAATATATGGATGCGAAAATTGGTATACAAAACAGACATTGCCTTAAACGTCCCGCCATTGGTACGTTTACCTTAATTGTCGAATATTATACTGCTTGCCACACTACCTGCAGGTGTTTTCGATCGTATAAACACTCGGTATGCGTACTTCGCGTATGGCATCCTTGAATGTTTCACAAAAGACGATTAAATCCCAAATAACCTTTGAACATTTGCAGCTATAATTGTCGAATATTATAATTTGTCTGTTTGTATATGTATTTGTGTATGGATGTGAATATGTCTTGATTTAAATAAAAAATTATTACATATCGTCGCTGTCGACGATTCACTATTCGCGAGTTATCGACAATTGAATTTTTGGTCCCTGGAACACACATACACATATACACATACAGATACATTTTCTAAACCATTTTTCTGGACATTTTATGTGATTCTAAGCATATTGGCATGAAAATCTTGAAAAAAAAATGAAAAAAAACGAAAATGACTGTTGCTTTTGCAGAACCATTGAAAAATACACTGAAAAAAAATGCACTCGCGATAATTAAAAAATAAACAAATCCGCCCTGAAAATCGATAAATTCACTGCAGGAATACAAAGTTATATCTGATCCAAACATTTAATTTTGCAGATGGAGATATCTTCGAGCTCATAATATAATTTCATATACCAAATAATGTATCACGATAACTCAAAGTTAATATCTCGCAAATTGATGTTTTTTCAGTTGTTTAATCAAGTAGCTATATCTTGAGAACGATTCATTGTATTGAAGTCGCTGAAAAACCAAAATTTGCGGAATGTCATGAACTGCAAGAAAAAAAAATCACCGAAATCCAACTGACATTCTAATCTCACATTTTACGGCATAATTATCGAAAATAATTTTTTTCCCGCGACGCCACCGTTCAATTTTAACCGTAATTTTTTTTTCGAGTTCTGTATATGAATAAAAACTTTTATCAATTTAAATATTGAACATTCCATAAGCCATAAATTTGTGAATCCTCATAAAACCGTTAGCGCAGCGGCAGAGCTCGTGAAATTGTGGAGGCGAAATCGTTCTGTTTTTTTAATTAAAAAAATGTATGCTGTACCCGATCGATAAAAATAATAATGATTACTTTTTATTTTATTTATTACATTTTTTAATGTTCACAAGGAACAATAGCATAGGAGACGGCGAGCGACCGGTGGGCGTGGCTTACCGCTACAAGTCCGCGCCTGCTACCACGGAGCGCGGGACTTTTCTGCGAGAGCGCTTGGCATCACCGGCGAGAGCCAATCATGGATCGGCATTAGTTTTCTAGTCGACAATAGAAGATACTATAGATATATAAAATAATACTAAGGGAAGCTAACACATAAAATCCGAAAGTATTAGTCAAAATTTTACAGAAAGTAGTTCCATAAAACATTTTAGCGTTACAGCCGTTTGGGAAAATGGCCGTAACGCTTTGTAAGGGCAATTTGTCCAGATAATCGTAACGCTTTTTAAGGCCAATTTGTCCGAATGCCCGCAATGCTTTTCAAGGAAATTTTGTCTAAGTGGCAGTAACGCTTTTAAGGACATTTTTTCTAAAAAGTTTCTCTAAACGTGTTTGTGCATCACAAATGTTTGACTTTGCGAAAAGCGAACCATTAATTTGGATCGAATAATCGCACTGACGCAGCCAACTTCAGGATCTTCGGCACCCGGTGTTCGGGGAGCTCAGTCGTCGAGTGGTTATCGCTGAGGAAGCATCAGTAGCTGAGAAAATGGCGATGGCAACAACTCAGGTTAAAGGGAGCGGTTGGCCCAGGCGAGCGAGCAACAGTTCGTTCGAGGGAAAAGTAATACAGAATCAATCAGTGACAATCAACAGGACAGTGAATTTGTAAGTGTTGGATTATCCGTGCGCTGCAAACGCGCGATTTATAATATTATTCTCTCTCCTCTCTCTCTCTCTCCACGCTTCTTCGTTACTCCCCGACGACAGTCATGGCCGACAAAGCGACGCTGTTTGTAGCGTACGAATTCTCATTCACTCCCGCACCTCTGTAATTCCATTTACGATTACCCAGTCACACCGTTTCATAAAGAAGCATCGCAATTTTCCGGACGCGCGCAAACGTCCAGCAAAACCTTAAGTTTCCTTTATGGAGCGACCCGATGTCATTATTATTATTATTTGTTCATTCATTTGTATCGTAACGAGAATTGTTCGGTAGTCGGATTACGATCGAAATCACTACAAGGACATACGATTACATTATCGATGTTGATAAAATAAATGAAAATTTTGGATAAAGTTTTCCGAAATATGTTGATAAAAGTAATAATCACGACTCCGAAAAATTGCTCGTTCGAAAAGTGACGATTGTTATTGATCTTTCTTAATTCTAAACAGAACAGGAACTATTTCACAGTTCAGACAATTGCATGACTATTGTTAGCGATTTGACGAAAAAACACGAGCATTGTTCGATCGTTCAATTAACTGGATTCAATTATTGTTGACCATAAAAGACATTGTATGAAAAATTATTGAGTTGTATCAGAATTCTAACTTAAGGATTTTTTTGAATTTGGATCATAACCTCCTTTAATTTTAAAAAATGTATAAATTGACTTATAAAAATTGAGAAAATAATATCCCAATTTTAGTCAAGGATTGTCAAGAAAATATGAGAATTTGAATGAGAGTTGCATTAATGTAAAACAATAATTTGGATAAATTGTTGACAATAGTAGATTGTAAATTTGATGAAAAATTGAGAGGCATAATTCAGAAAATTTAGAAAATTTAAAGTAATTCATTATGGCTGTGTTTTATATAAATTTATGTCAAAATACGAGCATCGTTCGATAGTTGAACTAATCGAATTCATTAACAAAATATATTTTGCGTATTTATTAAGAGGAGTAAATAATCATTTAAATCGGTAAAAAAATTTGTTTAATCATGAAACGGAAAAATGTCTCGTGCAAACTGTAACTCCCCTCAATCCGAGAAAGCCCCAAAATTATTCTATAAAATTTTTTTAAATTGCATGAAAAATTTCAGTCAACGTTCGACGAAAGAAATGAGATACTCGGCAGCACTAAAAGAAGAATGTACAAAGATAATGTTCTTTTCGAATAGATGTTAATGATTATACAAGTGTAAGGCATTTAAAAAGAAAAACCGAAGATATAGTTAACAATGGGAAGGCTAAAATTAACAAAAGAATTATGTACAATGTATGTTATCGTCATTAAGTAGCTCCAATTTTTGTGTCCAAAGCGTCTTAAGTTTCTTCACAAGTTTATTAGTTTTTCATTATTATTTTTCTGTTATTTGGCTCATTTTAAAACATCGCCACACAGTAATATTTGTGTTTTGTTACGTTTATTTTGTTATCTTTACTTTGCATGAGTGTTCTTCATTTATCTGTGTAGACGATGAATTTTACTTGGCCAATGTACACGTCGATTGCGATTGAAACCAATGATCTGCTTGCTGGTAAAACTCTGAAAAGACAATATGACTATAGATTAGAATCTTATCCCTGTGTGGACAAGGATGATATTTGTTGAACAAAATTCAAAAGAAAAGGTTCTTAATTAAGGGTAGAATTTTTCTCACACTGTCTCACGGATGTTCTTCTAATCTACAGACGAAAAAGACTGGAAAAAAACCCTGTAAGATACTATAGAAACACTTTGTAATAATAAACAATGTAAAAATGAAGAAAGAAAAAAGGCAAAACTTATTATATAATCTAAGCACCATGGTTCAAGTATCTCGATCGATCGCAAGTAACTTTTTGTTTTGGCAGTGATATCAGGTTTAGTTGCCAGCTGTGTATGTCAATTGATCGTAATCCTAACGGACAAATACAACTCGTTTATCATAGATATCCTTTGACAAACTATACTTTCGGAACGAAAGAGCCACTGTTCGAGAAAGATCCCTCGGTGCCAGCAAGATTTCAGCGGATGAGGGACGAATTTGACAAGATCGGCATGCGGCGAAGCGTGGAGGGCGTACTTCTCGTTCACGAACACGGCCTCCCTCACGTCCTCCTTCTTCAGCTGGGAACGACATTTTTCAAACTGTAAGTTTCCTCGATAATGCGAGTAAACCCCTTCAGAGAATAGGCAAATCTCGTTATGCAAATAACATTTATGGGCCATTTCGTTAATTATCGACAAATATACTAAAAATAAAATTCCACATTTCATTTATACCGTGGAACTCAAAGTATTACTTTTAAACTTGCATTATAAACAATCCATAGTAACTTCCCATTAGCGAGATGAGCCTACCTCAGCAATTTATCGAATCTCTCTTTCGCATTAACAAAGAAGCGACTAACGAATTTGATATTTTGTGAATTGCAGACCAGGAGGGGAACTAAACGCTGGAGAAGACGAGGTAGAGGGCCTAAAACGGCTCCTTACTGAGGTAACAGTTAGCGCGGCGCCTTAAGCCGCCCTCCAGGGTGGCTAGGACCAGCCCTTTGATATGTTAGAACTGTAACGCAGAAAGAATAGAAAAGAAAAAAAGAAAGAACCCGTTGTTTAAGATCCGAACGGTCTCGATGCGGGACGAGACTCTTTGTAGAACGAATGTAACTGGGCATGTAGCTCGGCAACCGAGAGAAAAGCGCGTCCGCCCTCGCGAAATACTCGCGAAGCGTCGTTGCTTATTTCACGCGCTGCATGCCCGGAACACTTTAATGTTCATAGTAGTCTAAACGATTTTTTCTCTCGTTGTACTCCGGTGAGCTAAGAACATCGTTTTTGTGCAAAAAAAAAAAAAAGAAAACAGAAAACTCGCACACTGTCCAGAAACACAGTTTTTTTGCGAATTCGGCGAAATCACCCTCGACATTGTTTTTGTACTCGAGGATCAAAGAAGACTGTACGCGCCCATAACAAAAAGAAACGAGAAAACTGATTTCCGTTGATTATTCACTGATAAAGAATAAACAACAAACGTACACACAGACGCACATGTTGATTAGTAGACACAAAACTTTTCAGTGATATGCTGTATAAGTGCTGCGAAAAAGAAGCAAAGAAAATTCGTCACAAACGAGAATAACAGGAGCAGCCGTTGATACGAGAAAAAAACACGCGCGTCCGATACACTATTCGATATTGTCAACTTTTTTTCTTACTAAAATTGTCAAACTTATGTATTGAGCTGATGTTTCGTTTAATTAGGGACTTTTTGTTAATCGGTTAAACAACAAAGATTAATAATACCAACAACAAAAAAAAATGAATCTCGAGGCTGCATGCGTGCCTCTGGGATATGAGAGAGCGGCTGGAGAGTCTGAAATGTAATGCAACCATGTTCTTAGTCGACTGAAGGAAGAAGAATGTACTATGTTTCGTTCGATGTATTTGCCTGTAAAAGGTACAACTGAAGAGCGCTTTTTATTCGCCCTGTTGTGATTATAATATTTCGTGGATGATATTTCAGACACTGGGACGACAGGACGGCGTTAAACAGGAATGGGTGATCGAGGATACGATCGGAAACTGGTGGAGACCGAATTTCGAACCCCCTCAGTATCCTTACGTTCCACCCCACATAACTAAGCCCAAGGAACACAAGAGATTATTCCTCGTTCAACTACAAGAGAAAGGTGAGATTTTAGACATATGTACATTCGATAGTCATCACATTTGCAAAGGCATCGAGACTCTAAATAATATTTAGCGTACCTTACAGCGCTGTTTGCCGTCCCGAAAAACTATAAACTCGTGGCGGCCCCGCTCTTCGAACTCTACGACAACTCGCAAGGATACGGACCCATTATTTCATCTCTACCACAATCACTCTGCAGGTCAGCTCAACTTTTTTGTCTTTCTCGGATTATTTATAAAAATCAAATTATATAATACCGACTGAAAGATTGAATTTTCAGAAATGAATAATTACATTTTTCGAAGCCCGTTTTATGATTTTCGTTGTGTTCCTATACCGAAATTAATCGAAGTGAAGTCTTGTATGTTACGACAAAAAAGTAACTAATCTGCGTTTTTTCTTGCTTTCAGATTCAACTTCATTTACATGTGAAGCCGACACAAACCAGCCCCGAAAACGATCGTTTTTATTTAAGTTAACTGAATAAAAGAAAGAAAAAACCCAACAGAACTATTGTGTAATATGGAATATGTGTGTGTATGCGATGATGAATGCAAGCTCGAAAGATCTCGGTTCTCTGTATAGTATGACGTGCAACAGGCATTAAAACATTTTTCTAAGTACGTCACTCGTTTTCTTTTGCCATTTACATATTCCATCATCTACCACCAACAATCCACAATTCGTCTAGGCGTAATTTCACGTTTTATAAAAAGAAGTTTCGATTTTCTGCTTATTACAAAGTGCATCAAATACCAGCGACATAAATAATTCACCACTTATTAAACAGACTGCATATTTTAACTATCTTATCAAATTGCTAAGTTTTCTAAAAATTAAATTGTGCAGTATTAATAATGAATTCAATTTCCTCCTGAAAAAAATTGTAGTTATTATTTAAAAAAAAAACTGTGTGAACTTCGATCCTAGTAAACGGGTAGTTGAAAATTTATGAAATTTACGAAATTTGTGTCCTCTTGCTTTCATTCTCTAACGAAAAAAGAAAGTATCTGACTAAACTAGTTTCTCAACGCACTTACCTATTTATCAGTGTATTGGCAGAGATTTGTTCTCGAAATCTCTGACCGTGACGTGTACTGTTAACTTGCGAGTTCGCCACCAGAGTCGCTATTCGTCACATCGGGACCATCTGTCAAATAGCTTGTAAATAACTGACGAATAGCAATTAATATACCATGGGCCGTTAATTCTAATTGCATTATTTTAGAGTATAAAAAGAAAGTTAAATATAGAATTAGGAATACAATTAGGGGAAATTTTGAATATCAACGATTTTCTAACCTTCAAATCAGCGGATTTCAATATTCTGTCACAATGTCAGATTCGAAGGGTTCTTCGAATGAGGGAAATAAACCCGGGGGAATAATGAGCGAGGTAATTACGATATATCATTCTGAACATAAGACAATAATGTAAAAAATAAAAATTACGTATTTATAAAAAATCAGTATTTAGAGAGAATTTATCTAATAGAGTATGGAATTATCTAATATTCGCTGTCATTGTAATTTCAAGAAAATCAATTTGAAATTTAATCATTTTGATAAGACACTCGGATACTCAATTCAGAGAGTGTTAGATTATAATTTCTCTTGAAAGACTAGCGTTTCTCAAGAGACAATGTATTTTTTTTACTTTATATAATTCTAAGCTGTTTTAAACAAAAATACCAGTGCAAATGTGCTTAGGTATTTTCTCATGATAAAATATGAAATGGAAGATAGCATTCAAAATAGATGTTAAAAAAAATAATGACATTTAATTGAAATTTCTCTGATTTTATTCATGGATGCAAAACACCAACAGATCTCTGCAAAAGTTATTAAACAAATACCATGGAAGATAAATTTATTTTTTCATAAATCATATTTTTATGGTTTCTCAGCCAAATTAGTGAACAGCATATCGAACGAACTATGCAGCTATGTAAAAGTTATGGGAAATCCAATTTTATAGCCAGAGAAAAAACAGCATCCAAAGTAGATTTAAAAAATAATGGTAATGAATAGGCATAAAATTGACGTTCAATTTCACTGGTTCTTATTCTCAGATGCAGAAAGTCGAAGATATCCTGAAGAGTTCGATGCACAGAGTGGATGGGATTGAGAGAAAGCTTCAGACCAAACTATTGACTCTAGAAAATCGCGAAAGATTAGAACGTGAGTTGGAGGAAGTGAAGGAAGTGTTGAAAAGAAATGAGGAGCGATTGCAGGGGCTAAGAGACGAAAATACGAGATCCTTTATGGTGGCTGCCGGTCTCGTATTTGCAAGTTTTCTCATCTATGGCCTCTACTGCACAATTTACAACACAAGATGACGAACAATATAAAAGCCATAAATCGAGAAAATGTTCGACTTAACTTCCAATAAAACCTCCACAAACTGCCGAACATTCCCGACCGGAAGTCGAAACTGTATAACAAACTTTTTTATGTGTTGTCCATTGTATTTAAACGACCGGATTTACACTTATACAAATGTGTTATCGCTACAGATAAAGGCCACAACTCTGTTACCTAAGTACTTTTCCTTCAGGGACCATTCGTCACATATGTCTCTCTATTAAACATCGAATATATAATTATATCATTGTAATAAAAAATATACAGTACATATAGCCATTTTTTAAACGCTTTGTCTCAAATATAGGATTTTCACGATCTGTTACTTTCGAACTCACTGAATTTTATCTTCATTTATTGCGAAAATAAATTTGTTGTCATAGTTTTATTTTTTAAGAACCGAATGTATGAATTTTTGTTCCAGAGTATTTTGTTTATGGCTTTTTCAAGTAAATCTTTATTAAGACTTTCATGAAATATTTATAGTACTCGAAAATAAAGTATTACATTGCGAATGGAATATGGACTAAGAAAAAATGTAGTGAGATCGAAAGCAAACGATGGTCACAAATCGGTTTAGGTATTATCCTCGCACAAATAAATGCAATTAGTTTGTGAGGAGCATGTCGTATTGCGGAGCACCAGCGGCGCGGCTCTTAATGAACTTTACGTGAACCTCGGGATCGAGATAACTAATCTTCACGACTGGATCTTCTTGCATAGCCGATCTCCATTCCAGCTGAGTGAAGAGAAATAATTTACTAAGATTAGTAAATCAAATTTTGCTCGAGTTTTCGAACATATGGGTCATTCCGCCAAGACTGAAACTTTTTTACGTAGAGATCATTGATACTATATTTTTATAAATTCAAGAAAATCGAAAGATCGCAATAATTTGATATTTTTAGGAAACCTTCAATGCAGCCCCGAGAAAATCTGAAAAAATTCCTGCATTCACGGTATATTCAACATTAGCAAAGTTATAGTCAAATCAACGTCCCGAGGTACAAACGTTTGCCAATAATTGGCGTAATGACCCGCAATTTAGAGGAATCTTTTACCAGTCTGCGGAAACGATCGCGGGGAATTGCGAATTGCTCTCCGCGGAGGATTCTGACGATGTCCGCTCTCTCACACCACGGCCAGATCATGAAATCCACCATTCCCGGCTTACTACCACCGAAAAACGGCGTTCCTCGATTCGCGAGTCCTCTGTCAAAAATTTCTAGGCCCGCAAGAGCTTCATCGAATAACTCGCGTTCCATGTTGTTGGAACCTGTGTATAACTGGAACAGATATTGAAAATAATCATTGAACTTCAATGAATTTTTATTTGCGGGCTCTTTTCCATGTCGAGAGGCATTTCTGGCAATATCGATTTTAATTCCCAGTACTGGCAAAAATTCTGTAATAATTCTCTCAAAAAAATGATCCATCAGTATTTTAGTGCTGGTTTTTAAAATCTCTGCTATAAAAAATAACACAAAAAATAAAAAACATCGTCAAGTATAAAATATAAAATATAATAAACGCACTAGTAACAATTTCGTAAAGAAAAAGACATTATAAGTTAAAAGCATTTGAATGTCAATCGAAAAACACTCTAAACCAATCTCCAAAAAAAAAAAAAAAAAAAATGAACCAAACCGCGATAAAAAATTATCCGAACGGACTTGCGATATCGTACCTTGTATATAGCACTGATAACAGAGCTGAATGCCTCAATGAGAAGCTTGTCCTTAGCTTTGAGTAGAGGATCTTGAGGATACAAATTGTTTTGAGGATGAGCCTCGTTCAGGTAGTCAGATATGATGAGGCTCTCGTAGAGAACGTCGCCGTTTTCGAACTCGATGCAAGGTACTTTTCCGAGAGGGCTCTTATCCAGCAGCCACTCGGGTTTGTGGGTCAAATTAATAAAGACAACGTCGTACCTAAAGGGCGCGATAAAACGATGAGGTGTCGATAAATTCCTTTCGTAAATGGCCATGCTCGAAAACGAAAAAGAAAAAAACTTACGGAATTTTCTTGGCGTCGAGTACGAGATGTACCCTCTGAGCGTAGGGGCAGAATCGCATGCTGTAAAGACGTAATTTTCCGGGCACCAACGGTGGTGCAACGGAACCTTTACGAAATCGCAAAAACAAACAACAAAGAGATTGTTAACAAAACAAAGGAAAAAACGTCGCATCTCCCAAGTCCAGCATTTTGTGCCAGAAAAACGTACTTACCGGTGCTCAAATGTTTGTTGCTCATCGTAAGTGTAGCTCGTGTTCTCAGAACGTGAGCTGGTGCCTAAATGCCGGGTACGTCATCGGCCGAAGCGTCTTTTACACTGGTTAGACGAGTTGATGCTCTCACTGAGCCTTTGCCACTCCCTCCTTTGATACTCTCGGTAAATGCTCACGAGCTTGTAGTTCGCTGCGTGTTGCCTTATGTACACACTGGATTTGACTTTCGGTCAATCGTTATTACCCCCACTCTAACCCTCGGCGACGCTGTATAGCTCAATGACAAATGGCATTTTTTGTTGTTGTTATTTCTTCTTTTACGGAAACGAGCGAGAAGTCACACGTGAATGAGCAGACAAGCGCAATCGCTTCTAATCATAGGTGTTTTTTTTTGTTTTACCAAGACACTTTTTTTTCGTCCTTTCACTCGATATATTGTCGAGATACACCGCAGATATAAATACGCAACATACACCACTTACCAAAACCTCGAAATAATGTTAAACGAAGAAGTACCATAAAAATATGCACACATAAATACACAGAACAAAGAAAGCTTCCTGTATGAGGAAGAAAAAAAAAACGAATAAACTCTCTAATTTTGGATACTCCTGGGATGAAGGACCTCGGTCGATGGCCTATTGATAATATAGCGATGTTAAAGATAGTATTATAAGCCAAAAAACAAAGAACCAAATGTCTATGTTGTATTATCAATAAAACAGTTTTACTACTATTACTATTGTTGAGTTGGAGGCTGGGACTTGATAGGAAGGAAATAAATTTGAAAATCTGAACAGTGGAGCGATAAAAGTGAGAATAGTTGTCCAGTCATCCGAATGGGAACTTATCTCACAAACCGTTGACATCAAAAAACATTTACAGACTTCTTTTGTCGTATCTTAGAACCGTGAGACAGCATTTTTTGCTCAGTCCTGCTAAAGACAAATTCTATTGTGCTTTATTGCACTTTTTTAGCAGAGATGTTTAGCAACGATTATTATCGGAATACGCAAAAATAATGTTTATTTACACATTAATCATTTCTTCGACTCTCCTCGGCATTTTGTCTACGTGAAAATAATTCAGATCTACGAATTTTCTGTTAACACGCCGATTATACAATGTAACTGGTGATAGTTTTACCGAGTAAAAAATAATTAACGTAATTCAGAAAAATATAGCCCTCGAATTAATGTAACGAACTTGTTATCTCTGATTCCGAAAAATTATTAATTCCTTGTGATCCAGAAAAAAAACGTGGTGCAATTTTAGGTGAAAATTTGGGACGAATCGTTAGACCGGTTGAAATTTTATGACACTTTGAATAAACACAAATCTTTTGAACTAAAACAATCCTGCAAAGTAGAAACTTGCGAACTGTTTGTCCAATATTTTTTGCTTTTCATGAAGCTTCCTCTGCTATGAGGACGAAAAAAAAACCGCCAATATACACACTTTTTCATGGGGTAGCTTTGTAAAGAAAAAAATAATAAGGAAAGAATTTGTGTTTTTAAAATGAGCAGTCATTATTCACGTACTGCAATTTTCGAATGCCAGTTTCGTTGAATGCTTATAGTATCTCAAATTTACAAAATAAGTGTATTAATATGAAATGAAATTTACTTTGTATCATTATAATGTTGAAGTTGACTACAGCGATCACCGCGGTGCTTTAGCGAAACTGGGAGCTGAACTCGCACGCGATTCGCCGTTTGGATCAAAAACAAACAAGTAGCTCACGCTGAGGATTATAGAGGACCCGCGCAATATTCTGTTGTGACCAGTCTCAAGATAAGGACCTTGACTGATGCTTGTGGTCCTACAGAATTTATTGTAAAATGCCGAAAAGATCGAAAAAACGAGGAAGAACCGTGCCGAAGCCACAAGTCGCAGTAAGTCAAGGATTTGCGTAAATTCATTGCGTATATTAATAGTAATATTTAACCGGATTAATCCAGATAACACAGGATGATAGGGCAAAAGTTTCTGCGCCACTTTGCAACAACACCGTACAACTTATAGCACCTCCAGTAAAATCATATCTCGATGACAATAACTACAGGTTATTCACACAGTTTTCTATTTTTCAAGAAAATAATTTTCACGCAAATTTACTCGATTCTACCGTTTATTACAGGACCATTAAATTGGCCAATGGACTCACAGCATTGTTAGTCTCTTGGACTAAAAATGATAATTCAAAGAAGGATTACTCTTCGCAGCCAGAAAAACAAAAGGGTAACGGAATTTCTTGTAGGTAGTGTTATGTTTGTTTTTTCAAACTGAAACAAATAAAATATTCAATGGTAACAATGTATATCTTCCATTTTGAAGATGATATTTCACATGAAAAACCATGATTTTATTGGATTGGATAAAATGAAGGTGGTTGAAAACTTATGGATTGATTTTAAAAAGACTGCATGACAATTTCATCTATGAATTAATAAAACAACATTTAACATATTTGTAGACCTTTTTATCTTCCATATTATACAGTCGTAAATTTTTTATTCATTTTTCTATGGATTCTGGGAAATCTTCAAAAACAATAATTTTGTATACATATAATGATTTCAAATTATATATAAAGAGCTTGAAACAATCAAGCAAAAAAATTGACTGACAGATCTGATAAAAAAACTATTTTTCATTTTCTGAATTGTGAGTTTTTCCTTAATGTATAAACTTTTATTA
The DNA here is from genome assembly GCA_947507545.1 of Clistopyga incitator. NCBI lineage: Eukaryota > Metazoa > Arthropoda > Insecta > Hymenoptera > Ichneumonidae > Clistopyga > Clistopyga incitator. The sequence goes on from OX382177.1 coordinate 7,334,203, forward strand.
TTATTGTACGAAATCACTGTTTTTAGTTTTCTCAATCTTATTGACATTTTACTGGTATTATTTGCAAATTTTGTGTAAAACTGACAGTTTTTAAAAGTATCATAACGAATGAAAATTTAGATTAAGGCACATAATCATTTATAAAATGATACATCTATAAAAAAAAACAGTGTATTAATTACATTTTTTTTAAATTCTACATTGTGTTCTATGTGAACTACAAATAATATAATTTTCAATCGGCAGCTGATTCCGAAGTGAATGATAGATTCAGTTTGACCAATATTGACAATCCTGGCTGGTGTAAGCGAATGAAGGACCGAAACCTATATGTAAGTACTTCTGTTAGTTACTTTATGAAATACTATATATTTTTTAGCAGACAAATAAACATTGATAAAACAATGTAATTGTATTCAACTTTGGCACCTGAGTATGAATCGTAACTCTTTACAAAAAAATATCTAACATTCATACCTGATTATCTAACACAAATCTAAATGTCAAACATGTGCTTCAAAACAATCAAAGAATTTCTTAAGACAAAAGTTTGTTTCGTAATTCAATGTTTGTCTTGTCACGAAGTACTTAAATTCAGTCGTTTTTGGTAGCTTGCCATATTTTTTATTTCTTATAAATCATCTCACCTTTCACCATTTAATGAGGTAATTTTTGGTGTTTGTGTAGCATGCTAAGGAGGCATATTTCGAATTGTGTGTGAGAGTCGGTAGTTACGACGATCCACGCGAAGCTCCAGGCACATCGCATATTTTAAGCACAACGATGTTTCTCCATTCCATAAAATATCCTAACGTGGTAAGTTTGTAAAACTTAGTGCTGAAAACTGTATTTCTTTCAATCACAACGAAATATCCATTTTTTAATGAAAAAAGTTATTTTCTCCTTTTTCGGTGAAGAATCAATATTACCGGAACGTAATACTTATTTTAAATGTTCCTGTCAAAAGCTAACGCAAAACTTTTGGGTGGAGACGTTGTTTATCTCTGTAATTTCAAGTTTCCGTGATATATTCATTTGACAAAAAGGCGTTTTAAAAATGTTTTATTGTCCAATCAGGAAACATTCATACAGGGTTCGTTTTTGTGGTACTTTATTATAATTGATTGTGGGGCGAATCTGAGTTGGATTAAAAAAGTGGCTACACTGACAGAGGATTTCTCAATAGAGGAATTAACCTTTTGAGACATTAATGGAATATCAAATGAAATATATTTTGGAAAATGAACAGGACGACTGTTTTACCGATTGGGTGCACGAACGCAACGGTCGCGGACACATACAGAATAATGGCCAAACAACTGTATACACGTTCAGTATTCGACTCAAATATTTGACCGAAGCTCTAGATCGTTTCTCACAGAATCTAGCTTCTCCAGTTTTATCACCGGCCGTAATAACGGAAATACGTGATGATTCAGAGAAGTGAGTAAAACATTTTTTTCCCTTTTTATATTTCTTTGCGCTTCATCAATCTTAACCGGATATCGTTTGATTATTATGTCTATTAACAGTGACTGTGAAACAATTGTTGAGCAGAAAATGATGAATTTGATGAAACAACATTTACTCTCTAATTTGGCGTCAACGAAAGATTTCATTCGTACATACGGAAGCGAGTACCTCCAAGATCTTAGTCGGCTTGGCGATGACAAAGTTTACAAAGAAGTAGTCAAATTTCGACAACGCCATTACAGTGCTCATAGAATGACCATCGTTTTGAAGGTAACAGAACTGTAGATACACGTGTTTGATATTGTTTTGATTAAGAATGCTTCATATATATATTTAAAATTGAAGATTCTATTCTATTGGAATTCAAGTAAATTACGATCGGACAAAAATTCCGTATAAAATCAACGTTGTTGCAGATACCCAAAACAACATCAATTATGAATAGGTTATTGATTTTTTTCTATTGTACGACCTCCCTTTCCCACCGATTAATTAGGAATGGTGATAATGCAAAAAAGTTATAAAAAATCGGCGTAATTTTTTTTTTATGATTGAAAATAAATTGTCATGCACTCGTTTCGATAACAGGCAGAATTATCATTGGATACACTTGAAGAATACGTCAAGAAGTACTTTTCGATTGTACGTAACAATGGCCTGCCACTCGCACTCGGCGAATCCGATCAGTACAATTTTATGAATATCTTTGATGAATCGAAATATCGAAGAATGTACAAAATGACCAGCTACTCGGAAGCAAATACGGGCCCATTAGAAATGTTTAGTATATCGGTACCACCGAAAAAGGTAAGTTTGTTTTTGACTTATTCTATACAAACTGACCATTTGTTTGCACTGACTTGCAAATTTGACAAAACACTCCAGCTTATTCTGGAATTCATTCATTTAGGCGTGAGAATTATTAGATACTTAAAATGTGTAGCAGATATTCCATACCTGCTCAGCCAGTAACGTAGGACATTTCATCAGAAAGACGAAAAACCCCGTTTTTCAGTGAATGTGGATTTGTAGAATCGCATGAACTAAAAAAAGTTTTTCTCTAGAGTGTTAAACGACATTTTTCAAAGCAATTTTACACATTTCCACACAATTCTATCCCCTATTGCAGAAAAGCGTTATTTTACGTGAGAATTATTATAAGTAAAATAAAATATGGCTGAACTAACGAAGATATTTTTTTACACTAATATTTATTGATACTCTTTGAGTATAAAAATCGGGAGCCTCATAGTCCGGGATAATCGTTTCAGATAGAGTTGACTTGGACGATGCCACCGTCTCAGTGGCTCTACAGAACGAAGCCGGAATGGTATGTGGCTTGGCTAATAACACACGAAGGCGAAGGATCGTTGATCAATTACTTGAGAAAGAAAAAATTGTGCACGCATATCGTCTGTGGAGTTGGCGATGAAGAATATGAGGACAATTTGATATACACTCTGTTTAGTTTAACACTGAAATTGACGGATAAAGGACATAAGGACTACAGACAAGTTGTCGACGCAATATTTTCGTATATCACTTTCCTGCGTCGGGAGGGTCTTCGACCAAAAGTTTATGAAGAACTTCGTCAAATCGAAGAATACCGATTCCGGTTCGTGTTTGTCATTTACGTCAAGCATTTTGTAGCGTTTCTATGTGTTTTTCTTTTTCGTGGACGAACCTTTATGGATAATTCAAATGGTATTATATGTTTAGAAAAGTTGTTTGGTGAAGATTATTGGATGCATGTCTATCTACAAAAATATCACAAAAAAGAAAGCATGTGACGTTTTTCATGTCCGATCATCCGAAATGAACCGAATGGGTTGGCAAAAGTATTTTAATGAATGTTTGTTTGGTAGTCCTGCAAAATTCAAACCTCTATATCACAGATACCTTTTTTACAAAAGATTCGAAACTTTGAAGATTCGAACTTCGAAGATTTGAAGAAAAGAAAATTTAGATCGTTTTAACTTTGAGCAATTTGGCTCAAACTTTTTACGGAAATAAGCTGATGTTCGGGGGTGTAGGTTATTGAATTCCGTGAAAATTGGTAAAGACGTTGGCATTTTGTACATTTCGACCTTGTCTACTTTTGAAATATCTGATAAAACTCGCTCATTATTCGGTAGGTTTCACTAGATTTTTTCTATGAAGAAACCAAAATTAATTCTTTGTAGAAAAAGTATTGTAAAAAACGCCAAATTATTGGGGCTTGACATAACTTTACGTTGCATTCTTGTTGCACAATTAATTGAAATACATATATTATCGATTGCATGAGCACAGTTATCGCGAATGGGATTTGGATGAGACCGTGAAACGTCTGTCTGTGCATATGCACTTGTATCCACCTGAGGATTATTTAACCGCAAAACACCTCTACTTCGAATACGATCCTACTTCGATATCAACATATTTCAACTTGATGGCACCGGATCGGACGAATATAATCCTTTACGACGAAACTTTAGAATCGTTTAACTTTGATTTTCCAAACGACAAAATTCCCGAAGAATGGTTGGAGAGCTGGGAAAATACAAAACCATTGCCGGATTTCAAAATGCCAGAACCGAACGTTTATCGAGTTGACGATTTCACACTGATTTCTGTTACCGAGAATACGCCACGAACACCAGTGAAAATTTTCTCTGACGAACTGTGCGAAATTTGGTACGGAATTGGCAGTGCATTTCGATCACCCATGTGCCACATCAATTTTCTTTACATCAGTCCATTGCCTCTGGCGTCGCCGGAAAAGTGAGTAAATAATTGCGTGAATAATAGATGCTTTGCACACACGTTTCCAATCAAGAGTTTGATTCGATGAGAATTTTAGTTTTTGCAAATTGAAAAAAATAAACGTCATTGCGAACACGAAGAATACTGAATTTCGATACTAGTAGAAAAAATTATTATCAAAAATTCTTAACATAATCTATAAAAAGTAATTTTATTTTTTTAAAAACGATACGAAGCCTACTTTTTTTAAATCAAAGGTGATTTGGAAAGTATTTTTCTAACACTTTTAGAATTATAGGCTTAACTATGGTAAAAATGGATTTTAAAATGGTTACGAAATACACTTGAAAAATTATGTTTTCGCAGAAAATGGAATTTCTTAGTATTACCGATATTCAAAGGCGCTTATTTTTTCATATGGCGGATACAACAATTTTTCTTTCAGTTGTTCTATGACGGATATGCTTTTCATAATATTGCAAAATATCATCAACGACGAATTGTATGCAGCGAAAGCGGCAGGAATGACATATGAATTTAGTAGATGCGGTGATCAAGGAATCGCCTTGAAAATCACAGGTTTTAGCCAAAAGCTGCCGGTTAGTGCACACAGTTTTTATTTGTCAATCATTTCAATCAATCACTTTGGGTGTTTGGATGAGAATCGAAATATTTTTGATCATTAGGCCCTTACAAAGGAAGGACGAAAATTTCATCCATCTCAAAACTTTAAACACATTTTTTTCGAATTGTCTTTACTAATTAATTCGAATTTCCGAAGCGTTGCGATTTTGGAAAATCATTTTATATAAAAAATGCATAATCTATTGATGAAAATGGAGAAATATATTTTTTTTTGCATCAATTCCTCATGATTGTAGACTAAAATAATAATATGAATATTTTTGGCATTTTACGGTGACCATCACTGTTCTGAACTCTTATACGGATTTTGTCGATCGATATCTGATAAAAAAACAAGATAGTGATGAAAATCGTGGTTGTTAATGGTAAGAAAATGTCTTCAATCATGCTTTTAGCTCTTCATGGTATCGGTAGCCCAATTATTCGCGGATTGTTCGACACTTGTCACTAAAGACTTATTCGAAACCACGAAAAAACTGGTGCTGACAGCGTATGAGGAACGAATTCAAGATATGCATGAACCCGACACTTTGGCACAGTAAGTTTAAAGTTGAATGAAGGAGACGTTCTATCAGATCATTCCTTTTTTCAAGCCTATTAGAATTGTTAAATAATTAGCCAAGTTATAAAACTGAAGGGTATCTACCGCCAATTTTTTAAGATGTTTTGTCAAATAAATGTAGTATTTTCTTTTTATTAAATACTTTTCGATAAGAATGATTTTTTTATTCAGTTTTAAATGCAATAGTGGATAAATTTTGAACGATTGATGAAAATGTTCTGTGATTTTTAAGGGACTTGGAGCTGCTAATCTTGAAAGTTGTACATTGGACAAAAGTGGATAAATTCGCAGCACTTTCGACTATCAACTTCAATCAATTCCAAGAATTTTCAAAGCGATTTACTGAACACGTTTACGTAAAATGCCTGGCCCAAGGAAATATTACCAGCGAAGACGTTTTAACGAATGTCCAGAAGTTCATCAAGATCTCTAAATGTGGACCTCTGCTGCCGAACACAAGGCCACAGTCGAGAATGCACGAGATACCGATTGGAGCAATTTATTGCCGAGTTCAGAGTTTTATACAAAATAGCAAGTCTGAAATGGTTAGGAATTATTACCAATGCGGTGGTTATTCCACCCGGGCACGCGTCATGGTCGAGTTACTGACGGTAATTGTGATATTTATTATTTCATTTTCCACTTAATTTTGCTTCCTAATACAAAATGGATTTGATTTAACAAAAATATCTATTTGATATCTCAAAAAACGTGAAGTTCGAAGTGTTCACCTCTGCAGGAATATTGATAAATTTGAATGAAAAAAAAGAGATCGTTTTGCTTTACATAAATACAGAAATTGAGCGATGTAAATCAAGCCAATTTCGATTTATCAACGTCTGAATCCCACTTTTCGTAAATATGATTTTTGGAAGTTTTAGGCCCATTTTGATCTGCTTGGCATTGAAAATTTGTTAATAGATCATACATTAAGTTTCCGGAATAAATAAGCGAAAGTACACACATTTTGAATCTTTTTCTACAAAACATATATTTTCAAACTTCGTATTTTTTTCCAGTCTATATTAGACAGCGACGTATTCGAAGACCTTAGGCTATGTCAGGAAATAATGAACCTAGACTACAGCTCGTCATTCGAGTGGCTCGATAAAGGTGTCATTGGCTATACCATTGAAATGTCGGCGACTAACGAAGATTTGAATCCCAATCTTACGTCGGAATTGGACATGGACATCGAATCTTTGCGCCAATGTTTGTATGTATTGTTCGAGGAGATGACCGATAAGGAATGGCGTGATGTACTGGATATTTTTATGGATCAGAAAAAATTGCCAACTGGCTCGGAAAAGCTTGGCAAGGAAGTGTGTAGAAATTGGGATGAAATAACGGCGGGTACTTACGCTTTCAACAGAGCAGAAGAGGACTTAGACGCATTAAAAAAAATAACGATCGAAGACGTTCGAAAGTGGATGTTGTATCTCACTACAACCGGAGTCAATGTTAGGAAGATTAGCATTCAAGTTGATTGCGACAGATGTCCGAAACCGGCTTCCAAATCTAAACGTGAGTATGAACCGCGAAAATGTAGTTGCCACGAATAACTAAATCTCTTAGACTTACTCCAAAGAATATCGTAAAACCAAGATAATTTTTTTTCTAAGAGCCTTGCAAAGTAGAAACTTGCAAATTACTTCCGCATTATTTCTATTCAATAGATATTCCTGTTTTTTGTCTTACAGGGGAATATCGCATCAAGTATTTATTTCCCGAGGATTCGACAGAAATGAAGGATTATTGTATTGCGACCTTCAAACGCGGGCTAAAAGTTTTAACGTTTCGTGATAATCTTTAAATGCCCTGACACTTATAGCGCCTTATAGTGCCAAATACAATCAATAAGACTACAACGAGAGCTGTGAGACAATTACGTTGCTTATAATAATGCCATGAAGTATTTAACTATGTATTTTGTACTACCATTTTTATGAACCAAATAAAAACTCAATTTTTCATTAAGATAAATCACAGCTTCAATAGATCAAGATTTTTAGGACAAAAAGTGAAAATCTGGATATCAGATCGTACTTCCTGTTTGAGCCCCTGCTGTTCAAACAGTTTTTCGTTTTTGCAAGGTACATTTCTTGAAGTTTAATTGATGGATTGACAGAATTGAATCGATTGAAGCACTTTTAAGTTTAATTAAATTTTATTATTAAATATAATAATAATTATTATATATAAGGACGTTCAACCGCAAATCCATTCAGTCTAAGCCAAAGTTCAATAGCGAGTAAAAAATGTTTGTTTCCTATATTCACTGATGAATAATAACACCGGTCAATAGATAATGTTTTTCATCTTTATTTTCAGAGGAATACAAAATACTTATGTACAGATAGTTTCATGATGTAATAGTGATGGATATTCTTGAAAGGAATGGAGATATCGTTAATAATATAATAATAGTAAATCTGAATACAGTAGTCTAGATCAATTGTGAGCAAGAGCGTTTCTTGGTTCATCTTCAGAAATACTTGTACTTGTTATATTATTTATACGAACGCCGCGTACACATAATAATCACTCACGCGTTATTCGAAAAATGTTTACAATACAATAATATCTATATTAAATAATATTTATAGAGACATAACTTGTTTATAAAGACTCGTAGGATATTTGCCTGACATTAACTTTGCCCGACAATCTCCAGAGTGATTGCTAAGTCCGTAATAGAAAATCTGGCAGGGGTGATTGTTTTCTTATCGTTTGTGGCACATGCCTTGCGAGTAGAAGGCAACAGTGAAAGTGGAAGATTTGCCAGCAGCCCACATACAAGAGTCTCTTTAATCTTCTTCTAATTGGGCTTTGCAGATTTCCTAATATATCATTCAAACATACGAATTTCAGAACCAAGCATATGTGTCCTGTTCATATGTCAATAATGTCTCAATGACTTTTGCCTTTAGTAAATTAGTTGACAGGCAAATGCCTCAACATTCAGCTACGTATATACATTAATATACATAGCTGCTAAGCTTTAGGCCTTGAGAATTTTGTTTAAAGCTTGAGAATTTGCGAATGTTCGCAATTACGATAAATTCGCGACGAAACGAATTATTTTCTTATCGTAATTTTCATTCGAATATCAGCAAAAACTTGGCAAATTAAAATATAACATTAATTGCCTATTTAAAAATTTTCTACACCCACGATGAAATCTCAGGGCAAAGCTTTCACGTTTCATCTGTAATAACGATGTTTCGGCGGGTTCTCGGATTTGCATAATATTAATGTATCTGTGAACATAATGTTTCTGAAGACGAGCCAACTTTCAGTGCATTCGATCAAGTACATTTTCTTTTTACTTCCACATTGTCACGCTGTAAACATCAATGTACCCAGTGCACACGATATTCGTAAACGGATTAATTAAACGAATTTATATAACTATTACGATGCTTTTTCAAACCTTTTGTTCATTTACGTATAATTACATATACATATTTACCGATGAAAAAAAGAAAAAAAACGTAAAGGAATTCTGTTAGTTCTTCAAATGGGTGTTTGCATATCAAATGCCCAGTGAACACAAATTAACGCTATCACTTTATTATTATTTCCTCCACGAAGAACATTTTTTAAATAATTTTTCAGTCGCAGGAAAAATTACTGATATTTAGATAGTAATTGTGTTTATTCCAGTTAAGTGACCATTTCGTGTGATATGTAGATATTTTGCGGTGCGTATTTTTTTTTACTCCCAACACTATTAAACATTACAAAAGTATAAAAATTACTGCGTATACCAGGGAAATTCAGTATATTGTATAGTATTTTTTCGGGAAGTCTCCGTTCCTCTTAAGCAAGGTATAGATGGGTGAACATTAATGGAAAGATCTGGTGAAATTTTGTAATCTTTCATGAAGTGTTTTAACCACATAAAAATCCATTTATTCCATAAATAATGAGATATTCACTTTTTTTGAGATTGTTTAACCATTCTAGTGATAAGTTGTATATATGAACATTTTATGCAATAATAAGTAGAAATGTTCTGCATCAATAAAAAATGACATATATAAAAAGTGGAGAGGTAAGTCGACTTTAATGCCCATTGTTCTGATTTTGGAGACATTTAGTAATGAATTGTTAATGAAAAAACAAAAAATAAAACTGTTACACATTTTTTTAAAAGGAAAAGATTATTGAGACCCTGCTATTTATGGAATAAATAAACAAATAGGTGTGTTGAAAGTTTCAGTGAAATTATTTTTCACAGATAGAAAAACAAAAATTCTGCGTATCAAGTTATTTATATTAATGGAATTCCATTATAATGTTATGGAGTTTTGTTATTAGTTTTGTCTTTTCTTCTTGAGCTCAGCAAAGATGTGACTGTTGTTACAAAATAGTTACATCTCTCAGTAGGAAATCGTAATATCGTATAAGCGTAACTTTGTGTTTATCAGGTATTGATCAACAGTTTTGCGATCATTCGTCAAGTATGAATTTTAGTGTTAATGGCATCACTCGACGAACATCAACTGTATGCAAAAATACAAATGGGTATTAAAGATATTTCACTACATGAGTCGGAGCGATATAAATCGATGACGTTGATCGTCGATCGATACGCACAGATACTAAACGAAGACGTTTTCCGTGATGAACAAAAATAAGGGACATGGCATGATTTAGTAAAATTATAATTATCGAAATACATAATACACTATGGAAATACGTATAAAATAAGCTATATAATAAGCTAATATTACAGCAGCAATGACAATCGTTCTTTGAATAAACTATACATACATTATGTAAATAAGAAAAATCGATAACCGTATCGAAAATATACATATTCGACGTAATATTTACGGCACTGTAATTAAGACAAGTAACATTGCATACCCGTTGAGAAGCTTCGATTATGAATGACGGTATTAATTAATAATAATAAAAATAATAATAACTCAATAATAATGATAATATACTGTAAATAATAATAATGATTAAAGCACTCACGAAGTGTATGCAAGTTGAATTTTAATTCAACAATGCATACACGACTAAACTCGATAAATGTACAATAACGTAAAATAAATTGTCTTTGGCAACGAAAAAAAAAAAAAAAAAATGATAATATGAGTATAAAACATGGAAAAAAAGCCGATTGAGCGTGCAGCTTGCCGGAATACGGAAGATATTTATAATTAAAGAGTCTATGTACAGCGAAAATAAATATTTGAGTTTGATCGACTGAAACTGAATGTGTTTCTTTTTTTTGTTTTTCTTTTGTTTCGGTAATGTTGTATAAAAGTACAGGTGAAATATTTGTCGAAGGGTACGAGGGCTGTAGGTGGCTAATTAATAGACAAATCTCGGGCTTAACTAAAGAAAAAACGTTATTGGCACGCTCTCATGTTCAAGTCGATGGACGATATGTATGAGTAAATTTTTTTTTCTTTTTGTTTTTTTTGTTTTTTTCATATATGTACGAAGGGAAGATCTTATTCAAGTAATACCAGGTTCGCCGAGCACCACTGCTGCTGGGTTTATAACGCTATGGATATACACGAGAAATTTGTACAAACTCGCTCTCAAATTAGCAATCATGACTTTTTCCTCGTGACAAGAATGACAAGATTTTTTACCTTTTTTTTATAGTAAAAAAAAACTTGGTCAGACTTGGCCGTACTGCCCTGAAGAAAAAAAAGTGATGTTTCGATGAAAATAGAATTCGAATTAGATCGAAAATTTAAATAATCCGATGAGATTAGTTTTTTTTGTTTTTTTTTTCGCCAGGGCAGACGTCACCATCAAATAATTGCTATAATATGATTAATATTAATGAATTGACATGGTTCGCGTTAGAAAGGAGTGGGTAGTCTTCGAAGCTGTGGCATTAATTCTTTGTGCATCAAATCTTAACATTATTACTATACATGCAAGCGCGATTTCACTCAATAATCGACCGGCATTATTTTATTTATTTATTCAGTATTATTATTTAAATCTATATTATTCATTGATAGTCAGCTTATTTACAAGGCAAAGTCAGATGGTGACTTCTCGGCTCCTTATCCATATCCAACATTCGCAATAAATAATTTTACAAAATTGCTGTACCTTCATTATTATTTATATATATATTTTGTTCAATAGATTCCGCGCTATGCTGTTGTTTTTTTTCCATACCACAGATTAAACCAATTGACGATCATAGAAAAACAATAAACTCTATTTAGACATAGATGTATCTATAGTCAAATTGACATTATTCGTTATGCGTAATTATGGAATCATTCGTCGTTGAGTAGGTTGTTGTAGGTTGTAGGAACGAAAAAGTTGTCGATGAAAAAGAGGCTTAAAAAAGTGTTTGTAGAAAAAGTTTACATCCTCAACTATATAACGAACACGTTTCAATAGGATCTCGTTTTTTATATTCATTTCTTTTTTTTTTTCTTCAGACAGTGTCAGCGAGTGTCACTGGGAGATCAACCAGTCAACTTTATATCAACACACGCTCACTTTAGGCTCTGTCTCTTCTAATGAGCATTTTTATTAGGCATGCGCGAATATTTCAACTTTCGAATTGCCTCCTCGACTAATCGAATACAAATTATTCGACACGAAAGTTTGGAATGTAGAATATTCGCATAGGTTGAGAATGACTCAAATTTTCGAGAATCCGAATATACGAGAAAAACAATTTTTTAAATATTCGAAAATTCGAGTTATTGAAATTTTCGAATATTTGAGGTAATCGAAATTTTCGAATATTTGAGTGATTCAACATTTCAAATACTCGAGAAATTTTATTTTTCGAATATTCGAGTAATTTAAGACCTTTGAATATTCGAATAATGAAAATTGATCGAATATTCCAATTGCATTTCCGATCGAGTTATTGAATTCCATTTGATACGCACACCTTTCGTTTAAATAATCAATTTCTAACGCTTCGTTCCCTCGTATTAAACCCCTTTGATTTACGCTTGGATGTCATTTTTCGCATTTAGGTCATTTCCGTATCGCCTGTTACGTGTATTGTTTATTACAAACACGACTAATATTCTCTGGAGATATCACAAATAAATGAGTATCTAACATTCCTTTTTTCAGACATCTTTTCGGCGAATCTTTTGGGACATTAAGATTGAAAGTATTTTCAGTGACCAATTTTTTTTTTTTTTTTCACGGTACGTTGCCACTTTTCATTGCTCTGATCTCCGATTAAATGAATCACGTCGTGTTTATCAGTAGCGAAGTTAAGAAGACCAACATTTATCAGAATCATAAGAATAAAATTAATTTCTAATCTACGCATATAAAATTCTGCATTTCATTTTTAAAAAATATAATTTGAAAAGTAAAAATATTTCTATGAGTCGAATATGTTTTTCTGTATTCAGCTTGCTGTAAACTTGAGGTTGCATAAATAGATCAAATCAATTATTGCTGTATTGATTCTCTTTCAAAGAAGGTTTTCTTCAGACTGAGTATAAGAATTTGCATTTCAAGTCAGCATGCAGAAGATTTTCTTTCTTGTTTTTGGAAATGTTTTTTCCCTGTTCGGTAATTATCGTTTCTCAATTCCTCTGAAAAAGTAATATTTCACTGATTGTTTAATGCATTTAAAATGGCGACTTTGTTGTCTATTGCAAAATTTCATATGTTTCCCTAGAAATCAATTTGATTTTAATGATTTTTGGATGACTCAGTTAAGCCTTAAAATATGAAACAAATAAATTACGGCCGTGAAAAATGATTGAATGATATGGTACATTGCTTACGCACAGAAGAGCTGCCAATCAAATGAATATTTTTTAAGATAAATAATTCAAACTATATATTGAGCTGTTGAATACATGTCCGGTTTTTGTAAGAATCATAAATAATTTCGGGTATTTCTAATCCACAAAAAATATATAATTTACATAAATTTGTGTGTTGTAACAATTGCGTCCCCAGAATTTTAATGTACATGTTAAAGATTAAGAACGATTAGTTCCTAGTTCAACATGTTCAGTTACACAAATACTTTTTGCCTTTTTTTTGAGAAACAGAAAATGTTCAAAAAAATTCTTACAAACAGCATAAAGTTTCTGTCACTTGTTTGCAAAAGTGTGAAAATTTTGATTCAGTTTTTTCGTGTGTTATTCATCCAAATGGTGTCTTCTCTGTTCACGTGGCAACGCAACATTTCCGATAATTACATTCCTTATGAAATTTTTTTGTTTTATTTCGTGAGTATTTGAGCGCTGGACTGGTTGCTGTGCCCTTTTGTTTCATTATCGCAATTAATTCGGGATCTCAAGAGTGAGCATGGAACGAAAGACCATAAAAGTTGACTCCTTAAGGAATATCGTTTTTTTTCTAAAGAAATAGTATTGCGATCGGAAACTCTCAACACTGCGAATTTGTTACTTTTGAAATTAATATCATGGCATCGTTATAATCAGATAATGAATTTGTTGAATACATAATTACTCACGCAGCTTATTGCAATGCCAACTTGTGACAATTTGTATTCATTGCAAATCAATACTGCAAGTATTTGTTGAAATTCGGGGCAGATATTTATGCAGATTGTATGCAAATATAAAATTCGGATAACGGTTTCTCTCTTTTTATTTCAATTTAAAAATAAAAAGCATTTTTCAGAATATTGAGTAACTGTTAATTTTTTAAACAAATATTTAGAACCGTACTTAACCCGAGCTCCCAAATTCGGCAGTGCAAAAAGTTGTCACGAGTTATTACAGTCAATAATCGCCTGATCCGAAAGAAAAAAAAAATTCTATAAAGAGTTGCCAATATGTGTATCGACTATTGTCAAATGTCTGTGCATTGACTCATTTGCTCTTTCATTCAACATTAAATAAATATCCTTAATATCAATGAGCACTACACGATACGTAATAAAATGCCATCGTTTTTTTTTGTTTTTTTTAATGTTTTTTTTTGGTAGACCCTTCTATATGTCTGAGAGAAAGCTTAACATCGAGAAAAATATGGGGTATATATTATTTCCTATGTCGTCAGTCAAATTCGAAATAGATTATATTCAGTTACGATATAAGTACGCAAAAGTATTTCATTCAGTAAAAAGTCACTTTCTGCATGCCGATGAAAGTTCGGGCCGTTTTTTCGAAAATTCCGTATTTTCTTTTCTTTTTTTTGCTTTCTTTTAGCGAAGAAATTTACATTTACGCGATGAATCGTTTAATTAAAATTCGATTTTTCGAAAGACCGGCTCAATCCAGAGATAAACTTTGCGAAATGTCATAATAGGCTATAAATCCCTAACGTATGTAAAGTGTCAACAAATTTGAAATCTACGCGCTTACCGATTAGACAATTCTTTTTTTTAATTCTTTCTTTTGTTCTCCATAAATCGTTTATAATGCCACCTCGTCTTGGGATTATTTACCAGCTACTTAAAATTTCCATTTCATTCAACGTCGCGGACCCGTTTCCATCTTTGCTTTGTTTTATTCTCAGGACGTTTACGAATTCGTTTAGAGATATTCTCGTTAATTATCAGGACTTTTCGGATCGAAACTTTTCGTTTTTTTCTTCCGACAAACGACGCTTAAAGCAAAGCGACTTGTGGGTTTTCTTTTTCTCTTACGAATATAATCCTGACCAATCCGTTGGTACAATCAAGCCAGGAAAATGCCATATCATTTAATTAGTAATTGACAGATAACCAATTAATACGTAAAGGGTGGTTCCCGAGCAAAAAGGCGTAAACTGTCTAATATTAAAACGATATAAACTTTTCTAATTTCAACATTGCCTCGTGACCACCCGATACATTGATTGTAATTATTTTCTCGCAGTATACTTTGTTACTCTAAACGTTGCAATGTCTCGTTTACGCCCTTCTGTCTTTCTCTCTCTCTCTCACGCTCGCTCTCATTCTCTCTGTTTCTCTCTCGCGCGTGTATGTGTCAATGGCCATTAAGGTGGTCCATTTTGTACTTTTTTAATTCGACGAAGCGCATAAAATCAATAAATCAATTTTTGTTTATCTGTACAAATCATAGGAAGGATTCAAAGCGACTATGAAAAATGATCGTACCACAGTAAAAACTCTATTGACATTTTTGCGTCCGAAATGAAAACCATATCTATTTTTGGATTGTGACATAAAATAAAAATTAGTTTCAATTATTAAATTTTTTGCAAATTTGCCACAAAAGAATGTGAGCTGTTTGTATGTGTTCATATTTGTTCAAGAAAGTTTTAAGAAATTTCGTTGAATTAAATTTGATTTTTTCAATTTTTTTTTTTTTCACAAGGAAATAACGATAAACCAATATATTTTAATTATTGGTAAAATAGAAGAAATATAGTGGTGACTTTTTTTTCGGGAACGTTATATAATATACTGAACATTTTGTACAAAAGCTGAAAATAATGATTGCGAAATAATAACTAATTATAAAAGTTTATAAGCTCCAGCATTAATTTGAAACATACCCTTTAAGGAAAATGAGAGTCTAAAACGCTTGTTTGAAAATATTAGAATATTAGGTAATACCTTCTAAATTATTTTCACTTCCACCCAAGATTTGTACACATCTTCCAAAACACTTTCTGCATAATTTTACGTGCTCCATTAAATTTCCAACAAAAATTAAATGGACGATCTTAATGATCATGTGTGTGTCTTATTAAACATGTTGAATGGAAATTCCGAATAGCGCAAAAAAGATACCTATACATTTTTGAATTCCATTCATCACTCTTCGATATCAATTCTGTAATGTGCGCGCCTACGAATATACCGCGGAATTCTGTTCTATAATAACGCGTGACGCGAAGCGCGCAATCGAAACTATTTAAAATTATTGAATAGTCAACAGTATCATTATCCACGAACATTGTACAGAACGTTGCGGACAAGCGCGACTCGCTAATCGACAATTATAATGATAATCGTCAGCGTGCCTACACCGCAATTCTGGAATTGGTTCCTTTTCCTTTTTTTCATCTGTTTTAATAATCTCAATGACTTTCGTAGCCCGAAAAAAAAGAACAATTGGGCTTTCAAAATGTGCCAAAGGACGCGAGTTGGCAACCATTTTCTTTTTCTTCATATACCCTCTAAACGACCGCGTAATGATCGTAGCTTTTATGTTGATCTACGCCACAACTTTCCGACTATGTAGAATTTGTTCTATTAGAGGTTTTGTTTGCCCTTTTTCTGTGTGTTTTCTCGCTACGTTTGAGGGCTTCAAGATAACAAACACACACTCATACATCCTACCGCAAATATGTACTCCGGCCAATAGCGACACACGCAATACAAGTTTTTTCTCACAGTCATGAATACTAACTAAAGCTTATGAGATACGGTGAGCAATAATTTCAGTTATATACATAAATTATTTTACAAGACGTACAGTACAAAGATATCTCTTCCCGATATACGAATGTATAAAGGGCGTCTCTTTCATTTCCCGACTCTTATACTGTAACCACGTGCACCAAATTTTCTCTATCTTCTAGTTCTTTCCTCTTTTTCTCTCCCCCCTTTCTTTCATTTTTTTTTGCATAATGCGCTTTGTCGGTTTTTAAATCTGATGCTTGGCGGAGATTTACCAGTTTTCCACGCAGCCTTTAACATCTTTCATTTTTTCATCTTTCTTTCTTAATAATTGATGGGCTACCCTGTTTCGTTTATCCTTATCAAGGGTATGTATTATCCTCGCTATAGAACCGATGCTAAATCTTTTTACAAGAGTCCTTTAGATCGAGTTGTATACATATTACATTATGTTTTTTTAATTTTTTTTTCTTTTTTTTTTTCGAGAACCGCTTCTGATATTCACGCGAGTAATATTATTGGGGATCCGATTAAGATCCTAAAAACAGAATTCACAATTTTTTAGTTTGTTTTGTTTGTTTCTTTTAGTGTTTATTTGAATTCTATTTGCAATTGGGCTTAAAGTTGCTATTCCGCTTCTTGTCAAGTCTGTACTTTATTTTTTAAAACCGTTCGATTTTTTCATGCTGTCGTTTTTCAAAAGTTACAATTATTCGAAATCCTACAAAAACGGCTATCTCGGCTCCTGTTCGAACCAATAACATTTTTAAAAATTCTTTTAAAAACGATGGAAAATCATGTTTTTATTATTTACCTCAGAACCAATCGATCAACAACCAAAAAAATTGAAAAGATTTTTTAAAATAGAATTTCGTTTGACTCGGTTTAAGCGGAATAGCCGCCTTAATGTCTTGGCTAAATAACTCGGTAGCTCGAGAAATTGGTTTCCGTTGAAACGCAGATTTAATAATCGGTGGACCGCGCGATTGCTATGTGCGAGTCGACTCGATGGAAATGGAAATACGAATGTTACACGCCGCATCGAGTAAGCGCCATTTGTCTTCTTTTTTTTTTAAACTCAATCACCGACAAAACAAACATCTAACGAATGTATAGTATAGGCTGGCTCTCGATTCAATACGACCTCGATCTGCAACAGGCCACGCGTCTGTATATCAAGTTTAAACTTTTCTAATACGGCACTTAATATTCTAACTTTTTATACATACATATATACACGTATTTTTGTGTATATATATGTGTGTATGTATATATATATATGTGTGTGTATATATATATATATATCAGTATTCAGTATTGTATATATAATACACAAAACGGTTCGCGATGAACACGCTTACTTTAATAAAGTTACTTTAGTGCCATCAAACTATAGGCTCTATGATCATATTGACAACAGGTGTAGAATATACCTAAACGATTTATCTACCTAATCTACAACATGGCTCCGATACGAGGATTTAATTTCTTTCTCTATTCCTTTCTTTTCTTTTCCATTTTTCTTTGTTCCTAGTGTATAGCTCCGTAAAAAAAAAACACACCATCCATTCGGGCCAATGGACACATTCGTACCTACGAGGAGAATTCGTCAACTTCAATCGCTGCGATAACTTAATTAACGAATAACGAGAGTTGCTCTGACAAGCCGTTACACGCGAAGCCAGATTTTATGTATACACCGTCCGATACACAATACGAATGTAAAAGACCATCGTCACACATTTCGAAGAGCTCTTTTTTTTTAAGAAGAAAAGAAGAGTTTCGCGTCATCAGTCTAGACGCCAGCTACTTACTTTGTCTTTGGTTGACAAACCATTTCGAGATGAGTGCGATCTTGCAGCTGCTAAATTTTCTCCAGCTTTGAGAATTTATTTTTGAAGAAATAAGATTTTCAATAGGAATTGTATTTAAAAAAAAGGATTTTTCAATATTAATTTGAAACTGGCTTCGAAATGAGCCGCTGAACCGCTAAAAATACCACGAGCTATCAATTATTATGGAAAGCAACACGTTATGTGTGACTTGCCAAATTTTTTTTTTAAACGACTGAGGGTGAAAACATTTTTCATAGCTACAAATACAAAGACATTAATTACTTCACCGTAGTTGGAGGAATAAAATTCAGCTGCGCAACGACGCTGAGTCCGAAATTGAAAGTCAACCGCACGAGCTAGCTTCATTGCGATTAAAAAAGAAGAAAAATAAAAAACAACTTACAAAGATCTATAGTAATGTCAAAGATTGTCAATACCGAGTGCTTTTCTCGCCGCACTCGTTAAGTCTCTTCCGACTACGAAGCCAAACATTACGCGGGCTTCCTCAGGATTCAACACCGCCGAAGTCTTGTTGCAAAATCGTATGCATCGTTATGATAAACTACCTGTTTTTTTTTTTTTTTGTTAGCCACGACACGTCGATACATAATATTAAAATAAGAAGCTCGTAAATTTCACATTATACATCTCTATCGTGTCGCAATCACCGTTAATTGTCAATTATTATGAAAAATAAAGTGGACTCGTTCAAGAGATTATGATACACACGAAAAACTCGACGATATGGAAGTGAGCGATATTTACCATCTCGGATTCTCACGAATGTCCATTATCTCGCGGACAGTCGACAAAGATTGTTTCATTCGAGAAATCTTGACGACTATCGATGAAAATGCGGTTGTGTTTCTTTGAGAAAGCTTTGGCTTCCTTGTGCAATGTTCGAAAATCGTTCGAAATATTTATTCCGTGATTCGGCGTCGATATCCGATTTTCTCAGTCTCGTAACGATGCCGTATTTCGATATTTGTTGATGATAGGACAATTGTTTACTCGTTGATTCGCCGGCAGTTTGCGTGTCGAGCAAAAGCGCCGTTTCGTCAAGATCATACCTCCGACGTTTAATTTCCGTTCTGGAGTTTCTGTTTTTCTTCTTAATATTAATCACAATTGGCTGTGACTGCAATTCGAACGATTCGCAATCGCCGAATCGTTCGGATGTTCCAATGTGGCATTTGACTCGTCTCGAAAGATCTCGGGTGTCGGTCGGAGGAAACGGATGCCATTCGGATGAATGTGACGTTCTGGATGTTGCGGCTTGACGTCGATTTTGCTGAGAACGAGCTTTACGTTGAATATCCAACAAGTTGGAAGCGGCGTTCTTCGGACGAGTGGTAATTGCGGTTGCCTCGTCGAAAAGTTGTTCCTTGTCAGCGATGCGTTCCTCGAGGAGCTTCCGATGATTTCTACTGGCCACCCGAAGTTGTCCAAGAATCTGATCGATCCGGGCGAGTGCCTGACCGTTTACGAGAGGCTTCTCCTCGTGTTCTTCACTGAGGATTTCCTCGTCGTGACGTCGACGTCGACTCGTGAGTTCCGCGCGTGTGGCACGAAAATTTTTACAAACTCTCACGTCCTCGGCTTCGGCCCGGACATATAATTCGCGCGGACACGTTTCACGAGTTTTTGCAAAGTATCTTCGAGATTGATCGATTGCTTTTGGGTAATCGTCCACTTCGAACGCGAGAAATCGGCCGTCACGTTCTTTAGCTTCATTTAAGGTAGTCTCTTTGTCTACGCTCCTATTAAATTCAATATCTGCTATACACTCGGCGAACTCTGCACTGAGAAGCCTTTGGTTCTAGTTAAAATCCTCATCTCATACGTGCGTCGCCAACGTTCCCACTCCCGACGTACGCTTCACTGTCGCTACGCCACCGTTTGGACCACCGGTTATGTAATGCGCTGATAGTGGTGCCTGTTTTAACAAAAAGATTAATACTTCGGTTAAACATTAGAGCAGTAATGCATTCATCTGCGGATACGTTTTTTTTTTTCCAACAAATGACAGGATAAGGGACGTTAAAATTCCGTTAGGGGCCATCCATTAATCACGTTGCGCTACTGGAGGAAAGGGAGACTGCGGAAGCGTCACACAGAGAGTCGCGAGAGAACAGCTATCACGAAATGCAGATTCAAAGACGTATCAGGGGATTTCGTTTGCTCGTTGCAAAAGCGTTGCGTAGAGAGAAACATTTTCACTAAATGTGGTGTATAACTTGCATCTCTGACATCGTGGGAATGTAATACATTATAGAGCGATACTTCAATGAGAGGATAGTCATCACTAAAATTTGCAGATTACTCACAGATTATTTCCTACCATTCAGGTCACGAATTTTATTGTTAGATGAATAACTACATGTTTTTTGTTCACTCATAGAGTTAAACGGTATTTCATCGACATTGTGCCGACTGTCGATACTTCATTGATGTAGAAATATTTTGAAGACATTTTTATAAGTAATTATAAGCAGACAGAAGATTTTTTATTCTCCCTGATGGAGAAGTTTATTTTTCTTGAATTTTTCTTTTTCGAGATTTTCGTGTTACGACTCTCAGAACGATACAAAACATCGAAAAAAGTGGTTTAGGAAATTTCAATTATCTTCAATTCAAGAATGGTTCATCTGATTCACCTAAAATTTCAATGTTCGAGAAAATGTATGCAGGAATTTAGACTTTATCTCTTTTTGAATTCTTTCAAATTAGTATATGAATGCTTCGAAAATTTGTAATATTTCGCTAAATAGGTATTCATAAGAGTACATGCTGCCGCCGCCGCAAATATCGAGCTATCGAGTTGAAACTTAGATCACGAGCAAAGTTATCACTAAGTTTGTTTAGTATCGAAATTGCCGCGAATTGGCTCAAGGATGCCAAAGTTATGAATATTCCTTTTTTTTTAATTCTTCTTCGTTTACGTTTCGTATAGGCCGAAGTAATATGCATGGTTCTACTTTGCATGGCTGAAACTTCGTATGAAAATTGACGAAAGTTGTGGGTAAAGCGGTATGAATTTTATAGAGTATTGAAATTATAAGAAAATGTACGTTATTGCGTAAACTTTCACAGAAATCGTTGCAAAATGATATTTAGTGATGCTATCTAATTCAATAAAGATTCGTAAAAAAGACTTCGAAGTGTACGGGATTAAAATTTTTCATTTATTATTTCATGATTAAAAAATCCTCCGAAATTTATATTTCAATCTTTTAAATTTAAAACAAGGATGCAAAACAGGACCTTGTAGATTGTTCCCGTTTTTCGCCTTTTAAAAAGCTTCCATGACGAAGCCAACATCGATTAACATACTTCCTTATGGAAGTAACTTTGGAAAAAGCGAAAAATAATAAGGAAGCAATGTGCATTCCTTTGGCCCGTTTTCCTCTTTGCATCCTTTGTAAAGCTTTTGAAAACGTTTCTTTCTCATGTGGAAAACGGGTGTAATGTTGAAACTGAAAACCGATAAGTATACTCGTGAGCTAGAATAGCGCCACTTGAAAAGTAAATTGAATTAACTCACCTGTGGCCCGGCACCATTGAGCGTGCTGATGCTGTTCATCCGCATAGCTTGTGTATAAGGGGGTGGTGCTGGTGTGACCCCCGGTATAGCGGTGTGAGGCGCGTGTCTAAGCTGTTCAGCGGCCGACATCCTGCAGGCAATAGAAAACAGTTGGTAACCAACCATCCGGCAAATTGCGAAGATGAAGCGACAACGGAGCTTGATGGCTAACAAGATCGCGCGGAGGCTCGCGGCAAATGCGAGGTCGTGAATTTTAACGTGATGTCATACACACGAACATACTTGATCGTCACATTGACTTTATGCTACCGATTTATCCAAGACCCTATTTTGCAGCGATTTATTGTATTACTTATAACCACTTAAATAACATGATTGGAAAATCCATAACCATTGTTTCGACTTCACGACTAAAAATAGAGTAGCTTTATAAATACTCACAGAGTAGTGAACTTCCATTTTTTCAATAGAAATTAATGGTTGATTGTTTTTCAAATTTACCATTTTAAAAAAATCTATGGGTTTTATAAGAACAGTTTTCTTTTATTCAGAAAAAAAAGTGCGTTTTCAACGATCGTTTGGTTTTTACCTGAGATATGGATTTCCATACGTGGCCGAAAACCGTGGATCGATAATCGGCGTCGTTTGGGGTGTCGTTGAGCCTAAATTCGCTGAGCTAAGACCAATTTTCTTGGAGGCGAGAATCCCACTGGATGGAATGCGGCTCAATGATTCACGGGACGCACCGATACCTTGGGTCGTCGGCGGCATGTAATCCCGTGAGTAATCTACGTACGGCACATATCCATTGTTGTTGCTGCCGTCCTGTTGATACAAAGTCCACACAAGCTCCGCTTACAAACAACGAATATAATCTCGGGGAATTTATCGACACCTCCGTTTCTAATATTTAACTTCATACGCCAAAGTCAATCAATTTTTCTCAATTCCGTAACCGCTAACATAAGTATATTTGCTAAATCGCAGCTGCACCTGTATTTCATAAGATTTTGATTTACTAGTTTGAAAAATTTTATTATCATTATTATTTGGATGGATTTTTGTTTAATAGTGCTTTCATTGTCTCGGTTATGAATACACATGCTCTTCAACCTTATTATCGAAACGTAATTTCACCTGTCTTGAGATAAATTTTTTCGTAAACCCAAACAACGGCTTTTTTATACGAGAATTTTAATAATGATTCTCAATTTTTTTGCAATTCTATGATAAAATATGTTGTACTATTCGCCCAGAATATTGTAAAATATATTATGACGGAATGTGAGACCAATCCTAATGATGAAGTAAACTCATTATAATGGAATATCTGTCAAAAATATCCGACAGCTACATCGTTTTAGCGAATTTAATTTTCTGCGAGTTATTTTAACCAACGAGGAATGTATAAAATCATAGTCGTAAGCCTTCATAACTTTAGTTGAGAAAATTACGGTGAGGATTACCGTGCGCCATGTATTAACCCCCCTTTTCCATAAAATTTCCGTCGAGCCCTATGAGCCTTACTTTTGCTAAAGACTGACAATATAATTGAATCCACAATCCTTAAAATTTTAGCACATTATAATATTTGGCATGAATATTAGTAGTAGTTATAAAAACTGATATTCTCACAAATACAATTTTCTAGGCTTAGCAGAAAATCGTTATAAATTTCAGACATTTTCTGCACCGGAGTTTGGGAAACTCGCTTATGCTTTACAGAAAATTCAATGTTTGGACATTGCAAGATTTTAATAAAGCTTATTCAGGTTTATAAAAACAAAAGAAAGAAGAAAAAGCGATATGCTTGTGGGGCACGTATGTTTACTCACGTTGTTCTTGGGTGGAAACGAAGGTTCTGTGTAGTCGGCGCTGTAGCGATAACCGAGAGGATTAGGTACAGGACCGGCGAGTGCTAAGGCGTTGACACCTCTCGTACTTCCTTCACCCTCGCTGTCGAGGGCTGTAACACTTTCGGCGTTGCTAACGCTGGAACCGGCTCTAATATCGGCCTTAACGTCTGAGAGATTGCTGCTCCGGTCGCTTTCTCGGTAGCGATCGCCGTTCGAGTCTGTTTCCTCTGTTAAACATGCCAGCGCCCAACGCGTATAGAACCACAAACTCATTCGTATTACTTGTTACAACAGAAAATAATCCCCTTATATAATCCCCTACCGATAGTTTTTTACCCTTGAGCTAACATGATTCTGCACAACTCAAACTTTTCTGTAAAACTTCACCATGCGAACCAAGTTTTTATAGAAATTTCAACATTGGATCAATGTCGTAAATTGCTCGTGTGGAATAAGATTTTTATAGTTCACTCAACTTGAGATGATGAGCAGTGCTAAAAAAGATGTCTTATAGAAGCACTTGCTTTCCGTACGGTCGTATCTTTTAAGCTGCACATTTTCATAAAAGTTATGAGATTTTTTTGAAATCGAAATCGCCTTTTTTGAACGACTTTTCTATATTAACAAGAAAATTGGGTTACGAGAGAATCATTCGAAATGATTCTCATTCACTCTCAAGAGTCATTTTTTAAAAAGACTCTTGTATGTTTATTTGTTTTTGTTGGTGTGCATATTAGGCTATTTTTTCAATAAGCAGATATCAAATCTTAAAGTGTGAATGGAAAACTTAACGGTTTAATATCCGAAAAAAGTAACTTACGTAAATCGTTTTCTGGACGTTGGACGGATCGCAGCCTTGGCTGCTTTATTCGATCTCGACAATGAAGAATAAGGGCTACGATGACGCCGATCAGTATAACGCACACGATGAGTCCAACGATTATGAGAATCAGCTGCCAATCAACTGGAATCAACGCTACGCGTCACGTCTGGTAAGTCTCGTGATTCAGATGAAGAAGAAAGTGTGCTAATAATATTCAGTAACACATTATACCTAGTACATGTATTAAAATCATTTTTTTTCTTCAACATATGTTTTCAATCAGTAAGTATAAAAATTCTGATCAAATCAAACTTCTCGACGCTAAGTTGCGGAGTTCACAGAATTTAATGACAATTTTTTATCGAATATTCGAAATGGTATATTAATTTCGTAATTTCGGATTTTGGAGCTTTAATTGATTGATCGGGAAATTAGAGACAACCGTTAATGGAGGAATAGAATTTTGTTGATTCTGTTATTGATGAAAATATTTCATCATACCATTTGTTCAGTTTCGAAAAATCAAACCAAGTTACGTTTGTGTTGTGAGCGAGGGTATTGATATTTGAAAACATACACAGTAATTGATATGCAATAAATAATGAAGGTAATATCGTGTAGCTGAAAACATCGTTGCAAAGTGCACGAGCTGCAATATATACATCCAGTGATTATTATTATAGTTGTTGTTCTCCGCGTTATTACCGTTGAGTTGAAACGCGAATAATATTCAGGAGTACCTACGCGAACGAGAAATGTATACATAAATAGAAAAGTCGGGTAAAGACTATGCAGGTATTGTGAGTGAAAGCGGAAGAGGTAAAAGAAGCCGCAACTCGCGCTATCAAAGTTTGGCAAAGTTCTGCAACTGCATACCCCTTGAGTCTGAAACGTGCCGAGTTCGAAGCAAGTGCTGCTGAAATTAATTACAGTTCACCAAGTAGATTCCGGACCTGATCATTTTTATAGGAGAGGCAGATTCAACCACAGCTATGAGAGCAGCCACGGAAATGTTGATATTCCGCAACAATCTTTTAACGAGATTCAAGTTTAACCGCCACGGTATTATGGAGTCTGAACGATAGTTCAGTCGTGAAATTTCAAGTACCGAAACGAACCCTTTTATATCATCGTGATTATTAAAGGGGAAAGTGACAGATTAAAATGGATCATTTTTCCTCAAAGATATCTCTCTCCTTTAGCTGCTTATATCGGAAAAAAATTATCCTGTTGAACGATTAAACGAAAAATATTCAATCCTTGGCGAAAGGAATTAAATCATCAAATTGTAGGGAAACTTTACAGGGCAATTGGCATGTAAAAACGGTCTCGAAAAACTAAGACTTGAATGCAGGTTCGCTGCTTTCTCATCAAAGATATTGAATGTTTTTATTTACAAAATTGTTTCTGAAATTGCCTGAATAGTCAGGGAGATTTGTTGTATCAAGATCCAATTGCGTGTATAATTAACAATTTTTGGTTTAGCTGGTCTCTTGTGAAATGGTCGATAGATTTATAACGGATTATCGAGCTTTTTTTTTTTTTTCAAACATCGTATTAAGTCTGGAACATCGACACGAAATTTCGTTGAGTCTCTTGTGAATTAACTCCGTCTTATCGGCTTGCGATCTTTTGCAGTGCATATTTGTTTATGGTTGGATTATCAATTGCTAATAGTGTGAGGAGACGAACTTACTCTGTGTTGTGAGTTTGATAATGACGGAGTCTGTTCCGTAGCTATTCGTGATCGTGCAGTTGTAATCCCCGAAGTATGTGGATATGGGGTCACGAAGCGTAACTGTGCTGACTACTCTCTCGGGCGTATATTCTTCCTGAACGTAGAATGGTGTATTGTTCGACGAGAAATTAAGCTCCCGGTTGCCGAAACTCCATACAACCGATTCTGCTTTTGGCACAGATATCGCTGTGCACTTCACCTGTCGGCAAAACATTTTTCATTTTGTCAGTAAAGTTCACGATCTTGATTCATATATATCAACTTTCGAGTGAACATCACACTGCCAAATCTGACAAAAATCGACAGAATGGTTCAAATTTTACTGCAATTTAGATTTTTTTAAATGTCTGTAGTTCAACTCCTGTAAATTTAAAGATATATTTCCTTCCAATTTTTAACGTAAAATTACTATTATTAATTATCAATGATGAATATAGTCAAAGGAATGGTTATCGTGCTGATAAAATTTACGTTTGCTTGATTTAAAAAAATTAATGGCTGTCATAAAAACAAAATAAATTACATATTTTTTAATAGAATTCACTTAAGTTTAATTCACATATGGGAAAATATCGAACAAGATTTAAGTACAAATTTGACGCAAATTGGTCTAACGCCTCAAATTTTATGGTTCTTCACATTTTTAGAAAAACGTTGTTCGAGCTAAAACAAGTCCGCAAAGTGAACCTTGCAAGTTGGTTCAAAATTATTTTTTGCTGTTTACAAAGCTTCCTGTGCGAGGAAACCAGAATCGATAAGCATACTACCTCGTGGAGGTAGCTTTGTAAAAAGGAAAACATAATGAGGAAGTAATATGCGAGGTTCTACTTTGCATGCTTCTTCAGGTTATTAATTTCGCATAAAGCCAGATTCGTTTTTGTACAAAAAAAAAAGTTAAAATTGACTTTTTTCGTTCTTATTATTTTTGCACACTGATATTTGTCAGAAAGAACGATGATTAATTTTGAATTCCTCGCAGCAAAAGCTGGATTAAAAAATGGTAATAATGAGCATGTCGTAATTTACATAATTTTTTAACAAGATCGTAGAAAATGCAATTTCATTTGGATATTAAGTTGAAATTGGAGTGCACGTTTTACTTGCGGGCGATAAAAAAACACGACGTTTTTTATGTCAGAATTCATGTGAATCTCTTTGCAGCGTTAATAATGGGAAATCTAGAATTTTTTGTCACGAAATTAAACTTTTATTATTTGTACGCAACGTATAATAGTTATTATTATACATAAAAATGTAAATAACGAGCTATTTGTTTATCGTAGCCTATATCATTTATTATACCTTGACAACGCCTTCATCAGGCACATACTGCGTCCGCTGCGACACGATGCTTGGCGGTGCACGAATAAAAACGTTGGCGTATCCAATCAATTCGGGGAAGCCCGGCACGTGAGCTTTGCAGTAGTAGCGACCGGCGGTTTCCGGGCTCACGAGGACGCTGATATTCGGACTGGTGGCGACAACTCTGTCAGATTCCTCGTGAATCCAGAGGATCTCTGGTGTTGGATTGCCGTCAACGTCGCACTGCAATATCTCGGTTGCGCCGTAGTGAGTTTCGACCGAAACTGGCGAATGCCTAAACTGCGGTCCGTCTGCAAACAGTAAATAGAAATTTGCAATTCCTCCACCACGCTAAATATGGAATAAAACGCAAGCGATATACGGGTTCTTTAAACATCGTGGTATAAACAACTTCACCTTTCACACTTTTAATCTCTTCAAATATTTGCCAATTATAAAAAGTAATCTTAGGTTTCAGAGTCGTAAGTATTTTTTAAAATATATCTAGTCCAACCAGACTTGGGCTCGACCCTAGGTTTGATTGACAATTTTTTAGGTCGTTGTTTCATGCCATCTTCACTGCTAATTCGATAATCGAATTTCTCCATTTGGCGAAACCCCAAACTTTATCACCACACGAGGGAAAAGATTTATTCGGAAAAAGGTTTTAACAAGATTTGAACCGAACGTACGTTCACTTTGGGTTTAGATTTGAAAATTTGTAAGCGTATCAAAGGATTCGTGAGAATTTTTTCAAACTTTCACATGACGGCTAACACGATTTTTTTTAAAAGACTGATGAGTCAAAAAAATGTTTTAAATAAATCTAAAAAAATTCTGCTTTCTTTTGACACAATAATATAAAAAATCACGGACTAGATCCGAGAGGTTGAGGGCCCCGCATTTATCCCTTCTACGAGGTTTCTATATACTTTTTCAATTCCGGAGCTTAGTCAGTACTTAATGATGTATGCTGTAAGCGGCCGATTCTAAAGAGACACAGTAGTGAATTGATGTCAAGCAGCTACAGTCCATCTGACCAGATTGGTCGAATCGTAGCCGCTTATCGTCCAGTCGAATGATTTTCAACAAGAACGACACGTATATCCAGAAATGTTCTAATAAAATAAACAGTCTCTTCCTTCAGTGAATATTGATTGCTCACTCTATAAAAATAAATTCCCATCGAATTTATTTTCTAAAAATACTTTCACTATAACACTTTTTTGACTAGTTGAAACTTTGAACATATTGCCTTGGGGAAAAAAAAATGCTGCGATGGGAAATCTGCAAAAAAACACCGACAGGCTTTATACGACATATTATTATGTGACAAAATTGTAAGGGTAGAAAATAGCGGAGCTCGCAGAAAAGAGATTATATGGAAGATTGTTTACAATAAAACGAATGTAATACTTCAGATACGGGAAAGTCATATACTTACACGTTATATCAAGTGTTTCGGTTTCCTCGCTTTTCCCGATGTCGTTGTGAACTTCGCATTTTACGATTGCGTCGTGAAGATCGCGAGTTGCGTTATGGATAATCATTTCCGTTGTATAGTCTCCTATCACCTTTTTGTCGTTAATGTACCACCTATAAACAAAGATGAAAGGTACTTAATTTTTTAAACGCGTATTTAATTTTCCGGCGTTTATAAGCATTTGCTTCTCTCGTCATAAAAAAAGTATGTGATAAAATTGAGCCAGGCTCTTATTTCTTGAGATATAAAAAATAAAATACCGTTTTGTTAAACCGTCAAACATTATGCATGACGGTATAAAATAATGGATGGTTGTAAAATTAATAATGAGAAATTAACTCTCTAAATTCATCCACCAGAGATCATGTGGTAGATTGCAGAGAAATAACCGATGAAATTAATAAATTGCATCCTCTATTACTATTTCTGGTTGAGTAATGCAATTTAACAAGTTTTAATTAATTAATAATAAAATCAGTAATTTGAAAGAATTATATTTCATTTTCTACGAAATTCTCAAATTAGAATAGATTTAGGAGGATTTTTTCTCTGCATCTAGCATGGATTACCTAGTTCCAAGACCGATAAAAATTATGTTCAACATGTACCCAAATAAGTATAAAATGCTTTGGCCCTTATTAGACACGTTAGCAACAAACGCGACCGATAATTTTTACGGCTTTTTCACTAGTGAGTGACCACTTAAAAAATTACCAGTGCGGTTACGTAGATTTACACGTAATTTAAAAAATGCAAATCACTGTTTGCCACCCAGAATACCTTGAAAAATGTAAAAAACCTGTGGCCACTAATACTAGATTATGCAAATGTCTTGAGGCATGCCGTAGAACCTCGGCGAGGGTAAGAAGCGACTTTCATTACCATTGATTAAACAAATTTATTATTACGAAAATGTTGAATCAAATCCACTTCGGGTTAAGGTAATTTTTTTTTGTGACAACCAATTTATCCAAATAAATTCTGACCAGTTTTTATTGTCATTAGATGGTCAAATTTTATCTAATTTATGGTAAATCGTCACAAAAACATTGCAATCATCATTTTATAACACGATGTTTACCATTTTCGGTTTAATAATAAGATTTGTTAAGTTTTTATTAATGAACAATAATAAAATAAAGAAATAATTTGGTTTATTCCATTTTCCGTGAAATACTCAAACAGAAAATGATTCAGGAGAACAATTTTTTTGTCTATACTTGGAACACCAAAAAACTGGACTTCAACATGAACTCCTATAGCTATAAAATCCTCTAGCCCTTATTAGAGATGTGAACGACAAACGCAACCGGTAATTTTACTCTACTTTCACCACATTTTCCCTAGTAAGTGACCACTTAAAAAATTACCAGGACCTTTACGTAGATTCACACTTCATTTTTTAAAATGTTAATTGCTCGCCGCTCAGAGTCACCTTGAAAAATGTAAAAGAATCTGCGGTCACTAATACTAGATTATGTAAATGCTTTGCGCCACGGCGCCGAATCTCAGCAAGAGTAGAGACCGAATACCATTATAATTAATTAAACAAATTTGATAATAAGTAAACCCTTATGCGAATCTACTTCAGGTCAAGGCAATTTCTTTTCGTGACGACAAACTTATTCGAATAGCTTCTAATTTTTGCAACTAGGTGGTCAAATTTTTATCTTGTGTTAAAAGCCCATAAAAATATTGCGATTATAATTTTACAACACGAGGTTTAAAAAAGACTAGACGTCAAAAAACTTTGAGACCAAATTAGGGTAACAATATGGTATTTTTTTTTTTTTCGTTTTTCGGAATTTTACCACATCAAAATTTTACGGTATTTTTACATCGCAATATCAGTTACGTTAGCTTTATAACTACTTGCAGTTGGATAACGCGTGTCGATAATAAAGCGCGCGTCATCCGACATTTGACAATGCCTCTGTTTTCTAGATATTATTGATCCGCAACCAGCGAGACCCGATTCCTCCCTCTATGTACCGTTGGTTAGCTATACGCGCTCGCTATGTCGACGAAATCCATATACATAGACGTATTTGGGGAGTTTGCTTTACAACGGTATGTTCCTTTCGTGCTCACCAGTACTCCATGTCCGGCGGGTTTGCTTCGGCACGACATTTGAACCGCAATTCAGAACCCTCGACGATACGACCGTTCTTTTTCTTCGACAATCCCGGTGGTATATATAAGGAAACCTTCGGAGCGTAGCGCACCTACGAACAAATAATAATTCATATCCGATTCAGACATATCGATAATCCAGGATTTATTTGAAAATACACAAATACACAATTATTTTGTCACGAATACACAGAAAATTATAATTCCAATGTACGAAATAGTAAATAATGAGCAAATTATAATACACGCAGTAAAAAGTGAATTTATAACGAAAATATTGGTGACTAAATGAATTAGTCCACAAACGCCCAGAAAAACTTTCGTACCTTCTAGAAGAATTTTTTTGTGAAATTCTAGTTTATCATGTCCCGAAAGGTATTTTTATACCTTCGTCTCGTAGAACTTGTAACTTACAAAATGTAGATGAACGATAAAGAAAAATTTTCCTTGCTGATCAGAAAATACTGGAAGTTTTTGTGCTAAACCCGTTTATGCTTGAAAACTTCTAGTACATGTACATTAAATTTCAGGTAGATTTATTTCATATTGTGGAGACTTTTTTATGACCCTTATTTATATCCCTTAGATGTGATTTGTATGATTTATTTCTGTACTAACAAATAAAAAGATTCAGAAACTGCAATATTTCAATTGATTCATTCGAATAAGATTAATCGGGCAGCAAAAATGTGGATAAAATTAAATGTCTTTCACTGAATCTCCATTGCAACAATTAATAGGAATATTTTATGT
Organism: Clistopyga incitator; assembly: GCA_947507545.1. Taxonomy (NCBI): domain Eukaryota; kingdom Metazoa; phylum Arthropoda; class Insecta; order Hymenoptera; family Ichneumonidae; genus Clistopyga; species Clistopyga incitator. Next base: position 7,366,400 of record OX382177.1, read on the forward strand.
CCAACGAATCCCATTTTTAATAGAAAATATGGAGATATTTTTTCATTGTATCAAACATCATGACTTTTTGTTTTTCTTCATATGATGGCCAAGACACTACAGAAAAATCATTGAATGGATACAAATTTTAATAAAAATGGTCGCGTGATGTTACGTAAGTTACGATAAGTGATAATGAGAATTATAATAATTGGAACTCTAATAAGAGGATTATGTGCAACAGGATTTATCGGACAGCCTGAAAAGCTCGATCGTGCAATAATTGATAAGCTGAATTAATTGCAATGTAAATGATAACAAACGATTAGCAATGGGCATTCACTCACTAAAAATGTATTTTAAATACTTTTATGGATGAATTATTAACGATTATTACGCCTACATACATTAAAATTCATTGTAAACACATTATTCGAAGAAATTATTCTGGATTGTTAGTATGAAAATCCCGATTTTTGCATAATAATGAGTCATAGTAATTTTACATGAACATTTTTGTAAATACACTTTTATTAAAGGAATTACCATTCCTGGAACCGACATATGTTATATTTGAAAATAAAAGCGTATTAAGTAAATAATAAAAACATGTATTAAGTATTAATGTGAAATTACAAATGATGATGTTGTGAACGAGTTATTCAATTGTTCTGTACTAATTGGAGTCACAAATCTCATTAGTGAATTGATATAATTGCGTGAGAATACCGATGACACTATTGAGCTCTATTGGGAGCTGCAGAATGCTGAATAATGTAGGACTACCATTTAACACTCACTAGTTTTCAAGGGTTCAATACTAGAAGCTATTTAATACCCGTCAACTGCTAATAGTACTCACTGTTCCAATCAATAAGAGCGCATTTGACGCGGATTAACATTTTATAATGCTCCAATACATCTAAGACTTTTCCATTACCAAGGGTATTGATTAACACTGAAGCGGATATACGGGGCATTCATTTTCAGATCAGCCACATTTTTCTGAACCTTTCTGGTATTTTTCGTAGTAAGATAGATTTTACTATTACTAGCGAGTATTTCACGAGAACCAATTCAGATTTTCTTTCCAAGAAATGCAGCATTTAATGTTTCCAAAATTATTTGTAAATTGAAATGCATAAAAATTGGGTAAAAAATTCTGTAATTTTAAATACAGCCAAAAAAGTTCAAAGTAATTTCTCTAAATACCCAAATAGTATCGTTATCTCATTGGGCAAAAAATAATTACCTCAAATAATCAACAAGACATATATATTTTTTAACTCGTAAATGAATAAAAAATATTACAAAATTTCAGGAAGTAGTGGTGACATTTGAGTAATTATTCTAAAAAATCTTAGAGATTATGAAAAAAATTGCTGTACGGATAGAGGTACTAATATACAGATGCTTTATAAATTGCCACTCCATAAGTCCATTATTTTAAATGACAAGCACTAATGACATAATGTTATCTATTAATCGGTCAACAGGTTGCCGATGGGGTCCTCAGTACTTATAGTACAGAGGTAATCGAGAGACGCGGTAGCGTCTGAACGCCAATTACTTTGATTGTTCGACACGACGATGATTACTAATGCTATGTGTACTAGTGTCATTCATAATACTAATCATTAAGCTGCGCACGAATAGAGATCTTAATGTTGTACATCGACGCTAGATTTGGTACTAATAACCTCTAATAATACCCTCAATACAGTGCTACCGCAAAGCGTTATCCAGTAGCGATGGATATTGATGGCATCTTCAACAGTATTATCCGTTATGCTATTCAGCAGCATTTATCACTATAGGAATATAATTTATTACGATATTTGTATAATAATATATAAAGCCATATTACATATTTTTATTTCTTACATTCTGAATTGCTACAAATTGTTATGATTTTGTTGAGTTTGTAAAAAAATGTATTGTTAAATAACGCAAATTTCAATGATTTCACTTTGTGTGGTTCTTTTTCTAAATCTAGTTTTAAAAATTTTTATAAATTCAAAATAAGGAAGAAACGAGACATTTTTATTTTGCATTTTGGATATCTAAGATATACGAACCTCGACCCGGAGTTTGACGTTTTGTGGTGTACGATCAGCGGCATTCTGACTCTGGCAAGTGAAGGTGGTGTTGTCGTGTTCCTTGCGTGGCATTACCCTGAGCACCGACCTCACTGTGATCAATGGACCACCGTCGAATGGCTCCTCGAACTTCTCAATGCCATCGTGAAGCACGCTGCCCAATCCGTCGATCCACGTTATCTGCCGTACAATAAGAGATTCATCTTAAGCCACCGTATTATTTATTAAGCTCCTTACCCTCTATATAAATAAAGCAAAACATTTCCATGTGAATGCATTTGTACGTTTGTGCCTGCTGAGGGAGATTCCAAGTGATATAAGGGTCCCGAGGGATCGGAGGGATCCCGAGGGACAAACAGCCCAAATAATCTAAGTTGGAAGATTATTACCTAAAGAACCTAAATAATCTAAGTCGAAAAAATCTAACCTAAGGAATAGTAAACCGTTCCGAGCGGTTATTTAGTGATAAGAGGGTTCCCGAGGGATATGAGGGATTCCGAGAGATATCAAGGGAATTCCCGAGGGAAATGAGGTATCCCCATGGTAGAATGGGTCCCGAAAAATCGAACGGGTCCTGAGCGAAAGAGTTGATTCCCACGCACGGGGGTGAGCATTAATTTTGAAAGCAAAATCAAACAATGTATTACGTACAATTTGATTTTACATGGAATAAGAATCGGATTTGTATCGATCAATTAAGACGGAAAAGGTGAGCATTAATTTTGGAAGCAAAATAGAATAATTTAACACGTACAATTTGATTTTACATGGAATAAGAATCTGATTTTTATCGATCAATTCAGAAGGAAAGGGTGAGCATTAATTTTGAAAGCAAAATAGAACAATTTAACACGTACAATTTGATTTTACATGGAATAAGAATCTGATTTTTATCGATCAATTAAGAAGGACAAGTTGAGCATTAATTTTCAAAGCAAAGTAAAACAATTTAACACGTACAATTTGATTTTACATGGAATAAGAATCTGATTTTTATCGATCAATTAAGAAGTAAAGGGTGAGCATTAATTTTCAAAGCAAAGTAAAACAATTTATCACGTACAATTTGTTTTACATGGAATAAGAATCTGATATTTACCGATCACTTAAAAAGGAAAGTTTACGAAACATAATCTTACGTTCATTACGACAGTAAATATAATCGAGGCGATGAAAAAATTTTCATAAATTACTTAACGCTTACTCGGGGAAAGCGTTTTTCATCAAAGTTTCCCTTGAGAAAAAAAAAAGAATTGTCACGATAATGAAAACGGACTGAAGCATTCATGTTGGAAAAACTGTCCGATAGTTGTATGTAGTATGCAAATAATCCTGCCTGATAGAAAGTTGCATAGTGCATCCTCATTATTTTCCACCTACAGAAAGGTTTTATTTATGGTGAAGCCAAAATCGATCGACACACTTTCTCATAAAGGAGACTTTATGAAAGGTTGCACATAATGAGGATGCGGGGGTTTTGTGAAAATGTTTTTAGATTATCCATAAGGAATGTAAATACGTAATTGTATTTCCATATTAACACTCTCATGATCGCACTGCTAACACCATCGCCCAGCGCTGGGCTTGCGAGTTGCACGCTCAGCGGATCATGCCTTTCACCTACGATTCAGATACCGACACATGCCCACCTTTCACACGGACACACCTAGTGTGTTTGGATTATGAAAGGGTTATGCAGTATATTTAATTTTCCCACTTTTATAATCCCATGGCGCTGCTGAATATTATTGAACAAGCTTTAATGTATTTTTCTTTAGAAGAAATAAAATACAGTGCGATTCCCAAGATATGAAAAATTTTCTCCAAAACTTTTGAAAGCTTAAGAAGAAGCATCTGGATGATAAAAATTTCAAATTGCTATAAAAACTGAACTCATCTTTGGTTCTTCACCAAATTTAATATTCAGCATTGTTGTCTGTGTCTGTCGAAAATTTGGGCTATGCTGGTCGAAATTTATGTGAGTTACTACGTAGATTGAAATTTTTTTCCGAAAAAATACGTAAAAGCAGAACCGCTTTATGGATTCAACTGGAATTGGATACCGATCGTTGATTAACGACAGTACGTTGGCAGAGAGCTTTCGAGCTTCGTTGCCACAAATTTTTCGAAACTGGAGTTGGCTCACAGTTTTTTCAAAAAGCTTGAAGATAAATGAAATGCAAACAGGTGTTTCCATTGGTGGGTAAATCGTTACTAAAAAAGTACTCACATGCTAAATTTCATTTTTTTTTCAAAATAAAACAATTCTTGGCATAAAAAATTTCGAATTTTCCACAGACAAACAATATTTTCACTACGAACTATGTGAAAATGAACCTGATTAATTTGACTTAGTGTGACTGACCAACCCTTTCACAGAATATCGGTGATAAAATTGAAATTGCGTCATGCTTAAAAAATATTTTTGCTACATTTCAAATTAAAAAAACAAGTTTAAATACATTTTCTCAAATTAAGAAAACAGCTTCCAAAAGCTGACATGTTTTTCTACAATTACCATTCACTGAGCGGGTGAAAGATGCACGAAAAAAAAAAAAAGTGTTGCACACATTTTTATATGTAAATGATATACGTAATATATTTTTGCATCGAGGTGTCGGATATTGCAAAAATATTCTTGGCATACATTTCACCCACATACATTTTTATGGGTGCACCGTGGGACCTTTAAATAGTGCGACCACAAAGGGTTGACCATTCTGGTCCCACATTCGTACTTGAAAGTGTGTATGTGCTACTTTAACCGGAGAGTGAAACATAGATACGTATCAGGCTGTGGTATGGCAGGTGTATTACTGCAGGTACACATTTTATAAGTAAACATCGGGTTCAATGGGACAGAAAGTATTGTGCGTTATATATCCGCAATGCTAGTTGATACTCTCTACACATCAGCCAGTCAACCAATTTACTATGAATGTCCACCGCGTATACCGATATTTTGCAATTTACGCCAAGTTGAAATAGCTTCGGCAAATCGTGGACGCTGGATACTTTGCAACGACAATGTATATATATGTGTGCGTTGTATATACATACATACATATATGTATATATATATATATATATATATATATATACAAAAGTGCTTTCGGTGCTCGTTCTCGGCTTTGAACGGTGAATTTACATATCTGCAGCGTCGATGCTGCTGATGGTATATCCTATATGATATCATAGCGTATAGTGCAGTGCTAGCATCTGCAGTAGATTTGTCGATAAAAGTCCCATTCATACATTTGTGTGATCAAAATAATAATTGAATGTAAATATCCAGCGGTTATCGTATAAATCATCGTAATCTACAATCTGTCGAAGCTGGAAATTTTTATATTTACAATCTCCACAATTTGTAATTGATATTATTTTGTTTTGTAAACATTGGGCATTCGTTAGTAATAAGCATACATGTTTGGAGTACCTGAATCAGTGGCAGTGGTAAAATAAATTTTATTTATTTTATTTTATTTTATTTTATATGTATATATACATATAATTGTACGAAGGAAACTAATAAAGAGCTTGTACTACTACTGTAATTATTGTCAGTTGGAAAAATTGATAATAATAATAATAACTGGGCAAAGTGGCTTTACACACTTTCCTACTTTCAACTTTTTACTGGGAGACCTTCACGAGGAAATGCTGACCAATTTTAGCTTGCTCACAAAGGAAGTTTTACAAAGACGGAAAAATGGAGAATAATATAAGTTCCGTAACTTTTGAAACCCACTGTCGATCCCTGCGAAACTTACTCCCACACAACGTTTACGAGACTTGGAAATTCGGAATGTAAAAATTTCTATAAAATACGAATAAGTCTTGATTTTCACGCAATTCGTGGCCTATGTCCCGGTATGTTATTACGCACGTGGCTCGAGTTTTTGGCCCCTTCGCCTAATGCCTCCGATGTGCAAGTGGAACTTTGAAAATTGAAATTGGTATATAAAATCCGAAACTTCTCTATCGATCTTCGCGAAATTTAATGTCTGACATTGTTGGATATAAGTTCGTTTCTGTGGAAAGTTTACGATTAACTGTTCGAAGTTCAGGGAGCATCACGACCCACAATTTTGTCAAATGAAAATTCTATGAAATTTCAATCTCTTCATAAAATCGGTCCAAATGCAATGCGAATCCCTTTTCAATATTTTTTAAAGATTAAAAAAAACATTGTGGTATTTTGAAAAAAGTAAATGAAGAAATTCCGCCATGATTCTAGCGACTGCAAATTCGTGGTCGATAATTTACGAAGAAAGTGATATTAACAAGCGACTGACATTTAATTTCAGCTGAATCTATAAGCCGATTTGGGTATTACGGGATATCGAATTTATTTAGAATCGACGTCGTCTCTTTAATTCACGTTATCTAGGAATAGAAGCGCTGCAATTTTAACCATTAACGAAATAATATTGAGCGGTGACTTCAATTTAATGAGAGCGCAGCTACTATCCGAAAATTGTGAACATTGCGAATGAGATGACTAAGATGTGATAAAATTGTGGCGAAGAGATCGCTGAATTGCAATTAATTGTAACAAATATATCTTTCAGGAAAGTTCTCCTTTCAGCGACCAAAGAAGTCGCTTCTCAAAAGGTTAATGATGAAGGAGCGTGCCAGTCTTTGAGCCCATTTTTCCATGCTATCCAACGGCAGACATGAATGTAAAAACTCTCATACATCGGTACTAGTTTCCTTCGAACGATGTTGGCACAAAAAATTTACTGTACAAATTAGAATTGAGGTCAAAGGGTCAGAATTACCATTGTAACTTCCAACTTATCTTGTGAAATACATTTGCTACATTTGAGGAGTGTCAATCTTTCAAATCTTTTTTAATGGTAACGCAAATATTCTAAAGATCTTTGTCAAAAATTTGGAATGCAATTGAAGATCCATCCTACGTCAAAATGTTATAAATGTAAAATCTATTTATAAGTAAAAATATAAAAATGTATTTTTTCTCAAAAATGCCTTTTTTTGCATTATTCTTTAAAGGTCTAAAATTGAGTACGATTTTATCGACGGGAAAAATACACAAAAAAGACTGAAAGTTTTTGTTCATAAGCTCGTAAATTGAAGTAAATTAAATTTTTCATTTTCATATAAAATTGAGCTACTTTTGCAATGAAATTAAAGGAAATTTTTTAAAAGTAAGTATTTTTATAGTAACATCTAAGTGAATTATAAAATTTATTGTACGAAAAAAATTAATTTGACATCGCATTTGTACAGTAAATTTAGTATGCCAGTGTATGAATAAAAACTTCCCGTGCATGTGCATTAAATTTCGAGTAGATTTTTTCCCCGGTGAATGCCTGTTCCTCAAAGAATAAATTACGGCGCAATGTGCAAGTTTCGTATTATTGCCCTTTTTCCATTCTAGCGAATGGCTAATAGTCATGAAAGTACAAGCTCTCATGCATCGTTTCTCCTTTGGGCAAACACAGAATATGCAGAAGCACCGAAAACTTTTTCAAAGCCCGGAATTAAAAATAAGGTCAAAAGGTTGAAAGAAAAACTTTAAATACCAGGGCAAAAAATCTTTTTCAGTAACAACAAAAAACCTGCGCGATTTGTCAAACGATGCAATTTTTCACCACAAATAAATTCCTCACGAGATGCATTTACGGATGAAAATATAAAAATGGATTCTTGTAAAATGCACATGTCTGATGTCTTTCGACCATTACCCTTCTTTTAAGTGCCTAACATTGAAGACATTTTTTTCTAACGAGAAAAACACTCGTTTCCGGGAGAATTAATGACGAAGCATTGTGCAAGGTTCATCTTTGTGCCCTTTTCTTTCATTCTACCCAATGGCTAGCAGTCATGAAAGTGCAAACTCTCATGCGTCGAGACTAGTCTGCGCAAACAAGTTAGTACAGAAAAGTCGCAAGTCACGCGTCCCATCGCCCATGCGGCTCATTGCTGTTGCTGCATGGAACCTCAATTCTCGCGTCAGCCGTTCAATTTCGAAACTAATAAGCAAGTTTTGCCGGTCGCTTCCAATTTCGAGGAAAGTTTCGTCGGGAGGTATACAGTGAAGTCGAGAGCGAGGGCTTAAATGCGCGAGGGAGGAAACGAAAGGTCGGTGAGGCGGCTCAACAGGAGAGGCTCGTTCTCCGGTGGAAGCGCCGGTGAAACGATGATGAAGACAGTCGCGAAGTTTGACAGGTCGGATGGAAAGTTTTCGGGGTCGAAATCTACCTCCTCCCTCGCACTCGCACGTTTGTTAATCTCCTTTCTTTGTCTTATCCCTCGCATGATCACACGTATTCAACTAATGACCTACCTACGAGAAAGCATTCGACCCGGGGAACATATTATTATGCTTATTCTTCTTCTTCTTCTTCTTCTTACCCAGCAGGAATTAGGCACCCAAAGGCTGACTGAAAATCATCAGTCATTCGGTGCAAATAATTCATTTGTAACTTGGATATGAATTGTAATTGAAAAAGATGTTCTTATGATGGACGGTTTTTAAATCCGGTGTAGCGAAGTCGAATTTGAGAAACCATAAAAAATGTAATGGTTCGCAGGGTTTAGTTTCCCCGGGAAATCTTGTATCACAAAATTTTGTTCCTACTGAAATGCGTCAAAATTTAATTCCCTGCAAAATTTCAACTAACCTTTAACACTTTCCATCCATTTATTTAGGGGATGGAAAAAAAAAAAAAAAACGAAAACATTGTAACTAACCAACACCGAGTCACAGCACACATAAAGTCCGAACACGCCTTCCAATTTCATTTGCTCAGTTTCAAGTAAAATTGATAGCTTTGAGGTTGTGACACAGATCGACTCAAGTTATTCAACAAAGCGATGATCAGTACAGAGATTCGTTTGAACGGAGTTTTCATTACAAACATTGTCAACAGTGTGGGCTTCGTTTAAAGGAATGCAACCGAGAATGGAGAGAAAAGCTGTGATTGAGATTGATGGGTATGCCCAAAGCCACCGGTCAGGGCCCGTCGAATCTGATACGTCAATGAAATTATTTATTGCTTCGACTCGCGGTGAGTGACGTACCAAACAATGTTCGAGTTTCATAAGAGAGAACACAAAAATTAATGCGACTAAATAATATATTTGGCAGCTTTCGACCACCGAATGTGGAACAGTCAACGAATTTTCCCAGTCAAGCTCATGATTGACTTTGAGTGTAACGAGCGGTCACAGTTTTAAACGAGTTTCGGGGCACAAAACGCATGAACTTGATGGCAATTTCCTGGGCATGTACTTAGAGAACCGTGCGTATTTACGAAAGTTATCCCTACACTTAGGATCCGACGTAAGTGCTTCGCCGAAGTTTCGTTAACCGTAGGACACAAGGAAAACGAGGTGAGAACGATAGAGCAAATAGCGCTTAGGAGTTGGTAGAAACACTAATTGTGAGCTAGTACATTGAAGCGAAGTTATCGCTTGTAAAATATCCTCGTCGTGTAGCCTCATTGAATCGTCCGAGGGCAAAACCTGGGCAAACGTTGAGGTTCGGAGGACGATCGCCAATAGCCAATAGCGCCATTGAGGTTCTCGCCACCGCGTACCAGCTTCACTGAAGACTGGCGTTTGGTTTTTAGCGGGGATATCGATCAGCCCCACTTCGCATGGGCCCGGAAACCGCTTCGAGCGCGGCTGAGAGGTTTCCGAAGAGCGATCGAGATTATTTTGTAAATTACGTAGTCCTGATGATATCCTACGTACCTCAACGTCACATATAGCATTCCGGGAATGTTGCTGACGAGCCCGTTACTAAATTATTCGCTCCAGATCTACGCTGTAGAAATTTATAGTAGACTAACCATGGACTAACCAAAGACCAAGCAAAGTGAGTCACCTAATTGTGCATATATCGGTTCACTATTATCAACGTTCACGGGAAACGTTAATAAAAAAAAAAATCAAAAAGTATTCAAAATCGTTTTTGAGCTCATTTCAAATAAACTTACCTAAATGACCTCATGTGTAATTATCTCACTTTAATTGAACGTGTGCAAATTGATCTCAGTTTATTTGACCTTACCTAACGTGATCGCGGTTTAATTTAACGTACCTAACGCGATCTCGGTTTGATTGATCTTACCTAACGCAATTTCAGTTTAATTGACCTCACCCAACTCGATCCGACTTTAATTAATTTAACCCAAACATAGCCGATTGTCGGGATAATTTGTCAATTGATATTGGAACGATATTCAACGTTGCTGTTGGTATTGAGGTATTAAAAATACATATTCAATATTCCATTCGCTGTCATATGCTCGAAATTTCGGCCCTCTCCGTATCTGGCGAAAACAACACGTGCGTCTAGTGTTATTATTGCTGGTGGGTAAACGTAATTTGCAGCGGATGTAATGTGAGTTACTCAAAAGAGGTGTGAGGTCGTATCGGTAGCTCGGTGCTCGGACCAAGGAGAATCGATTTTGTCGCAAAAGTAGCTTTGAATAAAAATAAAATTAAAAAAAAAACAGCTCCGGACGCGGAGCAAGATGGCCGAGGTGGTTTAGCACGGTCAGTAGTTCACCAAATCCATGCTACTCGTCTCTGTCGTTTCTTCGTGGTGACTTTTTCATCACGAGCTCTCCCCAGGTGCCTTTCTTTCGTTGAATTTCATTTTTTCATCAGCCAAAGCCTCGAAATGAATATAATGATTAATCTTTCTCAATGGATTCCGCATAATGATAATCGCCGGGCTGAAAAGAGGACAACGAGGGCCGTGGGTGGTTTCCTCTAAAAGCTACGCGTCAGATAGTATCAAGGGAATCCGGAATAAAAAGGTTCGAGGTGGAAGTGCAATCTTGCAGAATCTCGAGGGAAAGCAGGCCGATATCTTACTCACTTATGAATAGATTCAACTTTCACGCCCGAAAAATCGTTTGTCTTGCGGTTAAGCGGAAGAAGCACCTCTCGAAAAGGATGTTTGCACGAACAAACGGCCTCTTGCGACGGCACCTCGAAGACTTTATATATCTATATGCATATCTATATATATCCATATATATATATTCTATATACAGATATGTATAGATTCATATATATTGACGAAGATGAGAGTGAACCAACTAGAAGATGGATGATGAGAAACGAGGAGGAAAAACAGAGATAAGGAAAAAGTGAGGGTGAAGGCGCGTGGCTGGAAAACTATTAAAACTCTTCGGAAAGAAAGCCGAGGGTGGGTTGAAGAAGTAGAAGTTGGAGTGGAACGAGAAGCAGCACAGCTAGAAGATTTCGTGTCAGGGATAAGGCTCACGTACATGGATATTATGTACATTCGTACTACACGTACGATATATATTTACCGCCGCAACCATGTGGAAGGTAATCACCCTCCTTAAGTCGGAAGTACAATGTAAGTCCAGCGCCGAGGGACTGGGGATGAAATCTGCTGACTGCTTAGCCACATTTACATCTCCAATGGAAATAAATCTTCCAAATTACAACTTTACCTCAGAAACTCCGACCGAACTTCACGGAAATATTACGTTTCCAGATTACGACTCCAACTGAATTTAGGACAGTAGGCAGATTTTGTATTTGTTTATAAACGCTCTTGCATATTTACATGTTTATTTTTCTAAAATTACAGCTTGTTTTAGAACAGTTTTGTTTTATAGTTATTGGTGAGTTACTCATTCTCCCAACACTTTTGCGGCTCGCATAAACTCCGTTCAGATCGTTTACGATCACGATCTTCAAGAACTAAGTTGAAACTACTTGAACTGATGGTTCTGTAAAGATATTTTGCAACTTGACGTGTGGTACTAAAGAATTCGCTCGTATAAGGTAACTAAAATAACTATGACCGCTGGGGATGTTGAAAAGTCATTTTTTTTCTCATGAAACATAAGCATATTGCCACAGAAATAGAACTCTTTAATTTATGCAGCTGATGAGTTGAGAATTTACGATCCCGAAGGGACAGTGACTTTTTTTATAGGAACGGAGGGCTTTGAATTGGCTGTTTTACAATATCCAGTACGACAATATTAGTGCCGATTTTAGTAAAAACTCCTTTGAGATAATGCGACGATTATCCCATTTCATGAAGTGTTGTATACATACAATGACAGAACTTCGAAAATTCAAATCTCGACAAATATGCCGGTAATTTCATTTTTAATAAATTGGAATAAATTTGTCGTGTTTCGCTTTATGATATAATAAAATTGGACACCAAAATCTTTAAAATCGTTTTCATGAGTATTACCCTCAAGAATTGCTCCCAATTTGATCCGGAGACATTAAAAGATCCTACAATCATAAGACTTTGTTAATTGAATTAAATTAATTTCAGCACGAAGATACATTCTTCCGTTCTTATTTATTTTAAAGACTCCGTGATTTGCTCAGCAATGTAAAGAAATCTTGAGACGAGAATTATAATTTTCGTTGAAACATTTATGGCTGAGTGATAAAAAAAGTGCACACGTTTACCAGAGAATATTTTTGTACGATGAGATTGAAAAGTAACTTCGCCCTCGCATTTTAACCATGTTTAAATGCAGACTTTCTGGAACGTATTCATTATATTATAACTCTATCGTATTACATGTTCGTCAGATTTCAACACGCCCTCAATGGAACTTTTCCGACTACAGACTTCCTGATAAAACAGGATACCTTTTGTTTTATCCGGATAAAATAGGATAAACTCCGTTCCCTTCGGGAGTCATATTGTTAGCATCGTTTTACGTAACTCAAATAGCAGGTACGTGAAAAAGAATTTTATTCCGCGTCTAAGCGGTTATCAATATTTTCATTACAGGACGGTGAAACGATAGACGTGCCTTGCAGGTGCAATTCCGATGAAATATTAACCATTTAGTTTGCAGCTGTTGAAATTCTCCATTAAACTTTACCATAAAATATGATTCTGTAAAATCGCTCGCGTGAGTGAACATTTCTGCGTTTTCTTTTTCGTTAGGCGTTGTACGAATAAATTCGTTAAATCGAAGAAGTAACCGGAATATTCTGCGAATTATTCGAATCGTCACACGTTTCTTAAATTTATTTTATTCAGAATATCAACAAAATGTTTGCCAAGATGTAAATTAGAAATTTTGAATGATCTGTTTTCGGAAGAAGACGAAGACGAAAAATGAATTTAGTGATGACAAAATGTGATCATTTTGTCACAAAAGTGATCACAACATTTTTGCCATAAGCACAAAAACAACTGTTCCGATTAAAGTATGTATTCAGATATTCTTTACGCGTATCCAAATTCTAGTACACAAAATAAATTTCCGAATTGGCAAGCCGTTACATTTCTTTTTTTTTTTCATTCGTGTTTATACCGCGTTATTTCATTAAACGAGCCAGAAAGGATTAATTTATTTATTCAGTCGAGTTTTCTTTTAATGAACCATCAATTCATTAGTATGTGATCTTTTGGCAGATTAAAAAAAGATAAAACCACTTGCTTCTATCGGTTCCAAACAAGTTAAGCAAACGTGCCAAGTACTTTAAGTATTACAGGGTAATTCGAAACTAGTATCGAAGGTTGTGGTTGCAGGCCGTGGGAGGTCAGTCCTGTAGGTATAACACTTTAAATACTTAGTGCTTTGCTTCAATTACTTGTGCACTTAAAGTATTCCGTACTTCGGCCCAACTCTGGTTTCCAAATAACGTATTGATATTAACTGAACGAAGCCTGAAGCAATGTCCTCGAGCTTTCATTCGTTGGACAGTTTAATACCCTGTGAGAAGTATGAATTTTCATTGACTAATGAGAAACAGTATAACCATGCAAATATATCAAAAGCCTGCAAAGTAGAAACATGCAAAGTCCTCCCTCATTATTTGTTTGCCTTTAACAATTTTGTGTAAAAAGATTTTGGCTTCGTTATAGAGAAAGCTTCGTAAAAAGCAAAAAATAACGAGGAATTAATTTGCAAAGTTCCTCTTTGCAGGCTTGTTTATTCACGAATAACATTTTTATAAAAATTCAAAGTTTTATGCATTTTTTACTGTGCTATAGTGACAAAACACATGAATAGAAATTTAACGATCTCGCACATTAATATTAATTTACGTTTTTCGCGGCAATTTGTTATAATTGCGCTTTGTAAATTTGAGTTCTAATGCGCGCAGCTACGAGACGTAGTCGCTAGATGGCGCCACATAAAACCGCCTTTATCTCGTATTTTTTTTTCGTTTTGGTGGTATTATTATCGTCACGTCGAGTTCGACCAGTCGGATTTATATTTCGGTACTTTATCTATCAAAGGTTTCGAAGCTTTTGATTTAATGCGGCTTTTGCAGCATTTCGAATCCATATAAAATGCTATCCGAGTGATCAAAACTGTGATACGCTTCTCGTATAGGTATTTATGGTCTCAATTTTATGAGTGTCAGTAACCTCAAATCTGTTTTGTCTGGTGTGAATATTTGTAGTATAATTCTTATTGAAAACCATTCAAGATCGTTGAACGGATTATTAGTGATTAATAGTATCCCTTGTTGTCCACTGTTCATACGCTGGTAATTTTATTTGTATATTTCCGACCGGAGTATAGAAATTTTTGTATTAGCTAGCACTTTAATAATAAATTTAATTTTGGATTTTCTTTTTTTAGTATTTGAGGTGAACTATAAGAAGAAGTGGGAATTTCAGATTGGATTTTATTACCGAAACTACATCATGAACATTAATTAGATTATAATTATTAGCATTAAATTAGATTATGGATAATCTCTGGAGATTTGTTTCAAAAGTTATTGTGTTTTCGGATGATACAGACCAGGCAGAAATGCGCGATGAAAAACATATTTTTCGACGAAAATCCGGGAGTCGATTTTACCCGAAATCATTTTTAATTTCAATACTTCCAAACATACTTCGTTTACAATGAAAAAATAAAAATAAAATACTCAATCACATTTAATTTCAAACGATTTTCCAATACATTGTGTTTGAAATCCAGACACAAGTAGACGTTTTAAAACGAGAATGGAGAAATTGTAAGCGTATCATAAATGCGATAATAGCATCAACATTGTTTTTTAAAGAGCTGCTCGTTATTAATTATTTTCACTACCGTTACAATGAAAATTATTTTACTGCACGAGGCTAATAAATTGCCATATCATTTACATCAATTTCATTATGCAGCTATTGGATTTAAAAATGAAGTACAAATTTTTCAATGCAACGTTTATGAATCATAATTCGTTAATGAAGTAATAATAATGAATAACAATGACGGTAATAATGATAAATGCACGATTAAGAATTACAATGTGCTGTATCAGAATTGTAAATTTAATATTACTTTGCAAATTAAACTGGCTGTCATTTTTTAAAACATTTAAAGCCATGTACATCATTTGAACCATGCTTTTTTGGGGTGTCTGTGTATTCACTTGTATAGAGAGTATCGAGGAACAGTGATGCAACAGCTGTTGATATTCCTATATTGAATACCAAATAATGCAAAACTATAGGGAGCCTATGCGGTGTTCGGCACAGAGCAGACGACCTACTTTCCATTCATTCAGACTTTTGACTATGTAAGACAAAGTGCCTCACACCGACCAGAAGGTCGTGAGAAGTACAAGATAGGAAGAAAAGAAAGAAAGCCAACGGGATGGTTCCACTGTTCTTTTTTCCTTATTTCGCATGCAAAGCAGTGCTGGTGTTCATATTGCGCATACGCTCTCCTTGATATTTGCTCCTTTTTCCGCTCGCCGTTTCTCGGCAACAATTCCCTCCTGAATTTGAGGTATTCTGAACGGACCGAGAATACCTAAAGGTCGGTGGGTGCACAATTCTCAACTTCGATCCAACGGGTTTTGGGTTGACATTTCGTTGGTTGCCAACGCGCAAGCATCGTCTACAAGTTGGTTGTCTTATCCGTTGCTTTTCGAGTTGGTCCATGGGAACGGCGGTTCAAATATAAATGAATAAACTTACCAGGCCAATTCGAAACACTCGTACTCTCACTCTTTCTTGCACTCACATACGCACACTTTCACTCTTTCTCACACTACCACTGACACTCGTTCTTATTCCTACTCTCACTTTTACTCAATCTCACGCTCATATACTCACACTCTCAAAATTGCACTTCCATACTCACACTCTCATAATTACACTTCCATTCTCACACTTTTATGCTCATACTCACAATACTCATTTGCATTTACGTTGAAACTCAGATTCGCATTAACACTCATATGGAAAAACACAATCAAACATTGTTTCTAAACCGTGCTTCTCATTTCTGTAATTTGAATATACCGACATGAATATATCGGGAAGCAATCTTCACGACCAGCCGATGCTTCAGTATCTCAGCAACCCCTACTCGCTCTCTTTCAAAAGTATCCACCGTTGTGTGTGTGTGTGTGTGTGTGTGTGTAGACTTTAGCTTTAAAGCTATCACAGGGCACAATCAACATTTGTATACCATCATCGAGCACTACAGTACACGACCCGATAACTTAATTTCCAATAAGTTAAGGCGAACCGATCGGCCCCGTTTCCCGCTCGAGCCTCAATAGAGGTTCAGGACGCTCCATCTAAATTTCTATCTCCGCTGAGAGCCGAGCCATTTGGTGTGAGTGAGTGAGTGAGGAAAAGCGATATGGTAAGCGATATGGTGTAAAGACGGGGAATGAAACTTCGTCAGCGGCTCTCAGTTTCACTCCCGTGCGGCGATCAGCTTCGATCAAATAAAAGCTCATCAATCGCTGAAGTAAGTTTATCAATAAACGGCTATCACAAAGCTTTGATGATTTATTCCCTTTTATACTGTAGATAGTTGTAACGGATCACAATTTTTTTTTGTCAAATGTGATTTAAAAAAAATGTATATATACTTTTTAAATCAAATAATTCATGTACTTAAGATTCAGAATGGAAGAGAAATGTATTTTCACTGAGAGGGAGGAAAATGAAAAATGATAATAATTACAGAAAATATTCAGTTGATAAAGATTCCCTCTTACATATTTAATGCTCAGAACTGTTTTATATTCCACGCATTCAAAATAGCCTTAAATCAATGATAAAAGCTGAAAACCAATATTTATCTAATCCCGAGTCTTATCCAGTAAGCCACCGCTCTTCTCTGTACGCGGCATTTCTTATCACCTCGGCCAAGTTTTTGGCTGACCTCTCGCATGCTTTCCCAAATATACCAGTTTGTAATACTAAATGAGAGAAATTCCGGTGGCGATTTTGAGGTTTTTGAAATCAACCCTTTTGAGGATACATTTTTGTCTTTCAGTGTATCGCAAAAAACGATTAGTGGAAATTCCTATTCACTCATAAAATGTGTACATATTTGGACATTTTGATTGTGTGTCTGCTGTTCAATCAATTAAGACATGGAAGATCCATTTTTGCGGAGAAAAAGACAACGGAAAACAGTTTTTCGAATCCAAAAATCGAACTATTTATTTTGCAGTTGATTTTCGAGAGTCCGACACTGTTTGCGCTCTGAGCAAACAAAAAAAAAAAAAAACTCGTGATGGGATCTACGCTATTTGCGTTGAAAAACAAAATATAAAAAATAAATGACGCAGTATCGTAAAAATTGATGTGCGCGGTTTTATAACGGGCAATTTCCTGTCATTTAGTCTGCACACAATGTCGAGCACTTTGAAGAAAAAAAAAAAAAAAAACATGAACAATCGGATAAATGTATAACATTTTGGATTATTTCGATTTTCTAGTAGACAATTGTCGCAAGGCCTAGCCTAAATATGTAAACAAAAACCCCAAGTCTTTAAAGAAATTAAATTTTGCTTTTTGCAAAAAATATATCATTAGTCGACGTTTAGGGGATCGACGATATTTTGCATGATATCGAATTATTATTCAAAATGTAATCGGTAAAATTTGCATATTGTACTTACATCAGCGGCTGGCTTTCCTCCCACGCTTATGCATTCAATAACGAGTTCTCGATCCTCCGTCGTGACGAGAAAATCACCCTGAAGAATTTTCGGCTTCTGGGGTGGCACGAGAACGCTCAATTTCGCGAATCTCGATCTTAGGCCTGGTTGACCATCGTTGGTCGGCGATGCTTGACATTGATATTTTCCATCATCCTCAAGCTCGACCGGATAAATGTGCAATGAAAAGTCACCTAAAACACAATAGTTGCAAAAATATAAGTTCAGTATTCCATAATATTCATAAATATCAATTTCTCAATTTTCACTTACAAACAGCAGCAAATTTGTACGTCATGCAAAAAAATTGCACAATTGTTCCATTTTATATTTCGAAGCAAAAAATAAAAAAAAATTCAGTATGCGTAAAAATTGAAGTTATTAATTAATCTATATTATTTCCAAATGGCGTTGAAAGCTGATATGTTGGGTGGTTTTGTGCTTTTTATTTTTTCATATCTGTTGATTTTGAAAATGTGCACAGTTCGATATAATAATTGAGTCAACAATTTAATAAAATGCACGATATGCATAATTGACTAATTGTTAAATCTGGGGACTCAGGAAAAGTATTTGAAGAATTGTAAAAAAAAAAGTGGCTGAACTGACAGAGAATACCGCATATATGGAATTAAAGAGTTGATGAGAGATGAGCATCGCGGGGTTCGAAAGCAGCCCCCAACCGCAGCGGTTCCATGCCCTCAAGGAAACGTTTATCTACGATCAAGTGACCCGTGCTAGATGCATTGAGTAAACTGCATAGCCCCAAGCTTACTCTAGGTACGCGAGTAAACGTCTTTTTCGCAACGTGAAAAGGATGACGGTGATGCGTGTTTGGTGATGTTACCAAGCACTGTGAAGGAAGTATGAGAATGTCTGGCGGAGAGTTTAGTCTGTCGGCTCTGAGTAATCTGTTTCCATTGCCGAGCGCCCTCTCATGAAGAAGAAAATACTGGAGAACTATTATAGGTTAAAAGGGAGTATGAGAAAGGAAAACAATCAACGACTTTGCACTATTTAAGCAGTGATGCGCATAACGAGGCTATGAAAATGTTTGTTCTGCATTCAAAACTCGAGTTTCACATTTCCAATATGTTTTCACATACTTCTGGAGTCGCCCCAAAGATTATATCGAGCGATTTAAAAGATGTTCAGGTATCAGCCATTTTTTATATTTTGAGGAATTCTGAATACGTTAATATTAGATTTGCGATGAAAATGGTATACCATTCGAAAAAAATTATGTGCCGCTTACCATGAAAAACATGGTCTCTTAAGGAGTCGTTAAGGTAACAGATTCGTAAAGCGGTTTTGGTAAGAAGCACATGAGGAATCTTCGTATCAGTCTTGGAGTCTTCAATAAAAGTCTCGTAAGCTCTCTTTGTAGAAGTCTCGGAAAGAGCTTTGATGAAAGTCTCGTAAGCAATCTCAGTGAAATTTTTGAAAGGAGCCTTAACGAAATTCTCGATAGCAGTCTCGGTGAAGTTCTCGAAAGGAGCCTTAACGAAAATCTCGATAGCAGTCTCGGTGAAGTTCTCGAAAGGAGCCTTAATGAAAGTCTCGCAAACAGACTCCGTGTAATTCTGGAAAGGAGCCAGAAAAATTACAGATTCCGTAATTAGTTGTCTCTCAAAAAATTAGATTCCGAGTCTTGTATCCCGGAAAGCGTTTCAGATTTCGGAAATAGCCTCGAATCTAGGAAAGAGTATCGCATTTCAGCAAGAGTCTCACAACTTGAAGAGTGTCTCATTTCTTGGAAAGAGTCTCATATCTCGAGAAGAGTCCCAAATCTTGGAAAGAGTTTTGGATCTCGTAAAGAATCTCTTACACCTCGAAAAGAGTTTCGGAGTCTCGAAAAAAAGTCCCTCAACCCTCGAAGAAAATGTCTCAGTCTCTCGGGAACAGTGCCGGATGGGATAAAAATATCAGGTTACGAAGCAACTCGGCCAACTCAACTCCACATCAAGACTCGAGAGTTTCAATGATGGTCTGAAGGAAGTACGTTCCCAAACGATATTTCTCAACGGGAAAATTTTGTATTTCACAGTAGAAGAACGTAATTAAAATGAGATTGACATAATTCATGTGCTTGGGGCAGATACATGAGGATGCACTATAAATTGAAGAAACTGAGTGTCTTTGAAGTCGTTGAGGGTATTCTCGTAATGCGGGCTACTTGCATCGCCTGCACAATATTCAGGTGCTTCCTATGCAGGAGACAAAGATTGATCTAGCATATTAATTAAGCTTTGTCAATGCGGGTACGTTCTGACGTTGTATTATTGATCCCATTTGCTCGCCCTTCTACAGGTGGGGTTTTACAACTTGCGGAACGTTGGGCCACGCTTGCATGTCAGACTCATACACTGTCCTGATGCTCACGCCAACATTGTCTTCACGTCGACACTCCATTGTATTAACATCGGCGTAACGCCAGTGGCCAAAGCTTGTACCGAAGTTGGGCTCTATTGTTTTGTCCGGTGTAACGACCGATGTTTAGCTTGCACTTTTTTCGTTGGTTTATAGCACAGCTATTGTATAGTCCCAACTATCGAGGATTTAGCTACATGAACTAAATCCATGGGAAATTGTCACCCAGAAGCATTAATAGTCCCTTTCTCGGAACTTCGTGATAGACTGCTACGAAAAGTCGCGTAATCATTTCTCCACGTCGACCCCTGAAGCTCAGAATGATTTGATTAGTATGAGTGCCATGTTTTCATGGTCTCGGAACGACGTGCAGAATTTTGGTATAATAAGGGCTCGTGTAGGGTTCGTATAGGGCTTTGGAATAATCAGAGCGGTGAAAGAGCTCATAGAGGAGCTTTGAATAATTAAGCCCAGTCGGCTAACAATTGTGGAGCGTTGTTCCATTTCGTTAATCAGTAAGACCAAGAACTACTAATTAGGAAAATAGCTTCAGCATGGTGTGAATTAATTCGTCAGCGTCAAACCATTGTTGCGGGCCAACCAACAACATCCATTGTTGGTCCCGTCATCATCCAGTGCCGGAATTAGATAATCTCATGAACGACGCAACTGTAATCCAATCCCGAGTTATGACTCCGCCGATCATGACGTCGTAGTGACGAATTCGGATCTCCGATTGGGACTTCCAGCTTCGCGAAATGAAACCACAGAATTTGTCGCCGTGGCGCTATGGACGGAGTCACATGTCCAAATAGTACCACGAGCTTGATGTTTGAACCATAACGCGAACGAAGCCTCTGAACCTGTAACGCGAAATCGCGTGTATATAACCCGACCATGGAAACGGGGCTCACAAGGGAACTTGGAATAGTCAGTACAATGAAATAGACGATAGCGTGGCTCTGAATAATCCCGCCCTTCCTGATAGGAATCGCGCGGCGTTGTCCCATCACTTCTTTAATCAACAAGGCCAAGAACTAATTAGAAAAATTGCTTCAGCATGGGGTAAATCGATTAACCAGCATCGAGCCATTGTTGCAAGCCAACCAGCAGCGCCCATTGTTGGTCTCTTTATATAACAACCTCGGAAAACCCTGTCTCGTTCTTGGTTTTTGCTTGCGTCATCATCCAAAACCGGAATTATATAATCTCATGTGCAACGTAACTTTAACGACACTCCGAGTTATGACGCCACCGATCAAAACGTCATGGCCACGCATTCTGGTCTCCGATTAGCCCTTCCAACTTCGTGAACGAATGAAAATACAGAATTTTGCCGTTGTGCCGCTACGAATGAAATCATATGTCGAAATAGAACCACAAGTTTGATATCTGCCGCACAATGCGGACAGAGTTTCGGGAGCGGTAACATGAAATCGCAGGTATATAATCCGACTCTATCCCGTTCAGTACAATGAAAGAGCCGATGGCGTGGCTTTGAATACTCCAGTACTTCCTGCTAGGAATCGCGGAGCGTAATTCCATAATTTCGTTAATCGGCAAAGCCAAGAATTAATTTAAAAAATTGCTTCGGAATGGTGTAAATCGATTAGCGAGCATCGAGACATTGATGCAAGCCAACCAACAGCACCCATTGCTGGTCCCTTCATATACCAGCATCGGAAAACCCTATGTGCTCCTTAGTTTTTACTTCCATCATCATCCAACATCGGAATTTGATAATCTCATGAGCGACATAACTTTGGCGACTCATTCTAGTCTCTGATTAGCCCTTCCAACTTCGTGAACGAATGAAAATACAGAATTTTCCCGTTGTGATATTATGGACGAAGTCGTATGTCGAAATAGAATCAATAGTCTTGTATTTACCGCACAATGTGGACCGAGTTTCAGGAACGGTAACATGAAATCGCGGGTATATAATCGAACTGTATCCTATTCAGTTCAATGAAAAAACCAAGACTGTGGCTTTGATTAATCCAGCCCTTCTCGCTAGGAATCACAGAGCGTTGTTCCATAATTTTGTTAATCAGCAAATCCAAGAGTTAATTAGAAAAATTGCTTCAGCTTGGTGTAAATGGATTAACCAGCGTGAAGCCAACCAACGGCATCCATTGTTGGCCTCTTTATATACCAGCATCGGAAAACCTTATCTGCTTCTTGGTTTCCGCTTCCGTCATCATCCAACACCGGAATTAGCTAATCTCAAGAGCGACGTAACTTTGACGACACCTCGATCATAAAGTCGTGACGACTCATTCTGATCCCCGATTAGCCCTTTCAACTACGTGAACGAATCAAAATACAGAATTTGCTGTTGTGATACTGTGGATGAAATCACACGTTGAATTAGAACCACTAGTTTGATATCTGCCGCACAATGTGGACAGAGTTTCAGCGATAACATGAAATCGCAGGTATATAATCAGACTATCCCATTCAGTACAATGAAAGAGCCGATGGCGTGGTTTTGAATAATCCAGCCCTTTCTGCTAGGAAACACAGAGCGTTGTTCCATAATTTCGTTAATCAGCAAAACCAAGAACTAATTAGAAAAATTGCTTCAGCGTGGTGTAAATTAATTCACGCCATTGTTGCAAGCCAACCAACACCGTCCATTGTTGGTCCCGTTCTGTACCAACACCGGAAAACCCTACGTGATTCTTGGTTTTTGCTTCCATCATCATTCGAAACCGGAATTAGACAATCTCATGAGCGACGTAACTTTAACGACACCTCGAGTTATGACGCCGCCGATCATAAGGTCATAGCGACTCATTCTGGTCTCCGATTGGCCCTTCCAACTACGTGAACCAATCAAACCACGGAATATGTCGCCGTGACGCCATGACCGGAGTCATATGTCGAAATAGGACGACCAGCTTGATGTTTGCCTCACAATGTGGCCTGGGCTTTAGGGTCGGTAACGTGGAATCGCGTGAATATAATCCGACCATAGAGACGAGAAACCTTGGAGAACTTGGAATATTCAGTGCCATGAAAGAGCACATAGCCGTGGCTTTGAATAATCCAGTTCCCGCCGCTGGGTATCGCGGAGCGTTGTTCCATCATTTCGTTAATCAGCAAGAGCAAGAATTTCGCAAAAATTCCTTCAGCATAGTGTAAGTACCGACCCCATCAAGCTATTGTTAATCCCGTTTATTGTCCCAACGTCGACGATCTCTGTCCGTCTCTTCGTTTTTGCTTCGATCATCACCCAACACCGAAATTAGATAGTATCATGAGCGACATAACTGCAACCCAATCCCAAGTTATGACACTATCGAACATGATGTCATAGCAAGCCATTCTGATCTCTGATTGTTCCCTTTCAGTCCCGTGCACCAATCAAACGCATGGTATATGTCGCCGTGACGCTATGAGCGAAGTCATATGTCGAAATAGGGCTACTAACCTGATATTTGCCGCAGAATGTCGAGCGGAGCTTTAGGACGTTTAGTACCGAGCTTTTCCCGGTATATACGTTATCATAAAAACTACAGTCTTAATTAATACATAAGGCTCAACAAACAGAATGCTACAAGGGCTATTTCTAGATGCAATTGTTCATGGACAAGCCGCAAAAGCTCGAAGGACTCGTGTTGCGGGGTGGCTGGCTACGCAAGTACCCGCATTGCTACATAATCGACGGAAGCGAGCAGAGTACGTCCCTGTACGGCTGCTACCCTCTAACTCCTCTACATTCCCACCGAACATCTACTTGCATATAGTAGCTGCTACTGTAGGCCTAGCCGTTACTAATTTCACCAACGAGTTATGGAGGCTATTACCCGAGGTCTCGTTATGCATGCGCCTGTATCTGCTCGTTATGTATATATATATAGTTCATATACTTACAGGTAATACGTACGTATATATATAATATATAATATATATATATATCCATATACCGACCCTGCAGAAGTGGACGTCTGCTTCACCACGAAACTTGTGGGAGAAAATACAAGTGCGAGGGGCAACGATACCCGGCGGCACTTGCCCGTTGGGACACTCCACGAAGAGGAGAACACGGCACTGCCATCGACATTCCATGAATTTAGTATCGCAATAGATGCTGCGTCTGAGGTGGACTCGAACGATTATTTATGCAGGAGAATATGGTTGATCGAAAGAAGGACATGGAGCCCCCGCAGGGGCCACGAGTCAAATAATCAATGATCAAAGTACAAGCTGGATGTAGTTTTCCGTCGTCTTTGAGGTTTCTTCTTCGGCTAAAGTGCTTCGAAACGTTTTCGACGTGATCTGAGCATGGCTAACGCAATGGCAGGGCCAATATGTGAACCTGGAGGCGAACCCGATGCCGCCGAACCCATCCGGATTTCCTTCGAGACGCTTGACTCGAGAGCAAATTTGCTTTCGCTGTTCTTGTAATCGTCTTATGATAAAGTAACTTGTGTGTTATGCGGCACAGCCTCACAGACACTCGGGGACTGTAGCTTCGCTCAGCTTCCTCAACGTCTGGGCATTTGGATGAATGGCTGTGAATAGCGCTGTGTGTGCTTGTGCGGGACTCCGTGGAATGACTGTCTGAGCTCTTCAGGGCTTTGACTGACACACCAATACGGAAAAGAGATAAATCCAAAAATATATCTGACACATCGAATTTTTTTTTTTTTTTTTTCCGCTGTTTGTGTAACCGAAACAACTTCAGTCTATGTTGGGGTATATCTATATTTTTCGCTTAAATATGGTTCTCGTATATCCTAAGATACGTTCGCTTTATCGAATACTTCGCGAAGATATATCTTCCACATTCTGCATGTACTTTATTGCCGTATAGACTGGGACTATCCGTACTAGTTTCTGCAATGTGTTTGCAAGTGTTTTTTTGAGAGACGATGTTACTATTCGTGTAAAAGTGTGGAGGTATCGGTGAGACTTCGTATGGAGTGCCTGTTAGAGACCGCGTGTAGATACATGACTAGTTTGAGATTTGTTTATTAATTACTTTGTAAATTCACTTGTCTCTAATATTAAGTACCGTTAGAGTGCTGGAAATAGTCGATAGTCTCGGAAGGAATGTTGACCATAGTTCCTGAAGTTGTCTTGATAATAGCTTTAGAAGTTGGTAATAGTCTCAAAAGTGGTCTTGGTAACAATCTCCCAAAGAGTATTGTCGAGAGACCGTGATACGTCGTTGAGAATTTCATCGTCCAATAGAAAACACCTGCAGGGCTATTCCTCTTGCACCTCAATTTTTCCCTTTCCGGTTCACCCGAACAAACGGCTTTGATTTTCGAGAAACCAGAAGCTTAGCTCATTTTTTCCGTACCTCGAAAAGATACTCTCTGAATTTTAACTCTATCCGCCGAGTAGTTTAGAAAAAAAAAAAGGTTTCAAAATGTTGAGCAGTGGTGGGGGAAATGTTTGTGACTTTTAATAAGCTCAAAAGAATTCTTGGTAATAGTCTAACAGGGAATCTTGATGATTGTCTCAGAAGAACTCTTGATAATAATCTCAGAAGGAGTCTTGATAATAGTCTCACAAGCAATTTTATCGATAGTATCGCAAGGAGTCTTAAGAGCTCTCGGAAAGATTCTCCAACCTAATATTGTCGTCTGTTTAAGTAACATGCGTTTTCCCTTACTATTCTGGTTTATATTTTCCGTACAATGCCGCAGAGCCTAAGAAAAAATTTAAAACTCGTCTAAACCTTTTGCTCGTGGGAATACTAAGTGTACCCAAGCTCATGAGATCTGCCAGGGACTAACAGGCACTACATGCACTCGACAATACCCATTCTGGTTCTTTTCACTTTGTCGCACGATTTCTCGCAAGGATGTCTTCAGTAATGACTTGTGTAAATGCACTTGTCGCTAATTTAATGCACAGACAGTGTCTTTTCTTGAATTCTAATGAACTGTATGACCGCAGTGGGAATAAAGGCTAATGCTGTTAGGAACTGGGACCTACCCTGAAGCGGACGCGTCACGGATGTGACTCGACAAAAGGCGGAAGGGAGGAAAGAGAAACAGCAATGTCGTTTGTACGCGCGGGATGAAACCTCGAGGAGAGGCAAAAATGACGAAGAACGGAGATAGGTTACGGAGGCACTAGGAAGCAACGGGATGTCCTATCACATCTTCCATCTCCCGTGCCATCGAATCACTTACCTTCCTCGTCGCTTCCGATCATAGCGTAGCGCTCGTATCCGGTGAGATTTCTGACAGCCCCGAGACCGAAGTCGTCTTTCGTCCACTGAATCGGACCTTTTTGATCGAGAACTCGACATGGAAGCGTGACTCGGCTACCGATAACCGCCGTTTGATCCATCGGCTCGATTGCGAATCTTTGATATACCATTTGCGTGGTTGCCGCAGGCCTGTACGTCGACGACGACGACGACGATGGCGGCAACGACGAGTTTGAGAATCCATTGCCAACGAGAAGCGAGCCGACGTGGTTTGCTGACGTACAGCTCGTTAACGTCGTAAAGGAGAATAGAAAAAGTAACGTTTTTCCAACGAAACGCCATTCCGTCGTCCTCAATCTGAAAGCAAATCAAACACATTTTTAGGATTAGCCATTAGCAGTTAAATTTTATATTCTGTTATTTTTAAACATTTTCTATAATATTTTATGTGTTTGATAACATCGATCGAAAAAATATCTGAAAATTTAATATATATTTGCTATTCTATCATTTTTTAATATGTGCCATAATAATGCATGTGTTTGACAGTGTCAACTGTTGTCCTCAATTAAAAAATATATCAAATACATTTCACGATTAGCTATTAGGGCTGAAGTTTGCTGTTTGATAATTAAAAAATATCTGCTGTACTTTTGTACGCGTTTGATAATGTCAATATTAAAAATGTCTGAAAATTTAATATATAAAAAGGTGTAAGTCATTTTCATGGAAAACGTGAAATATTAAAGACAACACGCAGATACCATGAAAAAGGAGAGTATTTTTATATTAAATCTCAAGATTCTTGAAGCTTTTAATATAAATACCTCACAATCTTATATTGCACTTGCATTTTTATTTAACATCCTGGCTTATGATTTTTTGGAGCAGTGATGATAATAGTGAATAGAAGTTCTCTCTTGTGGGCTTCGATGAATGAACAGCAACAATAAATTGAAAACGTTATTAAAATACAGATAATTTCTAGATAATTAAAAAAAATTTCCAGCTTCGCTTAAAATATTTAAAAAACACATTTTTTAGTGCCAACAATTTTTCAAAAATGTAAAAAAACTGTATATGCCATTTGAGTCAAACAGAATCATTTCTCGCAGCTCAGACGTAAATAAAAACGCCTCATAAATATCGACTTCTGATCCCAAACCCTTTTAAATGACGGTAGGATGCATTTTATAGAGAAGTCGGGACCGGAAGTCCATAAAAACGTCGGCTTCTAAGCTGAGCCCTCATGATGTGTACAATATGGTGCGAGGGCATCGCGAAGTGGGGCTACAAAAAAAAAAAAATTAGTGGGGAGTGCCCGTAAAATTGAGAAGCGAGCGGTAAAATCGACGGTTTGAGTAATTAGCAGCGCATAATTTGCTGTCAAAACAAATCGAAGCGACGATTTGTTTTGATATATTAATTGAAAATTATGTGCTCGTTGGCAATTTCACGACTCGTATCTCTGACCAGCTGTTGGCCACGTGGTGCCGAATTTCACCGCAAGGATCGCGCAGCGCGCGATCCGCCTGAAGCGTACAGTTGAGTGCAAATGAAGAGGATGTCGCACAAGACGCTGTCGGACCATATGTGAGAGCCTAAGCCCCTGGCTATTTCTCATACAAGTTCAATTGGATAATCGCGTCGCGTGACGCTGTCAACGTGTGCCATGCACACACACGACCCACACAAACACAAATGGTTATAATGCGCAAGTCCTGATAAGGCTAATTGTGCGGTGGCTGTGTGTATGCTCGCCCTCATTTGTAGCCAAGTGAACGAAATGAATTTAACAGCCCACGAATAATACAGCGAGTACATGCTCTACATACCTACAACTATAAGTTTTGAAATAATTACAAGTGCATGAAAGGAGCGGCAATAAAAAAATGAAAAAAAGAAACTAGCATGGTTGAAATAGTTAAGTAGTTAATTTTGTCTCTCTCGCTTTCTTTCTCCTTCTCGGAATGACTTTATTCGTCTGCGGATATTTTCAGGGTAAAGATAATTCTCTTAATTCGGTGTGATTTAAGGATCTAAATTGGTTTTTTAATTTTATGCTTGGAGTACTTTTTTTGTTGTTATAAATATGAAGAGAGAAAAAAATGTGAAAAATGATGGGATCCACAAAATAAAAAGTTGTTTAATTTAATCGTAATGTATAGGCGTTTGTAGTGGGTAGTTTTTTTTTTTTTAGTATTGGGGATCATTTTTATCTTAAACAGTTAATTAACGAATTTATTGAATTTTTTACATTTACTGTAAAAAATATTTCGCACTGGCTTTTGACTCGTTTCGATCGATGGACTGTGCAGACTATAAATAATAATGGCACTAATCAAAGAATTCGGGATGTTTCTTTTATTGCCTGGCATAGCAAACGATGGAGACCGATGAAATTTTCATCGCACTTTTACGATACCACCCCGTAAATTTGCAAACCAATATGCGTATTCAAAACAACAATATTTTTTCATCGTACTCTTCATAAAAAATGTATAGAAAACATTCGTGTACACCAATGTACACGAATATTTGGGTGCCACTTTGATTACAACCGAAATACAGTTAATTTTTAAAAAACGACGGATCGTTTCCGGTAATCTTAATTTTTTAACTCCGCATTGAGCCATACAATCCGGAGAAGTCATAAATATATTTTTACAACAAAAAAAAAACACTCAATTTGACCAATTTATTAAATCTTTCCGTAATTTTTCAAACTTGCAAAAAAAAGTAAAATTGTAAACGTAACAAAACAAGTTTCGCCCTTACAAAAAAAAAAAAGAAAAAAAAACGATGTGAACCTAAGTCGCATTACCAAAATCATTCAATTCGATTAAAAACCAGACAAAAAAGTGTGATCCAAAAAAAAAGTTCGTCATACCGAACACTAGTATTATTTACAAAATAAAAACTTTGTACTAAACAACTCGTTTTCAACGCTGTTACGAGTGACACAGAACAGCCTATATGAATATTCACAATACGAGGTTCGGTACATACCAGGCCATATAAATATGCATACACACTCACGCATACACATATACCAAAAATCATGTAATACCATAAAAAACCAGACGAAAAAAATGAAGGTATAGACAAAATCATTTAATCTCATTAAAAATCAGGCAAAAAATGTGATCCAAAAAGAAAAAGTTTGTCGTATCATGAAACATTGAAAAATTGTCATCCCAAAATTTAAGTTTCGTATTAAACAACTTTTTAACCTCCTTTGCGCGTGACATAGAACAGCCCATATGAATATTCACTATACGAGGTTAGGTATGTACTAGCCCATACATACGCACACACATATATAAATATACATATATATATATATATATATATAAAGGCGCGCAGCATATACCAACCAACGTTATAAGAGTGTGTGTGTGCGTGTGCGTGTGCGCGCGTGTGTGTGTGTGTGTGTGTGTGTGTGTGTGTGTGTGTGTGTGTGTGTGTGTGTGCTGCATATAGTAGAGGAGTTGGAGTACGGTCGAAGCTGGCTTGGGCTACAGTGGTAATGGGCAAAAAGAGGGTGAGCGAGATAGAAGGTAGAAGAGAATAAGGGAGAGAGGCCGCTAGTGCCGTGCTCATCCACGCGGGGGTGACGGTGGCGCCGGCACAACGCGCGGCATGGCGAGTGGTAGTGCGGTGCTGGCGGGGTATAGCTTCAACTTTGGCTGTGCCGCAGTGGTATCGAGCGACGGCAACCCTCACCCCTCTTGCCCCTTCCACCCTTCAACGCTCCTACGACCGTGCCGCTTTTACCATCTCTGTCCCTCGTCGACGGCTTTCTATATACATTAAACATTGTGACGCAATACAGACATACTATATATATATATATATATTTATATAAGTATATATGTGTATGTATTTTGTATGTGCATATGTGAGTGTATATAAATATATATATATATATTTATTTATATGCATGTGGATTTATATATATAGTTATATGTATACATATATGTGCACTTATGATACGTTACATTATTACATGCGTGCAAATAATGCGCAAGTACGGATATACCGTGCGGTTATTATCAATGTATCGATCCACGCTCCTCGAGCTCCCTACGGATGAGATTCGTATCAGTATGCCCGCAGCATCATCCTCAGAATGCATTCGCGCAAGCTTGTTGTTGTTATGCGCTGTCCACATGTTTCAATGACAAACGCCATCTCATTGACAACTATTGTGCGGAGATAACCAATTTACTGGTACAGCAAGAATTCGGTACTCGATTTAGGGACGTAACATTATCTGGGTATGATTGGTTGTTTTTTTTTTTTTACTGTTGATGTTAATTATTTGGGAAAATGGGATGAGTGAACTATGACGTTTTTATGAATTCTCGGAGATGAATATTTAAATTGAAATGTGGAAAATAGTGATATTCCTGTCTTTCATTAAAAATAATTTATTTGTTGAAAAACAAAACAAAACTACCGTAGCAATGTCGATATTTCGGCTCGGATAGCTGAATCAGGTTTCGAGCGGAAAAGCTATCAATTATTGAAAAAGTCCATTCGGCTTAGGTTTCACGCTATATTTTTTTCTCAGCGACGACAACACACAGGGTAAATCATGGCGAGGGGTTGTTTTTTGTTAATACATTCCTCTCTGTTGTTTTTGCTTAAAAATGTTGAATAGTGGAACATAAAGACTAGAGAAATATAGGTAAAGTTGTCAGGAATCTACAGAAATCTTCGAAACAGTCTCGTTTTTTGAAGAATCCGTCAGAGAAATATTCTCACGAGTCTCAGAAAATACCAGATGCATACAAGCAGCCGAGTTCTTCACCACGTGTTTGTCATTTATCGCTGTATATTTACTCACGAGGATGGAGAAAACAAAAAAGTTTGGCTGAGCTGCTTCACGAAATTTTTGTTCATTTTCATTAAAAAAAAAATGATTTAAGCAAAAAAATCCAAAAGTGTGATTTCAGTTATGTTTTAACATTATTAACGCCTCTATTGTAGAATTTCTCGTAGAAATACATTATTTAAAAAATTGTGGTAACACAAAGCTGAAATATTTAGCAGCGTTGCGTTCTTTTTTTTTTTTTCGTTTTAATTCCGTACAATATTGTAAAAATGTTATATTAAAACGGTCATACGACCGTTTGTTAATAATCTGGATAATTTTCACGCTACAAGCCATGAAATGTAGAATTCAAATAAAAGTGAAAAAATTGTGGATTATCAGCAGTATGTTCAATGATATCAAAGGGTTTTCATTTTTTTTTTTTTTTTTTTTTTTTTGGTGGCGATAAAGAGATTTTTATAGAATATTTTTAACACAGCATATGCTCTTTAGATTTCGGATATTAGTCTCGTTATAAATATCATATTCATCAAAGATTTTCGGAAGTGCGTTTAAATATTGGGAAAAACGGAATAAAAGCTCCTCTTCCAATTTTTTAAAAATTATTTGGCACAAATGAAAAAATTCTTTGAATCCAGCTTTTTGGATAATCGTTTTATTTTCTGTAATGACCAAAAATCCAAATATGAAGCTTCGTAAAAAAATACAGCGCCAGATTTTACTCATCCTGATATTTTGAACATAGTAAAAACTAAATAAACAAGTATTGCAATCGAAAAGATTTTGACAAATTAACACCATTTTTCGTAACAGATATTAATTTTGTCATTTTGAGCTCATATTTATTTTAATTAGAGCAATATTTTAGTGTTACTAATTTGGATAAGACGAAAATGGTTCGCTGAACTAGAAAAATGTAGTTTTTAACGATTTAGGTTTACACATTTTTTGTTTGTTCGTGGAACTGCAATATTCGTGGCCAAAAGTTTAAGGCTAAATTACAACAATTCTAGTTTTCACTGCGCGTTGCGTTGGACCTGAAACTAGGTCAATAAAGTTGTTAAACAACGTTTTCAAGACAGTGCATTGTCGTGTCGTGTTCATGTCATTTCCCTGTGTTCCCCTTTGCCGACTATTTTCCGGTCGGTTGCTGATACTTGGTGTACCACGGCGTACGTCAGTGCCCATAGAAATGTCGCCCGAATTGTAAATCTTTTCCACAGAATATTCTTTGTTCATTTTCGCATTCATCAAACTACTCGTATATTTTTTTGCGAAGCCATATAACGATACAATTTTCCGATAAAATGAATGAAAAAATTCTATAGTTAAAATATTATTGTTAAATGTGCAAAAATAAAATTCGTCTCTTTTTCCTGACTAACAATATAAAGAATAACAAATCCCTGACCAATCACATGGTTTTGAAAAAAAAATAATAATAATAATAGAAATTGCTCAACATTTTGTACACAATTAACAAAAATATGGGCATTTGTGTCCAGAATCTAATTATTGTCAAATGTACAATAATTTCGATTTAATGACAGCCCTAGAAGTGAGTTAAACGTAAAAGTGGGTTAATAAACTTGTTAAACAACGGGGTCAAGACAGTGCATGGCCGTTTCGTGTTAATGTCTTTTGCTCGTGCTTTCCTCGGTTGACTATTTGCCGGTTGGTCGCTGATACTTGGTGTGGTACCGCAACGCATGTCGGTACCCATAGCAATGTCGCCCCAGGTGTCCACCTGATGACCTGATAATGTGCGCAATGCGTATATTAGCTACATTCTGTTATGCCAAGGCTTTGGAATCCGGTGCTTCTCCTGTTCCAGCTTCACCGGCTGGCCCTTTCAATTCGCCGGGAACCAGTTCACAAACCCGGCTGTGTAGTGCTTCATGCTGCCATCAGGACATGCATCAACGTACTGTGTAATGCATGTGTGTGTATGTAGACATATACACCCATTACATGTAAGATATATATATATATATATATATATATGGATGTAGGAATACTCGACATATACTACACAATGTCTATACTAAATAATCCAGTGTGCTCCATCCACAGGGTGGCCATGTCGGAGCTACATGCACTTATAGCCAGCCAGCAACTCCGGACGTTTCGGGTTCCGGGTGCAAACAGGGCTTCATTGCACTGTGCAGGCACGACGGTATTCAGACATGTGTATTATCGGATGGTACCCGAAAAAAAAGGGATTCGCTGTTGTAGCAATGTTAAAATATTTTTTACCTCAATATTCCCAAAAGTCAAGTGGGACGAGTTATGATTTTATCGACATAATTTTATCTCGTACTGTACAACTGTTTCTATGTACGCGATCAGATTTGTTGAATTTGAAAAAGCTTTGTTTCTATGCATTTTTTTTTACCGGGTAATGAACCTTTTTGTAGATTGTCTTCATGAATTATTTTCAGGAAAATTAACTTTGCTTTTATGAATTTTTTTTTTCTGTAGACCAGTTTTGAAAACTGGATTGAGAAAGCAAAATGGTGGCCTGTAGACGAAGCTGTAATATCATCGGTATATTGTACATGACATCCGAAGCTGAATAATAAATAAACACGTGATTATTTGCAATTAGTTTCTACAAAATATTGAACACGCCAAATTAAATTATTGAGCCACTTTTTGGATAGCCTTGAAAATTTGTCTCTGTCGTTCTCGGTATTTACGCCGATTGATAATATCGATTAGCGCAATTAGCAATTAGCGACTTATAGAACCACTTGATTTCATATTCATAACGCCTCGTTCTCTGGGTTCCCATTCCGACTGGATACTTGAATGGTAGCATCAACAATTCAAGATTCATCAGCTATTCTAATGGAATTCACGATGAATTTCTACATCGAATGTCTCGGTGGACTTGCATGAGTCTCAGTAATACACCCCATGAGAAATTGTACGTGATACGAAAATAAGATATGCTATTCCTCGGTAAGCTTCTCAGCAGTCGATTTATCCCACATGAAAATTTTTATTGCAAAAAACCACCCAATTTATTGTTGCGAAATTTCACACTCAATTTGACAGGAATTTTTTCATCAATTACTTATCTAATCTCTAACTTCGCCTATTTGAAGCATTGAAAAAAAAAACTTTTGTCTAAAATTTTATTTAAAAAATGTAGAAGTGGGATTTCACTAGGAATCCATTTTAGATTTTAATTATCACGAAAAAGTTGTCAAACTGAATTTTCCAAAGAGGCAATTTTGCAAAATGTTTATTCTAACAAGTGTCGCGCAAAAAAAAAAAGTTTGTGACTATTGAAATATAAAAAAAAATCATACTTTGAGTATTCAATGTACAATTTCGAATTACGATTACTTCTCATGAAAACAAAACGACTACTTTGCCAAAAAATAAGCAACACTATTTTTAAAAGCGAACGTGTAAATTATTTGAAAAAATTCTGTGCAATTTTGGGGACAATTGTAAGTTATGAATTGAAAAGTATCAATTTAGCTTTTAGTGTGTACTAGTTTATTTGAGCTCTTTCGGCACTGCTCTGTGCTTTAATCGCTGTAACGTCTGACTGGTCAATTCTGCTGTGTTAAATTCGTTACGGATTACAGCACCTGTACGTGTACGACATTATAGGCGTTTTAGCATATACATGGGTAAAAATAGTACTCGGGTCTAGGTGGCATTCACTTCCGAATCTATCTATTTACATAGTATACGGTGTAAGCCGAGGCACATAATCGGTATCGAACTTTAAACGGCTGTGCGATTGCCGTTACACGGTATATATACACCACGATTACCTCTA
Organism: Clistopyga incitator; assembly: GCA_947507545.1. Taxonomy (NCBI): domain Eukaryota; kingdom Metazoa; phylum Arthropoda; class Insecta; order Hymenoptera; family Ichneumonidae; genus Clistopyga; species Clistopyga incitator. Next base: position 7,401,589 of record OX382177.1, read on the forward strand.
TCCCGTTGCTATTAGGATAATTCCGGGTATCGAGTTAGTCGTCGCGATAGTCTCACTATGTGTCAACCACTTTACCCGATTCTCGTTTCTCGCAGTATCAGTACAATGGCATGTCGTGTGCCCAAATTGCTCATCACTATCGACGCGTGTACAGCACGCCCCCCAAAAAATCCCACATGTGCAGAACATGAAGTAAGTCAAGTAAATTTGCATGAGTCACGATACATGAATTTTGGATAAATTTAGATCCAATTTTTCTCAAGGTTTCTGAACGCTTTCTTTAAACTATAATACATTCAAATAATTCTACAACGTGTGTCCTTAATAATAATTTGTACACACATTCTCAACATACAGGTTGATTTAATTTTAATCCAAGAGAATTTGTAAATTAAATTTGAAAAAATGAACGTCATAAAAATAGCGATGAAGTCAGTTATAAATTGGGTGAAAGTGAAAATGTAATAAGTTCAAAAGATTTTATGTTACGTGTAGACAGGTTGAGGTAATTGAACGAACAATTACATTTTTTTAAATATGGAAATGGGATATAAAAAATTGGTAGAATTTTTTTTTTCATGCTTTCGTATTAACGTGTAAATTGCATTTTGGTTTTAAAAAAGCGTTCGTCGAATTTGTTGGATTATTTTCAGCAGGAAAAATCCTGAAAAAATGCGTTATTCAATTTTTTTCAGTTGTTATATTCAGTGTTGAAAATTAATAAATTCCTTACTCCAACAAAAAAAAAAAAACAATTCGTGAAGAATTAACCGAGCTGAAAGATGTAATAATAAAAAGAAAAGCAAAAGAAAAAAAGTAATTATGGTTTCCCAAAAACGTATGTGTCTATTCTTATTTTCCATTTGGAGAAACCGATCGATCTACGTTTCGGTTTGTCAGACTCTGGTAAGCTATCAATTATTATGGGGCGGTTCGTTCAACCGCCGCTTCCGTATCTATATCTGTGAATGCATTTGTTAGGAGCGATATTTATCGGTGTGCTTTTGTATATATATGACACGCGGGGTGAAGAATAGTACTGAGAAGTTTATTTCTGGAGAGAGGAGCAGACAGTGAAGATGGAAATAGAGGGAGCCCTGACGCGCGCATCCGTATCCGCCCGTCTACTGTCCCATGTCTAGCTCGAGTCACTGATCCTCTGGCCACTGGGGACCGTGCGCGACTTGCACTCGGAGCGTATAAGCCCGGCTTGTGTATAGCTCCTCACTGACGTCGTTGCTGCTGCTGCTGGCCTCCCCTCCATCTCCCTCAAATGGATCAACCGATTGGGTCAACCAGCTACTTTGAAATTAGATTCAGGAGGTTCACACAGATACAAAGATCGGCTTTCGCTAGATTTCCTTCTCTTCGCAGTAACCCTGCACACCATTTAAGTGTCACAATTTTTTTCTAAACTTCAGACTTTAAAAGTTCCAACCCTCGGACGCCAGAATTATTATTCAATTTATTGCACTTGTCTTTAACTCTGTTTCAAAGTCCTCATTCAATTGGCAGTAAATCCTTCATTCCGATTCCCCAAAGGGTAAATCCATTTACCCGCAAAAACCGAAAACGCGAATTTCTCCACAAAATTAATTCAGAAAAGTGTCCGCCACTTAAGAAAAATGACTTTTATCCCGAAGAACCCTTCAAAGGGCTAACAGCGTATTTATCAAAATAATCCCAAGCACGCTAGCGCCTAAAGCCCTAGACAGATTGTTATCTCGTGAAAACATGCAGAGCTCTACTTGAAGAAGAGAAAGGAAAAGTAAGTTGACGTCTGAAAGCTCGTATTTCGAGACTCTCAATGTTAAGTGACAATGAGCCACTGAAGAAGGGTCACTGTGATAATAGAGAAGGCACAATGATTCACCATTATAAAGGAAAAGTAACGAGGGCGACGACAGGAATACGACTAGCCAATTGAGGTTGATAGGAGAGAAGGGAAGGGCCCTAACTCCCCCTCCCCCTACCCCTCGACGTCACCCTTCCTCTCAGAGTCGTGACGAAGTCCTGTCCGATATTTGTTCGAAAAACGTTCGAGCCATCGACGTATATAGGAAAAGTAGGAGGATCTCAAAAGGCGAGTGAGGAAAAAAGAGACAGAGCAATATTGAGAGAAAAGGGAAAGGAATGAGAGAGGGAGAGAAGCAAGCGTGCTACAGTAAAACGAGGGTCAGGTGGCGATGTCAAGGGTGACGGGAGCGTTAGAACGAGGGTGACGTGAGAAAGGGAAATCAAGTTGCCTTGCTTGAGTAAAAACCTTTCCATCGAGCTTTTACCGGAGCTCACCGCGCATCCCACCATTCTCGCACTTCCATCTCTATCTACGAGCACTTTGATCTTCGCTAACATTTACACTAGGGACGATATACTGCTGAGCACTTTTAGATAGGTATCGGTATACGTATTAATCGATAAAAGTTATCGGAAATGATTTTGTTTGCGCTCGGTGCTGGGTTACTAAATCCCACTCCGACTAGTCACTTTGTTTTGCAAACTGGGAACTCCCGTGCCCGAGGTGAACGCCTGTTGCAATTACGACGTTTTTCATTTTTCACGCTGTTTTGGGGAAAACTGAAAAGCTTGCGGCTTTTATTCGTAACGAAAAAAAAAAAAATTGCTTTATTTTTTTCCAGGAAATTCGTCGGATTTTTTTTTTACTGCGACAGTGTAAAAAATATTTGGAAAATTCATATACTGTATAGTAATTTATACTAAACCCAACTAATCCGACTTTTTTATGAATTTACCACAGGTGGACATCAATTTTACGTTACGCTCGCGTAGTACATTTTTTATACCCGGTTCCGTAAAAGAGCTTCGTGCACTATGTATTTAATCTAACAAATTGATAACAGCGATGATTTGGTAGGGTCTATTTTTTTCACTACGAAAATATTGACGGTTTCATCTCGCGTATTTTATTCCCCAAGTCTACACGCGATGTCTAACAATCTGTAAAATTGGTACACAGGCAAACGGTCAGTTTAAAAAAAAATTTTTTTTTGCTTAAAATATTTTTCCCAAATAATCGACTGGGTTCAGGGAAGATGAAGAACATTTTGTGGACATTTTGAGGCGTTGATATGAAAATGTTCAACAACTTTTTTGCCTGTGGATATTGAGATTACGATTTTCTTCGTGGTCTGGACGATAAAGAATAGGGCATATTGAATATTAAAATGGTTTGCAAAAAATTCTACGAATGATACAATCAGTGGAGTATTTACTCCAGTTTTAACCCGTTTTTCTTTTTTTAAACTATCAGTACGCAGGAATTTTCTATTTCCCTCTAAAAACCAGCGACGTTTACGCTTAACCCAATAATAAAAGTAATAAGTATAAAAATACTTGAATCTAGTGTATGAATGCGTGGATCTAATTTAAACCGGTTTGCATTAAACATAACGCTACGCTTGCGCATTGGAGAACCAGTGATAAGCACAAGAATCTAGTATGTAAATGCGGGGGCCTTGCATATAAATGCAGAAATTGAGAATAATATGTCAGATTGAAAAGTGCAGCCTTGGGATACGCGAAATTAAAATGGAAAATGCGTCTTGAGGAATGCGCAACGTCCTAGGAAGACAATTTGTAAAAATGTTGAGACAACTCTATTCGCATAAACGCTCGGCTCCAATTACAACAAGTTGTAATATGAATTAAAAACACAAAAAAAAAAACAAAGAAATTGTTATTTTTATGCATTCATTACACTTTGCGAAAATTTAAGTATATACTGAATATTTATCATAAGTCAAAATGATATCAATTCATGAATACAATTGTTTTACTTTTAAATTTTCAGTTCATAAAAATAATATGATTTTCTGGTGCGATATAAAATGTCATAATAATTTTAAAAAATTTCGTAATCATGTAAAAAACATTTTTCAATAAATTACATAAAAATTTAAGGATTAATAAGTTCAATTCAATAACTAAAAAGCAAATAAAAAAATCTTCTGCCTTTTTTTAATGTCAAATGTAAATATAATTGTTCAGCTTGGCAATAGTAACACCGCGTCTGTCACCGGAAGTGAACCAGACGTGTATTTTAGGTACTATGATAAATTATGTGTATTCCCAAATTCAATGACACATATTCTCATAAATAATACAAGCCTGAACGAATTATTTCTGTATGAAACATATATATTCGCGGAGGAATATGTACTTTTTTCTTTGTTATCGCAAAAATAGAAGCAATGTCCAATATTCATATTGCTGCAAATACATTGTTCTATTTTTAATTTATCCTACATTAAAAAAGCATTGAGGGACCGAATTTCAATTGCAAGTTCTTATTCTTTCTGCATGAACATTCTCATCAATCCGAGTATAGAAAATTCTATTTCAAATTTTTGTGCCGCAAATCAATTCTTCTCTGAAATTTTAAACCCGTCGAAGATTCAAGGAAACGGCATAATTAACTCGTATCAATAATTTCATAGAGAATTTGAAATATCGATTTTTCCACCGAAAATAGTCGGAAGCTCGAACGAAAGGAAGGAATTTAATAGAGTAATTGAAGGTTTGCCGCCGATTTACTTGGAGTTTCGCGACGACCTCATTCTTTTTTTCGAGTTCAGTGAACCCTCCAGACGGCATTCAGTCGCCAGCAGCAACAGCTGCAGCATCAGTAGCGTGATCTCCCGCGGGGCCATTCTCATCACAGAGTCAATCTTGTCGATTTTACATTGTTTTGTCCCAACAATTGGGTTTATCTTTGCTTTATTTCCCTGCTACGTACAAATAATAATTTATGCAAACAAAAATGTAAGTGCATTTACATGTAAAATGGCAGAGTACGAGCGTGTAAAAACACACACGCACACTTTTATGACTGGTAGTGGAATTTTTCACAGGAACTCTGTCCCTTTTAAGGGCGATGAATAGAATCAGATAAAAAGTAGTGACAATCATCGATGCATATCTCACTCGTTACTACGTACAAATAATGTTTTATGTAAGTAAAAATGAAAAAAAAAAAAAAACATTCACGTGTCAAATAGCGAATTGCGAGAATGAACGTAAAAGACACACGTCAATTTTATGACTGGTAGCGGAATTTTTGACGGAAACTCTGTCCCTCTTCAAAGGGCGGAGTCAGATTAAAATCAGCGACAATCATCGATGCATATCTCACTCAGTTAACTGCTGATGTCATGCGAAAAAATATGTGCTGTTGACCCCTCAAGCAAGTAATGTTTTGCTAAATGACACAAATATTTGGCTTTTCTGCGTCATGGCAGATTTTTTTTTTTTTTTCTTTTTGTATACTCTTTATACTTTTATAAAAAAGGTGGTTAATAAAAAAATTCTTGAGTAATTGCGATTGCAAAAAATGTAAGGGTACATAAAGTTATGTTGTTTTGTTATAATCTATTTCTCAAGAGGTTTCATTTTTTAGTCAATTCTGCTTCATTAGATTTGTTAACAAAACAGTTTTTTTTAAATTACAGAATTCATAAAAATTTCGTGTGCACATGTTCTACATTTTTCAATAAAAAAATATGTTTGGCATGTGGAAAATTTTTGTTTTGTAGAATGCATTGTAAAAGACACAAAAAGGAATTTTTGTTATGTATAGAAATAAACTATAGCTTTACTGTGAAAAACTAATTTTCCTGATGTATCTGAAGGTGTTCTTATTTTTTTTATTTATTTTTTTCATAAACGTTACAAGAAAATTTCGTGGAAAAAAGTTGGTGCCCTAGGAGAAATGAACTGCAAAGGTGAATATATTCTCTGCCAAGAACTTTTAAATTGAAATTCCTATGCTTATACCAAACAAAGAAAATTGGCGCTTGGGAAGCCAATTTAATCCAATGGTGCAACCTAAACTGTACGACAGGTACAAAATTTAAGGAATACCCTTTCGGTATATACTTCCGTTTTTTCCCTTTTTCGTTCGTATTTTTTTATCATGATAAAAGGTTTATTATTACTCTGTTTTTATGTAGCCAACCTCATTCAGGCAAATATTCTGTTATACTCTGCACATTCAACCTTCGGATTGCGCCATTGGATACAATTAATTGCACAGAATTCAACTCTTTTTGTAGAAAAAATGTTTGGTATGAGGATAAAAATTTTCATCCGAATATCCAACGTGCACCAACAAAAAAGTGATAGGCAGAAAAAAAAAAGTACGAATTTATGGGTTTTCGGCTTTTTGGTTCGAAGCCGAAAAAACACATACGAATTGCAATCAATTTAAAAATCGTGTTCGGAAATGTTAATTTTTTCGAAACTAAAGAATTTATGAAAATTGAAAAATAGTGGAAAATGCAGAGAAACATATTTTTCGAGGCGTTCACGATTTTCCTATTAAGTTTTTTTAGTAATAAACAGAAAATTAGTAATAATGGTATTCATCGAAAAATTGTCAACACATTCAATACAGTTAAATTTTCCATACGTTCTAAAATAACTTTAATCTCCATAAATTCCAAATATTGTATTTGTTTTGATACTAAACTGACAGTAATTTTTTGACAACCGATCACAGCACGAATAAAGAGGAACTCTGACATTTAAAAAATTTCCTAATCGATTTTTTCAAGTTCAATGTGTAAATAACACTATTAGAAGATGATTTATATTAAAACATGTACTTAACCCAGGGAAATATTAATACTGACGAATTTGCATAAATATTTACTGATTAACGTTTCAACGGGATGCAATTAATTTTCGTTCAGTTTTTTCTGTGTATAATCTGTAATTCTTTACCGATTTCGATGAGTGACAGCTCATTCATTTTCTCAAAATAAACTCAACGCATTGACCGCCAATAAATTTCATAGTTTTGATCGTTTAATAATGATAGCCTGTCGTTGACGAAAGTATTTTCATCTTCGTTAAACAACAGGTTATAATTATTAACCGATCAATTTCATGAAATATATGTAGTCAGTATCGTAGAGTATCTTTTGAGAAATAGAATGAGCCATCACTCAGTGAAATCGGTGGAGAATCACAGATTATACTTGGGGGGGAAAAAAAACGTAAAATTAATCCTAGTGAGAAAAAAGTTAATCAGTTAATCTTTATGCAAAGCCGGCACAATTAATCTTTCTCTGGCTAAGTACACATATTTCAATACAGTTCACTATTACTATTTAATACATTGGAACTTTAAAGAATCAGGTACAAAATTTTAGCGCTGATTTGATATATTTCTAGACCTGAGACGAAAAATGTCGTCAGCCATTCTCCTTAAGATATTTTAAACGTGCAATTCATGACAAATTCTTCTTTTTTTTTTGTTGGTAACTCGATTTAAAGCACAATGCCACATTAATTGTGTTGACTTGGGAATCCACTGTCCCGAAGAAATGTCAATTACGTTGTAAAATATAAATTCAGGCTCGGCCGGAGATACAAGCGAGGGAGCAAGTTTTCTTAGCCGTAAATTACAAGTGTATGTGCGTGATGCCTGAGCAGGTAAAACTCGTATAAAAAGTGTAAAAAGGCCGTGCGGTCGTCGGACATACCAGTCCAACTTGCAGCGGAACATGAGGCTGAAGCAGCCGAGAAACTAAAACGTTCTTTTTATCATGAAGCAACTTTTATCCGGTAGTGTGCACGTTTTTCCGTAATGTTACCGATAGGAAAAGAGAGAGGGCGCGCGCGGCGCAGGGAGGGGAAAAGAAAGAGTTTTCTCCAGGACGAACAAAGCGTGTTACACTCTTCGGGGTCTCGAGTTTTCTTCTTTTATACCATCTCACTCTCCTCCTCTTCTAGAAGTGCAACTACGTCCTCAACCACGTTTTTACACGAGGTTCGCTCGGTGATTTATACTGGCCTGTTCAACCGGCTCGAGGGAAAGAGCATATAGGTTATAAAGAGAAGGGAACGCAGAGAAGCGACGTAATTGTCTCTCGCATTGCCAGCGAAAATTTATAATCTAATCACTCCATTATCGCTACATTGGATTGTGCCTTTTAAGAGGCTCTTCCCCCGAACTTGATTTAAACTACGGCACCTGCATTTCTTATATATCGAATCTTTGTTATTCGTTTACACTGGCGAAAAACTGAGGGTTTAAAAGAGAATCGAAGAATAGAGAAGGGACGAAATCGTCCCGCGCGGTGTCAGAAAAATGTATAATCCGATAACGTCCATCATCGCTACTTCGTAATGTATTTTTAAGCTAGTTTCGCCGTTGACTCAATTTATAGAGCGACACCTGAGGTTTTTGTATATTGAATTTTTGGCATTCTGTCAGAAGACTCTTATTAATATTTCATAACACGACACCGTGATGATCCGGTCATAAAAATGTTTTTTTTTTTCTTTCGAATATTAAATAAAGTTTGTGATTTCAGCGTGGCTTCAGAATAACCTTAACACCAGGTGCTGAGTAGTTACATAAATAGAGAACAAAGAAGTATAACTCATTTTTAAATAATGCCGGATATTCAATATTTCTATCGATTTTTTAAAATTCATCTAGCATCTCACAATGATACCCACAAAAATATATATGAAGAGACGTATTAAATTTTGTCACTCTGTGATTGTCTCTTATTAATATTTCATGCAGCGTGATGACCCGGTCAGAAAAATGTGTTTTTTCGAAAATTTAATAAACTTTATGAATCCGGCGTAGCGTCAGAATTAATACTACCTCAAGAGGCAGTGATACTTCCCTCCACCGCTTTCAAAAATTTTGAAACCTACTTTATCGCAAGATACTCGGCAGAAAGAGCTCAAATTTCGATATAAAATGCGGAAGTACTGCAGAATTGGGCTAAGCTTCGGGCTTTTCGATACTCAAAGCCATTTGTTTAGGAGAATCGATAAACCAAAAAGTGGGGTGAGGTGCGAGAGAGACAGTCTTATCTACGTTTAACATTGGGCGAAGAAATTTTCACCGGTGTGTCACTGAGCATTAACCCCACGTGCAGAGTAGTTACATAAAAAGAGAACAAAGAAGTATAACTTATTTTTAAATAATGCCGGATATTCAATATTTCTATTGATTTTTTAAAATTCATCTAACATCTCACAATGATACCCACAAAAATATATATGAATAGACGTATTAAATTTTGTCACTCTGTGATTGTCTCTTATTAATATTTCATGCAGCGTGAAGACCCGGTCAGAAAAATGTGTTTTTTCGAAAATTTAATAAACTGTATGAATCCGGCGTAGCGTCAGAATTAATACTACCTCAAGAGGCAGTGATACTTCCCTCCACCGCTTTCAAAAATTTTGAAACCTACTTTATCGCAAGATACTCGGCAGAAAGAGCTCAAATTTCGATATAAAATGCGGAAGTACTGCAGAATTGGGGTAAGCTTCGGGCTTTTCGATACTCAAAGCCATTTGTTTAGGAGAATCGATAAACCAAAAAGTGGGGTGAGGTGCGAGAGAGACAGTCTTATCTACGTTTAAAATTGGGCGAAGAAATTTTCACCGGTGTGTCACTGAGCATTAACCCCACGTGCAGAGTAGTTACATAAATAGAGAACAAAAAGTATAACTCATTTTTAAATAATGCCGGATATTCAATTGTTTTTCATTAAATTAATCTAGCACCCCAAAATAATACTCATATAAAAAAAAATAAAAACCTTCTTCACTACTTCACCCAAACCAACTTTGAAGGTAGTATAGTTACCGTCAAATTAACAATTGCAAACAAAGGAAAAAAACGTGTCAAATTTTATCACGCTGTGATTGTCTCTTATTAATATTTCATGCAGTGTGATGACCCGGTCGCGGAAAAATATGTTTTTTCGAAAATTTAATAAACTTTGTGAATCCGGGGCAGCGTTAAAATTACCTCAACACCACGTGCAGAGTAGTTAAATGAATAAAGAACAAAGAAGTATAACTCATTTAAAAATTATACTAAGCAGCAGTAGCAGCAGCAGCAGCAGCAGCAGCAGAGAGATCGATTCGAGTGGCCGACATCTCTCGTTCACCCGCTCTCTCGCGTATACGGCCAAAAGGACGAATTATATTTACTTTTAGGGAATCGATAAGGGGGAGTGGGGGTATCCGTGCTGCGAGAGCGGCTGCCGGGTGAGATACGTGTGGTGGCCTCGGCTACGTCTACTTCTACTATTACTACTACTACTTCTACTACTGCTCTGCCTCGTGAGAGCTACGAGTACCGCAGGTATCGGCGTTTGCGATTTTCTACCGTCACGACGCACTCTCTGTCGCTACTGCCATCTTTGCACCCCGTGCGAATGGCACGTAGACGCTATGTATGCGGTATTGAGTCAAGGGAAATGCAGCGTCGAGAAGCGTCGAGCATACTATATAGCGTACATCACTCTCGGAGTATACGTCTCGTCACTTTCGTGTCTCGAGTTTTCTTTTTTCTGTTTCTTTTTCTTTTTTTTTTCTTTCTTTTTTATACTTCTTTGTTCACGACGTCCTTAACCCTCAAGCTTTAGCTCGTTGCACGTACTGACAGTCGATGTCGGGATTCTGGATAGAGGGTGTTTTTTTTATTCTGTCAATTATTAGCCCCTGTAAGCCGCTGATCCTCTTAAAAATATATATACCTCGCGGGCCTCATTACTTTTTACTTTATCCCACTGCGTCACTTTTGGCGACATTTTTTTTTTTCCTTTTAATAACCGCTGAAGCAACTTTTTCGCTATCTTTTTGAATCCGAAACCAAAAATTCTGAAAACAACTGAGAAATCGAGAATTTTATGCATGCAATCTACATTTGTATTTCAGAAATTGTTAATACACTTGTACGCAATAAATGGAAAAGTAAAATAAAAAAAAATACCTTTCGTTCTCAGGAACAAACAGGAATATTGTAAATGCAATATGCGAAATGCAAATTTTAGCCGAGAAAAAAGCATTTAGGATGATACCTTAAAAAATGGTTCTGCGGAAATGCTGGGTTTTATATTTTACTTCAAAAAGGTGACTCATGTGGCAAAAATATTTTTTTCTTCTGAACTTTGAGGTTTAAATAATGGCATGGGTCTGAAATCGACAATATTTGAATAAAAATGTATTCAAAATCTTTTTCCATTCGAATAGCCGTCGATAACTCTCGATTCAGCCGAAAAATACAATTTTTTATCATTAATTAATTTAAGTTACTTTTTGTTACTCAAGAAAAACATAATAATCATACAGTATTTTTCAAATGCTCATAGTTATTCAGACCGAAATTTATTTTGAAAACAATTTAATTTCAATATTGCCCATCACTGGCATAATAATTCACCTACTTAACATTTTTTTTTATGTGTGCAAATCGTTAATTTCTTTAAAAAATCATAAATTCGACAGTATTATCAATTCAGACGTTGGTCTGTGAAGAGATAATTGTGTCTACATTATCTCTTTACCAATTATTTTGATAACCTTTGTTACTTTGAATCGAGCGATAAAAGTGAATAAGAATAAGAGAGTTTGCTTCGACCGGTATTGTTCTCTTCCGTCTGAGTCTCACCCCATAATTCGACGTCCAACAAGAGATCTTGACTCAGCCGACGGCCTGATCATCGCAGCCTCTTACACCGCGCAGTCGCTATAATGGACCGTCTCCAGTGTCTCCTATTCACTGACGTTTGCTACTTTCACCTCGTCGAGGAATATTGAATCATTATTGAACCTTGTTCATATTTTTATATCCACTTGGAAATTCATTCAGCCGAATTTTCTATTCTTAGCATTATATTCAGTGGCGTAAGTTCGCAAAGGTAAATTATTGGTAGCAATTCAAAAGGTCGCGAAAAAAAATTAATACATTTATGTAAAACCATTTTTTTTAATACGACATATTACACCTACTGAATATTAAAATTCATTATAGAAGAATAATTCATCAGAATAATCCACGAGCATTGGAGGGATATGACAATATTATTAATTTTCTATCAATCATGGGTTTTGTAAAAAGCATTATTAATATTTCACGTATCAGTAAAATGTTACTCTGTCATTTTTACTTCCGACACTGGAAAAAATGCGATTTCGTATAAAAAGTGATGAATTTTTCAGTAGAAGAGGGAACATGGTCCAGTTTGTACGAAAGCGAAGCTGTCAGAAAAGAGTACCAAAGTGAGTTGTGCCGCTACCGATCAATCAGAGTTTCGTCTGACGTTCCAGGAAATTCCGCTTTTGTGATCGTGCGCTATAACGTCACGTGACCCACATATGGGTGCAAAAAGATATAACCAATGACGTTCACAGTGAAACGAGAGAGAAATGCCCCGAAATAAGCCAACACACGGCATCGCATCCGGGGTATCAAAAATCGGTATCAGAAACAGTCATTCAATTAACTACGGCATGTTTGATGTTTGAGAAAAGAGCAAATTCGCTTCGATTGCTGAATTGACGAAGCAAGTGCACAGCAGAAAAAAAAAAGAAGCAAAATTCGAGTGTCATTTTTCCTACGGTAAACAAGTTGTTTTGCCAATGACCATTTTTTTCATCCACGAATTCTATTGAATCGAAATAGTAATGACAAAATCGTTTTATGCATTCTACGAGTTTAGGAATATCTTTATGCAATATTAAAAGGAACAAAGAAACAATTTTGTTTCCTTTTACAAAAATTAAAAAAAAACTATTTACATGTACGCCAAATGTACAAAAACTTTTTGCTTAATTTCAAAAGTACCAAAAAGGTTTTATCGATTTCACGTTTATGCAACTTCTTTTCTGAAGTTGGGAGTAACAAAACGAGCGGATATTTCTTTTTGCTCACTTTCTGAACCGTGCCAGAGAAATTCGAATAATCGTTTTAGTTACCGACCGAATAGCAAAGTTTTGGAAGAGGAAGATGAAGAAACGGCGAATTTATTACACCTGCCAAAAACTCTTTTTACGGCATGAATGCCTGAACTCGCGACTGAGGGCGTTTGAAACTTTAAAGCAACATTAAGTAATGAATGTATTGCCAAATTTAGCATTCATAATACATTTGCATAGAAAACTTGGAAGAAAGTTTTAAGTATACCACGTATTCAAGTGCCAAGGAGTCTGTGTTGGTGGCAGCACTTCGACCAGGTGTTGGTCAGTATCGTTGAGATCGACGGAAGGTATGATAACGACTGTTTTTGTTATCCTGTATTTCTATTTTATTTTTATTTTATAAATGCTCATCGTAGTTCTTTAAAAAAGCCACGCAAGTGTTTTTTTTTTTTTCACGTTTCACTCCACCATTGTTATTAGTTTCCTTAACAAATTTTTATTGTATAATAATTTTCAAGGAAGTTGCAAAACGATTGAATATCGATTTTCAATAGTATTTATAAAGCAGTTATTTTAATAACCACTGCCTTCTGACATAGACCATTTTATTTCCGTAAAAAAATGTGATACTGAAAAATTCACGATCGAGTTTCTACATTTTTTATTTTTCATCCGATTTTCTTAGATTTCGAAGTTCGAGGAAAACAGAAAAATGAGTTCCAGCGACTGCAAATGTCGCATCATTGATTATAATCTGAGTTCGCAATTTTATTGCAAAATTATTATTTATCAATAAAATAACACTACAAGATCGGTAGTGAATTTGAAGTAATTCTGCAGATTCGATTTGTACAGCAATTTCAATATTTTGAATTTTAAATCACTTCTAAACTTTCGAAGCTTTTAGTCCATTGAACTTAATAGCTCCGAAGAACAATAGGTACGAAATTTGGTGAAGTTCGGTATTATTATCGTTAACTCAACAAATTACTGGCAAACTTTGCCGAACCGATCGGTTGGCAAAATTAATACGCCAGTGAAGAGAGAACCTATTTCATGTAGTGTATCTATTTGACATTGAACAGGATAGCTTGAACTAATGTCGTGAAGTAAAATTGACATTGTTTCCGACTGACAAGTAATCGGTACAGTCTAATAACAATATGCTCACACGTTCAAATATTTGACGAAAATGATTTGTCATTGCCAGAAATTTCAATAACGTCGAACCTTGCAAAATCATGTGTAAAGTAAATGGATGAAGGGGGCAAAATATGATGATTGACTGTGAATTCAAGTGGAATAATCGACGGGCCAAATAACACATAGTGGCTATGTAAGCATGTATGTATTGTGATATATACGGCATACATAATTTAGTGTATTTGCTAGGTCAATCGTCCCGTAACAATTGAGATCTGGTATTTCAAATCGCTGATCGCGTTAATCTTTTCACCGTTCAATGATGATATGAAAAGTTTTAAATTTCGATTCCACCTATTCGATTGGCTACAATGATCTTCGGTTTTTTTAATCAACGCATCGTGATTCGTCCCTCAAACATTAAAGCGAGTTATGCCGAGAAGAAAGTTCAATGACCGTGAATAACGTCCTTATTCCGTATCGAATGAAAAGACACGGCAGCCGCACGTTTATTATAAAATCAATATTAAATTATGTAAACTGCTTTTTTTATGGCCGGCACTTTTAATCTGTGTGCAGTATCCATCTGCATTTTGTGATTTTTATTTTTTTTACTTTGGGTGAACTAAAAAAAAGAAGTTCATTTTGTTTTGTGTTAACAATCGCGATTGTTTATCAATTGTTATTGAATATATAGGATTCTTTTGCATGATAATAATTTTCGACACCGAACGGCAGAATTAATTCTACTGACTTTTTCAGTTTGATTTTTATTTTTGCTACTTTAAGGGAACTCAAAAAAAAAGAAGTTCATTTTGTTTAGTAATAACAATCGCAATTGTTTATCAATTGTTATTGGATATATAAAATGCTTTTGCATGACAATAGTTTTGGGTATTAAACAGCAGAATTAAGTCGACTGCCTTTTTCAGTTTGATTTTTATTTTTTTGAAAATCGCGAACTAAAGATAATAGGAAATACGAAAGAGCTTTGTTTTTTATCATTTAAAAATATAAGTGTCAATCATAATCTTGCAATTCATTCGTTCATTAGTTTGGTCGCAACTATGCAAGCTTTTTCTATGAACGAAGATTGATCTATTTTCTCGTTGAGAATTTTTGCTATGACGAATGGAAATTGGGACGAAATAAAAGGGGTAATCAATAATTCAATTCTGTAGATTTACTTCGTAATGCTTGACACAGAAAATATAAATTTAATCACCGGTAAGTCTATGTAGCTAACGTAACTTCAAGAAATGACTATAGTACAAGTGATACCTATATGGGGGCGCTACGTGCGTTTACATTTTTCCACACATATAAGCAGAAAACGAGGAAAAATCATTTTTTAAATCCTTGTCTACATTCAAATTAATCCGAAAAATCCGCGCGACGTTAACTTTGACGAGTACCTTAAGAATGTAAAACTTTCATATGCAAGTCCCTATTTTCAATTCCATTTTTCGGCCTTTTTCTTGTTAATTTCTTAATTTTCCCAACATTCTAAAACCATTACTAACAAATTCAAGGCGGAAATTGAATTCGCCGAATCGTTTTTCAAAATTGTATAACTTGAATATGATATTCTGTCGAATCTTTTTTTCATTAAAAATGCAATTGCAATTTACTTCCTGGATTTCCACCCTTCCACGGCTTGTGAAACCATTGTAATAATCGCCATCGTATTCCATATGAAAAAAAAATCTTAAAAAAAATGATCAGCTTGATGAAATTATACATTTGTTTATGAATATCAATTCAAAAAACAAATTATCGCTTCTTTGCCAATTTCTCAACATTCTTTTCTTTTTAATAAGACACTTTATGCACAAAAAATAATAATACATCCTCTATACCCAAAACAATTTTGTTAGAAACCATGTGTTAAGCCTTAATTAATTTTTCTTATATGCACTTATGCATATTTTTATGACTTAGCCGGATGAACTAATTACATTATTATTCATCCGTTTATCGTATCAAGGGTTATAGTCTTGTCGTCCAAGTTGTAACGAATGCTCAATTACTTATGAGTAGCAATCGACAAAGGAACATGCATGTCAGACAATGCCTGACTAATACGGATTCGTTTCCCTTACCTGTCGTCGCAGTTGGCCGTGCTATTATTTCTTATAGTAGCGTCCATGTCGAGAGCGTTTGATTCTTGTTTCCCAATCTTCGACATGCTCCCAATTAATCGCTCGAATTAATGGCGAAATTGAGAGATTAGAGTGTGGTGAAAAAGCGTAGTAACGATCAATCGTTTTTATCGATATCGTCGACCATTTTCGAAAATGGACGCAGTCGATATTCCACGTGCATAAAACACTGACACCCAGGATTCCAACGAAAAAAAATCCACACTTATTTACCTTCCGAATCACACACAGATACACAAATCGGGTAATCCAAAAAATCGGCAGATAAATCGGTAGTACCACACAAAATAATCACGAACGTCTTCGCATCGTGCGTCGTCTTAGATCATTTTCTTCCTCGTTGCTTATCATCAGAGTAGCGACGAAGATTTAATCCACCGAACGACGCACATACTATCATAAAATAGTGCACATTAACCAACCGATTTTATAATCCAATTAAACACACACACGGGAGATAACACAAACGTCACGAGATGTTGCACTTGTGGGTGAGAGAAAAAAAAGGATACGTGAGGCAATAATTGTCCGGCTATCGGACGATTCGACAACCGATCTTCATTTTTTCTTACCGATCTCCGGTGTTTTTGTTTGTTTGTTTGTTTTTTAACGCGAAATAACACGTTTCTCGTGTCAGGTAGATTCGCGGATGGTTTTACCTTCTTTTTTAGGTTTAGTATAATATAATCGCGAAAGTATTGTCGCGCACAGCGGCGGCTAACCTTATCGCCGCCGAGTAGTAAAAACCGGGGGGCGTATCACGCATCTCAGCGCCGTCCCGCTCGGCGTGTAGCACAAACGTATAGCATATTAACGTGGACGAAAAATATGTCGAGAAGATAATGGATAAAGCACACGCGAGGTGGTCAGATAAAAGAGGTTCGTTCAATCAAGCGTCGCAAAGTGGATGACGGTGGATGTATCAAGCAGCGTTGCTTTGAACGCCCTTTTTCAACGGGAGAGCCTCGAAAATTCGCTCGCGAATAAATCCAACACAAAAAAAATATTGAATACGAAAAAGCGTTGAAAAGCTCGGCTGGCTGGGCAGCGGATGATCCCGTGACTCGCGAGAGCTTTTGCCCCCGTACACTCACAATTCGATGATTTTCAACCTATTTCCCGGACGACGAATCGCGAGATTCTTCGATCATCAGTCACAGAGTCACCGCACACTAGCACTAAAATCACAATCGTGCTTCACAACATCCAGTTTCACAAATCCGACTGCACAAGAGCTTATTATCGCAATATTATTCGGTCGCACTCGTTATTCTTTTTTTTTGTGTATGTTTCTTTTAGTCTCGTTATTTATCATTCAATCATGTTCGTTAGAGAGTTTGTGTTTTACGCGATGGGCTTTTATTTACGAGCTATCAGGGGGGGCAACACACACGTAGAGAGAGAGAGAGAGAGAGAGAGAAAGGGAACAAAAAATGTGAGAGAGACACTGGTAATGTATATTGTAACGCGATCGACGACACGATCCATCCGATCCGGAACACTGTCCGTCCAGAACTAGTGGCAGTACTTCGAAACCCTCTTGGCAGCCCCCCACCCGCCTCGGCGCCCCTCACCAGCGGTCAGTAGTAACTACCCCCACCGTAACTGCAGTGAACCACGCGCCCCTATCCCCACTCGCGTAAAGCGCGCACTATACAACCCAGAGCGTGACACACGCTCGGCCGGGAGTGGGGGAAGTAGTCGCGTGGCGGCCGTGGCCTCTCTCGCCGCATGGTAGGGGCACGGGGGGTTACATTTCCCGAGCGGAGGTTGCTGAACGGGAACGCATGCGCCACCAGCCGCTGCTGCCGCCGCCGCCGCCGCCGTCGCCGTCGTAGACGCGACGCGTTCGTGCTTTCGCACCAACACACGATCATCGGGGGCCACGAATCCGACGGAAAGGGATATATAGAGTACAGTACGGAGAGTCGAGAGGTAATGCGACTCTACCACTGGTGAATATTTTTTGGAACATTAATGTATGAAAATAGGACGCTTTGGTGCGTGCAAGTGGTCGAGGTTGGATGACTATTTTTTTTGTTTTCTTTTTTCTTTTTTCGGCGTTGTTTTTCTTCTCTCTATTCTTAGAGGAGGATTGTGTGTCCTTTGTTGTTAAATCCAGAGAAAAATTATAGAGGCAAAGTTAGGATTTTTTTAAATGCATGGATTGCACGGGAATATAGTTCGGATGGACGAGATATGATTATTATGTACTCTGAATATATGGGAGGCTTGAGGTTGGATGAATATGTCGGTTATTTGTCTGTGCGTTTTTTTTGTTTTTTTTTTTTTTTTTCCAGTATCGAAGGAAGATTGTGCCCTTTGTTGTCAAACCCAGGGAAGACTTATAGAGGCAAATTTTTCCATTTATGGACTGTGTTTGAAATGCAGTTGGAATTGATAGAATATGATTATTGTGAAGTTTGAGAGGTCAAGTTATCTTTTTTTATGTTTTAATTGTAATGTAGTTGGAATTGATAAAATATAATTATTGTATACCTAGAATATATAGAGAATAGTTGAATACAGTTATATTGTTTTTTTTCTGTGTATGGATTATACGCGAAATGTAGTTGAAATGGATACAATATAATTATTATGTACGCAATATACACAGAAGGGTCAAGGTTGGATAAAAATGTCGAGGTTCACATGAGAGTTTTGTCCTTTGTGGTCAAACCCATGGAAAAATGATAGAGGTAAAGTTATTATTTTTTTATGTACGCATTGTATGCAACATGTAGTTGCAATTGATAAAATGTAATTATTGTGAATCTGGAATATATGGAAAATTGTAAAGTGAAGTTATATTTTTATTTCTTTTTCTGGATTATACGCGAAATTTAGTTGGAATGAACACAACATAATTATTATGTACACAGAATATATGGGAAGGTCAAGGTTGAATGACTGCGTCTTTTCTTCGTGTGTTTTTTTTTTTATATTCGTCTATCAAAGCAGGATTTTAGTCCCCGTTGTTAACCCCATAGAAAAGTGATATGGGTACAATTATATTTTGTCTATGCATGAGTCATGGGCGGAGTATACACGAAGGGGTGAAAGATAATTATGTTGTATCCAGAATATATGGAAGGATCGAGGTAATACGACTCCACCACCGGTGAATATTTTTCGGAACATTAATGTATGAAAATGAGGCGATTTGGCGCGTGGAATCAGCCGAGGTTGGATGACGATATTTTTTTATGAGGATTATTTTTTCTACTCTCAGAGGAAGATTGCGCCCTTTGTTGTCAAACCCATGGGAAGATAATAGAGGCAAAGTAAGAATTTTTTATGTCTGGATTATACGCGAAATATAGTTGGACTGGATAAAATATAATTATGATATATCTAGAATATATTTGAAAAGGTCAACGTGTTTGCAGATGGGGGATAACAAGGTTTTTTTTTTCGTTTTCTTTTACTCTCAGTTTCAGAGAAATAATTTTTTTTCTTTTTTTCAACCCCATAAAAATATCAGAATTAAAGTTACATTTTTTAAATGTATGGATTACATGCAAAATGGATTTGGAATAGATAAAATATAATTATAATACATGTAGAATATGCGAAAAGTATTTTTTATAAACTAATTGGCTTGGCGATTTCACAAAATTCAACATTTTTATACGAACTTAAAAAAAAAATATTTGGTGGAATTGAAAAACACCAGGTTCAAAAGTTCACGAATTTGCCCGAGAATATTCTCATATATATAAAGTACATCTATTGTACATATGAAATAGATTCGCCGTGTTAATTTAATGTATCTTGAATATATACTTGACATACATTGCGAAGTTGAACGTAAAATGCAGTCAACGCATAAATTAATTATTAATTGAACTGAATTCATAAGCCGATGGGAATTTTTAATTAATTAATGTATCATGTGGGAGAGGATCCGCTACTATTATATTATCTGTATACGTTGGGCAGTATTATTGTGGAAGTAGCAAAATATCCTGCAACTATTTGATAACATTAATTCACCATTAATCTTTTGACGCCCAAAACAATTTTCCCAATTTCACAGTAATTGGCAGCTCAACCGTCCGTACATTTGACCTTATTAAAAAGCAGCTTTATGGAAAAACAAATGCGTCCAGAAATAAGGGCAGTCGTAATCCGCAGTAATAACGTCAGGGAGAGCAATTGAAATGTGCACGACTGCCCGTATAAAAAACGGACAGTGCATTGATGTCTTATGGGTCTATCAATACAAGTACTCATGAAAATACAGCCTGTAAATCGACTCTACATCACATATGCACTTTCCGAGCTCAGATCAGCACTACAATATGCAGCATTCTGTGTAAATTCAGCCACTTTTCTCCGACCATCTAGGACCTCTTCCGCAATTGATTATGTCCCAGTACCGATAAACGGCACTCTATGTGAATTTTCTCACATTTTTTTATCGAATATTTTAGAAAAACGCCCTTGTTAATTCTGAAATTACTGAAAAATGATTCAACATGAAAGTTGTTTTTTTTTAAATCTGGAACGAATTATTTGAAATAATTTTTACATTCTGGGAACGCTGATATTTTTACCAAAAACCTTTTTTTTTAATAGAAAAGGTTTTTGCCTGAGAAATATGTAAAATATTTCTGCCTGAGTGTCGATATCGCAAAACAATCACCAGAGTGACAGAATTTGAGGTGCCGGTACAAAAAAAAAATTAGTTTTGTGCAAGTTGAGAACGAAAACGTCGATTTCGTAAGATGTGGTACATTTTTTTCTGGCTTTTTTTTTCATTATCGTCGGATATATCTGATTTTGGATTAAAAAATAATTTCTCCGGTTTTCGGTGAAAAATCAGTATCAGTAAAAAATAGGTAGATAGATTTTTGTCAGTGACTTCAAGTTTGAAAAATCTGTCGAAAAAAAAAAATAGTACTTTTTTACTGGGACTTTTATGTAACCAATTACAGGGCAGATCTGAGATAGTCGAAAAAAAAAGAGTGGCCGATTTGACAGTGAATGCCGTATACGTACCTGGCGGTATTTCGTTATTCAAATTCAGCTGATTTACGTCCCCACGAGGGAATAAAGTGCACGAGATAGATGAGATACATCATAGAGGATAAAGAATATATTTTCAATTTGAAAATTTTATAACTCGGATACATTTTAGAATAGATAGGAAACATATTCGAGCGAAAAATATATCGAAATTACATCCCACATCTAGATAAAATACATTTCCGTTATATGTATACACGCTGAAAGGTCGAATATCGAAGATATATTTTTCCTACATTTATTTTGCGTCAAGGTACACGAAAATTCGATTTTTGCAAGATATAGAATTAAATATACAGAGCAATTTAAATTGGTAAATTTTTGTCGCTCCACGTAATCGAATAATTTCGGTGGTCGAATTCTTTAGTGCACTGACCTCGACTGTCCTTCGGATTTTAGAATTCTCCAACGATTGATATCATTGAGGAATTCACGTTTATTTGAGTGATCGTATTCAGTGCAATCAGTATCGTTGCGATTAGGGAAACTATTACACGATTGAAATGCCGACATCGCGATTATTTTATAATTCTCCAACGATCGATATCGTTTTATTGAGTGATGCGAATGCCGTCATCGCGAAAAAAATGAAGAAAATGTTGTCTCCTACAGCACTCAACAAAAAGTAATATATTCAAGATATATTTTCCCTACATTCATTTTTTGTCAATTCACACGAAAATACGATAATTGCAAGTACAGAAAAAAAATACATAGAGCAAATTGGCTAATTCGTGAATTGAATAATTCCAGGTAATTGGATGATTTCGTGTACTTACCTCGATTATCCCTCGGATTTTATGGTTCTCCAAAGATCGATATCATCGAGTAATTTGCATTCACTTTAGCGATCCACATTCAGTGTAATCACTATCGCCGCGATTAGGGAAATTGTTACACGATTCACATGCCGACATCGCGAAAAATAAAGAAAGCGTTGTTTCGCGCCGCACTCAACAAAATGTAATCAAGGGACTAACACGCAGACCGGCGAAGCCTTAGAGGACGCGTCCGTCTCTAACGTTCGCTTATGCACAGCGACGCGTCGACTGCAATACTAAACGCGTTTGAGCGCGCTCATAAGTGAGAAGGAGGCGCATTCCCGGAATTGGGAAGAATTGCGAAGCTTGCTATGTCATGCGTTGCTATGTTTACAGACATTTAATTGAGTGCGTATAATTGAATCCATAGAAACGTGAATTTATAAAACGGCTTTCTATCCCGAAAAACAATTAGTAGAAAAGTAAATATACACAACGGCGAAGAAAAAGTCTGTTCATATTTTTTAGTCTGCAGACATTGTATTTTGTGGCTTATCAACATTATTTCGAGCATTCGTTATTACTCGAAATCGATAATGTCAGCTAACGAATAAAATCTCATCGAACATCGAAATTTATCGAGACATAAAATATACAAAGTATATTCCAGATATTTTCAGACTGTGGTTATATTTCATTTTTTGTATATGCCTTTTTAATTATTATTATTAGTATTTTTATCTTTAATTTCGATATCGTCAAACGCTGCCGTCTACGTTATTTATGAAAATTCACCTTTGATGCCAATTCGCATGCTGTATTTCATCTGTATATTTTTTTATGGTTCCATAAGACATCAATGATGGTCTAAAATACACAGGCGAGACGTCTTTTCATCACAGATGCACAGTCAGACATTGGATGGGCTCTCAAGTATGAACTTCGCTCCATGAAATTTAACTGACGTACGTATTTCGTGCTGTTCGTGTAATCTATAAAAGCACACTCGAGATACAGTTTTTCCAGAAGTGACATAGACACCGGGAGATATTTTCGAGTTGCATATTTCATAAATGCTGGAGAAATCGCTTATACTAATTACTGCACACTTTATCGAATGTTTCGAAATATCGGTTTAATTGTCTGCGATTGAGAAATCGATGCTAATAATTGCCACTTTTGATACATCGATGTACACTTTCGAATGTGTTCGAAAAACAGTTATTAATTGTGCGATAAACACTCATAAAATTGCACGCTTTTTGAGATGTGTCAAAACGTCGGTTCACAGTTTATTGCTCTGTCGAAAGAAACCTTTTATACGATTGCGGTGTTCAATAATGTTACCGATGCTTATTAAATTATAAACGAAGACATATTCATTTCATCGATATATGGAGCATTCCACTAAAAATTGGACAGCTTAAATTTTTTTTTTTTTTCGATTTTCATAATTTTTGGATATGTTGTAGTATACATCATAAAACTCTTTCAGGTACATTTTGAGATTTCTTTGGATCACCGGTTCAAAAGTCCCTCTACTTCGTTTTTTGCTCCGCAATGCAGCTCATCTCCCAGGCTCTATTTCATTCGTAAGTCTCTCAAATCACTGTTATTTACTTTGAGTCTATCAAAAACTTCAATTTACAGCTTTTTATTTATCGACCAAAACTTATCAATCATGCTACAAATATTTATTATTATATATATATATATGTATACAATTCACGGCACCTCAGCCTCTGGTTACGAAAGATTCTTTCACTCCCAATCTCAAATCGTCGATTTAAACCCTACATAAATGAAAAAATAACACCTGTTACAAATACCCATATTCAATCATGTTGCGAGACTTATCTCCATTATTATAATGGAACACGTGTATATTTAAAATATACACAATTGAAAGTCGCCTCTGAGCTGTAGTCAAATTCATCTGACGTTCATATTTCCCCGTCGACGTGATTTATGACAGTTCTTCACCGACGATGCACCCCGACTTCCGGTCTTTATTGGATTCGTGCGTCTCTCAAATCGCTGTTATTATTCACAGTGTACGCTCATTAGAATTGTAGTCTTTCTCAGCTTTCCGAAAAATTAAATTTACAGCTTTTTATTTATCGAAAGCAACCAGCCAATCACGTTACAAACATTTATTAGATTATTATATCCCCCTAAAAATATTTGCTTAAAACAAAAATTGGACGTCAAGTAAAATAGGGTTGGAGCTATCCCACAACAACAAAAAAATGGCGTGCAAACAATTCCTTTCAAAAATATTACAAATCAAGAATATTAGCCAAGTAAAACGCTCTTCAAAAAACTTAGCATAGGTTAGAAGTCGATATCATTTTTTTTTAAATTTCGTGACCCCGTTTTGGCGAGTTTTCGGCCCGGCGGCCGAATTTCCGACCAACCAAACGACCAAAATTTTTGACACCTGTCAGAAAATACCAAATATTCAATCGCGTTGCGAGACTCATCTCCATTATAATAATCGAACACGTGTAGTACATTTAAAATATACACAATTGAAAGTCGTCCCTGACTTCGCTGTAGTCAAATTCATCTGACGTTCATATTTCCCCGTTGACGTGATTTATGAAAGTTCTTCACCTACGACGCAGCTCGTCTCGCGAGCTCTATTTCATCCGTGTGCCTCTTGATGGATCCATAAGACATCAATAACGGAGCAAAGCATTTTTGCCCGTGTGTCTCCGTGCCCAGGAACGACGAGTCCACCCGCTCTCGTGAGCGTACTCAATTGCCTTGTGTACAAAAGCGAGGCAACCGGGAGTCTGGACGGAGAGCGTCGATAAGGAGCGATCATAGAGAGGCGACGGAGACAGTGACAGAGCGAGCGGCTGCTCGCAGGCCAAGTTCGTGCGGTGCTCGGCCAGCGCTACGGAATATTTGCAGTCTAACGTCCGATCTCTTGGCAAGACTGGTCCGAGAGACGCAACCAGCAACGGACACACGACGCGAGGTCGAGAACCTCGCCTGTAGAGGGAATCGAACGTGCGTTCGACTACACAACGCTGCCAACCTTTCCGTGGCTACTATATCCACTACTGTGTGTATATGTACCGTTCTACAAGGTAGGAAATTATTTCTCCGGTCAACGGTGAGCAATACGACGTCCTCCACGACGATAGCACCTGCCTGATAATTGATCGAACCTCCTGGTGTTAAACAAACCCGTTAATTCATGCATATGAAGATTTACACGGGATTTACGAGGATTCTCGTCGTATGTACTGATATATTTGTCGATATTATATAGAGATATACTTACGATATGGAAACTCGTGTACATAAGATGTAGTCTTTGGTAAAGATGAGCATAGAGCTATAGAGGCTAGAGGAGAGATGACATTGTGGGATGAGGTATCAGAAGATGCCTAGGTTTTCGATACTCGCACCCTATTGCTACACCTGACATACTATACCTGTTCTCTCAGTGGTGAGAAGCCGGAATACTATGCATGCGTGTACGTGTCTATGTATGTGTGTAGGTATATATGTATATGTACTAGAGGAAGGTATGGCCCGTCTCGCTAGTCGTTATCTCCAGCGTCTCACGTATGCGTATATGTAGTTCATCTTCAGGTGGTGGTGCCTCTCTCCTTTAGCCCCTTCCCTTGACGGCGTCTCTCTTGCGTATGGAAAGGATACGTTATCGCTTGCGGTACACGTGCACTTTGCAGGTACAATATAGCCCGTGGTGACATGAGCTTGCGATACAGTATAAAGTGTTCGTGCTATGGTATTCGAGGCTCCATATACAGGGTGGTGAAAGCGAAACTTTTCATCAATGGGATTATGAATATTCGCCGGGGCACCGCCAAATTCGCGATTTAAGTGGCATTTAACTTGACGTTATTGGGAAACTGTACATCAAGCGAACTGCTGGATTTGAGCTTTTATTATAATAAGCATGTTTGGTGCATTGGAGAGGTGCTCTTTTGCGAAATATCCTTTTTAATCTTGACATAAAAATTTCGGAAATTATACGACAGCCTGTGAAATATGGGAATGCATTTACAATTTATTTGAGACAAATTATTTCAATGGGAATGATTTTAAAAGGGAATTTTTTCAAATGCCATGTTTTCTACTTTTTTTTTTCAGAAATGGCTGTAATTTTGAAAATGAATCGATAATTTGCAAATATCTTCTGTAATTTTGACTCTTTGGTTTTAATTGACGATGGGTTGAAAAATTTAACCAAGCGTGAAATTTTATTGAGAATACATTTTACTTTTTGATACTATGAAAAAAAAAAAAATGAAAAATGAAAGGTCAATTTACGAAAAGAAAATCGCGTTTTAAAATAGTCATGGTGACCTGAGCTTGCGATACGGTACAAAGTGTTCAATGACACGGTATTCGAGACTCCATATATAGGGTGGTGAAACCGAAACTCCTCATCAATGGAATTACGAATATTCGCTGTGGGACCACCAAATTCGCGATTGGGGGGGCATTCAACTTGACGTTATTGGAGAAAAATATTCATCCAGCAAATGGCTGGATTAAATTTTTTAATTAATAACGGAGCATATTTCGTAAATTGGGACAATAGCTTTTTGGCAAATTTTTTTTTATCTCGTGACAAAAATTCTGAAACAATTTGGCAGACAATAGAATACAGAAATACAATTTCTTTGAAAACAATTATTTAATTGGCAACTATTTTTAAAGTGAATTTTTTAAAACGTTATGCTTCCTACATTTTTATTCGGAAAAGTCTTTAATATCTTCAATGAATGAACCATTTAAAAATATCTTTTTAAATTTTGGCCCAAGAATATTAAAAATGCTTAACCTAGCGTGGAATTTTATTTTGGGAATGCATGTTACTTTGCAATTTCATGAAAAAAAAATCATTTATCCACAAAAATTAGAAAAGTCAATTCAACAAAAAAAACGGTTTTCAAAATAAACGTGGTAACACATCAGTTTGCGATACAGTATAAAGCATTCATACCATACCATTCGAGATTCCGTATACAGAGCAGTGAAAGGGAAACGTTCCATTAATGGATTATGTATATTCACTACGATACCAAATTCGCAATGTAAATGGCATCTGACTTGACGTTATTGGAGAACTATATACCAAGCGAATGGCTGAACCTAAGCTTTTAATTAAAACATAGCATTTTCTGTACGTTACAGGAAAAGTGGTTGTTCAAAATATCTCATTTAATTTATGTTAAACAGTTGTGAAAGAATTTGGCGAGACATTATGGCATTAGGTATATATTCTACTTTCGAATTTTATTAAAGAAAAATACCTTTAACCGTAGCACGTTTAAGATGAATTCATTAAAAGTGCAAATTTTCCAATATTTTAATTTGGTAAGTTTGTTCAGGATTTAAAAAAAAGGAATATCGAAATAGAAAATGTTGGTTCACAATTTTATATTCCACATTCGTGTGACTCAAAAGTCCAAATAAATACACTGTTTTACTTTGAATTTTGAGCCACCAAACAGTACATGCTTATGTGATAATTTCGAATGGAAATATAAGTGAGATTCTAAGCAAAATTAAAATAAAAAATTCCGAGCCAACCGAGAGCATATAGTTCTGTGATAATTTCGAATGGAAATACAAGTGAGATTTTAAGAAAAATTAAAATAAATAATTCCGAGCCAACCGAGAGCATATAGTTCTGTGATAATTTCGAATGGAAATATAAGTGAGATTTTAAGAAACATTAAAATAAATAATTCCGAGCCAACCGAGAGCATATAGTTCTGTGATAATTTCGAATGGAAATATAAGTAAGATTTTAAGAAATATTAAAATAAATAATTCCGAGCCAACAGAGAGCATATAGTTTTGTGATATTTTCGAATGGAAATATAAGTGAGATTCTAAGATGAGTATAGCTTGAATAAAAAATAAGCGTGGAATGGAAATTTTGCAGAGGATTTAAAAAATAATAAATTTCATATGGCACATCCAGTGACTCTAAGACCAAAAAAATTCCAATAAAAAATATTGAACCAACAGACAGCACATACTTATGTGATCATTTCGAATGGAAATATAAGTGAGACTCTAAGATGAGTGTAGCTCGAGTCAGAGATAAGCGTGGAAGGGAAAAGTTGTGCAGGATAAAGCTCGGCGCGCGTTGAGTTTTTTCGTCAACGCAGCTTCTTTAAATCGTCTAGGCCGGATGCACATTCGTCTACAGAAAATACACGCGCTGCGTACTGCTGCTAACCCTCCGACGACTTTCTTACAGATTCGAGGGGAAAGCGAGAGAGGCGCGAGGAAAGGGCGTCTAAAATTACAACTGGGCTCTCGACACACTGTCTTGCCCTAACGTTTCTGCCTCTATCTCCATTTTCACGCATTTTCTGTCCTCGTTGCAAAGTGTGGTATCTGAAAATAGTATACTGCGTGCCACCCTCACACACGGTTCTTCGTCGAGTATCAAGGCTTCTTCTATATCCCTTGCTGCTGCTGCTGCTGCTGCTGCTGCTGCACTAACTCCCTCGTTCCCTCTATCTCGAGCATCCCGTCTGTCTGTCTGTCTATACAGGGTGTCTCAAAAATAGCTCGCAAGAAGAATAGAAAGCTTTCGTTGTAGTTCAGCTTTACAAAGGTTTAGGATAAAAATGCAAAACCCTTGAACTGACGGAAACGACTCGAGTGCTATTTTCAGAGAATTGTAATACAGTTTCGAATGACATTTTTCCATTAGTTGTCATGATTTTTAATTGGTTACCGTGAAATTATTTTTTGAATAGTTTTAAAGATTACTTTTTGTCAAATACTACGAAAAATGTTAAAGGAATATTGCGAAAAATGTTGCTAGCTATTTTATGGCTTAATTTCAGGTTTCTATTTTTTTTAAATGTTTCTGCGGTTTGTGGTTTTTTTTTTTCCAAGTTTCTCTCGGCACTTATTTAAAAGTATGAATATCTTGAAGAACTGCATATAGTTGTTGTAAAATAAGTATTGTCGAGTCAGAATTTAAACAACGATGGATATTCATTCAAAGATATAAATATTTTTTTAACAATTTTTGCGAAGAACTATAGATTGGTTCAAATTCTTTTGGAGCTTTTCCGGTATTTTTATTCACATTCCTCTGACATCTGCTAAACATCTCAGGCATCCATATGGAAAAGCAAGTGCATAATTCGTCAGAAATTTTTATCACATTTCCGTTTTTTGGGATAGAGGATTTTGTGTAACTCTAATTTTTTCTTTTTCCTTAAATCTCTTTTCCGCGAAAATACGTTCGTTATATTCTTCTGATTGTCTAATCTGAAAGTACTCCTAAAACACATAAGTAACAAAAAAGAGGAATTGAGAAATTTGCCAAATTTTATTATAAGAGTTTTAAAAAAATTAGAACTTTTTAGCGTAATTAGGAATTTTTGTATCACGATCGTCGGCTTTCCGTAAAATAATATAAAACACATTTAAAAGCGTCACAATTCATTAAATTGAATAACAGGAAATGAAATTAGTAGACAAAAATAGAGATTTTCATACGTTCAAAGTCGATTAAGGGAACAAAATATTCAGTAATAAAATTCTTTGTCTTTAAATTGCGAGTTACTTTCAAATAAAATCTCTACTTCCGAGATTTCCGGGTAAACATTTTATAAAATTAGGAGCAACAATTTTAGAACCGCTTTAGCAACGACTGCTTAGTTAGTTACTTTAAAGCTCTTGTAGCGTGAAATAAGTCGAGTGATTTTGAAGACACCCTAAATAGTGGATTGCCAATAGAAGCCTTTCACCGTCGAATGCCTGCCCGACGCGACGACCAACCCCAGAATAACCCAACTGCAATTCCTAAAACGCAAGGCGTGCTACTTAGTAGATAATAGAATGATTTAGATATCGGTTTTCGAAATTGTCATCCCCAGCTGAATTTGGCATATCAATAAGTTAGACATTTTTCGTTATTCCTGGTTCATTTGTATTAAAATTGATACACCCGTTTTTCCTCCAAAATGAAAAGCGAAGTGAATGCACTAATTCGTGCACATATCGTGTGACCGAGATTAAACATTATCGATGAGTGCAATTACGGCCAAGGTTGATTAATATTGATTTTCACTGGAATCATCGAAAGGCATAAAAAATTCAAGACACTTATTTCCCGAAAAAAACCACAGCCAATTCGACCCTTATATAGTTCCAAAACGGGTAAAAATGTTGGACTGGAATCTGGGAAGCGGATATCTCATAATCATCATCATAATCTTCATAGTGGACTGAATCGAAATTTATAAAAAGGCCGAAATAGTAACGTCCTTTTAATTTATCCATTAATGAGCGACGATTCAATGTCGGTAATTCGTGTATTTAACGGACTGTTAAATCGTCATTTTCTGCATATATCTAGTTATGAATGAGTTGGATTAAAAATAATTTCAACCGGGATCGACAATGCGTTTAAAACATAATTACATTTTTATTTCCGTATTCACTCTGCAAAAACCAATGACTGTCGACAATTTTTTTTTTTCGCTCTTTTCCTCTAGTCGACAGTTTACAAAATATTTTTACGCCAGAAAACTTGACAAACAATAAATAAAACACGTTTAGAATTTTTATATAACATATACCGACACACATCATATGCCAATGCTCAAAACTTTGCGCATTGGCGCCTATTCATCCTACAGAATTACAGCCCGAAAATAGGAGAAAAATTTGCGAACGCTTGGATTCGTCGGTCGTTGGGTGAAAAGCTTCATATCGCGAGACGACCTGTAACCCAAACGAGATTTTCCCATTCACTTTTCCACTAATCGACAATCTACAAAATATTTATATCAGTCGATAGTCAGAGTCTACCTAAACCCAATCGTACATCAGAAGAATGAATACTAAATAAAACACGATTAGAATTTTTATATAACATATACCCACACACATCATATGCCAATGCTCAAAACTTTGCGCATTGGCGCCTATTCATCGTACAGAATTACAGCCCGAAAATAGGAGAAAAATTTGCGAACGCTTGGATTCGTCGGTCGTTGGGTGAAAAACTTTAAAGCGCGAGCCGACCTCGTGGACTCTTTCCCCGTGTGTGTCCTACACAAGAGTATATGCTTCCCACACGGGAGTCTCTAATACAGTGGACAAACGAGAGCGCATCCCCAGCAAAGGGCGATTGCACTTTACGTGGAGTTTCGAGAGAGAGAGAGAGAGAGACGCCTTAACAACGGCCAAAATACCAGCGGCACTATACTATACATGGCCGCGTGAGCGTGAACATTCAGTGCTCCAGATTTCTCTCGAAGCGTCGGTTTGTACGTGCTCAAAGCTAAGCGGGAGCTGAGGAAACTGGACGTGGTTTCGGTCAGGGACGTTGGGGAGAAGGAAGAGGGTTGGCACTGTGTTCGAGTAAAGCCGGAGACACACCGGGTGAGGGGTTAATGGACGTACTTCCGGTAGACGACGACGACAGAGCAGAACACTCTGCTGCTGCTGCTGCTGCTGCTGCTATACTGCAAGGATTCGTCGCTGCTGGCACATAGCAAGCTTTTCTACTCACTCCTTACCTCCTCTCTGAAGTAACATATATGTATTAAGCATACAAAAGTATTTGCTTAGTGTGAGTTATCCTGGGATATGCATTGCTGCATGCACATCGCGTGCCCATACGTATATGCATATATATGAAATATGTTATAATACGTACCGGCTCCAAAATGCGCCTGACAAATAGTCCGGAAGGTTACAACCGGTCGACCGACTTTGCAGTTCCCGAAATTAAGGAGCATCGTCCACTGCTCGTGATTCGAAACACCAAAAGAAGGTATCTCACTGAAATGAAATATCAATACGGTAAATCATGCATTCGATATTACGGACATGAGTGTGAAATGAGTCGGGGATGCCACTCACATGCCGAATTATTCTTAATTCTTACGTATTTAATCACGGAAGATTCATTAACGTTCACTGGGGTGTCAAAGTTATTTAGGTATTATTTAGAAATTCACGGTCCAACGTCACGCGTTAACAACAAATATCTTTAATAATTGTCAGAGGATAACCAAAGGCACTAAATGATTAATTGTGCCGGTATACAGTTTGGCCCAGTGGACAGTTTCGCTTGTGCAAAGTTTTGCTATCTGTAATATAACTCGCGACAGTTATGCTGGTGAGAATTGGGACGTGTGTAAAGATTGGATTGCGTCGTTTGGTTTCGCTTCGCGGTGGGCTGTATTGGGTTTGAATATGTGTTGAATTGAGTAATGTGCAAAGTCAGTAATGAATAGTTGATGATGGGCAAAATCGCTAATGTGCATTTGACGAAATGCAGAGTCGATTTAGTGTAGAGTGAATTACTTCCAAAGTCGATTTTGTGTAGATGTGATTATGTGCAGACTCGATACTGTGTACAGTCAATGATGTATAGAGTCGATAATGGGAAGAGTCAATGATGTGCAGAGCCGATGATGCGTAGAGTCGATTACGTACAGAGTAATATAATGCGTAGAACGTATTATATGCAGAGACGTATATGCATATATATGAAATATGTTATAATACGTACCGGCTCCAAAATGCGCCTGACAAATAGTCCGGAAGGTTACAACCGGTCGACCGACTTTACAGTTCCCGAAATTAAGGAGCATCGTCCACTGCTCGTGATTCGAAACACCAAAAGAAGGTATCTCACTGAAATAAAATATCAATAAGGAAAATCATGCATTCGATATTACGGACATGAGTGTGAAATGAGTCGGGGATGCCACTCACATGCCGAATTATTCTTAATTCTTACGTATTTAATCATGGAAGATTCATTAACGTTCACTGGGGTGTCAAAGTTATTTAGGTATTATTTAGAAATTCACGGTCCAACGTCACGCGTTAACAACAAATATCTTTAATAATTGTCAGAGGATAACCAAAGGCACTAAATGATTAATTGTGCCAGTATACAGTTTGGCCCAGTGGACAGTTTCGCTTGTGCAAAGTTTTGCTATCTGTAATATAACTCGCGACAGTTATGCTGGTGAGAATTGGGACGTGTGTAAAGATTGGATTGCGTCGTTTGGTTTCGCTTCGCGGTGGGCTGTATTGGGTTTGAATATGTGTTGAATTGAGTAATGTGCAAAGTCAGTAATGAATAGTTGATGATGGGCAAAATCGCTAATGTGCATTTGACGAAATGCAGAGTCGATTTAGTGGAGAGTGAATTACTTCCAAAGTCGATTTTGTGTAGATGTGATTATGTGCAGACTCGATACTGTGTACAGTCAATGATGTATAGAGTCGATAATGGGAAGAGTCAATGATGTGCAGAGCCGATGATGCGTAGAGTCGATTACGTACAGAGTAATATAATGCGTAGAACGTATTATATGCAGAGACGTATATGCATATATATGAAATATGTTATAATACGTACCGGCTCCAAAATGCGCCTGACAAATAGTCCGGAAGGTTACAACCGGTCGACCGACTTTACAGTTCCCGAAATTAAGGAGCATCGTCCACTGCTCGTGATTCGAAACACCAAAAGAAGGTATCTCACTGAAATAAAATATCAATAAGGAAAATCATGCATTCGATATTACGGACATGAGTGTGAAATGAGTCGGGGATGCCACTCACATGCCGAATTATTCTTAATTCTTACGTATTTAATCATGGAAGATTCATTAACGTTCACTGGGGTGTCAAAGTTATTTAGGTATTATTTAGAAATTCACGGTCCAACGTCACGCGTTAACAACAAATATCTTTAATAATTGTCAGAGGATAACCAAAGGCACTAAATGATTAATTGTGCCAGTATACAGTTTGGCCCAGTGGACAGTTTCGCTTGTGCAAAGTTTTGCTATCTGTAATATAACTCGCGACAGTTATGCTGGTGAGAATTGGGACGTGTGTAAAGATTGGATTGCGTCGTTTGGTTTCGCTTCGCGGTGGGCTGTATTGGGTTTGAATATGTGTTGAATTGAGTAATGTGCAAAGTCAGTAATGAATAGTTGATGATGGGCAAAATCGCCAATGTGCATTTGACGAAATGCAGAGTCGATTTAGTGTAGAGTGAATTACTTCCAAAGTCGATTTTGTGTAGATGTGATTATGTGCAGACTCGATACTGTGTACAGTCAATGATGTATAGAGTCGATAATGGGAAGAGTCAATGATGTGCAGAGCCGATGATGCGTAGAGTCGATTACGTGCAGAGTAATATAATGCGTAGAACGTATTATATGTAGAGACAACGATTTGTAGAGCCATCGATGTGCAAAGCCCTTGATGCATAGTCATTGATGTGCAAAGTCGTTGATTTATAGAGTCATGGATGTGCAAAGTCGGAGGGGGTAGAATTGGGTTCAGTAGAAACGCAGTACTGCCTAGAAAAAGTGACTCTCAAGCATATAATACTAAAGAATCAAAGAGAGATCAAAAAATTAGGCAAGAAAATTGATTCGAATCAATTTCACAAACCTAAACGTATTGCTGAAACATTTTTCCGTGTGATCAATAGTTCCCGTAGAAAAAAAAAATAATATTTCAGTCTTAAATAGGCTATTTAAAAATCCCGAAAAAAAATCGTTAATTCCTCGATCACTTAGAGCAATACCCTGACAATATTGTCGACTACCAAATTGGCGGAAGAAATGACAGTCGCTTTTGCATCCAATTTTACAGACGCGGTAATTTGCCGGATTGCCGGTCGAATCGACAGGAAAAAGGGTCCGTTTTCTCGATGGTTAATTCGACAAATTCTGACCGACGAATTCAGCGTAAAAACAAATCCGTCAGTTCTTCCGTCGCTTTGACGTCGCATAAAATCGTCACTGCGATTTAAAAAAAAAAAAAACAATGCCTTATTTTCGGTCGTTCGAATTAAAGGGATGACCGAGTTAACGTGCGCTTTCGCTTATGCTATATTAAGCGATATTTCGCTCGTGCTACTTTCACGTAAGCCCTTTGTGCTGTTTGATCTCCCGCAATGCGCATTCAACCTCAAATCCCCGGCCTCGCCGTGTATATGGGATGTACAGCGCACGCCTGCCGTGTAACTGACAACTAACGCTGCGTTCCTTAAGTATCTATACGAAATTCGTCTACACAGCCACGCGACATTGCCGAAGGCTCTCGTTCTTCGACGACAGCTATCAACGTGCTGGGAAACGGCTTAAGCTCAGACGACACCTTCACTGGCGAGAGAGAGACACGACTAATGGCCTCTCTACTCTGGGGACCGAGAAAGTAATACTGAGAATTATAGTTCAGCTCGCCTTAACTTCTGTAGCAGGGATTCACTGTCGTTCGCGATAAGTTGACGGATTAGCGTAACAGCAATAGCCGTCGCGAAACTTAGAAACCATTTCCAGCCATAATCTCTATTTCTTCGGTGATTTACCAAAACTATGAAACTGGATTAATTCGAATTTGTTGGAGCAATTAGGAATTCACTCGATTCACTTAATCTCATTAGTCATAAAAGTTTTTAATAATAAAAGGATTTTTTTAAAATGAATCTTGGATCTCGGACATCCTAACAAGTATAATTTTTTCTTCCTCTTGGAGGAAACTTTGTTTTCATAAGCTTTTTTTGGAGATTTTTATGTCAGCATGCTCAGAATCACCTAAAACGTCGAGAAAAATGGTTTTAAAAAGATAGGAACCGAAAATTCAATCGTCCATAACTCGCGAATGGTCCGATCGATCGAGTCGATCAAATCAGCCAGCCAAATCAATCACAATACTTCCTCGTAGGGGTTTTGTAAACAGCAAAATTTAATGAGGAAGCAATGTGCAAGGTTCTATTTTACATCCTTTTCTTTAATATCATAAATAATGATAAAGGATGCAAAGTGAAATCTGGTAAAAGTTGAACTTATTATTTTTTACTTTTTACAAAATTATATGGAATTATGTTATCAGTGAAAAAAGAAAATAATGAATATTCATTTTAAGAAACCTTGAGTGGTTGAGAATTAAATAATAGGGTTCAATGTTGCATATTTCACATTGTTGTAATTTTAATCTTTCGCAAAGCTATCTCCATGAGAAAGTATTTCAAACAACTTTGGCTGGCGCATACATTCCTTATAGGAAGCTTTGTGAAAGACCAACATTAATTATGAAACAATGCAGTTTGCACCCTCGTTTTCAATATTAAATTATGTAACTTTTAATCCTTATTGTTCAACCGCGATACACTTGGCGGTGAGCAAACTTGTTTGTAACTAAATTTGTTTCGATATTACTAATCCAGTAGCTCAGCGTTATTCGAATAAATCAACCAATTTGTACAAAAAATTAAAATTTTTTATACTTTAAATAGAAAAAAAAAAAAAATAGAAGCATCGTAAAAAGAAAAGAAAATAGGACGTTTTCACTAAAGATGAAAAATAAAAATATTTAAGAGAGAAAATTTGGGACACTTTCTATCGAAAATAAAAAATAGAGATACTTTTAAAAATGTCATTTTCGCGATAAAAATATAAAAATGATTTAACAAGTATTTTGTGTTATATTCATTCCGCAGTGAATGTCACTTATTCTGCTTCTCGTTCTTTCATAATATATAAAAGAAGGTCAACTTGACATGCAAAATAAGCTTTGAAAAGTGTAGCTTGCACGTTGCTTCTTGATTGTTTAGATCCGTCATTCAAAGAGCTTCCTCTATGACAAAACCACAAGTTATCAAAGGACTTCCTCATAAAAAAGCTTACGTAGGCATAAAAAAAGATGAGACAGTAACTTACTGTTTTTTTTGCAAAGCCTTCAGAATAGTTATATTTTCACAACAAAAAGAAACATTTCAACCAAAAATAGTGACATTTTCAGAAAATTGTCATATCAAACATTTATCGGAACATTAAAGTAGTAATCTTCATACTCGACCATTGATCTTCACGAAATTCAATTAAAAAACAATGCAGCCTTATCAAAAGGTATTCTTGGGATTTCTCACTGAATATTATTTGTTCCATTCCGCGTCCCGTTCGAATTTAGTGGAAAACACGGAAGAAGGCCACGTTGAAATATGAACGGGAAGCTTGCGGAGCAAAAGCTTGCACGCTGCTTCCTGATTGTTTAGGTCCCTCGACCAAAGAGTTTCCTCTACGGAGAAGCGAAAATTGATCAAAGGGCCATTCTCATAGAGGAAAGCCTGTGTAGGTGACGGCATAGAAGAATGAGGAACGTACAAGGTTACGCTACTTTGCAAATTTTCTTGTTGTTTCTTGTGAAAGCAAATAATAATTACGAGTTAAGTAAGGAGGAGAATCGTCTCGCGCACACGATGACTATGATTAATGAACGAAATGGTGTGTTGTATGTATAGGGCTTTTAGCTGTTTCACAACAACAGCAGGGCACAATTTTTCCTCGCATGTCTTGATCATCGTACGAGTTTGTCTGACTCACGCGCGCACACCCATCGCACGAAGCTGCACGCAATAAGTGATTGGAGGGTGAGCCCTAAACTACTACTCACCCCTGTGCCATAGTCGTTTGAACCAAAGTAAAGCTCCTGCTCGGCGCGGAACGTTCCCTTTTGTCAAGGAGTAGGAGGATGAGGACGGTTTCGTATGAGTCACGATCTCGATGCGTGACTACCTTCTTACCCCCATCACTGATGACGAGGAGTCGCTTACTACATCGTTACACCGCCATCACCTTTCGCCCTATAACTCCGCATTAGCAAACTCTTGAAATATAGCTCGCAGTTTATCACGTAGGGTGAAATGTCCTAAAACTGAACAAGTGCCAATGAATTGAAACTATCGAATTAATATTATGGTTTGGAATATCGTGGTTTGAAACCAGAATATTCGTTTGATAAGTATTTACATAGTATTAGCGATTTTATTACGTTTTTATATTTTGGTACACTTGTATGCAGTTTCTATGAAAAGATATATAAATGTTTGAATTCTTTCAATTTACAAGAGGAATTTTTCGAAAATATATATTTTTTAATATGAGCAATTCTTGAAGGAATCCGTTTGCTGTTTATGAGAAAATGAGGAAAAAAATTGTGAATACGAAGAATTTTTTAAAAATCTGAATAAGTTAGAATCTCGGTGCGTGACTATCATCATATCTCGCTCGTTGATGAAGACGAGAGGCTTACTACGTCGTTACATAGCCATTACCATTCGTCCTATAACAACGCATTAGCAAACCGTTGAAATATAGCTCACGACTTATCACGCAGGGCGAAATGTCCTAAAACTAAACAGGTACCGATGAATTAAGAGGATCAAATATGCTATTTTCATTGGGGTTGAAATTAGAACATGCAGCTTTTACAAGGAGTCACTTGAATGTATAGATAACGGACAGGATATTTTATTCTAAATACATTACCACAAAAGTTTTCATAACAAAATTTTTAACAATTTTTCACTGTTTTTTCTCACAAAAGATTTTTTAAAAAATCTTTCCATTTATTAAAAAAATCAAGTGAAGTCTACAAGAAAAAAGTTGTTCGAATTCCCATATGTTTCTCCCGGAGTTGGAATTTCAACTTATTGACAAATTTTTATTTGACAGAAAACAATTTTTCTGTTAAAATCTCGCATGCCAAATGACGGACAAAAATGTGGCTTGTTTAGGATACTTTGTTTTATGAATGAGCCACTGAGCAGCGAGAAACTTGCCAGGCAAGATACCAAATCTTAATATGCATAGTTCCAGGAAAAGGGAATCCGATTTTGAGCGTTTCGGTGTCGATATGTTTTATCACCTAAAGTTTCACCGGCGGCAACAGTCGGTCCCCAACCATTCGTATAAATAGAATACGGAGTTAGGGTCGTCGCAATGAGTGTCGTCGTATTCGGAGATGCACGTCCAACAGCTGCGCTGCTTCGTATTACACCAAAATCTAGGGCCTTAGACGCTCGCTCTCCTCGTTGTCGTGTCTCCTTCGTTCTATGGACATCTCGTTGCCCCTTCATTATGTCTATACTCTCGTCCAAAGTCACACGCAACCGAGAAGGATACAGCGAGACTCCTAAATGTGCAGCCGACCGTGGCACTGGTGAGGAGCCATCACCGAAAATCTTTAACAGAAGGAAAGAAAAAAAAAAAAAACTGAAGAAAAACGGGCGCCGAAATGGTGGACGTAATAAAACTTCACTCCGGGACTGATGGTATCCGAGATAAAAGCATGAGAATGGATGATTCCCCCGTTGGATGCAAAACGTCCGTTTCTTCAAAACAAGAAGCTTCTCAAAATGTCCTTCCGACGAAAAGATTCGAAACGGGCAGTTTCTGTGGTGGAATGCCCATTGAGAATTATATAGTCAAGCCCTCAATGTGAAATCTGCAGCGGAAGAAATTTCGAGTCGACTTTACGACGGGAAGTCGGATCTGCGGAAGCTGAAACAAAAAACAAACACAAATCAGTTTTTCGAAAAAAATTGTGGAAATTGTTGGAAAGGATTTTTCCTGTCGTGGAATGTACCACTTGAGAATTATAATGAAAGTCAAATTACGATATCTTCAACAAGAACAAAATCGAAGTGGATTCTGTGACCGGAAGACGGACTTGTGAATTCTGGCATCAGAAACGAAACAAAAATCACTCCTTTTCTTAAATCATATTAAAAATGTTCGAAAGGGGAATTTCCTGTGGTGGATAATATGATTTAATAACGACAGCGAAGATATAAATTGTATGTCTTCAGGAAATGAAAATTCAAGGTAGAATTTCTGACCGGAAGTCGGAACGTTAATTTAAAAAAAATTGTAACCGACTTAAGAACGATAGTGAAGGTCAAAATTCGATGTCTCCAAGATGAAAAAATTGAGTGGATCTTTTCAGCGAAAGTCGGATCTTTTAATTCCGGAATGAGATATGACAAAAAGTCACTTTTTGTTAAAACGAAATAATAAAACTGAAGTTGAGCGGAACTTTACCCGTGAAGAAATAACATTTTCTTTGGCAAGATTCCGGATTTGCCATCGCAAATGAAGTGTCTCAATTTTTCGCGATGTAAGATGGGAAATAGTAATTTTTTTTTGCATCCTCCGCATAAGGTACTTCATTAACGGCTGCTATAAGACCTGCAATATTTTTATGGCTGGATGCGTATACAACGGAAAATTTCCAATAAAATATAGATACATTGACCTGAATTCTAACCAGCGGTTTTGAAATGGCAGAGGGCTGCTGACGGCCGACCGCAGAATGGTTTTTTAATAATATCAATGTGAGCTCCGGAACTCCAGAAAGTAAATTTCACAGGTGAACAGTCAAAATTTAAACATTTGGAATTTTTTCGATTTTATGAAAAAATTCCTGTCCCAATAACAAG
The DNA here is from genome assembly GCA_947507545.1 of Clistopyga incitator. Taxonomy (NCBI): domain Eukaryota; kingdom Metazoa; phylum Arthropoda; class Insecta; order Hymenoptera; family Ichneumonidae; genus Clistopyga; species Clistopyga incitator. The sequence continues at coordinate 7,441,686 of OX382177.1, forward strand.
AACATTAAAAATAAAAATGTTTGGGGTACACTAAAAAAGTGGTTGAAGGCTTCACTTTTCGTTAGTCGATATAACGACTTTTTCGCTTTCTCAGATAAAAAAATGGTTATAAATACTGAGTGAATCATTTTAGCAACGTAATTTATGTAATTTAGCCAACTGACAATATCCTTTATTTTTTCAACAAAAGTGCATTCATTATTGCATATCACATTTAATTTACCAGTTCATGAATAAAAACTTCCAATATTTTTCGATAGTGTAATATAAAAACCTTTTTTTACAGTATAATATAATTTTCATTTTTTCTCTGGATGCAATTTGTTTTAATTGAAAGGTATGTCACAAAAAATCAACAACAAATTAATCATGCACGCTATGGTAATTTAAATGGTCTAAAAAAGTATATGAACCCTTGCCCACAATTTTGCTGTTAACCATATCTCTCGCAATCTAATTTAGCCAAACTACTAAAATGCAGGATGCTTTTCAAGAATCTCTTGACGTTTTTTAATTTCTTTTTTACGTGAGGTGTTACACAAGCGGAATAAAATGGAAAATCGTAGAGGCTAGAGTGTACCTAACCGGAGCCACAAACTCTGGAGAAGAGGAGGAAGAAAATAAAAGGACCTGTGAATGCGCGAGCTGACCGAGAAAGGTTAACTAAAATTAAACTGAAAAACTACAGTAACAATTAAATTGAATTTTTGTGGGCTCAACAAAAAGCTGTCGTTTAAAGGCGTTCTCGATTTTTTACAAATTTTACAGGACATTCTTTCTCATTTTCTGTTTTTACAAAAAAGAAGTACCAAAATCATTTATTAATCTAGAAACTGTGTTTTTAAGTATAATATAATTTCGACATTTAATCTGTATGCAATTTATTTTAATTCAAAGGTATCACGAAATAATCGACATTAAATTACACGCCATGCTAATTTAAAGGGTCTAAATGGTATAAAAATCTCGCTCATCAATTTATCCGCTAACCACATCGCTCGTAATCTAATTCAACCGGACTACTAAAATGCAGCATGCTTTTCAAGAATCTCTTGAGCTTTTTTTTGCGTGAGGTGTTACGCAAGAGGGATAAAAAAGAGAATCGTAGAGGCTAAAGTCTACCTAACAGGAGCCACAAACTCTGGAAAAGAAGAGGAGCAAAATGAAAGGACCTGTGAATACGCGAATCGACCGAGAAAGGCTGCCTGAAATTAAACTGATCTTTTTGTGGCCCCCCAAAAAAAAAAAAAGTTTCAGTCCAAAAAACCTTCGCAATTTTTCGTTTTTATTTCACTTTCACAGGACATCGTGCCTTATTTTCTGTGTTTACAAAAAAGAAGTACGAAAATAATGTACTAATCTAAAAACTTTATTTTTCAATATAACATAATTCCAATTTCAACTCTGTATACAATTTGTTTAAATTCACCGGTGCTTTTGGTATGAAAAATTATTCAAATGGACAACAAATTACACACCATGCTAATTTAAATGGGCTAAAAGGGTATGAAACTCTTGCCCACCAATTTTCCTGCTAACCATATCGCTCGCGATCTAATTCAACCGGACTACTAAAATGCAGGATGCTTTTCAAGAATCTCTCGAGCGTTTTTTCTTCTTTTTTTTCTTTTTTGCGCGAGGTGTTACACGAGAGGGATGAAAAGGAAAATCTTAGAGGCTAAAGTCTACCTAACCGGAGCCACAAACTCCGAAGAAGAGGAGGAGCAAAATAAAAGGACCTGTGAATGTGCGAGCCGACCGAGAAAGACTACCCACCACCATGACCGCGAGCAGGCTCTTTAATAAATTCGTCCCGAAAAGCTAAGAGTCTCTGTGCTGTACAGTCGTGGTGAAAAGTTGATACGAGCGAGTGGGTGAGCCTGAGTGAGAGTGAAGGCAAGTAAGGGAACAGAACAAGTAGGGAGACCGAGGGATCCCAAGCACTTCCCACCTGTAGTATTGATCGTGCGCCACCAATGGCATTATTATTCGAGTGGCGCGTGGCGTCGATATTCTCCAAGATCTGAGATACGAGCGTACGCTATGCCCAGATATACTGTCACACTATGTGTTACCATTTCGGATGAAAATATTTGGAAAATTAATACGACAAGCATCAATAACCGATGGTTTGTCGCTAATAGAAAATTCGACAAATTTCACTCGTTCATTACGTTTGACTGGTGATATTTAGTACACAGCCGATCTACATCATCAGATAGGCAGTTGATTTTTCCACTAGTTGCTCGACTGGCGCAGTTATTCGACGACAATCAAGTTATTAGTCTTCGGGGAATACGAGGCACGCTTCGTCAAATCGGCCATTTATTTTCGTCGACCTGTTGGATTTTTTTTTTTTCTTTTTTTCACCATTTTACAATCTACAGTATGGTCACAAATAAGGATAGGAATTATTGAACGTCTAATCGGTGCGATTGCTTCTGTCGAGATTCATCAATGCCACTTTATGATTAAAATCTTTTTATCAATCCAGCGCATCGCGTAAATTGTCGGTTTATTGGAACTATTGTTCACTGTAATCTGGACAATGGAAATATGGAGAAATAATTCTTACGACACATTCGAAGATCCATTTTTCGCAGCAAAAACAAAGATAAACGCCTCGTTTCACGCGAAAAAGTGACGTAATTTCCGTGCCAATTTTACAGTGTTCGGCATCACATGCAGACCCAGCAAAAAATAGTCTGGACGGAGCCTCCCATATTTGCGCAGTAAAAAAAAATCCACGGAAAATCGTATAACTTTATACACGTGGAAAATTTATATGCGTGGTGAAAACAACGCAGCGCCGCCTATCCCGGCGATTTTTTTCCCTCCCGAGTGTCAATTTACATGCGACAATTTTACAAGAACCATTTCCTACATTTTTATACCGAAGAATGAACTTGCGCGCGGCGCATAATGTCGAGCATTAAAAAAAATAACATTCCTATTTATCCCTATAATTTTTTCCTTACCGTATATTCATATTAATGTTACGCACTGGAAAGAAAATAGCGCGAAAACGATTTCCATCTTTCGGACACGCAAGATCGATTAATTAGCGGCCAGCGGAATTTTTCCCAAGCGAAGGACCCATTTTGCATCCTTGTTTCGAATGGTAATCGTGAGGTAGGAAATAAGTGCCGCTACGCGAATATACACACGTCGATATACTTATAGCCTCGCTATGTGTGGCACATAACTCAAGTGCAAATAGCAAGTCCGCGGTACAACAACCTCTCACTTAGCGATTCGACGTGCAAGCTAGTCCACACAAAGCTCTCACCCATTCGATATTGACCACGCGAATGCACATACACCGAACTACGGGGATCCACTAGAGTCTCCCGCGAAGCGCACACGACGTATTGCCCTCAGTTGGTAGCTATAGCTCCACTTGTCATGTACGACCTCTAAACGAATAGTTGGCTCTGCAGTTTCTCGGTATTCTCATCACCTTATAGAATTTAACTGAGTATATAGTGGACTAGGAGGCTCGCATGCTATAATTTCTAGGAGACGTTACTCGGTACGTGACGTACACGTATTTTTCAACCTTTTTACAGTTCATTAATGTCAACGCAATTTGCTAAGTGTTTCGTCGAAGTCCCAACCCAGGATTCCGGTTGAGAAAAACACCGAGTTTAAATGACTTCTAACTCCATAACCGGATTACAATCATTGATGAAATGTGTGTTTCGCAATACGGTTCGTCTTCCGGAAATTCTAATATCCTAAGAGCTCTCGACGTATTCCGTCGTTTTGACACACGATTGCGGAAAGCGTCGCGAAGTAACTAAAATGAAATTGTCGAATAAACGTCACGTAAATTTACGGTCGACCGTTAAAAAATTTTCTCGAAACGATTTTACTGGGAATCGGCCGAGCGCGTGGAGACTTTGACAAAAGTGCAGGCTTTGCATCTACAATTATTGTTTTCATTCATTTTCATGACGCAAATATGTGATTCCCTCGCCGGAAATTTCTCGTACTGGAATATGATGTTCACATTCTTGGATGTGAATTGTCACAATTGTTTTTTGACATCCACACTAATGAGGTTTTGCAGTTTAGATCACTTAATCACTAGAGCTTCTTGCCTATTTTGCGTTAAGCACTGTTGAGATCCAGTAAAAAATTAACCCTGCTTACAGGTGCATTTTGTAGTTCGCGGTTTTGCCGTGAACGTTGCATTCTCGAACTCTTACCCTAAATATTGCATTTTGCGATACGTTCTAAAACATATTCTCTTTCAAAAATACAAACACAATGAAAATGAAAAAATGTGATGTTCGCATTCTTGGATGTGAATTGTGATATTAAACTCGCAGAGCCCTGAAGTCAGAAGAAGAAGAAAAGGACAAAGTGAGTAAGACAATCGCACCTAACCTAAGAGCGTACACTACAGTGTCGCGCTGTAGAGATAAAAGTATATCTCATTGAATAGCAAGAAATGACAAATGAGAAGAATTCAAAAGAGAGCAAGCAAAGCGAGGGCGTTGTTGCTAGTTCCTCTCTATTAATGTAATTAAAATGAGACGGCAAGGTAAATAGAAATTAATAAAGGGGTGCAAAGGCGTTTTTAAACACAATAGCTTCCTCATTTCCATCTTTAACCGTGAAAGCCACCTTCACGGGGGGTTTATCATTTCACCTTTCTCCTGAAAGGTGAAAAATGAAGAAGCAATGTGCGACATCCAACTGTGCGTTTCCATTGGGTAGAATTATTTTTAATAAATCATAATAACATAGGGAGCTCTATGAACAAGCAAAAAGAATTACCGAGTGGTAGAACCGAAACACGAAGCCCCTTTTGAGAGAGCGACAGGTACGTGACAATTGTCAAGTGTATGTAAGTATTGGCGATATAATGGAGATTGGCGCTATGGTGACAACCGTGGAAGTGCTAAGAATGGAGCTCTACTGTCGCGTTGATAATTGGACACGTGTTTTGGTCGCCAATCGCAATTCGAGTGTGCTCGATCGATCGCATGCACTAATTGGAAGTGCAATTAAAGCGAGCACTATTCCTGCTGTGGAGTGAGACGGAGAATATATGTATTGCGTTTCTGGTAGACTGACGCTTCTGTTAGTGGCGCTAGTTGGCTCCTAGCCGTGCGACGTGATCAAAACAATGTGGATAGCAGTGGCACGCACGTGTACCGCATGGCGGAAGCTTAATAACACAGGAATATCGGTATATAGCTATGGGTGTAAGGGCTGTACTTGACTCGTTCGAGAAGAGACGCCGTCTTTGCTCTCACAAGTAATTGATGCCCGTTGGGGAAGTCGCGTTCGTTCGAGTATTGCCCCCCAACCTTAATGAAAACAAACAAAAACATCACCCCAGCTTTTTAAGGTCCTGGTAAGTACGTGTCACTTGAATCATTGCCCTCGCGCTGTGCAATCAACGTTGTAATCGTCCATCATTCCCGGAGAATATTGCAAAAATATTCAAGTCATTTCTCCAAGGCTTTTGGTTTATTACATCCTTCCAGCAACTTAGTCGAATATTGGAACAACAACGAAGTTAGTTTAAATTAATTCAGCAGTGCTGGAGAATATTTTTGTATTCATTTTTTTAAAGATTGCTTTCATTTTTATATGGACGATCAAATTGTTTTTAAGTTTTATCCGGTCTCCGCTTGACCCTCTTCGTCACAGTGGCTTACGCTATTTTAGTGACGCAACTATTTTCGCTCAAATTCATGTTTTAATTGAATTAATGACGATAATCAACGAGGAAAGCGAAATGTATAGGTCAAAGGGTTAACTAACATGACAATTGGATGTATGTCAAAGATATTGACTGCAAGAGCGTTTAATCCGATAAACTTCGTATCTAATGTAATGGAGCTACTGACAATGATCCAATCTAACAGAGTTTCTATTGTGAGGTTTTGTCATCTCGGACCGAGCGTTCTTCCTCAGCTCATTAGATGCATAAGTGTATGTCGGATATTGGCTTCCGTGACGTGAACATTTCGGAAGTGGTGACGTTCTCCTTTAGATACGAGCAGGGGCTTTGATTCCTAGCACAAGATTTAACGGTCTCTGTGAACATTTCGAAGCGCTTTGAAATTTCATTCTATTAACGTACTCGGCTATTCATTCATAACGATACACTACTATTCAGTGCTCAAGTTGTTGAAGACGATTGATGGGAACTTTGAAAACTTTTGATTAATATTACAGACAAGTTTTAGCCAGTTTTTAGTTTTTAAAAGCACAAAAATCTCTTTTTTGGATTACCTAGAAAAGAAACATTTTTTTTTTTCTGTTAAATTAATAAACTTTTACACTTGGACACAAATTCGTGAAAAGTAACGAAAAATGTATTTATGTTTTAGTATGTACTGCGAGAATTCCATCGATTTCGTTGCAAACCGTTTTCATTTTAATGGGACTTTTGTCAATTTTACGAGCATGAATAAATTTCAATAGGATATTCATTTTATTTTAATAATCGTTCTCCTACATTTGCAGTCTCTGGGGTTCATCAGACGCAGCGCGGCGAACTTCCGGTGTCCCATATAGATTGAGATTATTTCCAGCGCATTTGTACGGAGGATAATCGAACGAGTTATAACGATTTCCACGAAAAACTGAGGATCGCTAGTGAGGTTTACCTTAGCTTCCTGTACTTGGAACTTGGAAAGCCTTGCGTTGCGCAGACTCGAAGCTGAGTTAATAATACTCTACAAAATTATTCATGGAATGATCGATTGTTCTTATCTGTCGAGACCGGTTACAATCTCGGCTTCCTTGAGGTATCTTCGCAACTGTTCTGTGTTTAATATGTATACTCATCGTACATATTATGAGAATAATGAAGTCTTTACGAGGATGTTACGTAGTGGAAACACAGTATCCACTTTTAGAGATGAATTTAGAATGAATATGCAGCTTGATACATTCGCTTACTCGAGATTTTCTTTAAACGTTTGCTGCTGCTTTTGGAATCTCACAAATGATCACCGGATGTAATTACTGATGTGAGTATTTATTTTCTGTACATTTTTGCTTATCATAATTTTTCCTTACCTTGTGTTTTGTTATCTAGGGTATATTCCTTCCATTGTATAAATAAGAATCAAAATTAGTGCTGGCGAGTATCGGTTTACCCTATTTTCTGGCTAGTATTTTTACCACTCTTCTTGCAACCCGATCGCTTGTCTTTCAACATTTTTCTACAGTCGCGACATTTGAAAGGAAAAGCTGAGTTTTAAGGACACAATGCAGCGACTTCTTTTTTCGATTTTCCATCGTCATTTTTTATTTTGTTACTTGCTAGGTTTTTGTCCTGTGTCAAAGAATGTACGGCTTACAAAATTCATAGTAAATGTATCGAGTTCAGTATTTCCAGGGCGGTTACGACGAAGTTGAAATATGCATGTACTTAGCCACTAATAATAGGTGGCTTACATGTCGAGTTTCGCACGTCGCTCTCGTAGACTAGAAATCTCAAAGCATCTTATCGAATTCCAGGGAATTGCCCCCAATCGATTCCTTCCTCACCTTTCCGCAACTCGGTGGTAAGTAACTTCTTTTAAAGATATAGTTGACCAGATATTGCTTTCCTCTGAAAAGTTGCCTTCAACGCTTCACAAATCTGTTTTCGTGTATCCTTATCCTTGACATACGAGATTGCTATCTGAAATCCTTCACGCAATTATCGACGTACATTTTCTTTCCTTTTTTCCTTGTCTCAATATACTTTTCTTTTGTGAGTTTTTCCGGGGCTGTGCTCGCTGCTGCAAGTTACAAACTCGGAAACTCGGGAAACTTTTTTTCTTTGCGAGCGACTAGTTTCTACGCCGGCAGTAATATTTCCATTCGAAACTTCGAATTATTAAAACCATCATATAAAGTGATACCGTATTTTTCGTGCCCCTTTAAACGTCCATAAGCTGATGAAATCGTACATCCATTACGTCCGATCGATATAAAGGAGGCATACTAACTCTGTAGGCATAGAAATTTGTCATGGAAACATACGTTTTTTTTTTTTAACGTAGCACTTCGAACTACAACTTATCTTTATCTTATTTTTACATGCCTCGAAAATCCCAGGCAATGCATTGCGTGCGAGAAACTCTTTCCGTACGCAAGTTTCGTTCCGTTAGTAAAATTTTATATACAATATTTCAATATAACTCTAAATAATTTTTTTTTAAATATCAGACGTCAACTAAAACGTCTACCTTATTTTTGCATGTTTCAAGGGCTCTTACATAACGCAGTGCATGCGAGAAACTCCGCCCGTAGTTTCGCCATCTAGCGGATGTTCCTTAGAACTTCCAAGTTCTGTTTCCAAGGGTGTTATAAAAATTGAAAACGTATTATTTGTATACATCGTTTCATAGTGTATCAAAGATATCCCAGACGTAAAAAAATATTGGTTTTACTTCTGAGGCAATCCGCAAGATATGATGTATTGAAAATTGTGCTGAAATAATTTTAAAATATTGCGTGTTGCGTGGGGATACGTTGGCCGAGAATTTCGGCATTCATTCGAATGCCAATTTCATCAGTCAATTTAAATAACAAGAGTTTTTATGCTACACCGATGTACCGGAATATAATACGAACGCGGGGCATTGAGGTATGAAAGTATTGAGTCAAGTATCAAGGTGGTCATTGCTGTAGATGTTTTCAACTGCCAAAAGTCGCTACAACCACGCGCACCAGTCCGGTTGTAAGTGAATAAGGGAGCCGAGGAAAAAAAAAAGTTAACACGTTCGTCCTTCACTCCGAGATTGAGTTTCGCCGAACCTGTGGCCGCCGCTACTCTGCGGCCTGCAGCAACATGGTCAACTCCATCAAATGTGGCATCACGCGAATCATTCGACTGCCCAACTTTAACACTGTCCAACACTCGGACAAACAGCAACGAAAAACTGTTTCCTAATTTAGAAAGGAAATTCTGTGAGGCTAATGCTGATGAGACATTTCGTTATTTATTCAACTATCAACGTTATAGGTGATTTTCGATGTGAATACCACTGATTTTACTTCCACATATAGGAAGATTTTTAAAAAGATGATATAACTTTTTTTTAGATTTTCATGTCAGGACATTGAAAAAAATTTTTTAAAAGTGATGTAGAAAATACGTCCGTCAGTGAGTGTGTTTGTGTGTGTGCAGGGTTACGAAATTTCAATCACATATAATTGAAATTCATTTTAACCGATCAAACTCAAATGTGGTGTACAACCGGAGCGTCAGTCAGTTTTTGACTGTTGCAATTTTTTTTAACGAAAAATTCCTCTGGAGCGTAACATAAGCCTGCAAAATGGAACGTTGCAAATTGCTTCCCCATTATTTAGCACTCATGACAAAGCTTGCTCGCCGAGAATGTCCCAATTGCGGTGGCTTCGTAAAAATTGTACGCCAATGCGGAAGCAACGTTCAACTTGCAGCGGCCATTTAAAAATAATAATGCGAAAAAGGCAAGTGCGAAAAAATAACGGTAACAAATTTGGTAACAACATTTTTTTTTTAATTCCCTCGACATAAATATCCTGCTTTCCGCTAACTCAATTATCATTTCACGGTTTCGGTGATTGACTTTTTTCCAGCCAGATGGCACCGCAAATACTTGCATTACGTTAATGGCGCGTATACGCAGGATGCGCTGCGTTGCTCCGCGAAGCCCATAAAGTTAATCTCGAACGGTCCGCGGCACTCCCTTAAGCAACCAAGTGAGCAACCACGCAGGATGAGAATGAGATGGGAAAAGATTCAAAGGAGAGGGTCAAAGCCTCAAGACGCTCTCGATGGTAGTCGCAGAGGAAGGCAGGCAGAGATGCCGTGTATAACCTCGACAGCGGACGGCACTTGCTTGTCGATGTTCCACCCAACAACGGAGCTCAGTAGCAAAGTACATGTTAGAATGTATAGAAGCTATGGCGGCAGCATCAGGCGGTAGTAGCGGCACCGGCAGCAACAAGAACAGCAGCACGAAGGTACGCATCCAAGAACAAGAAGAACAGATGAGCGCGAAGAGCGGAAAGCAAAGCGAAGGAAAGCCGCTCGCACACACACACACACATTGATATTGATATTGAGAGTATACAGAGAGGTGAAGTAGTGACCGAGAGAGGAAAGGTGGAAGAAGGCCGCACCAACAGCAATTCCCCTGCCACGATTCCTTGGTCGGACGGTCTTAACCGGTTCAGCAGATACTAGATCGCGTGTTGTTCGCGTGGCCGAGCGCGCCCGAACATCGCCGAAGACGTCCGAGCCGAGTCATTACACAAATTGCACCATTAGACGTAACGATGTTTAAAAAATGAGATAGCAACGGCCCGGGAATGTACAGTGTTGAGGGTTTAAGTGTGGGAGGCCTCGGGAAGAGGCTCAATTCCTCGAGAATTATAGAGAACGTGTTAATCTTTACATTCATACCGAGAGCGAAAAAATAACTGCAGACCCGCCGGTAAAAGTGCTGACAAGTACGTTTACCATAGAGACTCTCTTGAGCTACGAAGTACCTGCTATATTTTCTCGGTTTTATCAAAGCTATTCAAATTCCTGCGGTTTATCCCACCCCTTTCGCAAGCAATGTGATGAAAATCTTCATTTTAGAAATTGTTTAAGTTGCTTTCTTTTATGGTGCAAACCTCACTGTGGATACAATTATCTTTCAGTGGTGTAACGGATTTTTCAATTTTAGACCCGGACAAAAGACTGGCTTTAGGCGTCTAGTAGCGATCAGCCGATGACTTTTTCTATGTCACGAATGTTCTCGAAAACGGCACAGAATTACTTGACCAAATTTGGTACATGGATTTTGGATGTATAGGTGACGGTTTTAGACTATATTTCAGTTCGCTAATATGTTAACTTAGTGATATGCTAATATGTTAATCATTCGCATATTATAGTCATGAGATTAATTCGTCAATTCGTTTATTAAGAAAAATTATTTTTTTACACTCGGGATACCTTAAAGATTCCAAAATTATTTTCTTCTAAACAAATATACAAAGTAGAATCTTGGATCTGATTATTATTTTTCCATATGCACAACGATTCCTTCACGAGGAAGCCAAAATTGTTCAAGAACCTTGCGAACGTGCAGAAAAATAATAATAAGAAAGTTATGCACAGAGTTCTACTTTGCATACTTTTTTTTTTTTTAATTATCTGAAGCCGTTTGAATACGACGGCACGGATATCTCTAAATAAAAGACAAAAATGGGAACAAAGCCGTCTCTACGAGAAAGGAAAATGAGGTTTTTCAGTTTGACATGTCTTATCGACATAACACATGCCAAATAAAATATTTCTGCGCTACCGAGAGTGGTACTGCAGCTTGACAGATGAAATAAAGAAGCATGATACCGTCGACACGTTGATCCCGCATGTAGGGCGTCATATCACAGAGTATAATATTTTTTGCTCCAGATAACCCTAGTGCAGACTATGATTCTGTCGTTCTCCTAGTACACCAACCTACTACCTCTCATTCTCTCAATTTTCGTGTTCTTTTCACATACTTTTGCCCGTTTTATTCAAACTCGTGTCTTTGTGTCCGACGTCAATGGTATTTGAATGGTACTCCTTTCACTCCATTGTTTGACTACTAACAATGACAATTTGCCATGCCGAGCCGTCTTAACGCGTGTAATTACCGCATTTAAACTCTTGTGCTAAAGGGGATAAGAAAAAGCTACCGAGTTGCAACAAGTGACCGAGATAATTGTCTTGGTTATACAAGTTTACCAGATGTTTCCAAATCGACAAATGTACCATTATTTTCGTAATTATTATTAATTACCGACTGCTTGTTTTGGCTCGGAAAATTTCTGCGATCATTGCAGTGTTCAAATTCAAGTGAGAGCTTGAGCGACTTCCTTCTTTATGACGTGGTTGCCTTTTTTTGGCCATCTCCTTTACGTATGTAATTATATATAATTTACCCTATAACAATTAAGGAGCTTAATGAATCACTTTGACCATCTTCAATTAAATTGGTTTTAAGGTGTTGCAAATTTGGAACTAATGCCGTTTTTGAGTTACGTTTTTGTATATAAACACGTTGTTGTACGATTATTTTCTTAATTATTATTAATTACTTGAACGACTTTCTTCTTTGTGACGTGGTTGGTTTTTTTCACTATCTCGTTTACGTATGTAATTATACACAACTTGCCTTAAACCAATTAAAGGGCTCAACGAATTACATTGACCCTCTACAATTAAGTTCATTTTAAGGTGTTGCAAATTTGGTACTAACGCCGTTTTCGAGATATGTTTTTGTATGCAAACACATAAAAACCATAAAATTATGTTTCGAGTCTTATTTTAACGTTGCGTTATTTTTGCATGTTAATTTCCCGTTTCGCCATAAAACCGAGGACGTATTTCGAATTCTTTTATGTTCGACACTTCTGGTACTTTTCATACCGATCATATTATATTTTTATCAAACCGGCAAATAAGCTATACCCAAACCAATTATTGAGTATTCTATACCGTGTGCTGTGCGCGGTTTAATTACATTCTGAAACAATTATACTGTGTACGGTGTCGCGTGATGGTGACGACAAACACTTCCTTTAAATCTACATAATGACAATGCTAGTGTCAGAGAATTAATCACGTAAAAAATGCGTATCCCACACGACTGAAATAATAACCGATAATTTGAATACAAATTTTTATTGCGGTGTTCACACTGAGAACACATAATTATAGCTCAAATAATCAAAGGCATAGTATTCAATACAATCGATATAATATTTTACGGTTAATTTTTGTATTTTACATTTTATAATTACGACGATGACAACAAAAAGCTGAGAAAATAATTATAGCTAAAATAATCAAAAGCATAGTATTCAGTACAATCGATATAATATTTTATGGTTAATTTTTATATTGTACATTTTACAATTACGACGATGACAACAAAAAGCTGAGAACATAATTATAGCTCAAATAATCAAAAGCATAGTATCCAGTAAAATCGAGATAATCGTTCTTCCTGAGAATTATATTAAACCTATTAGACTAATCTACTGAATTTTTCTCTCGGTGCAACCGTATGTATAATTTGGTCGCTTAAAAAGAGTGACAAATGAAAGGTGAAAAGATAGAAGAAAAAGCGAATTGTTATATATTTGCAGAAGGTCGAAACGAGGAAGAAATTAATGCTGGAGAGCAAGCGAAGCTGGACCAAAATGTTGGACCAAAGTGGTTTACACTTTGAAGTCAAACGTTGGATTAAACGACGTTGGAATAAAATGTCGGACTAAACCACGTTGGAGAGGACTCGAAATAGAGATAGAACAGTGAAGCTGAATCAGAACAAAGATCGGAATAGAGCGAGGTCGAAAAGTCAACAGATTCAGAGAAAAGACCGGAGGAACAACGAGAACTAGAATTCGACAATTTCGGATAAAAGAGCGAGTTCGGAAAGTCCTAAAAATCTGAGAATACCGAATCCGTAAAGTGAATAGAACCAGAAAAGCGGGAGAACAAAAAATCGAGAAAACCAGAGTGGAACGAGTCCGAAAAGTCGAACGAATCAAAAAAGAAGGTAAACGGAAAGAGGACCGGAAAAAAAAACGTGACCAATAAGAAAAACGTAATACAATGTAACTTTTCAGTATTCTAATTTCTTTGGTAACACATAGGATCGAGTCTGGCACTGTTACGCAGGTGTCCGACCGACACGCCAATGGGTTTGTTTTAAGCCGTTCTTTTTTGCGAGCTTATGGTTTAAAACCCGTGTTAAATTGTAAGCATTCATCGTTTTTTTTTTCTTTTGCAGATACGAATGGCCATACCTGAATAATACCCCTCCCCAATCTCCACCCTCGTTCCATGGATACTTGAAAAAAGCAAAAACCCTCGAGGCTATCCTCGATATTTATGGTATTTAGAGGGAAATACAAGGAAACCGAAGGATTCCGTCAAGGCAAAATTCTACTCTGATCATAACCAAGATAACAGTTATAATTGCAATGCAAATTATTACATCTAAATAATGCGAAACAATTCGAAAAAAAAGATAATTAAATCTGGAGTATCTCTGGCACCAGAGATTCGGACATTTGAACGAAAGCAGTCAAATGGGATTTCCGGAGCTTAATGCTGAATCAGGTATTAATTTGGCAGGGACGAAAAAAGTTTGGGTATGTAAAATTCGTTTCCCAATAGAATTTGTATATAATAAACGATGTATCGAATCATCGACTACAATTTCAGAACATCTGGAAATAATTTACACGGACTTACGTGGTCCGATGAAAATAGGATCTCAAAGTGGTGCAAAATATTTGATAACCTTCATTAACAATATTACTCGACGGTGTGAGATAAGGTTCATCAACGAGAAGAGGTGCGAAGCGCTAACCGTGTTAAAGGTGTTCAAAGCAACGATGAAAATTTTATTCAGTAGAAGAACACGAATACTCGCAATTCGATAATGGAAAAGGATTGTGCGATCAAGAATTAAACGAATATTTTAAGCAATGTAGAATCTGGAGACTATTGGAAATAGCACACTTCAAAATCTAATGGCGAAGGAAGAACAGAACAATTGTACAAATTGCAAGATGTTAATCGACTTCAATCTTTCCTCTTTGTTTTAGGCCGAGATCCAAGCATTTCAGCAGCTGAACGCGATTGAAATCGATGCTCCTCTTGATAGCTGAATGGAAAACCGGCGTACGCACTTTCTCAATTATTTTCAGGTATGTCGTCAAAAGAAAGGTGGAAAGAAAACTAAGAAACTACCGGATAATGAACGGTGCTTGAGTGTATCTTGTAAAATTTTGTCGTAAAATCTTGCTCACATCACAAATCCTTTAGTTCCAATAGCAGTTCGAACAGATTCTGTTTTATTGTCCGAAGTTGACGAAGAGAAACACATTGTTGCTACAGAAAATACACAGACAACTAATTTCCTTGCTGTGTTAGCAAGTCTGCAAATCTAACAGCGAATTTCATTTGCTATGTTAGATTTGCAGACAAAGCAATTCCTTGCTTCAGCCGCCGAGTGAATTTATCTTGGCAGTAAATAATTGGCTGGATTAGTAAATCAAACGAGTTCTGCATTGTTTGTTTGATCAGCAAACGCTTGTGTGCTAAAATTGCAAATTGGTTGTCACAGGAACAAAACAAATGGCTCGTGCAGCAGAAACTGCCCAATAGATAAATGTGTTGACTTTTTAAACGGAGGTTCAATTCTAACTTCGAAGTCGGATTACCAAGTGCTCATCTCTAAACCATCTTAAGTACACGAGGAATCGGGAATACTATCGACATTTCTGTACTTGCACGAAAGAAGGTAAAAGAAATATTATGAGCGGATCATTACAAAGCAGATCAGCTGGCATTCTTCGACATCTTCGTCGTGCCTGGCTTCGTACCAATCGCAGAAATAAACAGCTAAAGGGAAGAACGTGACGAATCAAGTGAACGGGAGCAAAGAATAAGAGAGCATCGATTGTTTCGACCGTTGTAATAACTAACAGAAGCTTCTCACTGTTGTGCTATGGAGTGGCTAGCACCGTAGTTTTATTCCGCACCAGCAGACAATACACCTTCCCAACGACTCCACGAAGAACGTGCCGCTTCGCCAACTTGTACTTAAGTTTTTTAAATCAAGTAACACCGAGGAATTTTACTAAGCATCAGCGTACAAAAAGACATCTCCAAAGTTGGGTTGTCATTCTTGGCTGAGCAGGCAACAACTTTCGGAGGATTTTCCACGAGCACCTGAAATGAATAATTTATTCAAGCTCCGAATCTTCTATTTTTCTTCCTTCCCCACGGAAATAAATCGATACAAAGCGGCTCGATGAAAAGCTGAACGGAGATGAACAGCAAGATACACTTCTCAGAATCTTTGGTGACACGGAGCCGAGTACTGAGCACCACTTTTATGTACAAGGAGTACTACACATTGAGCAACCTCTTCGGTATTTGTAAAGGAAAGAGGAGGAAGAGGACGACTATAAGACGGTTAAAGACGACGACGACTACGACGACGATGATGGTGAGTTGTATATCGTTTCTACGAGTGGCCGGGCATTCACAGAAGTGAGGGGTAATAGAGGATTCGCGCGCTCAGGATCCAGCGGCAGCAGCAACAGCTCGCAGATGTACGTTCTCATCCTCGTCTTCATCGCTATCTAATGTGGGTACAACTTGAAGGATCGCGTGTCCCGATCCCATTAAGGAAATATTGTCGTCTCGCCTGCGGTAGGAGCGAAAGATAGAGAGGGAGGGAAAGGAACAAATATTGACAGAGAGTATGAGAGAAAGATGGAGAAGGAAAAGGCGATTCCCGAAAAAAAAAACGAGTTTCGTGCCGTTGCGGAATTCTTTCTCTTCTTTCATTCTTCTCGAGTGCAGCATTGATTCCTCCTGGAAAGTAAACACACGTTTTAATGGGCCTAATTAACATAGGGTCAAGCAGCTTAGAAATCGATCCCTTCAAGTATTTCGGAAGAGTTTAATAGCATTGAATCGAACTCCTCGAATTCTGCATTATTATTCTGAATCATTAGTCTGATTTGTAGATTTCAAACTGGTGAAAGTTCTTCGGGTCGAGCTGAATAACATTTTTTGTTTTTTCAAGATCTCTCAATAACGTTTCGTTTT
This sequence comes from Clistopyga incitator, assembly GCA_947507545.1. Lineage (NCBI taxonomy): Eukaryota > Metazoa > Arthropoda > Insecta > Hymenoptera > Ichneumonidae > Clistopyga > Clistopyga incitator. Next base: position 7,458,313 of record OX382177.1, read on the forward strand.
TTCGTATAAGCTCGCATTAATATTTTGAATGTCCGGGATTCAATTTCCATTATGTTATTGGTGGAGGCGCTTTAATTGGGATTGGAAAATTTAATGATTGTTTGGCGACTGAACTGCGGAAGAAATTGAATAAAAACAAGGAGAGTTCGATGGGGTTTCGTGGAAAATTGACACAATTCATAGACGGGGACAAACGAATAAGATTTACAAGTCATTGCTGACACAATCAATGCTTTATAACGTTGTGAGGTATGGTGTATAATTATTTTTCTAGTGATTAACCGAACACCCTTTTATTTAATTTGGCGAATTTTAAAATCACATTTTTCAGTCAACTCGTCCATTTTCAATTATATACCTTAAAAAAAAAGCTTTTGTACAGAATATTTTTTACACAATATCTAAAAATGTGAATCAATGAGAGCTGATCTTTAACGATCAGAATAAATCTATATGAAAAAAAAAATCCAAAGATATTTTACATGTATGTAATAATTTCAAGTTGAACATTCGAGAAAAAAAGCATATTATTGAAAGTACTACATTTCAACGATGCATTAACGTAACGTTATTAATTAGCGTAGAATATCAATTTCATTGTTAATGCGATATGGTAAACCGAGCACAGAATGAACAACACTGTACGCCAACAATTTCATTGATTTACCGGTATACCAGTGTTTTTTTAACATTTTTTTTTTTCTTTACATTGTAAATATCTTATTCTAAAAATATCCTCAATATTTTTTTTTGCATTTGATACAATATAAACTATACAGATGCTAAAAAGGATTCTGATGATTATTCAATTGTAATGTTTTTAGTAAAAACGCCAAGTCTTTTGTTCCATTATTCACTGATGGGCTTACCCTATCTCTGTTTTTGTTCAAAACAATATGATTGTTATATGAATGCACCATCGACAATTGGATAAGTCATAAAAAAATTTCTCGTATAATTGAAAGCCTTAAAAGTTATCAACGATCGCCGGGGGATAGGACTCATTGAAGCGTACAACAAGTTGTTAATGAAAAACCACGGCCGGAAGCGGTATCTCCGCTTCAACCGTCAAAAGCCAGAAGTTCACGGAAACGGGACTCATCGCGTTGATGAACTCATAATTCCATAAGTTCGATTGTTCGTATTGAGAGAGAGAGCGCGGTAATATCTCGACGCTAAGTATTTAAAGTTAGAATGCACAAAAAGCTCTCGTCTTTAACGAGGTATTTTTTATTTTCAACAAGAGTTGTGATAAAGAGCACTTGAAACTTTTCTCGCGTGCCAAATCATAGCTCGATTAAAGAACAGATTGTCGCTCTATAGCACGTGATCAAATTCCTATTTTATTTTCAATCAACATGTTTTCGCTCAAATATTTTAGTATCCAATTATTTTTCCACGTACAATATTTCAAGTTCATAGTTCGTTAAGTATGATTTTCGAACCAATTAATAATTTCCAAGCCCTCGTTTATGAAAATCTCCAAACGAAAATTACAGTCAAGTGTGCGTTTACAAATTTGGGTGGCACTTCTTTTATAAAACGTATAAATTTTCTCTCAAATTAATCCTCGCGCTTATGCATTAATATATATACATACATATATTGCTTCTGTAAAGATTTTATGTAACGACCCATTTAACGAAAAATGTGAACTTTGAAATCACGTTTTTGATCACGTGTACACAGAATACTGAGACCGCTGAGAGATTATCAAATAATTCATATTCAAAAATAGTGAGTGCATAATGAATCGTTCATTCGGTTTATTAAATTACCGATTATCCGATGTCCAAATAAAGAAGTAGGAAGATTGAATATCGGTACGAGATATTTTTACTCCTCGCGAGGGAAATAATTACCGGCTCGAGAACCTGCCGGTGGATTATACCAATGATCAGAAAGGAGAGATTATCCTCTATTTTGTGGTCGTCGTTTCGTCGAAATCGGGGCAGTCAAAAATACTGCAGGAAGATGCCCTCTCGCCAAGTGAGTCTCTAAATTCATTACAAATATTGGCAATTTGATTTTCTATCCCCACAAGCAAAACTAAAGTTCTTAATGCGAACGTAATATCAATCTCATAACTCATAACATCGATAAAACAGAAATGTAAAGTGTAAGATGTGACAACGATTGCAAGAGCCTTTGTGGACCTAAACCGCGATGAAACATTTTCTCCGCAGGGTGTGAAGAAATATCGTGGATTATCCGTGAACCCAAGGATCAATGGAAAATGTGGATTTTTACATAATACAAGGGCGTCGTGATGTTTAACAGCGTTAAAGGCGCTACCCAAATGATAGTCACTGTGCGGAGCATGCCAACTTGACGTTCCGCAGAACAGGATGAAGTTGAAATACCGGTCTGATTCTAGCAACTAGTCTAACTCGTAGCTATCGACCACGAAGATCCACTGGTACAGCTTCCGTGAGGCTCGAGGCATACAACGTATAGCCGAAGCCGTGTGGCGCAGCAGCGGCAGGAGCAGGAGCAGGAGCCTATAGAGTGGCACCATGAAGAGGAGGAGAGAGCGAGATATATACGCGGCGCGCTCGCCTCGGACGCACAACCGCGGCGAGCGTGGATGCTCGTTCGCACCATGGCATACACTTTGAACAGAGTGAGAAAGACAGTAATGACCGAGATAAAAAGATAGAAATAGAAAGTTAAGCGGCAGAGAGAAGAGGACGGGAGAGGACGAGAGATGTAGCGGCGGAGAAGGCAAGTGCTCCTGAAGGGATCGGCTATATGAGAAACGATATATGAACGAAGTCGGGACTCGGGAGGAAGAAAGAAAAGAAATAAGGAAAGAAAGAAAGGAATACACGACGAACCGGTACGGCTGGTGTTCGTGTAACGAATAGGAGGGGAGAAATGGACTTGAGAACCTCCATGGCCCCGGGCAATGTTTTTTTACGGTAAAGGGGGGGTCAGCGGAGCGTTCGTTCGTCTCCGTAAGGGATCGGGCGTGTTCGGGCACGCGAGAACCACGCGTATCAAGGTCGTCAGCCGGAGCGCCTTTCACGGTGATGCTGCAGGCCGGTAGGCAAGCAGGTAAACAGGCAGGCAGCCTGGCGAGCAGGAGCGCCGCGGCAAGTGCATGCATTGTGCTCGGTCCACCGGTGACGGGTTGATGCTCTCTCTCTTTCTCTCTCTCGCTCTCTCTCTCCATCCTCTCTTCTCCGTTTCACTCGCGTATCGCACTCCAGCATCCCGACGGCTCGCGAGCTGCTCCGGCGTCCGTATCTATCGAGAAGGGCCAAGTGAGAACCAACAGTCGCAGGTAACCTCGACGGGCAGCGCCGGCACCATCACCATCACCTTTTCTTTAATGCTTTCATTCTTTTTTTTCCTTTTTTTCCCTTCTTCTCTCAGTTCCTCTTCAACCTGCTTTTGTTCTCATCACAAAGAGGGAATAGGAGTGGAGGGAAAACGGTCTTTTTGTTGTGTTTCTAATAGTCGAAATATAACGTAAGTGCCTGGAAAGTTGAGGCAAGTTGCCGCGTAAATTCATCTTGCCTCGGCTCCTGGCGCAATCTTCTATTTAAAAAGACATGTTTTCAATGGCCGCGTGCTTTCGCAGTTGTGCAATTCAATTGATGGAACACATTTTTCTCACCGTCAAATGAAAGGACGTGGCACGTCGAAAGTCGATTATAATGAAACGCTGAAGTAGAAATTGATTCACGTGGAGTCGAGAATTTAATAGACATGGGAATATCGTGTTTAGGCACAAGAATTACGCGGGTTATAGGTACGCACTCATGTCCTTTTGGTTCGATTAAAGAGATACTTTTATTTTTTATCTTTAGGTGTTTTTATACAACGTCCTTTGGGCTCTTCAAATAGGAGAGGAGTAAAACAATTTTTTTGGGCTGCTTCTAATAGGTAATATGTAATCCAAGTGCCTGGAAAGTTGAGGCAAGGTCTTGATGCGTAAATTGATCTTTCCTGCCTTGGCTGCTGGCGCAATATCATGTTTTTGCATACGCGTATCGCGCTCCAACATCCGAATGGCTCGCGGGCTCAGGTTAGTTGGCGTATAGTATCTATGGAGAAGGCCCGTGTGAGGCACAGGGAACTTCGATCATGGTTATCATGACTTGTTTAATAATCTAATTTTTTTCTTTTGCTTCCCCATGAAGGAAGCTTTGTTTTCCATTTTTTTTAGATTCTCATGGCAGAATACGGAAAGTGATCCAAAACGTCGAGAGAAGTGATTTAGAGAAATTACGTGGATGTACGTATGTGTATGGATATGTATTGTGATGAAGGGCCTGAAATTTATGCTACCATAACTCATGAACTACTCGACAGCATCAGCTCAAATTTGAACGACATGTCAAGTACCAGTCAATATTTATTTGCATTTCATTTTTATAGATTTTTTATGGTTTTCAAAAATGCCTGTCATCACTCCAACTCGAACGAATTTTGAACTATCGCAGTAAAACTTCGTGTGAACATGGAACAAAGTAATGTATTATATTTGGGCACAATAGATAATGTGTTTTGGATTTTTGGGGTGTTTTGGAATTTTCAAAAAATTAACGCTATTGTATAAACATTTTGCGGAACTTACTTAGGCCACACAAAATTTTTGTGTCCGCTAAATAATTTTCAGTAATATTACGTTTATAATTTGTTAGATTTTTTTGTTTGCTATTCCTTTAGATAACCTTAAACGTAAAATTTCGAATTCTTTAGGTTGCACAACCCCAAACTTTTCTAAAATCTTTATTTAAGCCTTTTATTTTTTGTTTATTATTCCTCAACGAATACAATTTTGCTAAAACTGAGTTTTTCACTTATTTATTTGAAACAAGAATCCAAAGTAGAGCTTTTCTTTTTCATTATGTTCCGCTTTTTACAAAACTTCGACTATCGAGAGGCCAAAATTGTTTCACATATTTTCTCAGGTAGTTTTGTAAAAAACAAAATATAACGAGAATAGACGAAATAGAAACGGTGAAAGCGATTTTTACAGCTGATTGTAATCGTAACAATATGGCCCAAGTGCCTCTAAAGTTAAGGTAACCGCTTCTTACATAAACATTTTTGCATACGGATTATAAAATGGTAGGCATAATCGAATCAAGGGACTCAGAACCGAGATGCGTATCGGGTTATACGTAAATGGGCCGAAATCAGGTTTACGTCCAAAGAGCTGTTTTTTTTCTCATGAACTTGTGTCGAGGGTCGACACAAATATCGACACTCCACCTGAAGACTTTCGACATGTTTTTTCTGAGCCGAATTTTGTTGTTGTTGGTCCTCAGGTTCGTAGGGTTCCATGCGTGAATGTGGCACGCAGTGAGCCTCATTATGCAGATTTCTTTCGGAAAATCTGGAGACAAGAAAATGTGTTGAAAACTTTGCTCTGACCCTCTTGTACTTGTGGTTTTCAACATTAAAGGTCGCGTGACCTTTACCTCTCCTCAAGAGGACCCACTTGAATTTTGTCGTTAAAGCCTTTTATTTTTAGTGCATGGAAAGAAGTTGCTAATAGCATATTTGCAACAGGTGACTTTTTCAACGCATTTTATTGCCGGCATGCACTTGGGACGGGAGGTTACAGCGACAAAGTTATGATTTACGTCAGGGAAAATTTTGGTGCTTCGCGGAATAATTATAATTAACCTCCTTTTCCAGAATTTCACGAAATTAACGTCGTAGAAAAGATACAGCGTCGCGCAGCAGGAAGTACTCACAAGATGGCGCTGCGAGAAATAAGCTTTAACAACTCACATTCATCTCCTATTTTGCCCCGTTTTTTTCGTCGTTTCGATAGTTTGACAGGTTGGATTTACGTGTCGTTACTTTTTATATCGAAGTTGAGAAAAGTTATGGTGCCTATATCCCTAGGCCACAGCTGGATAAAACGATTTGAGATATGTATGTAATGCTATCCCAGCTATAAAGACCAACAAACTTCTGCCTTTTGAGTTAGGGTATCAGGAAGGGTCGCGGTTTCGAGCTGATTTTTCATTCGAAAACTACATTTTATACGTACAAAACACACCAAAACTTTTGCTAAGCACCAAAGTGTTCTGCAATACTCATTGTGATTTCGATTTTTTATACGAAAACTGCATTTTATACGTACTAAGCACACCTAAACTTTTGCTAAGCACGAAAGTGTTCTGTAATACTCATTGTGATTTTGATTTTGATTTTTTATATCTACTTTTTCTTCTGGAGAAGGATTTTTTAGCCTTGTGAAGCTTTTCGGTTGAATTTTCATATTTTTATTCTCCGTGTTGCGTGAAGCTATTTCGAGTAGATCTCAATATATGCACAAATGAATAAACAAAGTGTTTATCGCAAAACACGCTACCGACGGTTTACCTTCACCTCGTAAACTTTTGCAGTAATACCGCTTAAATAAATACGTTCAAGTTCATTAATTTCGTTTCGGACGAGTACACACGTTTATTCAGCAATGCAATATTAACCGCCCATAGTGCATAACAAGTATCATTTGAAAGTCAAATTTCTCCCAGCAAGTGTGTAAAAAGTTTCCACCTATAGCAGATAAAATTCTACCTATCGAATTCAGAAAAATTGGATTTACGAATTGAATTTTATGTACGTTAGATACTCTTATACGAAATTAATTCCCACATGCTGTTAGCTAATTTCCATGTATATGCCATTCGAAAAACGTATAAACGTAAATAGCCGGTAAAGAAATAAATAAACCAACCGATCCACCTCGGTAATTCAACGAGGCAAATATTTCTAAGTGCCAAATTGTGATACAACGCTAACTATCACGTCACTTTGTGTTCTCTCTAGGTAAAGTGGCGGCGAGGACGCGCGGTCACTGGAAAGTCCAAAAGCATTCTTCAATACAGTTAACAAAAGTAACGTGGACGGCCCCGCGGCAGAAGAGAGTGTTGGTCGAGAAGATACTCGTACTCCTACATCTATAAATATCAAGGGTCATTATTTCGTTGCGTCCGCCACTGGCACCTGTCGCGTGGCTTCGGGTAAAGACATACGGACGGTTTGTTGCCGCACGGCCTGGACCATTTCGCTGGAGAACGATGCGAGTGGGAGGGCACGATGTACTTGTCGAAGAGCCCAACGGAGATAGCAAATTGATGGGTGAGCTGGGCTGCTGTGCCGAGGGTACCTGTAGTACCGTGCCCCCACACAGAGACCAAGACGTCGGGAGTCCAAGGTGCGCGCGGTGATTCGAGCGAGAAGAAGAAGAGCAGCGAGAAGGAGTGAAACAACGATAAAGCCTCCATCGTGGCAATCGTGCAGGTCGAGTATATGGGGCGAGGGGGTGGGAAGGGGAGGGCGGGTGGCAGTGGTTAACAGAGGGGAAACTGACTCTCATAAGGAGGGAGGAGGCTGCCGGCTGCTGTCTACCTAACCGGTCCAGGAATCCGGAGCCACGCTTACAAACCAGTGGCTATCAACCTCCGAGTAATCTGATACAATCCAAATTTCACGAGAACCACGCACTTTCGTTTCACCAGTAATCTCCAGTTTTTATTCTCCCACAAGTTTAAAACATTCATGGGAATTCTTACCCCGATAACCGAAATATATTCACAAAATATTTAATGCCCTTCGTCAAATTATGGAACGTTGACATAATGTACTGGAAAATGGGATGTGTTATTTTGGGTCCGACGAGGAGGGGGAAGGACCTTGCGATGGGAAATAAATGACATTAAATGGCTACGTGGGTTTCAAAGGGAATAGTCGTTCAAGTCGAATTTTTATCTTTCATTTGTTTGATTAGGTATTGGAAGGTGTATTATAAAGTGGAGGGATATAATATATGCGTGGTATGCAATTTATTTATGTCGTAAATGTTTAAGCACTTTGCGAGCGAATGACCAACGCGTTCGCAGAGCAGAGTTCCATATCTTCCCATTGCAAGTTTCTTGGTCGCATTGGATAATTTGAATACTTCAGAAGAATCACTCCATGCCCATTTCTACCTCGCTGCATGCATTTGCACAGGACATTTAATTAATTAGTTTGATGAGCTTTGCCTTAACTGAAATGAAGTTTGTGAATTATTCTTTGGAGTAGAAGGTATAATATGAAATATGTAAAAGTTCATATAAAGAATCATAAGAATTCACGGGTGAAAACTTCTAAATTAACTCTATTCTGTTGCTAGAAGAACATTTTTTTTATAATAAGATACTTCTCAAGCAATACGGCAACTTGCAATATAAATTATCAGTACCCTTCTGTATTTAAACTTTACTGATAATTCAATGCAGGTTGTAAAAATACGTAATTGTATTGTTAACTTATAGTATGAAAATGAAAGTTTATAAAATTGCTATTTTGAAGCCCAATATCAAAATATCTTCGAGCGAAATTTCAAATTTAGCGAATGTGCCTATTACGCACGGGGATGCCTCGTTACTAATACACTTATAGACGTCCTTGTTTATTTCTATGATTTTGCACTGTTGGAGTGAAATGATTTCTTGTTCGATTACTAATAGGGATTATGATTCCAAAAGATGGAAAATTATATGAGATAATGGACAAAACATTATTGTAATTTTATTTCAATATATCTTTCACCGTCCTAGAAAAATTATTGCAAAATGGACAGCCAACAATTTAAAGTAATATGATACTTTTTCAATGTTTATCGTCTATTTCTCTAGAAACTTGTCTACTGTAAATTTCCCCGGGCTAGAGGAAGGCAATTTATTTCCTCATTTATTTACATATATTAAGAAATTTTGATAAGACGTATTATAAAAGCAATGTATATATGCATATTGATTCAGCTCTTATGATCAGCATCTTACTGATGAGATTTCAATCTACTGCAACATCGAGACTCTGGTGGAAGACGTGGCAGCACGTACATCGTAAGCCAGCCAAGTTAAGCCAAATATATATAAGGGCCTGCATGTGGTAGTGATGGAACGAGATCCTCGACGAAGTCGTAGTAAGCGACCGGCTGCCCTCCAGACCTCGCAATTAGTTTCCTCCACGTAAATTCTGCGCTGTCTGTTGTACAGACCTTTCTCCGCTGTTCCTTCTCAGTCGAAATTATAACTACAAACCTTGGTAGTATGTACGCAGAGTTGTTAATTATGCTATATACCCCCGTTGACGAACGATGTATATATGCGTAGTACATAAGTCTCGCCCGTTTCTGCTCATTCTCATAGACAAAGCTTTGATTTCAAGAAAAAAATCAGAAACTTTATGCCAGAATGGTCTGAAAAAAAAAATGTTGAGCTCTGTTGCTTGCGCAAATGTCTAGCTATTGGGCCAAAACTTTCTCACCGAATATGCATTAGACATTGGATAAATATTGTATTGCTTCACCGGGATGACTTTACATTATTTTAGTGACTCAGACGGAGAGAAAAATTGTACGAAATTTTGCAAAGACGGGCGTTGTACATTGCTTTGTCATGTTGTACCTTGCACAAAGCTTTGTTTATGAGGGAGATAGTATTTACTACAGATAAGAGGCTGTCGGAGAGTTGGGGCTGTTTCATGGAATAGAAGGAATCCAAAGGGATAGCTGAAATCCCAAGGGCTTTGAGGGATCCCAAAGAATAGGACGAAGGGAAAGGATAAAGGGATAAGACGAAGGAATACGATGAAAGGAAAGGATGAAGGCATACGACGAAGGAATACGATGAAGGGAAAGGATGAAGGGATAAGGTGGAAGGATCGGATGGAGGGATAGAAGAGATCCCGACAAATAGAAGGGATCTCGAGGGATAGAAGGGAATCGCGAGGGATAGGAGGAGTTCCTGAGTGTCTCAAGGTGCCCAAGGGATAGTTGGGATCCTTGACTTTCGCTCCCGAGGGATAGGAAGGCTCCCTGAGGATTGCAGGCTGCCCAAGCGATAATACTAATCGCAGTAATATTTGTTAGTCCTGGGAGAAACTACCCTGAACGCCGAGTAAACATACAGCAGTGTAGAAAAGGGATAGCCGAGATCCCGAGGGATAGGAAGGATCCCCAGAGATGGAAGAGATCCCGTGAGATAGAGAAGTTCCTTTTGGTTAAGCAAGTTGGTCCTGAGTTTTAGGCGTCCCCCGAGACACGAGGGTGACCTCAGAAATAGCACCAATCTTGGATTTGTCGTCCTACAAGCTTTTCCGTGTCTTCCACGATGCTGGTTATTCAAAACTCCCCTTCCCGGAAGTCGATGATAAGAACCGAGGCATGATTGGATCATTTTTGCGAGGGCGAGTAATACCCAAGCTGCGAGAAACGCTAACACTTACATAAAATACCAAAATAATTAGAATGGTGATAGTACAGTGCGATAAATGATATTAGAATAATCAATGGTTTTTCAAACGTTTACTAATATCTCTCGTGTAACAATAAACATCACTGGACATTACCTACATAAATCTCATACAAATGTTAATAACTATCGCAATTACATATGATTACTGTAAAATTACAAAAATAATAAACCATATAACGTAACATATTTGTACCATCAACTCATAAAATAATCAATTTCAATCACAATTTCGGGAACGCACTCCCGGATGTTTGTGGAATGTCTTACAAATTTACGTAAAAATAAGGCTTCACATCCTTTATCGAAAGGATTAACTCGTTGGGGTTTCGATGCAATCGTCCCATCTCAGCCAAAGTTTGGGCTTAAATCTTCAATGTAATGCGAATCACTCCCGGGATGGGATAATCGGATTGATTCATCCGATAATTTGCTATGTCCCTCGCTCATCGACGTGTCCTCCAATGATGACGAGCCTAACGACAGAATAAAATAAAAAATAAAAATAAACTGCGAGCTTCAAACGGACGTGTTAATAATGCGCCGATGTAACTCACTTTCGCTATCGGATTTATGATCTTTATCCGAAACGCTGCCCTTCTCATATCCAAATGTATCATCCGTTGACGGATCTTCATAGGCGAAGTGCAAATACGACAATATGCACACAAGGGCTATGAAAAACAGGTTCGTACTAATGCCAACAACGGCAGATAGTATCGGCCAATGAAACATCAAATAGCGGAGTCCGGACAAATGTGCGTTTATTCCGATCGTTGCTGAGTAAAATTCAATGTGCCGAGATTGAATTTCCACTTGTACGACCGTCACCGGATGACTCTGTGGATTTTTTAAAAATACTGATGTTCGAAAAATTGGAAATACCCGTAATTCCGGATAATTGAGGTAAATGTATCGAATTATTATGTGATCACATCGTATCCTATTTAAAAAATTCGTGGGTCGAGATTTTGAGCGACAATGTGACAATCAACGGCGATTATCGCATTCCCTTGCTACCGCTTTATTCTGACGTGATTTTTTTTACCGATAGTCGCCAATTTAGGATCAAATCTGAAGCAAGGAAATCACGGGCATCGAACGTTTTAGCACGTACAGAAAATTTGAATGCGTTCTTTATATTGGACATTTTTTTGCTGATTATAGAAAAGTTAGAATTTTCGTGAAAATATTTATGGATTACAATTACCTTATAAAAATGGAATAATCACACTTGTTGAGGTCTTTTTGTAAGTAACATTGATTTCTTGAAAATATACATAGCAAAGTCGAGCTGATCGAGGAAAAATACATCAGAACAGCGGAAAATAAAAATTTGGAGTCACTAAACATTTTCGCAAAAACTGCAGTGTTTCACTGAAATAGCCATAACTTTCAGTAATAATTGAGTAAACACTCCAGTTTGCACTCGTTTTTTTCCGCAATTAATCAGCTTTGAAACGTTACACGATGAATTGGGATGCGTTGAGTTTTGAATTTTTTACAGATTTTTAAATCTGGAATTACGGAAATTGATGGTGTTTGCATACATTTCAGTTCTTGCCCTTTCGTTTTTTTTTTCTTCTTTAATAGCTCACCGGACTTTTAATAACATATTTTTTATGAATAACTTGGCTTAATAATAATAGTTATTGTTATAACTATAATATAATATAAAATAGAATTATATAAATACTATATAATTAATAATAATTTGGATATATATCCGCCGTTCCGATTTTATTTTTAATTAAATTTTTCCAGTGTCTGCAACTTTCATTAACCCGTATTATCTCATTAGTAAACTGACGTTAATTTGACGAGGATAAAATTGTTCGTCTCCTCCTTAATATTCTGTGGGTATTTCCAGAACTCGGTACGAGCAAAGTGAATTTCACGTAATAAACGTGCCGTCGGCATTATTCGACGTTTTCAGTGTTCCTCTCAAGACGTGCCCGTGATATGTGAGCTTCGTTGTAAGATAAGTTAAGCACATGCTTTTCGATGGCTTGTATATGAAGGCAACTATCTTGCTACATACATGGAACACGCGATTTGTTATCTATTTGTAACTGGGGATAAGCCAAAATACATGAAAAGAATGGTTGCATTGAAAATTCGAAAAAAAGAAGAAACTGCCGCTCAAGGTTTGGCACAAGATCATAAATATGAACATTTGATTTATGAGAGGCTATCATATTTGGGTATAAATCGGTTGAATACACCTGCTCGCGTTTCTGATCAATACGAACGAAACACCTGATCTTCCACATTCAGAGTTAGGTGATTTCCTTTTATTCACTTTGCGAATTTCGGAACTTTGTTAAGTAATTTAATTTCACCCGTGAACCTTTCTTCACAGAACCGTATATAAATAATCTTGTAAAAAAATTTTTTTTTTTTCAGATCTTTCACGCAGAAAATTGACCAAGTCTTACGATGTACACCATAAATTCCATCGCACTTATTCGAATTATGGGGCAATATTTCGGATTTATTACCGCGTAATCTTTATACTATCATAATTCGCCACATTTACGTCGAAGAGAAGGTCAGTAAACGAATTTTGTATTATTAATAATCACTTACTTGGTCTTCTTCAAAGTTACCGAAAAGCTCGAGGACCACATTCTGCTTCTCTTCGATCGAGCCAAAAATCAGCATCGGCGAGAATGTGAAAGTCGTTAACATGTGCAACAATGAGCTACGATAATGTAGCATTGCTGAACGGCAAGCGTGATCAACGAGGAAACCGTCTCGACTTCTCAATTGTGCGCATACCATAAACATTCCTACAGAAAAATTATTTTTACTCAACCTAGAGATAACGAAAAAAAAAAAAAAAATCGCAATTCGTAGGCGGTAGGATAGTGATTCTTTACCGAGTTCCTTATTGGCCGGAGATTCGGGCATTTCCAAATACAAATTAACTTTGTAAGGCTGACCAACCATCAAAAGTTGTTGCTTCTTTGTTAATTGCACATTGGCCGATGGATAACTACATATTCCTTTCTTCTCGTCGCACGATCTATCGCGAAATGAAAATATATGACAAATACAGCGGTTTACATTTTTATCTTCTATAATTTGTCTTTCATTTTTTTTTGCAGATCGAAAATAATTGTAACAGTGAGTATTCACTATTTTCAATGAAAAGTAATTAAAATTCCACAACTTTCTTATGAAGAGCTTCGCCATCTAGAATTTACAAGCTTATTTTTTTAAATATCAAATTTAATTAATTGAGAGCAGTAATATTGTTGGCATTATTTTCACTTTTTTCTTTGAACTTTGTAATCACCCAAAATGAAATTCATAAAGAAAGTGCAATGAGCGGCATGTATAAAGGTTATTTTCTTGTTTTTAACGTTACTCTCCCATATAGCACATATGTTGAATGCGAGTTAATCTTAAATTTATTGGATTAGTTTACAAAATCAATCAAGCCACTGGATTTGATCAATTATAATACAAAGGATCATTCCTTTGGTTCATCGATTTTAAGACAGCAACCCAAGTTTCTTTCGAACGAAGCACAAAGTTGGAAGAGCTTAGAGATGTTTTATAATAACCGCGTTCACCCATTGCGACAGAATAATCGTTGGTTCCGTTCCTCAATCGCAAGATTCTAAATCCTAAATAATCAGCAGGCACCAAATAAAAATGAGTAAAAATAAGATTTTCAGTTAATTCCTCCGAAGGCAATTATTAGACAATACTATATTACAATATTTAAAAAATGTATCCCATATATTCCTACAATAACACTTGCGATATATTCAGGCAAAGTAAATTAATTACTATCTCTTTCACATAAAATGTCTAATCACGAATAACTATATAATGGTCAATGAATTCAACCCTTTTGCTTCCGGCATCACATACATTTTCCAATTTTTTTGTATATCGGCGCAAGTGTTATTTTGTTTCTATTTGCTTATGATGCTATTCGAAGCATAACGGTCGAAAAAGATAAAATAAAAATAGACATGCCCTTAATGGTTATAGCGGCAGGGAAAAAAAATGAAAAAAACGTTGACCTTTTCTGCGTTAGAACTCCGTGTAGGAGTAATTGGTGCGAGATTAATTGCTTTTTTTTATGGCACCGAAGTAAATGCCGGAGCGAGAAGGTTAATGCAAATGTGAAATTGGAGGCTCACTTGAATTGCAGATGAACCGGTCGGACGTACGACATACTCGGCATGTAAGCATAATAGAAAGCGGTATAAAGAAATATGGATATCCATATAACGACAACCGCACTAATAACGATAATTCCTCCGCGAATAGCGGCATCTCTGGCCGACTGAACACCTTGTGACGTTTGTTGCTGTACATTGAACCATTTTTCACTGATATGCCGAAAGAGTCTCGAGAAAAAGAGCATGTTTATCGATAATTGCTATTCACGAAACACATTAAAATCGAAAACGACTGAACAATCATTTGCACAGCGAAGTGAGACGTTTTTTTCTAAGCCTGGGTAGTAGTAGTTGATAAGATTATTCAACGCTGCGCCGATTAGCTCATATCAAAGTACACATTTTTTTTTGGGTTTGTTGTTCTTTTTATTCTAAATGCGATACACGTAGAATTTCGACGATTTTTGATTGAAAGATTAAAGCGCGTGGCAGCACTGAATGCTTAAGGAATATTAAAGAGCGTATCTTAAAAAAACAGAATGACAGAGCAAGAGTCGGTATTGATAACTGCCTATCTCTTTCCAACGCACTCATGGAATGGCAGAATGCGCGCGCAATGGATTCTTCGATCCTTAGATATTTGCGGTCATTTTTGGTTATTTTCCTGGGTCACGATAGGTCTGAAAATGACATAATTGTGTTCGCAGCGCCAACTGTCAAAGCTTCAAGCTTTGGTAATAGCCCAAACTTACAGGGATTGTTACCGACCGAGCAGCCTGTAGCGATAAGTTACCACTTGATAAATAACGACAAAAATGCACACGGGAGAATATTATTTTAACGAAACAATCTGATTGCTTAGGTCAATTTTATCCGACGGATAAATAATTTCGTAAACTAGTGCGCACTTTCGTATCAAAGAAATTCCAGGAAAACCGGTCATTTTTCGGTAACTTTACCTGAAATATAAAACTCCGGTATTTAGACTTGCGCGCCGCCCTCGTCAAATCTCCGAACTAGCGGCATTCAACATGGCGACTACTTGTTATTTACAGCGAGACAATTTTTAGAGGTTAAAGAGATGTCGACGAAAAGTTGACATTCACTAACGAAAAGTTAATTTGTGTAAAGAAGACACGGTTAAAATGGCAGACGTTCGCGATATACTGGATATCGAGGCTCCAGCCTCGACGGAACTCACTAAAGAATCCATATTGGGCAGCGATAAGAAAAACAAACGTAAATATGAATACAAAGTTGCAAAACGACCGGAAGGTATGCACAGAGAGGTATTCGCACTTTTGTGCAAGGATAACAACGACGTCCCTCCGATTTATCCCACCGATATGGGAACTGGATATAAACAAGTACGCGCCAAATTGGGCATGCGAAAAGTCAGGCCATGGAAATGGACGCCCTTCACTAATCCAGCGCGCACGGACGGCGCAGTTTTTCATCATTGGAGACGAGTCGCTGACGCAGGGAAGGAATATCCTTTCGCTAAATTCAATAAGAAAGTTCCGATCCCTTCGTATACCAATGCCGAATACGTCCAACATTTGGTAACGAACAATTGGACTCGAGCCGAAACGGATCATCTCTTCGATCTGTGCAAGAGATTCGATTTGAGATTCATTATCATTAAGGATCGATGGGACAGAGCAAAGTATCTGGCGAGATCAGTCGAAGAACTCAAAGAAAGGTAAGAAATGTTATTTTTTGTCTTCCTGCTTTTTCCTAGAGAAAGTTTTGTTTTCTCGATTTTCTTGATGGTTTTGTAACAGCTTTGGAATTCTCCAATATTTTTACCTGAATTTTTCTGATATTTGCGGAATTGTTCTGACGTTATTTTCATTGCAGATATTATCAAGTTTGCGGAGCGCTCAGCAGAGCTAAATCACATTCGGACAAAGTATATGTTTTCGACGCAGAGCATGAAAAACGGCGGAAGGAACAGTTGAAAAAATTATTCACACGTACTCCGGAACAAGTCGAAGAGGAACAAACTTTGTTGGCTGAACTGAGAAAGATCGAACAAAGGAAGAAGGAGAGGGACAGAAAAACACAGGATTTACAGAAGTTGATCACCGCCGCGGATCATCAGGCAGATCCGAGAAAGAGCGAGAGAAAATCGTCCAAGAAAAACAGCAGTTCCTCTCGAAATAGGCCGAACAAATCAGATTCGGGTCATGTTAGTATACGCGAAGTATACTTTATTCAACATTCCCTAAACATATTTGCCGAACTTTCGAATATTCATATGTTTTTCGTATTTCGTCTTTGGATCTCTTTCAAATTTTACGGAGTTTCTTTATGGCTTTTATCGCCGATAAAACGTATAAATTTGTTGATTCATTCCTGAAATTGTTTTGCGTCTAAAAATAATAACTAGTTTTGATCCCATTTGTGTGCAGACGGCAAAATTACAGGTCGTTGAGTCTGCAGGCATAAAGTTTCCGGATTTGAAGAATAGCGGCGTCACTCTTCGTTCGCAAAGAATAAAATTACCCAGTAGTTTGGGTCAGAAAAAAATGAAGGGTATCGAGCAGATGCTGAATGAATTACAAATAGGTAAAGTGAAAGTTTTGAGTCTTTAATTCTGAAATTATTTTGTACAATATAATAGGACGTTCCGAATATTTATTTATTTATTTCAGAACTTAATCCACCGCCGACAGAACAAATATGCCAACAATTCAATGATTTGCGCAGTGATATCGTTCTGCATTACGAACTTCGAGGGGCTTTGGCAACCTGCGATTTCGAATTGCAATCTTTGCGACATCAATATGAAGCTGTCGCACCTGGAAAGGTTGGTGCATGAAACATTCCAGTAATCTCAGTTTGTCAATTTTCTACTTCATATCTTTTGGCACATACAAATGTACAGCGTTAAATGTTGAAAATCAAATTTCAAAGTACGGCGAAAAATATTTCACGAGTCAAATTATCTATAACAAAACATTATTGAATAACCAATTTTTAAAAAATGGAGAACTTTTATGTAAACTGGTTGTGAAGAATTTTCGGTTTTTTACTTTAGTTTCTTTTTCTCTCATTTTGTTTATGTTTTTTTTTTTAATTAAGCTTATGAATTTTTGGGATAGCAACTCGAAAGCTTATTCTTTATAGGTTTCTTATGACATAAAATTTATTTCAGACTTTATCGATTCCGATGGCGCTCATGCCGAAAACAGAACCGGAAGTTAAATCCGACATAATTGACGTGGTTGGATCTCCGACTACTCCGACTGTGAGCCAGTGAATCATGATCAGGAACTTCCATCAGCAAGATTAGATGAACATTGTAAAAAGTTTTTTTCTCAAACGTTTGTGTACCGTTCGTGTAGAGATAAAATAAAAAATTTAAGTCCGAAATGTTTTTGCAGATTGAGGGTAATTGCTCATTGGAAAATTGATTAACAGAGAAGCTCCACGTTTGAAAGGATTAAGCACTCTCGTACCTTAAACTTCAACATTTCCTTCAGAACATTTTTAATTTATCGATGCGTTTTCCAGGCTTTTGAATTCCTTAAGCACTTTGAAAAAGATTTTTTTCACATTTTTTTTGGGCTTTTAAAAATTACTTATTACTAAAATCGAGTTAAAAAGCCATTTAAAAAACACACAAATTCAACGTATGTATAGTTCAGTGTCCAAGGTCAAAAGAAATACTACAAAACTATCAAATCTACTGAATACTGATGAATAAAATTGCCAATTCTTAGAAAACATAGCGAAAATGTATTTACATTTCACTTTTTATTAACTTTTCTTATAACTGACTAAAAATACACGAAAATTCGTTTCGGAACAAAATAATTAGTGCTTCATTTGACTAACTGTTTTAGAATACCAACCTCTTGGTATGAAAAGCTGAAGGATACTGTTCCAAAATCATGAAACGTCCTTACATTTAAGCATACTTAACGATAACTAAAGGTGGTAAATGTTCTATAAGTCCGAGTTTAGAAACGGCAATCATAAACCCATTTTTTCTAAAAGCTGTTCCGAAATCGAAAAAATGTGTCAAAATAAAAAATAAAAAGGAATCAAGTTACCAGATGTTCACCTTAAAATTCCTACCAGTTCAAAATCCACTTATCAACATGAGTACAATTTTCGATAGAACATCTAATAATCGGCGTAAAAACGAGATAAAAAAACCTATCAACTTACTTCACTAATTATCAACTTAAGTTGATTAATTTTTTTAAATCGAATTTGAATTTTACAGTCAATCGATAGAGATCGAACATTAATTAGTGGGTAAACTGACAGAACTATTTCGAATGATAATTGGCACTACTGTGACTTTAGGAACGCGCGGAACTTGAAACTGACAACACGAAAAGCTTGACAGTTCGCCGATAACGCGAATAATCCATCCGCCTCTCGTTCTCCGTGTCGAATATATGCACAGAGGCAAACAAGGAAAGTGGAGAATCAAAAAACAAAAATCCCGGGAAAGCGATAATCGATTGATCACGATAATCATAACAAGTCGGTAGTTAGTAGTGAGAAGAAAATTCCGCGTGATCGCAGAGTATGCACTACGAGTGACGTTTGCAGTCTTCAGTGACGTTTGGTTCAGCGAGCGGCGAAGAAACCCGAAAAACTCGTATTTTCGTGTGCGTCTTTGGAAGCGACGACGTGATGATGACCAACCGAGGGGCGCAAAACGTAAAATAAGCGAATCTTCTGTTAGAGAAAAACCGAAAAATCCCTTATAAACGTCAGTGCGAGTAAAACAGCTGTTAAGAGTGACGTTTTTTTTTTTCGCTCGCCAATTGGTACTTTTGTAGCAGCTCGAATCTGTGAAAGAAAACATTGTGTCAGAGCCCCGAGAAACGAACGAGAAGCTAGTACTTAGAGTATATATACATATAAGAAAAAGTGAAAGAGCAAGAGACCGAATGAGAAGCAGAGAGCGAGAGAGGCAAAGAGAGCGACGAGAAGAAGCGACGGAAAAACCCAAGAGAGAAAGAGAGAGCCGCAAAGTGTGTGTATATACGTGAGAGAGGCCGCAGTGCCGAAGCTTTATCTTTAATATGCGCTGCTGAGTGAATTGTCAAGTGAATTCAGAAATGGCTGCCACAGATCAACAGCAGGAGGTAAGTGTCGCGATTAATCAGTGACGGCTTTTTATTCCCAGTCTCGTTTGAAGTGACACTTTGTTTGACGTTGACAAAAAAACAACGTATATATCAAACGTCATCCAAAAGACGTCGCGTTTTCGTCGAGCAATGCAGGCAGCGCTCACGCACCGAAACATAACTCGTAGCCTCGGTAAATTGCAACAAAAATACGAGGCTAACGCGACGATTGTAGTGTTTTCGGCATCTGACATTTGTGCCTCCAGCCATTATCAGCATTTTTTTTCTTCGTTCTCCAAATGCGTTACGAGAATGACGCATTTTTTTAGTCATTATTATTATTTCGTAGCGTTATCGTAGCTCCCGGAAATCTCGAAACTGTCGCCGATGACAGTAGGAAGTTGGCGAAAGACGCGAACACATTAGACAACGACAGTCGTACCTTGAGATCGATATCACGTGTGATATTCGCTCGATTGATATAGTTTACGAAAAATCGTCAAGTATGGTAGGTTCGAGACGAGAGGTTTCTGCGAATCGACGAGGCGACCCTGTTCTCTCTCTCTCTCTCTCTCACTCTCACTCTTCCTCTTTCTCTCTGTGATTATCTTTCTCTCTCGCTCTCGTTCGTGGGCATATAGATTCTTTCGGAATAGCTGTCACTCGACGTTTGCCAAATGACGTACCGCAGCTTCGCTGCTGTCAGAATGTCCTGCCCTAAGCGAAACCTCGTTGTGCTTAATAAAAACATCGGCCACCCGATAATAAACCTTACCCGGAAATATGAATCTTGTGCAACTTGTTGCAATTCTCTGTACGACCATTGAAGAGTTTCTATCTATCGAAAATCGGGTGGACGTGGACAGATTCTCTGGTTACAATTCTCGGAAGAGAATCGTAATAACGAGTTTCAGTCGACCTGCTGAACTGCACTTTGTTTTTTTTTTTTTTTTATAGCATGTTTCGGTTAAAAATATTTTTATTTATGCATTTCTTTTTTTATGTATATTTGTCCAATTTTCATAAGTAAAAGGAAATGTTCTATGAATATATTAATGGATGAAGGAACAACAAAGAATGCATTTGTGATGGCGACCCTCTGAATTTTTTGATTATTGTAATGAATTAATGAAAATTTTTTTTGCAACAATCGAGTGTGCATGGATAGATGCTTTTAGTCAAATGCGAACGAGTAGTACCTAGTCAAGAACAAAAGACTGTAAGAAACTACTTCTTTTAGAAATAAGATAAATTGTAATATATAATTTTTCTTTATGTTCATGTCGGTTTTTCCTTTGTTACAATTTTTGATATAAAACTTGATGGTGTAGATTTATTTGCACTGTCAAAGTTTTATGTGCAACATTGTAACAAAGAATATACTTTTTGTTTTTGGAAACAAAGTAAACGGCCATCAGTAATATTTTCTTTGGAATTCATCATTGTTATTACTATTAGGCTTTATAGAAAAAAAGTTACCTGATTATACATATTTTTTTATTATTTTTTATTTATTGTAGTTATCGAAGATAACTTCAAAAATGTTTTATTTAAATATGATAATATATGCATATTAAACTTAATGTAATTAAAAAAAATATATAAATTTTTCTTAAATACTCAGGACTGCCGGGACTTGCGTGAGCCCGCTCATCATGCAAGGAGACCGATGAATGCATTCCTCATATTCTGCAAAAGACATCGCAGTTCTGTGAGAAAAGAATTTCCACATCTAGAAAATCGTGCCGTCACGAGAGTCCTTGGAGAATGGTGGGCAACCCTTCGTCCTGACCAAAAACGTGCATATACGAATTTAGCACAGGAGGTAAAAAAGGAAGCTCAATTAGTTAAGGGGAGGGAGTCACGTCTAAATAGATGAATTTAAAATTTGGAATTCTCTCAAAATGAAAAAAGTGAAAACTGTGCCTGAGACAGGATGAAAAGGCAAGCGTAACTCTGTGAAAAGGAAAAAAATGCTTTTACCAAACACTATCAATGTAGTTTGTTGGTAATTCGTATATCCATTAGAATACGAACATTGAATTTCCAAATTAAATTATTTAGACCTGCGTCCCTCGTCTGAATCAGTTTTTCACATTATCCTTGTTTATCCATGATTTACATTGTCTTTGATCATTTTAGTACAAAGACGCATTCCTTAATGCTAATCCCGACTTCAAGTGGTACAAATTACCAGCTCCACCGCTTCGGACTTTGACTACAAGGCCAACAAACAAAAAGCAGGATGTTGGCACAAACGAGCTGGGCTCAGAAATAGTGAATTTGGATTATCAGTCTTCCAATGGTTCCAAGATTGACGAGAGGGATGGAGACGGCTCGATTCAGCCGGGAAAATTGGCAGACGAGTCACAAATTGGCGGTCTTAGTTCTCTTTTTACTCCACAAAAAACGCATTCGAAATCAGCTGAAGATCAGTTGATCATTGATGATGCTCCTATGGAATTGGAAGAAACGCCGGCTTTTCCGAAACCTCCAAATAAACAGTACACCCAATTGCCCATTGATATAGAGCAGAAAAGGAAATGCAAAGTAGATTTGTTTTCGCAACAGAAACCGCTTGTCACTGAGTCAAACAACAACGAGCAGCACCAATTGGTAATAAAGAACTTACTCTATTCGAAAATAATTCAAATTTTCGATTGAATAATTTTAACACTTCCATATAAAATAATAATCTATCTGCTATTAATTGAAGATTAATACCGTTTTTTTGTGGTTTTTATAGAACGAGGAAGATTATAAGAATAACTCGAACGTTTATATCGATGGCAATGTTGGTACTTTGGAGGAAAACAGTTTTCGAGGTGAAAGGAGCTGCAAAGGCCTCAGATACCAGCAATTAATGGCGGAACAGCAACGAAATGTAGGAACTACGAGTCAACAAAGCAAACGACGGCGCGTTGCTGGGCTTAACACGTGAGGACACGATAAAATTTCTTCCATTTGCAGAAATTCCATTTTTTTCAATACGATATTGCGAAAGAAAATTCTTCCGATATTGCATATATATATACATGATATTCATTTTAGTGTTCAAGAACGCTCAAACGAACGAAGAAACTCTATATCATCGAATGTCAGCGAAAAAACGGATTCTCTTAGCAGTGAAGGTGGGAATAGTTCGCGCAGTGATTTGGAGCATCTTGTCGAGAGGTAATCGTTTATACTATCTGGATTATCGATAGTTTATTTAAAGATGGAACTTTGATTAGATTAATTAGGAGAATATCTCATAATCATTCGTGTGATATTGATGGTTTTCTTATTTCCACGCGTTATCAAACCATAAGTGCCGAAGGTAAGCTCGAAGCTTCGAAGCCAGAAGATACGGAAACGGAAGGCGCCGAACCTCACCAGGAATACGGTGAATGGCCATCATACAAGAGATTCAAAGCTGAGTAAGTTTAACGCAGTTCCGAAATAATCAATCAACAGTATAAAAATGGAATATATTTTGTTTAAATGATGAAAATGTTGCCGCAGAGATTTCAATTTGGAAAAGAAAATTGAAGCGCTACCGTCACTCAGCCTCGAGGAATTTCAAGAAAAGAAGAAACAGCAACGCACTAAGAAGAAGAAGATAAGTCAAAAATTAAGCGGAACTTTGACGAAACGAATCGAAGGTCATACTTCGTCTGGAAATTCAAGTAATAGCAAATCCGTGGACGAAAGTTGCGAGCCTCAGGAAGACGCTGAAAAAGCACTTCTCGTCGGTAGCCAAAAGCGCAAAGCGAGGAAACAAAGTATAACTCGAAATGCTGCGGCAACGAGTGCCTCAAAAAATGATGATCCTCAGGACGCAAATAAACGTGAGTACTTAATAGAATTCACAATTAAGAAACGGGCTAGTTGAATAATATTATCGGACAATATTATAATTAATTAATCTGTGTCGGTTATATAAACACTTCAAGCTTTCGAATAATTGCAAAAAACAAAAAATCCAATAAAATTTCACGCAAAAATGTTGATAACTTTCATCCTCTATTTTTATACAAAATCAATTTGAGTATTATCAATAACGCTTAGTGAAAATAAAAGTTTCTTTGCACGGTATTAAATTCTGTTGGAATTGAACTGTTCGGAAATGTCTTTGAAATAAAAATGAAATAAGTAATAAAAATTGGTGTCATTAGCGTGGTGCGCATCGCCGGACCTTGAAGCGTTGGCTTGTCTCGCAGAAATCGCCGCCAACCAAACGAAACTCACCAAATAATGCGTTGAACGTATCGCCGCGACGGGAATTTAAAAAAAAAAGCGACTCGGTTCAAACCCGATTCTAACACCAAATAAATTTGTATTTATTTTGTCACTCGTTACGACTTAACGTCTATGAAATAACTATGAGTTTTTCTTTAAAATCTTGTATTTTACCTGATGATCAACAGGCGTGATCTGTTTTCGTACTTTCGCATATTATTATTCAATACTTGTCGTCTCTTGACTATCAATTGACTTTAATTAACACTTTTAAACGATATATTATTGAGCAGACACATAAGTCGGTGCAGTTTAGATAAACACAGGATTATTTGTAACTCGTTATGTGTAGCCTTGCGTGACAATAATTTTCAATTGATTGTTGTGTTTTTTCTATGTTATTGTCATTCCCAACAATTAATCGGGTGAGAAAAATATATATAGATGTTCAAGAAGAAAAAGTATATCAAACAGTCAACGGGGAAAAAATGTTTGTCATGTTTTCCAAACGATTATGCATCATTTTTTGGACTCATTCTCAAAATCCGGTAACAAAGTCGGATAATATTAAGATTTTTTGAAACTTAAAAATCTGAATAGCAACATTTTATATTTGCGGCTAAATATTGAATCTTAAAAGCATAAGATGTATTAGAAGGATGAATGAATCGTCTAATACACTTTAAAAAAATTCTTAAGTCTTGCGCCATTCAAACTTTTTAATCGACGTTTTGGCTCAATCATAAATTTTTGACACAGGCATTTTGGAAAAAACTGCAAACACATCTCATTCGATTGGGTATGCATTCAATATTTCAATCTCGAACATTTTCGATAAATTAACTTTTTCAACCGAAAGAAAGGGTAGAAGAGTTCTTAAAATTGCCCAATTTTTAGGCCCGTTTACAGAAATGACGAGTTTTGTACTTGGATTCGTTTTACTCCTAATCGATAAAGGGAAATGATGGTGCATAAATTACACAAACATTAAGATAAGAGTCGTGGAGACGATAAAATACCTCGGGAACGTTGCGTCCATGAATTGTTGAGCCCCGTGTAATGGACTGAATTTTATAATTGTTCGTATATAGTTTTTCGACGCTTGCCAGCGACCGATGGAGCGTCACGGTGCTTCGATATTTGCAGTTTTGTTATTTATAGGAAGATAAGGAAGAAAACGAGGCGAGAATTCCGCTAAAGTAATTTGTCTGATCGACCAATCGGTATTTTTTGATTTATTAATTTTTTATTTTCAAGAACTTCGATTAGATTTCAGGAGGAATGAAATTCTGAAAAACAACAAGAGGAATTACAATAACAATTAGCGAATCGATCGGGCATTTTAGACGTACTGAAGGTTGTAATGACGACGATAGAAATTATGGAGTAACGGTAACGTCATATCTCTATCGTCGTTATTGTTATTACGCAATATAGACCGTTAATCCAGATTTTACTACGTTTGGTGTACATAGGAATAGGCGCAGTATTATACTAAGTCCTTCATGTTTAGGACGACAAAAATCAATATAATCAAAATGTATAAACATACTCATTGTATGTAAACATATACGTACGTACATATAAAGTAACTGCGAGTATAACGACATATATGGTACATCAGGTCAAATTGACAGATTTTGGTATTTTTACAACTTTCCCTTCTAGTATCTCGCAGTATTTACAACAAAAAAATATTGAATGTTTGCTTATTTATGAAGGTAAAATCTCTAAAAACATAAATTATTGAAAAAATACATAGGCGAGTTAGAATGAATGTTTTATAATAAGCTACGCCTGAGAAAACAACATTTTTGAGCTGGTCCTCAAGATGGGCTTCAAAATATAATTGGAGTGAAAAATTTAATTAAAAAATATGTTGGATAAGAGCTTTTGCAATTTATCACTTTTTTCTTTACCAAAATGTACGTCGGTCGTCAGATCGGCAACGGTAACAATTTTCTTTACGAATTATAAGAAACAATCTTTTTTTGTCTCTTTCTAATGTACCAAATGAAAAGAAATTAGTTCTAAAGTTATAAGTCGGTCGATTTGACCTGGAATATCTCATACATATACTGATGCTGTGTCTCATGTAAAAATTTCGACATTTTCTTTTAAATGAAAAAATCTCGTGAAAGATCTCAAGATTTTGGCGAAAATTATACATTAATTTTTATATGTCATAGTTGAAATATTTTTCAGAATTATGGGGAAAGGAAAGGTTTAATGGTGCCTCAAAGGGTTAAGAGTTCATATCAGCCGTTGGAAAATAATTGGTTGCCCCAATATTGAAAAAATTGAAATTCCGGCAAATTTAATATTTTGAAAATATAGACTATAGTTAATGTTATGGAACATGATGAAGTCAAAAAACTATGGCCCTTAAATTAGTCAAGTTTGAGGTACGAATTGTAATACCATTGTCGTACGATGAGATTTGTAAGCGACCTATAAATATTTTTACGAAACATCTTTTATGAGATTTTTTTCTGGTGAGACATGATTTGGAAAAAATTGAAGTTTAGAAAATGTTCACACATAGAATAAATTGGCAGTTGCGACATGAAAATATTTTTTAAAAAATACACTTCAACCTTTTTATCTTATTATATTCGGAATTATTTAAATAATACTTCTTAACATAATTTCAAAAGCACTTTTTCAAATTATTTTCAATATTTAGAATGTATTTTGACCACTTAGATTATTTTGTGCTTTGCAGTACAATGTTGAGTGTGAATTCAAGCTGTGGCCTAGAATTTTTGAAGGCATTTTCAAAAATTTTGTTTTTGTGTCTTACAACTGTCCTATTTTATACATAAATATTTACATGTGTAGTGTGAAAAACAAAATGTATATTATGAAAATGCTAACATTGACTGCTCTGCTGTTTTAGCCTAGATGAACTAAGGTTCACGGGCGTATATGTAAGTACGTATGATGTCTAAAGGATTAAGTCTACTAATATATATATATATATATATAAATATAAATATATATATATATATATTGAATGTATATTTATAATATTTATATCGACTAACATGTCTAGATTAAAGAATACGAGAATGCGAACGTAGACATTTGTCGGAAGAAAGTAAGAGACTCGTCTGTGATTTTGGCTAAAGGAATTTTTCATCTTTTATATTTTTCTATTGATTATTTCATCGATTTTCTTTTAAAATTGATACCTCTCTCTTCCACCAGAAGGAACGAAAAGCAGCCGCTTCTACTGAGAATATTTTGTTAATGTCAATGGGAACAGAGTGTAATGATCATATTTCAAATGTGCCTTATAAAGATGAACATATAGCGACTAACTAATGACCAATTACAGTTTAAAATCATATTTTATTTTCTCTTTATGACTCGAATCTGTTTGTTTCTTGTATCGGTGGGCGAAGTACTTTTTGAAATTGGGAATGGAACTCAATAAAAATACTGTTGATGAGTACGACAACAAGTGGCCTACGAATTATCGGCACATTCTTCAATCAGAAATTTCTCTGGAACACGTTTCTGACAAAATTTAAGTTGAGTAAATATAAGTGCAAGCATCGAAATTGAAAATTAAAAAAATTACAAAATTCAGGCATTTATTATCAAACTTCAATCATAGCTAAATGTTTTAGCGACTTACAAAAAAATGATTAACCATCATTTCCTGTTACTCAATAGATATGAAAAATAATATTCATTGAACAATTATAAATATAGACAATATAACTGTCTATTTTTTTATGGTAACAAAAAACGATCATGAATTTTAAGATTTTTTTTCTAAATCACCAGTAAGTTCACGAATTTTTCAGATTTTCGCATTGCATGTTTTAATTGATAATAAATAGTTAAAAGAATTCTCTCTTTTTTGTATGAAAATTTCCATCATACAAAAAATATTTTTGAACATAGCATAAATAAAACACGGATATTTAAGCAAAAGTGCTATTTAGAAGCATTAATTTTATGCTTTTACGTTTCTTCCTGTATGATGGAATTTATACTAATGATGATCTAATAATCGTTCTTTGCAGAATTGTGTAGAGCTTTAATATGTTAATATGATACTTTCGGGACTTAAATTTTAACAGATTTGACGTTAAGCTCAGATTTTTCTGGAAGAGATTTGTGCCAGACCTAAACTATAATGAAGACTAGGCATTTTTCGAGCTAAAGTTTTGCGAATTTTACAGCACAAAATCTTTGTGATTAGCCTTAAATATGTAACTTACACGAATATATATATATGGATATATATATATATATATATAATTTCAGATGCAAACAAATATATATACAATAGATATCATATACATGTAAAATATTGTATACTGTTTATATGCGTAATAAAGATACCATATTTTGATGTAACCTTGCAAGTAATTAACGTGTAATTGTTACCGAAATCCCTAATTTTCTGTATAAAACCATCAAAATGACTTCGCGAAAAATTAAAACTGTATATATAACAAAACCTGATTGTAATTTTTGTGACTACAACAAAAGTATCAGAGTACAATTTATTTTTTAATTTTTACTTTAAATAGAGATATCAAAATAATACATATTTGAAATGCAGCAATGTGAACCTGTTAAAAAGCATATACAGGTAACATTTTTATTTGTCACAGATTTGCAATAATATTTTGTATGTACAATATGAATTACGAGCTAAATTCATGCTTTATTTAAATTTCATTTAAATTACAAGCGTATGGTAAATTTTATAATGACATGTAAGACAAAATCATATATTATAAGAAAACATGTAGTATTAAATTGCGGTGATAATATAGGATTTTTTTTTTTTCAGTCATTTTACCGGATGGAAATATTACGGTATTTTAACATCTCAAAAAGTATACGTTTATGAATGCTTTGGATCAGCTGTAGAGATAATCAGAGAACGATTGAGCTGCCCTCATGACGTTTGCCAAACCAAAACAAAGAACTTGCATTTTTTAATTAACTCTCGCTGCTTCCTAATATTCGATATTTACGTCCCAAAGTAACTCAGGAATATTATTTAAGCTACTAGAAATGGGAGTTATTTTTTTGGAACACATAGGCGGTACTCGTCTATTTTCCTGTGCATCCTGTGACACTAACCTAACAAACCGAGGCCAGCTCATCAGTACGAGATTTACAGGAGCTACTGGACGCGCATTTCTCTTCAACAAAGTTGTCAATCTCAATTATAGGTGAAAAACAATACAAACTTCATTACTTTTCTCCTAACATTGTAATTACACTGTTTCAACATAATTTTTACTTTCTCATACAAAATATGTAAAAACGGAAAGCATTGGAATGCAAAAACAAACTGCTCCTGGATTTTGATGGAATTACATGTTTTGAGTGTCTGATATTCTGTAAAAGACACTTACTTATTTTTGTCTCTCTGTGATACCACACACCAAATGATACATTTTTGAAAAATGCACTGGCCAATTTTTTTCTGCTTTCTCATAGACAAAGCTTTGTTTTCATGAAATTGTTTTTACGAGGTGTTCATGTCAAAACACTCAAAATGGTCCAAAATACTGACAAAATTAAAATCCATAAAATTGCATGAAAAATTTGGTTTAGTTTTCAATTTCAAACAGGGAGACAAAGTAGAAACTTGGATATTGCTTCTTCATTTTTTTTTGCTTTCAAAAGAGACTTCTGGGTGAGATAACTAACATCGTTTAATATATTTCCAAAAAACTTGGTGTGATCTTGGTCTGAAATATAAAAAGTCTATAAAGGTTCTTGTGTATTGCGTTCTCATTTATCACATATTAATAGAACAAATTTTTACAGTGAGGTGCAAGATCGAGTCATGTTAACGGGTCGCCACATGGTGCGCGACGTTAGCTGCAAAAACTGCGACGCCAAACTCGGATGGGTTTACGAATTTGCAACTGACGATAATCAGCGATACAAGGAGGGTCGTGTTATTCTGGAGCGCGCTCTTGTTACCGAAAGTGATGGGATGGGAGAAAATATTTAGCCTATAGCTGTTGTTAATTGAGTAGTTTTTATTGTACAATCTAAGTCGCACTTAATTCTAAGCATTTGTATTGATTCTTTATTAATCGTTGTAATCGGACTGTAACATAAAAAAACGTTTGAGTTGAAGCAATTGAGTATTATCTTTCCGTTCTATGACTAATCGAATTAAAATAGAGTTCATGGAGTTAAGTAAAATATATTATTAATATCCATCACGGAATATCACTGAGGTCTTCGACTCCCTTTTCGTTTAATTCTTGCTTCCGACTTCCGATATTAAGTCCTTATGTATTAAAATCTATTCCTTGCTATCAACTTTCAATTTTTTCCTTTATATTTTACATTGGTTCTATTATTTTTAATAACTTTTTTCTTATGAATATTTGCTTATCAATATTAGCATTTAAGATAGCTTTCTCTTCAATGCCCTTTGCTTTCGTTATCTGCAGTTATGTTTGATTTTTATTGATATATCTATCCACTTCTCTTATTAGTTTCAGTTTTTTCTAGCAGTGCATAAAGAAAATAGTTGGTTGCACGTGTTATTATGATAAAATAATTAACAAAACAATTTCAAATGCATAACGCCAAAGGCTTATCATAAATACGGATAATCAAATTTCAAATATTTCCGCCCAATAATTAGTGTTTTCAAGTTGGTAAAAATGAGTCCGAAGCGACATCTGGGCGTCGGCATTATTGTTTCTCAATTCTCACGCGGCTTTCTTCGTCCACAACCGCTACTCGTTCATTTCCGTTCGGGAGCCGCTCGTGAGTAGATGTGAACTCCTCGACCGCGATAAAATTCCTTTTTCCTCTGAAGTCATTTCGGATCTCAATATTAACAAAAAATCGAGCATTATCGAGCGGAAATGTAGTAGAATCAATTTCACGTCTCGAAAGTATATTGAAAAAATGGAAAAAACGTCGGAATACAATGAAGAGCGCACGGGCCACGTGGCGAAGCGTCTCACACCGGAAGAGGTCGAGAAGATGTGTGCCCAAAACTCTCGTCTCGTGCCCGAGTTTCGCGCTAACCAGTTAGAAAAAGATGCGCGTAAGCATTGGGACTTGTTTTACAAAAGAAACGACACGAGATTCTTCAAAGATCGACACTGGACCACCAGAGAATTTCAAGAACTCCTCGAACTCGGCAACGAGGACCAAGAAAAATCTATGATCGAAGTCGGTTGCGGCGTCGGTAATCTCATCTATCCGCTTCTTGAAGATGGCCTGAAATACAAGAAGATTTATGCCTGCGATTTGTCGCCCAGAGCCGTCGAATTTGTCAAGGTATATATATACATTTTTTTTCCGCTCGATCAATAATTTTTGTCGAATTTTTATACATAATTAAGGGGATTGAGTCTGTACAGATTTTTAATTCTTGTTCCTTCAACGTCGTCTATCTATTTCTTAAGTGATAAATGTTCATTTAAAAAAATGAAGGAATTCCTTAAGTAATGAATGTTCATTTTAAAAAATGAGAAATTCCTTAAGTGATGAATGTTCATTTAAAAACATTGAGAAATTGGGACCAAAATGCGAATAATGCAAATAGTCATTTGCAACGAATGATGAACATTTTGATTTGATACATTTATCATTTTCACAGAATCATCAACTTTACGACCCTGAACGTGTGAAAGCTTTCCAAAATGATATAACAACGGAAGGATGCTTTGCAGAAGTCGAAGCACCAGTCGACGTTGCGACTCTAGTGTTTGTTCTTTCCGCTGTACATCCACAAAAGTTTGCAAGGTAAATGACAAGAATTTTAATGCTATAAATTCAGAAACTGTAACAAATTCAATATTCTGTGAATAATTTTAATACTATTTTTCAGTGTGGCTAAGAATCTGTTCAATGTTTTGGCCAAGGACGGAGTTTTGCTCTTCAGAGATTACGGACTCTACGATATGGCTCAGTTGCGGTTCAAGCCTGGCCATAAAATTGCTGAAAACTTTTACATGCGACAAGATGGCACAAGGTAATTAAATAAAAAATCTAGATTTTTTTTTGTTAACATTTATACAAAATGATGATTTCATAGTTCAACTGATCGACTTTGATGTACACTATAGCAATGTCTTTCGCTCCTATCTGACTCAACAAAAAGATTTATTGTATCAGATGAGAGTTTAAAAAAAAACTGCTCACACATTTTTTAAACTTTACAGGAGTTACTACTTTTCGATCGACGAAATTCGAGAGCTATTTCAATCGGTAGGATTCGAAACATTGTCTTGTTCGTACGTGGAACGACGAACCGTAAATGTGAAAGAAAATATCGACGTCCCTCGGATTTTTGTTCAGGCGAAATTCAAGAAGCCTTGAAGAATGCTATGAAAGCTGTTTGCAATCCAAACTGAGTAAGTTTCGTTAATGCGTTACAGAATAATTAGAAATAACACCATAATTTATTTGGCAATTATTTGGAATTTTTATAACAATATTTTAACTAGGAATTCTTTTTTGTATACACTGTAGCAAAGTTTATTTTGCTCATATGGTATATAATTTTCTTTTATTTATTATATTTTTTTGACATTAAATTTCTGTTAGTTTGAAGCCCGTAAATTTAAGTATTTTTCTAAATGATGATTTCATAGTTCAACTGATCGACTTTGATGCCACACTAGCAAATGTCTTTCGCTCCTATCTGACGTATTTTATTTATGTAAATTAATCGCCCGGAAATTATATTCAGCGATCAATAATTTTGACTTTTTATTTTTTAAGAAATCACTCTCCTGATCAATTGATGAAGTCTCTTGGATTCCCGATGAAATCGACCTATAGGTGAGCATAAAACTTTTCACTAATTAAGATAAAACACATAAAATAAAGATAAATACATTTTGAAATGATGAACCAAACCATTCACGTAGAATAGGAATCACGAGCTCGACTTGTTGTGCCTTTGTCAGGGTTTTCCTGATTTTGTGTCAACTCGTCGAGCTCCGTCCTATTGATGCGGAAAATTGGCTCTGATCTTTTTTAAAAACTATTTTAAACAATTGTCATGTATTAACATGCAGCTATTTTGTATTTCGTTACATTTTCCCCTTACAGATAGTTATTTTTTATACATTATTGGGGTACGGGAATTTATTTTTCAATTTCTTTTTATCCGATTAAGATGAAACACTAAGTTTTATTCGTTATTTATCTTTCATATTTCATATTGTATTTTTGAAGATTTGTCATTAAAATTTGTATTCTTAATCCGAAGCCCGTAAATTGAAGTATCTTTTCAAAACATAATTTCATAAATTAACCGATGGACTCTGATGTCGCACTAGCAAATTTCGCTTCTATCTGTCTACTTTATTTATGCAAATTAATAGCCAAAAAATTATATTGAGCGGTTAATGATATATACTTTTGATTTTAAGGGCGCCGATTTACATCACGAAAGAAATTGCGGTCCTGATCCGTTAGTGAAGTCCTCGGATGTTCGAAAAAATCGACTTAAAGGTAAGCACATGAGTTTTTAATAACTTTCAAAAAAAAAAAAAAGTAAACATGAATTCGTTTCGAAATGATGAACCAAACCATTCACGTAGAATGGGAATCACGTGCTCGACTTGTTGTGCCTTTGTCAGGGTTTTCCTGACTTTGTGCCAACTCGTTGAGCTCCGACCTATTGTTGCAGAAAATTGGCTCTGATCTTTTTACAAACTCCTTCAAAAAAATTGTATGTATGTAATAATAAACAGCCAATTTTAATCTGGAATATTTTTCTGTTACAGACCATCATTGCCGAATCAAAAATGGAGTCTGTCACATTCGCGATTTGTCGATTCTATGGTTTCTACGAATATCAACATATATGATGAGAAACTCAACGATTGATAATTGCAACGGTAAGCACTTCTAAAGTTATGAAAAATTCTTTTCTAGCAAGATAGTTGTACTTTTTTTTGGCTACTTTTTTTTCTACGAACACAATGATGATTTCATAGTTCAACTGATCGACTTTGATGTCATACTAAGCAATGTCTTTCGCTCCTATCTGATTCAAAAAGCAAAAGAAAAACAACATTTGGGTTCTCGAGGCACCTAGAGTTAAATGAATTTATTGTTAATGTTACAGGATCTCCAAGATTCCAGATTTCAATGCCTGTTACCAAACGCGCACGAAAAAGGTGAGGATAACTATTTTTAACTATAAAGAACATTAAGAAAAGAAACGAATTGTAATGATGTAACAACACGGTATTGAAATATGTTAATGATGCAAAACTTTGTTTCGTCACTACCACTGAATAAAATTTTCCAACAACAATTCCACCCACAACCGTTTAAATTCATGCACAGTACTAAATTAGTGTCTTTTTGGTTGCAGAACAAATAACGGGATTACGCAATGTTTTGACGAGTTTTATATAAGGTGAGTTAACAGATGTATTCAAGTGTTTTGTATCCAAAAGAATGAATAAATTATGATGATTTCGTTTGCTGAATCTTCCATGAATGAATATAATATTATTAGCTCTATCTGAATTCCTCGTTTTCAAACTCGTTCGGAGTTTTTTTTAGATGTTCTGAATTTTATGAGATTCCGTTTTTTTTTTCCAGACGAAGATCCGGAACAGTTTGCGCGATAACAAAACATTATATGCGTAATTGATGTAATTTTTTGTTTGCTTATTATATAAAATTACAAAATTACTATACTGAAACATTTTGTGACTTCTTTCCAATCCATTATCAATTAAATCCCTGGATTTTCCGATGAAACTTCGGGACTTGGCCAACGTTTCAATATCGCACGTCGAAGAGGGCAGCGATTTGAAAAAATGCAGAGGAGAATAATTATTATGATTATGATTGTCACTGCGGTCCAAGCTCCTACTATTCTTGCAGAATGGGACCTACTTAATTATTCAAAAACAGGAATCCGGTTAAATATATATATCTATACATGTATATATTTAATCTCTAGTAGTGAAATGGAATTGTCGAATACTTACAGGTTTTTGTATTCACTAACGGAACAGCAATAATGGTAATCGAGTTCCGCGTTGTAACAACAAACTTTGGGAGGGTCCCATATATTATTATCCGCATTGTTGCAAACTTGAAAACTCCCAGTTCTATGAGTCAATTTGAATTCGACACATTTTTCTTCCATCGATGCGGCGACTTTATTTTTCGTTAAAAGAATAAAACAAAATGATGGGTTAAAAGACATTTAATGTAAATTCAACAGTATTCGCTGTATATTGCCTTTAAACAGCTTCTGGCTATAGTATTTTTGTACACACTTAGGGCCACCGAAATATTCAAGATTTTGACGAATCCCAAAAAAATTGCTTGCCTTCATCGGCCCACAATGCACTATAAAAATGTTATTCTCAGAGAGCGAACGGACTACAAATAAAGATTTTAAATGAGCAAGATATATGATGTCTTGGTCCCATTTTACAAACCCACAACTACAATTTTTGCTTTATTTATTTCCAAGCTATTAATTTGTAGAAAAAATTTATCTCAGTCAATTCTTTGAGATAGAAACAGAAATCAGCTCAGAGACCGCTTAATCAACTTTATTTGATCTATTTTATTTAGATTTTACTTAGAGATTCAAATTAAAAAAATAATTTGTTCAGCAAATATATTAATTTTCTAAAAAAAATTGCTAAGTTAGAAAACGGCAAAGAATGACGAAAATGTTTTGTTTATTTATTAATTTCCTATGCGGATATTGCGGCAGATGTTTTTTTTTTTTTCAACCATAAAAATGAATGCATGAAATTTTATTGAAACCATCACAAAAAAAATTAGCATTAATTTAAATATCGACTCACGGGACAGCATCAACGGAGGAAGTATGAGACATCGGGTCATCATCACAGTCATCGTCAATTTATGTCGAATTTCGTTAAATTCTTGTCAACTCTCACTCGCTGGTTTCTTTCTTTTTTTTATTGCTCGCACATCCTTCTTTTTTTTTTTGATTCCATGGACAGCCATTCGACCTAGTGACTTTCGTCGTGAGCAGTTCAGAGCAGCGGCGTTAAACAAAGGCAAGTCTAATAGGTCGCACGACGCTCGAAAAGGATTTGGAAAGCGCGTGCTTCGCGAAACAATTCCGAACGATGTACAGTAGCGCAATTATTAATTAGCCATCACGGGCTGCGCAACCGTTTATTGGCTATCGATTAAATTTCGCGATCCCGAGCGGCCGTCTGCATATTGAGATGCATACGAACATCGTCTTCATGATCTAATTATCATATAGATTTCATCGAATTTTAATCAATATATTGCGTAGCGATGTAAAAGTTATTTCTTTTTTATTCGTAACTCAAAGTGCGTCACAGATTGTAAATTTTATACATCAACGACAGCAGAAAAACATAAAATCGCATGGATAAAAAAATATGCTTATCAGTCTTTCAGTTTCATCCGTGATAAAAATTCGAATTTAATACGGAAAAAAAAAATTGCGCTAGACTATTAAATTCCACATAAAGAAGCTTAAATTTTTGTGGGAAGGCAAAAATCTTCAAGACCTATCACCTTTCTTCCACTGGCTCTTTTATTTTAAGAGTCTCTTATTCCTTATCTACTTTTTTAATACTAGATGAATCTTGGAATAATAAATTTAATCTACATAGGAATCAAGGGCTTCCACAGACTACAATATGTAATGCATAGAACTTTTACTACAATGTTCTACAGTTTTTCCTGACAACATTTAAACATGGAATTTAAAAACAGATTTATTCCAAATAATACATTCTTGGATTCTTCTAAATATTATAAAAATGTTACTCCATATAACGCGATATCCATGTTATTTAATATCGTACAATGTCTTAACCCTAATTTAAGGTAGAAATAACACATTCACTGATCTTAAAGTGTAAATTTCATCTCTCAACGATTAAGTTCCAATTTTGCCTGCTCAATTATGCGTTGTCCATCAGGATCCTGTTTGAATATGACCTTGGCCTCTTCCTCGATATTCCGCAGGAAGTATCGTCTAAAATGGGCAGGAAGTCGTTTAAAAAATTGTCTCACTCAACTATACTAAATTCACAGTAAATGTTGTGCAAGCGGAATTGAGGTTATGTTCGTCTTTACATTGTAAATGCAGATCCCATTTACAAATTGAGAGAATACGATATTAAAGGATTAAGTTCTTCACTAATGTGATTTAAAATATGATTATGAAAATCGATACCTGTTTGCAAATGCAATATACGCCACTATTAGCGCAGAGCCAAAGATTAAAGGAAAACGAATTTTTGTGGCGAACGGCGTTTCACTGGGCGACATCACAGCGACTTTTTCGTTTTCTCTTGCAGATGCAAATGTGAAAGTGTGTATTTGAATTGTACGATTTTTAGGTTCGGTGCAAGCTCATGCAACTCTGTTATTGTTCAACGCGCAGGCAGAAACAACAGCGGATAATAGTGTTATGTATATGTGTATGTGTCCGTGTAGATATAGCGACGCATTTTTAGTCAAATGAAAGTCTAATGTCTAACGCACTTTCAGTCAACTGAGAGACTAAACTACATTCAAAAATTACTGGTTGTGTGTAGTGTATGTTAGTTAGGTATTATGCAAATGTAATCTGTGTTTTTCTGCTGTAAATGCACTACTCACATCTTCTATAATAATGTGAAATTCCGTAACGGATTTTGATTTATTTGTGAATTGATTTTGTATTGTCTTCTCTAGTCGTGGCTTACCTTATTTATGCTTCGTCTCATAAATTTCAAAAATAATTTTTACGTTGACGACCATTGGTCGTTATTAGTATCAACGGGACAGAATTTAAGGGGCTAGAATTCTTTTAGTAGAATCTTCCATGAAGGTACTATTATTAGCTGTATTTGAATTCCTCGACTTTAAGGTCAAGTTCAGCTCTAATTTATTACAGATGGATTATGGAATATTTAGCGATTCTAGTGATATGAAATCTGGAATGGATTTCGAATTTGATAACAAAATTGATATACCTAAAAGATTTTTTAAACGCATTTCGATCAAAAATTAATTTTACGTTCGGTAATTTACAGGTTCAAATATTTTCTCATAAAACCTGCTGTTAATTAACATTGAATGATAATCACCAAACTCATTTAACTACACATTTTTGTTTAATTGAATGTGATTTTAATCCGCCTCCAAAAATCCACAATCCGGGGTCAGCTCTGGCCTGAAAATGTCCCCTAGTTATGAATTCGATAATCCTTCGCGTGGAATTGTTGCGCAACTGGTTGATTCACTTAGTGGGTGAAAAGAAAAAAACTACAAGAACTGGTTCGTCAATTTTCGTCACACGTTTCTTTAAGAAGTTGTGGTATTTTGTTATTAGTTTTTTGTCTGCCGGTCAGGATTTTTTATAGTGTACACTATCGCTGTTTATAAAATATTGTAGACCGAATCGGTATATAAACGCAGCTTTGTCATCGGTTGAGCATCATTCGCTCTCTTCTTGTGAAACAAAGAAGACCCAGAGGAAAGAAACAAATCTTCTCTTACTCTACATCATGAAGTGCTTCGTTGTAAGTACTACAATCATTAATAATTTAACTTTTCAATCTCAAAAATAATATCTACTTAAAGTGACAAGATAACTTGCGACTTACACAATTTTTTTCTTCAACCCTCTTTAACGAAGCAAAATGAAAATTCGGGAATGAACATTACGTGCAATTCTATGCAATTTCCTGTTATAAAAATTACTGACGTCATGGATAAACTTTTTTTGGACTTTTCATACAAATTTTTGCCGTACGAACGTAAAAATCACATATATGTAATTTGTAAACATACGTTTAAATTTTTTTCCGGTGTTTAGTATAAAAATTTTATATTTTTGTATTTTCAGTAAATTTGATTATATATATATATATATATATATATATACTATGGAATGAAACAATTTTAAAAAAAATGTATGGAATTTTCCAAAAGCATTAACTTAATAATCGCTTCATTTTTATAATACGGTGCAAAATTTATTACAGTACGACTAATCGCTGTTTTTTTGTTTGTTTTTTTAAAACAGGTATTTGTACTAGTTGTATTGGCGCTTGCTGCGGTGGCCATGGCCCAGCAGGGAAGCAGCTTCGAGCAGGAAACCGAAAATACGGGTTCTAAGAGAGTACCTGAATTGGGAGAATTCAAACGAGACAAGAGAGGCTTTATCGCTAGCAGATACATCGTTCCATCCTATTATGGAGCACGATACATAACTCACCACTACGCTCCATACGCTTATTACCGATCTTATCCTCATTACGGATACAGAACCTACTACTGAGGAAAATCTACACCCTGAAATACGACTCCGTTAATTCTGATACTGACCCATGTTCATGAATATAAATCTTGACGATTACTTTGTCATTTTTTAAATAAAATAAATGTTATAAAAAATTCGCTTAATCAAAGACTTATTGGCCACTGGACAATTATTTAATTGCAAGGGAGTTAATCTGTTTTGATGAACTCCCTAACTAACTAACATAACAGACAGTTGAATAATTATGGAAACGTTCACCATTTCCAGAGCATACATATGTAATAATATATGATAATACAAGTGCGCTGAAAAAAATTCTGACGAGTGTTGCAATCACACGAGCGGGAAAAAAGTGATGTACAAAGTACGAGTGATGTACAAAAGTTTATTTTACAAGGTGTGGAAAAGGGTGCTTTGCGCAAAACTGAGTTGTATGATTATGGAAGCGTTCACCATTTTCAAGGCATACATATGTAATAAAATATGACGGTATCAGTGCGGTAAAAAATTTTCCACGAGTGTTGTAATCACACGAGCTGAGAAAAAGGTGTTCGAGTGATGTACAAAAATTTATTTCACAAGGTGTGATAAAGGGTGTTTTACGCAACCGATTCGTAAAATAATACTCAACCATGTTTATTTGTTTATTTAAAATATCGATGCAAAGTAGAACTTTGCATATTGCTTCTTCGTTATATTTCGCTTATTGCAGAGCTTCTACTTTGAGGAAACCAACATCGATTAATATACTTTCTCACAGAGGCAGCATTTTTATTTCAAAAGCAAACTTTTTTATTTAGTAAAATATTATTTTGTTCTATTTTAGCCATATTTTTGCTGCCGTTCCATATAATTAGATTAGAAAATTGAGAGCTTCCCGAGCATCTGAAAATTTGCGTTTTGTAATTCTTCTGACGAGACGAATTGTGCTATATTAACTTTACATTATTGCTCCCTCATAGAGTAACTCCTTTTTAATTGCTGTGACTTCGAAGAAAATATATCCATGTATACTGATTATATAGAATTTTTTATCTTTTTGAAAAATGGCGTATGCTCTCTAACTTTCGTAAAAGTTCGACGATATGGCTAAATAGTTTTTCATAACTAGAGACACGTTAAGTGCTGTTTGGTATTGAATTTCGAGAAAATCGGTAAACCGCTTCGGATTTTATGGATTTTTGAATTTTTGTAAAAAATCATAATTTTGCTATAAGTCACGTCGAATCTCAGCAAATCAACTGAAATGTTCTTGAAACAAAAAATACCATACAGCCCTGCTAAGTTCCAAATTTGGTGGTAATCGGTGAAGTCGTTCAAATTTTACACCATTTTGAATATTTGAAAAAATAGAGATTGTCGCTATAAATTCCGCAAAAGTTAAGAAAGTAAGACAAAAGTTTGTGCATAATAAAAATGAGATGTACCGGTGTTTTATTTATTTATTCAAAACAAGGATGCAAAGTAGAGCCTTGCACATTGCTTCCTCATTAAATTTTACTCTTTACAAAGCTTCCTCCGCGAGGAAGCTAAAATCAATTAAAATATTTCCTCGTAGAGGTTGCTTCGTAAAGAGCAAAATTTAATAAGGAAGCAATGTGCAAGGTTTTACTTTGCATGCTTGTTATAATTGTTGTTCTCGTGTTAGTCAGTCTCACCCCGAACGGGTTCGCTAATTTTAGTCCCTCGTTTCGCTAACAGGTTGTAGCATTATTTTTTATGTTTTTCCTGGTGGTCACCTTTATTATATCCCTCGTTGACAAAAAGAACAAAATATCGAACTGCCGGTGTATATAAACTCAGCTTTGCCATCAGTTGAGCATCATTCGGTCTCCGAAGTAAAACCGAAATAATCCAGGACTCAGAAAAAATAATTCAATACTCCACATCATGAAGTGCTTGTTTGTAAGTACCAACAGAAAATAATAATAATAATTTCTCAAAGTGACAAGATTATTTATAGTTCACAGATTTTTTTACTTTTTTTTTACTCATATGCTGTGATATTATTTGATTACATTTTTTGCAACTGAATATTTTTCTCTAAAACGAATTATTGTTGATTTAGACAGAGTTTTACAATACATTTAATTGTCTTCCGTATCTCCAGAATACAATTTGTTCATCCTGTAGCCAAAACGAAACTCTTTCACGAGAATTTTTTAGTTATCATATAACACGGTTATATAGTACAGTCCAAAATCGAGAAACTTCCTAATAGGGATAGAAAAATTAATAAGAAATCGAAAATTCTGAGGAGACAATATGCAAGGTTCCACTTTGTAATATTTTTGTGCTTATTTTACTTACTGCTTCGGTATCCGCAGTCTGCTCTAGACAGAAAACGTTCGTGTGAGCAGTTGCAATTTCGTTATCTAGTTCACTAATTATGGTGGGCAACTTTCCGAATGCTGGTTAAATCGCTTAAAACTTGGATTTGTCAGAGCCACGCGATCTGATTGTCAAATCGCTTCTTCGTATATCCTCTCGGACTCTATTTTTAAGAGCGGTATCGAGCCTTTTTTATTCCTGCCCCGCGCGATCACATCTATTTCCCAAATCTTGCGACTCGATCTTATTATTCACGAACTTGCGCTTTGGCGGTCCTAGTTCAAAGTTCATTTCCGCATTCGTTGTTATAAATTTATTTTAGTAATAATTTCTTTAATGTATAATTCTTAGTCTACTTTTCATTATTCCAGTGGATACTTTCGGTGTAAAATTTATTATAGTATAAATAATTCTCTTTTCTTTTTTTTTGTTCTAGCTACTTCTACTCGCAGCTCTCGCTGCATTGGCAATGGCACAGCAGAGTAGCAGCTTTACTCAAGAAACCGGAGAAGCGGATCCTGAAAGAGTACCTGGATTTGGAGAACTTACACGAGACAAGAGAGCGAAACAGGGTTCGTCTTATCGTGGACGATACCCGCCTCATCACCAGCCTTCACAGCCTCATCACCGGCCTTACCCTCGTCGAAACCTATACCCAGGAAAATTTAGGCACTGAAATCCGACTCCGTTAATTTTGATACTGACCCATGTTCATGAATATAAATCTTGACGATTACTCTGTCAGTTTTTTAATAAAATAAATGGTACAAAACATTCGC
The DNA here is from genome assembly GCA_947507545.1 of Clistopyga incitator. NCBI lineage: Eukaryota > Metazoa > Arthropoda > Insecta > Hymenoptera > Ichneumonidae > Clistopyga > Clistopyga incitator. The sequence continues at coordinate 7,500,430 of OX382177.1, forward strand.
TTGATTAAAGATTTATTGGCCATTGGACAGTTATTTAATTGCAAGGGAGTCAATCGAAACAGAGTTGTATGATTATGGAAGCGTTCGCCATTTTCAGGGCGTACATATGTAATAAAATATGACGGTACGAGTGCCGTAAAAAAATGTTGACTAGTGTTGCAATTAGACAAGTTGAGAAAAAGGTGTTCAACTGATGTACTACATTTTATTTCACAAGGTGTGATAAAGCGTGTTTTACGCAACCGTGCGTAAAACACCGACTCGTAAAATAATACTCAGCCGTGTTTATTTATTTACTTAAAACAACGATGCAAAGTAGCATTTTGCATATTGTTTTTTCGTTACTTTTCGCTTATTGCGGAGCTTCTACTTTGAGAAAACTAACATTGATTAACATATTTTCTCACAGAGATGGCATGTTAATTTCAAAAGCAAACTTTTTAATTTTGCAAAATATCATTTTGACTCATTTCGACGAAAATTGAGAGCTTCCTGAGCATCTAAAAATTTGCGTTAGATATCAATTTTGTAATTCTTCTGACGAGACAACTGCGATATATTAACTTTACATTATTATAATTATTGTTCTCGTATTAGCCAGTCTCACCCTGAACTGGCTCGCTAATTTTAGTCCCTCGTTCCGTTAACAGGTTGTAGCATTATTTTTTATGTTTCGTCTGGTCGTCACCTTTTTTATCTCCCTCGTTGATAAAAAGAACAAAATATCGAACTGATGGTGTATATAAACTCAGTTTTGCCATCGGTTGAGCATCACTCGGTCTCGAAGTAAAACAGAGATAATCGAGGGCTCGGAAAAAAGAATTCAATTCTCCACATCATGAAGTGCTTCCTTGTAAGTACCAACAGAAAATAATAATAATTTCTGAAAGTGACAAGATTATTTATAGCTCACAGAATTCTTTCCTTCACTCCCATTTAATGAAATAAATTCGGTAATGCGAAGCATCATAATTCTAAATCAATGTGAAAAAGTAAAACAAATAATGTTTTACTTTTTTAAGGTTTTCTTTTCTTTAAAAATAATTTATTTTTGGTAACGATTTCTTTAATGTATAGTCTAATTTTAGTCTACTTTTCATTATCCCAGTAGACACTTCCGGTGTACAATTTATTATAGTATGAATAATTATGTTCTCTTTTTTTATTCTAGGTATTTGTACTCGTTGCACTTGCTGCAGTGGCAATGGCACAGCAGGATAGCAGCTTCACTCGGAAAACCGGAAAAACGGATCCTGAAAGAGTATCTGAATCTGGAGAAGTCAAACGAGACAGGAGAGGCTTCCTCGCTAGCTCATACTCCGCTCCAATTTATTATGGAGCAAGATACAATGTTTACTCAACAGGATACGATACTCACTACAACGCTCCATACGTTTATTACCGATCCTATCCTCATTACGGATACGGAAGCTATTATTACTAATAAGAAAAAAATGTACGCCTCGAAAATCCTGATCCGTTAATGCAAATACTGACCAATGTGCACGAGATATGAAACTTGACGATTTCCTGTAATTTTTCATTGAAATGAATAAAATAAACGCAATAAAAACATTAGTTCGATTGAGAATTTGTATTTTTAAGGACCTCTTCATCTCTCAGGGCTTCTTCTATTTCCCAGGATGTCTCACATCCCTCAGGATCTCTTTCATCTCTCAGGACCCCTTGTATATCCCAGGATCTCCTGCATCTCCCAGGACTTCTTGTATCTCTGAGGATCTTTTGTATGTCTCAGGACCTCGTGTATCTTCAAGGACCTCTTGTACCACTCAGCATTTCGTCTCGATTTAGCAGAGAATTTGTATTTTTAAGGACCTCTTTCATCTCTCAGGGCTTCTTCTATTTCCCAGGATGTCTCACATCCCTCAGGATCTCTTTCATCTCTCAGGATCTCTTGTATATCCCAGGATCTCTTGCATCTCCCAGGACTTCTTGTATCTCTGAGGATCTTTTGTATGTCTCAGGACCTTGTGTATCTTCAAGGACCTCTTGTATCACTCAGCATCTCGTCTCGATTTAGCAGGATTTCGATTAATCTGGGCCGGGGTTACTACCTAGGAGGAGTTAGAATAATTCGAGCCTGGAAATCGAAGAACATTTCGAAAAAGGGTAATTCCGATCCTATCGTTATGATTAATCAAATTTTACATGTTTAATTTCACTATAAGGGGAAGCACACAAAAACGACACGATAATAATCTCTGTCTATTGCTGAAGTAATGATTAGAATTAGTGAAGGAGTGGATGCTCGGATATAAAATGAACGTATCTTTGTTACCTCCAATTCGGTGATATCGAAATTTTGTCATACAAGTATGGCTCATTAATTTCCTCATCGAGTTCACGTGCATTTAATGTGGTTTATTACTGCACACGCGTAATGAAAATAACACATTATTTTGTTTAACGATCTAGGGTCCGTGGCTGTTTATACGCAAATCCTGAGTGTCATTGCATGAGGCGGAGTCAGTTAAAGTCTGGAATGGGTCCTAATTTTCGGAGATTTTAGTTTTTATTTCTCTTTGCGTAAAGTTTTAATCAATATTGTGCAAGAAATAATCAAATTCAATTTCAATGTCTCCATAATGTAAAAATATGTTGAACTGAAAATTATGAACAAGTTTATTAAAAGATGTTTTAATTAATTCATTAATTTATTGACATGGAATATTTTTATTCTAATGAAATAACATTTTTAATTAATGCTTTCTCAACAATGTTATTTGTAAAAATTTAAAAATAAACAACAACTAATTAGATTTGGCGTTACTGATTTAATTCCTACTGTATTCATAATGTCTATAATTGAACCGGAAGCCATTCTCTGATAAATACGAAACTCCGCAAACTGAGATCCGCAGACTTGTTTGATTTAAGGACGTGAGACGTGGGCAGGAAAGAATGTGAAGTATTTTTCCTGCGTACTATATTGCGTTGCAGATTCATAATACATAATTTGCATATCCCGAGGTTGAGATGCAAGTTTTTTTTTTTCGAAGAATAGTATCAGTTGTAAAAATATTTTCTCATGCTCCTGATTTAGGCGATTCGGTCTTTTGAACCGGACTCTAGTGCTGCCAGAACTTTGAAGATTTATAGACTATAGATAGAGGCTAGTCTGCTCTTCAATTGGTTCGTGAATTTTGGTCCCTTGCCCCGACAACAAGTTGCTGCATTTTATTTTTCAGTCTGTCTACTGGTCACTCCTTTTCCTCAAGGTGGTTATAGTCTCTAACTTTGCTGGATATATTATGTCGTAGGCACGCCCCTCCATCCCTTGTGACTTTGTCTTGTGGTTGTATCTATAATACGATACAAAAAAAAAGATGTTGAATTCCACGGGTATATAAACATAGTTTTGAAAACAGTGAGCATCATTCGGTCTCCGAAGTAAAACAGAGAAGATCCAGACTAAGACAAATCATCCACTACTCTGCATCATGAAGTGCTTCGCTGTAAGTACATTAATTAACCAGTTGTGATTATCGTCTTCTACCTTAAGAATATCTGTGCCTGTCATTGAGATAACGATTTTTTTTTAATGAACCAATTATTTTATGTAAATGAAGACGTTCGGGTATTTTCCATTTTTATGCCCATGCAAAATGTTAAATAAATTTCCCATTGATAAAAATATCGCAACGATTGCATAATCGTTGATGTGAAATAATTGTTTTGAAAGTCGCACCAATTTTCCTATATTTAATTCAACTCGTGTATAAAGTATTAAAGAGAAATTTAAAAAATTAAAAATTAAAAAACTTGTGCAGAATTTGAAGAATGATCTAAAGAAGAACCCTACCTAGAACGTTGCATATTAATTGCTCATTATTTTTTGCTTTTTAAAACGTCTACACAGAGGAAAAACATATGTGCAGGGCACATACTTAGCATCATGCTTTTAAATAAATGAATAAACCCCTAACTGAATGTCTTGTTCCATTCTGAGTGTCTTGACATAAATATTTTTTTTAAATCAGGAAAACAACGTTCCCTCCATGAAGAAAAAGGTTCACTTTTTGAATTAAAATCTTTGTTATTTAACGAAATTATTTATTTACCGTTAAGTACATTTTTTCTTTACATTCATACTACTCATTAAATATACTGTTATTTTTTTTTCTTTTCAGCTATTCGTGTTTGTCGCCCTCGCTGCAGTGGCCATGGCTCAGGAGCAAGATGGGCAGGAGAGGATTATTAGCAACTTGCCTGCGGACATTCGAGGAGGAGATCCTACAGAAGCACCAGAATCCGAACAAGTTAAACGGGACAAGAGAGGCTACTATACCACCCACTACACAGCTCCGTATTTCTATAGTGCGGGTTATCACGGATACAATGGATACAACGCACACTACAGTACCCCGTACACTTATTACCGAACCTATCCTAATTACGGATACTACTACTACTGATAAACATATGCATCCTTAACCGGATTGATGTAAAACTTGGCAATGTCAACCGAATTCCAGAATCAATTATTACTTGTAACTCAACATGAATAAATTTTTACAACTTTTTATACTAAAACACAATTGTCCCAAAATTTGTTTCCGAACCCTGTTAATTGGAAAACCTCAAAATAATCAAATACACTATGCTTTGGAATTATTAATTCAATATATTATCTCAAATTTTACACTGATAATAAGTATACATTTTGAATACAAAAAAGGAGTTTAATAACTTATTATATTTTAATATATTCATTATATAAAAAATATTTGGTAAAATAAAAATATCAAATACCAAATAATTTCTGTACTTGTTTCATAAAAATGGACTAACTTGACAGAAACATTTTTGTCGTCCTATTGTTAAGAGCCGAAGAATTTGAATGTCTTTTTCAATGTCTCGGTGAATTGAATATTCATGCCTTCATTTCCTGAATGACGATTTTTTATTTTCAATTCAATAAATTTTCCACTCAGAGTAGGAGCCGAAAAACATCGGTGAAAAAAATAAAATAATGTAACTATGCTTACAGGTGTCTGCTGTCCAAAACTGCTACGTGTCTGAATTATTAAGGGGGCTCGAACCGCCTAAACCCGGATGCTAAACGATACCTGCACGTATTCGGCTAATAGTTAGCCTATTCTTTGGGAACTATCCGAACGGACGAGCTATGGGAAAATGTTTTGCTGTCGCGGTTGTGCTACACGCGAGTTTTATTGGATATATAAAATACTTACGTACATTCGTTAGCTCTTAATTCTCACGTAATCGGGGACGCACGTGAGTACGGTTACCCCGGTGCGATTACACAATGCGAATATTTCCCTACAGATGAGTACCGCGTGCTCCGGTATTCCGCGGGACTCTAAAGTCTCCAGAAACTTTCACTGTGATGACCCGCGAGAGTGACACGAGTCGTAGACATTGCCGCTACTGCACGTGATGGGAATTACTGCAGAAACGATTCTACGTGATTCGTAGCCGGCTGAGCTCGGCATTAGTCCGCCTCCACGATCTGACCATAAGAAAAACAAGACGGGAGACTCTTCAGGGTACATTATACATTATGTGGGCCGTGATGTTCAGTCGGACGCGTGTACAAAGCGAAAATATGCTTATACAATTCAGTGAAGATGAAGAGACATTTTTTTCGCTTCGAAATATAATTTATTTAGTAATTTTAGGGTACAATGACAATTTACTTTCGTAATTATAGATTTTCACCGGAAATGGAAAAGCGACACGATTTGTTCCAACGACCAGAAAAATTTGCGCAAATTGACGGATTTTATTTTAAGTTATTTAAATTAAAGGTGTTTTTTTTAATGGCCACCATGGGACCGGAAAAGGTTGTGCTGTAATTTTAGGGTACAGTTATAATTTACTTTGGTAATTATAGATTTTTATGGCAGAAGTGAAAAAGTGACAACGTTTGATTCAAAGATTAAAATAAATGGCATATGTTAACAGATTTTAGTTCGTCTCAGTTTATCTAAATTATGAGAGCCTTTTTAATGGGCACAATCTGACTATTAAAAAAAACCAAGGCGGGAGACTCTTCGGGGTATATTATTTATTATGTGGGCTGTAATGTTCCGACAGTCGCGTGCGTGAAGCTAAAAGACCTTTATACAATTCTGTGAAGATGAATACACATTTTATTCGCTTCGAGATTTAATTGTAATTTATTTAGTAATTTTATAGTACAATAAACAATTTACTTTGGCAATTACTCATTTTTACCGGAAGTGAAAAAGCTACATTTCTTCATTTGAATACTAGAGCAATTGGCAGAAAGGGACAAATTTAATTTTTAGTTTAGAAAAAAAAATGTTTTCTCCCGCATCGAAAATATTTACTTTTTTTTTTAAATTCCAGTTTTTCAAGATAGAATGCTTGATATAAAAGTATACTTTAGTATAGTTTTAATAACTTTTGTATTAAAAGAAGATAGGAGGTAAAACTTGAGACACGAATGCAATAAACTTTCAGGCTCTTTAGGATAAAATTTAATAAAAACCGTCTGCGACATTCAAAATATTTGAAAATAATACATGTTCATATTCATGATTGTCGCAACTTGAAAAAATTGAAAGCCTTTTCACCCGGAAATAATTTCAGAAATAATTATTGATCTTGCCTATCATTCACATACTAAGTTTTCGTTATCGAGAATAATGTTTCCCTAAATGAATTGGAATAATGAGATTTCAGAGCATTTCAAATATTTAGAAATTCTTGGATATCAACATTTTTTCGTTTTTACTTTCGAATCATTTTTCACACAATTAATAATTGGCAAATAATATTTTGCATGGGTGGTAGATTTATAAATATCAAAAGTTACAAAAAATCAATATGCGAGCTTGCAGTTTTATATTAATTGATATATTCTGCTACTGATTATGCTAACTTTTATATACCCCTCCCCTTAATGATATTATTAAGTCAGATTAGTGTAGACTTTGATTTCATTTCATGAACGCCCCAAAGAAATGATTACAATATCACCGCAAAAAAGTTGATCAATGTCGCAAGTAGTCTCTTTACGGCCCGCGATTTTCCACGATTTTAAGAAGTGTAATCGTACACGTAATGCTGATAAATCAGATTCATTACGTGTTGACAAAAGCCACGGGACATCGAGACCAGTTCGCTATCGTCTCGCGTATCGATATGTATAACATCACGAATTCGTAACAGTATTGCTTAAGTCGCGATCGATGAAAGCCCGGCAAGAAAGTCTATTGTAATTCGTGGATGGTCGCCAACCGACTGTATTTATACATGTGCAGGTATGGCGGTGGTTTTAGTCGGCGCGGGCCAGTCCATCCTCGAACAAATTAGTTGCTCTGGTGTCGAGTGCGTCGATAGGTTCATAGATCAATCGATCAATATTAAATCGAAGGATTTATAGTGAAGTGTTAAAAAAAAAACAAATTGTGTGCATCAAATTAATTACTCAGCAATGAAGCTTTTGTTGGTAAGTCCAATTGTCACATTTACTGTGCAAATTTCATCAAACAGAATTTAAAAAAAAGTCTTTTGTCCAATTTTTTCAAACCCAGATATCGATGATAAGTCTCCTGTGTGTGACGACGATTCTTGCCGAAGAAACCGACAAGATCTCATCCGATGGTGATGAGCTGGACGTGGTGGAACTCGCTAAGGACGATTCGGACACCAAGACATCGGAAGCCCAGAGAAAGAGGGATTCCGGATATACCTACAAAAGGCCAGACCGATTATCCTCTTCGCGTTACGAATCAAGTGGAATCCGTGGTCGGATAGTCTCGAAATATCCAAACAGTCAGACCATAAGACCATTCAACAGGTATGGTCCACCGAAGCACACGAGTCCTCAATTCGGAAGGCCCAGTGATCAGTATGCACCTCAGCATTTGCACATCGGTGGTCACAGACAACAATATCGTCCTGCACGACCTCAACAGGGAAGTCAATTCGGTGGTGGTCCGATGCATCAAGGAGTGCCAAGTCCAATAAGAACCTACGATTTCGTGGAACCGAGTCCCATTGCCAGCCAGAACAACGAGCCCTTCAATTCCAACGCGGCCAATTATCTGCCACCGAGAAATCAAAAGTTGCCGGGATACTCGAATCCCCATCAGTTTTCCAACCAGCAACAATCGACTCAGATACACGAGGAGCACCAGATCCACACGGTGAACCATCACCAGCAGGAACAGAACTTTAATAACCAACAACAGAGCCAACAACTCGTGCAGCCTCAATTCCAGGATCAACAACAGATTTCCGACGCTGCGTTGTTTCTCCAACAAAACGCCCAAGCAATATCCCAGCTCTACGAATCTCCAGCGACGAACTTAAATTACGAGCCCTTCCACGAGTCCCAAGGGCCGGTCGATCAGACGTTAAATCCGAACAATCAGTTTCAGACTTTCAGCGTGAACAATGCAGCGCCTCAGAATCTCCAGAACGCAGCTGGATTCCAGGCAAATCTGCCGTCTTATGCGTCCGGATTCCTGGACAATCAGCAGACTCTGGAGCAGGTACAATCGTTGGAGAAGGACCGTTTGATAGCCCAATTGCAACGGGCATTGGCCCAAGGCAGTTCCGACAGTTCTGCTTCCAGCAGTGCCAGGTACGCCCAGAATCATCCAACCGGAAGCTATATCCAGAGTCAGAGTCTGTTGGCGTCACTCGGTACCCAAATCAATCCGTCGGTAGGTCCCCAACTGGATAAGCCCAATAGTTTCAACGGTCAGAGACCATTTGGCGGCGGAAACGCAGCTTCGGGGCAGGGATCGTTTTTACCCACAGTCGGTACGACCACTTCTGGATTACCGGTCACGTACGGACTCCCGTCAACGACACCGGTTACCCAATCCCCATCGACGACCACCACCGCCACATCAACCACGACTTCGCAGAGTCCTCAACGACCTCCTCAAGGGGTCACCAGCGCAGGAAGCTCTCAGGTCGGGACCTCGGCTCCCGCTCCAGGAACACCGTTGACATTTCCGTTTCCCCAGTACGGAGGTTTTGTGCCCACGCTTATCGGTACGAATCTCCTCGCCACCAGTTATCCAAGCTACGGTACCAATTTCCTGGGTTCCGGATCACCGTCGATCACGTCTGTTCAGTCTTCCGGATCTTCACCGACGCACTTTGGCATTCCAATTCCCACGGCGCCCGCAGGCAATCAAGGATCTTCTTCGGGCTCTTCGGGTATTCCGAGTTCCACGAAACCGCAAGCGCCGCAACAGCAACATCCGCATCCTTCGACGCCGATTCACACGATCCCTGTACAGCCCATCCAACCGATCCATCCGATTGCCGCGACGCCCATCCATCCAGTCTTTCCTGTTGCGCCTTCGGTCACGCAAGTTCATCCCATCCAAAGTCCTGTCGCTTCCGGGCATCCGACCTACGGCCTACAACCTGCCTCGGTCAATCCGCTTCTTATCAAACCGGTGAAATATCCTGTCTACTATTATCCTAATATATATCAGATTCAAAAACCTGCCGTGGCCACGTTGCCTTGGACCTACGCTCCCGCTTATGCGCCCTCTAAGCCGCAACAGATCTGGAAGTAAATTTTTCTTGTGTTCCTGCGAATGGTGTGCAACCGAGAAATAACTCGAAATGATGAGATGATTTGGTAATCTTGGATCTTGAAATCGGAACTTAAAATCTATTGGAAAAACCTCCAAAGTGCAGCTAGTTTTTAATAATGTTCATTTGAAATGTTGTGTTTGATTCATGGTTACGTTTTGGTTTTCTTGTTTCTGGGTCTGACGTAGTCTGAATTAAACGCAACTAACGAATATCAGGGAAAACCCAACAAACTCTAAATGGGTCCAGTTTTCGATAAGGTAGTTCATTGACTTTGAAGTCTTATTAGCCATTCACGATTGCTGTCCACTTTTCTGCTTTATGGATCCAAATGATTTGAAGTCGAGTTATTTGTCGGTTAAGCAGCTGTGACGCAACTTCACCCGCTTCTTCGATCACGGTTGTCTCTTGATCATGTTTTCTTCCAGAGCTTTCGTCGCTCTAGCGTTCCTTCGCGATTGTTGTTAATAATTTTGTTGAATGGTTTAGGAATGTTGCTTAAGTTTGTAAGCTCATCGGCTATTGTACTAAACAACGCACTGTCCTCATCCATTGGCTCGAGGTTGTAAATACATAAGTCTTATTTATTATATTTGTAATCGAAGAAATATATTACCTATTTTTTTTCAACTCGCTGTTTAAGTGTGGTTTTATTTTTCATTTCCACGTGCGTGGTAAGGACAATTTTATCACCCTGAAGACTGATTACAAAAACAGTTTCTTTGTCGACGAACAGTGTGAAGCATTTTTCTGCTCCGAATTATGATCGTCGGGTGGGGTCTATTAAAATTCGCGTGCAACTTCGTCAGCTCATATGTTTCTCGTGTTGGAAAGTCGGTTGCTCGAGAAAATCGGCTACGTGCGCTTCCGTTCGGTGTACGTAGCGGGTAACTCTCACCGTGCAACATTCTAGTGTGCGCCATGTGTGAATCGTTCAGTAACACTGGAACCGCGACCGTGCAGCGCTCGATCCTGACCTCGAAAGTCGTTCGATAATTCTGTCCACGGTTTCAGAGACTGGGGTTACTTGGGCGATATCCTGAGCATACATAATAAAATCCAATGGTGACAGAGTTTTTGGTCTTCGCGCCTTCTTCGTCATCCATGCAATTTCGCGAAGCGATTTTTCTTTTGGCAGCCCATCGCAACGAAAGTGGACATAGGGAGAAAAACGGAATTCGAGGTATTGGACCAAGATCGAGAGCAATGTCAAGGTTACCCATGCAAAGCTTGACGTCGAATCGATCAACTTCAATCAATCCAGTTGTTCCTGGTACGAGGCCGTGGCGTATTTCACGTCAAGCAACAAGCGCCAACTCGGCCATTCACTTTCCGCTACTGACCTAAATCCAGTTCAGCTTTTCGTTCTAACCAGTTTGAGTCGGCACTTTTACCCACTCGCGCCACAACACAATCTGGACTCTCACTCGTCCCCGTCCAGCATGCTAGGATTCGTTGGAATACACAGTTTTTTTTAGCTTGTGTCTGTGAAATCTTCTTGATCAACATTGTAAAGTAGCGGAGGATCGCGACGCAAACAAGCCACTCCCTCATCGTCTACATTCTGCAAACCGGCGATTCTCGTAATCCCGAGATATTCTATCATCGCTGTTGCTCTTGCTTGAGACTTTTGAGCGAGTTGCTCAGTTTTATTCCATACAGAGGAGAAGAGAATAGGACGTAACCGGTTGTTTTGCATAGGATTTTGCTGAAACCACCGCATAGCTGTCGACGAATGGAAAGAAAAAAAGAAAGGATTTACGATGAAATGGTTATAAATCTACCAGTCGACTACATGAAGCACAAAGTACGTTGTATGGAGATCATGGACTTCATGTATATGGTTTGAAAGTGGTCTTAGAAGAACATAAATAAAGTCGAAACTTACTATATCTTTCCGTGCTTCCGCGTACTATAAAATTTGACGTCTGTCTGGTTGTTTGCCGGTCGGTCTGTCTTTTTGTCTGTCTGTCCACTTGTCGACCTGTTCATCTGTCCACCTATTTGTACAACCATTGATTTGTTTGCTCGTCGGTCAGTCTATCCTACTGTGCGTCTGTCGGTCTGTTGTCTGTCAGTTTGTCCGGCGGTCCGTCTGTCAGTCTGTGTGAACACAGGAATCTCAAAAACGGTTCAACCGATTTGCTTGCAATTTTTGGCAAAAGACTCTGACATACCACAGCAAGATTAATTATAAAACTGCACATTTTGAGATTACTACATTTCGCACATTATACTCAGTCATTTTGGTCAGAATCAACGTCTCAAAATGTCTGTATTGTAGTCTAGAGCAGAAACAACGAAACTCTTTCTGTAGACTCAACTAATACATTACAGTTCAATAGCGGAAACTTTTTACCTGCACAGAACCATAGCAAAAGCAAAGTGAGTCATGAATTTCGTGCATTCAGCGAAAAATCATTGTCATCGTTACAACTTCGAGACTTTTATGACGGCATTACAGAATTTTCAGACAAGTCGATTATCGCAGTTGACTCATAAATATCATAGAAATAAGAGCTGCCACAGCTATAAATATAATGTGGGTCGATTTCTAAATACCCTGGTGTATTGTTTTATGGATAATATATATATATATATAGATTCTTCACAGAAGTGATTATCCTTTTGGACACTTCCGGGCAACTATGGCGAAAGGACTCGCCGTTTGTCGCTAGTCACGTTAGTGTGTTACTACCGCTCACCTATACTGAAATTACATCGAGTTTGAGACTTTCAGTTTCGATTGGCCATTTCGCCCTCGAAAGTATTCCTCGCTGCTCATTGATGTCCAGAAGCGATTGCACGAGGTGTGTTCGAGGAAAACGGAAGTTGTTGCCTCGCGATAGCCATGTATCCATCCTCCAGCTTCCGTCACCCTGGTCAACAGGACAAGGGGCCAACGACGGTGAAAGTAAAACGAAATCAATAGTTTTGCGGGCGTCACGAAGAGCCTGGGAGAGAACGGTGCTCTCTTTCAGATCCGGTGGACGGCAAAAAAGTTTCCTCTCTTGCGTTGGGCCTCTCACACCGCGCGGAGCCTCGACAAGGTGCTCGATTTCTTTCGGCTCCATGTAATGGTCAGCGACCGCCCGCGATATCGGGGAATCTCTCGGATCACACTCTTTCTCTTTCTTCCCTCTCCTCCACGCACCTCAGATTGAAAACCGTAGCAAAAAACTGATACCACCGATTCAGTTTTCTCCAGTTTCGAGGTACAGGAAAAAACCATATCGAATTATAGACCCCATACATCACAAATAATTCAAATGATTTTTTAATAATTAATTAATGAATACAGAATTGCAAACTCAAAAATTTTGAATTTAAGAAATAATTGCTAAAAATATCAGGGTTAGATATCGTTTTTTAAAAATATGGATGCATTTTGAGAAAATCAGGTACATGCGTTGATTGAGTGATTGATGACTCAGTAAAGGTGCCGGAAAATAAATACAATTTTTTTTAGATGCCTATTTTTTTGTGGTATTGAATAGTTTAAATATTTTTAAATATTGAACGCGGTATGATAATTTTTTAATGAAATAATGAGATTTACAAATTTGCTCTTGGTCCTCTATGAAAAAAGGAACTGCTAAATTTTTTTTTTTATAAATAATTTTTTTCATAGAAAATGTATCATAATAATGGTTTTTCAAAAACGATATTTTCCCAGAGAAGAGAATTTTTTCCCACCAATGCGTGAGACAATAGTATTTGTCTCGATTATGATTGAGTGTGGGAAATATATAATTTGGTGTGACGTGCCGAGTCACACGACACGATAGCTACTCAGCACCTTCTCTTTCAAATTAGGTGAGAAAAATATGCGTGCCGAATGCGTTATTAATACTCTGCACCGTGAACTAAGAGTATAACAATCGCATTGGCATACCTACCTACTTATGATCCCACATTCCATACACATCCGTTAATGTGTACCTATGCACACAATATTATCTCAGTAATGATACTATAATTTATGTCTTAATCGCCCATTAACATAAAAATTTAAGAAAATTACATTATGACATAAATAAAAAAACGGAAAGTAAACAAAAATTGCCCATTTTATTGCAAACATCTTTGCTAATCCATGTAAATGACATTCTACTAATTAGTCTATTCACTTACCGATCTAAAATCCTATACATCCACAATTATTTTTTATTTTCTGTATGCAACTCCGAAGCATATCCCGGGACTTTCTTTATTGGCGATGAAAGTCATTAAAAGGAGAAAAAAAATATCGCGAGCAAAGAAAGAGTACCTGCATAACGCGGGTTATCCCAGTAATAAAATTATAATTTAGATGTTAATTTGTAATAAAATCAGAATTACAAAAATTATTTTACGATACACGATCAAAATGCAAAAATAAAACAAAAAGAAGAATTACCAAACTTTCTTTTACTGCAAATTTTATTTCCACCGGCTGAAATTAAAAAAGGATTTATTCATTTTTTTTTAAACTAAATACCTTCACGTTCAGAATCATTTATAATTTTTTTAAGCAACTGTGAAGCATATGTCGAGACTTTCTTCATTGGCGAAGAAAGTCATTAAGGGGAGAGAAAAAAGCGTCGAGAGCGAAGAAGAATTATGCGAATGAAGCTGCCACAGAAATCTGTCTCACCTGCTTTTCCGCTCATCATCATTGTTCGACGTATTAACGTGCAATATGTACTTTCCAAGTGTAATAACGTCGCGATGAATCAAGAAGTCGAAAACCTCAGGCGCGGCGGTGACGACGACGTTTTACACGCGTTAATTATCGCGGCATTGTGCAGGAGGAGAAGCTGATTTCCGCTCGACGCGCCGCGTTGCTTCGAGTTACTCGCTTAAGGAAGTTGGAGCGCTTCAAAAATCAGTGGTAATTTTTCAAAAACGTTTCTACTATTTTAGATAGATTAATAATCTTTTCCAAGGTGTTATTCACATAAGAACATTCGTTTTTCATATAAAAATACATTCACATCTGTGATATGAACAATAAATCGATTGATATCTGCAAACGCCTGATGTCATGTTTTTTTATTCAGTTTTTCAAAAGTGTAAACCGTAATATCAGTTCGATTATAACGAGTGATAGCTTATTTTGTTCATTGAAAGATGCTCTACCGATTGGCCATCTACATTTTTTTCGTAGCTTTAGTAGTTAAAAATAAACAATTGTTTTATTATCCTACCTTAACCCATTATTCTCAAGTATAAAAATGGCTGTAACTTTTGAGTAACTAATGCTATAAAAAAATCCGGACGTTCAATCGATTAGGGAACTTCCACTGATTAAAACGAGCTACTGTTCGTCATATTTGGATCATTATTATGGTTTATTCTTTTAAAAAACTGCGGGATAAAACATAATGTCCAATACTTGATTTCTTAATCGAATCTTGGTCATGAATGAACTTATATATTAAGAACTATTTCTGCTGCATGAATAACTCTTTTTAAGGTTTTTAGTAAAGCGTTTAAACAAATGTATGCACTTATTTTGCTAGTCTAAAGCGCTCGAACCTCCTTAAAGGAGCTCCGACGATTGCGGTGTAGCACAAACGACGGGATATTGAGTTTTATCGGTTTGCTTAGGAGGAACGCCCGCGTAACTTCTTGTTTCCTCTCTCATTGTACCCAGAAAGAAATAGCATGTCCAATCGTCGTTCCCCGCAACAGAAGAACGAGAGTGAAAGCCCCTCTTAAGTTGCATAAAATTTATTTGGCTCTCCGACGCCGCCACCTCTCGGAACTTTGCTTTTCTTCTTCTCTTTCTTACTGCCTATCCGCAGAACTAAACAAAGGGGCAACGTTCTCGTCGCGTGAGAATTAGATCGTTTATCTTTTGAAATAGCTAATTTGTTTTGCTGTCACTTACAAATCGCTCTTATCCTCGCATTTGTCACGTCGCATATTCTGCGTGAAATTTCACACTCAAATTAAACAGTTTAGGCCAGGGAATAGACAACCGGAAGCCGCTGAAAAATAATTGACTTTTGGAAATATAAGTTATTTGCTGTATTGGAGAACGAATTATGAAGATATTGGAAAAAGTGTGTACATTTTTATTACATTTGGAAGAAAAACGCATTCGCACGTGAAAATTAGAAAAGTTAATTTATCAATAATACCCTCAATTTGTTAAATGGACAATGCTCCTGAAATTTAAGGGGCTGAAAATGTACTGTAATCTGAACTTGTGAATTGTGAGAGGTTTTCCTGAATAAAAATCGTAGAAAACACCATTTTAAGTAACTATAGTTTTTTAGTTTTCACGGGTAAATTTATTTTTCTGAGCTAAAATGAAAATGTAGAAAGCATCGCTAATAAAATTCTACGACCTCTCAAATTTTTCCAGAATTTTTTGATGGAAATTTAAAAAGTTGTATTTTGAAACAACAATTTCTCCAATGAAGTAAATATGCCAGATTCACAGTAAGGATGTTAAAAATATTGGGGTGTACATAATTCGACATATACGACTGATTCATAACAGAGGTACTGACCATATCAACACAATTTGTGAGTGTATCCGTTAATTTGAGCTAAATATCTCCTACAGTAAAAGAAATCCTAGCACAGTGACCGATTTCTAAACTTGTCGATGTTAGATGTAGCGTAACTAAGTAACGGTTGTAGATGCAGCTTTCAACGTTATCCCATTTTCGTCGTAAAAATAAAGTCAAAGATCAGTGCAGCGTTAAAAAAATAATTGTCGATAAATATCGACGGCGAAGCTTTTCGAAAATACTTATTAAACGACGACGTATACATGTAAATTTTCCTTCAGCGTTAAATGCAAATTGGATCATAAACGTGTGATTGGAATGAATATCAACGTACTTTTCTTTGCAGTGGAAATGTAATGGAAACTGTCGTCAGTGTTAGTCACTGCAGCAGTCATTCGGTACCTGCAGAAACGACAAACACTCGCACTAACGGTGGAAAGAATATTCGATAGAAGATCCACTGCTGCGATATGCAAACGCTAGAGCCATGAAAAACCCATATGGGCACGCCGGCAAACGACAGCAGAGTTCATTGTCTCTGAAACCGAAGCGAATCGCGGTTTCACCTTCGCGGACGATCGATTTCCTTCTTCACGCCCAGTTGACTTTTTCCGAGCGCAATTTTCGGTTCGCTTTTTGCATTATTTCGTATTTTGTGTAATATTCTTATTTATCGCAAGTAAAAAAAGTACCACTAGAGAACGGTACTCAGAAAAGGGATGAACCTGAATTAATAGTCACGTGACTTTTTTTTCTCTCTCTATGTTTTTGTTTTTGCTTCATTACCAAATTCTATCACTTTGGTACTTTATCAGTGAGTTCAAAAATACAGAAGAACCCAAGACAGGAGTCAAAAGACAGGAGTCAAAAGACAGGATGACCCTGAACTTTCAGTCACGTGACCTCGTCGATTTCCTTTTTCGAGCTCCTTTGCCTTTTTTTCTCGCCTAATTTATGTTTTGTTTGCAAATTACCATAATCATCCTCTCTCTTTAGTAATTGTATTCCCTTTCATCAGTAATTTAAAAAAGACCTCAACAAGACAATGATCAGAAGAAAGGACGACCGTGACTTAATCGTATTTTAGCCAAATTGACAGAAGTCATGCTTTTCGCAGAGCTCACGGATTCGTTGATCACGAGGACGTGTGCGTGTGTGCGTGCGTTGTGTATGAGTCTGCAATCCGATCCAAGTGTGAAACGTGTGTGACTCGTCTGGACGTTCTCGGGTCGTGGAGACGAATACGTCGGAGCTGGTGAACGCGTTTTCTAACAGTATGCGTCTGTGTGTGAGAGCGCGAACTGCTTTACCTTCACCTAGACCTCTCTTTCTCCGGGGTCTTGCGAGAGGGGATCCGGATATATAAAAGGTGTCCTCTTGGATAGCAATGCCACCAGATACCAACACACACTCCACTTAACCACCGCACTCGGTATATTTCGCATCATCATCACCCTCAACCCGAGAATTCAATAATTCGTCATCAAAGAATCATCGATAAGTGGTAATCAACCGAGGCGACTTCCTTCATTCGAAAGTTTCCCTTCGATTGGCCGCAATGAGAATACTCGTGAGTCATTGAGTCTGTTTGGTGGTAAGCATCGACGAAAAGATCATTTCTAACCATTTGACGTGTTAATTTCATTTCAGTTGGTAGTGGGCTTGATTGCCCTCATTTCCTCATCGGTATCTGCACGGGATGTCCGCGGTGGCGACAAGAAACTGCGGAGATACAGCCCAGGAAAGGACAAACGTGGAGTCGGGGACTATCCAAGTTATGGTTCCGGTGGTGGGCACTCCTTTTTCACGCCGATAAATGCACCGGCGATATCCGGTGGTTACTCCCTGGGCGGAGGATCGCAAGGAATATCTCTGGGTCATTCGGGGATTCAAGGTCTTCACGGACTGCAGGGACTGAGTTTGGGACATGGATCAGGAGGATACTCCTTGTCGCCATCTAGTATAGGATTGGGATACAGCTTGGGAATTGGTGGACATGGTTCCGGAGGTCATGCATTATCCCTGGGTTCTTCGGGAGGCCATGGACTGTCCTTGGGCTCGTCGGGAGGTCATGGATTATCTCTGGGCTCTTCGGGAGGTCATGGATTATCTCTGGGTTCTTCGGGAGGTCACGGTTTGAGCCTGGGATCTTTCTCCCTGGGTGGACACGGCGGTCAAGCTTCGTACAGCGTGCCCAGCATCTCATACGGTGCTCCAGGACTGCTCGCTGCATCAGGATCAAAGACAGGACCCGTGACCTTCGGTAGTTATGGCGGCGCGTCCGGCGCAGTTTCTTCAGGAAGCTACGCAACTCCAGTTTACGCAACGGGACTTCAAGGACTTTCGGCGTACGGATCAGGAGGCTCTGGAGGTTACAGTCTGCCTCTTGTTTTGGGATCTTCCCATGGATCATCGTACAGTCACCCAGCGGCTTCTTCTTCCGGTGGTCACGGTATTTCCCTGAGTGCCTTGACATCGGGAGGTTCTCATGGATACAGCATTCCAGCTTCTTCAGGATCCTCCCACGCTCTGAGCAGTGGTCTCCTGGTTTCCAGCGGATCTCAGGGTATTTCCAGTAGTTACGGTGCTCCATCTTCTTCCTCGGGATCTCACGGAGGTTCCTCGTCCGGTTACGCCGTAAGCTCTGGAGGGTCTTCCGGTGGATACGCTCTCCAGGCGCCCTCGACATCGTACGGCACACCATCAGCTCACATTGGTCTCTCCAGCGGATCTTCCGACAGTTCCAGTTACTCTCTACCAATTTCCGGATCTTCTTACGCCTCCGGAGATTCCAGCTCCTATTCCGGTTACCAGCCAGCATCTTCGGATGGAAGTTCTTACGCCTCCAGCGGCAGTTCTAGCTACTCCAGTCCGAGCTCGAGCTACGGAACGCCTAGCTCCAGTTACTCCGGCCCAACTGTGACATACTCGGCTCCCAATTCCGGATATTCTGGCTCCAGCTCGAGTTCCAGTTATTCCAGCCCGAGCTCGAGCTACTCCAGTCCCAGTTCCAGCTATTCCAGCCCAAGTTCGAGCTATTCCAGTCCCAGCTCGAGTTACGGTAGCCCAGCCAGTTCCGGCTATTCCAGCTCCAGCTCTAGCTCCAGCTACTCCAGCCCTAGTTCCAGCTATTCCAGCCATTCCAGCCCCAGCTCCAGTTACTCGGGACCTTCCGTGACTTACGCAGCGCCCGCTTCGAGTTACAGCTCCGCTGGATCCTCCGGCTACTCTTCTTCCAGTCAATCCAGCCCGTCCAGCTCCTACGGTTCACCGTCAGAGCAACAAGGCTCTTATTCTCATCACAGTCCCAGATTCCTCAGCTTTCCAGCTGCCAAATCCTTCGAGAGCATCGAATCTTCCGGAAGTCCAAAATACGACACAATCTCCTATTCCAGCCCTGATGGAAAGTATTAGGCCTCTAATTTGTTAAGCCAAATAGGGAAACTTCGAAGTCGCTTTCGGCCTGGAACAAACAAAATGCTGACTAAATTACTGGAAAGTCGCGAAAGCTCGGATTTGTACAATGTTTTACGTTTCGAAAGCGATCACTCGAATATTTATGTTTTTTTTTTAAAGATGCTTGAATGTAAGTGGAGCAATTGCCTATTTATGTATTTTAGTACTGTTCTTTTTGTTGTTATTGTTAATATAGGATCAGTGTAATAATAACAATGTGATCCTTGTTGTGTATAGTCTAAGTCTTTTATATACGTTTTTTTGTAATAAAATGAAAAACTCAACAATGACGATATTTTGTGGTGATTTATTGGAAATTTCTCCTGGTCCTTCCGTCAGCAAATGACTATAATTATTGCCTGTGAAAGTTTTTTCTTCCGAGATGTGCCAACTCGATGAGTCAGGAATATTGGCGTGATAGTAATAATAATGAGATTAGCACGCCTACGACTGAAATAAAGCGAGAATCGGAGCTTTGCTGGAATACTAAAGAAAAAATTAGAATCAATAGAAAGATAATGAAGAAAGGCAAAAGTGAGAATTGGAATGGAAAATAGATCACTTTTACTACAAGCTCGGTGAAGAGAACGGTTCTTCTGTATATATATCTCTATATATAAAAGTGTATCCCATCACTTTCTGAGATGGGCGGTCACCAAGTGGCGAAGCAAGTCGCGAACCCCTTTCTAAATCTTTATTTTATTTGGGAAAGTAAAGGCTCGAGTGGAGAATCGAGCTCGAATGCCCTGACTCGCCAAACGAATAGGTGAATGTCGAGCTCGACCAGTTGCACTCTTCAAGATCTGACCACTGCAACGAAAGCGACGCCACCCGTCAGTGTCACTCGACCTGCGAGGCCGCATTGGTCATCAGAATTAATTGTTGCTTCAAGTTACTCTGAATGACAGCTGTATGGTTATTGATAATATTTATTCAGCTCGATGCCCTTAATTAGGTTGCGATTAATTGATTACTTTTTTTTTTACCCATCTGTGTTTTGTTGCAGTAATATTGATTTTATGATTTTTGTTAATGTCACTTTTTATTAGGTCTGATGCTGTACATTTTTTTAAAATTCATATTACGAATACTAAAATTATTTAAAAAAGCAATTATCGATTATTATTTATGATAAAAATGGAAACGATTACTTCCGTTGTTAATATAAATTTGTATGAACAAAAGAATGTAAAATAAAATAGTATTGGGATAATGGATTTCAGAAAGTGGTTAATAGCTTGGAGTGTATCTAATAGTAAGAGAAAGTTGTATGATTATATTTATTCGTACTATAGAATTAGGTCGAAAATCGGTAGGGTCTTTTTTTAAAAATTTACGATTACTATGGCGAATTAATGGAGGCGGTATTTTCTAATTAATGTGACTGATGACAGATAATATTGGTTGCATTGGAAGAATACTTAACAAATTTGAATTACAATGAATTAGTTCCAAGAAGTAATTTTATATTATTATAAAATATATATACATAATCGTAAAGACATCTAAACGTAATAATAAAAAAGTGTAATTATTTTTAAAATTTCAGAAAATTAAATAATTTGTTCTAAAAAAAATCAGCCTTCAAAAGCTTACAGGATTGACCAGAAGCAACGTAAACACCATATTTCAGACTCGGCATTCCCGCTCTTCTAAAAATAATTGGATATTGATATAAAAGTGGTTTCTATTTCGCTAGACCTACTCCGAAAGAATCTACCCACGCACGAACGGTCACAAATTGTCAAGCGAAAATTCTCAGGCTGCAGAACCTTAAGAGACTAACCGGAAGCATCGTAAACACCACATTTCAGACTCGGCACTCCAATATTTCTAAAAATAATTACATATCGATATAAAAGTGGTTTATATTTCGGTCACGAATTGTCAAGCGAAAATCCTCAGCATTCAAACGCTTAAGGGGTTAACCGGAAGCAACGTAAACACCATATTTCAGGCCCGGCATTCCAGTTCTTCTAAATATAATCGTATATTGATATAAAAGTGGTTTCTATTTCGCTAGACGAACTCCCGAAGAAGCTACCCACGCATGAACGGTCACGAATTCAGTGCGTGAGCGAAGGCCGCACGCGGTCGTGTTTTTGCTGCGTGTGTATTCACTCAATGCACCTGACCCAGTTAGTTCGAACTGGTATGACGGTTTATCGGTGTGTATGACTTTTCATCCGCATGTAGGTGAATATATGCGTGACAGTCGAGAGAGCAATTCGACACGCACGAGGTCTGCAGGCTTTGAAGACTCTGGGCCAGGGGGAATCCCCTCAACGTAGAAAACCCATTTCACTATTTTCCGCGGCTGGTTTTGCGGATTGAGTGTCACTGGCAGTTACAATCAAAATGAGAGGCTTAAGGAGGGGGAGATAAGGTCGGTAAGTGCGCTCTTAGTTCGATAGTGGCTTAATAGAAATTCGGTTAACGAGCAATATTCAGGCACGACAATATTTATAATCCACTTAATCGAAAGTTTTCTAATGGGTTAAAAATTATCAGCATTAATTGGCACCTGTGACCCAGTTTTACGTTCGCCTCCTCAACGTTAAATTATCCTGTCTGTTTCTCGTGGTAATAATACATGTTTTCATTCGTGTGGTTCACCGCACTAATTCAGAATGATATTCGCAGTGCATTCGTCGTCCAAACCTATTTGCACAATGTATTCAATTCAACGTGTATGAACAACCGCCACCGTAGACCAATTTTCCGCTTCTCATTTTGCATTACAATGTCGAAATGTGGAGAAAATCTTTCGCATCTCCGGCGCGGAATCATTTCGCGCAATTAGGTATGAATACGTATCTGGATATGAATACTGGTAATAATTGTGCCGCTTCTTCCGTTTCAGAAAGTCAAGGCATTTTGATTAACAGAGCAAGAGAGAAAATTTTATTGGCATTCCTCAAATATTTGATCATTTTTTTTTTTCACGATGGTCAAATTTGTTTCAAACTTTTATTCATTACAAATTGTTTCAAAATATGTCAAAAAGATCAGGAACTTAATTTATGGAGTTGATATGTATTTGTGCATATGTGCATAATTAATAATAATATGAGGCGTAAAAAATGAATAAATGGATAACTCGACAATGGTTTGAATTACTGTATAGCCTTTTTGTTTAGTGCCATTATCACAAAAATCCATGCAGTGTTTAAATTTGTTTTTATTGTAAATGTTCCAGAATTCACAAATCTTCATATATCCAGCTAAATATCCTTTAATGAATTAATTAATGTTCATGGATAATTGTCATTAAATTTGAGCAAAATCTAAATTCAGGTTTCCTAGAGTTTAGACAAAATCGCTCGAATACTTAGCTTTTTACAGAATCTATAATTGTTTAACTGAATAATCAATACTTTGTAACGAGTTAATAAGTGAAACAGTTTTCCTCAGTTTAGTCAATTCTTATTTTAGTAACAACATTGATCGAGTGCACCAACACAATCACGCGTGAAAGCCGCTCATGGAAAGGGATGCGATGAGAGAAAACAAGTTCTTGTCGGTGATCTGGAAAAAGTGATCTCTGGAATCTACTGGACTCGGGTAACGTCTTCGTATGGACGCGTGTACTGGTGGAATATACTACGGTTATTTATTTACACAGGTTAAGAAAGCACCGAGAGGACTGCAACGAGCGAGGAGAGAAAGAAGTGCGAGGCGTGGCCGAAGGGGAGATTCCATAGGATCGTCCGAGAGAAAGTGAACCGATCGACCTTCTCTCGTAAAGGAGATTGTATGTGCCCGAGAAAGACACGGACCTGTTGCTCCTTCGCCACCCTAAAGAAACAAAGAAAGCTGAATGGAAAAGTAGAGGCAGAATTCATCAACATGCACAGAAGACTGGCAGGAGGAAGTTGAATACAATGGCGGAGAACAATGAGCGAATTTTGGAGCTGGTGCGAAGTACGAACGCGTCCATAGATCGATCCTCGTTTCCTTCGACTTCTTATCCCTGTCACTTCCTCTTGGCGCTTTCTTGGACAGACCATGAGTCGCTTTTCCCGTCGTTCGTCGCAACGCCTCGGGAAAGTGATCCTAATCGTTCCTCCCGTAATTGCTCCGGTGCGTACTACAACCGGAAGTGATGTAGGCGTGTACAGTTCTTCTTCGTTGATCTCTGTGGGGAGATCAGTGAAGTGGTTCTTTCCGATCGTTAGAAATAAAATTCTTTCGATTCGACGTTATCGCTGCGAAGTAAGATTTTTTTTCTTTCGATTTATGTTTTGGGTATCAGGAGTTTTTTGATATCCCATTTTGTAGTGGTCATTGAGTAGATCAACTGTACAAAAAAAAATCGGCACAGAAAAATGGTGCCTTCGACTCTGTTTGTTTTGGTAGAACTATTCCCATGAGGGAAACGATATAAAAAATATGTTGTTCCCATTTTGTTTCCGAAATTTGAGCTCAGAATTGTAATCAGCGACAGCAATAACTCCCGGGATTGATTTTGGATTTCTGAATTTTGAGACAATTCCCGTAACAATAGCTTCACTGTTCATGCTCCAAATTTGTGTAGATCGGTAGATTTCGATTATGGACTTCATAACGATTTCGATGTTTAAAAATTGTACCCGCTGTTAGTTTTAAAAAAATTGTTAAAGCTCGCGTAATATGTAGATATGCCTGTAAGAACATTCACAGATGTTTGGACCACGTTTGTCAAAAATCGGTATCGGTAAATCCCTTCACTGACGCAGATTCATGAAAAGTGAAAAGAAGGCGGATATGAAAGGTTGAACTTAACACAGTTTGCTTAAATTCTTGATCCGTCCGATAGTACCTGAGTTCTTAAGTGGACGAAAGTAGAGAATTTAGTGTTGAGCAAGTAAAATAAATCGGATGAATTAATGGACGTTTCTCCGGGTAATAAGGAGCACTTCCAGTGGCTGGTCAAGCCTTCTCCCTGCTCTCTGATCGTTCCGTCGTTCTGTGGTGTCTTCTGGGCGGTTATACTCCGCCCGAAGCGTCAGCAACGAGTTTCCGATTCATGCGAACACGATCGTTACAAACGAGTTCAGATTCGCGATTTTCACTGCCCGAGTGCAATTGCGTGCGGGTAAAGGTGGTGAAGGCGGGTGTGTGCGACGTGTTACTTCTGTAGGGATATGCTCGATGAACAAGAACCGCGAGACCGGTGCGGCTTCACGTACAATTCACCAGTGCACTGGGCGCTACGCTCACGGAGTGAAAAGTTAAACTAGTTTCCGCGATTTTTCAAGCGACCGGGTATAAAGGAGAAATTCAATGTCTACTGATCCGTCATTAACCGTTGAGCAGTTGGGACGAACGGTCAGAAAATTTGAGTGATCAAAATTGAATCTATACCCAACACATGTTGCCGATTTTTCCTTAAATTCCGATAAAACTAACGATCGTGTTGTAATCCGTTGAATTTTGGGAGGTTCGCGAGTGGGGAGAATCAACATGGAGCTGCTGGTTCGTAAAACAAGAAAAACAAAAAATTATGATCGGTACCATAGTACTAATTGTAAAAAAATCGGTATATAAATTTCCATAATCGATTTTTCCAGATTCTCTTACTACTGTCGCCATCGGTGATCATTGCCCAGAGATATCACAGCGGCACTACTTCCTCATCGAATTCCAACGATGAGCCGTTTCTACCGATCTACCCGATCTTTCCCTACAACCCAAAGCTGATTAAGCGCGGTACCGAGCGCGATATCGTGAGTCATCTGACACCGGAGCTGTACGCGCCAAAGCTGGACGCACGGGACTCTTACACCTCGAGTTACAGCGGAAATTTCCAGAGAGATCCTTACTACCCGAGTTATAACCCATATCCCAAAACCTCGTCGGTAAGTGGCTATCCCACCTCGACATCTGTGCCGAATACCGGCTACACATCACCGGTCGCATATCCAGCGAGCGCATCGTTCGCCGCAACCAATTCCTACAGTACTCCCGTAAGTGGTACCTACAGTCCGCAAAGCCCAGCGTACACCACGCCGAATTATTCGCCTTACGGATCCACATACACCAATCCGTATCCCTACTCCCCGTCTCCTTACGGTATTTACAACTCTTACGCGGCTCCGTACAGCGGTGCGCAAAATCCTTATCCAGCGAGTCCTTACGTTGGCGCATCTTATCCAAATTACAATTACCAGGCACCTTATTTCTATCCCAATTATTACAATCAGCCATATCCTCCGGTGCCTCCTCCGCCGCCTCATCCTTCCGGTCAGGACTATCCGGACAATTCAAGTTCGGAGGACACTTCATCGGAAAACGAGACAAGCGGAAAGTCGAATGGATCGAAGAAGTCAGGAAGCCGGAAGAACAAATACAAGGACAACGAGTCGGACAACAGCGGTGAAGCCAAAGACGGACAGTACGTTGATGGAGCGAATTTCTTGTCCTCCGGGTCGAAGGATCTGGATGGACAGCCCAGTACTTACAAGACTCCCAGCGCCTACAACTCCCTGGATCAACTGTCGGAGGTGCGACTGCGAAGTGCCCCGATTCCCGGAGTCCCGAGGACGACCTACAGGGTCATTAGCGTCGCTGGACAGCCCGTTGGTCCGGATTATCCCTTGCCATCCAACTACGCCAAGGTTCAACAACTGGAGCAGATCATGAGTCAGACTCTGGCTAAGTTATTGGCCCAGAATGCAGCCCATCAAGCTGCCCAGTCCCAGTACCAATATCCGAACAATCAGCAAGGCGATTCACCGGCTGGAAGTTTTGGTGCGCCGAACAAGCCGCAGAATGTCATAGCCAAAACTGGGCTGGCATATGTGATGAGCCCTACGAACGTTGCCAAGATTCCCAACAATGCCGGCCAGTTTTTCGGCAATTTTGGAAACAGGCAAAACCCTTTGGTGATCAAGGTGCAGAACCCGCAAGGGTCCACGGTTCTGGCCAAGGCTGCTGCCAAGTTTGCCGAGTCTCACTACGGACAAAAACCCGTGACTACCGTGACTCTTCAGCAATCGCCCGGCGTTTACATTCCTCCTGAGGCCAAAAATGAAAAGGACGAGAATTCTGGACAATCGACCGAGTACAACGACTACGACTCCCAACCTCCGCAGAATTATGATGGCCCTGGTGCCAACCCTGGAGGGTACAAGAAAAACGAACAAAGCTATTCCGTCGATCCTTATCACAGCTCGAACTTGGTGACTGTGCAGACTCCTCAGGCCCAGAGTTATCAGTACTCCAGCTATTTGCCCACTCAGTCCACTCAACAACAACAATCCAGAGACTACAAGAGCGACCTGGACGTCGACTTTGGCAACAAGAGAACTAGCAAAGAATGATTGACGTCGAAAAGACGAAACGATAGTAAGAAACAAACGTTTGTGTGAGATTCTAAGCAGTGCTGATGATGTACAATCGCTTGCGATAGTCATGAAGTACACACATGAGGCTGTTATTGTTAGTATTGTATTTCCGTGCTCTGTTATCGTTGTTGTTACCTTGTTATGTATTTTTAATCTTATCTGTAGCTTTTGTTCTTGTATATTGACCCCAACAAAGTTGTTTCGACGTGATGGTTATGATGAAATCAGGAAAAGCAACCAGTTTCCGACCATTTAAGGCTAATCTTTCACTCTTAGCTAAACCTGCCCATGGGAATAAATATAAAAAATTAAGTCTACCAGTTTTTGACACCGGAAGGCGACTTTTCTCATTCGCTGCACTTATTGGATGGTGGCGGAAGTGGTGGTGTTAAACAGATCATTTTTTGACAGTTTGAAGCTAACTGCTAATTCTGTTCTGAACCTTTCATGGGATTAAACATGGAAGCATCAGTGTACCAGTTTTTTACACCAGATCTTAACGTTTTCGATTGACTGCGCTTATTTAATGATGGGGGAAGCGAAACTGAAGGTGCTCCTGTCAGAAATCGAACAACTGTCAGTAAACCTGACATTTTTGTTTTAATAAGGAAACGAATGTGCATTGGGAGGATTAGGGATTTGTTGATACCCATAATTTTGGCTTTATCACAAAAATCTTCGTGACGTGAACGGTTGTGCTTCACGTTCTTCGCATAATAACCAAAACACGCGATAATTATGTTTCGAGATGAGGCTTAAGCAACTCGCTGCGCAAAATTGCGTGACTTACGAAGTCGCTCACGTAAAAATTCTTGTACTGTTCCTCTGTGCTATGGAAGAAAAAGAAAAAATAAATTGGTCATTATGGTGTTTAGATGATCGTGTGCTGATTTAATATCCTATGATTATTTGCTTTCCGAATTGAGTGTCGCTGTACGCTTCGATGGCGGCTCTCGATTTGTGCTAAACCATATGCTATCTCGGTTAATCTCAAGCAATTTGCTGCTACAGCTTACTTTTTTCAAAGCATTAAAGGAAAACGTAGCTTTTTAAAGGTGCGAAATCATCATAACACTTTCTATCCCTTTCACGCATACACGCACGTGTTTTCGATATATGGTAATTGCGGAATTTTGCGCTGTATCGCGCTTTAAAATCTTCGTACATCCTTTACGTATTACTGCTGGCGGATGCAAAACGCTCACGCTGGAAAATGTTGTCTACCGCATATTCTAAATCGCTCCAGCTGGAAGATGTCTATTTTATGTATGAGGAGATACTAGCCACGAATTAAAATACACGCGTTATCAAGAGTTTGAATAAATGTTATAGTTGTTTATTTAATTAGCGGACATTTTTTCTTACCTTTTTATTATTAAAAATTCATTTAACATCTGTGAATGGATATTATGTTTTTTTTTTTTAGAATAATTTGTGGACCCATTGATAAGCTAATTAATTAACGTTTCAATTTTAAGTTCACAAACATAATTTGGTACAGAAAAAAAACGACCAAACTGTTAATCTTGAAAAATATCAATGATAAAGTGTAATGCAAAAATTGGTAAATAAATTTTTTCCGTACATAAGAAAAATATATAGAAGGTATTTTTCTCTAATTGTAACATGAAATTGACAAAAATTGTGAAATATTATTTATATACAGTCCATATCAATAATTAATAAAATCCTTTCTCGATTCTTGCTCCCGATTCATTCCAATTACCAATCTCTAGTGTATGGAGTGACTCATGAATTTACTTTCACAATATATTGATTCCGGAATGAAGATATTTTAATTCCATGCAGATGCGGATATTAAGTGCTTCTCAGTAATAATATCTGAAATGTCAGTTATAGTAAATGAGAAATTATCGATTAAACGTAATCCGACAGTTGACAAAACCGTATTTATTATGCACTTAGGGATCAGAAAATGGAGCACTCGCTTCCAACATGATGCCAAATAAGTCTCGCTGAAGAGAAATGGAAGAGGAAGTCCCGCCTGTTTCTTCGGACGCTTCCACGTATCTACCTACGTGCGTTATTGCAAGCCAGCGCACTTTTAATAGTTTTACTTTATGGCTAACGTTACATGGTTATGTACGTGCAGATGCGGTGCTAAAAAAAAAAAAAAGTATGTGTAATATCGGTTTGAGAGGTACTCGCGTCGTTGGGCCTTATACCTTTACTTTACTTTCACGAAGTTAGCCCGACGAGCTGATCCCAGAAGAGAGCAGACGAAGAGTTATTCCTTCAAGTGTGTATGTTACAGGGCGAGACCCGAAAGTGAGCGAGAAATATATATACCGTAGTCCAAAACCGGATCAGTTTTATAGAGTCGGATGCTTATTGTACGCATACCACGCGGTCAAGAAGAAAAGAAAGGCCCTCGCCACGCAACGCAAATTCCATTCTCATTTTTTCGTATTCAGGTGCCCAAAAATCCGGGAGCTAAATAAATATCGCATTAAAGATCAGTTCTTCTTTTAACACTTTTAATTTTCATTCGCGGAATAATATAGTTATTTTTAAAAAATCTAGGCTTGATTTTATTGCACGGTTTATTTATGAACAGTGTTTTATTTGCGGTATATTTCATTCTTATTTTCTTATATTCAGGTGCCTAAAAACCTGGAAGCTAAATAAATATCGCATTGAAGATCAGTTCTTCTTTTTACACTTTTAATTTCCATTCGCGGAATAATACAGATATTTTTTTAGTATATAGGCTTGATTTTATCGCACGGTTCATTTATAAATAATATTTTACTTGCGGTAAATTCCATTCGTTTATTTTTTTACTCAGATGCCTAAAAATTTGGGAGCTAAATAAAATATCCCATTAAATATCAGTATCTTATTTCACACTTTTAATTTTCATTCGCAGAATAATTTTTTTTAGGAAAAAGTTTCGTCGCATTTTTAGATATAGTTGTGCAATGATTTTTTAAAATATTGATTGAATTGTTGTTATAACTTAGAAATATCCATTGTTGTATAATTCTATGAGGTAGAATATTATTTTATGAACAGGAATACCAAAATTACATTTCAAAAGATATATTTTTTCTTAAAAAAATTAATCTAATAAAAGTTTAACATTTTTACCATTACTTTTGAACGCATCAGTAAAACTTAAAATAAACAATAAAATTGTAATATGAATTCTGAAAATCGGTAATATTAACGAGAGAGATCTTTTTTAAGTCCATCGCAAATCCTTTTGATTAAAACGATAAAAATGTGTACTTTTTACACTCTCTTACGCAATCAATTATAGTGGAACTTTAATGAAATCCGACAAAATACTTTTTCGACGCTATTCCAATAAATTTTTTTGCACCTATCCCTTCGTTACGTTGAAAAAGAAAGGTGTACATTTCCTTCCGGCGCTCATTTAGAGGCCGGGAAAGTACCCGACCGTTTAATTGGAGTTAATGGGTTGCGAGGATAGCCAGAAGCTAGAAAGAACGCGTAGCCTGGTAATCGGCAAAGATAAAATGCAGCAAATCCCGAGGATGATGATGCTGCTCTGCTCTGCACCTGGAAGAGCATCCGAGAATGCATCTCTCTATGCAATCTATATTTTACTACACTCTTCGCGCCCTCGGGTGGTCACTAGAAAGTACGAACGTCACTTTCGGCTACACTGACACGTATATGAAGCATTCCCTGTCAATTCAGCCATTTTTTTAAATCTCAGATCAGACCTATAATTAGTCATGTAAAAATATCATTAAAATGCCCTTTATACAATTTTTTAAAGATTTTTTAACCCAATGTTCTAAAAAACACATATTTGAAAAAATGATGAAAGTGCCGATTTACAATTTGTCTGATGATATTGCCGAAAAATTATCAGAGGGGTATGAATGGAGAAATTGATTTTTTTAAATGATATCGACACAGGAATACTTCGAAATTTTTCCAGCAAAAAAAAAAAAAACGATAGTTCATGAGTAAAAAATCTTTTCCTCGTTTTTCGGTAGAAAAATCAATGTCACCGGAACGTGAACATTATTTGAAAGGTTCCGTTCGAAAGCTAATGGGAAACGACAACTTTTGTGTGGAGACATTTTTTTTTGTGAATCTGGAAAAATTCAAAGTGCTTTTTTAGTGGTATTTCAATGTAAATAGATTTAAGACGTTCGAAAAAACGGCTAAATTAACAGAGAATGGTTCATATACCTTTTCCTATACATAGCCCATAGATCTTCTGGCCGAAGATCACATTTTTACCAGCCTCTACACGCGCCTTCATTCTCCTCGTTGAGCCATTCGATACAGATCGTCGACTCCCTCCAGGAGGCCGTTAGAAATGGAGCAACCTGTGCTCAACAGGGAAATCTTTATTCGCCGTAATGATTGCGGCCCGCTGGTCTAATACTCGTTAAGCCTATATCGTATCTAATTTAGAACGATGGAAGGCGCGCGAACGAGTAGCCACAAGGCAATCAATCTTTTCTACGTTTCTAGCCACACGACTACGAATTTATGTTGCCCTCTCTCTTTGCACGTTTTCTCTGTGTGCTACATGGTAATTATGGCATCGATTTTGAAAATGAAAAAATGGATTATTTTATTTAGAGACAAATTTTGAATCTGCGACATAAATTTTGGAAATAAAACACGAATTTTGAAATAATGACTCCGATTTTGAAATTTCCACGATAAGATACTTATTTTGAAATTTCATACATTTTTTTCAGAATCAGAATCAAAATATAAATTTTAACGTTATGGTGTCGATATTATTTCCAAAGAAATTTCATAATTAATGTTTTCCTCTAAAAATCCAATTATAATTAAATTCACGAATAGGAGCAAAAAATCCTAAAATATCTCTCGCTAAATCGATTTAAAAAAATCGTATCACTCAATTTCCTTTCCTTACTATCACAAATTTCTCCGACTGATATTTTCTCATTTTTTGCAGGCCACTTTCTGCACATTCATCAAATGCGAATCCTTCCGTACGTAATTCGAAAAAAAATACCCATACATAAATGAAATTGATTCATATAAATACGAGCCACACGAATTTTATCTGGTGGACCAATCTGTGTGGGTAATAAAACTATAATATGTACTGTTGATAATATGGCGTTGATCATTCGACCAATAAATTATACATTCCTATACTCTGTTCGAAATTTCGTGTGAAGTCAGTTGCGGGAAAAAATGGTCGACTAATCGAGACCTGCTCATGGCTAAAAGCATCAATCATTCGTTTAGCCTCTTCTTTATGAATCAGAACTCTTCCTTATATATATCACCTGCTCTTTTTTTTCGAACGAAGAAAGTTATAGACAAGTCACAAAATTGGTACTCATTCATGGCTATTAATAAAAAAAAATAAAAAAGTGCCGAGATGCGCGCTAATGCTTCGGCAGTTGTATAAACTTAATGAAACAGTGCGCTCCAGTAGTGATAGCTTTTGATGCGATATAATTAACGGTGGACTTGGATCCCCGAAGAGAATTAAGCCTGCAGCGATACATTCTCACCATGGTGACCTCTGCCTGTGGATCAAAACATACAACGATTAGCCATACGATTTTTACCACTTTTTATGCAATTTTTTGTTATTGCCCTCTTGACGTCCACTTTTATCAATAAAAGAAAAACAAAATGGTACATCCTTGAAAAGTCGTGAGAAATTTATAGTCTGCATAACACCGTCCGTAATTTCAAAGCTACGAATGTTAATTATGGCGTGAATAATCTAGGCAGCAAGGCGTAAGTTTGCGAAAGTGAAGTGAATTCACGGACTAGCAAGAGAATCGGTGCTGTACTCGATTGCTGGCCACTTAAGTATGCGCGAGATTGTCAGACTTTTAACCTCTCGTTACTTTCCCACTCGCGGTATTTGTTTATTTGTTACATAAATAATTTAATACGTTTTGATAGATTTTTTAAAATAAATGTCATGCTCTTATTTTGTATAAATGGTCCAATGAATTTTGATAGTTCGATGCAGTTTGGTACTTTTTTGAAATGGTGTACAAATTATTTATGGAAACGTTTCGCCGAATCATCGAGGAAACTTTGTTTTCGTCATTTTATTTGAGATTTTAATGTTAGGGTAATTAAAATTGTCTGAAACCTCGAAAGTCTGTGAAGTGGACGGAAAAAAGTCCAGCAAACAAATATGTTTGCGCCGAGATTTTTAGCGTCTGCCGTTTTATTGCGTAGCAATTAATAATGAAACAAACATTCGCCTTTATGCGTAATAGTTTGCATAAAAAATTGTGCAAACCGAATAATTTTGACGCCCATAAAGGAATGCGGTCGCCTTTTTTTTTGGAATCTATTTTGTGACATTTTCAGACAAATATTTGTATTCATTTTTTTTTCTCTAAATTAACGATATGATGGAATAAAACAATCAAAAATGAATTATGCAATAAACAAATGTTGAGTTCAAAAGCGATGATATGATTGAAACTCTGACCATAACCAGTAGCTTATAAAGGTAGATAGATGAATAAATAAAAAATAATTAAAAAGCAACATGCACGACTCAATTGGCTTACATTATAAAGAAAGTCGCAAAGAATGTTAACGCAAGTGTAGCACAATTAAATCATAAAAAATGGATTATGAAATGAATATACAAATATTGAGTTCGAAAGTGGAAGCCCTGAAGAGAACCAGTTGCACGCGAATGCACCACATCTTTTCCCACGAATTCTTGTGGCTACGTGCTGGGTCGGTCATTCATTAAGTACCATTTCTTCCTTTTTTCCCCGATCGTTCCTCTCTCGTCGATATTATGGAATCCAGGAAGGCGCACGTTTCCGTGATCCGCGGGACTATATTTATGCATCCCGATGGTGTTGAAGAATGATGCACCCATTAGCTGCCATTAAATTCCCTAGTTAAAAATATTTGCAGTTCACGCTACATTCATAATTTTCCTAAATTTTTTATATTTGCATCACGAGACTAACCTCATTTAATAACATTCCAATTCAGCGAATAAATTTGCATCTCGTCACCCGTTAAATTTATTCACAACGATGAGCGCATCTCTGTGCTATTCAACAAAAATCTGCGGTTGACATTTTGCGATTTATCACTTCGAGCGACCGCGATTCTGGTTTTTTTTTCTCCCGGGCCACGACAGAACGACGTCTTTTCCCTTTTTTGCAACCGATTGGAAAAATATTGCGACGTTTGCACCAGAGATTACCCAACTGTACTTATAATTTATTCTGTTGTCGAATATTTCATAGCTAGAATAAATTACGAAGGAAAATAGAGTCCAAAGATTAATTTGGTATTTCATTTTTGTAATAATCATTTTTATATTCTGAGAAATGGAGCCTCGATTTTAAAGAATTAAAAAAATGATCAATCGATGTTTTGCACTGGGGGCCAATTCGTATTATGCTATACACGAAAGCACGAAACCCTACATTCACTTTCGTATCTGCTGGGACACGGCAATTGTCTCGAAAAAGAAATGGATATCCTGTACTGTTCTTCCAATTTCAATGAGTCACGATAAGCCCACAAGTAGCGAATGAATTTGTTGCGCACCGTTACACAGAATGTCTTCCGCATGAAGAGACTATAGAACAACGTAAGTGAAGGTGCACGAGTCGTGGATGCTGCGACTAACTTTTCAAGGGAGGAAAAATGTCATTTTCATCCAACAAAAGATAGTTTGTCATTTTGTGCAAAAGGAAAATTTTTCATAAAATTATTTAATCAAAATAATTTTAAGAATAAAAAAATGCTGTCATTGCCGATATGTCAAAAAAAAATTCTTCTCACTTCACTTAAATCTTCAAAGAGGATAAAATACCTTATTAGCTAGTTGATGTTACAAAATAATAACTAAATAGACAATTTTTTGCGAACCCAGTATCCTCGATTTTAGTAACACTTTAAAAGCTAAGTTGAAGCTAAGGTGAGAGCGAGGTGAGTGCAAGGTGAGAGAAAGGTGAGATCAAGGTAAGATCAAGATGGAAGAAAGGTGAGGGTAAGGCGGGATCAAGGTGAGAGCAAGGTGAGAGTAAGCTGAAGACATTCGTGGTGTCTGCGTATTCGCAATTTCCGGTTTCCTCTTTTAGACACAAAACACCCCTAAAGGCAGCAGCTCCATACAATAATTGATCATTAAAATACCTTCGAACAAATACTTC
This sequence comes from Clistopyga incitator, assembly GCA_947507545.1. Classification (NCBI taxonomy): domain Eukaryota; kingdom Metazoa; phylum Arthropoda; class Insecta; order Hymenoptera; family Ichneumonidae; genus Clistopyga; species Clistopyga incitator. The sequence goes on from OX382177.1 coordinate 7,535,452, forward strand.
TACGGGTATTCTGTATCCAATATTTTTATCATCTCTGATGAAAAAAAAACGCTCCAGAGTATGTTTACGTTATCAAACAGAGCTCACAAAAAATTATGCTGGAACCGTATCTTAGATCAGGCCAGCAACATCGGCTCACCATGAACGAATAGAGGTGTCCGACTTATGACCGTCACCTTGTACAGAGTCGCTAATAGTTCTCGGAGGCTGAAAAAAAGATTGCAACTATAATGACAAAACAGATAAATGTATTTCTTCTGTTTACTTGAACAAAATGTCTGTCATAATATAGGCATTTTTTTGTTCGGAGAAGTAATGGATATTCCATACCCTCCTTCGTCCAAGCAATTCCAAAGCGACGAGAATAGATTTGTTCCGCACCGTTACACAGAGCACGTCTTCCGTATGAAGAGACTATACAACAAAGTAAGTGACGGTGCGCGGGGCGTGGATGTTGCGTTCAACCTTCCGAAGAAAGTGGCCTTGCACTATCCGCTCGTTTGCCTCAAGTGAGCTGGAATATCGTGGCGGAGAGGCTCATTGGCCCGTGGCTCTTCAGCTTCCTTCGCAAAAGTGAATGTGACCGTGTTGCTCTCCGCGAGAGGCTCGACAGCGCCGCACAGAAACGCTTCTCTACACCACGCGCGGGGTAATTCAGCGTCTTCCGCCGCGCGGTGGATGAACGGGGACCATGGATATGATTATTACACCTGGCCCCATAATCCCAGAAGTGAAGTGTACGGTATACACACGCGGCGTGGTGTGCTCTCCTCCGCGCTGCCGGCAACGCGACCATCGCACCGGGGAACACATCGGCAACATTCGGGGTAGGGGTAAAGGCTATATAACCGAAGACCGTCCACTTTGGTTTTATAGTAGAGCTAGGTCCTTTGTGCCGTGTGCCATTTTTTTTCGTTTCCTTTCCTTCCACCTGCCTAACCCCTCGGAAAAATGGTGGGTCAGGTGAGTGTCTTTTGACTTTTCCTCAACACCCTTAAAACCCAATTTCGGAGCGACTCGCTTTTGATGCAATTGATAGATTTGGGAAAAATCGCGGTAGTCGTTACGATTTTTAATTTATGGGGTTCACGACGATTTGGCGGGAAATGAGAATTTTTAAAATGTGGATAACATGGTGGAAAAGGGATTTTTTTTATTGGGGAAAGAATGGTGGAAAGGGATTTTTTTCTTGGGGAAAAAAATTGTGGGAAAGGGTTTTTTTTTGAGGGAAAACAAAATGGTGAAAAGGGCTCCATGTGATTGATACTTTATAATGGTGTCGTAAAGAAGTGAAGAATAGTGGGTGGTTAATATAAAAATAAATAAAGGAGAATTTAAGTATGATATTTTTTTTGTTAATGTAATATTGGAGTATGACCGTTGATTTAAATTTTACAGTAGTTTTTCCTTTAAAAAATGTAATTTTGGGGAATGTACGTCCACTTTGATTGTCCAGTGATGCTCTTAATTTTAATTCAGACAACCAACATTTGGTCCTTCGGAATGAATGACAAATATTTTAAGGGAGGCTCCATTGATTTTAGAGGGATTTTTTTGAAAAAAAAAAAGACTAGGCATATGTAAAACAATTGTGAGTGCCGACTGAAAAAAATGTAGAAGTTCAAATTTGTTATCAGAAAACTTTTAGACACAATCAATCGATTGGGGCTTATAGTTTCCACTTAAATAATAATTACCAACTATCAGTCTACATTTAAAGGAAAGTTACATAATTTTTTCATTAGTTATTACAACTATCTTGAAATAGTTCTACTACTGCACTTATTAACAGTAGTTACAGCAACAGTAGAATATCAACAACGATTATAAGAACATAAACGTTATAAGGATGAACTATTATAATTAAGTACTGCCACATTTTTTTTAGTGTATTATAAAATTCTCTAGGTGTTCATTCTCACCATCATCATTATTGTCACGATTATGTTTAGCGTAGAAACGCCAATTATTAACCCTTTATCGCCTTAACTACATTAACCCTTGCATTGCCAACTGAGAATTTTTTGAGAATTTTTGCTACGCTACAGAAAATTAATTTTTACCATTTAAAAAATCTTCATTTTCAATTCATTAAAGAAAAACATAATAGCGCCTAAAAAAATTATAAAAGTTGATTTTTTTTCACAAATTTCATTTAAACAGGCGTTAAATAGGTAGGGTTTATTTTTGAACGTTCGAGGGTCTTGGTCACCAAAGGGTTAAGTACCTCCATGGGGTACAGAAGCGAAACTAACTTACATCTGCTCCCAATTAAGTTATGATTGATGGTAGAAAAAATAATTCGATATATTCAGATTAAGTAATCAATTTCGAATTATTGATGACTCCTTTTCACGAAAATCGATCAATCATTCTGGGATCGTAGAAAGATATTTCACGCCGTTATATATTAGCATAAGTGAGTTAGAAAACTGGTTAGTCACTTAGGTGCTCGACATTAAAGTGTTTCATTGTATGAAGCAACATCGGTGGAATAATTGATAAAAGTAGACCGGTATTTAGAGGAATTAATTGGCAGCGGTTCGATCTAAGTTGCGATAGCGTGTGAAATAAATTTTTAGTCGTAAGTTTTATCGAGCGTGACGTGTCAGCTCCTTTTTTATTTTTTACCAAAGATAATATGAAACTCGAACTTATAGTTACGATTATTTTTACTGCGCTCAAAAAAAAAAAAAAATATATAACTACGAATATTTTTACCTTCTATGAAAAAAAATTGCAATTGCAAATTGGAAATCAGTCCTAATCTAAATTGATAATAAAATAGTGACAAATCGCTCGTTTACTTTATCTCTTAAATAAATTAAAAAACGAAATTGGAGAAAAAAACAATTAAAAAAATATAAAAAAATAGTAATTTCGTGAATTCGAAGCTCAGTCTCGACTATTTTAATCAAAAGCCAATTAATCATTTTGGTTAACTACCCTTAAATATTCATTCTCGTTACATTATCATAACTAACTCAGAAAACGGGTTAGCAACTTGTATGCCCGATGCAAATATGTTCGCATCGTGTTATACAACACCAGTGGAATATTTTATAAAAATGAACCGGCATCCTCGGTGAATAAATAAATAAATTTTGAGCGATTCGATCAAAATTGTGATATGGGTGGGATATTTGGAGTTGCGAGTTTTCTCGAGCGAGACAAGCCACAATAATCGCGTGGCCACTTTTGTTAAACATATTCAGACTTTCACGCTGGCCTTAAATTTTGATTTGGCGTGGCTCGCGTTGTTGCGTGATTCAGTACGCCTCCTCGCTTCCTCGCGAAGAATGTCGCGATCCCTCGAGAGAACTTCCGCGAGCACAGAAATTCAATTAAGAGCAAAACGACCGAGGGACTTTTACTTGTTACGGCGCCGCCTTACAATACTTCTTACCGCGAGCTCTCGATACACTTGTTCGTGCTGGGAGTGGTTCACCATGCGCGAGGGCTTCGCCGGATCGGGAAGCTACCGCCAGTCTATATAAGAGTGGTCCATGCCGGAATCATGACCCAGAACATAGCAGACAGTGAAAGTGGTCTCGAGGAGATTCACGGACCGGAAACTCCCGATGAACGAAAAAAAATAACAATCGATTGAAACATGGATAACCGATCGGTAACATGATACAGAAAACAAATAAACAAACAATTAAAAGTTTATTACCTAATGGTACATTAGAATAATCGAAACCATTGGCTAATTAGTTTGGAATTTTTTTTTGGCAATTTTTTTGGAATAACGTAGTTCGCAGGAAAAAAATAATTGATTTATTATTTTGTTTAATTATTATCGCGAGTCCACTTAATTTATATTGTAATAAAAAAGGTAACGCAATAAACTTCGACGGGTGATTAAATATTATTTCAAAAATAGATAAGCGTGTCGATTTTCTATATGACTAATGTGCTTGCTAAATTGTGAAATAATAATAATAATAATAATAATAATAATAATAATAATTGCAGAAGGTCTGTATCATCTTGGGCCTGTTATTGGCGACTGCCGTGGCGGAAAAAAAGATCAATCTCGAGGATATCGAGCGTGATAATTTGCGTGCCGAAAGCAAGTCCAGTAACGACAATGAAGGAGCTGGTGATATTTCGTACAGCGTCAGTGATAAACCGGAAACCAGCCAACAGGAATATCAGCCCATAAAATATGAGCCTGAAGATGTTTCTGCAAGATACCAATCTCAAAAATACGATGCCAACGATGTTTCCGCAAGATACCAACCTCAGCAACTGCAGGAAAAATATGCTGTGAGTTATTAAACTATAAACTACTCGATCATTCGAATCGAAAATCATTAAAAATCATTTTTATCATAAATAATCATCGATAACTTTAGAACGAAAATAAAAAATTTTCCTTTACAATAATTGTTATTCCATAATGATTTATGGTTATCATCAGAATCCAAATGAAACTAATACGTGAAATAATCAATAATTTTTTCTTATTAAAAAAAAATTGTAAAGATTAATTTTTTGTATTTTACTAATTATAAAGTAAAAAAAAAGAATCATTTTTGGTAGGTGTAATAATTCATAACGATGGAATATAAAATTTATCCGAAATGATTTTTTATACGGGCCTATCAATATTATTGATAGATAATGCAAAAAATATTGTTAAAAAAAAACATTTTGTTACAAAGGTTCAGTCTGAAGATTATCAACAAAATGTGAAATACGTGGAAAATGACGATGGTTATCAACAAACAAGTCGACCGGTTCAGCAATATGTGGAGTACCAACAACAGCAGCATGTGGAAGCGGCACCGCCAAAAGGTCTTTCCCATGCCTCGACTTACGAGGCACCGCAACAACAGTTAGTGTACCAACAGGAAATTGCGGTTGGAAATCAATACCAGTCGGTCCAGCAAAAAGCTGCGAATGAGAAGTACCTCAAGAATTCGAACAAAGGTGAGATATTTAATCCGCCTCACCTTAAAGACACACACGGGACATTCTGTGGTTGAGTTAACTAAGAGTAGAAAGTTATCTAATTTAAAGTAACCACGCTACTTTTTTCGGTCCTCTTAAATCGGTTCTATAAATGGCCACATTTTATTGCCCCTTAAAGTTTTTCCAGATTTTTTACTTCAGCTTTTCGGGGAATTTTGTTATTATTATAATGAATATATTATTCAGTATAATATAATATATATAATTAATCTAAATTCTTCTCTAATTAATCTATAATTCCGATTAATAATCAATTATTATTCATAGGAATAATCTGAAATATTATTCCGAGTTTTTCGCAGGTAAAATTTGGAATTTTAGTTCGATCCCGATAAGTAATGGCTCGGCTTATTCCGCCATAGAAACTGTATAAATTTACCGATACAGATTTGTAATAATATTCATCGTTTACAAACAACCGCCGCATGTTTATAACAGAAAAATAAATTCATAAAGCTATTTTGGTTTTGTTCCTAATTGGGAAGTAAAACGATGAAAATTATTCGGTCGATTTTTAGAACGTTGTTCAAGAAACAAATCGAGCTACTGTTGGTCAGAAACGAATTATAATTACAAATTTTACATTTAAAAAACAGTAAATAATATGACCCATTGGCAATTGGAGATTTTAGAAGGTAACTTTCAAGAAAAGCAAAAAAAAAGTTGTTTTCTTGAAAGCACTGACATAGATTCCTAATATTTAATATCATATTACATATTATCATTATACTTATTACCATGATGAATCTGCAATAAAAAATAACCGTTCATTTCCTCGATTTTCAATAACGATAACAATTCCATTTTCAGAAGCACTGTACGTGAACATTCCAATGCAGCAACTTTTCGCCTACTACCCAAATTTGGTGAACCAGCCTCCACTCTCGAAAGGGTTGATCCAGCCCCTCCTGCACCTGGCTACTCAGGCAGCCCAGCAAATATCAATTCCAGTTTATGAACCGAGTTTGAGACGCGATCCAATTAACGCGCCGTCCAAAGTCGAGTACCAGTATCAACCACAGTACTTGGCTTACCCTGCCAAGTATCCTCAACACACCGAAGCTATTCTGCCGACTAAGCAGCCGAAGAAATTGATTTACACCCAATCGCTGTTGAGTCATCAACTTCTGCCTCAGGCTCAGCCTCAACAGTATCTCCAAGAGATCGTTTACGCCCAACCAGGTGCCGTTTACGCTCCAACTCTGCCTTCCGGTCATGCCGACGTCTACGCACGTCCACCTGTTAACCTGCAAGGCCATAGTCTCAGCCAGACATACGCCAGCCAAACGAGACATCAGCAGCAATATAGTCCAGCTTATAGTCTGCCTGGACGTTACTACACGATCCAAGCAGCAGCTACTCACTCGTCGCAGCCTAGCCACCAGATTTACCAGCAACAAACCGCCAATGTCCACGAAAATTACGAAGCTGTGAGTCATTTATCATTTCTGGATTCATTCAAATTAACCATGAAAAATCCTAATAATCATGGGGATCTAAAATGGTTCAGAAGATTTTTTTTGGGAATAAATTAACGTAACTTTGGCGTTTAAATTAATTTTTATAGCTTCTATACAATTTTTAATTATTACAGGAATATGAAATGAAGTAAATTATTGAGAGGAATTGATGAAGGAACTGAATAATGTGAGAGAGAGACATTTCGACATCTTTTTTTTGTCTCTTGATTGTTTAAATGCTTGCAATAAGAATTATTGTGGAATGGCAAAATGCAATTTTTAATTATTACAGGAATATGAAATTAAGTAAATTATTGAGAAGAATTGATGAAGGAACTGAATAATGTGAGGGAGAGATTTTGACATATTTTTTTTGTCTCTTGATTTTTTAAATGCTTGCAATTGGAATAATTGTGAAATGGCGAAAATGCCAATTTCTGGATTCTCTGATTTTATACATGAGAGATTGTAGTGAGCAATTGAATCTTGATGCATGTAAAGGTTTTTTTTTGTTAATAATTTAATGTTTAACGTTTGTGCATATACGGAAATTCGTAGCTTTTTAGCATAATTATATAATATAAAAAGAGCAATTCTTTTATATGAATTGCAAACATATAATTGTGGAATGCTACGCGTACAGATCTGTACTTTATGGAATTAAACTCGAAAGGTCGTATGAAAATGGTATTATAATAGAATGTTAATCTCCTTAAAATTTATTTTAGGTGCCAGAATCGCCGGGAAAAGGATTCGATCTTCCGAGACGACCAGCTCAGAATTTCAAAACTAATAGTGGGTTCAGATTGGTGCAAGTGCCTGGCCGAAATTACGATCTGACTATCACACAAAATCACTTTGAACATTCGTCTGGACATAAATCATTACTGGACTCTTATATACCGAGCAAGATTATCGCTGCTCAAGATGCTGAGAGGTAAGCATTTTTTGAATTTATATTGACAGGCTTTTTAATATTCGAAAATGAATTAAGGGGAATACGGTTTGATGATGAAATGAGTCCATAAAAAGTAGGCACGATTACTCGAATAATATACATGGTGAAAATCGCTGTCTGTAAACTATGGGAATTTTTTTGGAACATTTTCAATAATCTTTTAAGTATTTATAAAATCTTCAATATTTTTGTGAAATTATGTAGAGTTAAAAAAAATCTATTTTCATAATTGTTTAAGGGAGTTAAAGTTTTCTCTTTATCTAAAGATTCCTCATTGTTCTGTGAACATCTTATCTTCTTTTGAAAAATATAAAAATCGCTGACTTTCTTTAATTAATTCAAGTACATATTTTGCAAATTTCTTTTGAAGAACTACATTTAATTTGAACTTTCCCGAATTAGTTTCCCGTAGTTTCAGGGAAAGTTAGTTTCCTCTGAGAGAGAAGTGAGTAATTGCTAGCGAGGAACTCATGTTTTCATAATTAAATCCGCTGATCCTCCATTATACGAGAAAAAAAGTAACTAGTAGTTCGGAAAAGATTTTTTACAGAATTTCGCAGAATTATAAGATTTGTTAATTAGTTGGAAATATTTTGAAGACTTTAATCTCCAGTCATTCAATTTTTGAAATATCCAATTCAAACTTAAAAATAATATTATTCAATTCTGATAACATTCAATTAAAATTCAAAAGTAATATTATTAATGTTATGCAATATTTTATTCAAACTTGAAAATACTATTATTCGATTGATGAAATATTCTATTCAAACTCAAAAGTACTGTTATTCAATTTCATTTAATTTAAACACGATTTGTACACTCCAATAGTAAAAGGTGCGACTACAAATCAGGTTCTAATATGTCGACATGTCATAATTTCAGATATCGAGAGAGGCCGATCAAGCTGGAAAGTGGTTTCCTGCCCTCGAAAATAAACTTTGCTCAGTCCTACAAGAAACGCAAGGCCGAATGAATCTAAGAATGATCGTTGATCGAAAAACGAAACGAACGACCTTGCAGATGCTCTGCAAGAGGATCATATAATTGGGAGAAAAGTTCTAGAGCCATGACCGATTTTCTATTGATCCGCAGAGATCGTAAATTGAACGTAGTGATGAATAACAACGTAAAGCGTTATAACAGCAAAAACAACCAACAATTTTTGAAAAAAAGAAAAAAAATGTCTTTCGAGTACAATGGAAAATAATTCAGCATTCCTATGGCCAAAAATATGGCTATAGTATTAAAATATAAAAATACAAAAGACCATTTTGCATTAAGTCTATTCAGCGTTTAAAAACGCATTTTATTATTTTAAAAAATTACGTTCTCTTAAATTTTAAATTTCTCTTTTTTTTCTCTGCTGGATTAAACAATTTTCCATTTTATTCAGCGACGAGAGACAAAATTTTGTTGTTATTTTTTACGAAATTTTCAATTCAATTTACAAAAATTGGTGACACAATGCACAATATCATTTAGCGCAGCTGTCAAGATATTTCCCGAATTATTTCATGAATGTTTTACGGGCGATGCCGTATATAAGTTTTATCTAGTCTTTTTTTTTATCGAAGATGAACCGAGTCGAGAAGTCGGCGTTACCATTGCAGCGATTCTGATTATACGTACTGTAGTGCGTTTAACTGCATTAGTAATAATAATAATAATAATTTTCTTCTGACACGAGGGTTTGCTTGAAGATCCTCTTGCTCGACGTAGAGAACCGAGCGGCACCGTTTCCCGGTGACTTTTACGAGTTCTAAACTCTGTACTCCACGACACTGTATATATGGGGTATTTCGTATCAACTCGACCTGGCTCTGACCCTCGGCTATCGGATTGAATTCTCGATATTTTATGTTATCGTTCTATCCGTAATAAACAACCACAAATCTTATTAGATTTTTTTAAAAACGATTTACATAATTATGGATATAAACAACGATCATGTATATTGAGGTCTTAATTTTTTAAACTAACAAAATTCCCATGATTCTGTATGAGAAATCAATATTTTAGAGCTTATATTCAAAGTGAACAGGACCTCCAAACAATTTTTTTTTTCGAATCGTAAATTGAAAGAGTTAGATGTAAAAATCCTTCCACTGCAGGTAATTGCTCGAACATTTTTATATATGACAGAGAATTTTTGTCGCGAATTCTTTTCGATTTTTCAATTTTTACTCAATTTTAAATTATTTAGAAACGGGTGACATAAAAAATCGGGGATTAAATTTGGGAGGTCGAGGGTCAGACCCTGGTCAATTTGGTATGGAATAGCCCATATATATGTGCGATGCGTTTGACGTTTGATGCACACCGGGTGTGGAAGAGCTTTTTATGCCTACTATCCCTCTGGGTCATGGCTTTAACGACGTTTGTCACTCGTTGCACCGACTATATTGTACGCATTCGCGTAATTTACTGCCGCTCCTTTTGAGAATTTAATGACGATAACGCGACGTAATTGGAAACTCTGACACTCGGAAGAGAGGCCACGTGACTTGCTCGTTTCCCGAAGGTGTTATAATCAGTCGCAAATTGGCGACATTAATGCACGGAAATAAGTAATTGCTGGTGAATTAATATAGATAAGAACCTGAAGAACTCATCAAAAATATTTTGTAATTCTAGAGTTTTATTTTTTTTCAATAAAATGACAAATTGTTAAACAGCGTTTTTTATTTACTTGATTCATAATTAGTACAATTACTCTTAAGGGAAAATACTGAAAATTTTGGTATTTTTTAAAGCATTTATAAAAATAAATAATAGCCAAACATTAGAAAATTTGCAAAGCGTTTATAATTGACTAAAAAAATTATTAAATTATCTCTCGAATTTCTTATCATCACACGCAAATCAACAACATTAATGCAGAGGAATAGTTAATTACTGCTGTAGAAATGTAGATAAGCACGTGATGAACTCATTAAAAAAATATAATTCTACATTAAATAAAATAAAATAAAATCACAAAAGTGTTAGCCGAGCTTTTACTTTTTATCTACTAATTTTGTACGCAATCAGTGCCAAAATTACGTTTACCGTATGACTTTTTTTCTGGAAACCATTTTGGTAGGCAAGATTTTTTCTTTTTCTGATTAATATTCAATTTAGTAGCCTGTGATGCACTTGAACACATCCAGTCACTTTTCTCAATCAATTTGCTGTCAGAATGTGCTAATTTGTACGATGTAAGAACATAAAGACTGTGTCACTTCAGAATGCTCATCGTCATGGTCCACATTTGTGCACGTGGAGAATGAAGTGAAGATTAAAAACTTGTTGAGTTGAAGAAGAAGAGGATTAGTTTGTTATTAGAGTGTTTAGAGGACGCGTTTAAATGAGAACTCGCCTAAACGAGCGCGAGAGGAACACACTCATAATCTCAACTCCTCCTGACGCGATCTTCGTAATTACATATTACAGCTATTTTATCTACGAGGACGATCCAGACAACGATAAACGCAACTAGCTAAGACACATCAACCACGAGATTCTCCGAGCATAGAAAAGTAAAAGCGTCCTCGATGGCCGAGCGACAGTAAGTCATATCATTACTCGGCATACACAGGATTAAAATATCATTTTTCCTTCCCTCGTCCTATTTGCACATATTTTTCTTCGCTTTCTCTTTGAAGTGAATTTTTCATTTACCGAGTAATTTGGCCCTAATTAATTAATTTTCGAAGCCGGGTTTACCCGAAATTCCTCGTTGCTTATAAATATGACTGATTTTTTTTTATAATGCGAAAAAATGAAAAATCAGAATAAAGGGACTTTTCCAGGACAATTTTCTCTACGATTAAATTGGAATTGCGTATTAAAATATAGATTACAGGCAACTAAATTTATCTACAGACGTAAAAATTAATATTTTCATTTGTCCCTACCCCCTTAAGCAACCAAATATTTCTCTGCAATTAAATACCTATTAGACAGCTCGAATCCACTGAATTACTAATTAAAATATAGATTACATGCAACAAAATTTATCTATTAGCAGAAAGTTAATATTTTGACGTACCTCTACCACCTTAAGCCACCAAATATATCTCTACAATTTTCTCTATTATTAAATACTTATTTGATAGCTCATATCCGCCGGATTCCCAATTTAAATGTAGATTACGTGCAACTTAATTTAGCGATAAAAAATGGATACTATTATCTGCTCCTATCCTCTTAAGCAACCAAATATTCCTCTATAATTAAATGTTAAATCGATAGTTCGTATCCGCCGGATTCAATTAAATCGACCAATCTCCTTTCTCAATGTATAGCTATATTGGCTTGTTTACTCGTAAGCATTGCGTACATACTCACGTACGTAAAGGAAAGATGGCACACACGAGAGGTGAACGAGAAAGCTGTTAGTGTTGCTGTTCCTCGAAGGATGAGCCAATGGTGTAGAAACTGCGCGGAATCAAGTGGCCTGAATTTTCGAGAGTCCCCGTACTTTACTTATGAAGCCCAAGTGAACCATTGGGTCTGAACTGGACATCGAGGAAATCCGATCAGAAGCATGTTCACGTGCATGAAAACGGACTTCATCATACGGAAGTCATCACGAATTTATTTTAGAACTTCCGCAAGCTCATTGCAATCCTTTTTTATTGCTCAATGTGTCACATTAGTTAAAAGGGTATTTAAAAATATATATATATATATAATAATAACTCTCCTCCTCACTAAAGGAAATTTTTCAGAAATTTCCTACCTTCAGAATGAAGGGAATTATGAAATTTTATATATTATTTATAATAATAATTGTCGCATCTGTGACATCGATTTTTCAAAGTATGACCTTTTAAAAAAATTGCTCCATTTAAGGCGGCCCAGTCATTTTTTTTTAAATCATAAGAAAAAATATTCTGTTTATGATATCCTTACTTTCTTAAATGTTACATTTAATTCTCATCAAGTATGTACCAAACATTATAATTCTGCAATTTTGGAAGAACATACAGTGCACCAAAATGGTGTGAGATAAAAAATGTAACCTGTTGTAGCTCTCAGATCAAACTGATGAATAAATTGTAGTGTTCGATGTCTTATTTTATTGGTCGGAGAGTGCATTCTAGTATTAGTATAGAAATTTTTATTTGAGGCTTTAGTGACAAAGCTACAATTTTAAATGTAGTATATTAAATTCAGCATTGGTATGATTTTTTTAACTGACTTGTCCCCCTTAAAGAGCACCGTGTGTCAGAGACAACGTCATTCGCGTCGAACTAAGCGATCCGTGACTACTTGACAACTCTCGACACTTTTTGTCGTCTCGTTACAGACACAATCTACTTGCTTCCATTTGCACCTCGATATCCTATCCACAAAACCTCAGGATTGATGTTTACGATAATTCGGTACATTTGCAATCCTCGTTTGGCATCCGCAAAATTTTTTAGAATACATCACACATACACTTCCGGTGAAATGTGAGATTTAACGAAATTTTTAAAAGTGTTTTGTTCTGAGTACTTTTTAAAAATGTGTGTACTCATTTGATTAAATTGTTCGTTCCATTATTATGTAGACATAATTATTTAAGCATTCCCGAAGCAAAATTTCAAATGTTAGATAATTCTTTCAATTGTCACATATATTTAGTAAAATCAATGAACTTCATCAATCAATTGTCACATCAATTGAACACATCAATTGTCTTACAAATGAATTCATTAATAATATTTCTCTATTATCATTAAAAAACCAACCAAGCCAGTATCTCCAACAATCTCATTTCTCAAAAAACCTTTTTCCCTTCCCGAAGCCCTAAATTCGAATGGCCAAAAACTCAAGTCCACGAACAACCCAATAAATCCCAACGAACCCGGAACTTCGAAACGCCTTGCAATAAAATTCCCAGCCCCCTTATCTCACTGTTTTTTAAGACGAGTTTACAGTTCCCATACCCTAAAAAAAATATATCCACTTAACCCTTCCAAGAAATGTACAAGGTCTTCGATTTAAAAAAAATAAAAAATTGTTACAGATTTAGGATGGAACAAAAAAAAACCTTTGGATCCGAATAGTTCCCCGGTTGCCAGGCCGATTTGAGACACTGTATACATATATACTATATACCACGTATATACAGATATTCATCTTTGAGAGTGAATTAATGACCCGGAGAAGATCGAAGCCTTCGTCCGCAGAGCTTGGCTATCCATGTGGACTCCAGAATCTCCGAAGAGGGCCGAGAGAAGCTACGCTATTGGTAGGTATCTTCCTTCCCGCGTGTGTCGAATGAACCGGCGTACGGAACCTGCGACGACGGCAGCAGCAGCAGCGGCAGCAGCAGCCGCAGCATCCGTCTCTTCGGTCCCGAAGTGAAACTATTATGTCGTCTCCTTCTCAAACGTCGAGGGAGGGCATATAAGGTGGGATGCTGTGGCCTCGGCTTCATCAGTACCAAACGCACGCGACCCGTCCACCGAGACAGCCACAATCAAGGTTCGATCGACATGAGACTCGCGCGATTATACGTAAGTTGCCCTAAAAAGAAAATTTCTAACATTAACAGGCTTAGTTATTATAATTGTAACCCGAAAATGTAATTTATCACGAAAAAAAATAAAATAAAAAAATAAAAAAATTAGAAAGGAAATAGAATAATAACACTTTATTTTTTAATATGTAATTACTTTTGTTATTTTGTAATTGGAAAATGCATTACTATTGATGCACTAATTGTCAATTTTTTATAGAAATTTTTGGATTACATTAGTTAAATAAGCGATGGAAAAATAAAAGTGAAAAAAATTAATTTGTTTCCTAATTTATTTATGGATTGTGCTTGTGCTTAGGGGAAATGTTTATAACGTTAGTGCTAGAATAACATTTGGTGGTGGTAGTTGTAAGTTGGTAATTTAAAAAACTTTGAATATATAGAAAAAGTTGTTATAATGTGCTTAATTACCATTTTGAAAAATAATGTAATTATGCAAATGATCACGTGCGTTAACAGTTGATAATTGTCACTTATGGTTGTCTGGATTACTACGGTTTTTCTTGGTGAGCTAGTGGATGTAATTATTCATGACTGAAACTAGTTTGTTTATTAAAAAAGTTGTTGAATATTAATGGCATGTGCCTCGTGAGATAATAGAGACTTTTAATCACAACATATAGAATATATAATTATTTTTAATGGACAACTCTGCGACTTCACTTTTTTATTTATTTAAATAATATGCTATAATAAGTAAATAAATTACAATAAGTATTATACCTTGTTTTGATTACAATGAAACTAAAAATGTCGCTAAATATCACCAATTAATTATTTTCACTTATGGTCATAATAGCCACAATTTATCTCAGCAAAGAAATTAATATAAATATACACTAGCCAAGACTAATTCGTTACTAAGAAATTGAACGAAAAATGTCTGGTGTAACATTAAAGCTAAATAATTACAGCCAATAGACGTTCATTATCTTTGAATTACTTGAACCTTTGTTTTATTGTTAAATGATCGCAGGTCATTGAGCCTAATAGAGAATAAATTCCAAGTTCCATATTAGAGTCTCATAAACATCTCAAATAGAACATATAATTATTTTCAAATCACACATCGTAACTTTGCTTTTTTATTCATTTTTTCAATATGTTAAAATAAATAAAAAAGTTACAGTAACTACTTTAGCAAAATTATAAAAATGCTGTTAAATATCACCAATTAATAATTTTCATCAATTTAAATGTATACTAACCAAAACCAATTCGTTACTAAAAAAAGTTCAAAAAGTCAATAATACTAAAGCTAAATAATTATGGTAAGTAGACTATGATTATTTTGAAATTACTTAGCTACTAACATAAATTGTTCAGATAAATCGTACAAACAATTTTGTGTTATTGTTAAATGATCGTAGGTCATTGAGCCTAATGGAGAATAAATGTCAAGTTCTAACGTTTGTTTCGTACAACTAACGTATTCTTCTATCTAATGCTCAACGGACTCGGACGAATAGCTTCCTGACTTCGGTGACCGTAATTGTGGTGAAAGTGTTTCCGATTTTTCAAGCATGCACGATTGTGTCCCGGCGCGTCGGCTTACTATCGTATACAGGTGTACAAACTTCGTGTATATCTTTGAGTATAGCTGTATGAGAGGTGATGGTCAACACGCGGACGTGTCGAGCAGATGCTGCTCTCGAGCGCGTCAGTGAAAGTCGAAAGAAATATACGAAGTGCGTTTAACCGATTCGATAAACTGCGTGAATTCGTGAAGACGACATGATTTTGTCAGAGCTGAGAAATATTAGGTAACGATATTTCACGATGAGGATGAAAAAAGGATTTTGTGAAACCGACGACTTTCGTTGTGCGAAACAAATCGTTAATTGACCCAATTATACAGTAAAAGTCGAATTGAAATTTTTGTACGTTTGAAAAGAAATTTTGTCACTTATACAGAAAAATATTGCCCATTCTTTTGTTGGTTATTTTGTTGATTTAAGGGAGAGGATCGTAAAGGGAAGAGTATCCCGTAGGAAAAATGTTTAAAAATGAATATGGGCCACTTTCTAAGTGAGGAATGTAAAAAGGAGTTTGCAAGAATTCGGAATATGAGCTCAACGAATATTTGGGCTTGCTCAGTTTCATTTTAACAAATTTTTTGGTTGAACTAATGTCAAGATTGCTTAATGATAAATCGTAACTGCAAATAATAAAAAGATAATTGAGATAAAGCACGCAAACATTTAATTTTTTCCCCTGTTATTAATAGGATAAAAAACGGGACCAAGGATATCAACATGATTAGCTAAAAATCCATAAACAGATGTTAGCGAAATGAAGTTTAGCCAAATTTTATCCGGTTAAGTATGAAAAAATATGCTAATTAACTTTTTGCCATTTACAGCTGAATCACTTTCGAAATATAGATTTTTTTTTCTTTGAAATATAGTCTGGCTTAATAATTAGCCATAACTGGATCTATTAAGAAGCAAATCGGGTTGAAACAGGTACCAAAATATATATTCCAGTCGAATTATTTTCGTCATTTTATTGAGTGGAAAAAAAATCGAGATGTAAAAGAGCGTTAAGAATAATGAACATAATTTTTTACTAACTTTGATAAGCCCCCTTTTTATTCTGCATCTATCGTGATCCCTGAGTACCAATTTATTGATTATTTTAACGTGAAAGTGACAAATTATAAATAATTTTTTTAGAAAAGACATTTGAGTTGAATTTGCTCTATTTAACAACCATTTTATACCCTGTAAAATAGTTAAAGAAGAATTTGATTGATATGGTAGCAATTTTGCGGTGTGTTAACCACACAAATATGGAATTCACAGAGCCTTGAACGTGTTTAGAGATCAAGATCTGAGTCGGTATAGATTCCGAATAAAAACTAGTAATGTTTAATGCACGAGACTCCGTGTATCTTCTTATTCACTTTCGCTGCATCGGTTCCTGAACAGGGATTTATCTTTTATTTATCTGTCTGCATCCTTGAATAATGACGGTCATATATCAGCATGAAATATCGATAGAGCAAGTGCTCGTTAGTGCGGCAAAGCCAATGTTGTCGGGAATACCGTTTAAAGAAAGCAGTGAAAATTCGAGAATGCGGGAAAAGGGCACACGCACCGCAGTGTAACGAGAATAACGAAACCTGTTTCTGATGTTATGCTATGCATGTTCTGCGTACTGGACAACCACCGCGTCGCTTGACCCGGCCACCTCGTAAGCTGCTTTTCCGGTCTTTCAAGCTCACCTCTCTTCGTCTCACACGTGCTCTTCATTATTGAGGTCAAGAGTGTCATTGTTAGGGTCGCGTTCGTGTCAAAGTTAATCGAGCTGCACAACAAAAACCAAACAAAAAAGTCCCACATTAAATAAAGTCTTTATCTGTTAACTAACAACAGTACATTACGATACTAGTGCGATAAAATATTTTTGACGAGTGTGAGTTCGGCAGCACAAGCCGAAGAGGAGTGCTGCAATCAAACGAGTTGAGAAAGAAGTTTTCCGCACGAGTGTCGTGAGAAATGTCGTGAGTGATGCAAAGCGTGTGAGAAGTAGGCACTTCTCGCACCGAGTGGCATAATAGTACGTTACGATACTAGTGCGCTGAAAACTTTTTCTGACGTGTTGTGAAATTGCAGCCTGATCCGAAGGCAAGTGTTGCATCACACGAGATCAAAAAAGTTTCACGCACGAGTTTCGTATAAAACTTAATGCCACTAGTGCGAGAAGTGCGACTTCTCACGATTTGTGTTAAATTTGGCGTGAATCAATAAATTTGTTCCAATTTGATTGGATCGTCCCTTTTTTATGCCCGTAAACATTTTAACTTTGTGTGTTTAAATAATTATCTTTGCAATTTTTCACGTCGAATTTCTGAGAGACTGATTAAAAAATCAGCGACCTCGAAAACTCAACCGGAAACATAACTCATTGAAATGGAATAATTATTTTTTGTTTCGTGGCCAGTTATGTTCGTTCCGGAATAAAAAATTCTCGCCCAAATTATGTAGATCTTTGGGTCGAGTATCAGAGCAAATCCTTGAAGAATCAAAGTGAAGGAAATGCCACGGGTCTATTTATAGACGAATGAACGTCCTTCGGTTAGTTCGCCATTTATAAAAATTCGATTCCCCTTCAAATTCCCTTTCTCTTGGTCATCCTCTAGTTTGAAGAAATTGCGAATTTACGAAAACCACAAAAATCTAGTCTACACATACGCATGTGTATATATACCGATAGATAATTAATGAGCAGGTGTCTAGTCGTAAGAGTTGGGCAGGAAGAAGTGTACCTGGTGAAAGTAAGAATCCCACTATAGGTTCTGGGACTTAAGTCCATCTTGATGATGTTGGTCTACTCGCGTGATCGACTGGAATGGTCGATGACGTCAAGGTGCTCGCCTTTTTTCGTCATCGTCTCTTGGTCATTTTTTTTGCAATAAAGTTGCAACGGCCCACCATTTGTTGGTGGGTCTGATACAGGTCTGTCTAAATTTGAGCGGCGATGAGACATAAGAGCAAATTGAATGTGCAGATAAGATAAGATGTTCAAATGGGTTGAGAATCTTAAGATAAAACCGCAGCGAAACCGCCGACAAAAGGCGCCATTAAGATCATGCGAAAAATGTGTGAGTGAGTGTGAGAGAGAGAGAGAGACAAAGTGCGTAGCGCCTACGAAAGAGTGAAAGAGTCACGCCGAGAATAAGTTTTACATAGTCTTAATTATGCAGCACTGCAAACTTCCTTGACCCATCAAATCAAATAAAAAATAATCGAGGCTAAACTCCCACCGCACCCCCACATTAAGGAGTTTAGTCGAAATGCAAAACGACTTCTCAAGCCGTTAATGATGTTGGACTTAATTTTTGGGTCAATCCTAATATACGACACTTCATGAATAATTTCATTATTTCTTGATTTATGTTTCCAGGTCATTTTGGCTCTGGTAGTCTTCGCCTCCTGCGAGGAGCCTGGTACGGATGATGTAGCAACAACCAGTCCAACCGTTTATCAGGACGAACAAATTGAGGATGCCAATGAGAGGGAAGAGATAGTGGAAAGCGAGGATTACAACGAAAGGGAGGAGACAGAGGAAACCGAGGAAGACAACGATACGATCAAAATACAGGATCCTCTGGACCCCAATAACTCACAACTTCCAATTTTACCGCCACTTATCCTCCTGGACTTTGGCAATGATGATGACAATTCGACGTCTGGCGACGAAAAGTCAAAACGAACAATCGACACAAATCTGGGCTACGGATTCGGACGCAACGGTTTGTTCAGCGGAAAAACCAACTATTACTTTCCAGCTGGAAAATCCGGGACCACCGTCAGCATCGAGGAATCCATAAGTCCGTTTCAACCGAAGACGATTTTTGAAAATGTCAAACCGATCTCTGAAAAACCAGCTACTGGAGACCAGAACAAAGGCTATGGGCAGAATCCACTTCAGCAGAAAAATCTCCAGACCTTGTCTGGTCAACAACAAGCTTCAAGACAAACGGTTCAAAGTCAGAACAATCAGGCCCAAGGTGTTCGTTACCATCAACCAGTCTTTGGGCAACGTACCAAGCTGTACAAACCGTCGCAGATAAACTACAGTGGTTTTCAAGGTTTCGGGTCAACCCCTCGAAGCACCATCGCGTCCTTCACCACCCCAAGGCCCGATTATCGTGCTAATGGTTTTGCGGGCAGCCAAAATACCTTTACGACACCAAAACCAGGTTTTTCATCAAGCGCTTTCACCACCGGATTCTCTCAAGGCACCTACACGACGCAGAGACCATTTGTCAGTTACTCCACGACCGCGAAGCCGTCTTACGTCACGCCAACGTCTTCTCCTTATCAATCAAGGTTCACCGCGAACACCGCAAACAGTTTTGGCACCTCCAGACCCTCCTTCGATGGAATAACCACCCCAAGACCACAGAATTTCGGTTCCCAAGGTTATTCCCCGGACGCGTCACTGGCATCGTTCTCCAATTTGCCGAGGTACACCATAGAAAATGGCGTGCGATACGAGAACAAGATTATCTGGAAGTATCCCGATGGAAAAATATCACAGAGCCCACCGTCTTCGTACATCAACGCTTACAACGAGTTCCTATCGAAACAAAATCCTGGAGCTGTTCCACAAGGTCCGGGTTATCAGAATGCCGGAAGCAGCGCAGGTTTTCTTAGTGCTGGGTCAAGCGGAAGTTACCAGAACCTTGGAGCTGGAGTAAACTTCCAAAATCAAGCCGGTCAAACGTCTTTGCAGAATCCTAGCTACCAAAATCAGTTTGGGAGGTACCCGAATCCTCAGGAAACTCGTTTTCTCGCTGAGAGCCTTGGGAACATACACTCCAAAAGTCCGGCTCAGTTCCCGAAGGACCAGGAACCCAACAAACCAAGATTGAGTCCATTCGTATCATCGGCTTCTCTGCAATCTGGCACCTTTGCATCTGGAACGAGAGCCCCACAAGCTACTCCAGCTCCTCAAGGTCAATCCTACGAACTTGGCTACCAGGGTCAGTTCGGCCTTAGGACTTCCCAGCTTTTGGGCAACTCCGCGGGTTCTTCAGGATTCTCATCCAGCTATCAAACCCTACAAAAAGATAGCACGAAGTTGGCAAAGGGTTCCTATCGCACCAGTTACGAGAAAGAAAGACTAGTTCCTAAATACGAGGTCGACAGCCCTAATCCTGAGTACACTTACACGACGGCACCGTCGGTGAAGAGCAGCACCACTTCCTCGAACCTTTTCACATCGAGCGGCACTTTGGCACCAAAAGTTCTCTCCAAGTACTCAACGCAAGCTCAGAAGTACTTGAAGAACGTTTTCACACCAGAAAGAATTGCGGCTCAAAAGTACCAGGCCTCTTTGTCCAGTTCCGGAGGACAAAGCTACCCGACCTCTACGCCCAGTTTTGCAGGACACAGCTACACAACTTCTGCGCCCAATTTCAGTGGGCAAAGCTACAAAACTCCTGCGTCCAATTTCGGTGGACAAAGCTACCCAACATCTGCGTCCAATTTTGCTGGACAAAGCTATTCGACACTTGCCTCCAATTTTGCTGGACAAAGTTACTCGACACCCGCTACCACCTTTGCAGAACAAAGCTACACGAATTCTCCGGCTCCGTACATCAACACCGACTACGAACATTTGCTGAATTACAACCCATCAATTTCTCAGTACATCAGGAATCCACAATCCATTCTTAAGGCCCAACCAACTTACATACAGGCTGGAAACTCATTGATTCCTGTGATTATCTTGAGGGTCGATGGTGCGCCGCCAGTGCAACCCAAGATCGCGCCAAATATCAACCTTAAGGCTCTGCTGCAGCAATATTTGACCCAATATGCCGGAAGCATTGCTCAGGATGGCAATGACTTTGGAGGAGATTCTGGAAAACTTGCAGACGCGCAACAAAGTCCACTCCACGATCTTAGTCAACTGGCACAAACTTTGTCTCAATACTCACGAAACACACAAGATAACAAGTTTGAGGGAAGTCGTAATCCGAGTTCCTACGAAACTTCCAATTCCTACCCAACGAAAACTGACGGAGGGCTAAGCAGTTATGGGACCAGGAAAAAGACACAAAAAGTCAAGAGCGTCCAGATAATCGAGGACCCGAGATTCACGAGCTACAAAGTCAACAGTTAAGCTGATCATCACTGTACTTATGTACCGGGCATTGAGAAACGGTTAACACGACACTGTGGAAAAGTATCCTGGAGATTAATGGACTTTCATGGGAAGCAGTTATGCATAAATCAGCATTTCCAATTTAATATCCCATCGTGAAGCAATGCTTGCGTATATTGCTTTGAATATTAACCACGACTTTACTCAAGTGTCTACTGGACGGCTAATTAAGTTAACATTTTTCGTTGTACATTAAATTAATGAAACGTGCTTACGCATAAAGGCTTTCTAGGCAAGGATATTAATTTCTGCAAGGAAAGTTTTTGCAGTGTGATAATTGTTCATTCCTACGATAGAAAAAAATGTTCCAAGCTCCAATCTGGTAGTGCTCAAATTTTGCAATACTGAAATTGAAAAAAAAAGAAGAAGAAATAAACACGAGAAATTGGAGGTATGATCGAGAAATATTCTCTCAGTGCCATGGAGTGAGAGTAACGAGATAAAAATATCGATGTAATCGAGAAAGTGGTTATATTTTGCAAAGATGCTGTAGTATGTACGATAAATAGTATTTAATGTTGGGAAATGTGCAATAATAACACCCATCGTAATTGAGTATGTACTTTACGGTTCTCTGCGCGAGATTTCTCGGGAATCTACCGAAACGTAACGTCTACGAGATGTAGACGCTCATTGTTTGGTCAGCAAAGAGAATTGAGCCAAGGACGTGGCTATTCGCACTACTTCGTTTTCACCCCATATTCAAAGGGGTAGTGCGAATGGACACTTCGATTTGCCAAATAATGATCACACTTCAGAAAGGTACCTTGTCAAAACTAGGCTATAAGAGATGGTTTGTTTTCTCCAACGAAACAACATGAGTATTTTTATATATATATATATATATTTTATAACGCTGTAAAAGTCTATACTCAGAAATAAATACTACATGTTTACGAATGTCTCCGCAACTTTCTCGTCAACCTATCTGCCTCCTCATCCTTACGCCTCTCTGTGTTCATGGCCACTGGAAAGTGAATACATAATTTTCAAGGAATTTTAATTATTTCCATTTCTAATGAACTTATGTGATGGGCAAATTGATTAATCCTCGGATAATTAATTGATTTAACGTTTTCTGGAAATTTCAAGCGGCTTTTTATTACTGCAATTACGACTGAATATAGAAAAAGCGTTCACTGAATTTGTAAGATGTTCTTCATCAATCATACGAGGGACATAATTATGCACTTGAGTATCTCAAGATTTTGTAATTAATTTCTTCAGCCGTTCTTTGTCGGCTTGAAAATGTTTTATCAAGTGATTATAAAAATTTCATCATTTGTTAACTAATTTTTTCTTTCGGTAATCGTTTTTAGAGAGTGTTGGATAAAATTACTAAACAGCTTCACGAATGGCTTCTACAATGTTTGCGTAGTGATAAATAAAAAGTTCGCAAAATTGTAGATATTTTTTAAATTGCCTTTTTTAAGGAGGTGAGTATTGTAAAACCATGATTATGTATTTTCTGCAGTCTCCATACGATGGCGAATGGTCTATAAAATTGCAACTGAAATACCCGTTCTTTTATCACATTTTTTCTAATCTGAAAAATTTCAAATGTGTCCACAATTTACGAAATTGGAAACAAATTACTCCTCTAAGAAATCAATTCTTCAAATCAACGCTCTACTCGGGCGACACAAGTTACATCGTAATCCTCCATTTAAAAAAAATTGACAGCAAGTGTAAAATGAATTTCTCAACTTTCTCGTGCACATTTTCAAGATAGCACGTATTTGCAGTCCCTGATCATTATGGCGCAAGAAAATTCGATAAGTATCATCCTTATTGAAATGAAATCGAAATGTTTCGGATAACCACAAGAATTTATGTGCCTTCACTTTCTAAGCCTCCTCTCGAGCCATGCAAATTTCTAGTACAAGTAAAAAAGAAAAAAACGAATTATTCAGTGTGAGTGTTGGCGAGCACATCGACCTCTCTTAATATTTCACCGTCGATTAACCAGGCATCTCAACGGAAGTTCGATAATACTATTAGATCGAGAGGCACCTAACATCGTACGGATAATCCGCCTAGCACAATGTGCCATTAAACGCAGATATTCGTGCTATACGGATCGATAAATCGCTCGCAGTTCGTTGCAATTAGATTTAATTAGAGGACTAACGATACGAGTTAAAGTTTGTGATCCGAGACGGGAATAATCGTTGATTTCATGTTTTCACAAGATGCATAAGTCTGAAGGTCTGCATATGATCGTATCTTCAAATCTGACAGATGCGCTTGGAGCAATTAGCACCAAAAGCGTTTAACGCGTTTACAATGGTCTGGTGGGCTCCCCTCCCACGGGGGGCCGGGGGGCAAGGGGTCGGTGCTACACTTACAAGTCAAGGGTACTATTTGCCTCCTCCAGCTGCTCCTAAATGCTCGAGACACCCACGCTACGATAGTTTTCTTCCACGTGTTGGCGCCTCGAGAGATGCTGCTTCTAGTGGAAGATGGAGGTAGGCACGAGCCAACGGGAGGTAACGCGTGTGTTCTAGAGCGCATAGAGCCTCGACTACTGCAAAAGTAATGACCGCATGAACGTTGATTCGTTGTTTGATCTAAAGCTGGTTGTAGCTGAGGGAATATGCGCCGACACAACGAAACGGATCTCTCAAAAATTTGCCAAATGGCCCCGCTGCACTGATCACTTATGCTCTGCCTGACTATTTGATTTCAATAGGGTCTGTGGATGTGTTAGAAATTTCTTACAGTTGCAATTTGATTAATCAATTTTTGGGATTAAGTGTAAAAATCAGTGGAGGGTTTGGGTTGAATATCATTGGCAGTACTGAGCTTCATATGTAAAGAGACTTTCCGAAATTCAGTGAGGCCCACAGCTTTGTAGAACTCATTGTGTTTGCGGGCAGGCAGACAGACAAACAGATGGACAAACAGATAGACATACAGACAGACAAATTGTGGGATCCGTCGGTTGGTGGATTCACATACAGGCAGACAGACGAACAAACCAACTGGTGCACCCTAAAGATGCATTTACATCATAATAGTTTTCAATTTTTAGAAAATCGCAATACTTTCTCTTTTTACATACTTTGTATATAATGAGATAGTAAACGGCATACGAAACAATGAGCATGGTTTCATGCAAGCTTTGGCACATTTTCGATGCATGATCTTCGACTGATGAAACAAGAAAATGATTGAGAAATTCTGGACGTCCTGTTCCGATTTATCGGTTAGGATATCCGTTCCATTTGCGGCTTATCAATACTAGCAATAAAATGAATCAAGTGAAATCTATATTCACACTGGATAGACGGTCCCATGAGCAACCCGTAGGGAATATTCAACCGGAGTACTTACGGTATGTACCAGGCGCGTGGAAGTGTTCTGCTTGATGATTTCCATAATAATAGTTTTGCCCCGCGCACATCCTAAGCGCGCCTCCGGATTCCCGCAATGATGCCCATGTTAAACTCAAGACAAGACTTTTCCAGCTGCGGTCGCGTGTCGCGAATGAAAGTATCCGCCGCCTCGCCACTGTTACTGGACTATAGGATAATATTTAGAACGATATTTTTCACTTGGTTACCAGAGTGTATAAAGAAAATCGCGTATCTACTATGTGGCTCAGTTCTCGCGTGGAGGTTCTCCTCGAAGGTACCGACCATCATCGACCAGTGCGAGAGAAGACGAGCTCACAATAAGACATCTTTTTTAGTTTTGCTGTTCCATATCGTCGATTTTTTTGTTCTCAATCATCTTAACATTCCATCCGTTGGACTTAATGTGAACGCGAAATTCAGTGTGAACGTTAGTTCCTTAAGGAGATTACGACTTCAAGATTTATACGACGATCAACGTGTTCTGCAGTTGGGAAAAATGTTAATTCGACATGTAAGTTGAATTTTGCGATTTTTTCCAAACTGTTAAGAGAGAAAATTAATTTTGGGTCCGTGATCATTGAAAGGGCTTCTAATTTTTTTAATTGGGTTTCAAGGATTGACTTAAGAGAAAAATGTTGTTGATGAATTTATGGGTTTTGGGGCAAATTCGTGGTTATCGAGGACAGGAATTATTTCATGATCGATGGTCATAAGATCTTGATGTTAATATCCTGAAAATATGAATTAATATTCCACGGTTATGATCTTAAGGTATTCGCAAAAAGGTTGAAATCTGGAAACTTTCTCACCATAAATAAATAGTTCAAGATGACTTCGCGATATCTCGGTAGTGCAAATATGAATTGGAAATGAATGTGGGCGAGATACGTGTTTTTTTTTGCGGACGCCTTTTATTTAACTCAATCGCCCGTTCCGCGCACGGAGTACGCGAGTAGCATCCGCATGTAGCCACGAAGAGCGAGCAGTGAGAAAGTCCCATGTAGTTTTGGTTCCATGCACATCCAGATCCTATTCGCATTATAAAGCGTGCGTGTTCTACTAGTTATCTTTTTACTTTTCCCTTGCTTTTCTTTTCTAGGTCATCCCCTTGAAATTCTTCTCGTCGGTTTTGCGAAAAACATTCTATTAAACTCTAAACTTGCCATTGATCGACCATGCAATAAAAAAAAAAATTTGGATGCAAGATTCCAGGTTCCCACAGTTTTTGCATTCAACGAGACATTTTTCGTAAGAACAATCGAATATATTTCGTCACTGGCCTGAAAAAAGTTTATTGAATTTTCCGTTGCCGAAAAAAATTAATAGATTGCGGAATAAAACCTTCCACTACTTGATTTTATGAAGAAATTTCCCATTAAAGTTTTTTTTTTGTAACACAGATATTGTTTTAAATGAAAATGTAATAGTGAACTCTCTTGAATTGACTTCAATATATTTTGTATGAAATCAATCTTCACCGTTTAAATTGTAAGCCTCTTCATCTCAAATGTCAAAGTCAAAACCTGCCAAGTTCTAAACGCTCCAATATTTTGAAAAAATAATTAGAACGGAGATCACTCTTCGGATATTTAAAAAAGAAAGTTACTTCATCTATCTAACTTTTTTCAGGTAATATTCTTGCTGCTAAGCTGGACATTAGTGCGAGCCATCGAGGACGAAAAGCCACCCCCGGGTGACATCTTCGACCAGGTGGCAACGGCCTCGGAAAATTTGGGGGTGTCTTATAAGCAGCCCAAGCCAAACACTGAAAAACCAACGCAAAAGCCAGAAACCACCAGTACGATCAAAGCCGCGTCAATTCACTATGAGAACTCTAACGGATTTATCCCCATGACCTCCATCGATGGGAGTCTCCAGACGTCTGAAAATCCGAAGGCAAACACAACTGCCAGTGACAATGATGGGTCTTCAACAAATGTTGCAACCCACCAAGTATCCGGTCTCATTGAAGATGATCCTGCTTACTCAACCGAGGCAAGGATGTTCCTGAGTCTTCCAGGACCATCGGCAGATCGCAGGTCCTTCGATGCCCAGGATGGTCAAAACGAATTTGAGATTCTGAAAGTGACTAATGAGACTCCAGCCATTGCCAATTACCACGAGTTCTACGAGAACCTGCAGAGCAATTTGAATCGCAACAGAGGAGGCACTCAAAGCCGCTACGCGGATAATGAAGAGCCTTCGAGCGGTAGAACAGTCGCTCAGAACCAGCGGACCAAGGATAGAATAAAAAAGATCGAGAAGTACCTAACGAACTTCCACGGCGATCAGGAACAGGATATCAGCAACGCCTACAAACAATACTATCCGTACGGGAACGCTAATAATAAACCGACTAATAGTCAGAACAAGGAGATATTCGAGCCGGAGAAAGTGCAGACCAATTTTCATCAACACACCGGAGGCTCGATTTACGACGTCTACGGTGAGAGTCAATCATCTCGTCAAAGGACTTCAACAATGAGATCTAATCACGAAGACAGCAGCTCCACTTCAAGGCATCCACAGAAATCGCACAGCCATTCAGCTCCGAAGAATCGCCACGTAAATTCCAAGCCTGTGGTGGTCGTTGAACCGAGTGACTACAAATTGGACATGAAATACGGACCCCAACAGGTTGTTACCAAAGTTTCGAATGTGGAAAATTACAGGAATCAGAAAACTCGCAAAGAACCCACGGAAATGCAAACGGGCAGTCGATACGACAGCGAAACTCGAGTCAAATCTGAAGATCGTTACGGTCACAGTTATGAAAGATTGGAAGGTGATTACTCGGACGAAGGAAATGACTATATGGAGATTACCGAGAAACCAAGACGAATGCATAAGAACAGAAGACGTCCATACGCATCGGAGAGTTCCAAGAGACTTCCCAAAGAACACAGAGGACATCTGAACGTTGATCTGAACGCGGATGATTCGAGAAAGCACAATTCAGCCACGAGGTCCAAGCTTCATCGACCAAAAGCCAAACCCAGTTACTGGATCGAGGATGATCGTAGTCCAATTGACGAGGAAAACTCGGAGGAGCAATCGAACAACGGCAGACCGACTCCTACACCAAAACCTGAGACGAAAAGTCATAAATATCAAAGTTCCAGAGGAAAAGCTGTCCCTCAATGGAGTCAAGTTGCGCCGAATATCGAGGTTTCCCATTCCAATGGATATCAGGTTGATCAGAACGAAAAACCTAAGCTTTTGGTGCCGGTGAATCTGAACCTGGTACCGTTGACTAACTTCGATCATTCTACTGCTCTGGGAAATAGTCAGGGCTTCGATTTCACGAACATACCTAATTACGTCACTGCTTCTCCAATAGTGAGCACTCCGACACCCATACTCAGCACCAGCCAATCCGCAGGCTCGTCCAACGTCGCAAATTCCGCCAATTCAGTGAAGACTGCTCAAAATCCGATTAACAACAATTACGGATTGCCCACCTCAGTTCCGGATATCATCGTTGGACAGAATACGTATCAGAGTCCAGTTCAAGCTGTTCTGTTGCCACAAATGAACGTGCACAACAAATTCACGCCTAATCTCCGACCGCAATATCTGCCCAGTACAGTCGCACCGATGTTCGCAGTCACCCAGACGATAAGTCCAAACGTCCATAATCTTAATCCAACGATGCAGAACATACCGCTACAAAATTTCCCCAGCACTGTCACGCCAAGATCAGCCAATTCAATCAATCAAAATCTGCACCATTTGACAGTGAATCCTGTATCTCCGGGTACTCCACTTCAGCCTCAATTGTTGATACCACAACCGACTCTTCAGAGCTACCCACTACTTCAAACGCCGTATTATGGAAACTCGAATTACAATATACTCGTGAATCCAAATGGGCTTCATGGCCAAAATGCCGTTCAGCAAGGAAATCTCAACACTCAGTCACCAACAACGCCGAGTCCACATCCATCGTCGACGACTCCTCAGGCCAATTCGATTTCAAATGGAAATTTGCATACGTCCGAGTCGCAGCTGAAGAAAACCAACGTACCCAACAACAATGGGCAATTTTTAGCTCATGCAAGTTTCGCTGTAGGAAATAGAGAACTGAATCAGCAAGGAAATAGCAACGCGAATGATTACAAATATTACTTACCCACGAATAACGATAATGGCGTTAATAACAATCATAATAACAATAACAACGTCTACTACAACGGAAACCAGAACAATCAGCAGATAGTGAGGCCCCAACAGAACGAAAATTTCTATCAGATCTACAGGGATGACCAAAGCAACAATCAAAAAATCAAGACATACGTACAAACGTCTCAACTACTACCAGGAATTATTCACCCAGCTCAAAATATTCCGGTAAACTATAATAATATAAATTACGGCAACATCGCTGGACAATTGCCGGAACAAAGTGTGCTGAGTCCGAACGTAGCCCAAAGACCACGAGATCAAAATCAACAGATCCTGAAAGCGGCTAACGACATTTTCGAGAACACATGGAAACAACTTCAGCAACTACAGACGAACGACGACGCCTCCAAGAACATTGCTCAACAACATATTTACAGGGTCAACGACAATTTAGGAAGCACAACTAACAATAACGCCAATACCATCAACTCCTTGCAAAATGTCAACTCGGCGAAGGCTCACTTACCCGCTTTGGGTACGCAGAACGTGGAGATTGTGAATCCTAATATCAGACCAAGTCCAGTCGATATGACCTTCATAAATCCTTACCAAACTCTTCATCATTATCCAGCGGCTGTGCTCACGACGCCAATACCACTTTTCAGTACAACAGCCACTTTCATGACTCCAAGACCAGCAATTGCGAGCACCGCTGGACCATCCGTTAACCTTCAGAGTTACGTGGATTCATTGACACAAATGGGTGCTCATAGCAATCAAGTTAACAAGTTGGAAGCAGCGCCAGGTCCAAGGAATCAAGAGTACCAACGTCCACTTTTCAATCCAATTAACTTTGTGCCCAATTCTGATTTGATGAAGAGTCAATCGATGCTCAACAGTAAACTAACTGAAACGCTACCTCATCAATTGAATCTAGTTCCGGTCATTCCGGGTGGCAACTTTTTCAAGAATACTTACGGCGCGCAAACCGAACTCATTCAGAAACCTCGTCTGAGCTCCGACCTCGAGAAATACGCAGAAGAGATGTTCAAGGAATCAATGAAGACCATCTACAGCACCCATAAGTGGAACAACGACAGAAGAAACCGTGGAAATTATACCGCGGCCGAATTGAACGACCTTGCAAAGCTGAAGAGCGAGCTACAGCGATTCAAGGCGGCGTTATCAGACTCCAAACATGGAAATGACATTTTGGAAGCTCACCACTCGGAGACGAACATTCGAACCGCTGAACCATCGCGGACAACGAAAAAACCTGAACTCTCCATTGCTGCGATAGAACAACTCTTCAAGTCCGACTTCAAACAAAAGCCCTCGTCATCGGAACCAGCGAAAAACTCCCATCACAAGAACCGACCGAATAACAATCATGGCTCTTCGAGACCGTCTAGCGACAGTTTCAAGGAATTCAGGAATTTGTTGCAACTCAGTGATTACTTGACGCCACCGAAGCCCAATTCGTTTGTTTCCAAAAGTCCCTTCATCGACAATTCCAAGCCGATGAAGAAGAGACCCGGCTCATCCCCTTCGAGATATAAGTCAAACAACAACAACAATGGCCGGCCTCTTCCTCGTCCTAGCTCTTTAGTTTCTCGACCAGCTTCAGGACCTGAAACTTCAGCAAGTAATTACCTTGAATCTGGTATCCGCAATGATGGTTCCCGTTACGAAAAGTATCAGCACAGACATGGCAAGCATTCTCGTGACAATGACCATCATTTCTTGGACCATCGACGGGAACCAAGCTATGACAGTTACCCAACCTTCACAACG
This sequence comes from Clistopyga incitator, assembly GCA_947507545.1. NCBI lineage: Eukaryota > Metazoa > Arthropoda > Insecta > Hymenoptera > Ichneumonidae > Clistopyga > Clistopyga incitator. Next base: position 7,566,325 of record OX382177.1, read on the forward strand.
ACCTCTTCACCGGACAGTGATCCTCTCAAAGCCTCCAGCGGCGAGCAAACCTCCAAGACCGATTACTTCGACATAAACCATCCGAGAATGCACAATCTTCTTGGTCTGTTGATGAAGAACAAACAGCTACCGAACGGCAGATCGCAGAGCTTCTTCCACGACGAGGACGAGCTGCAACAGTACTTCGACAACGAAAAGCGAAGGATCCACGCGCAATTTTACGACGATACGATGAACAATTTCCAGAAGAAGTCCGATGTTCCTCCGGTAACTATGGGACCACCAGCGCTTCCGAAAGTGGCACATATCCGTTATTATCCAGACAGAAAAGCCGCGTAATTGGACGTCCAGTCGATTATGTTGATGATGATGCAATAAGCTTCCCAAAGAAATCTGTGTCGATTCTAATTGCCGCAAAGAGCACGAGATCAGAAATAATTGGCTTAAGCCAAGGACACGAAAACGTGATACTCCAAGTATCACTGCTGAGCTTCGAAACCTGTTCTTCGTACTTTTTAATATTAATAGAAGGAATCTTAAGTCTCGCTTTTAGCCTACGTTTAAGGGGAATCTTTGACTGATGAAATGAAAATAAAGAAAATTTAACAATATATCCTAGGCTTAATTACGAAGTGTACATATAACAAAGTAAGATTATATAAATATGTATTATAAGTTATGGAATTCTGACCAATGTCATTTATTTACCTGTTATCCTTATCCTTCCGATTGCACAAGGACTGCATCACCATCAAGGTGTCCACGAGTGGTTAGGAGGCTCGTAATCGTGCTGGTTTCGATCAATATCAATCGTGACGCTTCACAGAATCGAGGAAATCCTTGTTGTGAAATCGGCCAGCGAGTGTCGTCCAATCCCACTTCGTCCTTTGTCTCGTTTACCTCCAGTTTGCACTTTCTTCGAGTGTTTCCTCGAAATACCACCAACACAACGACACGGATCTGGTCTCCCAGGCGTCTCCCTTTACTCCGAGATCTCTGATCGCATTGGACAGTGAAAGTCACGATGTTTGACCGTTGACAATAGCTAGACCATTCGGTTCCGACCACGGAGGTGACTCCTTACCAGGAATTTTCGCTTTTCTATTAGAGATATAATGGTTATTGCAGACACAAGAAACTATTGATTTCTCAGACGTACCAGTGAAGTGGCTTTAACAGGTACTTACCGAGTTTCATTATTGATGACCAATGGGCGTCGTGGAATTCTTGCCTTTTGCAACCACCAGAAAACAATGCATTGCACTTGTCGCGACGAGGCAAATCGATATAATCGCCACCATTACAGTCATCATTCCTTTAAGAGTCACCTATGCGAAGTCACTTTGAAATGTCTCCATGGAACATTCATTGTCACAGCCGCTATTGAGCGCCACGACGACGTCCGCTTTTTTCCTCAACCTCTGCGTCTCCCAAAGCCTTCGAGGCATCACCTTTCTCCGCCTTAACGTTGGCGCCCGTACAGTTACTGCCAGGAATTTATTGTTTTTCACGACTTTCGTTGGCACGAGAGAGACAAAGAGGACAAGCTAACTCCAGTTATGGACGGAGTGAGACTGATAAGTAAAGTTTGTCACGCGCGACTACGCGGACGATTTTATTAGCCACTTCCGAGATTAGCCTTATGAAAAACTGGGGGATAAATTTTTATGCAAAAATGTGGCAGTGGCTTCAATTGCCACTTCGTGCAGTGTTTCCCTTTCACAAATATTTATTATCGGTCGTCTCCTCGGTATCAATTAATTGGAAAAAAATTGTCATAACAGTCTCACGGATGCCAGAGCGTCGAGGGAAATGGGTAACGCCCCATTGCCACTGACCAATCTCGAAAAGGCTCCACAGATTTGAATTACCGTTTCTTCGGTGGCGATGGTGTTTTTGTTGGCTTTAGAAAAGTGTGATCCATTCCGTTGTTTCGCATCACTAATCCTGAAGAATATAAAAGCCTCGAAGAGACAATCGGGCCGATCAGTAAAGATCAAGATTTTGTTTCTCTCGGATCAGCGTCATGGGTACCATGCTGGTACGTGTTTAGTCATAATCATTTAGTTAAACAGTGCAAAGTTTGCTGATAGACGGCAAGATCATTTTCACAGTGTCCAGATTTAGGCTCGAATGCGTGATCCAATCTGTTGCAGATCCTCAAGGCCATACTCCTATTGGGAGTAGCATCACAATCCAAGAATCTCGCTGTGTCCTCCTCGTCAACCAGTGAAAATCCGGTTACTTCGACAACGTCAAAGTCAAAACGCGATTTCACCACTCCACCATCTTCGGTTAATTGGTCAACGGAGTCTAACGATTATCGAGGAAAACATTACTACGTTCCGTACAGCAGTACAACGGATCCTCAGGAGTATTTGCAAGCTGAAACGACCGTGAAAACGTTTGTAGCGTCCCATCCTTCGCAAAGTGTGACTTTCAGCCCTTATCAATACTACGATGGCAATGTCCACAGCCATCAAAATGGTCCGTCGACTCACGGACAAATTTTGCCAGCAGCCAGTACGCGACCCACTCTTCAGGGTGGTTTTCAGGCAAGCCACGACCCCAGACTTCAGAGCTCGACGAACGAATTTCAAAAATCTTCAGTACCCTACAATCCTCAGTCCAATCAACGTCTCCAACCCAAATTAACCTCCAGTGGAAACCAAAATTCACAGTATTTCGCTAAACCAAGCAGCTACAAATTGCATTCGGAACCTGGAAAATCTGCCCCTCACATCACACTGAGTTCATATTCGACTTCGAGCGGAGGTCAAAATTTCCCAAAATACAAATCTGGTTCTCCAGCCCGCCCTAATCGGCAGAGTCCCACGGGTTTTGGATCTTTCGAAAACCTGCCAAAATTCCGTTTCAATCCTGGCATGACTTTCAATGTCCAATCCGGCCCATTAATCAGTTCGGCTCAGCGTTCCAAAAATACTATCTATAAGGGGAACTCTTATCCTGGTTCTAAGAATCTTGACATTTCTCCCACGTCGTTTACCTCGGAAATTTCCGGTTCGCCAAATTACAAGTCTTTCAACAAATTGGCTGACAATTTTCAATATGGACGTGCTCCAAATGTTGGTTATGCCAACAAACAGGTTTCCATTCCAGATTCTCTCCAGTTTCAACATAACCCACAGATTTCTGAGTTCATTCAGGCTTATGAGAACGAGCCTGTTCTTCTTGGTGCTACTGGTCCCGGTTATCAGACACAGCCTTCTTCAGGGTTTAATTTTGAGCTACCAAAATCGAATGTCGCTTCTGCTGGCTCGGGTTCTTTCGCTTCCGGTAATTACCAGCCGCGTATTTTGCCGGTCCACTCGTCAAGCAGCACTGCCCAACTTCCTCATTACCAGGGGGCGAGCGTAAACTCATTCGCCAGTAACGAGTATGCTAAGCCTAATAGTGGTTATCAACTTCTCGCCAATCAGCCGCAATTACATTTCATGAGCCCCATTCCAGTGCAGTCCGTTGGTGATCATAAACCTCTTGTCTATCACTCGAACAAACCTTTCGAACAGATAAGAACGGATGTCGAGGTGATTAATAAAAAACGACCACCACCGCCCAAGGCCGATGACAGTTACGAGCATAACTTCGGAGGAGGTAATCAAGGTTTTTATCGCTAGAACATAAATATAAGTGGCTAGGAATTTTATTTATTATATTTTATTTATTTATATTCAAAGAATTCTTAATGGTGTTATTTCTTTTTACTCTATAGCAATGAAATTTACAATAATTTCATTTGCTTTGAATATATAATAAATAAAAATTCTTAAGGAAAATATATGATTTTCAATGATTTATTTTTTCATTTTTCAATTTTTTTTAAGAAATGTAAAAAAATGTGGATGAATAGGATATATACTTCCTTTTGTATATTTCAGGGTTCAATATCGGAAAAGACATCGGGTCCTTTTCCGTTGATAGTGATGATGTTTCTACTGCAGTCAAAAATCCTGTGCGAGATATCAGCTTTGAATTGCCGAGGTCTAATCTCTTTAATTCTTATGACGAAGCTTTTGGAAAATATTCCAAGCTCGCTTCCGTCGAAAAAGACAGCGCCAAAGTCAGTCCGAAGCCTGTGTATTTAAGCGCCGAGGCAGATGATGACGATGACAAAGAAGACAAGTCAGGGGAATATCATTCGAATTACTCCGGAAGTGCACCTGCCAGTAGCTACGAAGACGAGGATGAAGAGGAAAGTCGAAGGAGCGAACGACTCGAAACTCGGGGTGAGCAAAAGCAGAAAAAAAATCAGGAAGAAGATGATGACGACGACGATATCTACAAAAGCTACGAAGTCGATTTTGAAAAAGATTTTGAAGAATCTTACAGAAAGGAACTTCCTAAAAATGGTAAGAATGGTTATTATTGAGAACATTGTTAATGACAATTAATATTATAAGTTTTTAACCTATACGTCAATGCACTTGTAAATAATCATGGCTATACTCATTTTTTGCTAAAAAATATATAACAATCCATAGAATAAGTCATCAATGTATGTCTGCTCTATAAATTATCATTCTGCTACCCAAAATATTATTTTTTTTAACACATGTACAAAAAGTCACGAAAAAAACAGACCGTTTTCTATTCTGACATTTTTTTTGCACTAGTGCGCAAAAGCTACTTTTTCGTAGATTTTACCCGCACTGCATACACAAACGGGAATTTTTGCGCACTTATTCCAAAAACTATTTCTTCATCGAAAAGTGCTATTTTTCGTACTAATATAACAAAATCCTATTATATAACAATTTTTGAAAATACCCCACGTTCAAAATTTGTTTTTTTTTCTAATTCCTCAATTTTTTTTCAAGATTACGTGCACGTAAAAGAGGTCCCAGAGATTGAAGAACCCACTTCGAAATCGAAAAAGCGCACGTCCAATCGTAGCAGTCCGAAAACCTCCCGAGGTGGTACCAAGCAGAAAAGCAGACACGTGGTGCAGGCCGAGTACGAAGAGCCAAAAGAATACGAAAGTTACACGACTCACAAGTACGAAAAACCTAGGACCACGTACAGAGATAGCGAGGGTCATGGTTCTAAAAATTCGTACACGAAGGCGTCAAGTACAGAGTCTCCTTCCGAAGAATCTTATGGTTACAAAGTCCCACGTGATCGAGGAACCACGAGGTACACGAAACGTGATAATTCTGAGATGAAAACTTCGGGCGAAGATCACCAGCGTACCCAAGAAAAAAAGTCTCCCACTACTCGAGAAGTTTCCTCGCCTAATCGTTCCTACAGTTCTCCAAAGCAGTCTTCGAATGTTCAGAGATCAGCCAGTCCAACCCTTTCGCCAATCGAACTCATCAAGACCTTCACATTTCCACCCTTCAGCAGTGCTAAAGCTGGAAAGCACCTCTCAAGTAAACCAATTTCAAGAGCCATTGACTCGTACGGAGCTCCGACTCTTGCTCTTCAGGGTTTCGTCAGACCCGAAGAGCAAAGCTATCGTTTGCCACAAGTGCAAAGAGCGAGCTTGAGATATTTTTCAAACGGTCAAGTGGCCCGATATTTGACCGGTATATGATCGAGTTCATTCTTCGATCTCTCTGAGATTTTATCGATATATTTGTCGTGTTGTTGTATTTATAATTATTGTTAATTGAAAATACGTCAGCGAGATGCGGATAAAATGCTCGTAGAATTTTTCAATCAAAAATCATGTGTTGTTGTTGATGTATGTAAAAAATAATAAATACGATGTTGACGGTCGAAGAAAAAAAAAATCCAACCTGAAAACTTCTTTTACGATTAAAAAAAAGTAACAGTGAAATAACATTTGTTTTTTCTATTTAAGGAAAATAATATAAAATTTGTTTCCTCGATTTAAAAAAAAAAGGGGGAAAAAATTCAAGTTCAATATTTTTTCTTATAATTCAAGAAAAAAGTATGAGAAATATTTTCTACCTGAAGATTTTTTGCGACAATTCAGAAAAAACAATTTCTTTGACTGATAAATATTTTTGCTGGATGGAAAAATAATGCAATGCTGTCACTTCGTTAATAAAATATTTCTAGTAATAGAAAATTGAATTTTGAAAATCGCTTATTCCCAAGACCATCGAAAGTCTTTTAACGTCCTCAGTGAGAGTCGTTTCAGATTATTTCCTGTCTTCCTGAGATAAGACTCTAATCTTCGTCCCACGCCACATCGGACGGTTCCTTGTTGTTGTTGTTGGTGGTACCGGTGACTTGAGGATCGGATCGAAGCGTGTCAGTAATATCAGCGCCCATCAGTGATTGCACACAGGTAGTCGCATCGCCCAATCGTCATTAAAACCCCACCGAGAAACCTATAATTTCATCCAACCCTATCCTATACGCGCATTCTTTTCTCTATGCAATTTAATAGTTTTAATTAATCTTGTGATTATTATCCGAACGACACTGAGCGTTCACTGAGAAAGATTTTTTTTCCTCAAAATCGTATATAAGACCGATGACTCGAGGCAGTAGAGCATCAGTTCCATCACTAATCCTCCTGCAAGATGAAGACTGCTTTTGTGGTAACTGCAGTATTATTTCCCACATTTTAATTTTCTTTTGGATAAAAAGAAAAGAACAGTTTAAAGGAATAAATAAAATGTTATTTTGTTTTCTAATATAATCAGCAAATCGTTTTAAAAAATCTGAGATTTTACAAAATTGAAAATAAAACATTTTCCAAAATTTCCAAAAAGTCAGGCATTCCACAAAATTTAAAATCAGCCTTTTTTCAATATTAAAAATTATCCTTTTTTCAAATAAAAAATTATCTTTTTTTTTTCAAAATAACAATCACACATTTTTTTAAATTGAATTATACAGATACCAAAATTGCGAAAATTAACAATTTCTCTTCGTCCTCCAGATTATACTCACCTTCGGTTTGGCGGCAGCCATCGGCCCAGATTCTTCGGAATCGAAAAAGAAGGAAAAACGTGGAGTCGCACTTTTCGGTCCGCCTGGTTATGACGTGTTTGGAGTGGTTCCAGCGTTCGGGACGACAGCCTGGGCACCGACGGGAAGTTTCGGAAGTTCCGCTTGGCCTTCCTCGGGCTCCGGTGATCTTTCCCTTGGACAGGTTCAGCTTCAGGCAACTCACAACGTCGCTTTGCAGGTACTTTCATGGTCTCATGTATTTTTCTACCTTCTCAAAAATCGTGCATTAGCTAATGAAAATTTGACAACGATTTTCCAGGCTCTGAAAGATCCTTATCCAGGAACGCCGAGCATAGCTTATCCTCCTGAGGTTGTTCGCGCTGTACAACAGGCTAAAGAAGCGAACCACAATGTTCTCGTTGCTCAGCATCGAGTTTCCGAGGCCAAACAAAGTGCGATCATTCAGCAAAAAATTGCACTCGCTAAGGAAGCTGCGGCACGAGAAGCTGCGCTGCGGTAAATCATTTCTTATATTATTTCTTCCACTCAGAAATATTTAATTACTATCGAATTGCAATAGTCTTTTTAAATTTCAATAAAAAAATTCCGGAAACTTTCCTAACAAACACTGCAATTCCATTCGAATTCGAACCGATATTTTATAAACAATAAAAAACTTTGTGAAAATGTTCATTAATTACTTAATGGCTTTAAATACATGTTCCTATTTTTAAAGATTATTTCAAGTTTTGCATAAACGATTTTATGAATTTAGAAAATCATTCATATTTCTTTCATTCTGATTTTTTGGAAAATTTTTTAAATAAAAGAGTAAAATAATATTGTAACTAATTAAAGTGCATTAATTGCTCAACAGATCGGAAGAAATAGCAGCGCATGCTCAAGCTGAGGCCAGAGCCAGTGCGAAGCAATTAGTGGCTCTTCAACAGCGTCTGGCGACGCTTAAGGATTCTGTTGCGGCCGCTCAAAGGGTTGCAGCCGCTAGGGAAGATGCCGCTGCTGCTGCGATTCAGCGAAACGCTTCAGAGACCGCAGCGGAACTTCGAAAGCAGGACGTCGATAAGCAGATCAGTCAGAGCGAACGGGAAGCTATGGTTCGTTATGAATTATTTTTATTATGCAAGCCTATTATTTCTTTCAAATATTAATTAACTTTGAGAAGAGAAAAAAAAACATTATTTCACGTAAAAAATAAATCGTTTACAACTTTTATATGATTATGAAGCAAATCAATATTTTGATGACATTTAAAAAATATTTTCCCTGCAATTGTAATGATTATAAAATAGTTAATTCTTTTTTTGTTTCGAATTTTTATAGAACAAAGATGTCGTGGCCGCCAAGGAAAATGCTATAGCCAACGCAGTCCAAAACTCAGCTGTTCATAAGCCAGCTTATCATCCTTGGGGATAAATCAATCCTCATGTCTTCAATTTAGCGTCATTGAGCTCATTGATCATATTCATAATGGAAATAGTAGCTAGTGGCATTGTTATATAGCCAATGGTGGTGGTTTTCATGGGCATTTAATGAATCGGACTCCCCGATATTGTTTTTGTTATTTTTCTATCGTGTTGTTGCAAATAAAAGTTGTTTACCGCAAAATATTTCTTTTTAATATATACTTTTAAAAACGAAATCCTTCCTCATTACCCATCAAGAAATAATTTCGTAAAACCTAAGACGTTCCTAAAATTAATTCTATCGAATTACACCATATTTTTCATTTAACCATTATTATTGAGTCGGATGAAGAAATTTTAATCAGTGAATTTATTATTTTCTAAAGAAAATTTGATTAACATAGTAATTTCAACGACAATAAAAAAATAAAAAAAACAATACAATGCAAACTAGACTAGAAAATTTAGACGGTCGAAGCCATAATTCGTTAAATTTGTAATTACTATAAAAATCGGTAAATAAAAAGACAAACTCGTTTTACAACTCGTCAATTGGTTTTTCTAGAATCAAGTTTGAAAAACAATTACTTTCCTCTCGTATTGCAAATAATAAATATTTCCGTGTCAGTAATTCTGTGTCCATTGACCATTTTGAGAAAAGTGTTTCTTGGTATCGAAAGTTTCATCAGGTAAATCTCGAAGTGCTTCGTGATATAGAGACGTTGGAGTAAATCACGAAGCAGGAAGTGCTGGGTTTCCGAGAGCAAGCGCAATTCCGATCGCTTTGGAGAAATAATGACATTACTCACGAGGGCCGTGCAGTGGTCGGGAGGTGCGAGATGCACTACTTACGTGCGACCATGTCGGGGGCATTAAGCTCGTCTCTTGCAATGACAGTGAAAGTGTCGGACAGCCAATGGTGATCCGCATTTCACAACGTGATACTTTGATACTATTGTACGAAGAAGGTAAGGTCAGTCTCCAGTTGCGTGTTGCTGGCCAACGACTGGGTGAATAACGGCCGAGAGCAAGAGTCGAGTGCGCTCGTCGTTATCGCGTATCCTGTATCTCCGCGCCCGATGTGGACACGCCATAGTTGATCCGCGCAACCAGAGCAAGCTTTAGGTATATATTGTTCTCAATGAGTGAAACTAAACGTCGTCGTCTGTAGGCGGAATGATCTAGATTTTTCGCGAAACTCCCCATCTAATGAATTCAGAAATTTCCTTCCGCTATGTCGATATCGGCGTTATTAACGATAGATAAGAAGACTAGATCAACCTATCAGACTATTGGCTATTGGCATTCAAGCGGTTTTCATATCCAACTTACCAGTTGTCCAATTCAACCAGCAGTTGGCTTACTCAATTGAGAGTTTGTATTGAAGTAGCAGTGGATGATCCATCTTACTAGTGAATTATCCATCTTATCAGTTGGATCATCCAACTTGCGGATTGGATGATCCGGCACCAAGATGGTATCGGAGTATCATCTGTTGTTGCAACTACGATTAATTAGTAGAATTAATTCAGTTGCTTGATTACATTAGTAGTCACTTGGTCCAATTAATAGATTATTCGGTTAAATGGTGAGCAGGTTAATGCGCTTAGTTCGCGCATTAGTTAGTCGAACTGTACCCACTTTCAATTATTGAGTAAAAGACGTTCACCGATCGGACTGATACCTTGTCTGAGTACCCGCGCAAAAAAAAAAGTATTAAAAGAGTATTAAAAAAGTATTAAAAAAGTATTAAAAAAAAAGTATTAAAAGTCTGTCATTTCGGACTGTTTAATACTCAGTTTAATACTTTTTTTCGAGACTTGAGTATTAAAAATGGTATTAAGTATCAAAAAGAGTATTAACTCGCCTTATTTTGAGACGATTTTAATACTTGATTTAATACTTTTTTTTCCGCGATTTTCGGGTATTAAAAAAGTATCACATGGGTATTAAATGCAGTATTAAATCGCCTTATTTTGAGACGATTTTAATACTTGATTTAATACTTTTTTTTCCGCGATTTTCGGGTATTAAAAAAGTATCACATGGGTATTAAATGCAGTATTAAATCGCCTTATTTTGAGACGATTTTAATACTTGATTTAATACTTTTTTTTCCGCGATTTTCGGGTATTAAAAAAGTATCACATGGGTATTAAATGCAGTATTAAATCGCCTTATTTTGAGACGATTTTAATACTTGATTTAATACTTTTTTTTCCGCGATTTTCGGGTATTAAAAAAGTATCACATGGGTATTAAATGCAGTATTAAATCGCCTTATTTTGAGACGATTTTGATACTTGATTTAATACTTTTTTTCCGCGATTTTCGGGTATTAAAAAAGTATCACATGGGTATTAAATGCAGTATTAAATCGCCTTATTTTGAGACGATTTTGATACTTGATTTAATACTTTTTTTCCGCGATTTTCGGGTATTAAAAAAGTATCACATGGGTATTAAATGCAGTATTAAATCGCCTTATTTTGAGACGATTTTGATACTTGATTTAATACTTTTTTTCCGCGATTTTCGGGTATTAAAAAAGTATCACATGGGCATTAAATGCAGTATTAAATCGCCTTATTTTGAGACGATTTTGATACTTGATTTAATACTTTTTTTTCCGCGATTTTCGGGTATTAAAAAAGTATCACATGGGTATTAAATGCAGTATTAAATCGCCTTATTTTGAGACGATTTTGATACTTGATTTAATACTTTTTTTTCCGCGATTTTCGGGTATTAAAAAAGTATCACATGGGTATTAAATGCAGTATTAAATCGCCTTATTTTGAGACGATTTTAATACTTGATTTAATACTTTTTTTTCCGCGATTTTCGGGTATTAAAAAAGTATCACATGGGTATTAAATGCAGTATTAAATCGCCTTATTTTGAGACGATTTTAATACTTGATTTAATACTTTTTTTTCCGCGATTTTCGGGTATTAAAAAAGTATCACATGGGTATTAAATGCAGTATTAAATCGCCTTATTTTGAGACGATTTTAATACTTGATTTAATACTTTTTTTTCCGCGATTTTCGGGTATTAAAAAAGTATCACATGGGTATTAAATGCAGTATTAAATCGCCTTATTTTGAGACGATTTTGATACTTGATTTAATACTTTTTTTCCGCGATTTTCGGGTATTAAAAAAGTATCACATGGGTATTAAATGCAGTATTAAATCGCCTTATTTTGAGACGATTTTGATACTTGATTTAATACTTTTTTTCCGCGATTTTCGGGTATTAAAAAAGTATCACATGGGTATTAAATGCAGTATTAAATCGCCTTATTTTGAGACGATTTTGATACTTGATTTAATACTTTTTTTCCGCGATTTTCGGGTATTAAAAAAGTATCACATGGGTATTAAATGCAGTATTAAATCGCCTTATTTTGAGACGATTTTGATACTTGATTTAATACTTTTTTTCCGCGATTTTCGGGTATTAAAAAAGTATCACATGGGTATTAAATGCAGTATTAAATCGCCTTATTTTGAGACGATTTTGATACTTGATTTAATACTTTTTTTCCGCGATTTTCGGGTATTAAAAAAGTATCACATGGGTATTAAATGCAGTATTAAATCGCCTTATTTTGAGACGATTTTAATACTTGATTTAATACTTTTTCTCAGTGATTTTCGGGTATTAAAAAAAGTATAGAATGGTGTTGGTTATTAAAAAATTTTCCAAGTCGCAATAAAAGCGATTAAGTATTATAAGATTATTGAGAGAATATTAAATCGTATGGAAAATTAAAAAATTGTAATTCTTTTTTTAATATTTAAACATTTAAATACTTATTCAATACTCGAAGGATGAAAAAAGTATTATCCATTGAGTCAGAAATATTTTCAGCAATTGAATAATATTATATGAAGAATAAGTCGTAAATTCTAAAATAGAGATCGAGAAATATGCCAATGAATAGAAGTAATTATTTGATAGATTGAATACTATGAATGATTACCTGTTAAATTATCCGGCGCGTCCTGTACATTTTGTAGACTCCATAGACACAGCTAGTCGACACCAAGTTTTTCATGCAGAACACAATTTTCTTCAATAAAATATTTTCACCAGCGATTACATCAAATCCGATAACCTCAAATGGCGATGTTTCAGTCACATCACGTTATAGACAACTGAACGTCTCGAAATAACAAACGGTTGGTTACGTGAAATAGTTACATAGTCACGAGTTAAGAACGACATTGCGGACTATAGATGGCGTAGTATATATACTTATATGCAGCACGCATGTTACATTTTTTCAAAAATTACTGTATAAATTTAAATTCAAACAAAACAAATTTGTTTCATTCAGTCATTTATCTAGACCGATAATGAATCTACGATAAGTTTTTTCGCCAACAATCTTCTCGATTCGAAAAATTGAAGATTTTCTCGTAATTCAGGGATTCGCAAAATGGAATGTGCACAATTATCGCAGAAGGCATTCTTTATAATAGCGTAAACATTGCTCAATATATACGAAAATCGTGGGTTGGTGGGGTACCGTGAAACACGAGTTCTGCGATAATCAACCGATAATAATTTGTGCTTATAATTTTAGAGAAAAATTTTAATTGCCCTGAACTGGATTTCATATATACTTATTTTCGTGTATATTGATCAATGTACTAACCTCTGTAGGCTCTATGCGAGAAACAAAAGCGTGGGTTGATGGGGTACCGCAGAACTCGTGTTTCACGGTACCCCACCAACCCACGATTTTCGTATATATTGAGCAATGTTTACGCTATTATGGAGAATGCCTTCTGCGATACTTGTGCACATTCCATTTTGCGAATCCCTGAATTACGAGAAAATCTTCAATTTTTCGAATCGAGAAGATTGTTGGCGAAAAAACTTATCGTAGATTCATTATCGGTCTAGATGCATCGTATACGTGATGGAGAATCAACCGATAATAATTTGTGCTTATAATTTTAGAGAAAAATTTCAATTTCCCTCAACTGGATTTCATATATACTTATTTTCGTGTATATTGATCAATGTACTAACCTCCGTAGGCTCTATGCGAGAAACAAAAGCGTGGGTTGATGGGGTACCGCAGAACTCGTGTTTCACGGTACCCCACCAACCCACGATTTTCGTATATATTGAGCAATGTTTACGCTATTATAAAGAATGCCTTCTGCGATAATTGTGCACATTCCATTTTGCGAATCCCTGAATTACGAGAAAATCTTCAATTTTTCGAATTGAGAAGATTATTGGTGAAAAAGCTTACCGTAGATTCATTATCGGTCTAGATGCATCGTATACGTGATGGAGAATCAACCGATAATAATTTGTGCTTATAATTTTAGAGAAAAATTTCAATTTCCCTCAACTGGATTTCATATATACTTATTTTCGTGTATATTGATCAATGTACTAACCTCCGTAGGCTCTATGCGAGAAACAAAAGCGTGGGTTGATGGGGTACCGCAGAACTCGTGTTTCACGGTACCCCACCAACCCACGATTTTCGTATATATTGAGCAATGTTTACGCTATTATAAAGAATGCCTTCTGCGATAATTGTGCACATTCCATTTTGCGAATCCCTGAATTACGAGAAAATCTTCAATTTTTCGAATCGAGAAGATTGTTGGCGAAAAAACTTATCGTAGATTCATTATCGGTCTAGATGCATCGTATACGTGATGGAGAATCAACCGATAATAATTTGTGCTTATAATTTTAGAGAAAAATTTCAATTTCCCTCAACTGGATTTCATATATACTTATTTTCGTGTATATTGATCAATGTACTAACCTCCGTAGGCTCTATGCGAGAAACAAAAGCGTGGGTTGATGGGGTACCGCAGAACTCGTGTTTCACGGTACCCCACCAACCCACGATTTTCGTATATATTGAGCAATGTTTACGCTATTATAAAGAATGCCTTCTGCGATAATTGTGCACATTCCATTTTGCGAATCCCTGAATTACGAGAAAATCTTCAATTTTTCGAATCGAGAAGATTGTTGGCGAAAAAACTTATCGTAGATTCATTATCGGTCTAGATGCATCGTATACGTGATGGAGAATCAACCGATAATAATTTGTGCTTATAATTTTAGAGAAAAATTTCAATTTCCCTCAACTGGATTTCATATATACTTATTTTCGTGTATATTGATCAATGTACTAACCTCCGTAGGCTCTATGCGAGAAACAAAAGCGTGGGTTGATGGGGTACCGCAGAACTCGTGTTTCACGGTACCCCACCAACCCACGATTTTCGTATATATTGAGCAATGTTTACGCTATTATAAAGAATGCCTTCTGCGATAATTGTGCACATTCCATTTTGCGAATCCCTGAATTACGAGAAAATCTTCAATTTTTCGAATCGAGAAGATTGTTGGCGAAAAAACTTATCGTAGATTCATTATCGGTCTAGATAAATGACTGAATGAAACAAATTTGTTTTGTTTGAATTTAAATTTATACAGTAATTTTTGAAAAAATGTAACATGCGTGCTGCATATAAGTATATATACTACGCCATCTATAGTCCGCAATGTCGTTCTTAACTCGTGACTATGTAACTATTTCACGTAACCAACCGTTTGTTATTTCGAGACGTTCAGTTGTCTATAACGTGATGTGACTGAAACATCGCCATTTGAGGTTATCGGATTTGATGTAATCGCTGGTGAAAATATTTTATTGAAGAAAATTGTGTTCTGCATGAAAAACTTGGTGTCGACTAGCTGTGTCTATGGAGTCTACAAAATGTATAGGACGCGCCGGATAATTTAACAGGTAATCATTCATAGTATTCAATCTATCATATAATTACTTCTATTCATTGGCATATTTCTCGATCTCTATTTTAGAATTTACGACTTATTCTTCATATAATATTATTCAATTGCTGAAAATATTTCTGACTCAATGGATAATACTTTTTTCATCCTTCGAGTATTGAATAAGTATTTAAATGTTTAAATATTAAAAAAAGAATTACAATTTTTTAATTTTTCATACGATTTAATATTCTCTCAATAATCTTATAATACTTAATCGCTTTTATTGCGATTTGGAAAATTTTTTAATAACCAACAACATTCTATACTTTTTTTAATACCCGAAAATCACTGAGAAAAAGTATTAAATGCGGTATGAAAATCGTCTCAAAATAAGGCGAATTAATACTCTTTTTGATACCCATGTGATACTTTTTTAATACCCGAAAATCGCGGAAAAAATAGTATTAAATTAAGTATCAAAATCGTCTCAAAATATGGCGATTTAATACTGCATTTAATACCCATGTGATACTTTTTTAATACCCGAAAATCGCGGAAAAAAAAGTATTAAATTAAGTATTAAAATCGTCTCAAAATAAGGCGATTTAATACTGCATTTAATACCCATGTGATACTTTTTTAATACCCGAAAATCGCGGAAAAAAAAAGTATTAAATCAAGTATTAAAATCGTCTCAAAATAAGGCGATTTAATACTGCATTTAATACCCATGTGATACTTTTTTAATACCCGAAAATCGCGGAAAAAAAGTATTAAATCAAGTATTAAAATCGTCTCAAAATAAGGCGATTTAATACTGCATTTAATACCCATGTGATACTTTTTTAATACCCGAAAATCGCGGAAAAAAAAGTATTAAATCAAGTATTAAAATCGTCTCAAAATAAGGCGATTTAATACTGCATTTAATACCCATGTGATACTTTTTTAATACCCGAAAATCGCGGAGAAAAAAGTATTAAATCAAGTATTAAAATCGTCTCAAAATAAGGCGATTTAATACTGCATTTAATACCCATGTGATACTTTTTTAATACCCGAAAATCGCGGAAAAAAAAGTATTAAATCAAGTATTAAAATCGTCTCAAAATAAGGCGATTTAATACTGCATTTAATACCCATGTGATACTTTTTTAATACCCGAAAATCGCGGAAAAAAAAGTATTAAATCAAGTATTAAAATCGTCTCAAAATAAGGCGATTTAATACTGCATTTAATACCCATGTGATACTTTTTTAATACCCGAAAATCGCGGAAAAAAAAGTATTAAATCAAGTATTAAAATCGTCTCAAAATAAGGCGATTTAATACTGCATTTAATACCCATGTGATACTTTTTTAATACCCGAAAATCGCGGAAAAAAAAGTATTAAATCAAGTATTAAAATCGTCTCAAAATAAGGCGATTTAATACTGCATTTAATACCCATGTGATACTTTTTTAATACCCGAAAATCGCGGAAAAAAAAGTATTAAATCAAGTATTAAAATCGTCTCAAAATAAGGCGATTTAATACTGCATTTAATACCCATGTGATACTTTTTTAATACCCGAAAATCGCGGAAAAAAAAGTATTAAATCAAGTATTAAAATCGTCTCAAAATAAGGCGAGTTAATACTCTTTTTGATACTTAATACCATTTTTAATACTCAAGTCTCGAAAAAAAGTATTAAACTGAGTATTAAACAGTCCGAAATGACAGACTTTTAATACTTTTTTTTTAATACTTTTTTAATACTTTTTTAATACTCTTTTAATACTTTTTTTTTTGCGCGGGTAAGCAAATTACTAAATAGTTTCACTTAAAGCGAAAGGTGGTTGACCAGTCAATTGGTTCCTTGACACGGTCAAGGTATTTTGAGGTTTTCGATTAACCACCCAGTTGCTTGAGGCAATTAATCAGTCTTCTCGATAATTAGTTAATGGACGAGTTGTCGATATAGACTGAGGGACAGTGAACTCCGAGCTCCACTCGTTTTCCCGGTGCTGACCTACATCATTAAATCCTGAGAACAGTCTCGAACGTTTCGCACGTACACTCTCCCAGTGATCGAACACGATGATCATAACCAGATCTGGATAGTTACGCCGCGTACCAAGTCGTGGTGGGGATGATCGCCAGATCGAAAGACGATCTTTTCATATCGAATCACCATCCACGAGTAAACGCTCCGTCCGGATATTCGCTCGGTTATATCGGCCGAGTGAGCTGCACCTTTCACAGTAACCGACGCCGTGTACTCGTCCAAGAGAGACCGGATGTTCTGCGCTTTCATCGTCGCCGTTGTTTGCTTTTTCCCTCTCATTCGATCGAGCACTTCCTTTGCTCCTTTTATCCCCTACTTAACGACACACGCCTATTTGCTTTCCTTTCTTATTGCCAGGATAGATGCCCCGAGAAACTGTCAGCAATATATATCATCATCATCATCATCATCACTCTCGATGCCGGCTGAATCGTTTTTAAATACCAAACGTAATCGGAGAATGTCCCTGTCATTTCGCTGTTATTCGATGAAACACGTAAATTAAAACGCTCGCGAGATATTTCGGTTTCACCTCGGACGACGCACTAACTCACTTTCGAAGAAATTTCAGACGGCCAATAAATCTGCTATTTTGTTCTCGTTTTTTTTTTTCTTCTTTCGGTTGGTTACCTCGTTGATTGTGAATGTCACGGGGGAACATTGCAATTACCCATTGAAACAAAGACCCGCGATACGCTGGTGAAGACATGACCTTGTTATCCTATTCGAAAGTGAGTCGGGATTCTGAGAGGGCGCGGTTATTGATCAACTTGGGAGGACAGAAGATGATGGCTTGAAGTCGCAATTTATCAATTGCAAGCGACTTGGAAGTTAGAGGCATCTTAATGAGCAGTGGTTGGTGGGGTTAGCAAAGTAGTAGGTTAGTGAAACGTCCAATACGAAGTAGCTGCAAGAACAAAAAGTTCTGACGTCATCAACTACCAATGCTGAAGCTTTCAGTGATGAACGAACGTACAGAAGCTATCGTCTTCTGTATTTTAATGTGGGACTCATTGTCTTGTGTCTTACAATGTCCAGCGGAAAACACAACATTTGCCAAGCCAGTGGCTTAAGAGCTGGAAGATCACGAGCGTCGTCTCTGACTCCGGAGGGTCGTTTTGCGAATCGGATATGCGCGTAGGTCCGGTTTTCAAGACCGGGACGATATCCCAGGTTGCTCACTCGCATCTCGTGCCCCAGGAGGGAGAAAGCTATACCTATAAAAACGAAGCGGCTATTGGCAGAAACACGCAGTGTAACATCGACCACGTTCGAGACACTGAGACACATTTACCATCGGACGAAAGATGCTTCCGATCGTAAGTAACAAAAAGAGTATGACGAAAGGAACAGCGGGAGAACTAACGACTTTTGTATTATCGGATCATGAGCCTAATTGTCACTTGTTAAACGGCTTGAGGTCTTTTTTCAGGTGATCGTCTCCTGCCTATTGGTTGACACTATCCTGGCAGGTTACGTTCAGGGTGGCGAGTCACATGGTTGGCAAGGGTAAGTTTCATAATGGGAAAAGAAAAACACGGTGAATTATGGGTAATCAGGATGTTCTGTGCAGAGTTGTCGATTCCTATGGATCTGGAGTGCCCTACAACTTCGGATCAGGTCATGGTAACGTTCAAGTATCCGTGGGACATCAGGATCTGAGCTCTTATGGAGGCTATGGCGGCTTCGGCGGAGGTCACGGTGGATTTGATGGTGGACATGGATGGGAGCAACAGCATCATCATCATTATGCTCATGCGGTGCCCATTAGTCAGCATGTTGAAGTCACCAGACCTGTGGCCATTCCGGTTTACAAAGAAATTGGTAAGTGTATGATTGATTCGACCTCATTATGATTGCAATTAAATATAGTTCGTGTAATTGACCAGCATTGTTTAGCTTGCACGTTTTTTTCGTGGTGGAATATTTCGGATTATGTAATGTAACATGGGAACCAGGGCCATTTGTGTTCTTTTAGTATTAAAATTGGTGTTGGAATTAAGGTTTCAGTGGCCTATTGCGCATTTTACTAAAATACTAATGTTTCCTGGTTATTTTCCTATCATCAAACCCGGTTGAGTCATTTCTAATAATGATCGTGCAATTATTACATTCTATAATACATCTTAAAAATTTTCAACGACTTTGTCAGTGAAGTTTCTATAGGAAGACAAAAATAATTTAAACCGCACAATCTTTATTACCATATTCGGTTAAATCATCTGAAATATAAGCGACAATGATTAACAGTTGGTCCATGACACAATCTTTCTCTTACATGACCATTTTTAATCTAAAAATTCGTCAGCGATGTTAGATTTGTCTATTTTCCAATGATAGCGATAACGTGCTCATTTTGCTCGTACTACTTGCTTTTCATTTGCCTCAACTTGTCGCTAAACGTTTGCACGTTTATACGATCCGTGACATTATTTCCGCGTCAGGGTTTCGATAAAATCAACTTTCGATGTGTCACTTTTTGTACGAAAAGAGAAATGTGGTTTAATCCACAATCGCAAAAAATACAGCCATTCAAAAAGCGCGCGTAACGTTGCACCGATCGCAACACTCTGAAGTTGGCTTTACGTCAAAGACATGAGCCAATCGGAATGCTTGAAAACTGGTTTTGGCATTCGATATTTCGACTTTCGACGTGTCCTTTTAGAGACAGGATTATTTTGGTTGATTGCAGGAGTTCCAGTGGCGCAGCCAGTTGCCATCAAAGTACCTCATCCAGTAGCCATAGGTGTACCACAACCATATCCCGTTCACGTACCGGTTGCACACCCGGTAGCAATACCGGTGGTGAAGACTATTGCGGTAGCCGTCGAGAAGAAGGTTCCGTATCCGGTGGAGAAAATAATCCCAGTACCGGTGGAGAAGCCAGTGCCAATAACGATTGAAAAACACATCCCTGTTCCGGTCGAGAAGCCATACCCGATTCATATACCAGTTTACAAGCACGTATTTCATCGCAAGCCGAGTCATGGTCACGGCTGGTCACGGTAGAAAAAGAAAAAGGGAAAAACAAAACGACAACAAACGTTCTAGAGGTTCAACGACGTCGCAGCATTAACCCGTTATGGACTCGTTCGTGCGAGACCGTAGAGGTCCTAGGGAGTCCTGCCAAGCGTGCAGACTATTCCTTCGAGACACGCATTACGCCTGTCAATGTAATGCACCACCATTAACGAAGCAATTGAAGCTTACAGGGTGTCTTAAGCTTGAAGCTGTATTATAGAAAGTTAAACGACTTTTCGTCACCCCTCCACAAGTATGTGTGTGCGGATACCGGGGGTGGTGATTTTTCGATGACACTCTTGTTACAAGAATCGGTATAAAATAAGTTGAAGTTGGTTTAAAAGAGTTTTTCGGATTAATTGACTGTAAATAATTTTTCTGCTGCCATGGGAAATCGTTGGAATTGATGGGAATAATTAGCACATAATTAATTGTGATTAACTGAATCGAAATGACGTTTGAGTGATCGAAATTGAATGTATTTGCAATGCGTTTCGGTTTGAATGACGATGAATTATTGTAATCAAAAAAGCATAATGAAAACTTGAGATTTCTGATCGGAAATGATCTTTCTTCAATGTTAGAAAGTTTCGTCATTTTAGCATTCTTAAATAATTATTTATAGTTATTTGAACCGAAAAGTATTTTGAGTATCTGAAGAATATTATTGCCTCATTGAGTCAAAATGGTTATTACTGTGGTGTGATTTAACTTTAAGTAGTTGTTCATATCAAAATGTTACCTGTTGCATTGTATAATAAATTTTTGTTACTTTTGTACATGTACATAGTTGTTGGAATGGAAATGATATTTTTGCACCAAATAAAATGTTAATTTTAATAATTGTCGAATTATTTACTTTGCAAATATATGCGATTGTTTTTTGACTCTCACCGTGAATGTCTGTTGCCATTTCATTGGAGGACAATTTTTTTTAGAACCGATTTAGATGATAATCAGAGTCATGTGTGAGATTTTTTTTAGTTGTTGCTAATGTCGCTGGAAAAACTACCAACAGTTTTCACTTAATAACAGCTAACTGCCGATATAGCTAATTAAGAGATAATTTAACGATGCAAGATAAATCCAGCTATTTGTGTGAATTATGATGTCTGCTGAGTCTGCACCAAAGTCGTTCTCGTTATGCTCTCTTCACATGGCGAACACACAACGGAAGAAGATTCCAACCAAGCTCGTCGTTCGGTTACTCGCGCGAAGCTTAAGAGCACTGAACTTTAATTATATTTGTAATCGACTCGTCTGCCACGACGGGAAGAAATTTAATAATTAATTAATTTTTATGGTACTAGTCAGTGTACAATATCAATAAACTAAATAAAGAGGGTCTCTTGGCACTGTCATAAAATTTTTGTTAAATTCCGGTTTTTAATTGTTTCTTAATTACCAAATGAGACAATATTCATAAATTAGATTCTTAAATATGAAGCATTCTCTGAAAATTCAGCCACTTTTTGTTTGGTCAACTAAGATTTCCCCCATAATTGGTCATATTAAAGTACCATAAAAAAATCTGTCTATGTGATTTTATCCGATTTTTTAATCGAATATTTAAAAAATGTCATTTTTTTCGAGTGAAAATATCTCCGAAATTTAAAGTCACTAAAGATTATTTTCACATTCTGGTAACATTTATTACCAAAGAACGTGGTATTATTTTGTTATTCAAACGGATTTTTTTTTGGCTAAGAAAATTGCAGAGTATTCCTGCATGACTGTCGATATCGTGAAAAAATCACTAGAGTGGGACGGCTCGAGGTTCTAGGGCAAAAAAAATGAAATACCACTATACCGTGTGAAATCGACCTTATTTTCGTGGTCGAAAAAAAAGTGGCTGAGCTGACAGAGATTTCTTCACACGTGTAATTAATTCATCGACAAGAACATTAAAATTCCTTGAAACGTCAAATTATTTTCGTTTTCGAATATGAAAAAAAAAGATCAGTGAACATTTCGCCTTTTTGCAAGATAATTTATTGTGCTTAATTTTACCAAGCAAAAAAAAATAACTCAATAACCGTTTATAAATACCGAATAAAATAAAGCAACACGTAAAATGAATTATTATGCAAATCATACCTGTCCGGCAATCAATGGAGATACAAGTGAGATTACGAACGCCGGTTCACGGTGAAGGTAAACTAATATGCTCAGGGCCAAAGCAGCGGAAGCTTATCGCCCGCTCAGGAAACTGAGCCTCGAACGGTGGAAGTATTGACCGTATATTAAAATGTATATTGCGATAGAACATGATATACTGGAGAATGTCTAGCTCCTGGAACATAATTGGCTACGATACGCGCGGAGATGAAATGCGGAGGTTCTCATTGGTCCACCAATGATGAGAATGAAAGGTTCGAGAGAAGCTCGGACACGCTGCACATTGTTGTGAGTTCCGTGCGGAAAAAGTGGCGAGGGTCCACGGCAAAACAATTGCACACTCCGACAAAGTTGTGTGGTTATCGTATATACGAATTGCTGCAAGGTATGATACTATTTTAGCTCGAAATATATAGAGTATAGTATATAGCTCGAGAGAGCACATTCGCCCGCAGTGAAAGGCGTTGCGGTATATTAAGAGGAAACTCGCCGGAAGATGTACCAGTCATACAAGAGAAGTCTCTCACTGTAAACACTCACTCGGTCCGAGCGCCGAAAAATCATGCGTCCGGATATGCAAGTAACTGTGAGTTTAGGGGATGATATATTTTCGCAATTCAGTGAATCATTGACATTTTTTTGAAAATCTAATTTTCATTTCTTTTTTCTAAAATCAATATCGTTATTAATTAATGATATTCAATGAATTCTGAAAAATTGAAAAATTATATTTCACACATTTTTTGTCACTTGGAAAATCATATTTCAATTGAGTTCTAAATAATTGAATAACTTGTAAGAAATTCAATATCGCCGAAAAAATTCTATTAATTTATGGATAATTAGAATAATATATTGCGAACAATCTAAAAGTTATATTTTTACTACTCACACTGGAAAAAATATATACTAACACAATGCTGAAAAACAAAATTATGTTAGTCGAATTAAAGAAATGAAAATCAGAAATGCTTGCCAAAATTATTGAATTAATATTGAAATAACCATTTAATATTGCAGATACTTATGTTGTCTCTGGCAACATTGGCGGCAGCGACACCAGCAAATGTGCAAGCTTATTACGACCAAAATTCAGGACAGTACTATGTACCGATGTACGGAAGGATGTTTAGAATCGAGAGATCGGACCACGAAGGAGCGGCGACTTCCGGCGAGAGTTCTGGTTATGGTGACGACTATGGTAGCAGTGGTGGGGGAAACGACTATGGAGGTCATCAACAACACGGTGGTTTTGACCATTCTGGATTTCACCCTTCGACTGGCGTCTTAGGCAGTGGAGAACAGCATCAGGACTATTCGTCCTTCTCAGGATTCGATGGGGGCCATGGGGGTCATGAAGGAGGCTTCGACCATGGCGGACACGAAGGTGGTTTCGGTCATGGAGATGGTGGCCACGATGGTGGATATGGTGGTGGTTACGATGGTGGCCATAACGAGGTTCACAGTGTTCCCGTATCGCAGCACGTCGAAGTCACAAAACCTGTTGCGGTGCCAGTTTACAAGGAAATCGGTATGAATTAGTCCAATATGCAATTTTCCAGAATTCCAAAGCTTCAAATATTTTTTAACTCTATTTATTCGTTATACAAATCATTTTATATCGATTAATTTTATTAATATAAATTTTTTATAATAATAAAAAGCTGAAATTCGAACTAAAAATGAATGGAAATATTACTGACGACAAGGCAAAGAAATTTAGACGAAATTTTATTTTCTATCTATCGCAAGAATTGGAATAATTTATTTTTTGATTCATAGGATTTTTATGAATTTTTTAAATATATGCTGACAAACTTCAAGTAAATAATAAAAGATAAATTATTAGAAATATAAAAGATTGGAGCAATTTCTAGATTGCAATAAAATGCAGCTTCGGAAATGCCTGAAAATGTTCACATTTTTTTTTTTTGTTTTAAACAGGAATTCCAGTACCTCAGCCAGTGAAAATACACATCCCTCATCCAGTGGCAGTAGGAGTGCCTCAACCCTATCCAGTGGCGGTGCCAGTGTCGAAGCCTTTCCCCATACAAGTAATAAAGACGATAGCGGTTCCAGTGGAGAAGAAAGTACCTTATCCAGTGGAAAAGCACATTCCAGTACCGGTGGAGAAGCCAGTGCCGATAACCATCGAGCGACACATACCAGTGCCAGTGGAAAAGCCTTACCCAGTAAAAATCCCCGTGTACAAGACCATTTACCATCACGCAAAGAGTCACGGTGGTCATAGTCATGGTCACGGTCATGGTCACGGCCACTAACGAGAAACTGTCTTCTCCATAATGACAAAGATAATTTTTTAATTATCGTGGAAATCAATCGTGGAATCTAATCTGCGACTTGAGCTTTCCATTCCCAGTCGAATCCTTGTTACTACCGTTTAAGAATTTTTTGTACATATGTCGTTGTTGTTTTATAATTTTTTATGTTATATTTTGTATGATGTTGTTTTATTCTTTTAATAAAAAACAAATATATCGAAATAAAAAACAATGAGTGTTGCGATTGAAAATAAACCGAGTCGTCACTTTTCCTTTTCACAGTGAAAGTAAATAAGAAAAAGGGGGGAGGGGCTTCTGTGCTTTGGAACTGATGCTGAAGAAGTGCAGGATAGGTACTTATGTACATTTCTCACATTATTAACTATACAGTGAAGCGAAGTGCGGTACCGCTGCAAAGACCCAAGTGGACCGCACCACGTCCAGACAATGTTCCGGTCGAGGGCATTCACATTACCACAGATTTCACGGTGGCGAGACCGATTCCGACGACACCTTCACCTTCGGGACAGAGTCACCTTCACTCGCCACATCGAGTTACTCTCTTTGATTTCAAATTTTGCATATTTAACAAAATATTGATGATGACAATGAAATAAAAAAAATAATTTTCAACAAAATGGGATTGTAATCATGATTATTATTTTATAAGATTCTGAAAAATATCGAAATTTATTATTTCAAATGTTATAAATAATGAAGGTCTATGTTCTAAGGGCAACGTGCGTAATTTACCACCATGTGATATATAAACAAATGACACATGTCAAAATATACACTCAACACCTGTGATTGCCTTTTTAAGAGTTTTATGATTTTTATTTTTATCATTTCGATTTTCAATCTCATGATGGCGCCGATTATTGAACGGAAATAGAACATCAATTGCGAAAGATTTTATCTATGTAATACTAGAGAATAATTTTTTAATGCCTATTGGACAATCAAATCGACTGTCATGCAGAGACTCATAAGACGATCACACAAGCACTCACAAACACTAAAAAAAAAACCTCACACAAATAGTGACAAAAAACTCATGCAAAAATGTACGCAAACACTAAACAAAGCTGCACTGACGCTAATGTATATCCGAATCGAGCTTCAATTTCAGAAACTTCAACAAAATTTTAAAAAATGCTTTTAGAATGTCTACGAGTGATTTACAGCCTCGATGACCTTTACCAGGCGCACCATTTAATTAGTATCAGTAATAAAGCAGAATTTGAAATTCAAACTAC
Source organism: Clistopyga incitator (assembly GCA_947507545.1). NCBI lineage: Eukaryota > Metazoa > Arthropoda > Insecta > Hymenoptera > Ichneumonidae > Clistopyga > Clistopyga incitator. Next base: position 7,592,160 of record OX382177.1, read on the forward strand.
TTTTCTCCTCAGGCAACAACTTTTTTTCACAATTTCTTTTAAATATGCAGATTATTGGCAGTGCATATCAATGATGAATCAAGACATTCATTCCGAGTGCCGATGAATACGTTAATTGAATACAAAACGGAAGTCGATTCCTCTGAACTTTCTCGCTAATCGTTCGAAAAACCGCACTTGAGATCTCTTTTTTGTTTCGGATCTTCAGGTGCGATGATCTCCCCCGAGATTACAGTGCTTCTAATGAGGCCATATTTTACCACTGCATAACCGACCTATTATAATATCGCACTGTTCTCACCGCTTCCTCGGTAACATCAAAGTCTTCCAGCAACATATACTTTCGTCATTACTCTAATATCCCAGATCACAGAGCACACGCTCTCAAGAAGGAAACGACCGAGTAAGATGTTTGCAAATTGGAGTTTGAGCTGATGAGTGCAACTGTACGTTTGATACGTGAAAGGATATCCAGAATGATCCACACGCGATTTTCTCTCCCTCGCGTGAAAGGAGCCTAAAAATTCGCGCCGTTCACTAATTATTCATCGTTCAACGACGATGAATAATTAGCACCGACACTTTGAACGTCCCCCAATTAAGTCCTGTCAAAGAAACAGAAGCCGTGCGTCGCACAACAATTCATTGCGGAGACAAAACACTTAAGTCGCTCACCAAAACAATTTCCGAAAGTTCTCGAAAGGAACGAAAGGCGGAAATTCAGTGAGAATCGACCAGTTAGCGAAATTACACAACGGGGAGCTCTCGATATGACGCTCTGTCAATAGACTGGCAACTGCAGTTTATAAAGAAGCCTTGTTACTTGCTCATAGTTTTAGTGAAGGTGTACCACGAGCTAAACTCGACCATAGACACCATGGGTAGATAGTGGGGTTGAATCGCTCACAGCATTTGTAGGGTATATAAGTGATTCAAGTTTGGAATCAATCGAGTAAACTTGTTCCACCACAGAAGAGCGCTGGACACGACTGTCCAAACATGACGTCAAAGATTTTGATGGTACGGGCAAATGGGATTGCTAAATTGATTTTTATCAATGACAAGGAAATTGGCAAAGTGACTGAAAAAAAAATCATCGATAGGTCTTGTTCCTAGGGATCGGTTAAAAAAATTCTGAAACTTTTGGGTCATCTGGTTGGATTTTAAAAAATTGTTCAATCAGCTATAACATCAGAGGATGTGGATTGATTTTGGTTGCCAATGTTTCAGACTACTTTGGGTCACAGAAATGCTTTTTTTTAGGCATTGTTGGTCATTTCTGTGATATTGGCTGGGAAATATCATGATGATTATAAGGGGGATGTTTGGTTTTTTTAAGGTCACTGGAATGATGGCGGTTTTTGGAGGCTGCCATGGATCCGGTTGGGACTTGGGAGGCGGAGGAGGACATGGCGGACTTACCCTTGGTGAAATTTCTCATGACGGTGGTGGACATCTGCATCTACCTACGATCACGCTGGGAACTTCCGGTTTGGATTTTTAGACCTTATTCTTTTGGTTACTTCCGCGATTTGGTACGCAGTGAAAATGTTGTATTCCTGGGAGCCTGCGACAGAAAGGGGTTCGGATCAAAATCAAGGATGTTCGTTGATCAATCATTTTGGATTGCTACTATTATACAAAAATTGTGAAATTTTGCTATAAACGTGAATTCATGGTTATTTTTTTATAACAATTGGTAAATTTTTAGTTTATTCAAGATTTCTCTTGACCACTTTCTAAATTTTTAGTCTAACTCACATTGTCTAATCTTTTTCAATAAATATAATAAAAACAGACAAGCAAATGAAGATCACTTTCCATGAAGCTACATTAGAAATCAGTTTTACTTCTGCAGAAAATAAAAAGATTTAAACCAATAAACAAAGTTACAAAAAAATGTTCCACTCATCAGAATGATTTATTATTTGCAATGCGTTTCAACGCATAGTGTTTACGAGTTTGTAGCTGCGGATACTAAAAAATCAATTGCATGTTTATGATTTTAGGTGACTGAGTCTCCTTAATAATTTCAAATGCTACCACGATTTATTTAATGATCCCATAAACTGGGTCCGAGTGGTTTATTGGATTCCACGATTGTAGATATACGCAATGCCTCATAAAGCATCAAATTCTAGGGCACGACGACGACGGCTGGAAAAGTTGGCATGGAAGTTCAATTAGCAGTGGTAGCGGATGGCATGGTGGTAGTGGTGAATGGATTGGAGATTCCCTTGGACATGGATGGGAAGGAAAGGTCACTCCGATCGTTAAAGAGATCGGTAAGAATCAATAATCAATAAAATCGGATAATTAATCTGTCGATGATTACATTTTCTAGCACTAATTACTTATAATCAATTAATTTTAAATTGCGTTCAAATTATTTAATGGTACCATATACTTATTATTTAATAAAATGTATCGTTTATTATCTCAGTCCTGAATTAAATCATAAAATTCATCATTCAAAGATTACTTCTTTATTAATATTGATTACTTATGTGTAATTAATTTTCAATTGAGTGCGAAATTCATTACTTCTTATTTAATATTCAATTAATTTGATTATTTATCATTTTATGAGAAATATATAGTAAATTCTGGGCAATAATGTTTATTTCAATCTATGTCAGGTGTTCCAGTTGCGAAGGAAGTCGAAATAAAAATTCCTTATCTGGTTCCTCAGAGTGTGCCTCAACCATATCAAGTTTTAGTTCCTGTTCCAAAGCCAGTTCCGTTTGAAGTGAGGAAAAACTTTTTTTTATTTTTATTAAACCGGCTTTATTGTTATACAAATGATTACGAAACATATTGGATGTGGAGTATTGATCTGTTTGTTTTTATTTCCAGGTTGTTAAGACGGTGTTTAAGACGGTGGAGAAAAAAGTACCGACTCCAGTCGAAAAGGTAATCCCGGTTAAGGTTGAAAAGCCGGTTCCGTTCACTGTCTATAAAAGCGTACCATATCCGGTGGTGAAGCACATACCGATTAAAATTCCGGTTCACAAGACCATCCATCACTACAGCCATGGACACCATTGAATAATTTTAGCCTTGTGGTTACTATATGGTTACATAAGCTTTGTTGTAAATCTTATAAAATTTTACAACCCCTGTAAAAATTGATCGTTGACTAGTTTTTAGATTGTTATGTGAAATCGTTTTATAAGGTTGAATAAATATTCTACCGGTTACATTTTTATTGTAAATGATTTTTTATTTTTTACCTGACTCACCACCAATTACCCTGCAAACAAATACCTTGAAATTCGGTGTATTGATAGTGGCAGATTTTATACACAAATCGGTATAGTAAATTATAATTGTGATGTGAAATTGATGGAAGATAAATTAACATTTTTTAAATGTGCTTGATATTAAACTACCTTAATCTTATAGTGACTGTTCAGTGACGATTATAGGAATTCCAATCTGTCTGGAAAAAAATGATATTTCATATAATTGATATTCAATTTAACAATGCATTTTACGATTTCAAACGATGTTTAAATATCGGTATTGCCTTAAAAAGAGTAGAGAAAAAATAATCTTCGATCGTTGCTTTTAGTTGCTACCGATTTTTTCTTTTATCACATACACGTCAAATTTCATATCTTTTCAAATTCGGTGTTTAACCGTCGAAAATTAAATCTTACAGGTAATAAAATATTATATCGGTCGACTTTGTAGAAAATTGAATAAGCAGAGTATATTTATTTCACCTGCAAGAAACAATTTTCGCACTTCACAAAAATTAATTATGAATATTCGCCACAAAAATGATTATAAATTCTTATCGCATTACTGGTCGAAACAAAATGGGTTCTCGAACTTATAGATCAAAACCGTAAAAATCGTACACTTTTTAAAAAATCATTTCATTATTTACACCATGAAAATATATTTCTCTTTTATGAGGTAAAAACGTCGAATGAATTCTTCATTGAATGGTATTGCTAGTAAAGTTTTTCTAAAATACTCCTGCCTGAATGAAAAGAGACGTTTCAAAAAATATTTCCTCCAACGTCAGTTTAAGTTACTGCAGCTTAAGACTTTTCCTTACAAATGCTGCCTATTACTGTCCATAAGCAATGGCAACATCTCTGTCCATCGATCGCCTGACTCACGCAAACTTTACCTTCGAGGAGTCGATGCTAAACGGATAGTAAGTCCACAATGACGATCACTATGATTACCTCGAGTACTGAACTGGTAATAAAACAAATTGCACGTCGACGCTAGGAAAATTCATTGAACTTCAGAGTCGTGGCTTCCGCTGACAATCTTGACATTTTCGCTTATCTTTTTTATTACAGACATTAGCAGTGGCGAAAAATAGATTTTTCTACGTGCCGCGCCGTAAATGCAAGATTGCAGCAATTCCAAGAGACGATATCTACTTCTTTCGCTTAACGTTCTTCGGGTACCGGATAAAATACACCGGGAAGCGGAAATTGAAGTGGACGCGTGCATAACGCACTGCTGAGATACTTCGACCAGATACCTGATCGATTTTCCTATCGTAACGACAAAACCTACGAATGATTAGTTCGAGTGGAACGATGGAAGAAAAATCGAAACGACCAATGTGAAGAAAGTTCAGGCGGTTCCAGGAATCGATTAAAGAGGCCTAATAGCAAAGCACACATTGGTACGCAGGAAAGCAATTGCATACATTGTATACAAAGTATTGCTCCGGAAGAAATAAAAATCGTATGCCTTTCACGGAGCGTTCAGTTGTTGCTGCTCTTAAATTGGTGTGCTTTGATTAGTCATTACTTGGCTTATATAATGCTAAGTTATTTTTGAATTTTCACCACGATTTCTAGAAACACATGTGTTATTATTATTTTTGAAGGGTTCAAGTTTGTGAAAGTCAACGTAGATACAATATTAAGTTTGGATAATAGTACAACTAAAATTAATTAATATATTTGGTGATTTAAAAATACGTTTACTTTCGGAAATAATTTGTTTGTCAATGAATTCGTGGATTATTTTTATTGGATTCTATTAGAGAAATCGTAAATTTTAGCGAAATTGAAAAATCTGTATGTTTTTGACAAGCTGCAGAATTCCATTGGGAATTGATTTTTTATTTTTATTTGATTTGATTAAGAACGCATCTTCACATGATAATTCTATTTCCTTATACTGACTCAATTTCAGCGACAATGGAAGGGGAAACAAGAGTGATTAGTTCGAGTGAAACGAAGGAAAAAAAATCGGAACGACTAATGTGAAGAAAGTTCAGGCGGTTCGAGGAATCGATTAAAGAGGCCTAATAGCAAAGTACACATTTGTACGTAGGGAAGCAATTGCATACATTGTATACAAAGTATTGCTTCGGAAGAAAGAAAAATCATATGTCTTTCACGAAGCGTTCAGTTATTGCTGCTCTTAAATTAGCGTGCTTTGATTTGTCATGACTTGACTTGTATGATGTTAAGTTATTGTTGAATTTTCACCACGATTTCTAGAATTACATGTGTTATTATTATTTTTGTAGGGTTCAAGTCTGTGAAAATCGACGTAAATACAACATTAAGTTTGGATAACAGTACGACTAACATTAATTAATATATTTGAGGATAAAAAAATATAGGTTTACCTTCAGAAATATTTTGCTTATAAACAAATTCGTGGATTATTTTTATCGAATCATCTATAATTAACGAAATCTTCAATTTTAGCGAAATTGAAAAATCTGAATATTTTTGACATTCAGAACTGCAGATTTTTTTTGACATTGCGGAATTCTATTGGGAATTAATCTTATATTTTGATTCGATTTGATGAAAAACGCATCTTCACATGATAATTGTATTTCCTTATACTGGCTTCTTTTGAGCGAAAACGGAAGGGGAAACAAGAGTGATTAGTTCGAGTGGAACGAAGGAAAAAAATCGGAACGACTAATGTGAAGAAAGTTCAGGCGGTTCCAGGAATCGATTAAAGAGGCTTAATAGCAAAGTACACATTTGTACGCAGGGAAGCAATTGCATACATTGTATACAAAGTATTGCATCGGAAGAAATAAAAATCATATGCCTTTCACGAAGCGTTCAGTTGTTGCTGCTCCTAAATTGGTGTGCTTTGATTTGTCATTACTTGGCTTACATGATGCTAAGTTATTGTTAAATTTTCGCCACGATTTCTAGAACTACATGTGTTATTATTATTTCTGTAGTGTTCAAGTCTGGGAAAATCAACGTAGATATAACATTAAATTTGGATAATAGTGCGACTAAACAAATAGGTTTACTTTCGGAAATATTTTGCTTGTAAGCAAATTCGTGGATTATTTTGATCGGATCATCTATTATTAGAGAAATCTTCAATTTCAGCGAAAATGGAAGGGGAAACAAGAGCAATCAGAGAGAAATAAAAGAAAGAGATCACACAAAAAATAAGAATAGTTAAAGAAATGAGTGAAGGGATGCGAATGGCATTAGAAAATTGTGATTCGACTCCACGCTGTAGGCGTGTAGTATTTAATAGGCCTAGCTACTAAACTTCACTTCCGGCAAATGATTCAAATGATTTTAATTACACACATTTACTTATGGTGTAATGATTTACACTTCGAGGCTACAAAGTAAAATCTACCGTAATTAATGCCTACGCCTTCTAAGTTTCTTCCTTCTTTATATTCAGCTTCGATAAACTCCCGGCATTAATAACGACATTCTCATTACGTTCATGAATTAAGATTGTACGCCCGATAATAATTGTTACAATTTTAATAAGACATTATGACAAGGAGGTTACGCTCAAGGATAGGTAAAAGTAGTCGGCACGAAGGCAGATATGAGAGGAATATGAAAAATGCCTCTCTTCGGGGCGAAAGTAAGAGTTCACCAAGATTTAGCTCGTTTTGCTCGTCGCTCACTTCTCCGTTTCTTCCGTGGTGCGCTTCCAAGAAAGAAAAAAAAAGAAACAATAATGCGATCTCGTGCGTTCATCGTACTCGCCTTGGGCGTACGGACGAGATACAGCCGAATCAAACCTCTTCCTGATTCCAGCTCGGCTATATGTCCGGAGGTTGCCAATTCCGGTTGGGTGGAGTTTGCAGCAGCTTCCGAGATAATTGATCTATGAATAAAGGCCTCTGAGTATTCCTAGCAGTCATTGAGGATCGTAACGGCAAGAGAAAAAAAAAAAAAAAAAAAACGAAAAATTGGGTACGGGTAATCTCATGTTGCGAGTTGTTTGATTTTCGTCTTGATAATTATTTGGTCATGAATCCTAGATTATAAACTACTTAATAGTAGAGTTTGTAGATCAACATTTTCTGCGCTGATTGAAAAAGACAGATGGATTGAAAATGGCAATGGGATGGGAATGCCATTAAGATGAAAAGGCCAATGGAATAAAATTACAATGGGACGAAAAGATCATTCGGAAAAATTCTATTTGGGACAAATGGAGCGACTTGCGAAAAGGCCCGGGAAAAGATCGAAAGAAAGGAAGGGCGATAGATAAAATAACCATTTTGCTAACTTATCTGCGATTGAAGCTTTAGTTAAATCAAGCGATCCTAAATCGTCGGGTCATGAGAGCTGAGATATAAGACTGTTTGACTTTCCATTAACGCTAAATTGCGCCCCTTGGCGCAGTACTAGTTCCTCCAGCATCCAATCGCTACCACGTCAGGGCTCGTTGCACTTCCGGTTTGCCACACGCCCGGACATGTAACAATGAAGGGTGAACGCATTATCGTAAGGTTCTTTGCCCCCGTCCCATATCCTTGCGGGCGTTCACTTTCCCTTTCCATGGTCCGCCTGGACTCACCAAGGAGAATGCTTTCCAGCAGATATTAAGAACAACAAATCTTTGTGGTGAATGAGACTTCCGTCGCTGTCTCTCCGATGAGACCCGATTTTTTGCCGAACGAGAGCGTCGACGAGATATTTAAGAAGAACAAAAAAATGGATCTTCCACGAATCACACAAAAAACTTTCCAACGAAAGTTTTCAAACGAAAACTTTCCTCTCGACATCCTACACGAGATCGGCCGAGCAACTTTTCGTGAGATTCTTCGAGCTATTACCTATATCGTTTTCGACACTCGTGTGTGCGGCGACTGGTGATTAGGCACAAAAGTAGCCAACTCACTCGCCACTTCCGGTATAGTATTTCTCACCGCAAATACCGTTGCTTATGACAGACTCGGCTGTAACCATCACATCACTTTCGAACCGATTTAAGTCGTCTATTTATTCCATAATTAGTCTGTTTAACATTTATATCGCCTCAGATGATCACCGGAAAGCATACAAAACTTTAATCGAAAAGACAAATAAAGGATCTTACATTTCTTTTTTTTAATCAAAGAGTTTACGGCATATTGCTCATTAATTTTTTATGTCACTTGTAATATATGCCGTTTAGGCACGAGAGCAAAAAATCTCGAAGGCTTAAAATTTGAACGTTTTTTTGTAAAAATTTACAATGGCAAAATATTCGCGTTTATAATCGTAAAAAAAGACAGATAAAACATAAGTGGAAGATACAAAAATATTTAGACAGTTATTATGCTAGAATATAAAAACAAAACAATAAATTCTGCACAAAATTTTACTTTTCATTTCTGAAATTTAATTTTAATATTTAATATAGATATCCATTTTTACTTTACAATGTTAATCAATAAATTTATATAATTTCTCTTCGAGAAATGGTGTTAGTCATTTTCATTTTTTATTTAAGAGGGATGCACTCTTACCTTCACGGTTCACAATATCTTTTGGAGGTCCTTGATCGCTGGGCGATCATTGCATAGAATCCTTCGTCGAGATACCGACGGTGGTACGTTACACGTAATAATCCTGGAAGGGGCGAAAGTGTAGACGAGTTAGCTTGTGTACAGTGAAAGGTGGCGGAATCGAACACCGTATATAAGCTCGTACTTTGATCTCTGATCGACACTCGACACTCAACTATCTTAACATCATCATCAAATAAATCACGACATGCGTTACACTGTAAGCGAAAATTATAAAGAAACGTATTGAACTAATTGATTACAAACAAACAGATTAGTATCCCAGCCAAATGAAAGTTTTCTCCAATAAAATGATACGAACAAAACGAAATAAAAGTGAATATCGATCTCGTGAGTCGAAAGTCGAAAAAAAAGAGAAATTATGGTATAGATTGCACGAAACGTCACCCATCGAGTATTTCTTTCATTGCAATAAAAAGAATGACGCACGACACTATAATTAATTGGTTGTATAGCGTAGGATGACTTTCACAGATTAATAAATTTCTCAATTATTTTTCATTTTAGATTATTGTTCTCGGGCTCGTCGCATTTGCCGCTGTGGTAAATGCCGGCGACTATGGTCATGGTCACGAGGAGCATCACACTTACGAAGAGAAGACGAAGCCTGTTGAGATACCGATTTACAAAAAATACGGTAAGTCATCGAGTTCAATGTATAATTTTTTTAAGCAAATATATTAGGAGACAAAAACATCCCACGAAAAACCAGATTACTTTTGTATTTTGTTTTAAGAGATTTTTAAATGATAATTTTTTATTTTATGAAATCTTTTGTATTGAACAATTGCGAAAAAATTGTTTTGGGAGTTCATGTTTATTCAGCCAATTCGGTGAATTGATTGAATGAATAATTATAAAAATTCGAAAATTTTGATAGACAATTTTTTTTACGATATGAAAAATTATTGACGCTTTTCGATGTTTATCATTTTGAATCTTCTTTTTAGTATTGACATTCTATTCACATACAAAAGTACTCAGAGTACTCAAAATCGCGATGAATTAATCTTTAGGCTACAAAGGTATATTTTAGGCGTGTTTAATAATAAAATTGATAATTTCAGCAATACCTATACCGCACCCGGTGCCAGTGAAGGTTCCTCACGAGATAAAAATACCGATACCGCAGCCTTACCACGTTCAGGTGCAAATACCGCATCCTTATCCAGTGGAAGTCATCAAGCACGTTGAAATTCCGGTCGAGAAACCCGAGCCATATGTTGTCGAGAAAAAAGTACGTAAGAAAGGGAAAATTGACGAATGCTTCAATTTCGTTGTTTGCACGGCAATTAGATTAATTTTGATTTTTTGTTTTTTCATTTTTCAGGTACCTTTTGTAGTCGAGAAGCCATATCCTGTCTACGTCGACAAAAAGTTCCCAGTTCCGGTGGCCAAACCGTACCCAGTTCACGTGCCCATCTACAAACACGTGTACCATCACTCGTCCAAAGGCTGGCATTAATCTGATCTTCGAAGAAGCTTCCAGTGGCTTCCCTGATTCGGTCAATGCCGCGACCGGAAGATGAATGACCCCGGCGCACGAACCATTCTCTCTCGTCCATTGCGCTAATTATTTATCTCCATCACTTTGACGTCCATAAAATCAAGCAGCGAGGAAAATTACCATGGAAGCTGTACAAAATTATTGGTCACTGCAAAAAAAGAGTTTGGACACCGCAATAATTTTCTGTGACAGCTGAAGATTTTCTGTGACCACCAAAAATTTGCTGTGACAGCCAAAAAATTTGTTGTAGTAACCAAAATTTTTATCTCGCGGTCAATAATTTGCTGTGATAGCTCCAAAATATCTGCAACAGCTAAACATTTTCTGGAGCATCTGCAAAATTTTCTGTAGCAACCAAAAATTGCTCCACAGCAAAGAAATTGCCTATTGCTCAGAAATTATTTTGCTACGTCAGCATTTATCATTGGTCGTATTAATGACAGTTTGAAATACGACATTTCAAACGCAGCCGCAATGATACAACTAAACCGAACAAAATGACAGAAAACGAAGAAACCGCAACTTGATGGCTGATCAGCAGACCGTGTAATATTAGTCTCGTCGAACAAGACCTTCGCAATTAATCAGCAATGACTTATATTACATATTGAGTACATCAAGGCGATAAAATAGCGAAAACCGTAGCCGAGACTATCCGTGTGACATCGCTCCATCATAACTATCGAAAAGGGAAGGGGATCATCGAAAGTTTCTGAAACGAATAGGTTGAATGTTCTGTAAATAGTTTTGTTTTATCGACGACTCTCTCGTTACCATTTGTTACATTTTTAATTATCTGTGTTATGTTTGTCTATAAATAATATTTAATAAATGGTTTTTTTTCTACAAAATTGTTGAAAAATTTATTCTCCCCTCAAAGTCTTAAGTTTAATTTTCAAATGAGAATAAAATATTTTTGTCAGAAATTAATAAAAAAATAGTAAAACAATAAATCAACCAAAATAAATTAAATCTGTAAAAAAAACTATAATGTATATATCTCATTATTTCCTTTTTTTATGTTTTAATTATTTTCGTATAAAAATTAATCTTGGTATTTTGAACAAAAATGTATGCATAATTTTTTTTTGGTATTTTGAAAAATGGTACCGTTTGATTGATTTTTTTTTGCACGATTTTTATGTTTAATGATGTAAAATAATGGTGTGCCGGTCGCGTGTGCGTATTTCTTTTGGTAAATTTGCGCGAATGTGAAGCGCGACGTCAAGAACCATTCGCAGTCTCATGGCCTGGTGTGTATAGCCACACCGCACGATCCCGATTCGCTATAATGAGTCTCCACGTCTCTACTGTAGGAGCGCAGAGAACCGCTCCCGTGCGTCTACGTGATAAACCACTTTTACCTCGAGATGCACTTTCACTGTTCCGCTAGGAGATGCGGACAGGTATACGATACAAAACTCGTTTATAGGTATAGATAGAGAAGCTGAGTGCAGAGCTCAATTTAATCGGATGTACTGCAGGCTACCACGCCTTCGACAATCTTCCTCTTATAAGCCTTTCATCCATCGAAAAAGTCTCAAGGACGATCTACTTTTTTTTTGGGGTTTAAGCACTCCACAAGTGTCACCACAGACCATTCGGCTCCTAATGGATTCACTGTGAAAAAAATTATACACAGTGAGAGAACATTTTTTGTTGGGGCAGCCAATATATTTTCTGCAACCGCAAACATGTTTTGTACCAGCCAATATATTTTCTGTAACCGCAAACATGTTTTGTTGCAGCCAATATACTTTCTGCAACCGCAAACATGTTTTTGTTGCAGCCAATATATGTTCTGCAACCGCAAACATGTTTTTGTTGCAGCCAATATATTTTCTGCGCCCGGAAACATTTATCGGTTGCAAAGAATATAGTTTCTGTGACCGCAATTTCTTTTTGTTGCAGCCAATATAATTTCTGAGACTGCAATTTTTTTTTGTTGCAGCCAATAAAGGTTCTGAGACCGCAATTTTTTTCTACTGTTGCCAATATTTTCTATGACAGTATTTTTTTGCAGCCAACATATTTTGTTTCAGGAAAATTTATTTTTTGCAGCTCCAAAATTTTCTGTGACAAGACAATTCCAATAGAATTTTCTGTGCCTGCAAAATTTTGTATGAAACGGAAAAATCTTTGTGAAAGTTAACAAAAATCATATGAGAGCAAAGAGTGTGTTATCAACTATTTTTTTTTCTTCGACTTGGATGATAAAAATGATGCTTTAGTATATTGATTAATTATTAATATATTAATAAATAATTAATTTATGTCTACCAATAAAAATCTTCACCTCAAAAATGGATAGAATTTTTTTCTCTGCAGTAAAATTTTTAGAGAGTTTTGTCGGATGAAAAAATGCTGATGCGAGAAACCAAAAGGGAGAGTCTTTAGTGAAGGTGCTCCCGGTTTGGATTAATGTTGTTTCACGTACGTGAACGGTACAGTCGCTTGTGTAGTCGCGGGTATTTTATCATATATATATCATTGAATGTCAGGCTAGGTCAGTTTTATGAGTGCTCACATCGATGAACCGTGTATATAACAGAGAATGGTGTACCCCTCTCGTTGTGGGTAATGAGAAGAGAAGGGAGAAAGTGGAGTGGCTATATAAACTCTTGGCCATGACTTTGAGAGCATCACAGAGAGATACTCGGCGATACCGGTCACGAGGCACTTCCGGCGTGGATCGTCGTTTTCTTTAAACATTGTTCGCAGCAACCGATCTCAGTGACCATGAAAATTTTTGTAAGTTTTTTCTATCCACAAAGAAAAATCCAATATCGTTATAAAAACTCTACCGATTTTAGGCAAAGAAATGTTACGATTATAAAAAAAAACTTTACATGATGAGTTGGCCAAATTTTCTTCAAAAAATTGCTGCAAAAAATCAACCAGATCATATTTTCGAAATTTACAACAAATTATGGAGTAATTAAATTTTATGGAGACTTTTTTAACATGCTGAGAAGAATATTATGAACTATCAAAAATATAAAATGTCAAGCATACATTTTTTTTGCGGTAAAAAAAAATTCATCCCTTAATATAAGGCGGATCATCTTTTGCGCATATTCCTAATGGTTTATCGATTTTTTCGATGATAGCAATAAAAAAAAATATTCACCCTTTACTATGAGGCGGAATATCTTTTGCGGATATTTCTAACGGTTTATCGATTTTTTCAGATAATCGCTGCCCTTATTGCAGGAGCATGGGCAGGTTACGAGGAGGAACACTCGACGTATCACGAAACATCAAAGCCCGTACACATACCCGTCTATAAAAAATACGCAATACCGATTCCTCATCCAGTTCCAGTTCCAGTGCCTCAGCATATCAAAGTACCAATACCTCAGCCGTATCATGTGCAAGTGGCGGTGCCACATCCGGTTCCCGTGGAAGTTATAAAGCACGTGGAAATACCCGTGGAAAAGCCGGAGCCTTACGTCGTCGAGAAAAAGGTCAGTCGAGCAACGTCTTAATTAAATAACGATCGACCTCGTAACGAGAAATTGCCATAACACTTTGCCGTGATTCTTCATGTTGACTCAACCTTTGAACTCCACAGGTTCCCTATGTCGTGGAGAGACCCTACGCAGTCACAGTCGAGAAACATTTCCCCGTGCCAATACCGAAACCTTATCCGGTCCACGTGCCCGTCTACAAACACGTGTTTCATCATCAGAACAAAGGTCACGGCTGGAAGCACTGAAGAGTCTAAAAAAGTAAATGAAAAATCCTTACCAAAAAACCGACCGAGAGGATCCAGTATATTGTTTGTACATAGCTGATTATATATTTTTTTAAATAAACGAAAATGTTGTTATCAAAAATTCTTTCACGTGCTCTCAATCTTTTCAACACCCAGCCTGAAAAATCGAATTTTCACGATACATTAAAGTTTGACTTTGAATTAAAGGTAATTGGATTACTTATTACAAAAAAATTGACTGAACTTATAGATTACAAAATGACTGTATATAAAGTGAAAAATGGTTTTTAATTTAATGAAAATAACTCGATAAACTATATTTTTCAAGAACTCTCCCTAGAATAAAAAGTTGAATTTTTGATCAAATTCTTCATTTATATGAATATGTAATAATATTTCACGATGGATACTCTGAAATTACTTACTTTATTTGTTATAATTTCAGTTTTGTAAAAAATCATAATATATACTTCTCAAAGCTGATAGAGTAATATAATTCTCGATAATTAACAACAATTTTGCCATTACTGGAGTTGCATGAAATAAGCATTTACGACTCTTAACCCTCCCCCAAATACATCATCGACATCAAACTAAAAAATATTATGCAGGGCTCACGAAATATTACTACATCTGCGGAACTAAACGAAACCATTTCGACTGTACTTTCCAAATTATTTACAAAACTATTTATGGAAGAAAAAAAATCCACCTGATAACCTCAGAAGATTGCAAAAAAAAAAAAATATCAATACGATTAGAATTCACTTCCCGACTGCCAGAAAAGTATCCTGATCTCCAAATTATTTCATTGTTTTGAAAAATCAAAATTTTTTGTATGCTACATATTTGAGATATTTATTTTGAAAACTCCACTCTCACTTCAGGGAATCTAATCGGAAAGTAGTGGAAAGTTCGTATATGAGTAAACAGGCTGATAGCCATTGAGTGCCGGTAATTTTACTGCTCTACTTTTTCACTCGCTTCACTTAAGGTGTTTCCAATTGACTGGGGAATTGAATTGATATCTGGAGTTCCACAGCTGCCACAGCCTTGAGGATCCTTGTTCGTAAAGGCGGCTGGAGACGTCCACTGGAAATTGCTACTTGCATGCATCCGGAGTCCCTCAATCATTGACGGGCTTCGCATGAATAATAAGCAACTTGGACGATCCGATTCTCCGTGTCAAAATGATGTACCATTACATGGTCATTGGAATACGGGCGACTGGAAAATTTCGAAGATAATTATTGGCATCGTTCGAATGAATTACAAGACGGTGAGTGTGTAGTTAATAAATCCCATAAGTATTAAGGTTTCCCTCCCGCGAAATATGTCTCAATGCGTCAAGTGTCTCATTGAGTCTACCGAACACGTACGACTAGTGCAACCAACGGTGATCTTAGCTGCAAAGTGGCTTGCAATTCACCTTTATTGAAAAAAAAAAAAAAAAAAAGAGTTAAGCGAGATAGGAATATACGCACACACATACGCACACGTGAGAGAAAAATGCACACAAATTAAAGCAAGCGCGTAATGGGGTCCATTTAGCCCGAGGTGAACACTTACGGGCAGACAGAATTTATTCAGGAAATACCGGAGCAGACCTATCAGCGGGAACGGCGAGGAATTGCATCACAGACGCACCGTGCGACGACTTTTTACGCCCGTTTAGGGAATTTCACGTGGATGCGAGTGCGTTTGATATCGCAATGGTTGCCTGCAATAGATAGCAAACATAGCGAATTGGTCCCTCCTTCGGAGCCTAAAAAGTTTATAAAACCCGATGGTTTGCGAACGCGCGACTAGTTTCGTCCCGAGCATTCGATCCGCGTTGAAGATCCAAGAAAATCAGGTGTCCGGGCAGATAAGGTTGGAAACATGCTCGGCCGATTGGTAAGTTGCGACATTTTGCTTTCTCGTACGGAAAGTATTATTTTCAGAAGTTAAATTTAGGTCGAGTTTATCCAGTCGATATATTTAAAATAGTCTAAAAAAATGAGAAAAGTGTTCTGGAAAAAAAAGTTTGGTGTGACTGAGTGTGAATGTGAGTGTGATTGTGAGAGGAATACGAAATTCTACTTTGCAAAGTTTTCACTCTTTGATCTGAAAAAGCGATTTATCATTTAATTTCAATATCGTTTAATTGCAAATAGATACTGGGCCTGATATGGCTCACGTGCGTCCAATCGGACACATTAAACAACATGCCCATGGAGGCGGCACCGATGGCAAGCAAGATGTCAATGCCAATGGAAGCTGACATGTCAATGGCCGCGTCGATGTCCAAGGCCAAGAGATTTTTGAACCATCATCATTCGTCACCTTGCCCACCGTTTTATCCACACTTCCACATGCATCCGGAGCCGATGTACGCGATGAGGCCTTACGCACCTGCTTATCCGAAACACGACATCCATCTCCAGCAGCACAGCCATCAGCCTCCCCAATTCATTCATCAACCCACTTACACGTCTTATGTGCCAAAACAAATGATCCAGTACCTGAAACCACAGCATATCTCTCCGCCAGTTTATCAACATCCGGTCGCCCCTCCTCCGGTTCAACATGTTCATCCGGTTCAACCGACATACGTAAAACCACCACCTCGATGGTTCCCATTCGAACAGCCCATGCATAGTCTCAAAGTTGAATATCCGAAGCAACCTGTATTTTCGTACGCGCCAGCTTATCACAAGCCAATGCCAATGATTTGGCCGCAAATCAAGAAAATTGATTATCCAGCCTCTTATCCCAAAGCATCTGTCATTTACAAGCCTGAAGCACCGAAATGTGCGCCGTGTCCTCAGGCTATGCCACCGATGCCACCGATGCCTCAACATCAACCACCACCTCAACATTATAAGCCGACTATTTCTTATATCAAAGTTGCGCAACCGATGATCCATCAACAACCACCGGCGAATGTTTATCTGCCCGCTCCAGCTCATCAACCACTCGTGAAACCGTGCGACAAATAATCAGGGATATTCACTGGACTGTCCTGTGTTATACAAGGGAAAAAGAGCGCTCGAAAAGCGCGCTATCACAAACCAAAATGATGTATTTGAGTAGATTAAGGATTTCCATTTTGTGAATAAAACTCGTGTTTCTTATTGTAAATGCATTATTTTCTGTACCATGTTTATCTTACTCATCTCCTTATCGTCTTAGGCTTAAATAAGTAAGTGCCACGAAATGGTCGCATCGGAGACCATGAATTTTAAGATTTGTTGCCTCCACTTCATGGCACATGTCATCACAAACCGATAGCAATAATTCGGTTACTAAATAATTAAAAAATACGATTACCCAATTGCTGAAGAGTCTTCGTTGAAGATGTCGAAGAGCGCTTTGCACACGATCTACACTAAAAGTTGCGTATTCGTGTAGATCTGGTTCTGATGTTGGAAAGTGCAGCCCAACGTTTGAGTGAATAAACCTCGTATTGTATATAATGAATTACATTGTAAATCTTCTGTATCTCACACATCTGCAAATTCTCCCGGAGATCTTGTAATTTCCATTTACCGGAACTCTCGGAGGATTTCTTAAATCCGATTCTCCGATAAAAATGATTTCTCAACCAGCGCCAGAGAAACCTGGAACACATTATGGCTTAGGATAATGAGATCCCGTGATACATGTGTGTGACCTGTGCAAGTGTTGTAAAAATTATAATTCCGTGACATTATGGCCGAAATAATGGGGGCTGCTTTCTCAAAAAATGAATAAAATTAATCGTGATAAAAATAAATGATTCTATATCATTATCACTGATTATATAATAACGCTCTAGTAAAGTATATTCTTGCTCTTAATATTGAAATTCAAACATCAATACTTGGCCGTTCTGAAGTTTACTATTATTTGAAATTATCAAAGCATCCACTGTATTTTATTTTATTGTATTCATTTTTTTACTGTGTTGAGTCACATGAATTTATTTAATTTTCGCTACTGGATTACATCTGGGATTTCAAACACTGCAGTGCTCAAGTCTCAGGAACGCCTTTCTCAAGGTTTCCAATTGTCGAGTACATCCACATCTACAGTTGTCATCGTAGCCGTCGTCGTCGTCGTCGTCATTCTTCAGCTGCAGTAACTTCCAAGTTTTCAAAGGCAACTCCACCCACATCTCTCACGAAAGTGCCTCTCGGTTATTGTTATACCAGTCTCACACTATAGTTACGTGTTTGCCATTGTTGAACCTGCCACAACAAGGTGTTTCACGTAACGTCACTTCGACACTTGCTCCAAGAACGACGATGTTGATGTTTTTTCAAAGAAGCTGTGGAATAATTCATTTCACGTATTCGGCTAACTGTACACTAGGCTATTATTTAATTCATAGGGAAATGGTATTAATAAGGAGCGACACATGTAAAAATATGTATTTTCATGAGACTTGCAATGGTTTCTTTTCTGGTAACTGTGATTTTGTCAATTTGAAAAATTACACAGTGAAACGTAAAAATATATTAATTGGAAACTTTCTTTAATTCTTGATTTTTTATGTATCACAAAAACACAACTATTTACAATTGACCAAAAATGATATTATACTTTATTATAAAACTGTACTTAAAAAATTATAAAAGCTTTGAAATGCAATGAGTTTATTGTAATTTTTTTTTTGTAGAAGGCGTTATAAATAATGACCAGAAAATGTCCAAATTCGAAAATGATTTCTCAGAATTCAGAGCGAAAAAAATTTCGTGTAATTAGTGCCTGATAAGATAATTAGTGGTTATGGTAGTGTTATGGGGTCAGTGAGGGATAATAATTACGAATGCTAATTAGGAGCTCCTGGAAATCGTGATGTTGATCAAGAAGTATGTTGGAGAGGTTGGTGCAGTCATCGGGCAAACCATTTCGCAGTTTCGAAATTGCACAAGGTCCGAGATGCGAGGTAAATCGGTGGAGAGGAATACGAGCGCTCAGACCTTTTTCCCATACCCACAGCTTGCTGAACCAGCGTAAGTAGACTCATGTTTCCGAGGCGAAATACAGGAGAGCTAGTAAGCTAAGCAGGCATACGTCATATAATGTGTGACCGTAAACATCCGCCCATGGTGTGGGTGGGTTCCCATGGATTTCGAAACTTCGTAATCCAGTAGCGGACACTATGTGCGAGAGTATATAACGCGATGGTTTCGGAGTCTCTAGCATCAGTGTCAGTAGTGAAAGCTCGGAAGAAGCATTCTTCACCGAGAAAAAAAAAACAAAAATGGCTAAGTTCGTACTTGTGAGTGTGCGCCTTAAAAGAGTGAAAAATTTAATTAAAATAGTAACAAGGGGAAGGAGATGAAATTTAAAAAGTGATATTTATTGATGAATATTTTCACATATTCCGCTGTGTTGTATGGAAAAATATGTGAAGTTGTGTGGAAGCTTTTTTAATGATTCTGGTCTCGAAACTTGTTATATTGCAAAGCAGAATACGATGGAGTTTTTACGAGAATTTGAAAATAAATAATTATTCACAGGGTCATTGAGATAGAGTAAAAGTTGAGAAAATTGAATGAATTTGAATGGCATGAATGAAAAAAAAATTGTTAAATAAATTCAATAGTTCACTGAACGTAGGGAGGAAAAAAGTTCAACTGATACCGGACGTATAGGTTTTCTGAATGCACTTACATATTCATCATTGAATATCGTGGATTTTAATCTGAACTCCCAGTATTTTTCTAAATTGGTTATCGTATTTTTAGCTGTGCTTTGCAGGATTAGTTGCTTGCCAAGCTGGATTAATTCCAAAACAACTTGTGTACCCTCATTTTCCGAATCTCAAGACCGTTCATCACGGACACGGAGCGACGAGTTATCAAAATGTTGAAGTAGAGAATTATGGATCAGTGCCAATACCAAAGGATTTACAGGTGGATGATGGACATGAGTATCAACACTCACAATACCTTCATCACGATGAAGATACCCACGAGATTCCATCTCTAGGACTGCAGAGTTACGCGCATGAGCATTTTACCGTTTCAACAGAAGGTATTGCACAGGAAGAACAATAAAAACATTCTGAAAAAAAAAAAAAAAAATCGTACAAACGAAATGGTTATTTCCATTGAGAGTTGCAAAATTTATTAATCTTTTCAACTTACTTTTCGGAATTTTAAATTTGAGTTCAATTCTTTTTATCATTTTTATTATTTTTAATAATGGGTACTTATAAAAGGATTGAATACCTGCAGAGATAATACATTTTTAATATAGTTTACCAAAAAATAGTTTTTCTGTAAATTGCTGTAAAATAACAATGTTTCACAAAATTACCTAAAAAAATGGAAAAAACATTGCTTAAAGATATTTTTAGCTTATCCTCCGCAAAGATTATGCAAAATGTATGTGTTAGTTAGTTACCTGCAACAAC
The DNA here is from genome assembly GCA_947507545.1 of Clistopyga incitator. NCBI lineage: Eukaryota > Metazoa > Arthropoda > Insecta > Hymenoptera > Ichneumonidae > Clistopyga > Clistopyga incitator. The sequence continues at coordinate 7,612,567 of OX382177.1, forward strand.
GTCGGTATTAAGGCGAAAATGAAGCATCCTGAAGCCAATGCCATTATCCAGCGATATTTAACGATGTTAATAGCTGTAACATCTTTATTGTACACACTTTTTTAAGGAACAATTAAAAGTTTATGAGAACAATATAATTATAATATTCTGTTACAAGCACGATAAATTTATCCACTTACCGTTTTCCAGAACCATATGTTATTGACGAGCACGTGGATTTGGAACCTCAGCATCATTACTCGCCGAGTCATTACGAGCATTACGATGACGAAGTGAATTACGAGTACCACTAAAAAAGGGTATAAGCTCATTTGATCGTGAGTGAAAAGGTAACAGCGGCGATCTCCGTAAACTCAGGGCTGCGAGAGGGATAAACATGGTTGAATGACAAATAAAATGAAAGAAATCACCACCGTTAAATATATGACTCAGAGAGGCCTACTCTCCACTCTTTCTTTATTTCCTCCTCATCAGCGAATGACTCTCCATCATCTCTCCATCCCATTTTCTTTTTTTGGTTTCCAATATACAGGTTAAAATAATAATTTACGTAAATAACATTACTATAGTGAAAACGACGATTTTCGAACCGAAATCGTCATAACGCTAGATTCTCGTGCTTTGAATTTATGTACAATGCCTCGACCGGGTTTTTCAGCGCGCATATAATCCGAGAAGAGATTCGCTTGCTTGTCCCGAGCGCTAATTCAACGGCCGTGAATAAAAGACTATTAATTCAACTTTTGCAAAGTACATTACTCATGCAACAGAGACCCACGTGTTTCTTTTTCTTTTCTTTTTTCTATCAGCTTAATTTTTTTTCCTGTGGCTGTTGCTCTTATAATTATCAATATTATTATTATTTATTCGCTATCATTATTATTCTCTTAGGTTCTGGTTTTTTTCTTTGTTTTTTTTTTGTTTTCTTTATATTACTCTTTCAATAGAATTCGTTAGGCGATAACAATATATTCGAACTAGGAAATCGACTTGACGAGAGACACTCGGCGAATAAGGGGCTGCGAATTATTTTTTCACAGCCCCGCATTTTTTTTCCCGCGCTAATTATACAATAGTATTCACTTCTTTTTTTTTCTTTTTAAATCCTGTTATTTTATACTCTATAAAGACTTGACTAGATCACTTTTAGTTATTGACTGCTCGGTCTATTCGCTCGCGCTACCACGTGGGATGAGACTCTTATAAAAAAATATTGAGGGTAGATGAACTAGTATACGATATACTCACAGGTTTTATATATATATATATGCGCATTTATGTTTAGATTTTTCTCGTTTAGGTTTTGTTGTATTAGGGTGGTTCTCCGTTCAATTCTTCGCGATAGTCTGTCGGGAATATTCGTCGACACGAGGGAAAGAAAAAAGCATGGTGTTAAAATCGTCGACAACTATCGCGACAGACTACCGGTAGAATTAATATTATTTCTCAACGACGCCGAGCGATGGACGTCTGGACAGGCCGAGGAACGACCGCGCGCTAACGCGAAGACTCGAACTTGTTCCCAATTCCAATAGTTTTTTTTTTTTGTTACTTATTTCATTTTTTTTAACGATAATAATAAATTAATTCTTAGAAATTAGAAGGTTTTTCTTTGCTTCTTTCCTACCTCGTATTTACCCCAACTTCCTCGTCTGATTCTAAAGACAGGCTAAGAGCTCTAAGGTGAATTAGTGAGACCGATTTCGGCGGTTCGGATCAGACGTAGAACTCGCTTTTTGGACCCAACTCGTACTCGATCTCTTCGTTCTTGTACGTTTCCATCGCCTGGAATGATACAACGATTTTATTGCTTTATATTCATTATTCAGTGGAATAATTATGTAGATTAAGTCCCTTTCAAGAAAGACAATGTTAGGTCATTTCGTTTGATGCAGTATAATGCGTTTTTTATCTTTTGTTTCAAATTTCTAGTATCTTATCTTAGTTTTTTAGTTGAAATATTGAAAACAATCCAACATCTAGGAAATACACGGTTGACCCCAAAATATCGATGCAATTGTACTCACCCCATTCATATCTTTTTGCAGTTCTTCAAGTTGCTCGTTATGAATCATCTTAAGCTTCTCCTTCTCCCGATTCTGTATCATCTGGGCGATCTTTCGTTCCTCCATGAATTTCTTGGTGTTGTTCTGTTGTTTCTCCCGCAATCTTCCCTCCTTAATGCCCCTGGTCTTGAGACTCTTGTCGTTCATTACTTCTCGCATGGACTCAACCGAGAGCCTCGCTTGTCTCGCATTCATCTCTTTAATCTCACGATCGTGTCTCGATGTGAGTTGCTTAGTCTGAGCGAGTTGCGCTGCGGTGCAGAGCTTTCGCAACTGATCTCGACGTTCCTCGAGATGAGTACGCACGAGTTCGCGCTCCTCTCGGCGCTGACGTTCCGCAAGGTGTGACCATTGAGCCGTTTGTTCCGAAACTGCTCTACGCACGATGGGATCCCTCGAAAGCTCCGCCTTGCTGCGTTCCAAATCATTACGTTAACGTTCATCACAGTTTTTTCCAACTAATCGCTAGGCTAATAGACGTATTTAACTAAAAAGGTGTTCTGAGGGACGACAGTTTGTGCCTACGGCAGACGAACAAGTTCTAATTTCTCTAACTTCTAATTTAACCGTTAAAAAAAAATTATAAAAAAAGCGAAAAGTGTTCAGCTATTATTACGAAATCGCAAAATCGACATCTACTCCGAATCTAGGGTTGTAAAATGCCACATTACTGCATTAACATTCGTTGTATAAGTTACTTAATAGTTATTATTCTGTAACAATAAACTGCAGATTTTATTAATAGGTTTTAAGTCTTTTATTTTTGGAGGAAAAAGGCTTGTATGAAATTCGGCACAAATTTGGTTTAAAAAACATTGGAATTGCTATTTTATGCATTGAAATATATATTTTGACAGTTATTTTGAGGTGACACTTTTTTGTAAGCACCGCAGTTTACTATTATGAAATAATAATTATATGAGCAATTTTACCACAAATGTTATGTGGTGAAGTAACGGGACATTACAACTCTGTTCGATTCTAGTCGTGGACAGGTGAAATGATACACAGTAAAAAATAGTTTTTTAGAATCCCGCCAATTTTGAGGAGTGAAATTTGAAGTTTATCTTTACCGCATTAAAATATTCAAAAACAATCAAATTGGTCAGAAAATTTCTTTTACGTTATAAAGTATATTAAGCCAAAAAACAACATCAATTATTGTTAAGTAATGAAATACCAAAAAAATTCAGTTAATTTTGAAAAATATGATATCGTTTCCGGCAAATAAAATTATCGATTTAACGAAGATTTTTACATATACAAAAAAATCGCGGTGTAGGTAAATTAATACCAAAGTTTGGCCCATTAAATTCTCAGGATTATCATATAAATTGAAACAAAAAATTTGCTACATTTTCTAAGCTGAAAATATTTTTGACTGTGCATAGGAATGATAGAAAGAGAGCAGAATTTGATACAGGGTGGAACGAGAACGTCGAAATAAATGTTTGATTGCTGTAGCAATTGTTACACAATGATGCCTATATAAAGAAAGATAATTGGGCGCGGAGTTATTAGACAAAAGCGGTCAGGCGGTTTATAATATGGTTAAGTATCGTACAGCGTGTATATAGTATATATTCTATATATATGTATAGCTTATAGAATGAACAGAGGAATCGCACTCTTTAGGAATGCCAACTAGTTTATTTTCTATTCTGCACCAGCCACGCACCTGCAGGTTGCAGCTCCGACAAACTCTGTCGTGCTTGCGTCAGATGAATGATTGAGCTTTCTTTTTTTCAATGTCATGCGTGATACAGAAGACTGTAGTTAATCATTGATATCAATGGCCACGTTATTACTCACTTTTTTCCTTTTATAAGCTTTTCGATTGCCGCACATTGCTGCTTCTGGACGGATAATTTCTCCTTCTGGTGTCGCTTCCTCAACGAGTCCAGATCTTTTTGCTGTTTTCTCGCCATTTTTTGATAACCCTTTTCCTGGCGCAACGAATCTGCGGTGATGGGATCGAATTCCATAGTTTCTATAGAAAAAGGAAGAGCAGTCTGCAGATTTTTCTCGTAAATTCTACTTCCGAAACTCTATTTTTACTCCCAAAAGGAATAAGTGAAATTTTTTCTCAATCATTAGTCAAACTTATTAATGTTTAATCCTGGAGATTGGTTCTTTTTTCACTTTTTGATAACTTCGTACGATAATTCGAGATTTTAGGAATAATCATTTAGAATTTCAATTTTATTTTCATTACATTAATGTTTATTTTTTTGAAAACTGAAATGTTCGCAAGTTGCGAACGTACCTTCGACTAACTCATCATCGTAGATATCAGAGTTAAATCTCCCCTAAACTAAAATAACAGCCAGATATCCCAGAACTTGCACGACTTAAAATGTTTAGAAATTTTTTATACAATTCAAATTGCAATAAAATAAGCAATGAAATGTGATAGCATATTTACGACCAAAGAGTCGAAATGGCATCCAGTTGGAATTTAATTTGGTCAATGTGATCCAATATGACAAGCGAGTGCTCCCTCAGTGAAATTCCAATGGGCGGTTAATTAATTAAGTACAGGGAGCCTTTTATCGTAAATTAAAGCGTACGCACCTCTAGCCTTGGCGACTTCGTGTTGTCGGCTCTGCGACGAATCAGCCATGCTTGTGGGGACGCCATCCTCGCTTCCGCACATACCTCGAATTCTCGTTTGTGCGGTAATATCATTTTTTTTCGCTGTTCTCGGTGCAGTTAAGGCATCCATAAATTCTGCATAAAAATGTAGAGTGATTTATAAAATTAACGAACGACTAACGAAAGCCTAACGAATGACCCACGCACCTTGGAAACCGTCCGGAACGTAGATCTTAATTTCTATGTTGCAAAAAAGCATTGGAAGTGACATGGGAAAGTTGGCCTCTGTACGAAGTGCTATGTGACGATAACCAGATTGAAGACCGTCCAGAGGAACGATCCTCTGGCCGAGGAGCCGAGCGTTCGACTCGTCGTAGACGGCAAATCTAAGGGCGGCCAGATCCGGAAGCACAACTTTTCGGAAGAGAAAGGGCTCCTCGTTATAGACCGGATTTAGACCGTTCGCTTGCACCACCCGAGTACGAAATTCTTTGCGTATTGTGTCGGTTGGTAGGCCGTACATTTCGACCTCAACGTAAGTGCCGACCTTTTTGTCGGAGAGAAACTGACCAGCGATTACCTAAAACAACAGCATTGCAGATTTAACCATTTTAATTATATCGAATCAATGACGAACGCTGAGTTGTAACCATCAGATGTTATCAAGTTTAAAAAACATGTATTTTTGAAAGTGCATGAATTATTTTGTTGTTTTCTAAATTTAATGTTGGAAAATAAGAACGCTGTTTATTATTTTTTTCGAGATAATAATATTTACACAATTTAAATGAAGCAAACAATTGAAGCCTCACCTGAACGCTGCACTGCGTGGCGATTACACCATCAACGGGACTTTCTGCAAAGGGATCGAAGCTCCGATCGGCTCGTCTCATGAAATCCGGCTTAAGTAAATATCCGGATGATCCGTTGTACTCAAATTTGCCTTGATTCAGTTGCATCGGTAGATCAGCCGTTTGAAAGTTTAGCGATACCATTTGGCACCCTGCATTCCAGAAGACCTACAAAATCGCATTGTCGTGGAGATAAAAAATTGTCGAGTCCAATGTTACGTTGATAAGATAATCGGTTAGTGACCAATTAAATATAATAATACCAACGTTTCAAGCGAGCGTTTTTTTATCGAGGTGGAATATACGACTTAAGAACGACAGTAGAAGGCAAAATTCGCAATCTCAAAGAGAAAATTCAAACGATTCAATATAATAAAGTAAATTCAATAATAGTAATAGCCTTATTGCTATATTAAACCAAGTAGTCTAAATATCACCTAAATTCAGCGCACAGGTATTAGTCAAAGATTGGAACAATATTTGCATGAATCTTGGTGTTACCTGCGGCATGTAATTGGAAGAGTCCGCCCGTGTGCCCTTCGGGTATATTCTGCTCATCTGTCGTTTGTTGTAATTAACGAACTCGATTGCCGAGGTCTTGAGATGATTTAAACCGGAAGTTTCGGCGAAGGAAGACATGTTGTGATGGATATTTTTTTCTATGATAAAACAAAGTCAAAACTATGTAATGAGCAACTGACTAACAATCCGATGTGAAACACATATTTTCACTGTTTCTAGTTGCAATTTAAGAGCCATCCTTATAAATGCCGTCGCTTTTTTACTCACTTCAATTTCCACAAAAGCGTTTTTGTTTTTGTTTTTTTTTTGCTTTAGGCATTTTAGCGTCACCAATCAATCGAAAGTAAAGCGACTTGGTTTTTCAGAGCCTCGGGGATAGCGCATAAGTCGCTTGCATTTAATTACTTATGTGCCAAAAAATTATTTTGTATAGTTTATTTAGAAATAAAGCAGCCTTCAGCCCTCAAGTCAAAAACCATTCGACGTAATAATTTATTTTGAAAAATTCTTGAAAATCGCTGCACCTTAAAGCGTTTACACTAATATAGTAGTAGCTCCTTAAGATGGAAGGGTTTCATAGCTTACGTTCCGCAACGTCGAAACCCTGAAATTTGATGGGCTGCGCGTAGTTGACCATGGATGACAGCCAGGGATGAACGTTGGTCGTGCTTCCAGTGTATGGCTGAACGACCGCGAGCTCCAGACTCTCGCCCAGTCCAGCTGGACCAGCGCCAGATTGCGACGACTGTTTCTGTTGACATACCACAGCGGCGGCCACATCGACCGCTACAACTTCCTCCTGGAACACGTCCGAATCCTACCGGCCACCCTCACATCATTTCCTCATTCCGTTTCTAACATTTCCGATTGTTTACCGCGAGGCTCATAACGGAAGCCGATATATCGGTATTTCGATATTTACCACTGATTGCTGCTCGACCACCGCGGCAACCGCTGGCGGAGCACTCGGATCTTCCTTGACCTCGTCTTCGATCACGAATTGTCCTTGTTTGAAAAGCTCCAATTCTTGCTTCTCCACTTCCGGTTTCAGTCTCTTGTTCTTTATGAGAATCTTGCGCTTAAGCATACTGGGCGGTGGAAGAGATACGCCTGGCTCAAGCTGTAAAATATACCGTGATTGGTTTTTCATTGACTTTTTCGAGATATTGCATTGTATTGGAAAAAATATTAGGGCCAGATTTTTCATTGGAAAAAGTATCCATATTTATATTTTTCCATGATGGTCTTCATAACACGCCCGGCTTATTCACGAAATATCGAGAACCACGATTTCTTTGTCGACCTTGGAAAATTGTTTCTACAAGATAATAATTGTTTTCATTCATTGCAATTTTTAAAATAAATTTACAATTTCTTAAACACATTTATTGCGGCAATAAGATCAAAAATTAGATTATGAAATTGAGATTCCGTTTTTTTTTTTTAATTCCAACAAGACGTTCTTCGAGTTTGAACTGAATTCATCTTCCCACGAGCTTAACCGATGATCACATTAGAGTATACACACATTTGTGAGGATCTTGTCGTGCGGAGGACAATGAAGAGGTTGGAGGTGAGAAACTCGGATACGTTGGAGCCCCGGTGAGCTCTTAATTTACTAATCAAGTCACGTGTCTCGTGAGTATAGAGATAGACACCGAGGGTTGCCGTTGGTGCTACGTTATGCCGCGCGTTCATCGAGTGCGGCTCGTCCAAGATCCTCGAGTCTCTCCGCTCACGTATACACACATAACCCGACCCTTGTACAAATTACGAAACTCGATACTCACCGGATAATCCTTGAGGGGTTCACGAAGCAACAGGTCTCCGAGTATCTCGTCACAGTACTTTGCGAGCTTGTACTGTTGTCCCTTGCTGCAATGATTCTCGAAGCTCAGTATAACCGGATAATCCGATGTGACGAAGGCGGTGTCGCGCACGGCATAGATCACGTCCTTGAAAAGGATGTCTGAGCACATAGCTTTGCCGTGGGTTATAATGGGCTCCTCATCTTCGCCTTTGCCGTCCCAACAATCCAGCTCGACGCACCTTTAGAATTTTCAAACGATAGATTTATTGGTAACTAACAAAATTCTCAGTCAGTGCAACGATATAAAAATTCTGTACGCTAGGAGAAATCGTTTCCATGGGTTAATTTGAATCGAATATGGGATCGAGATAAACAAAATATTATTTGCATCGAATACATTTGTCTGAAATTAATACTGTTTATTTGCATGCAATTAATTTCGTTTGATTGAAACAAAATCGAATTTGTAAATTTCATTAAATTTAATGAGATAAACGGTAGTGATGGTAAAAACAAACTATCAAAACGTTTTTTTTTTTTGGGTGTACGCTCGAAATCATGGTAGTCTTAGGATTCTTAGGAATTATTAATGAGTCATCGATTATTTATAGCCAACGGTAAGAATTGGTGAGAATTCTTGGGAAAAAAAATAGAAAATGTTATTGTTATGTTATTTTTTTAGAAATTCCCTGTTTCGTATTGAAGTAATTATCTTATGTTTTCGAAAACATGATTTCGTTAAGCATTTTCCAGCAATTTATAAATTGCTGTTTTAGACCAGTTCTTTATTCAGGATTAAATGAATTGCGATTTTTCATCCAATCCTGGGTCTATTGAGATTAAATAAAAACATTAAAAACACACAAACGAGTAGAGGATTTTTTTTTACAAAAAGAAACAAACCAATTGTTCGTGCAATTATTTTTTTACTTAGGTTTATTACTTAACGAATTCACGGAAAAAATGGAAAAAGGTGATGTAGACATTAAAATAATCGTATAGACTAACATTTAATAATTGACGACATTAAACAGTGAGTAGAGAAATAGCCTCGATTTACAGTTCAGGAATAGTTATATTGCACAATTACCTGCAACCAGCGAGTAACACCTGTCTGTACATTTCAACACTACTCTTTCCGCCAAATTGACGACCACTCAGGTAAGTATTGTGACTGGAATTAATATAATAGTGGGCCAAAGGCTGATCCATATCCATATAAACATCCAGCCTGTCAAGAAACACCGGAGCATTCTCATCGGACATCAGGTACCTTATAAAACCGTCCTTCGTCATAGTTTCTGAAATATTTTATTTATTTTACGATAAAAATTTTTCATTAATTTTTTTTCGTAGGTTCTTTAATTCATCTCCAGTAAGAAAAAAAATTGAATTATTTTTAGCAAAAAATCTTATTCCATTTGCAATTTCACTGAAAGTTACGAAAAAAAAAGTTAAATTCCAAATTCATATTTCCCAAAAAAAAAAAAAAGAAACAGTAAAACTTTCTTAAAAACAAAACCAAATTGTAAAAATATAATCCTTATTACAAATTCTGAGTAAAATCTGATTACAATTTTTTTAAAAATGACTTTACAATTAACAAAAATCCTCAAAATTAGAAAAAGTCCAAATTCGTTTCCCTCTATGTAAATCAGGCAAAATTGGCAAAGTCTCACTTTGATTTTTCGCTGCCTCATTTTGCTCGTAATCATTGATGATCTCGGAAGCTCGCTTCTCATCGTAAAGTGGATAGAGAATCTCGTTGAGTGTCGGATCGCGTTGCTTGTCATTGAGAAAAGTGATGAGCTGTTCCAGGTTTATCGTATCGGCCTTTCCCTGAGTTCTGTCGAGGGATAAATAACAGCAGAGCGCCCAGACAAACGAGCGCGTATGAGACACACGAAAATAAATTAATCGCTAAATTAATCTCCCGTCGAGCTCGATGGACGATAGTCGATACTATCTCGTCCATCAAGCTTCAGGATCGTTTTTCTCTCTCTTATTTTAGTTTCGGCCATAGCGATTTGCTATAAGAGCAAACTATAGGCATGCAAAGGGGCTGAGTGCTCGTCGCACTCGGATAAAAATACATATAGTATACGAACATCGACTGGAAGAGTTCTTCTATGTCGTTTCTCGGACAGATCTTGTGGTAAAGAGCGTAGAACGCGTCGAAGGTGAAGTCGTCCGGCTCAATAACGTCGTTCTAAATATAGAAAATGCAAATTGTTGGTTACGCTCATATACACTACAGTGCGCTCTTTTTTCTATATCTCTTTATATGTATATGTTATTTTCTTTTTTTTTAAATGCTGCAATAGCTTGAATAGTCATCGTTTCCTAGGCTTTTCGATCTCTGTAGTGAACATCGCTCTCACCTTTTCACTCGGTAGGCCAAGGTCCGAGAGACACTGGTACACGAGCTTCTCAGTCTTTCCGGATGCGAAGGTCCTCGCCACAACCTTCACTGGTACCTTTCCGTTCGGATCGACCAACATTCTCAGTCTCATCCAACTATTTCCATGGAAATGGAATGCATCGATATATTAGAGTGCCGATTGTTTTGCGGGAATACTACTCTTTAAGCAAAGTGCAAATGAATGAGGTGCCAAAAGATTCGCTTTTACTGTGTTTCGGTTCTCCAATTCACAAATCGGTTTCGCAGACGGTTAGAAATTTAGAAAATTCTTCCATTATTCAATGATTTGAAAACAAAGGTTTTCATGCACTTTAAGTTCCGAGTTCACAGGGTAAAAAAAGTTATGTTAATACAAACGGAAGTTAATTTGGGCCAAAGCTATGCGGGATTACAGGCCTTATAGAATTTTTAATTAAAATACATTTTTTGAAAAATCTTTGATCAGTTGAACTGCATACAATCAGAATAGCTTTACAGATTCAGTTCATAGTTAATACCAGGCATTATTTAATATCCCCTTATTTGTAAAGAATTATTTAGCTCATTGGCGTAATAATTGCGGCAACTATAACATGGATAATTTTTTAAATTTTTATTATTTCGAGACTAACACAATTTGACCAGGTTCTGTAATTTTTGTTAAAATGTTTACAAAGACAGGAATGCCACTGTTTGATTTTCAAGACAAATAAAGCTTTTGTTTCCGCGAAGAAATCATCGTTTTCATAGAATAAATAAAACTGGAAGTTTTCAATGAAATTGAGATTCTTACCAAAAAAAAATTTCACGATATCATAAATATAAATAAATAATAGAAGACGTTCCTCTTTCACTCGTTCAATTTTTACTGCACATAATGGTGCGAGAACGAAATGGTTACACTTCTCGCGCCTCGAGCAATAATTCTCTCAAGCAAACTCACTGTTTCTTCAGGCATGTCAACGGGCAGACGTTGTTGGCTTTGACGTTGTGTGTTATAACTCGTATTCCTGCCAGCCATGTCTGTAAAAGAAAATATGGCATTAATAACTAATCCGTAATACATAACACGAGTAAATACTAAGATTTATTGGTTTTCGTAGAAATTATGGCATCATCTATTATGTCAGCACGCTTTGCTTCTCGCTGACTGCACAACTCTCTATCACACTTTTTCTCAATAGCTAATTCTGTAACCTCTCCGAATAATTAACATTTATAAAGCACTTTCTAATAATTACTACGCAATCTTCCACAAAAACGTTTTATAATCTGAACTTACGTTCATTATAAATTTGATATATCATACTAAAAAATAAATTCTACGTTGTATAAACCGAAAGGTCAGCTTATTTTCCAGAAAACTTTTTTATGTTTTTATGTTGGCAAACCATGAAAATTTCAAAAGTTAATACTTCGATTTTACCAGTCATATTTTTTGACAATAGTTATGAGTTACACTAAAAGTTACTTGGACATATTTATCTCATAGGTCACGAAAGAATGGAAGCGGGATGCACTTTTTAACTACCCACGCAGAATATTTTCTACGTTCTGGCCAAAGCTATTCTTAAAATGTTTACCGTCATGCAAAAATGATGGAAAAATGTTACAAACAGTGGAATTTCAGTATTCGCCCTACAGTATGAAAATAAAACGTGTATATATGAAGCTCTCTTCGTCAATTCAGCCACTTTTTTTAATCATCTCAGATCTGCCTCATAACTGAATTTCTTGAAAATAAGAGCATCACCTATTACATGAGCACAACACTCTGTACCTACTCCTGTTATTAAGGGTATTTAATTACTGGCTTGACTATCTCAAATATTGGATTAAAAAACCTGAAGAAATTCACATAATGTCCTTAAATGGTAATTTGATATTATCGATTATGAAGCAGATCTGAGATGACCAAAGAAGGCGTTAAATTGACAGAATATGTAACATATGTTACAAAAAAAATGTATGTAAAATATTAAATCTTTGGTGCAACACTTAGTTTTTTGCCAGCAGATCAATAAACACACTGACTCATTGGATTTCTTAAAAGTTATCCCATCATCTATTATATCAACACATTTTGTACCTTGCTGTCTGCATAATTTTCTCTCTATATCAACAGCTGACACTCTGTACCCACTCCTTTTATTAAGACTATTTAATTACTGGCTTGACGATCTAAAATATTGGATTAAAAAATCTGAAGAAATTCACATAATGCCCTCAAATGGTACTTTGATATAATCGATTGTGCGGCAGATCTGAGATGATGAAAGAAGGGGTTAAATTGACAAAGAATATGTAACATATGTTATAAAAAAATGTATGTAAAATATTAAATCTTCGGTGTAACACTTTGTTTTTTACAGCAGATGAATGACATACTGACTCATTGGATTTCTTAAAAGCTATCGCTTCATCTATTATATCAGCACATTTTGTACCTTGCTGTCTGCATAATTTTCTCTCTATCTCAACAGCTAACACTCTGTACCCACTCCTGTTAGTAAGACTATTTTATTACTGGCACGACTACTAGCACTACTCACTACCTACTCTACTGCTCTCCGTCGATCTTCCGGTAATGAGAGCTAGAGCCTCGAGGCTTTCAGGGGGCAGAGTCTCTCGCCAGGAGCATCGGTGTTGGCACTCGATTACCAATTAACGAGGCAGCATCTTCATTAAGTCGCCGGAACGATCGATTGCGCAATATGGAACGTCTCTCTCTCTCTCTCTCTCTCTCGTTCTTTCTTGGAGCACAGAATCCCTACGTTTCTCTGACTCAGCTTGCAGGTATATTCGTCGTCTTATTGAAAAATTCTCATGGTAAATTGCTTTCCGAACTAGCTAATAATAATATTTCGGGGATATAAAATCCCACGTTTCCAAATGATCGATGATTGAGAAGCTTCAAGGCCAACAGAAGCCGGAGTAAAAGCAGCATAAACCGTAGCGGCATAGAAAAGGAGACGAATGACCGGACGTCGTACCGATCGTTCCGAACGACTTTACTCCAGTCGTAAATTCACGAGACGGGCAAGTTGCGTCATGGAACCATTGCGCCTGGTGGAAAATGCGTGGGATATAGATCAGAAATGCATCGCTCTGGGTGATGTCAAGTGCAGGCTCTTTTCAAAGGGAATTTCCAGCACAATCACCGAAATTTCACGGTGAATTATGTGAAGTTATCTATTCATTCATTCGTCGATTTATCTATTTACGTATTTATTAGCAGAAGATTTATTTCACACAAAACTCGTGCAGTGCAAATAACAATTCAGATTTTTTTGCTTCCTCATAAACCAAACTTTGTTTTCATGATTTTTAAAAAATGTCAGGACACTGAAATTGGTCTGAACATCGATAAAAATGATTTAGAGAAATTGCGGGAATATACGTATGTGTTTGTGTGATGAAGGGCGAAAAATTTATTCTACCATAATTCGCGAACTACTCAACCGAATCAGCTGAAATTGTATTTTCATGTAGAGCACTGGTCAATATTTACTTGGTATTAATCTTGGACAAATTGTTCGATGCATTCCGTTTTTATGAGATAGTCTAGATATCGAGCTTTTCAGAAACCTTTTTTTTTTTTAACGACAAAAATATTTATATTGCGAAATTGGGCGACTGAATAATTACGAAAAAAGTGCAGCTATCGCTTTTCGCAAGCTGCTCTTCACCTGCCAATAGAAACCACAATTTAAATGATTAATGAAATTCCTTTTAATCATAATAAATCTAGAGTCATATCAATTTTCACCCCAGGTGGTTATTTAAATTTTCCCTATCGATTTTTCTATCATCCCACATGCAGAGGGGCGCTTTCCATATTTATGCCTTTCTGAACTTGACTTCTCAGCCCTTAACGCATTTCCCAGTTGAAAACGCCTATCGATTGAGCAACCATCTAATTCGCATCGTAAATCAGAGGTTTCTTGCGCCCACGCGATTTGCCGCGTTGTATCCTATATAGTAACGAGCGTGAAACGACAAATCATTCGCGTGTTAAACTAAATTTAGAGCGCAAGCACGCGAGTTGATGGTCTTTTTGCTTCCACCGTCCCTCTTCGTATATATCCTCACTGTCCGCTACTACCCGAATTTCCAAGTTGCCGTTGCGATCGAAATACCCTATTCTGTAATTCGGTGAAATTTCGGCGAAAACAACCGTTTGGTTTTATTGACGTAAAGCACAACATCACGAGGCGTCGATTGGCACCCCTTTTATTTCTGTTATTTCAAAGATAACAAACTATCGATTCGAATAAAACGTGCGAAACATTGTGCAGAAAAGGCGCCGTTACCTTTGCAGTAGCTACGTCGGGACAAACGACGTGCTGATAATTAATGTTGGTATAGTCGACTCCCGAGCATATGGTCAGGCTTTTATCCTCCAGCTGGTCTCCGTGTTTTGCCGTCAACTTGTCGTATAGCTTCGGGTCCTAGACGAAAAGCAGTTTCATTAGCATCATAAATACGAAACGCTTAAGGTTTGGTTGAAATTTTAATAGATTTTGAGTGCTTTAGAAAAATTTGCGAATTTTCAATCATCTTTGGTTATTCTCTTCAATTTGCAGAGTAATAAAAATGCTCGTTTTTGAGGGAAAATAAAAAAAGATTTTTGTGTTCTGTTGACACAAAAATTAGGCGTTCAGGTTGATGCATGAAAAAAAAGGTTTATCATGAAAACCTTGTATGATATGAATTATTTCTTAGTGGCCTATATCTTTGATACACATTTATTGTGAATGCATGCAGCGTTTAAAAAAAAATTAATTTCAGTACAAAGATCGGAAACGCAAAAATCACCTGGTCTCCGAAAATCTATACTAGCTCTGGCAAATAATACCGTCCAACATTCTACAAAAACTGGCATACAGATTCGTGATAATGTTATCTAAACATCTGTGAAAATTTGATAAAAGTTCGACGGTCTCTGGCGACAGAAATTTACACTTGAACTTGTCAAGATTAGCATAAAAACCATGTACGAGGCATTCTGTATCAGATCAGCCAGTAAAAAAGAAGTTTATCTTAGACAATTAGAAGAAATCAAGATATTCAATTTGAACAAATACACGAAGGTTGATTTTTTTAAACTTTCTTCAAGGGAATTTTAATTTTTTTTTTAAATGTTTCATTCAATAAATTATATGCGACCACCAGTTTAGTGTATTCAATGATATTCATATGAAAAAAAATTGTCTTTATAGCTAAAAAAATGGGCCAATATCGATATTCAATTGACGTTAGGTTCTTTAAAAAAAGCTCCGAATGCTGGATATTCGAGAGCACACAGCTTCTCGGTTTCTCCAGTCGAAATATGTTATGGCACACGTGGAGAATGAATATACGAGGACAAGCGTGCCAACCACGTGCGATAATGTATGTGCTTGACACTCTGATATAACAGAGTGGATAATCCTTTTCACCTTGGGTACACCGCCTGCCCGTATGTCGCTCACTTGACACAGCTCGATGACGTCGCCATCCTGAAAAGCATAGAATGACAAAGTTTATGAATCAACGGTGCACTAGAGAAAGCGATTGGATGGTCAACTAAATTTTGTGAATACACTTGGGTCAGTTCGCTTTAAGAGGGATGATGTTGACATTTCCTCATCACTAAACCACTTTTTCTATCCGAGTTTGCTTTTCCATGTTCTGTTCGTGGTACTAAATATAAATTGGTACTTTGCAAGGTGTTTCCGCATTTTTATTTGTTTTTACGCGAAAAGCGTAAAGCTTTGACTCTGTGAGAAATTAATCCGTTTTGGGTTTAAGGAGACATAGCGAAAAATAATTTGAAAACAATTTGCAGAGATATTTTTCAAAACATTCAAAAATTCTATGATATCGGCGATGTGAATTTGTTTGCCGGAAAATTTGTTAACATTAAAATAATAAGTTGTATCGCTAATTACCATTTCAAATTTAATCTACTCGTTTATTTATGCTATTGAAAAATGGATATCATTAATTATTCAGTATTCAAAATTCTAGCAAGAATATTAATGAAATAATGGGATGGGATTACAATGTTGTCCACTCACAGTCCTTCATATAAGCAAAAAATTTGAAAAAATATAAAAAACGTTTCATGAAGAACCAGAATTCGCAGTAGTGAAATTATTTGTGTATTCTAAAATCATTTGGTTCAGCAAATCTCATTTTTAAAGCGAATCAAATTGTTGTTGTATTGACTACAAATTGACTTGACAGCCCGAGGCTCTTCAGGTTCAATCGAAACAGCCAATCTCTTTTCTCTGAGCCGATGGAAGAAGCGACAGTATAAGAGTGATTTTTCTAACCCACTTTTCTCGACGTTTTGGACCCTCCTAAGTATTCTGACATAAAATATGAAATAAAAAAATTCATGGAAAAAGTTTCCCCTACGAGGGAGCAAAAAATGTCTAGAAGATAATATTTTAATGGCATAAAAATGGGCTTTGCTCAGATTTTTTCACCTTGGGAGGCAAGACTTTTTTACGTTACGAACCTTAAAACATTAATTTATTAAAGAGGAACGTAATGGAAAAGCACACCCAGAGAAATCGTTCTGAAGGGTTTAGTTAAATCGAATATGGGCTCTATTCGAAATAAAAAACAATGTATTAAAATTTAATACGTTTTAGTCATATTCGAAATTGTATTCAATTTAATTAAGGCTAATTTCATTCAAGTTCAATGTAATCAAAATAAAATTGTATTTATTTCAAATAGATCTCACATTCAATTCAACTAGACTCATAAAAACCAATTTCTCCGGGTGCAAAATCGAATAGACATCAATCGATGAAGAGCTTCTCTCGACTCACCTTTCCCTCGCTCTGCCAGTAGATGAAGAAGCCATATTCGTCGACCTTAAACATACAATTAAGCTCGATCTCGGTGTTGTCCTTCTCTTCGGTCCATCGATCGAACGCGCAACCAACACGAAGTGGTTCGGGCACTTCGATCTGCCAGTTGAACTCGAATCTCTTCGTCATCTTTCACGGAATGAGAAGGAAACGATGAAGAGCTCACGGAGCCTTGCAACTGCTGTCCTCCTGACAACCCTTTGCGATGTTTATTTTTCAAGGCTGTAGAAGCCAGCGCAAAAATTAACGGGCAGCTCTCGTCGCTTCTTCTTCAGCCACTGAAAACGAAAAAAAAAAAAAAAAAAAAAAAACAATTAGGGAAATAGGACGATACTCGTTCATTTTTTCTCCCAATTTTTTGCTCAATTTTCTGATGATCTTTTTATATATTTTTTAACGAGTTTTAACGTTAAGAAATATTGATCAAATTATTATTGTTTATTTTGAAGAAAATTATTTTAATAATGAGTTTTTTTGGGCATGTTAAAAATAAATGGATTCCGTAGTTTGTTAAATAAATAATAAAGAGCATCGTATTGACCCGCGTAAGGCAATCTTTGAATAAATGTCAATTCGAGTCACGGTTTAAGTACATAAAAATAGAAACTGTACGCGGAGTGTGATAGAAGAAAAAAAATCGACTAGGAGATGAGCGATGGCGGCTTTGGCGTTTATAACGAAACTAACATTTATGCACAACCCACTGAAGCTGTACAGTTTTATTTCTGAATCCTTTGAATGAAATTTGTTAAGTGACCCGGAAATTTCTAGTGAAGTCTACACTCGTACCGTTCATTACTTTGCACTTATAGTAAAATATATATATAAATATATATAGTAAAAAACCGATAAGCGATTGTTTTTTCGTTAGTGCGATACAAAAAAAGATATTTAAACCGGGATATTTCTATTCGCACACTATTATCGTCCAATCAGCAATAAAATAAATGATGCATCAATTAAAAATATAATAAAATGATTTTTTTTAAATTCTGTCAAAGTCAGCAACTTTTATTTCACTGCTGCCAATTCCATCAATTTTCAAACAGACAGCAGCTCTTTAATCAATTATTTTAATAACATTTGTGAATCGCCGAAATATTTTTTCGAACTTGGCGCACATGTTTGTTATCATTTAAAAAATTATCAATCCATTCATTAAAATAATTTTGTTTTACTACGTAAAAGTGTCTAAAACTTTATTTCCCCGTTACCAATAATTTTGTATTTTTATAGAACCACCATGTTCACCCCATTCATGCAGTCCTTGAATAAATGTCAACTCGGGATGTTATAAATATATAAAAATAGAAATAGTACGCGGGGTGTGAGGGACAAAAAAATCACAGAGCGATAGGGGCTTTGCTGAATACGCGCACGAATGGCCAATGATTTCGTAAAACAAACAAATCCGCAGACAGAAAAAACACTGTGAAAAGAGGCTGCAAGTTTTTATTCATGAACTCGTCAATTAAATTTAGTGGACAATTGTGATTTACTATTGAGATGCTTTTGCAATGAAATTAAAGAACATTTTAAAAAATAAAGTACTTTTACAGTAAAATTAAGGCGAATTATACAAATTACTGTACAAGAAATAAATTTGACATCCCATTTGTCCACTAAATTTGCTATACTAGTTTATGAATAAACACTTCAAGTACATGTCACTTAAATTTCATGTAAATTGTTTTCACAGTGAAAGCGGATAGGGAAATTTGGTGGAAAGGTTCGACGAGACGAGCCCTTGATAAATGGTTAATTCGTTAATTAAAATTTTTATAAATACATTATTTTAGCTTTTATACGTAAAAATGTCAAATATTATATTTCACCGTTATCAATAATTATGTATTGTTTTTAAAACCACGATTTCCACCCGATTCATGCAGCCCTTGAACAAATGTCAACTCGCGATGTTATAAATATATAAAAATCGAAAAGCGATATGGACATTGCTGTATACGCGCACGACTGGCCAATGATTTCGTGAAACGAAGAAATTCGCAGATAGAGGAAAGCGGAGAGGGGAGCTTGGTGGAAAGTTCGACGAGGGAAGCCCTTGACAGGTCGTGGTACGGGTATTGCCCATTTATCCGAGGTATCTGGTCACTGGCTCTCTAGTTTCCATCGCGTTAAGCCCTGATGGATTTTGCGACCTCGATATACAGAATATATAGTTGTATATATATATATATATGCACTATATTATATTATAGGATAGGATGTATCATATATCTAGCAAAGCCGATGGGACGGTGTAGGTGAAAGCTAGAAGCGAAGCGCAGCTTGTAAGCCGCCTGACGTTAACAGGAGGGAGAAGGTCTGTAGGTGCGGACGCCTCGACTCGCGTCATCCCTTAACGCGATCGTGTCTGGCGCCTAATCGGCCGTTAACCTCCGCGCACATCGCACCACGGTTAACGTGCGAATAGTCAGGCTTCTGTCTCTTGAGGCAAATACATACTATATAACAATGTACGAAACGTTCCATACGAATTCGATCAGCCAAAAGCTCTCCAATATTCACTTAAACTTCGCTATCATTTAAGGGTGGATTAAAGGCGAATATAAAATTTTTTAAAAATTTTTATGCGCAATCGTGTTCGAGATATAATTTAATTTTTAAAAATTTTCATTTTTTTTTTTTTTTTTCAAATGTCTGCAACTTGAAAAATATGGAACTTAATTAAAAATGTATACTAGCTCAAAGTTGTTATTTTGAAATGGACTTTGGATACATTTTTTTTGTGTGATTGACATAACTCCAGAAAGCATAAATTGATTTTTTTTTCATTTTCGAACTTTCTACGATTTGTTTGAACGAATTATTGAAAGGCACGTTTTTGAAATCCCAAAAAATTGAAAAACACCTTTTTTGGAGCGTAAAAAATTTTAGTTATCTAGCCGAAATGGAGCGATGACTTTATTGATTTTTTTTCGGCCTTTTTTCAACAAATAGAAAATTTGTATTAGAAGAAATAGTAATTTCACGATGACCTAGAAAATTTTTGAATTACTTCTAGCGATCGATTTGGTCTACATGCCATGTGTATTGAGGATCCCGCAGTAAAAACTGTTGGGGCTTTAAAGCTTCTTTGATGTACTGTATATATATATATGTTTAGGGGATGATATGCAAACAAAATTTGTTGGCCAATTTTTTAACGTCCCTTCACCATTCTGTGTACTCGTTTAGGGTGGTTGGTTAAACACTTTATTATTCCACGAGCTGCGCCCACCGTGTGTGTGTTTTCAGGGTGGGAGAAAGCGTCGTTTTTACGCGAAAATTTTTCCGGATTTTTCATTTTATGTTACGGCATAAAGATATCCACTAACCAAGTAATTTCGAGAAAAAAAGTTAAGTATCTTTGCAAAAATAAATAATTGCACTTGTAAAGTAAATTCAGTATACCAGTTCATAAATAAAAACTTCCAGTACGTGTACATTAAATTTCAAGTATATCTTTTTCACAGTGTACCAGTTTCCTCATTGACACATAAAAGCGAAGAAAAACGAAAAATTTGTGCAAGTGCACGGAAATCCTGAGAAAGTGGGACTATTTGTCATGTGGGGGATGAAAATTTACGCGACAACAGACTCCCGGTCCATATAGCACTTGGCCTCTGCAATGTTGGAGCGAAGGAGGAGTAACCGATAGCACTCGATCATCAGCAGAGCTTTCGGGGGTGACTGAGGAGACAGAAGCGAAGTACACAAGATGAAGGAGCCAATGTAGTGGCTCGGGAGTCGAGTCTGTGTGCCGCCCTCGACTCGAGCCCGCGAGTGCTTAAAAAGGAAATGACGTAGGGGTTATTCTCTCTCGGGTTTCAACGTTTGCCTCGGCGAAAGGATGTCGCTCAATCGGGAAATGGATTGCACACTGTGGATCAATGTGGTGCGCAGCCACGAAGAAAAATGCCGTAGTAGCCTTTGCCGATTATAATGCGTCACTGGACGCGCGCTCCGAGGGCCTCGAGTAAACATTTGACGTTCTTCCTCATCCCCTTCCTTCCGTTCTTTTTGTCTCTCTCTCTCTCTCTCTCTCTCAACCTTTCGATCTCGACTCTCTGTTTGCGATTTGTAAACTTGCCTCGAGGAGCCCGTGGAAAACTTGGCGAGCTTGACCACTTTTCTGCTTTACGGAAAATATCCTTCAAATATGAATTTGCTTTATTTTATCAATTTGTTTTTTTTTTTTAATGTTTAATTTTACCAATTTTTTGCTTCTCTGAAGAATTTGAATTAACGCGATTCTGATGTTGAAATGGTGTTTAATTTAGATTTTGAATTTTTTTTAAATTAATTTTTTCTCGGTAAATTTGGTGAACTTGGCCATTTTTTCGTTTTACAGAAGGCATCATACTCCAAATGTTATTCTAAGTTATTTTACCAATTCGTGGAAATTACAAAAAAAAAACTCTTTATGCAGATTTTTTACGTTAACCCATTTGTTATAATTTATGTATTAATTTCTCAAGTATGTACCTAATTTAAACATAAAATTACCCTGATATTGTGTATATAATAATTAAACAAACAAATTTTGAAAATCGGACATTTAAGTGGCATTAAAATGAAGATTTGGAAAATATTTGTAAAAAAATTGTGTATGTTAAAAAATCCAATAGGTGAATTTGTTAATCTGGAAAATTGTTGACGGTTTTGTTTGAATGTAGTTCTAAAACTCATTAGACAGAAGAAAAATATTTATAAAAGGGCCGTGGTTCTGTCGAATTGGACTGAAATGCCCTATTTATATTCCGCACATACTTACGCCGTTAAGAGTTTCTCTTCCGGGTCGAATATCTCATCTTAATTCCCAGCTGCGCCTGCGAAAACAAAAGTTCATAATGTCAAGCTACAAGTTTGGAAAGCCTGTGTTTATTACGATAGTTTCTTTTATTTATTTTATGCATGCAAACGAGTAAACTCAAACAAGTAAGGTAAAGTATTAGGTAGTGTCTGAGCAGACACGTCCGCAACTACTTCGATTGACTGGGCGACATCTTTCTCACATGAATCTCATACCCAAATAGTTGGGCACTATTCCAATAAAACAGAACTCCGAAACATATTTATAACATTCCCAGAAATAATAACAATAAATAATTCTCAAATTAATTGACAAAATTCACTTCATTAAAAAATATATATATAATTAATAGACCCATCTTTTATTTATTTTTTAATCCACAATAAATTTATACAAAAATTAACTTTATTCATAACTATTATTCAAAATAGTCTAATATCGTAGAAACCAAGAAACAGTCTCATAAGTCTTTCTTAAACCAAATTTATAAAACCAAAAAAATATCTAACACTCATTTATCTTTTGCTTTCAGTCCATCAATTTTAAGGTTGAGTTTCCGAACACCCAGACAAAAAATTTCTACCTGTTCTTTATGAGCAAGCTGCTGTTCTGCATTTTCAACATTTCAATCGATGACCCAGTTTATGCGTTAGAGAAATTCCGAATGCAGAAAAAAAATATTAATGCTAGGTAATGATTGAGAAGAATTGAGGTAGATTGAAAGAAGCAAACGAACGACTGACGAATAAATGTATGAAATCGAATATAACTAACGACTGAGTTTAATTAAGCCGTCTTTCCGGCACTTTTATCTATTCCCCCCCCCCCTCTCTCTCTCCCTCTCTCTCTCTCTCTCTCTATCTCTATCTGCAGCTGGTAGTTTGGTACCCAAGTACACACTTGTGCGTGTGCCAATGAAAATTATCTTTGATAGACAAAGCTACACGAGACTCTCCTCTCTTTCTATCGTGCTCCCCGTTACTCTACTCTCTGCCATTCTAGAGTCTACATTAACCTATCGCGTGCGGATATCCCGAGCGGCCGAGCTGCGGCGCGCTATCAAAGACACTTATCTTAATTGGTGCGTGCGAACGCTCGTTACAATATAAACGTGAACCAGGGTACATGCTTTATTTTACATTCGTTTTTGCTACCTCATTTTCATACAGGAATAAAGCAACGTGATTTTGATATCAAAGCGGTATTGAATTTAGTGAGAGTTAATTGGGGGAAATAATTTCGGGGCGATTAAAAAAATAATCAGACCCACTATTTGCTTCCTTCGTTCTCGAATTTTTTTTTTTTCGACATTTTAATTTCAGGAAACTCGGAATGGACCAAAATGTCAGACATAGTGATTAAAAAAAATATCTGTGTGCTTTATGTGGCATTCAGCGGGGATTTATTGCAAGATATACTTTTTATTTTAATTATGTAGGGGCCATTTTGTTTCTTTTATTTTTTTTCTGCGTTGTAAATATTTCTTTTGATAAGAAAGAAAATTGAGACTTTTATGTGTGAATGATGTGGAATTTAGTGAGAAGTTGTTATGAGTTATGATTTTGAAAATCTTTTGAGAGCTATTTTAACTCAATTATTCGAAAAGTGACGGGATTTTTATGTCGAAGTGCTTATAGATTTTTTTTTGTTGGATTTCTAATTTAGAACTAATTGTCACTAACAGTCAGAAATAATATATATAATATTTTTGAATTACATTTTTGTTTGAAAATTTTGTGGATATTAATTCCAATTTTCAACTTAGTATCAGTACTTTATTGAGGTTTAGGAGAAATGAGACGAACAATAGTGATAATTAAAAAACGCGTACCACCCAAAATTAATTAAATCAATTGTATGGTTTCATTATTCTTGTGGCCATCCGAAGCGCTTAGTTCATCTGCAAATTAGCAATAAAATGAAGCACGTTCCCTCCGTTATTCTCCATTTATTTTACCAACCCCATAAAGAAGACTTCCCCATAAGAAAATAACTGATATACATCCTCTAACCTTTAAACACAAATTCCTATTTTTAAAAACCTGAATTACAATATATACAATAATTATAAGAGACATGAAATAAATTTTAAAAAAAATTGAATCGCATATTTAGTACTAATTTATAAAAAATCATTTATAAACATCCTAATCATCGATTTTTTTAATGATCAATGTAAAATACTGCATTATTAAAACGTGCGAAAGAAGCTGGATGATGATAATTTTTTTTTTTTAACTTCTAATCTACGATAAAAAAAATAATATAGCCATCATAAGTTTTTATTGATAAGGCCGAAAATTTTCGTGCACCATTCGTTAATTGCATTCTGTGATTTTTTTTCATTCTTTTTGATTTCGAATACATATTTGCGTAACGTTACTTCGCTCGTCTGCAAAATGTCTGTGATAACGATACGACGAGTTCGCACGTGCGTTAAGTGTGGGTGTGTAGAATACTGATATGTTAAAATTGAATCTCGCATGTTTACCAACATCGCATGTGTTACTCAACTCCACAACATTTTATTAATGCAATCGGATTTCTCATTTGCATGAAAGGTCGTGTTTACTATTCGTTTTTAACTGTTATTTTGAATATACACGACGTTAGCAAAATGTTGTCAGCTCATCGACACTGCGCCGACCGAGGACACAGTTATGAATTACACACACGACTATTCATTCGCTCACTCGCTGTTTTTCTTTGCCACGCACTGCTATTCGTAGCGAACGGAACGTTGGGTTTTTCTTTTCTTTTCATTTTTCACTCGCACACGCACTTGCGTTGGGTTTATCTTGTTTCTACATTTACAACGTGCAACGTCTCTCGGGTGAAGTTGTAAACGGCTCCATTGATTTATGTGTTATTTTCGCCAATAGAAGAAGACGGCGTTTGGAAAATAAATTGTTTTAAAGTTCGGAATTGAAAATGTAAAATGTGAAACAAAATTAGATATCAAAAAAATTAAATTTCAGAATTCAATTTTTGAAATATTACTTCAGGGGCAAAAAAAGGAATTTAAGGTTGAAGAATGATGGAATTTTGAAAAAGTGCCTGCCTTGCATTACCTTCTTTTCGAAAAGGGCCATTGAGGAGATAGAGGACATAAACCTTCTCGCTTTTATATCTACCCTATGTATTTTCCCTCGAGCGCAGTCAATTTTTTTTATTCGCAAGTTCAATACTTCTGGGCAACCTATATACGAAAACAATAAAAATCTTCATCGCCGGTCCGTAATCACCGAGTTTATTTGACTTTCTCCGGCGAATAAAGCTCGGCCATTGAGTGGAAATGGTTTTGTTTTAACGATATTGCGTGTGAATACCTGAAAAGCGAGCTTCGCGATGGCCATTTTGAGTGTTCCTTTTTGCCACAGCGAGGGTCGGATTCTTAATCTATTTTGCCAACTGCGTAATTCTGGGAAAATTGTCGGAACAGCGGGGGAGCTCGTAGTCGGTTCACCCTCGCCAATAATTTTACCCTCCGGAGTGAAATTGTCACGTGAGCCATGAAAGTGTGTATTACAGCGAATTCGTAGAGTCACGTAAGCAAAATATAAAAAATTCAGCTTCTCAGTATTTTCATGTTGAAAACCAAAATAAATAAAAGTAAATAAAATAAAATAAATGTCGTCATGCAATACGGGAAGGTAAATGATTTTTTTAAAATCATGAGCAAACACATCGGAGGGCATAGCCTCGTTTTTCATGGCTTTAATTTTGTCTCTCGTGGAGAATCTCGCAGAGGAGGCTGCAATATACGCAGAGGTATCTTGCCTCAGGCATGCTCTAAAATCGTCTGTGTATACAGAGAGCGTCAGAGAAAGAGAGAGAGAGTAAATCCAATGTGGAAGCTGCGGGACGGTGGCTTTGGAAGCCTCCGGGTTTGCTGTGAAAATAATGCGAGAGAGAATCGAGTATTCATTTGAATCGAGCAGCGTTCTTTCACCGATCATTTCCTTTCAAACCTATTGTGCTCCTCGAACCACTGGTATTTCTCACTTCTCGTATTCGTCCCGCTATTTCCGACATTAAAATCGATTATCCAGCAATTGCAATTTGACCGATAATAGCGGAAGAGTCTTTGTGTTATCGAACAATAAATCAAGAAATTCCTTCATCTTCCATACGGCATAGCGGAATGATTATATCTTCATTTGTGGAAAAATGGACGGAAGTTTATTGTGCCAGGAATTCAAGAATAATTTGTTTATTAATTCTTGGATTAAACAAATAATCTATGTGAAATCCTGTGTAAAAAAGTCTTTGGGTGTTTTAGAAAAGGGAAGTCATTTAACGTCTTGCCAAAACAAAAAAGAAAAAAATGATTACATACTAATTATGATGCGCTTAATTATGCGAAAATCGATTTGACCCTCCTGGCCCTAATTATTCCAAAACCCTCCAGAAATTCATGTCATTTGTCCTAAATGTCAAAAGTACTATGATGTGGCACCATACAGTTTCTGATTATTCTGAATTCCAATGGGGAGCCCAGGCCCTATAATCAATCTAATTTCTAATTAGAATCCGCCCACGTCCTCATTATTCTAAATTCTAATAGGGCTAGAAGCCCTACCATTGTGAAAAGGGCACGGTGAAAAAAATTTAATTGGAATTTAATGTACTTGTACTGGGAGATTTTATGCATAAATTAATATAATAAATTTATTATATAAATGCGATATCAAATCGTTTTTGGTGAAGTATTTAAAATTTTTTCTTTAATCGTGCACTAAATTTAAATAACAAGTTTATGCATACAAACTTCCAGTCTTTTTCGACAGTGTAGGAGCAATAATTTTTAATTCGTGAAAAAAAAAATTCTTATTCTATGGCCTGATCTTATATTTTTTCGAAAATTTGATTGCCAAAACAACATTGTTTCGAAGGATTCAGGAGAAAAAAAATGATGACGAAATGAAAAATAAATTGCTCTTAAGCTAAAACCGTTTTTGTTGCACCAAACGAATTTTTTAAAAGTTTATAATAAACATTTCTAACGTTTCGTCGATTGCACGTTATTTGTGTTGCATAAATGGTCATATTTTTCCTTGAAACTGAGGTCTTCCGGAGTATCTAAGAGGATGGAAATATTTTAAATAGCTAATTGAAATTTTTTTATGATATAACCGGCTTTGTGCAACTGCAGTAGCAAGCATAATCCTACTTCGGGAACACTATAGTTTTTCAGGGAAACGATACCGTTCTGGAGGCTCCAGGCGACCGATATTGTTATGAAACATGAAATAAATTCTTCCCATGCTAAAACCGTCTTTGTTGCCCCGAGCAAACTTTTCTTAATACACAATTAAAAAAAAAACTCCTGAGGTTTCGTGGATGTCGCGATATTTATGCTCCAGAAAACGATAGTGCTATAGTGCTATAATCATCTTTATTGCATCGAACAAACCTTCCGGCAGCAAAAAAAAAAAATAGTAACGTTGCAGTGGTGATCATAACGATACCTCGGAATGGCTTTAGTTTTTAGCTGAAAAAAGGGTTTTCCAGCAATCCTGTGGACATGGATTTTTTATTATTATTAAATAAAACCTTGCTCTTTCCGAAAATAATATTTCTGCATTAATTAAAAAATTCTCATTTATGCAGAACACATAAATATCTGTTTTACGATGCAATGTCGTTATAAGCCAAACTCATTTCTACTTCGGAAGCCGGAAGCTGGGAAAACCATTTTGATTCCGACCTGTTTTAAACTTCACATCTCTACTAAAATGCTTATTCAAAGTTTTCGCTATTAAGCCTTGCCTAAGTCTCATCAAAGCCACTTTCACATTTAAAATAAATCTACCGAACGTAAATCTATTGGAACTCTAGGCAGAGAATTGGAACTTATTAATTAGGACATTTTTTTGCAACGTAGTCGAACAGACAAACTCTTTATGCGAACAAATGAGAGTCACAAATCGAAGAAACTTCGCATCGATAAATCCCAGCCTCAACAAAATCGAATTGCACTCGCAGATTTAATTTCCGACGGTAAACATGTTATTTCGTAATACCTTCTAAAAACGTGCCGATGAACGAGGAAAAGTTTTGATCCTATCTCGAAAATATTGGATCTTCAACTAAAATTGGCAATTATACTGTCCTAGCTGAAAGACTCGTAAGATTAATCCACTTTCTCGAAGTCAAGAAGGTAGAAAAAGAGAGAAAGATAAAAGCCTTTTCGATAAACAAGCTCTTCATGTGTAGTGGTCACTGAAACGATGTACACTACCGAATGTATATATATATTGAAACTTTAGGCAGAGCAATATATATTTTCAGAGAATTTGAACCCATTTGTAAGGATATTTTCTTGTTGCGACGTAGTCGAACGGACAAACTTTTCATACAGACAAATAAGAATCGCAGATCAATCAAACTTCTCATCGATAAATCGAATTGCACTCGCAAATTAAATTTTTCACGATAAACACGTTGTTTCGTAACACTTTTCAAAAACGTGCCGATGCGAGAGAAAAAGTTTTGATCCTACCTCGAAAATATTGGACCGTCGAGTAAAATTGGCAATTATACTCTTCTAGCTGACAGACTGGTAAGATTAATCCTCTTTCTCGAAGTGAAGAGGGCAGAGAAGGAGAGAAAGATAAATGTCATTCGATGATCAAGCCCTTCATGCGTAATGGTCACTGAAACGATGTACACTGCCGAATGTAATTGTATTGAAACTCAAGGCACACCAATACATATTCTAAAAGAATTTGAACCCATTTATTATGACAAATCAGAATTGCAAATCAATGAAACTTCTCATCGATAAATCGAATTGCACTCGCAAATTAAATTTTCCACGATAAACACGTTGTTTGGTAACACTTTTCAAAAACGTGCCGATGCAAGAGAAAAAGTTTTGACCCTATCTCGAAAATATTGGATCTTCGACAAAAATTGGCATTTATACTCTCTTAACTGAGAGACTCGTCAGATTAATCCACTTTCTCGAAGTCAAGAAGGTAGAAAAAGAGAGAAAGATGAATGTCTTTTCGATGAACAAGCCCTTCATGCGTAATGGTCACTGAAACGATGTACACTGCCGAATGTAATTGTATTGAAACTCAAGGCAGACCAATACATATTCTAAAAGAATTTGAACCCATTTATTAGGACAAATAAGAATTGCAAATCAATAAAACTTCTCATCGATAAATCGAATTGCACTCGCAAATTAATTTTCCACGATAAACACGTTGTTTGGTAACACTTTTCAAACACGTGCCGATGCAAGAGAAAAAGTTTTGATCCTATCTCGAAAATATTGAAGCTTCGACTAAAATTGGCATTTATACTCTTTTAACTGAGAGACTCGTAAGATTAATCCACTTTCTCGAAGTGAAGAAGGTAGAAAAAGAGAGAAAGATAAATGCCTTTTCGATGAACAAGCCCTTCGTGCGTAATGGTTGCTGGAACGGTGTAGTGTACAATCCCCAATCTCGTGTACCTCTGACCCTTGAACCATTTGCCTTGCTGCGTAATGAGCGAGAGGGCCAGTGCCACCACCTCTACTTTCCTTTCGTGACCCATAAAAAGGAGTCCCGGCGTGTGTCCAATGAGCCTGTCCGGCTAGCTAACGGTCAGCAGGATAGAGGCGAGAGTAAAACCAATAACGAGATCTCCGCACGAGAGCCAGATAATTAATCGTAACGCGTGACAACCCGTCGAGCTCCTGGTCTGCACTACCGATCCTCGCTATATACCGAAGGACTCGAGCAAAGAGAGTATACAGAGGAGTAATCGCCGCGTGTTAGCCAGCACCGGAACAGCTGAAGCGGCAGCAGCAGAGATCAGTTCACCGGCAACCAATAATGAAAGTAATTAGAGAAGAGAGTATCGCCCGAGGTTGTAAGCCACTTTTATTTTTATTTTTTTCAGGTATGCCTGCATTGTATAATTAATGTGATAGTTATTATTTTCCAGAAAATATGTTAAAAAAATTGTTATTGGCGAAGTTGAAAAATAAAGATATAAATAAATGCAAGATTTTTTTTTTCTATAGTGCCGAAATATTTTTAATGCATTCGAAAATATATGAGGGTCTTCTTTTTAATTTTCGAAATGCAAGAAAAATTGTTTGTGATTATAGGAATTTTTAGTGATTAACTTTGTGTCCCGACGTTTTATATTTATCTGTTTACTCGTAACTAATAATGAAGGTAATTAGAGAAGAGAGTATCGCCCGAGGTTGTAAGCCACTTTTATTTTTTTTTAGGGATGCCTGCATTGTATAATTAATGTGATAGTTATTATTTTCCAGCGAATGTGTGAAAAAAATTATTATTGGCGAAATTGAAAAATAAAGATATAAATAAGTGCAACATTTTTTCCAAGGTGCCGAAATATTTTAAATGCATTCGAAAATATATGAGGGTCTTCTTTTTAATTTTCGAAATGCAAGAAAAATTGTTTGTGGTTATAGGAATTTTTAGAGTAACTTTGTGTCCCGACGTCTTATATTTATCTGTTTACTGGTAATTAATAATGAAGGTAATTAGAGAAGAGAATATCGCCTGAGGTTGTAAGCCACTTTTATTTTTTAAAGGGATGCCTGCATTGTATAATTAATGTGATAGCTATTATTTTCCAGCGAATGTGTAAAAAAAATTATTATTGGTAGAGTTAAAAAATAAAGATATAAATAAATACCAGAATTTTTCTAAGGGGCCGAAATATTTTTAATGCATTCGAAAGTAGATGGGTGCCTTTTGCTTAATTATCGAAGTGCAAAAAAAAATTGTTAGTGGTTATAGGAATTCTTAGAGAGTAACTTTATCTCCAGACGTTTTATATTTACCTGTTTACTGGTAATTAATAATGAACGTAATTAGAGAAAAGAGTATCAGACGAATCGCCTGAAGTTATGAGCCGCTTTTATTTTTCCAGATGTACCTGCATTGTATAATTTATGTGATAAATATTTTCCAGTAAATATGAAGGAATTTTATTATTGTTGAAATGACTTTATAATTAGAAAATGAAGATATAATCAAATGTTAAATTTCGTCCAAAGCGCCGAAATATTTTTAATGCACTCAAGAACAAATAGTTTGATCTTCAAACCTCCAAAAAAAATTGTTTCTTAATATAGGAATTCTTAAAAACCAGCAACTTTATGTTAAGGCGTTCAATATTCATGATAAAGATTTCTGCTGATTAAATTTCAATTACTCCTTCGATTGTGTACATCCGACCAACAAGACTCAATCAATTACCACAACGGAAGGCCAGTAATTGATCCACCGGGGCGAAATTTCAGTCCGATGACTTTAGCCTTTCTCAAGTAATGAAAGCTGGATCTACTGGAGGTATTTTCTTTTTCTTATCGCAAATTTTAATCCACTTTAGTAATTCCATCCTAATACAAATCCAATCTTCCAGTGGCGTAATTTCACTCTTGTAGAAATGTAGCTTTTGTACGAAATTCTATTAGGTAAGCATGTAAAGTTGCTTTTGTCTAGCATTTAGCTGTGTAGAGTTGCTGTAGTGTGAGGTTGGAGTGTGTAGAGTTTCTGTTGCCTAGCATTTAGCTTTGCAGAGCCGCTGCAGTGTAAGATTGGGGTGTGTGGAGTGACTGTTGTCTAGCATTTAGCTATGTAGAGTTGCTGTAGTGTGAGATTGGAGTGTGTAGAGTTTCTGTTGTCTAGCATTTAGCTTTGCAGAGCCGCTGCAGTGTAAAGTTGGAGCGTGTATAGTGGCTGCAGTAGAAGGTTGGAGTGTGTAGAGCTGCTACAGTTCTAAGGTTGCTAAGGTTCGTATATGTAGAGTTGCTGAAGTGTACGATAAATTGTGTAAAGTCATTGCTTCCTGCAATTTAACGGTGTAGAGTTGATATCGCGTAGGCTTGGATCCTGAAGAAACGATATCCTGCTCATAAATGTTCATTTCAAAAAGTGATGTAGATTTACGGCTCTGGCCGTCGGGAACGATCGACCGGCCGCGCGTACATAACAGCAACTCTTGTTCAATCTCTACCAGTCTACTTCTTATTCGACATCTCTGTCTCTCTTCTTCTCTTTGCTTATCTATCTCACTCCAAACTCTCCACTTGCCATTTGTCGATTCCATTCGGTCGAGTCTCCACCTCTCGAGCACGTATCTCTCTCTCTCTCTCTCTCCTGTTAGCTCTCGGCTGCCTTGTTATACATACACACTACACTATTCTACTATATACGTGACCTCGAGGTCACACGGAAAACACTCAGCTTTCCTATTTCCCTCCGTTTCTCGTCTCCAGAGGCTCGATCGTCTCGTTTCCCACCTCCTGCCTCTCAAGAGCGCCTCTGGGGTTTCTCTCGTCCAAACTCAACGCTCCTCTCCCTCCCTCTCTCCCTCTCTCGTGCCTTCTTTCCCTTCCGTTTCTTACAAAAGAAAACCAGCAGACGCTCGACAAAGCCTCTTTTCAAAACACCACAGCTGATTAATTAGCTAATTGTTTGCAAGTCTCCTCGTCCGGAAGAAACAATAGCATTTTCCTTTTGTTTGTCGCAATATTATATTATTGAGCTTAAAAGCTTTATGTGTTCCCTTATGTATAGAATTATTATTTTCGGTATTACCAATGATGTTGTTGTTGTTGTAGCTGTTATTAGTATTATTATTATTACTATTATTATTATTATTCGGTGCAGCAAACTGAATACCCATTCAAGTACAATTATCCTCTTCCTTTATGTGTCACTGCCAGTATCTCATGCATTGTATTACGTTTCTCGGAGTTAAGCGGCTCTATAGAATATTGCCGAGATATTCAGTATTGTTTTTCCGTCCCATTGTGCTCTTCTTGCCGGGAGCTTCGTATCATAAACATGTAATGATTTGCCGAGGCAGAACTCTTGTTTTCCGGTTGTTTTCACTTGGTCTATGTACGCGAAGGTGATACATAATGCATTAATCGAGTATTTGTATGTGTACACGCCTCAGAGGGAATGGATAATTTTCTTAAAGTGTGGAAAAGTTAAGGGAGAGATGGCGAGGCAGATGAAAAGGAGTGAGATATGGTTAGTGACAAGAAGGGCGGAAATTGGACAATACCCTTCTCAACTGACTATTCTAAATCCCACTAGGTGCCATCGCCTGGACCTACTGTTACATCATAGGCTTAAGGAGTTTGTTACGTCACGTTGAACACGTCAAATTTAATCCTGAATCTTTCCTAATTTTCGTACAAGACATAAAATGTATTATATTCACTCCGCTGTACAGCGAAATATAAATAAAATATAAAATGAAATAAGTAAGAAGGTTGTCAGTTATTTTTTGAGGTAATCAATGATATCGGATGGGGTACATCGTGTCCTTATTGCTATCTGTAAATATATTCGACGAAGGTACTTGTTTCATGGTCTGCCCGAATTAGTTGGTTAGTATTTGGGTCGCTGACCACCTGACTGACCTGAGGGTCAGTCCTTGGATGGATGGCCGCCTGGTTGACGCTATCAGTTCTTGGTTGAGTGACCATTCGGGTTATCCTGGCAGTCAATATTGGGATGGATCACTAATTTTTAGAAAACTGCTTGCGAGTTGCGACAAGGCCCTTGTTTGACATCGCCCTTGTGGAATTCCTGAGAAAACGCAAATTGAGCTCATTGAGGCTCCACTGCTAGGGCCCGATTTTAGTCCAGAATGATACTACCTTCGCCCTTTTGTGCTGTAGCCTAACCTGAGCATGACACTTCTATTGTGGAAGTCCTGAGGAAACCTAACACGGCCCTATGTTCCTTCACGGTCACTAAATTTCATCACGGCTTTATCCTGGCGGTCAATATTAAGATGAATGATCACTTAACTGACCTTCGCGGTCAATATACAGACGGGTGCTTAAACCCGACCAATGACCATGAAACAATGACCAGGAAACAATGACCATTGTGGAATCCATTAGAAAATACAAGCCAAACATTGAGGTTTCCTTGCTAGGGCCCGATTTTAGCCCAGAATGATACTACGTACGCCCTTTTGTGCTGTAGCCTAACCTGAGCATGACATTTCTATTGTGGAAGTCCTGAGGAAACCTAACACGGCCCTATATTCCTTCACGGTCACTAAATTTCAGCACGGCTTTATCCTGGCGGTCAATATTAAGATGAATGACCACTTGACTGGCCTTCACGGTCAATATACCGACGAGTGCTCAGGAAACAATGACTATTGTGGAATCTATTAGAAAATATAAGCCAACTATTGAGGTTTCCTTGCTAGGGCCCGATTTTAGCCCAGAATGATACTACATACACCCTTTTGTGCTGTAGCCTAACCTGAGCATGACACTTCTATTGTGGAAGTCCTGAGGAAACCTAACACGGCCCTATATTCCTTCAAGGTCACTAAATTTCATCACGGCTTTATCCTGGCGGTCAATATTAAGATGAATGACCACTTAACTGACCTTCGCGGTCAATATACAGACGGGTGCTTAGAAAACAATGACCATTGTGGAATCCATTAGAAAATACAAGCCAAACATTGAGGTTTCTTTGCTAGGGCCCGATTTTAGCCCAGAATGACACTACGTACGCCCTTTTGAGCTGTAACCTACCCTTAGCATAGAATCCCTATTGTATAAACCCTGACGAGACCCAACAAGGCCCTATATTCCGTTACAGTTGCCAGCTTTAATTCCCCCTCGGCTAAGGGCCACTTCCCTGATTATTCCAAATTACACTGAGGATCCCTTTCCAGACCCTGCTTATTCTAAATCGCGATATCAAACATGTACGCAGAGGTGACACATATTGCATTTGCATTTATGCAGCACTCGGGCGTGCGGGCGCCTCCGAATGAATTAATAATTTCCTCAAAGGGCGGAATAGTTAAGGGAGAGATAGGAAGGCCGATGAAAAGGGGTGCGACATGGTTAGTGACAGGGAGAACGGCCATTAAAGGCTACCCCACTTGACTACCTCTGTCACTCGCCACTTATCTTCTTTGACCTTGAGCTAATACGTAATCAGGATTCTTACAGGATCACTCGACTGTTCTCTCGCTTGGGCTCGTTCCGCTCATCAACGTCGAGCGTTAACCAGCCAACTCTGTGACGCTACTACATGATGCCTATGTACATGCATCATATACCTTCATCACGAGAATTCCGTTGTACCTAGAACTTCAAAGAGCCCTCTTAACTCGCTCTGTGTTGGTACATGTGAACATAACGCATGTATACACGTCATAAGGAAGTGTGGCGACTCATGACACAATTTTCTTTCAAAAACTTTTTTCTTTCTACTCAAGCATCCTCAAGAATATATGTATATCAAAAAACAGGGGCCCGAAAAATTACGTTTGCAGGCTCGGATACATTTTATATCACTAAAATAGTGCATACAATTTTGTACATTGTATTTATATGTAAAATTGAAGAAAAAAAAATCAATTTTTAATAAATAATTTCACTTATTAAGAATTACAAAATACTGTGTAAAAAAAGGAAATTCCCTGGAAAAACGATTTTTGTTTTATAGTAGAATAACTCAGCTTTTGTAATTAATGAAGAAATTGTATTTTTCGCAATTAAAACAATTTATTCGAGTGCACAGAATTTATGGTTGGTTATTGGGGCCTTCAAATCTCTGTATTAAAAAACAGGGACCCGAAAAATTACGTTTACAGGCTCGAATAAATTTTGTATCACAAAAATAGTACGTCCATTTCCGTACACTGTAGTTATACGTAAAATTGGAGAAAAATCCATTTTTAGGAAATAATTTTACTTATTAAAAATCACAAACAATTTTATAAAAAATTGAATTCTCTGGTAAAACGATTTTTGTTTTATGGTAGAATAACGCAGTTTTTGTAGTTAACGAAGAATTTGGATTTTTCGCAATTAAAACAATTTATTCGAGTGCAAAGAATTTATGGTTCGTTATTGGGACCTTCAAATCTCTGTTATTCAGTGCCAGTGGCTGCTGCACTCGATCACAATGTGTAGCCAGAGCCCAGATGCACACAGGCAAATGAAGGTTGCCCGGTGACAATAGCCCAGGAGAGTGGGCGTTATGGTAACGGGATCAACGGTAATTACTGCGAGCCCCTTTCTCCCTATGGCACTGTCGTGTTTCCTCTCTAATGATAATCCACGCACGCACACGCAATGATATTGAACTGGAAATTTGATTTTGCTGCGCCTCAAAATCAACCCTCAGCCACGCATTTTGTGCGTGTGTGCGTGTGTGTGTGCATGTGATATGTTGATCGATAAGTCACGGAGAATTATGAATGAAAATCTGTGCATTAAATGGCACGTCGAGAGTCACGTAGCAGAATTTTGCCTGTGTGTGGTCGTCAACGCCACTAATTAATAAATCGTTCGGCCTAAATGGCCATCATTTTGCACGCTACTCCCTCGGCTAAACACGATGCAACCACGCATGAGTTGGCATATACATTCGCTCGAGGCACACATGAATATATGTTCGACAATATACGTATTTGTGTATTTGTGTACATATACGTAGAGACCCCAAAGCCTGGAGTCACAAAAAAACACAAACAAAAAAAGAAAGTAGCAAGAATAGGAGGAAAAAGGGAAACACACAATAGCCGTGCGATTGGATGAGTAATGCGAATGAAAGGGCACAGAGAATGGATCACATTGAATGCCTTAGGGGATCGCAGCGGCGAAGAAACTGCAAAAACAACCCGGAACAATGAGAAGGGTAAACGGAAGTTTCGAGGGCTCGCAGAAAGAAACCCTTTCGAGAGCCCTTATTTTCCCAACCCTCGAACATCTCAAATAATTACCACAAGTTGTTTGTTCCATATGCACTGGTACTCAACCTACACGACAAAAAGTGTGCCAAAAATAAGTTCGAGAGTATTTCACTTTTTGGGATATTGCTGATATCCTAAGAAAAGAGGGTCACGCTATTATCAGTGATATTCAACGATATCTCGGTTTTTTTTTTAATCCTGACGATCTTGTATTTAAAAAACAAAGTGTTAAATTTTTTCATGAAAATCTTCCATTCGTTATTAAATCTTGATTAAACTTTCGGTTGCAATATTTATTATTGTTTTTAACCTCTGTAGGTTCATTTATAAAAATGAAAAGGGTACGAAAATGAACCAAAAATATTGTCAATATCTTATAATAATCCGGTGAGGTTTTGTCACCTTGTAAAAAAATCTTTTTTTTCAACGAGTCAGAAGAGAAAATTTTTTAATATAATCCGAGGGGTGAGATATTTCCCGATGGATATCACCAATTCTGACCTGGCGCCCTCGCCTTAACTACATCATAAAAAAGTATCCCTTCGGGTGGTAACGCCTGGGAGGGTTGCTTTGATTTGGGTCTCAGTTATGTGAGCGAAGGGGACAGTTACACGAGTCCATCAAACCTGGGTGATTCAGGATTTATATCGGACCTTTGGGATGCCAGTATCATTTAGAATGCAACAATATCTCTCACGTTATTCGAATACCTTGATAAGAATATGCAATATCCCTTTCGTACTATGGTAATACATAGACTTTTAATTAAATGTTAAAAAATGTTTCAAAAATCAAAATGATGTGTCATTTTTAAAAATGTATTTGTGATGTTCTATATGTTAATTTCTTGATTAAATACTTTTTAGTCATATACTCAAGGAAAATATTTAAAACATCTTCAACTCTAATTGCTTATAAATCCTTTGAAGTCAACTGAATAAAATTGATTATCGATAAAAGGAATTTAATTTGAGAATGTCACTGAATTTTAAAAATTGATAAAGGCTGTAAGCTCGTTTTAGTAATTACCAATTAATTTCTCTTTCGTGATATATTTGAATTAATCAGTGGCAATCAATTTGCTTTTCGTTTTTAATTAAATCTTGCCCATGTATTTTTTGCCTTCAAGTCGAAGAGGAATATATTCTCCGGGCTTTTCTCACACTTTATTGTGAACCCTATTAATTTCATCTCTCTCGCACCCACACATATTTCACATTACTTTCAGGTTACTCAATGAAAACTTGCTGACGCTCTCAGGCCCGAATAGTTTAATTAACCCTTTAAGTAGCATATTCGCTGTGAGATGGATGATTTATTAGAGCTCCAAGATAGGAGTCCTTGAATATATTCCTCAAATAGGTTTTTTCAAGGACATCCTTTTGGATGTCAATGTGAAAAATATTTCCTGTAAATTTACAGTACGGATAAAAAAAAATTCTTCCCCAAAAGCTGGTATATTAAAATCGATATGCAAGTGAAATATGAAAATACAGTACTTTTTACTAAATCATATAAAAATTAGTGTATTTAACGAAAAAATTCGTAAATACACTGCACTCGTGTTTGAAATCTCATATATAATCTCATAAATAAAATTTCTGTTAATTCAGAAAATTCATTAAAAAATTCTTCCAAAAAAAGTCGAATGTCACTAAAAGTGCATTGGAAATTTCCAATTTTCTTACAGGAAGGTGCGTTTAGCTGTAAAGAATTCGAAACTAGCTTTGTGGAAGTACCAAACGGGGAAAGAAATTTCGCAAAAATAACGCAAAAAAATGTATTTCCTCAAGGCGGAAATATCATTTTCACTGAAAGCTGAGCGACATTTGCACGCGCGTGAAGCCTCCGCAAGAAAATATTAACTAGTGGTGACAGTTTGTGAATAATATTCTCCAGCGGTGTAGGGAAACGCGAGAGAGGAATGAGATAAGTAGGAGTGAGAGAGAGAGAGAGAGATAAAAGACAGCGATGCGGCGAAAAGGCGCCGCCCACACTCGTGCTCGTGCGAGCGACGACTGCCAACTATCATATCCTCCGGTGGCCGCCGTCGTCTACGTTCGTCTCGTGCGTGCGTAAGTCAAAAAGAAAGAGGAGAGTCCAAGTGACGAACACGGAAAGAGAGACAGCTATGAAAACAATGCTGCGCTGGGCTGCGAAAGGTGCGTGGCCCGAGTGTCAGAGAGTAAAAGAACTACGTGCGATGACAGAGCTATGGATTAACACGTTTATGAAACGCTCGCGGCCAGACGTAAGAGCGCGCGCGTGCAAATGTTACACGGAACGATTGCGATCGGTAAAACGATGATCATTATAGTCTGTGTATACAGGTGCGATTAACGGATACATCGTTAAAAAAAAAAAAAAAACTTGTAATATCCAGAGCGATGGAAAAAGTATTTTTACACTTTGTAAAATATAATAATGATGGTAATGTAGGAGTGACATTGAAAAGCGACGAATATACGGAAATCGTAGTCGCACTGCGTGCAATTTTACATAGAGAAAATGTGATTGGTGACGATGATTATTACGGTCTGTGTATACTGGTGCAATTAACGGATGCGTCGTTAAAAAAAACTGTAATATCCAAGGCGGCGGAAAAAGTATATTCTGCGCTTCGTACAATATAATAATGATGGTAATGTAGAAGTGACACTGAAAAACGATGAATATAGGGAAATCCTAGTCTCACCGTGTACAATGTTACATAGAATGCACGCCTCTACATATACAGGTGCAATTAATGGATGCGTCTCAAAAAATAATAATAATAACGACAGTAAATTTGGGAGTACCACTGAAAAACGATGAATATACGGGAATTCTGGTCTCACCGGGTACAATGTTACATGGAACGAATGCCTCTATGTATACAGATTCAATTAACGGATGCGTCTTTAAAAAAATAAAATTATAATATCCACAACGTTGAAAAAAGTATATTCAACACTCCGTGAACTAATATAATGACAGTATTTTTGGAGTAACACTGAAACACGACGAATATACGGGAATCCTAGTCTCACCGTGTACAATGTTACATAGAATGAATGCCTCTATATATACAGGTGCAATTAATGGATGCGTCTTAAACGAAATAAAAAATAATGACAGTAATTTCGGAGTAACACTAAAACACGATGAATATACGGAATCCTAGTCTCACCGCGTAAAATGTTACATGGAATGAATGCCTCCATGTTTACAGATGCATTTAACGGATGCGTCTTTAAAAAAGACAATTTATAATATCGAGAACGGTCAGAAAAGTATATTCAACACTCCGTGTAGTAAAATAATGACAGTAATTTTGGAGTAACACTGAAACACGACGAATACACGGAAATCCTAGTCTCACCGTGCACAATGTTACATAGAATGAATGCCTCTATGCAATTAATGGATGCGTCTTAATTGAAATGAAAAATAATGACAGTAATTTCGGAGTAACACTGAAAAGCGACGAATATACGGAAATCCTAGTATCACCGCGTACAGTGTTACATGGAATGAATGGCTCTCTGTATACAGGTCCAATTAACGAATGCGCCTTTAAAAAAAAAAGCTGTAATATCCAGAGCGGTGTAAAAAATATATTCCCCACTCCATAAAATAAAACAATGACAATGTAATGTAGAGCAGTGACACTGAAAAACGATGAATATACGGAAATCGTAGTCTTACCGGCCACTGCGGAATTACCGGCGGCACCAGTACACCACAACTCGGTATCTCATCATCTCCGTCGATTCCGCGTTTCGAGTGCGTGCGATCCCCGGTAAATATCGCGGTACGCGCGCGGGATCCCGCGGAATGCTGAGGGACTGCGGTTCGGCGCCGAGCCTATAGCCACGCGTGAGAGCGAGGGAGACGGAGCGTTTTACTTTCCCGCACACGAAAACGCTATCAGCGCGATGTTAGAGGCAGAGTGGGGAGAGGTTCTGCGATCTCTGCAGCACGCATTCACTTTCAACTGTTACACCGCTATATATGTATATATATTAATTTTTTTTCTTTTATAATTGTCGTTTTGTTTATTTGTATATCGATGACTTTCGTGTTGTTGGCTTTTCCTCGATATCGCGCGCCTCGCCGTCGACGACGACGGAGGCAGCGACAGCAACGGGACGGCGACGTCGTTTACGAACGACACCTTCTCCCCTTATTATTATTTTCGCCTTTTCTCGATATATATATATATATATATATGTATACGTATATATTATTTTATTTTATTATTCTTTAACGTTATACTCGACGTAGAGGCTTTATTGTTGCGACGAACCGCTATGAGCTTTGTTGCCGAGCGCGAAAAAAAAGAGGGAGAGAAATTTTGGTGTATATAAGAAGCGTGATAGAGTGTCCAAGAGTCACGGTATATCACGAGAGGCGGCAGTCGTCGTCGTCGTCGTCTCGCGGAGACGTATTGGAGAGCCCGTTAACCGAGAGAGCCTCCCGACTTACTCGCGACGGACGGGCGAGCCAGCTGCCAGGTGCCTCTGGCTCGATACTGGCCTCCTATCCTTCGCGCATGTGCCTACCAACCGACCACTATTCCGCTGCTACTGCTGCTGCCGCTGCTGCTCTGTCGACTCTGAATAACGCGCGACGCTGCCCCGCGCGCGCTCCCGTCCACCGATGTGTGCGATGCCTTCGCTCGTGCTCGACTATTCGCTATCTTCAAGCAACCTGGCGGACACCGGGAGAACATTCCGGGCCGCGGTGCGATACACTATCGCGACGATACGACGCCAGTGATACAGAAATGGGAGCGAGCCGCTTTCTGTCTAGCCGCGCTGCACAGCCGGCTGCGAGCTTTTCAATGCTGGAACAGGAATCTTGCTTGCCCGGTGCTGGATCCAGGGCGAGTGTAGCAACTTGGGGTGGGCGATAAATTGATCTTTGGGGAAGTCGAACAGGGTTGGAGCGCTGAGGACCAATTTTCTTGATAGGGATGTTTTATTTTATTCTTTATTTATTGATTTTTTCAGAGTTTTGGAGTTTGTAAATGAAGTTTGAAGTTTAAAAATAAATCTCGGATATTTTTTAACAAATCTTGAATTTTTGACCAAATTTGTAATGTTTTACAATTAATCCCGAATTTTTTAATGATTTTGGATTCCTCAAGGGAAGCTTTGTATTCGTGAGAAAATGGATTTAAAAAAATGAAATTACTTCTGATTGTTACTATTAATAGGTAATAACAAATTGCGATATCGAAAAAGAAGGCTTCTGTCGTGTCCAATCTTTTTGCAGTAGGTAAGAAAGCGTTACTACTGTTCTAAGTGAGGGGAAACAAATGTTAGATAAAATAAGATAAAGCCGGAATAAACGTGGCCCTATTTTTTAAATTAAAGAAATTTATCCCTCGATAAAATATCGGAAAATAATAGGGTGAATCAATATAAAATTATTTATGGCATAGATAAAACATAAAGTGATTTCGAAACTTATGATAGGGTACTATGTTCTGCTTTATTTTTCATCGGAACGGTAGAAAATTTTGCCGAGCCAAATAAAAAATAAAAAAATAAAAACGGAAAAGCGTACGTATTTTCGAGCAGCTTGAGCGTTTCAAATTAAGTTTTACAGCTCGAACAAGGCTCAAAAATGGTACGCCAAAGACCGTACCATGACTGAAACGAAAAAACAAAAAAGCGTGGTTCTAATAGCCGCGCGGTGGATGCAAACGTAAACTGAGCTCTCTCTCGAGCGTTCAAATTACCCGCAGATATGCCTCGAAAT
Organism: Clistopyga incitator; assembly: GCA_947507545.1. Classification (NCBI taxonomy): domain Eukaryota; kingdom Metazoa; phylum Arthropoda; class Insecta; order Hymenoptera; family Ichneumonidae; genus Clistopyga; species Clistopyga incitator. Next base: position 7,654,981 of record OX382177.1, read on the forward strand.
ATCTCGACCAATTAAAAGGGTGGACTGGCTTCGGAGACTCTCCGATGGTGGCGCGTCGGGCGGTGAAAAAAAGTGCAAACAGGAATAATCGCCCCACTGGCAATCTCTCTACTCATCTCTGCTGATATGCTGTATTTTGGCCGCTGCTTGAAGCAGCAGAAGGTCGATCATCGTCGGCGCAATTAGTCGCTAGATGGAGCACTCGTAGTAGGAATATTTCAGGGTATAGAATCGGACGACAGCCGGTTGCTTTTCTCTCCTCTGTCAGTCGGCCAGTCGGCTAAGAACCCGACGACGAGCAACAACTGTCGTGTTAACATTCATCATGACGGAAAATGTTGAGGAATTTTACGAGGTCGCCCTGAAACTAGTTCGAGAAGCCGGAGACGTGAGTCTTCTGTAAACCCTTAATTAAGGGTAACCGAGTCACCTAAAAATCTCGAAATAAAAATTGAAAATGATAAACAAATAAATAGAATATTTTTTTGGGTTAGACATTTTTGAGATCCTCCGTTTATTGGTGCAAATATATTTCATTTCTATTTTCAATTTGCAACGTTGAACTCAATTGGCTTTGCCATTTTTATTCCATTTGGAAGACTTTGTTTTATGTACATAAATTACACAGAAAGTACACAGAGGATTATGATAATTTTGACAAATAATTACATCACAAAGAAAGGTTTACTCCAAAAGTGAGAACGTTATCTCAGAAAGTACTCCAAATTGTAATTTTCATAATCTAATGGGAGAACATTTTTTTATAATAAAAATGATAAGTGGCAGTGTCAATTTGGTTCATCGATGCAACCTGATAGCAAGTTAAAATAGAAAAAAAATTGCACTCATGTGCTGAATATAAAAAAATATTTCTGAAATTTATGTAAAAAATGAAAAGCAAAGCATAAAAAAATTCCAAGAGTGACATATTTTTTTTAAGTTCAGTTTATTTTTGTGAATATCTTTCATTTTTTACTTGTAAGCCTGCAATGAGAGACCCAATTGGTTTTGTAAGGTTTCATTTCATTCAAATGACTTTTAATCTGATTTGAGTATATATATTTTTTAATTAATCACTCGTACACAGAGGTTCCGTAAAAAACTATGGTAGATTTAGCAAATAATTACTGCGTAAAGAAAAATGTTACTCCAAAAAGTAGGAACACCTTTCCGAGAGCATTGCAGTTGGAAATTTTCATACTCTGCGGAGACAGAATATTTTTAAAGAGAGAATATTTTTAAATAAGATATTGCAAGGTCAATTTGATGCACTGGAATTAAAATTTTCACTCATGAACTGAAAAATAGTAAAAGAATTTACTTTTGAAAATGCACTTTCCATTTATGTATTTTCTTTTCATGAAATTAAAAAAAAATAAAGTTTCAATATTCCATATTTGCAATTTCAATTTATTATCTTTTCGTAAACGATTCTAAAGTAAGACCTCTTATCAATGGTAAAGAATTGCGTATTGAAAAAAAAAAATGGATCGCTATGAATGCGGTGCGTCGCGTCGGAATATTCTGTTCAGCATGAAAGACGACCATGCGCGGACGCTTTATCGATTCCGGAAAGCTCTCTGCTAAATCTAAAGTCAAGGTGGAAGAAATATTCACCCCTCATTTTATTCAAACTGTGTCAAGCCTTGCGCTTTTTCCTGCTGACAAATTTGGAATAAAGGCAATATGAAATAAATCTGAAATCGAAATTTCAGCAAATTTGAAAAAAAGTCAATATGTAATATTTATGAATTTAAAACATGCGATGTTAACAATCTAAATTTGAACTATTTTGAAATAAGGAAACACCTGTTATTATTTGAACGAAAATTGAGTTTATGTAAATGATCCATTTAATTTTTTTTTTTTGATAAACGATTTTTTAAATACTCATTTATTTTCCTGCGGATGTAGATAATCAAGGACAAAATCAACAGGCCAAAAGATGTGATGGTAAAATCCTGCGACGTTGACCTCGTAACGGAATCTGATCAGCAAGTGGAGAAGCTCTTTATGAATGGAATTACTGCAAGTTTTCCTGACCATAGGTATACACACTAAACTAATAAGTCAAAATTAGCCCAAGCGAAGGGTTCTTAATTTGTTAAGAACGATTAAATATTAACGAAAATATGGATAAACATTTGAGAAATGTTTATTCTTCATGTTTATATGCACACACTTCGAATACTAAACATTAAATTGAATAAAAATTCTCTACGACAATCGAATTTGGACTACGATACCTTCTAAATCTAATAAAAGTCTGTTTCATCTAATGCGAATACTACATTAACTCACTTTGATAATTCAGTAATTCTTAATGCACGATATTTATTGTTCATTTTTCTATGACGTCAAAAGCTGTTTACGATTAGGGAGATCATTGTGGGAATGTGTCACGTCATTAAGTCAACATTAGAACAAACACTATACAGCAAACGAATAATTTTGCAAAAATATTCACGGTCGCAAGGTTTATCGGCGAGGAAACAACGAGCTCAGGTGCTAAAGTCCAGCTGACGGATTCGCCAACATGGGTGATAGATCCGATCGACGGCACGATGAATTTCGTTCATGGGTTGCCTCACACGTGCATATCAGTAGCTTTGCTTATTGAAAAAGTCACGGAAATTGGAATAGTGTACAATCCTGTGCTCGAGCAGCTGTTCACAGCGAAAAGGGGGAAAGGGGCTTTTCTCAACGGAGAGCCCATCAAAGTTTCCGGTGAAAAGGGTAAGAAAATTATTAATCACAGAGAAATTTTAAATGTTCATTCCAATGTTAACTTAATCCCGCAGAATTAGGAAAGGCTCTTCTAATGACGGAAATGGGAACGAGCAGAGACTTAGCCAAGATGAAAATCGTGTTCGAGAACCTGCAGATTCTGATACCAAAAGTTCACGGGTAAATATTTCCTTGAAGTTACAGGATCTCCAAAAATTTACATAAGTTATTTCGTTTTTTATGTCCTAATAATTACATTTTTATATATTGATAAAACTTTGAAATCTTTTTTTTTTTTTCTTTCCATCTAAAGTCTAAATTCGAAAATTCGCTTCACTAATTTTTATAATTTGTTCCTAATCACAGAACGAGAGCTCTCGGCTCCGCCGCTCTAAACATGTGCATGGTTGCAATGGGAGGTGCTGACGTGAATTTCGAGTGTGGCATTCACATATGGGACTTCTCAGCGGGTGATCTAATCGTTCGTGAAGCCGGTGGCGTCTGCATCGATCCCGCTGGTAATTTTAGACGATTTATGCGGCCACTACTGTCAGAGTTATTCGCGGTGTGCTTAACGGGATTACTTGCCCGACGTAATCATTCGTGACAATGGCAACTGGCTCAACTAAACTTGAATGTCGCGTTTTTTAACAGGTGGAGCGTTTGATAATCTCAGTGGTCGCGTTCTCTGCGCATCTTCGATGGAACTTGCACAAGAAGTATCGAGCTTATTGGTTCAGTATTATCCGCCACGTGACTGAAAAATTCCAACCGTCAAGTCCATTTTTACAAACTGCAAATAAAACTTACTGTCCACCGCGATATGAAAATATATTCGTACAGCTGCGCTGGACGTCATCGATTTTTTTAAACTTAAAATAGCTGTCTTGTTCCGCCGGATATTAAACTGTCAGGTCTGAGATATATTTCACAAAGAAAGAAAAAAGATGGAAAGAAAAAATACTTTTCCATCAAAAACCGGAATAGGACAACTACCTTAAAGAAAAAAAATAAGATGACTCGAATCTTGTACTAAGGATACTTAAAACGATGTGATGAAGCATTTCCTAATTATTTTGTCGATGTTTTACGTAACACTGTTACAATAAACTAGGAATACATTATTTCGATATGATTTGTCCAGATAGTGTGTTCGTCGGCATTTGCGACCCTGTTCAACAAAAATTATGAAAGATTTATCTGATGTTTGTGCAACTTGAACGCAAACTTTATTTTGCGTGAAATAAATGTTACCAGAATAAAAGATTATTGGGGATTTGGTGTTCATTTAATGAAACCTTCAATGTTCTTTTTTTATTCATCTCTGCCAAGTAGCTGAGGTTTTTCAGTATCATTAATAATATCTTAGCTTAATAAGGGACCCGACATAGCGTCTCCACGAAAAGTATTAACAGCGGGTTAAGAAGTCTTGACTTTTATTAATTTTTCTCGGAAAATCATCGTCCATTTATTGACGATAACGATCGGATGACTGCTGCATAAAATATGTACAAGAGCCAAAATACCTTCGTAGAAAACATCTATATTCACTTCGTTTGTCGCCAACACGAAAACCTCCATGATGATCGTGAAACGAGCCATTTTTTCGATTGCCATCCGTTTGATAATGTTGTGTATGAAGGGAATCTGAAAACTCATAATCGTACGGATTAAATCATGCTCAATCGCAATTCAAACGAATTCGACGAATCAATTTTCTACTGAATTCTGCAAAATTTGCTTCAGGTTATGCATAAAATTTCAAGTTTGACATTCAAATTTTTTGCTCAGCAAATGTGTTATTGAAAAATTAGAAAAAATGTAATGTGTGGCATATTCGTCGAATTCGTTCGACGAGGTACACACAAAATTGTAACTTCCGGATGTTCCTTCTCACAACCAATATACCTTACCTGTTGGCGAAGAAATACTTACTTGGACGTCGGATGCCAAAGCGACTAATGGACAAACCTGTCTGTATTTGTCTGTCGACATCGACAACTCAGTTACGTATCTGAAGCGTCTCGAGATTCATGTGAGTCGTCTCGCATTTCTCAGTCTTAGTCTCGGCGCAGAAGCTGCTGTGTGATATCTCTCACTCGTTTCCATCATCATCCATTGCCTCCCCTCCTCACAGGGAGGGCTACAAGTGAAACATTACCAAATAGCCGATTAGAATAATCACGCACCAATTAGCGACTATCGTATTCGTGTCTTTCTTTTTTTTTTCTTTTTTTTTTCTGTTCGATCTCCGTTCTTACGATTCTTTTCTTTCTTTATTCGTCTACCTCCGCTCAAATGTTACGCCTACAAAATCTCTGCTTTACAAGTCAATATGTTGATCAACAATATGCGAAATGCAGACGCTCAATTATTTTTCCGTAGAAGTGATTGGAATGTGTTCAATAATTATCTCAGCTTGCCCGAAATTGTAATTAAAAAATTGATAATGACGGAGGTAAAGAATTTCACGAGATTAGATTTCACAAAACTACTTTATCTATAACTCTTCACCAATATTATTCAAAATCAGCATTCCCAACATTTTAAAGATAGCTAATAATGTAAAGATTATTCATGTAATATACCATACACAAATTCCGAACGAATCAAAATTTTGTTTGGGAATAAAGAAAAATTGAAAAATCGGTAAATTAGGATTTTATCAACGGAAAAGTTTCCGATAAAATTCGCAAAGGGTCCGTTCACAGAAAAAAAGAGTCTTAGTTATGTATGTTTGATCTGGGCTGCAAAGTTGGTAAAATCGACTTAAAATAGTGAAACGGCACGAAGAAAAGTTTTGGTTATCCTCAATGCCTACTTTAATCACATTCTTTCCTCAACTTCATTTTTCTTGAATTGTTTAATAATTTCCCACCGAACTTGGTTACCGCGCCACAAAGACGAAAAAGCGCAGCCAACATTTTCATTTTTCATAATTCTCCTACTACGCGAGCTCTACATATTATTCCGTATGACAGTCACAAGTGTGAAACAACATAACAAATTTGAAAGTCGGATATACTAAATATCCCATAAGGCAGTCCCCATGAATACCTTGCAACGGGAACAGCGCTAATAGCCCTTGCTAGGTCCGCCCTTAACGATGAATCGTATCGAAGTCTCATCTGAAACATAAGCAGCCTCGTAAAATCATGCTTTCATCTTTGTTTTTAAAATTTTTTATACAAGCTCGTCGCCTCAAATTCTCTCCGAGAAGCACTTTTTCCACTAGATCATTTTTTTAGACCGGACAGTAGAAACACAACTTAAAAATTGCTTCACCCATTCATGTTGCTTAAGGGAAGACGAAAATAAAATCGTCAAATCCGGAATTCCGCTACAGAAGTAGATATGAAATTAAGTACTTTTTGTACTAGAGAAGCTTTAGGAAAATTCTCCTAAAAACAATTTATTCCCAGTTCTACATATTTAAAAAAGAAATTTCGGGTGACCATATTTAAAAAAAAAAATAAAAATCATGATTTTCGTTTTGTTCTTTTGTCGTGTTTCATTTGCGTCTCCCCTTAATTTGTGGAAGAATTAATGCGTCATTCTCATGAACGTGGAAATAGTGTCGGTTTTTCAAAAAAACATCTCGTACATTATATTACTAAACGATTAATGCAATAAAGTTCGGGGCTTCGACTTAACCTCTTCAAGCTTACTTTTCTTTGTCCATCTTTCAAGCATTTGCCGTTTTATTTCAACTACAGTCCTACTTACTATACAATTTATATTTGTTTTTCAATCGATTGTTAGTACACCAAATTTTGTATTTTCTTTTTCTGGTTCATTTCTTCTCATCACTAAACTCGAAAACTATATGTCATTCCATGTTTATCTGTTGATTTTTTTGTTTGTTATGTGTGTAAGTGTAGATGAGTTTGATGTGCGAGTGGGTAAACCTCTGCTGTACTGTTCGATCGTTTAAAATATATATACGTTGTCTCTCGTCAAACGAAATGACCGCCGAGACTAATCGATTGCTCGTGCAAAATGAAAATTCGTAGACTTGTACAATTTTTTTAAATATTCTCGACGTCGAATAATGTCTATTTATTCATCGTTAGTCGTCGCGTATCCATTAATCATGTACAATTGCTTTACGAAAGATATTGAAAGTTATAATAAAAGGGAAGAGGAAAAAAAGAAGGTAAATTCCGTTAACTTAAATGCGTATCGTAACCGTCTAAGCGGCAACACAAATTATTTGATTATCTTAAGTGCGCATAACGCGTTTTTTTTTTTTTTTTTTTTTTTCGTGGCGGGTGCTAAGGTGTTTTTTAACTCTCGTATCTCAGCGTGCGGAGTAAAAGTATTTTTTAAGGAAACCAAAGGCTCACGTTAAACTTGAAGTCAAGTAGAAAATGAATGAAGAATCAATTCATTCATCAGTAATTAACTAATTAGTCAGTAATAAATTAAATTAATTCTCGATATTAGTTAAACGAAGCAATTGGATATTTGCGATTTTAAAAATATGCTGAAACTATAATTTTTACGAATCAATGTTCGTATGTTTCATTGATGCTTTTGTCAATAATTTATTCCAGCGCTTTTTAGTTTCCGGTGAATTAATGCTTTTTTGGGGCGCCGTTTGGTGTGTATGTGTGTGTGTTGTTTTGCTTGTATCTCATATTGTTCAAAATATACAAAGTTTCATAGTGAGCAAACTGCGCGTTGGAGCAGTTTTGCTTTTGCTTTTGTTTTGTTTTGCTTAAAGGTGTCCCCGGTAGACGGGGTTACCTAGATCTTTTCTTGTATAAACGGATGGGCCAGCGCGTGGTTCACTGTTATTCGTTTGCCAGCGTCAAGCATCAGCGTGCGTTCCAGTAGATCCTTGAGTTGTCCGACTTTTCGATTCTGTTCAGGGGGCAGCGAGTTACCGCCGAGTTCGGTGCCGAGATCACGAGTCGCTGGGAGGGTCGACATCACTACAACCTTCTCCTAAAAATACCACGGCGTTGACGTTAAAAAATTGGGCATTCTTTTATTAAGGGAGACATTTTGGGGTACCGGTTCTGGTCATCAAGCAACTTGAGTATATTTTAATAGCATATGCGGAAAAGAATATCGTATATTTAAAAAAAATCGAAATTCAAGGCATTACGAAAGTTACATCCCGTTATTTAAGTTCACCGCGTAAAACTCAAATTTAATATTTTATTTATTTCAAATAGCTGCCGTTATCCTAGTTTCAAAAAAAGTTTCCAAAAAAATAAGTTTTCTTCCGTCTGTGTGAATTTTTGTGTCATTATAACGGGTATTGAATTTTTTTTCTTATTTAATTCGTTATCTTCGCACACGATCGATTGAAAAAAATATATCGGAGATATTTAACAAAAACTTTTTGATTGAGACGAAATGAGGATGGGCACAATTCGAATGAAAAAGCATGTAAAATAAGTAATATTTACGAAAATCACGAAAAATGTAAAATTATTGTTATTTTGCGGTGGATGACAATGAATTGTACGCGTTGTAATTCTTTATTAATTACTGTAAAAGTATTGAATACAAGCGAGGATTCAATTCCTGCTCGTTTTGCTTACCAAGCACCAATCTGCATCTTTCGATTTTTCTTTTACAGGCAAAGAAACGATAAATATTCAATCCACGCGTACAAGTTTTTTAAAAGGCAGGAAGTTCCGACCTAGTGTAAATCATATGTAAAACTATTTTTGTTTGCAATCTGACGTAATTTTCCTTCTGGTTTCATTGTGTTCGGTGGAAAAATGTAGTAACGGATAACTCTAATTGAATGTAGTACGTAAAAATACTTTTTCAAACAAATAGTGTCCATTACTAAAGCAAAAATTGTCCTCCCGCGTTTCATTTCGAAACAGAAACCCAAAAATGAAAGTAGAGCAAAAAGGCTTTCTAAAAATATGTTCGGAGCATTTTTTTCTTCTTCTTAACATTATAACAATCCAGAAATCGGCTTTATTAGATATGGAAATCGTATAAATTACGAAAATATTTATGAAGCATCACAATCAATCGAAGAATCTTTTCGAAATATTCTATTACCTCAGAAAAACGATATATATGAATTATATCATAAATCGGGAATATGATCTAAGTCGACATATCATAGACTTAGTCGCCAGTAATTATCCGAAATATTAGGAAAGACTTACCGCGTAGACGCGTGGCCAAATCAGTGATTAAATATTTGCGAATAAACAAATGAAAAACTTACCCTCTCGGTGACCTTATCAACTTCGTGATAAAGGAAATTGCAGTTTGTATCAAAATGCTGCTCTTTGAACGTGCCCTTCCTTATTAGTTTGTTGGGCATCTTGCCCTTGAGATCCATGAAGAACTTCAACATTTGATTGTTGGTTTTTCCGGAGAACATGATTTTTCCCGTGTACAATTCGTATATCGTACATCCAACTGACCACATGTCAATCCCAAAATCATACGGTATACCAAGAACTAGAAAATCGTAGCATTAATTTCGGCTCTTTTCTTTTATTCACCTTTCTTGTTATTTCCGTTCCGACGGTTTGAAAATGGAATGTCCGCATTTCCCGCTTTTCATACAGGGTAATAACGCTACTTGATGAACATCTGTCGATTAATAATCGTATCTTCATTTTTCGCTCTTCACGAAGAAAATGTATCACAAACGTCGTTATTTTTTAATCTGATATTGACCAAACGTGACCTTTCTTGATTGTTCATTAATTAGCCTGTTTACCCAACGTATGAAGCATTCTTCATTAATTCAACCAGTATAACGATTGAAAAATATTTACTGTGCATCGAAATATGTTTTGTCGACTTTGAGTTTTTTTTTATAGGTTCTTTTTTTGCATATAGCATTAAAGTTGACACGAAATGAGAAAAAAAAAGAAAGATGTCTGATTGAATAATAAATTGCATTTTGGAAAAGTGGCTGAATTTACGAAATGCCTCTTATATCACATGGATAATGCGATATTTGCGCTATTGGTTTTCGATTTTTCTTGGTAATTGGGATCAATAAAGATAAGTCTTTAAGAGTACTTACTAATTTCCGGAGCTCGGTAAAATCTTGATACGAGGTAAGGCGTTACTTCGTTCTCGTGGGCGTGACATGCAGAACCAAAGTCGCAAAGTTTTAAGACCAGCTTGCTCTCGCTGACTAGAATGTTGTCTGGCTTGATGTCACCGTGCAATATATTAGCGCGTTTCAGCAGTTTCAAAGCCAGGAAAAGCTGCTGCGTGTAAGATCGTACGGCTTTGACGTGCAGGCCAACGTCTTTGCCATATTTCTTCAGTACCTGGATAAAGAAAAAATTAATTAATGGGTAATAATAAAATTATGATATATATTTCAAAAACAACACTTTTGCTTTCTCATAGACGAAACGTTTTCATGAAATTTTAATTTTTTCGAGTTTCACGTGTCAGAACCAAATTTCGATGGTGATTAAAAAAAAGATCACATTTAGAAGAATTTGATAAACTAATAAATAAGTTTTAAAATAAAAATGATGCGTTTGGATTTTTGGATTACTTACTTCGCGAAGATTCATCGCCAGCGGCTCAAACACCATGCACAAATGATTCTTGTGAAAGAAATGTCGGAATAATCGCAAGCAGTGAAAGCGGTCTTCAGGATCAGCGTCGTTAAGTTTCCTGAGGACCTCCAATTCTTTGAGGCCTGTCTTGTGCCTATGAATCAACGATAGAGAATAGAATATATGCAATGTACACAAATGAATTTAATATTAATGACTTACATTATTTCGTTGTTTCTGATTATTTTCACAGCGACATCGAGGTTCCCTCTAGCGCTGTCTCTCGCTCTCACGACGTTGCTGAAAACTCCTTGGCCTGTGTAACCGTAAACGACGTAACGAGCGTCTAGCGTTTCGCCAACTCGAACTCTGTAAGTAGTGAAAATTATGTTAAATACCTCGATAACATTGAAAAATAATAAGTATTTTCACCTTTATATCACCATATTACCTGTCTTTTACCTTTTAATTTTTACAATTACGATTTGTCCATTTTTTTGTATCCGCAAAAATGGCGGATATGTTGTACAGAATTTATTTAATTCGTAATATGTTGATGAATTGTTAAACTAAATATTTATTTCCGTTTTTCTCCCATTTTTGTGTATTATTCGGTTGTTCCTTTCACGATTATAATGTATCAATGCGGACCATTTTTAAAATTCAAAAATAGATGTATGAATTGATAAAGAAAGCGTAATAAATAGGAGGCAATTATTTACCTGTAATATCCTTCTGCATCGTCCCAATTGTCAGTTAAGCTTGGATTGTCTGGTCCTCCTTGTCGCTTTCCTTCTACAGTAGGACTCTAAAAACAAAATATGTATTTCAATTAGCGAACAAAAAGGGAAAAATGTGGGAAATATTGATGATAGAAAAATGAAAAGTAATTAAATAGAAACGTACATTAAAGTCTCCGATGTTGTCGGCTTCGGCAAACATGTCCCACTCGTTCGCCTTCTTCGTCGTCTGTTTATCGTCGGCCGGCTTAGTCTTATCCGCATTGTTGACGATTTCCTCCTGCTTTTCCGAATCATTTTCAGGCGGCGCGTCTGCGAATCTGGACTTTCTCTTCTTCGCCATCTGCGGCGAAGTTTTTAATGTCTCTGGCAGTGGAGGCGTGTGACTCTCTCGAGGTGACTCGTTATTATTCGATACTATTTCGACGGATTTCGGAGATACGACGATCGATCGGGTTTCCGCTATGGGCGAACCCGCGGCAACGCTCAAATCCGCCGATAGATTTGAATCCTCATTCGGACCTCCTAATCTCTAAAAAGAAAAACGAAAAAAATGAATACTATTAGCTGCAGTTCGTAACGAGTCGTCGCCACGAATATCAAATATTGATGATAGCATCAATATTTGCGTTCATAATTCTGTGAGGAAACAAAAATTCAATAATATGTTATATGTATATTGCGGTTGGGAATCGAGAGAAATAATGTTCACGGTTTTACTATGCAATCTCCTGTGTGAAGTTTAATCAAGCGGTCTTTCTTACTATATAATTAATTTATTAGCCTACCTTAAGCAATTCTTCCCTCTGTTTTCTCCGTCGCTCAATAATCGCCTCCTCATCTTCTTCCTCCTCGATATCGATATCCTTGATCTCCTCTTCGCTCGAACTTTCCGATCGTTCGATTTTCAGACCCTCGGAAAGCGAGTCTTTATACTTATCGCCCCGTTCACGTTTTCCGTTCTTTTCTCTACCTCTGTCAAACTCACGACCATATCTATCGCGATCTCTTCGTCCTCTGGACATAGATCGAGATCTGCGATACCGGTCGTTGCCACGATCGCGATCCATCTTCATCCTCGCTGGACTTCGCGATCTTCTCAAACTTCGCGAACGTTCCCGCGTTCTCTCGTTGTTTCGACTGTCCCGACGATCCTTGTTTTCCATGCGATCGCGGCTGCTCGGTCTTTCGCGATTTCCGTGTCTGTCTCTACTTCCGTGACGTTCCCGACTGTCGCCGCGTTTGTCTTTACTGCTACGATCTCTGCTCGACGGTCTGTCGCGGTTTGGATGATCCCTACTCGAATGTCTGTCGCGATCGCGATTTTCTGCTCCGTCGCGACTTTCACGTTTGTTTGGCGGCGCGTGTTGCCGCATATCCGCTCGCGCGTCTCGCGATTTCGACTCCATCTGCGAATTCCGACGATCCGTTTCGCGTTTTCGTTCTTCTTCTCTGTGAATTCACGATAAACAGATTCTATGAAGTTTACAAGCATGCATTTATTGAGGAATTACTTAAAATTTAACCCACTAGTCCATTTGAACATCCATTTTGAAAAAAAGTCGATTAATTCGAAAATATTTCGAACGTATATCATTTTTGTATATGGGCATTCTACGGTACTTCATATAATATAAATTCCGACTAACAACAATCTTTTTATAACTTTTTTATGTCCTGATCAGATCAAACCAAACATCTGCGAATTTTTTTGGAAATTCGGTAACTATTTGCGTAATTCAACATAATTTATGATGCATAGGTCTCAATTCTTTTTGGCAATCTTTAAAATCTTTTACAGCGGTTGAAAAAAGAAAAAATTTTTGAAATCAGAAGCATCGAATTTATAATCAAAATTGATAGATTGGACAGTCGGAAAATATCAAAAACGGTTAATCGAATTTGTTGAATGATGATATGAATTGTTATGCTATACGTTCTCCAAAAGCCTACATTTTTTATATTGCTCATGAGAAAATATAAAATTATTACCGTAATTCGTGTTCCCGTTTCCGGGGATCTTCTCTTTTGGCGGAATCCTTGCGTCGCTCATCTTCCAGCCTCTTCCTGGCGTCTTCGCGTCTTACCTCTTCACGCGGTCGTTCTATGACCTTCCTGAGTGGTCTATCGCCTCTCCTGAGTTCCTCCTTCTTTGGATCCTCCCTAATTCTTCCCTTGTCATCGCGTCGTCTGTCCAGGTCTTTTCTCTTGTCTTTCGGCTCCTCACGTGGTCTTCTTTCCCTCGTCATATCCACCACGACTCGTCTTTCCACTTTAATTACCTTCCTTCGTTCCCTGCTCCCGGATTTGCTTCGATGACGTTTCTTGCGCTGTGCATTTTCGTCCCCGCTATCATCTTCCACGAGTATTACGTCTGGAGTTTCCTCGGGCTTCGTTTCTTCCCGCACGATTCTGTCTTCCTTATCAGAGTCATCGGAAAGGTATTGCACTAAACACGCCTGCAAACGTTCCTAAAACGATAAATACGAAGTTTATAGCATTTTTTTTTAAACACAATTCTCCGGAAAGCCTGAAATTGTAACAATTTACCGTACTACGGAAAAAAACGATGAAATAGTAGTGATAATTGGGTTTAATTTGGTTGAGTGTGAACAATTCTCGTAAATATTTTTTTAATGTGAAGCACACTTGATTAAACTGAAGCCTTTTATGAATTCCAAACAGATAAAAAAGAATTTACAAAATTGGGAATAATTCTTAGATCTAACATTAGTTTGTCCATAGGAAGCATGAGATTAATTGATCTACCTTCTGTTTCATCAATTCCTCGAGGTCAATGTCGTCCTCAATGATAGTACAATCAACTTCGTCGGAATCCAAATCAACGAGCTTTTCATCTTCACTTTCCTCTGTAGTGACAACTTCCGTAGGCAAAGCAACTTTGCCATTGATAGTTGATTCCTTAGGTGTAACAATGACAATTCTGGTCGGTGCAGATTTCTCCTCGAGCGACCCATTTTCAGTCTCTCTATCTTTCTTGGTTCTCTTGTGCTTCTTGTGTTTTTTTCTATCTGACTTAGTGTCGTCCTTGTCCATGGTTTTGTCCTTTTTGTGCTTGTGATGTTTATGCTTTCTCTTCTTCTTTCTTCTCTGATCCAACATATCTGGTTCTTCGTCCATGGACGGATGACTTTGATGCTTGGATTCCAAGCACTCTAAATCTGATTCGCTGCAATACAAATTTCTTTTTTGCTTATTCAAATTAAAATTTATTGCCTACAAATCGATAAGCATTTATTTCATGGTACACATTTATAATAGGCTCTAATGTGCCTAGCGGTGTCCATAGAGTGATTTTTACAAAATTAATAACAAATGGGTAAAATACACATTTGAATATAAGTAGTATATTTAAATATACCCATGTCACCCTTAGCCCATAATTGTGGTAGGGTAGGAAATTGTCTCAATTTCTATTTTGTTTTAATCAAATAAAGCTATTTTATTTACAGTTTTCCCAATCTTGTCCCTTTATCTTTTTTTCTCTGATCGTATTATGAATATTTCTCCCAATTTCTTTTCTTCTATGTGGTGCTATAATATTTTTCTGAGTATATTCTTAGTTATCTATTCATGTACATTCAAGTATTCAATTTCATTTATAAAACAGTAAGAGAATCCTATTGCAATATATTACTGTAAATTAATATTCATGACACGGGCGAGCGTGTCCAAAGAGCGAGTAACAACAGCCGTGCGTAAAACTGTAAATGAAATTCATGAGAGACTAAGCAAAAAAAAACGTAAGACACATGAAAAAGTTAATGATCCTGCAGTACATCATTTTATGAATTTTTAATTTCCCATATCATAAAACTCTTAAGGTTTTAAAATTTTAAATGAGGTTACTGATATGAATTGCTGATATGACTGTGCTGTGTTTTCATCTATGCATCTTAGATAAAACTGCTATATTTCAGTATCTCGCTTAGAAATGCAAGACATTAAATTTCACAAATTTTTTAATAGGAAATGTACAATTGCTCCGCTGCAAAAAATGTATAGTTCTCCATATATTCTAATGCATTAACATTTGTTATCATTTTTTGGTCAAGCCAATTCCCGTGAAGTCTTATCAATACCTTATGCCTAACAATTACTGAAACCTTTAAAAATTCTACTAAAAAGACTATGGATTTTTATAGCCAAATAATAACCATCAAGTTTATGTTACTATAAATATTGAACAGTAAAAATTGTAAAGCTTTTTAATCTACTTGCAGATTCTAAAATAAAATTTAAAACACACAGCGATTGCACTGGATTGTCAAAACTTTGGAAATGGAATGAGACTCGGCGTAACGTGAACACACTTGTTGAAACATAGGCGCCTAGAATATCAGAAGTTCCGGTGCATTATGGCAATGATAACGACGTAAATAATACACATTTAGAAACTTGCAAGTCGGGTATGAAAATCGGTGATACAGAATCGTCACTATCGATCAATCCGAATAGTGATTGATTTTCTTGCCTTTGCTCCAAAATTCTGTAATTTCAGCTCCAACATAAACGGTTTTTGCCAAAATGACGAAAAATTAAAAATACTAACGTGGTTAATAGTACCGAAATGTAAACAAAAAAATATATAACCATACTTATTACAGATCTCACAAAATTCTTGAGCGTAACGAAGTTAATAACGAACGACTAATCAACGACAGGATCATAGGTTAAGTGTAATGTAAACAGAATAGGCCCGATTATCGGAACGGCGATGAAGATACGTTTTCAACGATACCACGAATGGGTTATAAATTAAATGAATTTCGTTACAAACCTCATGATGAACTAATCCGAATCGTACGACAAATAAATTTCTTGACACACTTAACTTCACTAGAACGACAGAGACCGTGAAATCGTCGATGAGAGAGGCGACACCGCCGCCATTTTGTGTGCTGAGTCTCTTTTTTGCTGCCACCGGGTCGGTACTTCGAGACTCGATTATCGAATCGATGACTATCGATTGTCGTTGCTGTTTTTTTTTTCCGTTAGCAGAGTGAGCAGCCGTTAGTACAATTCGAATATTTCACATTTGTTGAGGATAATAAAAAAAAGTTTGACTAATTGGATAAATTCGCAGCTTCTAGTGACCATATTCACCGGTGAATATAGCGAGACATTGATTTTATGAAAACAAAAGTTTCGAAGGACTTTAGTGCGATGTGTTCGGCGCTTCTGTCGTTCTTTGTCGCTCCACTGCGACTCCCAATGGTGTTTCTTCAGTTGCACTCGTCGCGACCCGGCCGATGCACCTCATCAGTTCGAGGTGATGCAGAGTCCTCGTTGCAGTTGCAGAGTGCTACAACGCGGTGAGTACTTTTGTCTTTCGTATGAAGCAGCATTCGTAAGCAAGATGAAAGCTTTACAGTACTTGCTATTGACCAACCAGTAGCACATTATTTAAAAGTGATGTGTTATACTGTGCGAACCTCCATAAGTGTGGTTGAAAACAGTTGAATCTTCCCGCACTGTTACCCTAGCAACAACAATAACCACCGGTTTATCGTAAACACGACCGGATAGTTTTTTGCAAGCTGTACGAGCCGCCATTAATGTAGCTGAAATAGTTGAATCTTCCCGCACTTTTACCTTAGCAACAACAATAACCACCGGTTTATCGTAAAAACGACCGGGTAGTTTTTTGCAAGCTGTACGAGCCGCCATTAGTGTAGCTGAAAGAGTTGAATCTTTCCGCACTGTTACCCTAGCAACAACAATAACCACCGGTTTATCGTAAAAACGACCGGGTAGTTTTTTACAAGCTGTACGAGCCGCCATTAGTGTAGCTGAAATAGTTGAATCTTCCCGCACTGTTCCCTAGCAACAACAATAACCAACGGTTTATCGTAAAAATGGCCGGGTCGTTTTTTGCAAACTGTACGAGCCGCCATTAGCGTAGCTGAAATAGTTGAATCATTGCAGAGTGCTAAAACTCGGTGAGTACTTTTTGTATTTCGTATGAAGCATCAGTTGTAAGCAAGAAGGAAGCTTTACAGTACTTGCTATTGACCGACCAGTAGCACATCATTTAAAAGTGATGTGTTATACTGTGCGAACCGCCATGATATGCGGTTGAAATAGTTGTATCTTCCCGCACTGTTACCCTAGCAACAAAATAACCACCGGCTTACCGTAAAAACGACCGGGTGGTTTTTTTTGTAAAAAACTGGTCGTTTTATTCGATTTGCCACGGACAACCGGAAAAACAACCGAATAATACTTTTAGGGCGGTTATTTTTGCGGTTGTTACGACCGGTTTCTGGTTTATTTTTTGAAGAGAAAATCACTCGGTCGTTTGAAGGTGGTTTTTACGGTGTATCAGTTGGAAATGACGGTGGTCAATGTTGCTAGAATATTCTTCGCCACGGTTCATTTTTAGAATGAAAAGTGAGAAGTACTGACTGCAGAATGCTAAAGCGCAGTCAGTACTTCTCGTATTTTTCCTGATACCTTCATTGTGGCGAAGAACAACGCTTCACAGATTTTGTTACTGACCGAGCAGTAACACAACATCTTAACGTGATGTTCTACAAATCTCTATAGTTCTCTCTCACTCCTTTGAGACCACCGATAGTGCCATCTCTTTCCAACTCATCGCAGCTTTGTCGGTATACCATGACTCTCGGTGACTCGGTCGGTATAGCAGGTAACACGAAGATGATGTGCCACGAGAAAACGCCACTGGCGGTCGCAGAGATAGCAACAAAAGCATGTAGCGTATCATGTGACCTTAAATATTTCGTAGCTTTATTCCAATTTTCCAATAGTACTTGCAAATACCGAAATGTTAATCAACAGACAGATCACTTTGCGTTGCGGATATAGTTACCGACTGATCATTAGTCTTGTGATTCCGAATTGCGTCGTCACGGTTGATTTGATCGGAATAACGACGAGCTCGTGGACCTGTAGATTTGTTGGTCGAAGGAATCGTTTCTTGGTCTTCATCCAACCGGTGATCCGTGGCTGAGTAATTAAGATTACAGTTTTTGTTACCGATCGAGTAGTTTCACACTCTCTGTACGCTATGTGACATACCGACGGAGCTGCATCGATGGTTATGACTCGAAACCCGTCCTCCGAAAGAATAGGTATATATTTGATTGGGTAAAGGTATTTACCCGGGATCGTTTCGTTTTTTATCAAACAAATTAATCGTACGAAGAAATTTTGCGCCCTATAGTAAAAATTATTAGATACTTTCTCCGAAAACTGATGATTGGATCGCTTAAAGATTTTCACAGATATTCAGATTTTTCTACATGAACATGTCGAAGTGAAAACAAAGAAAAAATTCCGAGGATGTTCATACCAGATGAAAACAACAAAAGGTCAGAAAACGATACTTTCCGAAAATATTCGGAATATTTGGATTCACAGAAGCTTTTCTGTGTAAAGTATAATTTTCCGAAATTTTATTTAATTCATTAATTCTATTTAGTAAAAATACCAATTAAAAAAAAATTACAGCCTTGCAGTGAAATTAGCCGTTTTTGGACGAAATTAAACTTAAAAAAAAATGGGGTATTCAAAATGTAATGGAAGTTGTTTTTTGATCCGAGGATTTTCGAAAAAATCAAATTTGTTTCCAAAATAATAAATGGGACGTTATTATTTTTTTAAATTTTGAATATATAAAGAAAATAAGATATCTACCGATTTTTTTTTTTCACCAGGGCACATCGATTTATAGCGTTTTCGATTGACTGAAAAAAGCGCTCGCACATACAATTAGTATATTGTTATCTTTTTGACTCCGGCAAAAAAATAAAGAAATAAAAAATTCATAAAACATGATTCGTACCTGAAGAAGCTGTTCCTTAGCACTTTTAGAAAATTGAGTTTCGCTCATTGTTGAAAAAAAAAATCTGCCTGCATTATATAAAATAAAGAATAATGAAGATTGGCCAGAAGATTTCTTCCCTCTGAGGATCGGAAGTATAGAGGTTGAAGAAGAAGAAATGATATAGCCATTCGGTAATGAATATTTCGGTCGAGAACACAATTTTACTCAGGCGATGGAAACTTCACATAGTTGTAGTTGTTGTTGTTGTTATTTTTCATATATTTAATCATAATAATGTTCGTTAGATGATAATCGTATTATAGATATATTCACATGATAATTTTTCTTTATTTTCATTTTTAACCATTGGAAATATTTCCAGTAGGTTATAAAGTAGATGATTCAATAATCGCTTGTCTCAGTAATATTATAGGTAGGCTCGATGCGCAGATTTTTGTTATCGATATTGTGTGTTATCATAAAACGTTGATTTACAATTTTCTGTAGCCGCAATGAAAGAAAATAAGGCAAAAATCAAAGGATCTTCTTCACTAATTATCCACTTTACTTTTACGCGTTCGATTGAAATCCTGCAAAAATATACGAGAGTAACAATCGGCTATAAAAAATTATTCAACGCGCTCTTTCTCTCGCTCTCGCTCGGTCTCTTATCTTGCGAACACTATTATAAATCGCGCATCAGCGAAAATTTTATGTACATAACGTACCTACCTGCGAGGATTCTCGATTTTTGTTTTTTTTTTTTGTGTCGAAAGGAAGAGTGATGTGTGCGGATGAATAGTATATAAGTGTGTTCGTACCTAATGTTTTTTTTTTTTTTTTTTTTTTTTCATATATCAATTCATATCATTATTAGTATTATTATTATTCTTGTTATTATTATTATTATACCTTATGTACCTCTAGACGTTTTTGTTTTAAATAACCATTCCCATTAAGATTAAATAGGTATCATTTAGAATATTATTTCAATGAGCAAGTGACTAGTGTGTGCTTCCTCGACTTTTTGTCTCACTTTCACTTTTCTTTTTTTGCCTCTCTTCGTTCCCATCCACCAGTCTTCGTGACTATGTACAATTGTTATTCTTCGTTTTTGCTCATTCGATTTTTTCTTCTTCTTCTTCTTTTAATCTCATTATTATTTACCGTTTATATCATCATTCTTTCTTTATTTCGATAATACTAATCATTATAGGTGTGTGAATCCGTTTATCGAGAGTCCTATTGAAACGAAAAAATGATAAAGAAATTGCTATCGCAATAATATTATTGATATATGAGACAATGTACTTTGAATTTGACACAAGTCAATGAATGGAAACAATGGAGGTGGCAGTTTTGCAGCCTCTTTAAGAGCGACTTGAGCAACGTCGATGGCTTTTATCCAGAGACCTCACATTCACTTTTTCATTTACTACTTTCTCATCATATGAGAGAGAGAGAGAAAGCCTCTTTTTCTTCTTCTTCTCTATTCGTTAGGTTTTTCTTTCCATTTCTTATGCACATCGCGTTTAAGTAATATCTCTCGTTAAACATCGTTGGGCATCGTGCTCGATTTGGCGTCGAAAAGAAAGCGGGGTAAGGCACTCCCAGAGCCCCTGATGAACAGCCAAGAGACTACTAAATCTACGTCATAAAAATATCACTATTCACTTCCTCCATTCACGTCTTTTTCAAATAAATAATCCCTCGGATTTGCCCGCACTGCTTCTTGCTCTCAAATACCGTGTGAAAAAGTTTTTATCTACGAATTTTTCCTTTTTTTTTTTTTTTCATCGATGTTATAACTATTATGCAACGACATTCGAATGGAAAGATTTTTTTAAATACAATCTTCGAACGCAAATTCGCAATTGAATATATTTTCCCAATACTTTCGATGACTTCAGTAATAACGAGAATATTTTTAACACAAATCTTCGAATATTTCCAAATTTGTATATTTACAAAACTGATTTATTTAATAAATAATTTTGCGAAATTATTCGGTGCGGAAGTAAGAATGAAATTATATTTCGTTGAGTAATATGAATTTTCAAATATTTTTGGAAATGAAGATTTATTATATAAAAAAAAAACTGAAAAACATTTACATTCGAATGTTGTGCATTTACGTGTACAAAGAAAGAAGTGTACTCCAGACTCCTAAATCTGACATAATCTTCGCCAGTTTAAATGATTTTCATCTCGACATCTCTTCTGTTTTTTTTTTGTTTTTTTTTTTTTTCAACCTTTATAGCAAAATCTTGTCATCTCTCCTCTGATGTACACGATCCATCGACTCATGTACCCACGCTGATAAAATGTGCAAAAACTTCGCAAGGGTCCTCAACACGGTCATCAAATACACGTCACAGAAGCCTGTATAAATCTTCGACTATGCATTTTATTCGGATATTACAAAAACGACTTTATAGCGCATTTTTACCAGACTCTTCCCGGATCCGCCAGCGATTTCTTCCATTTCTCTTCATCTCTTCTCGACCTCCGACAATACAGACACTGTCGTAGCTTTTTATTTTCCACTCCTCGAACGTTTTGTGCGATCAAGCAAACTCGACAACGACTATACTTCAATGTATCTTCAGTGAACAAAAAATGAAATTTATCGGAATTATCATTTCTTTCATTTATATTTATTAATAAATTGCATTACGTCACTTCGTGAATTACGAGCGAAGACCAATCACGTACGACGCTGGAAGTACAAGAGCTTCAAACTGCTGAACAGCAAGAGAGAAAAAAAAAAAGGAAAAAACGAAAAAAAAAGAAAGAAAGTAGAAGAAGAAAAGTGCTGGTAGATCCGAGACGACCCTCATAGATAAATCTACAAAATCTCGGTCAGTTTTCCTTGAGGATGAGGAACTTCCATAAAATACGGACCCCAGATTCATACACATAATATACACGCAACACATTCTTACATAATATAATTGTTTCGCATTAAACATTCGTCCACGACTAGTATCTGTATTTTCTTAATATCTTTATCTCATATCGTCGTCAATAATCGTCTTCCTTCAATTATTTTATTATTTATTAATCTCTTGTTCTTGTTGTTCTCTCATCTAAAAACTAATGTTGAGAACGTTTAGTAACGCGTTTCGTACAAATAAACGCAATTCGCGCGTCACGTTAGCACGTACGTTCTGTTTTTTATTTATTTATTTTTTTCCTTTTTTTTGTAATATTTATTTATTTAATAATAATCGTTCAATATCGTTTCGTCATAATAATAATAATAATAATAATTATACTTTACAAGTGGTACCTAATAATTGTTCAAGATAGTGCCCGACCTACGGGAGGGGAGTTTACTTTTTCTTTTTTTTTTCATCTCATTTACCGTTATAATAAATACGTTACGCTACATATGCAGTTTTAATGTTAAATACATGGTTTTTTTTTTTAGAATTTGGTACTCTCGAAACGACTCTCGTGATCGCATACACGTAATTCACAATCGCTCCAGTCAACTTTCTCTCACGTGCGCGTCTTTCATCCTCTCTATAACACGCCACTTCCGCTTCTTATATCATATATTTCTTCTTCTTCTTTTTTTTTTTGCAGCAGCAGCATTTTACGTGGTAATAGTTGTAATGGTATCGTGTAACTGTACTTTATTAACATAGTCCCTATTTATGCTTACATGTTTTTAAATTTCTTCGTCATTTTTGCATAAATCGGGTGTGTGTGTATGTGTGTGTGTGTGTGAGAGTGTTTTTAATCGACCTAACCTCAAAATTCGCGTGTTTCTTCAGTGTCTTCGATCGTCCATTTTTCATTTTGGTGGTTATTTTTGAGAAAAGTGGGGGGTGCGCGGTTGCCGAGGAGAATGAGTCGCAAAATGAAGAAAGGGAAGTATATATTTCGTTCGCGGTTTTCTTTGTATATATATTTATATGTGTGTCTGTGTGTGTGGGCGTGTGTATATATATATATATATATATTTATATA
The DNA here is from genome assembly GCA_947507545.1 of Clistopyga incitator. Taxonomy (NCBI): domain Eukaryota; kingdom Metazoa; phylum Arthropoda; class Insecta; order Hymenoptera; family Ichneumonidae; genus Clistopyga; species Clistopyga incitator. Next base: position 7,677,753 of record OX382177.1, read on the forward strand.
TTATGTATAATATTCGATATTCAGAATCGAAGTGGCTGGAACTCGTCTTGCACGGACTAGCTGCATACAAGTGTTAGATTTGTTTCTTTTAATATTTATACATAGCTTCAATACCGGAAGTGCGGCGCCATATACTAGAAAATCTTAACGCGTTACTTAACGCTGGCGTCTCGTTCTCTCTGTATATTTTTTCTTCTTCTTCTTCTTCATATATGAATCTCGTGGATATTCTTTGCTTATTTATCTTTTTTTTTTTTTTTAGATATCGTTCAATATATGTACGGAGTGAGTTTGTGATTGTACCTCCAACATTTTGTCGCACAGACCCCTCGCAACTCGTAATATTTATGATAATCATCGTTTTAATGATGATGTTAATAATGATGATAATAATAATAATAATGATAATAATAATAATAACAATAATAAAATTTCACTTTTCATACCGGCATTCATGATCATACTGTCTGCGGAGGATTTGTGAGTGTAGAATATAGATGGTAATCATCGTGTGGATTTTTTTTTTTTTTGTTAATTTCTTGTTTTCTTCCAATTTGAGTATAACATACTTACAGTACTTAAATTTACATTATATTGCGATTTTTCTTAATGAATAATGCTGCGCGTGTCGGCTGTTCTTTTACATCCTCGTCTTCGTCATTATAGATATATATACGTTATGTATATACACTTAAACGTTAATCTAATCATGGATATAGATATTATTAATTAACGTCGCACCATTTTTTTCTTTAATAATATCCTCATTTCTGCTGTCATTAATTTATTTATATTCAATTATCAATGTTTTCGTTAATATCCGTGATGAGATTCTGTCAGTGCGTTTCTTTTTAACCCTTTAATTCACTGGTTAAGGGGACTTTGATAGCTCACTGAAATCGTTGATGCATCGTTGATTTTTGTTTTTTTTTTTTCTTTCTTTCTTTACGATTACGATTTATAGAGAAATCAATTTGACAATAGTTGGATGCAAGGCTATTTTCATATAATGGCAGATTTTTTAATAAATCATTTCGCTGCTATAGTTTCTTTAAACTGAGAAATTCAGGGAGATTCATTTTCCTTCCTCTATTTTTCTTTCAAATAAATAAATAAAACAAATTCTCTTTTAACTTCAGGAAAATATGTTTGACACGTTGAATCAATCTTTACTTCATTTTACTTCAGTTTGCGAGAGAAACAAAATCTATGCTTATGTGTATAAAAAAACTATGCTTTGAAAATCCTGTAATTATTTCATGACAACTCAATTAAAATCAAGTACGGACTCGATATATCAAACAAATTTCCAAATAATAAGAAATTGTGTACGCTCACGACTTTAAATTTGATTTCAATTTAATAAAACAACAGAAGTTAATTTTTTTCATCACGAAAACCTAAAAACATTTTTTCATGGAAAAATTCATGGCGAAGAAAAAAATCAACACTGCATCTTCAATTTCAGTTTGCATTATTGCTAAAAGTCTCCTTATACATACTTGAGAATGTCCTCCCGAAAGTGATAGCCTCGCTACATAAAACACCGAGGGCAGCGAGGAGCATACGTAACTTGAACTAATAGAGCAACAACAGTTAATATTAAAAAATCGAAGCACCGAAAATAAAATGTATACAAATGGGTGGCCGCCCATAATTGAGTAGAAAATTTCCTCGCTCAAAGAAACGCAATTGTCAAGACGTTTTTTCTCGTTCGGAAATCAGAGCTTTGACTTTAAAGCTACTAAAAATCATTCCCGGATGCATTTACACAGTTCAATATATGTATTTTTTTTTTTGTCAATGGATCGACGGTGATAACGTGTATACGGCGTAGCCGAATAAAGCCTCATTTAAGTACTTATTTAGTAATAGTAATAAGTACCATTAGATAACCGGGTTTGGGTTGAGTAAGAGAGGGGCAAATGTGTTTATCCTAAGACGAATTTTGGGTTTTCTCAATCCGATGACATTTTCACACGCCCTTAAGCGCCTTCCTCATCGTTCCTGATTGACTAAAACGTATAATAATATGAAGTTGGCAGTTTTCGTTAACGTGATTTGAACTGGTGTCGTACGCTTAGTCCTGGATGACTTGTGGTATATAGCTTCATTTAAGTTATTTTGTTCTTCTTTTTTTTCTTTTTTATTTAGATCGTTTTGAGCTGTACACAATGATCATCTCTGCCCTAAACGAACCGTTCCGTTAATCGCACTCGTGGAAAAAACGATCCGGGGTCGCGAGCCGACGAAGACAGTCAAAATTGTGTGTTCTTATGCATTTCTTCCTTTATTTTTTCTCATATTAAGGAAATCTAGTCACCTAAAAAAAAAAAAAAATGTATCGATAGCCTTTTTTATTTTAAATCGTACATTTTGACCTCATCAAGTACTTTACGAGCACCATAATACTGTAATTTTGTAAAGATCAATGCACTAAAATGGTGGAAGACAAAGAGTCATTTTTGAACTTGGCGTAACTTTCTGGTCAAACCGGTGAACAAATTTTAGTGTTCGATGTCTTATTTTATCTGTCGAAGAATGCATTTTCGTTTGAATACAGCAATTGTGGATGCAGTGAAAATTGGATTTACTGTAACTAATTATTTAGGGAGTTTTTAATGAGTAAATATTTATTTACATATTTTAAATCAAGGCTTTGTCACAAAGGCGAAAAATAATTCCTGCACACAAAATAGAATGCAGTCTTCGATGGATAAAGTAAGTCATGGAAGACTAAAAATTATTCACTGGTTTGGTCTGAAAGGTACAAGTTAGAAATTGAACTTTTTACCCCATGCCATTATAGTACACTGTATTTTACAAAATTGTAGAATTATGTGACTCGATATCTACTTAATGAGGTTTAAATGCAAGATTTTTAAAAAGGGGCATCTACAATTTTTTTTTTCGTTTTTTTTTTTTTGTGACTGGGTCCCCTTAATTTTCTTTACACGGAGTGTGTTTCTGTCGTTGATATTCCGCTCGCCCAAAATTGATTTTAGCATTTTCAATAATAAACACATTCACAACCAAACGAACGAACGAAGGTGCTCACTTCCGGTCTGGCCAGGGCTCGCATGTGTGTGTTGTTATTATTTTTGTTTCTTGGATTTTGTTAATCTTACGTCTGTCCCATCGTGTCTAACGTTTTTATCTAGAGTTTCATTGTAATCTCCCGGCTTGTTTATTTATTTTTTTAAACAATATCTCCATTAAGTTTTACGGGTTTTTTTCTTTTCTGCTGTTTTTTTAATCCATCTCGCTTTCGTCTATACTTTAAAGGTATATGTATATATAATAATTTTTATCTAAATATGTGCGAACAATCACGTGTCGTGTGCACTACATATTTCTTGCGTATTATATATATAATATATATATATAATATTCAGTTTCACAGTACTTTAAATGAATATAATACTCTGTATAAAACTTGTATTTACAGGTTGACGGTTTTTTTAAATCGTCGTCAGTATCATCTTCTTTTTTTCTTTTTTCTTCATCATCGTTTAGTTAGTTTAATATTCTTAATCGAGCAACTTTACTGGGCTGACTTTTACCTTACACATTATCCATTATAAACTTTATCCTTCAGTGCTCACTCTCTATTTCCTTATGCGCTCGTCAACGATAAGATTTCTTTTTTTTTTTAATATCTGGTACTCAAGTATTTGTAACTAAGTAGCCGCGGTAATGAAAATCCTACCAGAGGACAGTGATTACGTCTGAAAAGTGTTGTGCAAATGCCTGAAACCGCAATGTTAATATAACATTGATATCTGCCTTTTGTTTAAATAATAAATGACAACTCTTTCGTTATTTTTTAAGTCATCATATTTGTTTCATAAATCATTTTGTAATCGAGATGTTTTTGTATTACCAATCGGCTGAAAAATATCTGAATATTTTATTGAAAGGAAGGAAAAGTTTTTATCTGAGAATTTGTTTTTTTATACACATACGAAAATAAGATAAGTGGAGGAAGTAATGGGCCATTTTTAATGCCACTTCTTTATAAAATGTCATGTATGATTCTGTATCTTTATTTTGGTTTTCAAGAAAATATTTGGAGATTTTACTATTGATCAGATGAACAATTTAAATCCAAGTCAATATTCAATAATTTATGGAATCAATAGATAATTATGACGATTGGAAAATAATGAAAGAGTGATGAAGTAATACATTTATTTTCAAAAAACACAATTTTGCTTCTGCTGCTAATTTATCGCGGTTTTTGTTTTGTTAATAGTAAAATAATTTTCACGAAATACAAATATTATGAACGATGAAAAGATTCTGGTACAAATTACCATGCAGTATTTAAAAGAAAATAGCTTATCGTTAGTTGCTAAAATGGTAGCATAAATTTCTGGCAAGCGTCAAACTTTCCTGCAATCTCTACTATATTTTCAAATATTATGTGCATATTTATATTGAAATTAATCGTTAAATCTCGAATTTCCGCTGCCATGATTTTTCGGTATTCTCCAATTTAAAAAATAATTATTAAAATAGAAATTGCTATTAACCACAAAATATTGAAATATTTAAGGAAATACAATCAACAAATTTACAAACAACGCTCAACGTTATAAACCGGCCCAGGCATTCGTAAAACACTCTACAGATGCAAAACGTAAAAATTAGGCTGAGAAATAAAAATATATTACCATTATAACGCATATATCACAACGATAAAACACTAGGTTTACTTTTTTTTTTTTTTCGTTTTCTCTATCTTAGTATATACTTCAAGAATAGATAAAGAATCATATAATAACAGTAATTATTAAGGTGATAATAATAATAATAATAATAATGACAATAATAATAATAATGGAGCGGATCCAGCGCGATAATCGTAATAATTACAATAATAAATACTGTGATAAAATGTATTTTAATGAAAATGGCAACGACGTTAAATTATCGGAACAACGGCAACAGCGAAAACAGGTGGAATTGAAATAGACTGCGGCGATTATAATAATTAAAAATAATAAAATAACGTAATAATACTCGCGGGTTCCTGTTATCACGGAATTTTCCTATTTACAAGAAGTCGTAATGATGCCAGCGATAACAGAAACGTTAATGCTATGTTAATTCATCGATTATGACGGTAATGATAATAATAATAATAATAATAATAAAAATAATGAACACGCGTGCGGTGCTGCGGTATCGTTGGAATGACGCTGACGTTTTTAAGCGTCTCTCTATTTCTCACTGTCTGTACATTCATGTATGCAGAATTCCTTTTTGTTTGTCTCGCGATTTTTTTGTATCATAGAAAGTAGAAAAATCGCTGGGACGTTCGGTCGCCCTCCAGGAAGTCGCGAGGTCTGGATATTCGTTGATACGTGTAGAGAGAAAGAAATAATTCATTTCATTAAGCCCTTCCTAATGATCGCCTATCTCCTTTAGAAAGTGTGCTTTTTTTTACGAAATTCCGACCAAAAATCGTTTTGCCAATGATTATGTCATCCTTAGAGTTTTTAATCGTCGAGCATTAAATCAATTATTATGTATATTATTGCCAATAAAAAAAATGTATTTTATATTCTCATTTCAAAAATAGATGAAAATGTTATGAAACTTCGAATCTGCTTAACGAATCGAGTATAAAAAATGAATCTATTAAAAAAAAGATAAACTCATATAGTCTCTAAAAATTCGTAAAAAAATTAAGACAACGTGAAACCCGTGGTTCTAAAATTGGAAAAATAATGAGGGCGAAATTCCATTGCAAACGGATCCAACATATTGAATTATTCTTTTTTCCAAATAAATGTACCCACAAATGACTGAAGTGCCATTTTCCGCTATGTTCTTTCGTAAAAGTGTCCAGCATTTGACTATTACTTTTTGAACAGGGGAATTAAGGGGTTTACCCGCTTTTTCAACGAAGGGCAGATCATGATAATCATTGCAAGTCCCGCACCCCCAAAATTACCGAATTTCCTCTCGTTGCCTTGTCTCGGAAAAGTAGAAACATCCTTTTTGTTTAGCCCCTCACATCTCGCTCTCTCGAGTCTAGAGCTATCAGTGAGACTATTCGGGGGTGGAATATAGGCTGGTAGGTTGCCAGTTGGGGGGTTCGCTGGCTGGGCGTGTCTGGTCGATATCGTGAATGGCAAGCTCCCCACATCCCAGCACGTAGCATCTTCTCAAGAACGACGAGAGTTCAGGAGAGAAGAAAAAGAAGAAGCGGGTGTGAGAAAGAGAGGCAGAGCGATTAAGCGTCGACTGCAGAAGAGAAAAAAAAAAAAAAGAAAAAGAAAACTCGATTATACAGAGAAGGAGATAAAAAAATAAATAAAGAGAAAGGCAGGAAGAGAAGTTGGAGTAAATTGAAGTGAGAGAAAGAGAAAATCGAAAATCCAATGTAACCACCGAATGAAATACAAATACCGTTAATTAGGTTGCGAATAATAACGTATGGCGGAATTCTGGAGAGTCATCGATTCGTCGTCAGTCCGGAAAGCACAAAGTCCGACCATTTTGTCTTTGCGGAAGGAAGAAAAGCCATCGGGTCTTGGGGGATGAGAAAAAAGCTCTTGAGAACTGGGGACGCTCGGTGACAATAGTCTTTCGTCATCACCCGCGATTAATTAGCCCCGGGAATTAAGCTACTGAGTGGTGAGCAAATAGAGAAAGGAAGAGGAAAAAAAAAAATACGGGAATTCTCGCTACTTTGGAGCTTTTCCTCGAGCGAGCTTGTGAGTGACATTGAGCGATTGAAGCAATTTCCTGCAGCGTTCCCTCGTCCTCTTTGGCACTATTTTTCGATTTATCTAGTTCGTTATTAGCCCCGGCATATCATGAATAATTTGCGTATCTTTATCTTCCGCCTGATTTTCTCATATTTTCAATAACGTGGATGACGAAAAATTCAAGAAATTTGGATGACATTTGTCGCCGAAATATTCGCATTCGTTGCCAACAATTTTTTCGTTTCACATTGGCAAAAGATTTACGGCCACAATTACGTAAATGGTTGCAACATTTTTTGTTACGTTTTTTCTTCTTCTTCTTCTCCTTCGTTTCACTCGCATACATTAATTCCTAAAATTTACTCGCGACCGACGCAAGAATGGGAAACAGAACATAAATTGACGATAACACATGATGGAACATAAATCGTAATATCGGACGATTATTATCGTAATTAATAATATCAATTAATATAACATTTCGCATATTCAGTCTCGAACATTCAATCGGGCGCATTTTTTTAAATACACTCTTTTACACCTCTCTAAGTGGTATATAATATAATGATGGTAGTTTTTGTTTTCTTCATTAACAAACATTGTCCCCAATGCGTTCGTCATACTTTATTCCGCGCACGATTCTCCATACGTTTTTTCTTTTTTTTTCTCTCTCTCTTGCGACTGTTTATATATATTTTTTTGTTGTTTTGGTTTTTATATCGTGAAAAAAGATTTTGTTTTTCTTCCTATAACACTCGTAGTACTCACAGTCCCCAATATGGCATTTCTCACTTTCATTTTTTTGTTTTTGTTTTTTTTTTGTTTTTGTTTTTTCATTTCTTTGCTTAGGTTTCTTCGCATATTCACTTCAACAACTTTCTCGGGTCTCGAACGTTGCGATTCCTTAAAGCTAATCGACGAGCTTATTTAACTACTAGTGTTTGCTAAATTGACGTGTTTATACCGAAGGTTGTATTCATCATCCATTATATATTTTTTGTTCTTTATACTTTTGTTAAATTCATCTTTTCCTTAATCTCTTTCATTTTTTCATTTTCTTTTATCCTCATTTCTCTTGATTTACGTACTAGAGATATACTGGCAATGCTTTAAGGTATGTTCGTCTCTCGAGGCTTTTCCGGCACTGCACGCAGTAGTTAGTTGTATGATTTGGAGACACACTCGCCGTCGTGGATTATTATTATTATTATTTCTTTTTTTCTTCGTCGGTTTCCGTTTTCTAAATAGTATTCATTTCATTCGTGCTTCGTCCTTCAATGCGTCCGTTTCTTCAGTCTTCGTTTATTTTTATTTTTATCATTTTTTGTTTTTTGTGTTTTTTTTTTTTTTCATTTTTTTTTATTCCTTTGCAATTTTCTCCCGTCGTTTTCGCGACTATTTTCCGACAGTTTCCGTCGACGGGAGATGAGCGGTCTCAATGGAAACGAGCCCGCATTTATACTGCTTCATTTTTGTATTTTTTTTTTTCCTTCTTTATACTACTTTAATAGTATATATACTATATAATATATATATATATATATGTATATATATATTTCGTCGATCGATAGAAGTCGTTTCCACGAGTGCGTGCGTGAGTGCGTGCGTTAGCTCTCTGTCCATGATGAAGGAAGAGTCATTGAGCGTGGACCAATAGCGTCGGAGTATTTCACGAAACCCCATTCGCTTGGCCCAATTGGTTCTATTTTTATTTGTATTTTAATCGTATTATTTATTTATTTTTTCCTCATTTATCTATTAACCGCTTGTGTCTCTCTCTCTTGTTTTTTTTGAATTTTATTTATTTTTTGTTAATTTTTATAACTCTATATAATATCGCATTCATTCTTGATGCTGCACCCCATAAATGCGAGATGCAACGACAAGTCCCACGAGAATGTGAGGGAGAAAAAAAAAGCAAATTCCCGTGTTTTGTTTTTGTTTCCTTTTCCTCATCGATCAAACTTTCGCCAAGCTCGCAGATCACAACGAGCGCAGCTCGCACACAACCACGACATTATTATATTTACGTACGGCAAGTGTGTATGTGTGTGTGGATTTTTTTTGCGTGTGTATGTGTATGTGTGTGTGTTCTTTTCTTTCGTTTCATTGTTTTTCGTGTATTTGTTCCTGTTTGTTTTACTGTCTCTGTTCGCTGCAGTGCCCGAAAGTCGAATTTTAGTCACAGCACGTTTTAGTTTCGCTTCTTCGTCTTCGTGTAACACCTCAGCTTCGTAGTCTCTTCTTCCGCATGTTTTTCGCCGCTTATTCTTTCTCTCCTCTTCCGGATCCTCTTCGACGGACTTTCTGGTTTTTGTTGTTGTCGCTGTTGTTGCTGTTGCTGTTTTTGTTGTAGTTATTACTATTTTTTTTGTCCTTCTTATTCTCACTCCTTTAGACGAAACTCGAAACTGATAACCACATTAGTGGTCGGGATCGAGCATCACTAAATCGTCCGCCACAACGTCGCTGATGTGAAGATAGATGATCCAGTACATGAGATTGAAGCACACGAAGCATACGGGAAATACGATGCGTGAATACTTGTCGATATCCGACGGCGTGATGCCTGGGAATGAAATTTTAATTTGCGTTTATATCTGGTCAATAATGTGGACGACGAACTATACGAGGGCTTATACTTGTAATAAAAGCGTGCGAATTCCACAAGACAATTTTTTGTTTTGTTCTTTGCTCTTTGTGCTTTCAACAATAACGATAACGATACGTTAAGAGGATTTGCATCAGCGATTTATTTATTGAATCAATTGTCAAATCCTTTGCCAAACGATAAATGTGGTTGGTACAATACTTAATGAGTTTGCTTTTGAAAATTTATTTTTTTGCCCATTTTCTTCACATCATTTAAAGACTTTTATGGTGAAAATTAGAAATTTATATTTTTGAATTTAAAAAAGTGACTTTTCAATATTTTAGCTACAGAATTAAAGGTTTTACTTGGAACAAAATAATTTAACACGAAACTCAATTTTTCAAACAATTCAAAATTCAAAGTAACATTTTCCATAATATTTATTTTTGAGAAAATTCATTTTTTAAGCCACTTGAGATTCAAGTGATATTTGTATTGATTATTGTAAATATTTCTTAGTAGTCTCAATTTCTTCTGAAGCGATTTTCAAAATGCCGCAGTAAATTGACGATATATTCAAAACGAATTTCAAAAAAAAAAAAAAAAAAAATGTGATAAATCAAAAGAGGCAGGGAAAAGCTTCGATTGATTTCAGTTTGTTTCGTTGACGAAATCCCCTTAAGTATCAGCGGTGTGAGCGTGAGACCGTGAATGTCATAATGTTCACAGTTATATTATTTTAGCACAGCATTCGTCATAATTGGTATTAGAGTGACGTGGAAAGATTTGCCGAATCGAAATCTTCGCAACGCAGATTTCACATTCTCGTCAAAGGTGATAATTATCGGTGAACGAAGAAGACGAAAGAAAAGAAAAACAGTGTTCATAATCTCTAGGCTACGTGAAATGTGCGTTATAAGTGAAAAGTTCTGTTCGGGAATTCTTTGCCCGGTGAATCAAGACGTTTTTTTTTTGTTCTTTTTTGTAATTTATAATTTTGATTATTACAAGTAGGCAGCTCGGATGGTTCCTTGGATTGTTAGATAAGTATGAATTTTGAACCTACATGGCGTACCATAGAGCTTGCTGATGTCCTTGCCTGGATGAATTAGATGCTGAGGTGCAGGCGGTGCTTCCTCATCGGCACGACCATTTATGGTGTTTTCCAACGTGCCACCCTTGCTGTGTGCCTTGGGGTCGTGCACCTTGAACCGCACCTCCTGGACAACACGGGACCACTTACAAGAGACACGGCAATTCGCCGTGGGGTGTCCTTCGATTGAGGTCTACCCCTTTATTTGTCGGCTTGGCATGCAACACTCGGGGACAACATTATGTTATCTACAGTCAAAGGACAAGGGACAGTGCCACTGGCTACCTAGGCCTTAGCCACCGAACAACACGATCGGTTGTTTCATTTCTATCATTTTACTACTCTGCTATTCAACATTTTAATTGATTATAAGCTGAGCTTAATGCAATTTTATTTTTTAACGTATTTTGTCAAGCTGCACAAAAGCGTTGAAATGCAATCATCAAATATGCAAAAATAATGGCTGGATTAGTGACGTTCTGAACTGAGTCAAAATTTCAAATGGCAACTCGTAATGGAACTGTTTTTTTATTAATTGCATTTATTAGAATGTATATCTAATCATACTATTTTTTTTAAACTGGAGGAGAAAAAAATGTCGTTCAGTGATCAGCGCTTGCAATACCTTTAGAATAGATCATTGTCCTCACCAAAATATCTGCATTAGCAATTCTACAAAGAGTCGAGAAGTTGCTGAAACACGTTATCATTTCTATTGGATGCAACACCACACAGAACTGACTCTACACACGCAATCGCACACGGTAACAATTCTGCACAGTTGCAACAGTACATACTGGCAACTCTGCACAGTAGATCAGTAGTAATGGTTAAGTGAATTATAGAGCAGCAAGGGTTAGGATTGTCTCACATAAAAACGGAAAGTGTTACGACACTCATAAAGTGTTAGTAGCCTCCGCCTTACGGTTATGAACTTAGTGTATGGTCTGACTTATGGAGAGTTTGCTCTGTGTAGAGTTTCGAATGTGACAGCTGCTACTGTTTCGTTCTGTTACCGTGTACAGTTTATCTGTGTAGCGTTTTCGGCGTCTTGTGTTTTAGCTGTGTGGAGATGCTCATGTGTAGAGTTTGGCTGTTGATAGTTGTTCCTGTGTAAACTTAGCTGTGTACAGTTGCTTCTGTGTAGAGCTTGGATGTGTATTGTTGTTCTTGGTTACAGTTTCAGGTCCTATTCCGTTACTCCTGTGTAGAGCTGGACTGTGTATCATTTTTGCATATACACTTTGTGCACACTTTGGCTATGCACAGTTTGATTGTGCTTAATTTGACAGTATATAGTTTGCATGTGCACTGTGTACAACTTTCGGTGTGCATTGTTCGGTCGTGTACACTCCGCCGTGTAGAGTTTTAATTGTGTACATTTTGCATCGTGTCGAATTTCTGTCGTGTACAATTGCGTGGGTAAAATCTTGTTCGCGCAGCGTGACATCCTGTAAAAACGTCGAGGTGCCTCGGCTGATGGTAAAAAATGTCTGCCGACAGAACAAACAACACTGTTCCATTGTGATATAGGGGGAGACAGTAGTACACAATTGGACACCACCGGAGACTCGGCGATGGGTTGATCGTTTATACATGTGATTCGGACTTTTGTCAGGTCAAACCGTAACTTCTGGGCAACCCTGGGGACCACTAACCCGAGCCGAGAGGTGTATAGATATACATTTACATGGGAACGCCAACGTGACTATCACCGGAGACGGATACTTGGATGAAAGTTAACCCTCGGTCCTTCTGCACAGTATTTCAATATTCATTGGGATATCTTGTGTTTATTCATACGCTCGGTCTACCCACTCGACCATAGGATCTGCTTTAATTTATTTCCTTGGACATCCCCTGTCGCCGGTACCAATGCGCGCTTGACCCATCACCAGGGTTTGGATGAGATGGTGACTTCACTTTGATATTGAATTAATAATCTTTCGAGGTTTCTCTATGGACCGGAATCCTGAATAAAGTTCGGCTGTGTCTTAACTTCTCTTTGAATTCAAAACTCAATGGGTTCTGTTAGTTGGTGTACTGTCTTGATTGCATTATCAGGCATACTTTAATATTGACAAATAATTAATGAGATCTATCAACTGTATCTGTGAAATTAAAAAAAAAAATAATAATCTTCAGGGTTTGGATGAGGTGGCAACTTCCCTTTGATATTAAGTTAATAATCTTTCGAGGTATTTCTATGAAACTGAAGAAGCTCGGTTGTACCTCAACTCTTGATTGACTACAAAACTTAATGGATTCTGTTAGTTTGATTCATAGTCTTGATTGCATAATGAGATATATTTTAATATTGATAAATAATTAATTAAATACATTTTTCTATAGAAATGCAAAAGGATCAGATTGAATTTTTTGAAGATACATTTTTTAGATAAGTGTGTTTCAATTTTCAAAATTAAAGAATTTTTTTTTTTTCTTCACGGCCACCGATAAAATTCTAGTAAAATAGACTCGATTCACAAAGTCAACATTTATTGACGAATTGAATCTTCTAGACTACGATCTGCGAAACTGGGCCACACAGTTTTTATACGCTATTTATAATCCTCAAAAATTCTATCCGTTTTATCCAATGTAATTGGAAAACTCAATGACCTCTTCATCCATCACTGACCCGTCACCTTTCATTAAATAATTAAACGACTAGTTGATTATTCCACAAATTGATGGTCGCGAAAACTGGGTCATTAAAACCGTCTTCCACGACCTTGAGTCACTGACCGTGTCATGGAATGGAATTATTTATAACGATACGTGTTATCAGGTTAAAATGGTGGTATTTAAAGAATCGCAAGTCTGCCTACGACATAACGAGTTACATTCGAGACTAATTTTAAATATTTCCATGAAAATGGTATTATTTTTAATTCATGTAGAATTTAAAAAATCGGGATCTTAGTATAAAAGTACTTAAAATCGTGTGAAACCTCCAAAAATATGGTATAAATAATGTTCGGTTTCTGTGCTTTCTATCAAGGCTTTCACTCTTAAATCGCTTCCTCTTTATCATAATTTTCGTTGAAATTTGTCTTTCCAATTATTTCTTGCTTTTATACTGTAAATAACTCGGCGACGGTAACTTGTGCAAATTCAGAATTATTAAATTACATCTATCTTCTCAAACGTACTTTCGACCGAAGTTGGTTAGTATTGCGTTTGGCTAGAATCAACAAAGGGTTTCGAAAAGTTACGAAACTTATTGTGATTTGAAACAAGACCGTAAAGTCAAAGTTTGCACATTGCTCCTTTACTTTGCACCTTTCATTAAACTTTCTCCAAAGCCAAAGTTGATCAACATTATTGTACCTAGCAAGTAGACCACCAATTACTTTTCGAAATATGAATAAATGATATTTTTCATAATTATTCTTCGATAATAATAAGCTACAGAAATGATTTTACAAAGTTTAGTCTTTGAAATAATTGCAAGAGAAATTAACTTTCAATATCATAACCCAAAAAATTTTGAAGAAAAGTCATGAACATTTGGTCTTCCATTAATTTTTTTAATGCATCAAGCATTTCTTTAAATTTCATTAAATAAAATTTGCATCAGATTTGTAAAATCCATGTTTCTAAACTGTAATTCAAAAGTTTGGACATTTCTTTATAAAAGCTGCAGATCCTTATTGCAAAATAATTATAATTGAGCTAATTGTACAATAAATATGTGTTCTCTATAATTTCGAATTTTTAACTGCACTTTCGATCTTAAGATTAAATTCGATAATGATGAAGTTTAATCTCAAGGTTGCTAACCCATAACTGAAAATTCAGTTCTCAAATTTTTCATGATGGTTAAAAAATGAGAAAACAATGTGCAAGGCCGCATCTTTTTCCAGGTCGTTGGCGAGGCAATGTTATTGTGTGTGTGTATGTGGTTGTGTGTTTTTTTTTAATCGGCGTATTTCATTTCGTCGAATGCCAGTATGATTTGAATAATTAATACGCAATCTCTAATTAAAGCACTCGGTTCTTCATTCGGTTTTGGAGAGCTTTCGCTATCCAGGGAGAAAATGTGTTTTCCTCTCGTGTTCACCACACACTTTCTCTTGTTCGTCATATCGGTTCACCCCTCGAAGCTCCACCGCAGAAAGCTTTAATATTTTCGTTTCTCTTCCTCCCCATACAATCCGCGAGATTAAAAGAAAATGTATAGTGCAACCAGAACTCCAGAACTGCGGACTCTCCTGACGTTCGCGTTCGGCACCGAACGGATATTCATTTTGCAGAACCTTTTATAACCACCCTGACCTTTCAAATCTATATCGCTTGGAAAAAACACACACACACACATACACACGCAGGTACATATGTGAAAAACAGAACAAAAAGGCCTAGTTCACGTGGTTTATCTCGTTGAGTACGTACAGTCTGGAACTACTCTTCGTTAAAATTCCATCCGGGCTTTTTTTAAATGGAAATTTTCCAAATGAACGACGGTGACGTACTGTAAGGTACGAATGGAGAATGGCCAAGCATATACCCTTGTAAATTCACTTTAAGCTCACTGTATATATTTTATATATATTTTTTGAACGACAGTCATGTTTACTTTGTTTGTAATATAAATATTCGTGAGAAATTTTATTGATATTTCGTCAAAACGAACGAAATAATAATTTTTAATTGATTTGTTGATTTTTTACTAATTGGTCCTCTTATAAAAGTTAATGTAAAAAGAACTGGGCCTTGACTCGAAATTGTTTAGCATTGATTATTTATAAAAGCATGTAAAAATGTCTCATTATTTTTTAATGATTTTGAAAAATTTTCAAGTCACGAAAAAATAAAATAAAATAATGCATTTCGTTGAGCACGTTACATTGATTATTATACATATTCTGAAGATAGTCATTAATTTTTCCTGAGTAGTTTATTAATCAGTAGAACTGAAGCGTATCGCATCCAGGCTATTAATATATGCCAACGATAGTGCCAACCCTCGTATTTAAAAAAAAACCTCAAGCTTCACCTGAATCTCCACGAAATTAAAATGCATTAACTCGGTTTTAACTCGAGCTATGAGGCTGTTAATTATTTAATTTCAATTAGTGGAGGCAGCAAAGTTGGTAAAAAAAATATCTCGTGATTTAAACCACCTCATTAACTCGTCGTTAATAGCGTGCAGTACTTTCAGCGAGTTACCGGGACATGCGCATTCGCCCTCGTACATTTCCCAAGTCAATTATTTGGCGGAAAGGAAAATATTCAAATTATTCAGCGTCGCTTGTAGACATTAATGTGCTTATGCAAATTGAAAAGCAGAGGAGACTAACCCTTGCCCTTTGAGATACCAAATGAGATATTTCAAATTTTGATGATTATTATTTCGTGCATCTTCAGTGCTCGGTCTAATTAAGGGGATTGGAGAGCACACAAATATTTTAATAATAATCATTATGATTGATTATTGTTGCCAGGGTGAGTTTTATACCACAGAATGTCGTAAAAAGACAGATGGCGTCGTCCATCAATGAATTTTCATTAATTTTAACCCGAATCTCTTTTTCACTATCCTATTTTTCGCGTAACTCACTTTAATTAGTTATAATTCATAACTAATTATTATAATAATAACTCCGGAAAATCGTAAAAAGTGTGATCAATTAAGAGATGCCAGAAATATCTCTTGGGGAGAAATGAAACTTTTTTAACGCTTTGACACTATATTTTCATTCGTTTTCTGTCCAAGTCTTTAATGACTGAATAATTAATTGAAAATTTCAAACTTATAACAAAAAGTTTTTCATCCACAAACGTCAGGTAAATTTTTTCATTTATTTTACAGAAAAAAACTTCAAATTTGTGCCTCCAATTTCTCATTTAATGAAATATTTTCGTCCCTTTTTTTTTGTAAAACCAGTTATTGACTTAAATGATCTTAAAAAATGAAACAAAAGTCGCCGTAGACAAAAACTTTTCATCGAAAGTAAAAAAATCCGGTGTCGTTTTTATAGTCTGCGAAATAAACGTACCTATTCGAGGCATCTGCCTTCGCAATTATCCGGACAGTGGTAAGTAATTAATGTTGTCAATTATTCAGCGTTAAATAACTAATTTCAGATAAATTAACGAAATCCGGGTGAAGTATAGCTAATGAGGTGGCGATATGTTGGCACCTCATTAAGGAATGAAACCAGCCAAACTTTAATCAGCTTCTAGCTTAACAAACTATTTATGTATTCGTTGTCGAACTAGAAATCGACAAAAAAAATTTGGAAAAGTATTCTTTTAATTCTTCTTCAATTCTTCTTTTAATTATTCTTTAAATTTTTTTGTTATCAGTCCAATAATTCAAGCAATTCAATCAAACACAAGGCACTTCGATAACTATCCAACCGTGAATTATCGACTACACCAATTATTCAGTGTCAATTAACTAATTTGAGGTAAATTAACGAAATCTAAGTGAAATACAGCCAAAGAGTTGCCATCCGCGAGATTGGCAGCCAATTTTTGATCATGTTCTATCTTAACAATTTTTTGTCGGACTGGAAATAGTTTTAAAAAAATCTGTAAAATTATAATAAAAATTTACCTTGGAATTTGTGATGAAATTTTTTTTTAGTTCGTCTAACAATTGCAATTTAATTTTTCCTGCATGGTCTATAAACGAAAGCCCACTCAAGGACCCTTAATTGTTATCCGGACGGTGGTACATTATTAGTGTGGCCAATTATTCACTGCTAATTAACTAATTTGAGGTAAATTAACGAAATCCAGATAAAATATAGGCAAAGAAGTGGTGATAACTTGGCACCTCGGTGAGGAATGAAACTACTAACTCCCTTTGTTGTTCGCGGCCACGAGGTGGTATGTTTTGCTCTCGTAAATTACGAGCCGCACGGACAGTGTGTGTGTGTGCGCGCGCGCGCGCACTAAGTGCTTCCTACTTAAGCTTGATTTAGTTTCTCCTTTTTGCAAGTTGCCGCGCGGAAACGACCGCGAGCTAGTGGTCGTGGAAGTCGTTGCGTGCTCCAGGAGTGGGTGTGTATAAATCTTGGTATTTTTTTTCATTAAAGATGTCCCACGTTCTCGCACCACTTCAAAAGCTAACCAAGTGACATTGGATAGGCTCGTGTGTTTTAGGATCTATAAATTTGTCTGGCCCGTTTGGACGCCTCTACCGAAAGACTGTACATTTTTTTTTTTTTTTTCACTGACGATTAAAACCAATAACGACCTGAAAAATGGTAAGCTCCAACGGAACCTTGTTTATTTTCAATGTTTTAAAATATTTTTAACAATCTTGTTACTGGCATTTTTTTAAGCAGCTTATACGATTCAATCAAGGCATTGAATCCGTGAAAATATTGAATATTTTTACGGACTGATAAATGTGGGAATTATTTATATCGGAATTGTGGAAAAAAAATAATTCAGCATTGTTTAGGGAGTGTTTTTTTAAATATTGAAGTTACTTATTGAATTTTTCTATTTTTTTTCACAGTGCTGAATAATCTTAAATATACTCGAATGTTTAATAAAGCAAAAATTGAAAAGTTGGTAAAAAATTCTTATGGAATAATAACTTTTCCCCTAAGAATTTTGATAAATTTATATATTTATCTATAACCAAAGAACGTTAATTAGAAAATAAATGGAACACTCGGAAATTATAAGCATTAAAGTTTTGCATTTTCCAACCGAGTCAGGTTTTATACTTAAGTTTATTGGGCATGTTCTCATTTGATGGCCGTGAATTGTGAATATTTTTGGGCAATTTGAACGAGATTTAAATAATGGGGCGTATCGCCGTCGGGATAAATATTTTGAAAAATATTTATCAGAGTGTAATTGAAAATTAGATTGCAAGCATTTGATCACGGAACATTAAATCTGCTATTTATCTGCAAACGACTCCTACGTATTCTGTATGATACACCTGACATTATCATCTGCTATTGCTAATTATTAAAAAAATTTCGTATCATTTAACTGGAATAAAGGGCACATAAAGACGACGAAAAATACACAAACACACAGACATGTCGAATGTAAAACATCAAAGATGCGGATATAAAAAGGTTCTCAAGCTCGGATTGTGGCTGGCGATACTCACAGTTTGCTTGGGAGCGTGGTCCCCATGGTCACCTAAACCAGGAACACCAGGTGGTCCCGGATTTTCTCTCGCAGCTTTCATGCTTTCCGCTATTTTTTGGAACCTGTTCTTCCTCATCTGAATCCTCTTCGCCATGTATCCCACTGTCGCGTATTCTGCGAACGAACGAATTATCGATTAAAACAGTAGGGCCCGCGTATAACCAAAATATTTCCATGGGAAGATCTCCTCGTTTTTGTTTTTCTGTTTTTGTTACTTTTTGTTTTATTCTCTCTGTTGTCCGGGTAAAAATGAATTAACGTTAACGTTGTCGAAATGAAAATGGTCGTTAGCTCGTGTTTTTTTTTCCTCTTATTATTTTTCATGCGATAGAATTTAATCCGTCGTCCGATAGACTCGTCGGTAAATTGTTGAAAAACCATTTCTATAACTCTCGAACAAGCGCGATTTCATCCCCACGGGACTCGTGACATATTGTCAATGTTCAAAGTCTCGACGGCATCGTCCAAAACAATCGGATTCTGTTATATATTTATATATATGGATATATAGATATAAATACATACTTCATTGCATTCAGTTATGGACTCTTTGATATTCCGGAAGTTTTGGAACGCGGACCGTGCGCAAACCGTTCGCGGACCGACTCGAACAGCTTTGGAACAATCTCATGGGTTTATCATGAATCCTTAATTTTGGTCGGTCGGAACGAACGGCACGTCCCGATAGACTACTTGGCTGGTTATACATAAGTAATGCTAATTAAACGCGACTACAATTCCCGTTATCTGGTAACTACCGGTTAACCCTTTCAGTGAAAAGCTCGTTTTTTGATAGTTAGAAACAACAATTTATTAGGTTTCCATCATTCTCAAATCTGCCGTTTGTTTAAAAAAATTTTTTTTAAATGTGGGGGCTTTTGAAAAAATGTAATGGAACACCATTTTTAAATCATATTTTGAAGGACACGTGAGCTATTGTCTTATGGTAGACAGTGGCGAAAGGGTTAATCGTCTTGGTCTCCCGGAACTATATTATTTTCTATGGATTACTATTCCTCGAAAACTGTTCACGGTAGGTTTGTCTTCAACTGGTGATGAAGACCTGCTGATCCCCCACGGAAAAAAAAGTTTTTACGATTAATGTTCAACTACTCGGCCGCAAAATATATCTGAAAATATATATGATACATTTAAAAAATATATATCCGAAAAAATTGTAATAACAAGTATAACACTTAATGTATAACAACAGAATGTATGTATGTAACATATAATTGAGCATAAAAAAAATACATGTAGATAAGGTACGTGTCCCAGTTACTGACCGTGTTTCAGTTACTGACAAAAATCTGTAAGTATGCTTCATTGCTCACGAAAGGAGAATATCTTGTTTTTTTTTTAAAATTGATTTCAAGCACAATTAAATGCTTTGGATTTATAATTTCGAATCTCAACGGTCAGGAATTGGGCTTAAGGTAGTTTAGGCACATTAGACCAAAGTTAGTGG
The DNA here is from genome assembly GCA_947507545.1 of Clistopyga incitator. Classification (NCBI taxonomy): domain Eukaryota; kingdom Metazoa; phylum Arthropoda; class Insecta; order Hymenoptera; family Ichneumonidae; genus Clistopyga; species Clistopyga incitator. Next base: position 7,697,762 of record OX382177.1, read on the forward strand.
ACTGATATTATAAAAATTGTATTACACAAAAAACTTAATCTAGTGAACATGAAGATGATCCATTGAGAAAAGAATTTTTAGCCGCTGTTTTTCAATATTGATAATAATACGAGGGGTTGAGACTTAAAAAGGTGTGGCTGATAATTTTGTAGAGTGATTAATAACAGAAAAAATGGCTTTATACAAACTCTGAGGACCCAATCGATGCTAATAAAGCTACGGTCGAAGTAGAGAATGCGCCTTGAACATAAAAATGTCAATTATTTGCATTTAAAAGTTCATGTCGGGAATTCGATTTATTTCGGTACTTATTTAAGGGGATCAGAATAATTTTTTACTTAAAATATGAACTCGTGTTTGAAGTTTTTAAACGATATCACGAATCAATAAAAAAATTGATTTACCTTATTTTAGAGGGTATATTAATCTCCCTTTATTAAAAAAATGTCAATAAAAAATTGGAGCAAAATTAATACAGTCACTTTGAACAACCAAATATTGAATAAAAATTTTAAAGGATTCTTCTATTTAACGATGTATAATAAATAATAAATATTTATAATAAATATCTCTGAAAACATTTATATCATCATGTTGTGTTGCAAACATTCAAACGCGAGCCAATATTTGAAATTTAAAAACCTTCTTAAATTTGGAATTGGATCAACTGTTTAAAACCTCATATTAATATTTTGGCTTAACAGGAGATAGATTTTTTAAAGATTTTATTAAACTGGCAAATTTCATTTAAAAATCACAGGTTTAAGGAAAGTTATACAATGCCCTTAAACTACCTTAAGGGGTCGGGAACTAGGAAACTTACCTTATATCAAAAATATATATTCTCATATACTTCTTTTTCCGTGGGGAATACGCCGTTGGCATACACTATAGATATAATCGCGATAGCAGGAAGAAGTTTGGCGAGGTCGATCTCAAATTCCCCTCGGTCTTGGCATCAGGAACTCCCGCCGTTGGGTTACAGTTCCTCCTCATTCCAATCCAAAGAAGACTTGGTACGCGTTCGCGGTCGGAATACGCCTGGCTGAACCCGAGAATTCCTCGAAGACAATGATCGGGGAGCGAAGACTTCGACGACGAAGGACGACGTCGATATACACACATATATGTTATATGCATACCTAATCTCGTACACTTCTTTCATTCTGTGTTCGACTAACTAATTCCCTTACCTTCCCCCGCAGTTGCACCGTCCTGCACCACATTAATACCTCTTTCTCTCTCTGCCACGAATGACCCATTCCGGAATGCGTTTTCGGCCAACATTGTCACTTATATCCAAGATCGTGTGGGTGACTGAGACCCTGGACCTCTCTCACTATATCTCATCTCGTTCTCGCCTCCCGAACGAGCAGCGATTCTTTGTTTATCCGCCGAATTTTGTTCTCCTTGTACTCCCCCTAATTATTGGGATCGTGTACCGCGAGTCACGTTTTTGTCAGCCAATATTTTTCACCGAAAACAAAAAGATAAATTATCGGAAAGTCGGAAAGTATGAAAAAATCGTCCGAACTAGGCCAAAGGTGCGCGAAGTAGTCCTAAGCAGTCCGAAACGCTTTTCGCTGACAAAGAAATAGATATGCGTCCGAAATAGTCCGAGGAAATCCGAGGAAATTCGTAGGAGGAAGTTCGTAGAGAGAAATCGTAGTTTGAAGCGGTCTAAAACGGTCCAGAATAACCCGAAGCGGTTTGAAATAGTCCGAAGCAGTCCGAAACGAAAATTCTATTAGCTCTCTGCCTGCGCCGAAATTTCTAATGAAGCGGAATATTTCTCTCGGGTGATATCACGTCACCGGTAAACTATACACGTATTCGTATAGATATAGTTAGCACGTATATCGGGCTATGTATAGTATACATGAGCGGAAGTTGAAGGGTGAATTATAATTAGCGGCGGCGTAATCGGGTCGCCAATTTGGACATGGGGTGAGTGAAGAGGGTCGTCGGTTAATGTACATCCCGAAGTTGCAGTCGGAGTGTGCTGCTGTGGGCTCCGCGTCATCACGACGATGATGACGGCGATGGCGTGGACGAGGATGCTGGCGGTGACGATGAGGACGACGTGATCTCCCCTTGGTATACCTCTGCTGATATTACAGTCGACCGAGGGATGAAACACTCCAGCCGGACAACACACGGATCACGCGAGCAGCATCGAGCGAGAGAGTAAGAGGGAGAGAGCGAGAGAGCGAGAGAGAGAGAGATCGAGAGAGAGGTGCGCTGTTTGCGAGCGCCGAGGGGCGGATATACGACGTTGCCGTTATTTCTGGCGCCCAGCGTGGCGTGAAATCGTTCGACCCGCGTTTGTCACGTGGCTGTTTTCAACCGGCGTTACGGCTAGTCGTCTTTGTCGTCGTGGAACGCGCGTCCGAGTTGTATGTCACTGTTTTATACGTAACGAATTTTTCGTCGGCCTCTATATTGTTACCGGGCAAAAGCTCTCTACTGATCGGGGGATTCCTCTAAGGCTTAAGCTTTTTTCTTGTTGTTCGACTGGTCAAAGTTTACCTTTAACTATCTCACTATTGACACGAATGTATGTATTTTTTTTACATTTCATCAACGTCGCCGGGCATAAGCTCTATTGATGGAGGTTTCTAAGGCAATTATGGAGTTTTTTTTTTTTTTTTTATAGGTCGAGGCTTTTCTGCATCGTTAAAAGCTATGCATTGTGGACTCTTTAATAATAATAAAAAAATCTTCGCTCAGCCCTACTACTCATTGGTGTTGATGCTCCGCTTCTGGTCATTGGTTCGGTTCGGATATTCATACCGATGCTTAGTTCCATCGTTTTTCGACTTTTCTTGACTTGCTTGATTTTTGTCGGTCAGTAACAAAAAATTCAAAATTTAAAAAATGTTTTACTCTTCATGATCGGCTCCAATGAAAATTATCAATACCAAAAAGCACCACGAGTTGCTCGAAATTACATTGAGTAAAAGCCCATTTTTTACATCACCTTAAACATGCTTTTTAGGCAAGGTTGTTGACCGCAAAGCTGCAACTTTCCAGAAAAGCATTTTCAGGCATTCGTCCAAGCAAAAACAAAAACACTTGAATTTTCCTTTATCGAATGGTCCTGATAATTATAATTGTCAGCAGTATAAACAAATTGGACTTAGAAATTTTCGAAAAAATTTCTACTGAAGCCATGACCAAAACCGGTGCACCTAGACCTCATCACTACACTAGGAAATCATTTCTACGCTGTAAACAATTCCTGCAAGAAATTGTCGTCGATGCGGAGTATCCCTGGCTAAACTACTGGCGCTCTAACTACACTCGAATTTTTTTTTTGTCATACCATATTCTACAGCACACACCTCAATGTCTCACAGTAGCAAAGTATTTTTTTTTATGACCGCGCTCTACCAAGTCGTACACAATTGGATCTCACACGTGCAGTACACGCGAAACTCAGTTATCGTTGAACACGGGTAAAATTTCACCGAGAACTTCAATTCCGTCGGCGGAAGCAGGTTCGATGAGTTTTTTTTCCGGGCATCCCCCCTTCCCCCGCCCAATCATGCGTAACGAATGAAATTTTTACGATCGACGTTTCTCGCAGCCTCAGAATTCAATCAACTTTCGCTGGCGAGTCAAAATTTTCAAATGGAACACTTTTTTTTTCTTTCTCTCTGCAACCACGAATTTTTTTTTTCCCGATGCGAAATTTACTGCTGGTATTTATGATTCAATTTTTTTTCTTCTTTTTTTTACACCCCGGAGATCGTTCTAAACGCGAGTGAATATTGACGGCGAAATAACGGAACTCGGAAAAAAAAATAACGCGCGCGTGTTAGATCGGGATTTTGCGTGCACGCAGGAGGAATAAGGATGAGGAAGGAAATATGAATTATTATATTACATCACATTGTACAGAAGCGATAGGGTTGCGTGCTCGGAGGAAACAAAGTGCGAGGGGGTTGAAAGAGATATATATATATATATGCACGTATATATATAATAAGGGTTCAAGGCCCTTTCTCGAGTACTCGTCGTCTTCGTCATTCGCACGTGTGCTCTCGAAGCGAGTCCCACGACGCAAATAAAGTATGTGTTTGTAGCATACGCAGGAACTTGCAAAGTTCGATTCTAATCGAGTTTGTCGGTGGAAACGTGCGACGGCTGATCGTCTCGGACTCGGGAAAGGGTCTCGTTTATTATTTTCTTTTTTTTTTCCTTTTTTTTTTTATAGTGGGAACGAGCGTCAGTCGGGTCGAGAGCAATTTTTTATTAATTGTCTGCATAATCAATGCAAATCGAATAAAAATTCATATTGATAACCATGGATAAACGAATTTTCATACAAAAATTTGTGATTTAAATGTTTTGGAAAAAACGGGAGAGTCGCATGTATAATATTATAATGAAAAAGGGCAGACTCTCGTGACTCCTCGGTCTCGTAACCCGCGATGACTTGAGTGACATCATTTTAATAATATGTCAATCGCGAGTCTTGGATCAGTCGATCGATCGCAATCGGTGCACACTGCTCCGTAAACTACATTTTCAAATCAATTGCAAAACTCAGGTTATTCCTGATTTTCTTGATTGTCAATCGAAATAAAAGGACATGGCCGAAAATGAACCAGCGAACAACGATCAACGACACGATGTGAGATATTAATGCGTGCTTTGTGAAACATAAGCATAAACGTGTTCCTTAGCCGCGTGACAGTGTGGAGCGTTTTGGATCGATCGATCGTATCCTGATTAATCTCGAGTGTAGCGATGATTAATCGATGCACATCGAGTCCGATTGAGATGTACGCGACTGCTCTCGTCGGGACTGGCGTCTCGACGTAAATACAGACAAGACACACACAGAGAGACAGATAGACACAGGCTGGTGGGTTGGTGATGGGTTTGGAAGTCATGGATCTGGGACAAAAGTGGTTTTACAAGTGACTCTTAACACAGTTGTCGTGTTAATAAGTATCATCTTCGTTGAGTGCATACGGAGATCACGCGGCAATGTCACCCGCGATTTTTGGCAGGATCTTTTCGGGACATGTAGGAACTTTTCAGAAGAGCTGGTTTCAATAAACAAAGCCTCGTGCGAAACTTTCGTGAATTTTTGCATCACGTTTAGGTTGAGAGCGATGAGCGTATCGGTGATTATTTGTCCGGAACAAGTCAGAGCGAAGCGGGATATTTATCGGCAAGCGAGTCCAAGTCCGGGAGTCATGACTACTTTTTTTGCACAATTTTTCAACTTTTACGCAAAGTGTCTGGATGATTAAACTTCCATCTACGATATCTTGTGACCGGGGAAAACAAATTCACCGTTTGATTCATCATTCACCGTCTTTGTAGGCTGCACTTGTTTGCACTAATCAAAACGCGAGGCAATTAACTTCAGGTTTTATGTATCTTCATGTATCTTTTAGTTTTAAATTATTACAAAACGTTTCTAGATGTCGATCATAATTTAAAGCTAAAAGGCATTTGAATGCTGATGGTATCATCAAAACAATGTAAACCGATATTCCAATCATTACGTGTCCAGTTATTGGTCAAAGTGTACAAATTTAATAAATAACGGCACGCTGGCGTGTTTTGCATGCGGCAACATATTGGCTTGGGTGAATTGTTAAAAAAAGGTATCCGCGTAATTTAAACCGATCAGGTCTCGTCTCCCGGACTTGTCCTACGGGATATGGACATGTCATTAGGTTCAGTGTCAGGTTCATTAGATAAGATCGGGCATTCGAGGTCGAGGGTGACGCCGGTACGTGTCGACGATGGACGACGAAGACGAAGAAGAAGAAGAAGAAGTAGAAGTAGTAGTAGTAGAAGAAGAAGAAGAAGAAGAAGAAGAAGACGAAGAGAAGACGGGACGACGTACGACGAGTCGATCAGGAAGACGGACGGGGTCGACGAGACGACGTGGTGGAAGGGGTTGGCGTCCGCGCGTTACTTACCGAGGAGCGACGCGAAGACCATGACGAAACAAGTTCCCAGGTAGACGTCGATGGACTTGACGTAGGAGATTTTGGGGAGGGCTGCGTTAGTCGAGGACATGAGGGTTGTCATGGTAAGCACAGTGGTTACTCCGAGGGCGACCCGAGCGGGGGTTGCGTTTCGGTTTAGCCAAAAGCTCACCCATGAGATTATCACGATTAATCCCGAGGGTATGTAGATCTGGATCAGGTAGTAGCCCATCGATCTCACGAACTGGATCTCGCAAGCTAGCCGAGAATAATTACCTGCGAAAAAAGAAGAAGAAGGAGACATTTTCTCATGAGTTCCAACGTGTTTGATAAATTTTTGTTTTTTGCACAATTTTTTCATATGTTTTTTTTTTTTCGTGGAGGGTGTTTTTTGTTATTATTATTATGCTTGGTGATTGGCAGTGCTGATCGTGGTCGTGATGGACGGCTTTACATTCCCATGCACTCTTCCTTCCGTCGTTTCTCTGGTCATCGTACAATTTCATCCACTTTGTTCTTGTTCTTGTTTGCCTCGCTTCCATTTCCTTGTTTTTCCGTGTCGTTTTTCTTGGCGTCACTCGAGATAATTTTTCGACCCAATTTTCCTTTGCGTTTTTCACGATTCTTCGGCCACCAGGTCGCAATCATTACCCACCCCCTTTTCACCCTTGTTCGCTGCCTTTTACTTTGGAAAAACTGCTTGGCCGCGTTTCTTCTTTTTCTTGCGGTGGATTCGCAGCCCCCTTTCACACAAGAGGCTAAACCCTCCTCGATTTTCCTTCACTTCACCTCGGCAATATCCGGGACCAATCTTAGTAGCCGCTGCCCGAGTGCTGCTGCAACTACCTTTATATACCTTCATGGGCACAGACCCTATGGCTCTTACTCACTGCGCGCTGCTTTACGACACTCTTCACAGCAGCAGCCCTCACTATACATGTATACATCCTGATGCTGCTACTGTTACACGATATGGCGTATAGCTGTTAGCCAGCTAGGGTAGTTTCACCCCTAGTGCTCTGAGCACCTACCCCAGGCCACTTTGCACGAAGATACTTGGACCGCGCGCGTAGTTCGACTGTAATACGATGACCGGAAGCTCTGCAGTACCAATCGAACATGGCTACAGTGCTTGCAAGCAATTCACACCTACAGCTTCCCCTACAAACCATGATTATCAGGAAAATCCAAACGATGAAGAAATTGCTGAATTTAAACAAAATGGAAGTCAGCATCTGCTCATCGTTGACGCAATATAAAAGACACGTACCAAATCTATTTTTTCTTGCTGTTGTACTTCACGAAAATATTTATTGAATTTGGAGTATCGCCAAAAGATTCGTTAATTTTGGCGGGACCAGATCTTTTTTAGATGAATTGGAGGTGCCGCAGAAAAATTCTAGATTTATCCGATTTCAATATGTGTATTAAAAATTGAAAATTAATTTTGTTCCTGTGTCAAAGAATCTCACTTTTTCAAACTAATATCATTTACGATCATACTTCATTTGGAATAAAAATTATAATTGGACAAAAGAACTCGAAAATTGGAGGATAACTGGAAGTGTCCATGAACATTTGTGGACAAGAATGTTTTGCTAAAAGTACAACAAATTTAATTCCGTTTTTACCGAATTTTCCAATTGCAACTACCAATGGTTAATTGAGAATTTTTGAGGCCTGAGGTAAAAAGACTTTAACGAAAATTCTTGTACTTTCTTATAGAGAGAATGATATTTCCGGTAGAAAGCGGAAATATAAGAAATATAGAGAGTTATATTTCCGCTTTTTAGCGGAAATATAATTCTGTCGTATCCGTTGTATTTTACTTTTATTCCGAATCACCCTGTACCTCCATGTACAGGGAGCGAGGTCGAGGGTTGAAGCAGAACGGTGTCGAAGCCTCGTGCACACAACACACACCGTACGCTCGTAAAGACTCGCTCTCGCACCCGTAAAACTTTTCCGTTTACGAACGTACCTATAATGCACTATATAGTCAACGTTATAGCAATGTATACCGGTATACAGAAATACGGACATGCTCCAACGGTGTGCATTACAGTCTCACGCTAGGACGAAGCAATCGACAATGTGAAAGCACTAGAATGCAGTTTTTCCTGCATCCTTAAAGTAGTCCGAGAGTTACATCGCTCCCTCAAAATTCCATTTCGATTTATTTCCAACTGACTTGTCAGGTAGTACTGACGGCCACCAGATATACTTCAAACAATGGCAAAACCGTGATAATGTGACATATAAAAAAATTCATATACCCATTAGGATAATATGGGAAAATATCTAATATACTCTGACTTATTCGTAGACGCGATGAAGCCCCATAAAAAATGTATGAGTAGGTACCTCATTTGAACAAAATAGATTTTTTCCTTGTGCTCATTTTGACTCTACAGATCTTTTGAAAAATGGTGACACTTGATTTTAATTCAGCGTCAAAGAAAATATTGATTAAGAATTAAAAAATTGGACGGAAATTATGTCAATTTGTCAAATTAAAAAGAAGAGTAAGACGTTTTGTTCGTATTGAGAACAAACAATTTAAAAAAATATATATATAATATCATGAAGTCATACATTTGCACATTTTATTATTTAATGTGACCGCCCACGCCATCGGAATGTGGCAATGGAAATAATTGCAATATTAACCTTTGATATGTGCAAGCATCATTACTGCCCTTTTGAAGCATTTCCAGAAAACGTTACAGTTATTCCAGTTATTCACCAAAAAGCTCAAAGGCATCCCCATAAAGGGATCAATTCATTGGGGTTGCCAAAAATGTAGCCATAAAAAGGGTGTTACTGTCCATTTCGGAATTGCGTAGAAACGCGTCGCGGTTTTATTGGTAATTGAACGGAAAGGTTGAAAGTGTACTTAAAAAGGGTCACGGTCCTTTTGTAAAAAAAAAAAGAAAAAAAACATGTCGAGTGACATAAAAATGTCCTTAAATAATGGTCAGTTTGAAACTTGAAACGGAGTAGAAATGGCAAAAAGTGTCACAATACCTAGTGAATAGTGTTTGCAAAAATCGAGCGGCCCTAAATCTACGCCAAAAGATATTTTCCCATAAAGTACCAAGTGCAGGAAGTTAACTCATAACTTTTTGAAAAAGTCTCTTTTTCTCTCTCGTCGTCCGAAACGCGTTTTTTTTCTTCTTTCTTTCTGTGTTTGCTTTACATTATTTGCTCAGTCGTTAAAATCATCGTAACAGTATAAACTGCGAGGTAACGGTGCTCTTCACGAACTAACCACGCACAAAGTAACCATCCGTATATAAACGGGATTCGTGGTTGGCAGCTCGCTGAAATTTTTATGCGGAAATGGAGCGCACCAAAGTTTATTATTTTACGACTGGACGAATGATTTTTTAACGCGTGACCTTTTTGCTAAAGGTCTCCGTGTTATTTTTTCTTTTTTTCCCCTGGCTCTCGACGCAGCAAAAAGCTCTTCCTTCAGTTAGACCTGGACAAAAGTCCGGAGGTCATAACAGAAGTAGTTTCTTCGTCACTGAAAGGGTTGGATGGCGGTTCGTTTCATCTCTCTGTCTCCTTCTTCTATATCTTTATTTTACTCCTTACCTCTCGGTAAAAAGTGGAGAAAAAAAAAAATATTGAAGTAGCTGAAAAAAAAAAAGAAATAAGGGAGAGCGAGGCTGAGACGCGGACGAATGACTCGCAGTCACTGATGCACAGAGGGATATGAAGATTCTTGACAGCTTACACTTCTCTGGTTTTTTTTTTTTTTTTTTTTTCGACTTCACTATCTACTGCAGCTGCATATCAGTCTGGCTTCTCTACGAAAACTAAAAAAAATAATACGAAGCGAGTCAAAATTACGACTTTTACTTTCATCCCTTCGTAGGTACGAACCTGACGAAGCCCAAGATTAGACAACGCTCAGCTTGAATCTTTCACGAACTGTGCAGTACCGGGGATACTTGTGAACTGCAAGTGCACTCTGGATGAACTCGGATATAAAACCGACTGTACTGGAACTACGGACGAAAATGTACCTTTGACATTAGCGAGAGTTTCGAGAATTCGCTGCCTTTACTTGGCCTGCCTCAATTCGGACAGTGAGAGCTTTGTCGTCGTTGGCTCTGCAAGCTTTTAGCACCGTTCCAATACTATTTTTGGTAACATGTATCGGAGTTCACGGAGTCCTGTCCCTTTTCCACGAGTAAAAAGTTAGCAATATTATCAAATGATTATTCTGTACGTCAATCATTCGAGAACAAGAAACCATGTCGAACTTTAAATAACAAAAGATTCTATTCTTATTTAGGAAGATAATGTCACACATCAGCGTTAAAACATCTGCACAAAGTGGAAAAACTTGCCAACAAATTCCTGATTCTCCAACTTGGATTCATGAATTCCATAGAAGAGACTAAGTGAAAGACTCCTTTTCTTAACAATGCTGAAACGTTATCAAGAATTAATCATTCTCCTGCTTGGACCGATTCATTGCCGCCACATCCAAACTAAATTTCCAATATTTTCTTTCGTCCATCTCGCTCAACAGGACGATGATTTTCCAAGTGAATAGTTCCACCGCTCCGAGTTCACGTCTCGTACATACTTCATTTTCTCACCGTTCGCTTCTCACTCGCTTTTCGTCCATATTCCAATGTCGTTAGTTTTCCCGTCCTTTCACAGTTCCTCATCTTTTCACAGGCGCTGGCTCAGCGAGGATTTTGCGAGACACTAATGAACCCCGCGGATTGAGCGGAGTAAAGCGGCGGCAGATAGAGAGATAGACTTTCGTCTTTCAGATATCCGACATCCGCACACCCTTGGCTCTCTTTCTCTCTTTCTCTCTCTCTCTCTCTCGATTCTTCCATCGAAGCGGGCCGGGCTCTCAATTCGTTCGTCTCACATTCGCCAATTCGTCTGTCGGAGCTTTAGCAGATAAAAGTCCGATCATCGCCGGTGCGCCAAGACAGAAGCTTTCCAGATGGAGAGCAAAGTGTGCCGAGCGATGAAAGAAACGAAGAAACCCGAGGAGAATAATATAAAACGTTTTGCTGCCCCGTTGAAGATGAAGAAGAGGAAAAGGACTAACGGGTTCTGGAACCCGGAACTCTCTCCTCATCTCCGCCCTAAGCTTTCCAGAGCGTTCTTCGATAATTCCGGATTTCCGAGAGCCCAACCTCCTCTTAACGGTTCGCCTGAGATTTATGAATATTTTCTTCCGCAGCTCCCCGCTTCTGGCCGCTATTTCGTACGTCTTCTCATAGATTTTTATGGGAAATCTTGTTCACTGTGAACAACTAAGAAAATCGTCAAAATCATGGAGATTTTTGATCATGGAATTATGTGAAATGATCGATGGGTATTTTCTATTAGAATCGCTCGATGGAATCTAATGTAACGCCCAATCGGATGTATTCGAGTTCGAAGAGTGCTTCTGTTCAAGGTTTATAAGAAATTAAGTCGACTTTCATTTAGTTACTCGTAATATTGTTGTGGGATGTATAAAGAATAAATAACTTAACAAGAACTAAAATTTTGGAAAAACAAAAAAATTGACGGACTCGATTTTGGGGATTTTTTTTTTCAGTTTTTTGCAGAATTGCATCTTCTTTCATTCTGCACTATTCACTTTATACGTTTCGTTGACAATTTACTTAAAAACAAAAAGATGTTATTCAATGAAAAATATATTAATTTTTCATGTGTCTTTAATTATTTGATCAAAACAATTTATATCATTAGTAACGCTTCAAGTTGGAGTAGCGAGGCAACATAGTAGTCCAGTATAGATTGAGGTGCAGTTAGACTTCAGAGAGCTCCAATGTACGTCTAACTAAGCATATACAATGTGAACCCTTCAAAGGGGCGCTCGTGCGCAAGAGTGACAGCATATGAACACGCTCGATTGCGGCGACCGCTCGGATGGCCGGCCTGTTTTAATTACCGAGGCTTTGATTGCAACCGAGCAGCAGAAGCAGCAACGCCAGTGCTGGTATTAGTGGAGGAGCCGATAGTCGAAACGAGGAAGTGAGCAAGAGGTACGACGGATAGATCCGACACCTGCGATTCACTGCCAGATGGTCGAGCTTGCGATGCTCTTCTCGTTGCTGGGAAACACGAATCGAGCATGGGAGCGTTTATGGAAACAGTGAAGTACTGCATTCCGAAATGGCTTGCGTCGTACCTTTGGCCTTTTTTGCGTCAATCTTTTTCTATTTTATGGCTGAATTATTCGGGGAAAAATCGAACTCTTTGATTTTTCATTTTCAGATCATTTGGAAAGACTAGAATAACATGACTGCAATTACTTTCAACCTTTAGGAAGCTGGTTCTTCGTTTATTAAGGAAGGTACTTTTTTTGTTAAGGAAAAAAAGTCGAATTGATCTGATAGCTTCGATTCTTTCACGGATGGACGAGTTTGCGATGCTCTTCTCGTTGCTGGGAGACACGAATCGAGCATGGGAGCGTTTATGAAAACAATGAAGTACTGCATTCCGAAATGGCTTGCGTCGTACCTTTGGCCTTTTTTGCGTCAATCTTTTTCTATTTTATGGCTGAATTATTCGGGGAAAAATCGAACTCTTTGATTTTTCATTTTCAGATCATTTGGAAAGACTAGAATAACATGACTGCAATTACTTTCAACCTTTAGGAAGCTGGTTCTTCGTTTATTAAGGAAGGTACTTTTTTTGTTAAGGAAAAAAAGTCGAATAGATCTGATACCTTCGATTCTTTCACGGATGGGCGAGCTTGCGATGCTCTTCTCGTTGCTGGGAAACACGAATCGAGCATGAAAGCGTTTATGAAAACAGTGAAGTACTGCATTCCGAAATGGCTTGCATCGTACCTTTGGCATTTTTGCGCCAACGCTTTTCTATTTCATGGTTTAGTTACTCTGTGAAAAATCGAAATCTTTGATTTTTCAAAGAAGAAGTATTTATTATTGCGTTCCAAATGACAAAAATATTTATTCAGCTAGATTCAACAGCAAAAACACCGATCACTTTTGGTTCTGCGCTCGCCACAATATATGAGATATAATAGGAGAGCACTGTGAAGCGCTACTATCGGGAAAAGATAAAAATAAATTGATAGCACAGGGATTCGCGTTGGAATCGACATATTTTCGCAAAAGAACCCAGAAGACAGGGAATTGTTGGTGATGTGAAGACGGAAAGTGTGAGCACCGGTTGCCGCGATTCGCTTTTTCCTTTTTATCATCTTCAACAGTTTGCAGTAAAATCGAATAATCCACCGGAAAAAGCGCGACCAAAGTTACACTCTAAATCGATAATTCTGCCATTCGTCATTTTCTCAATTCCTCTTGGGAATATTCCTCAAACATGTACATCTTAAAAAAGAAATTCAACATTTTTCGTCCCGAAAACCCAAATGCTTTAATGCCAGTATGAAAAAAAAAAAAAAAAATGTTTGGACCCTTATGAAAATATCTGGGCATTTGTTGGAATGTTGAATAGGTGGAATGACGTTTCAAGAAGAATAATAGAACGAGTTCTTTCACTTAGCCGAGGGGAAGCTGATTACCCTGGCGTTATGTGTCACGAGAGACAAAGTTTTTCGTACGGCTGGTCGAGGGAATGGGGTCGGAAGGATATTTGGAGAGTAATTAGGGCCAGGCGTTGGACCGTACGTTGGTAAAGCTCATGGGTGGCCGTCTGAAGCAGAAAGCTCTGAGCCGGAGCCAGGATGAAGTCATGCCGGATTGTAAACATAGCTGGTCGAGTTTGTGGTGTGCATTTTGGTGGTACACCTACGTGTATACGTGTATATGCATACTCGCACGTGTAGACAGATTGGGAGCCAGTGTCGGTTGTTCCGGATTGCCGAGTGGCAATGAGTCGGAGTTGAAGAGGCGGTGGGTAATTCGGAACGAGTAACATAGCTAGGTGTCCGCGTGTTAGCCTGTCGAAAGCTCTGGGATCTGTGAGTCAGTCAATGTGTAATTCCAGTCGTAATTAAAGCCTTCATCAAACTAAGTAGCAACTACGGAATTTCGCAGAGGCATTCGATTCATCTCATTTCGCACATTGATGTGAGCCTTTCAAAAACGCCCACTAATAGAAAGATTTTTTTTCACCGCCTTTTTCGAATGTTAGAATAGACACAACTATGAAGGGGAGCAAAATGAAATGAAAACGGGAAAGATCAGTGGTATTCATTGATTAATATCCTACTGTTGATTACTGGCATTATCTGACAAATATTTTCTGCTGACCCTTCAATTGGTGATATTGAAGAAGCAGTGACTCTTCAGAACATTGGAAACAAAAAGTGTGGACCTAAAAATATTTTCAATTTTTGACAAACATTGGAATTTTATTTGGAATGCCATTCACATTGTTATTTAATTATGCGAGGCATTGAAACGTCACATTTGGAAACGAAAATTCGTTCATTATTCTGTTTCAGAGAATTGTTTAATATTTACGAAATGTTCTCTCTTCGGGAAAAAGCTCGAATTGAAAAATGCAAGCGTTCGCAATTTGTATCATTCATTAGAAATGAATGTTATAACTGTTATTAATAATGTAATTAAAAAATATGGCAAAGCGACGAATGCTTCGAATTCCCTAAAGTCCAAGAGAAGTTTGAGTCAATCGAGTCGTTCGCGTTCTCCAAAATCGAGAACAATCAAATTCATTTGTTCATTTCATGCGCACATTCGGTTGGCTTTTCTTCATTCATGGAATCCCATTCGCCCAGTGTATTCTTTAAGTAGATTTATCCACTCGTAGCTAATTATGACACAAAAACCGTGGAGTTGGAGCAGTGAGCGTTGGGAATTGAATGGCTCAGTTGGGAATGAGGCACCGCCGAGCTGAGAAGAGTATTATAGCATCAGTTGCAACAGCGGCAGTCATACCTTCATACATCCAACGCATACATGATATTGTGAGCATTCTGTATGGGCACATTGGCAGACGGGCTTGCAAGAGTGAGACCGAACGAGTGGTACTGCAGATGCCTCTTACCGTGTTGTGCATACTACAGATTTATACGATATACATACATATCATAGGCCGGTGCACCACATGCTAACGAGGCGTTCTTTCATCGCTCTGGATACATCAGGCTTCTATAGGAGGAATAAAGGCACCACCACCGCGTCACCGGTAAAGGGTGAGTTCAGTTTCACTGGGTGATTCCCGTGGGTTTCTCACTCATTCACGGCATCGAAACTAATGAAAGGAGTCGCGAACACTCGTTGAGCGGATGTATCACTTGGATATATGTGCGTTCCAGAGGTAATAACAAAATGCTCTATGTACCTATGGGACGGTTCAGACCGAAACTCCCCTTTTCGATATTTCTCTGTCAAACATCTGTGTAGATTCACATTTTTAGTCCCGAGTTTTAATTGTTATTATTATCTTTAATCGATTAAAAAAAAATCAAGAAGATCTCTACAGTATGTGACTGAATAAAAATTTGAAGGACTTTGAATAATCAGGATCTTGGGTCTAGACTTAGAAATTCGGGGTCTGAGGGGAGGACCATTTTGGAACTCAGAAAAATGAAACCCTGCTAAAACTCTTTCAGTGGGACTTAGAATAATCGGGACATAAAATAGAGCCTATAGTGGGATTTTTTACAATCTGTCAATGCGAAGCCCTGGCAATTTGAATTAATGTGTGTTTCAAAGCTCCTCTACGATGTATTGAAAAAAAAAATATTCAATCAATATTTGTCATTATAAAAACTTGTACAGTTTTCCAAGTACAGAAATTCGCAATTCATCGGGAATGATGGTTGACTAAGCAAATTCCGTGATCCTTTCGCTCATTCATAAGCTTGAAACTTGTGAAGAAGTTGCGAATGCTCATTTATCGAATTTATCACTGGCATGTTTATAGGCTCCAGCGTTAATAACGAATCTGTGAATGTATCTATGGGACTTTTCGGTCCAAATGAAGTCCCTACTTTTGTCTCTAAAATGCTCATCAATTTTTGTGCACGCGGTAAAAAATGTTGCGACAAAATTTGTTCCTGCGTATTGATGGGCTTGAAACGTGAGACAAAAATCAAAACCTCCACTTGCCGATTCAGAGTTTACTTCTCCAACAGCGAAAGTCAAAGGCTCGCGAGATATCACCTCGTGTCCATTTACTCGAAGCACCAGATTCGCCATTTCGACCAGACACCGGAGAGATGCCGTGGCAGATCTGTTTGGTACGAAATGCTTACAGACATGTTCATCCCACAGAAGCAGCCGGTGTGATACCTTCCGGTCGTTCAGTGGGACTCTCGCTGTGCAAGGTACGAGCCGAGAAATGGCTCGGACGAGAGGTGAAAAGCACATTGTACACACAACACGCCACTATCCTACCGCCCAATATGTGTTGTATACCATCCTGCGTATATTTGCACGAGGCGACGTATGCAGACGCAGATGATGCTGCTGCTGCTGCTTGTGCCTTGCATTCCTACCGGTTCCTGCGATATGCATGCTTCTATTGCTGTACTGGAAACGCCAACATGGAATATCGCGATGAAATCCAGATCGGGACTGTCCGATATAGCCCTCCATCCCATTCCCTCTGCCCTATACCATTCCACAAGTTTGCAAAGCCTGCCAGTTCGTTTTTCCTATTCAAAAATGAAATAGAATTGTGGGCGTCCCAAGAGCGATAAGCGGCCTCTCTCTTTTCTGTCTATCTCTATATTTCTTCACTTCTCTCTTCTATTTCTATCTCTATATTTCTTCATTTCTCTCTTCTATTTCTGTCTCTATATTTCTTCACTTCTCGCTTCTATGTCTATCTCTATATTTCTTCACTTCACTCTTGTATTTCCACCTCTACATTTCTGCACTTTACTCTTGTATTTCTGTCTCTATTTTTCTTCAATTCTCTTCTATGTCTATGTCTATTTCTATTTGTTTTTGTCAATTGTCTTCTATATCTACGTCTATATTCCTTTGAATCGTTTCATCAGGCTGGTACACTGACAATAAATATGTCGCGTGCATACATCGTCGTTAGTTTCGTGGAAAACTACATCTTTTAAGACCCATTCTGGAAGAACTTACTGCAAAAACCTGACAGTTCGTTCTTCCTATTCGAAAGTGCAATAGAATTGTGAGCGTCCCACGAGCGATAAGTGAACTGAGTTTTATGTTTATCTATGTATTCCTTGATTTTGTTTCAGCAATCTGATTTCTATGTCACGTGGATCCATTGACAACTATACTCTCTTTTAGATCTATTCTAGTACAACTCGTTGCAAACGATGCCAAATTTTTCTACCTATCCAAAAATATCTCTATATCCTTTCACCATATTTCAGCACTTTGGCATCTCTAAATAAAAGCGTATCGTTGATATCCATGATCCCCACTGCTAACCACATCACTTGGATTGTCATTGGCTTCATTGGCTACTGCACTTTCTTTTAGATCTATTCTAGCACAACTCATTACAAACATTGCCAATTTTTTCTACCTATCCAACAATGAAGTAGAATAATGTCGGTCACAAGAGTCCATGTCTCCCCATTCCTTCCTTCACGCCATTTCAGCTCCCTGGAAACACTGAAAAAAATTCTCATCGACATAAACATGTTCTCATTGGCAGCCCGTAGTCTCTTTTAGCTCCATTCTAGAACAGCACCCATCCCGTCTCCGAGCGTTCGTACAATCGACCAGAAATTTCGTCCTTTCTTCGATAGATCCCCCGCGATCCATTTGGCGTTTCTGCCTAGCGCCCGACTTGGCTCCCTCGGCGCAAGTGCATTTTCCTCAAACCCCGACGCACGACGTCGAAGATATCATTTCCGTCTGTCGATATTCTCCCAGACGTATTGTGCACGCAAATGGATACCAATACACACGGGCACGTGTATTTTAGTACACGTTCGACGGATATACCAGAGCCGATCGATTTAGCGAGCCAAGTCACCGTCGACATCACAGGAGCAGCCACTTCCGGTGATGCACTTGTCGGATGATGTTCTCTTTTTCTTTTTCCTCTTCGATGGAACACCGTCCCCTAGTCGGCTGCTCTAGCACGTTTTTTTTTACTCGCTTTTTTTTTGTTTTACCTCATAATCTAACTAATACGTTACCGGTGGTCAAACTAATCTCCACGGCCCGTTGTCGATGACCGAGAACCTTGAACTGAGGCAGGGAGACGTCGCCGCTGACTTTGACGCTGGTCGGTCCCTCGTTCCACTTGTACCGGATGTCCCTCATCGTGTATCCGACTGAAAATAGAGAGAGACCCCCCGCTCGTTTTGTACATACCTTGCGGAAGTCCGCGATTTCGTACTCTTGCGCAGGCTCCGAGGGGGCCTCCACACAACTTACCTGCTATTATTTGAAACTTTTTATTTATACCGTTTCAATAACCTCTTTTCGACCTTTTTTTTTCATTGTACTTATTGTTTTTTTATCACACCCTATTGTACCCTTCTGCATGTTTGACATTAATTTTCCATAATTCGTTTCGTAATTTTCCACTCTCCTTCTCTCTCTCTCTCTCTTTTTCTTTTTCTGTGTCTCACATTTAGTAATCGGTTTGTTTGTTTGTTTTTTATATCGTCAAGGTAATGCAGATAAATGCGATTTCTTAAAAGTCTTAGTAATACGAAAAAAAAAAAAACGGAAAAGGTGCCGAATAAAAAAATAATAAGGTATCGGGGTAAGAGGGACAGTCGGATGTTTGATTTTTCGGCAAATTTTCTCCTTTTTGCTGATTGTTGTATTACGATTGGGTTTATGATGTTCTTTTTTCTTTCTTTGGGGAAGGTCGAATGAAAATGTGACTGTGCATCGGTGCTTTAAAAAATGAAAAATTGATTTTTTTTAGCGTGTATGACATCGGTGATTTGACAAGATTGCCTCTTTCGTTCTTTTGACTCTCTCTCACTTTCGGATTCCTCACATAGCGTGTCTTTCTCTCCCTCTCTCTCTCTCTCTCTCGCTCTCTCGCTCTCTCTCTTTCGTTATTTTAGCAATTTTAGTGTGGATAATATTTTTCTTTGGTCTCGTTTTCTTTCTTTCTTTGCGTTTCAAGTGTAAGCCCATCGCGACAAATGGAGGATGGAGACACAACCTTTGGTATCTACCTGTAGAGAGGTGTATGGTTGTCTGACGTTGCCTGTGCCCGAGCACACGAAACTGCGGCAGTTCCACCTCTTTCGACATGCCGACCGATGCTTCGCCGGCGTTCCATTTGTACCGAATATCGCGCATTGTGTATCCAACTGCCGAGAGAACAAAACACAAAAATCTCCACTCTAACGTACAGTAAGACACTTATGGCGGGGCTGGCTCACGAGGGGTGACTTTTTTTTTTTTTTTCAATGCTCCACTGACTCGCGATTCCACGGTGATGCGATTTTCTACGCGAGCCCGTGGACACTTGTGGACGCTATTCGACAAGTTCACCAAATTAACCCTCAACAAATGCGGTATTAATATTTACAAATACGAATTTATGGCTCCCTTTTTAATGCCTTGAGAAATGAGCAATATCGAATTAAAAATGTATCGTGTATGGAAATATGTATCGATTTTCAGAGGGAAATTAATGGACAAATTTTATTTAAATAACGAAACGTAAAACGAAATATATAATTATTTTTTATGGCATTTCTATTAAAAATACTCAATGCCGGAAGAAAAATGTATTGAAAATACGTATCGATTTTTATCAAAGATGCAATGATTTTATTTCAATTAAGGAAAGTAATATCGATTAACAATACCGATAGATTTTTGTGAGAAATATAAATAATTTCGTAGAGTTAAGAAAAGCAAAATGGAGTTAACGGTTGTGTTAAAAAAACTTATTGTTATTGTTAACTTTAAATTGTTTTCAGTTTCTCGAATTTTTAATGTCGTCCTTCGATCGGCAATATTCGGATATATAAGTGTACTTAAAATACAGTTAAAAATGAAGTTAATTTTCTCTTATAAAAAGAAGAGGCTATCGAGATAATCAACTTTTCAAAAAAATTATTAGCACCGATAAAAAAATAGATTATTTTTATCTATTTAATCTTATATATAAAAATATATATTACTAAAAAGCACATTTCTCAGTTGGATGGATTATTACGAATTTTTGGCATTGTTGAGGATTAATTGGCTTGAAATATGTTGATTAATAATTACATTTAATTTTTTCATAGATTACCTAATTGTGTCGAAACTCAATGAATATTAATTGCCAAAAGTAGCTGCTTTGAAATTATAAACCGTCACCGGGCTACGAGCAACATCAAAATTTATCATAACTTGTTACAGTTTATATGTATATTGTAAATTTTGTTAATGTCCAATAACGTCCACATTAAAACAGCGATGGATAACAAAAAGGGGCTCGATAAGAACAGACACGAACATTCAAAAAGCTCTTTTCCTCCGAGCCCCTTTAATTCAAACTACGACTCTGGTAACCACGACACATTTGCTTCGAACTTTCGATATGAAAACTTTAAATTATCCGTTCGTGTTCCCACACGAGGCCTGTGATAAGCATTCCAAGTATTAAGAAGATTTTTTTAAATAAAAAAAGCGATATTTTTAAATAGACAGTCATATAGCGATTATTAATGATCTCGAGTCACGTGACCATTCAGATCGAGAATTTAGTTATCTCGAGAACTGGCAAGATTGGATTGTGCTTCTTCTTAAGGCCTCGCGTGCACATACGAACAAGAACATTCCTGAGCAACCGAACTGTCGGGGTAGTTATAGTACAGTGTGATGAGAAGAGGGGTATTTTCGGCCGAGAAGGGGTGGCTTACAATCGTTAAGCCACATTCCAGGATTTCAAATGGCATCCGCCCTGACTGAGTCTGGCCGGCATCTGCATAGCGAGCATTCGTCAAATTCTGGATTAAGTAATTCGAATCTCACCACAATTGTTCCCCGAAATCAATTCCGATCTAAACTTGCACCAGGTGGTCTGAGAATCCTTAATCTCCGACACTTAAAACAATATGAAAACCGAGGTTTGTCAATATTGTGTTTATATTTTATTCCCTTTGAATTAGAGACAACAATAGAAAACCCATAAGATTCATATTTACCAAGATTTCTAAATCAAATCTAATTTTCAGAAAGATTTTATTTTTAGAAAAAAATTAAGTATTCGGTTATTCCTTAAAAAGCAATTTACGAAGGGAACCATACAAAAGAGTTTAAAGAATGAGAATAGAAACGATAAAATTTGATCAGCTCGTTTTTAAACTTTATCACTATTATTTAATTGAAGTGTTGAGCCTTTGAAAGAATTTTGCTATACTAGAAAATATGTTGACGATATTAGTTTTTTATAATTTAACAAAATCCCAAAATCATTATGTTTGATCTTTTCTTCTGAATCACTTTGAATAGCAAATGTCGGAATATGAAGAAAAATTTCGGCAGAAAAACACTATTTAAAGAGACATATCCTTTAACATGCCTTTAATTATTTTAATGAATGTATTCATTTATCCTTCGAAAAAAATTACTGTTTTATGTATAATTGTCGGAATCGTTTCAGTATATTCAAAACGCGATATCATGTCTCCCCATAAATAGTTCTTTTTATTACTTTGTTTGCTATAAAAGTAGAATTGCTTTTTTTTTTACAACAACAAAAATTTATCGACATGAGAATCTCTCATAAATTGTGCACGTGAGAATGTCCCGATCGTGATAGAATTTTTTTTGCTGCGGTTACCCACTAACTTTGGCTTTAACTTTTCGGGTGTCGCATAAAATAGTTGGATCGCGTGACATATTTAAAGGGTTGGCACGCTTCTCGCTATGCGGCTGCCGACACTATGCGGCATTTTATTATCGTTCAAATCTCAATAAATTTTGGTAACAAAAACAGAAATGACGAAATTTGCCTATCGATAAGTGCTAAAAGGATTCCTGGATTCTGGCTCAACTTGCAAAAACCACTTCCATTCTGAACGAACGCCAACGGGGCTCAAATCGGGTACTAATAGTTGATGATTTGCTTGAAATATAATACATAGATGGGATTTTTTTTTGGTAACAGCATGAAAAGTGGTCGAGTACGACAAATAGTCAACAATGACAAAATATATGACAATTGATACATATATATAATTGTATTATATATAGAAAATTATGTTGACGTGCAGGCGTGCAGCAGTGTAACACATTCAAGAAAAAAAGCTTACCACTACGTACATAAACCAAGAAACTTAGCATGCCCAGTTTTTGACCAATCCGCCAAACGACGAGATAAATCCAAAATCATATTTTACTTGGAGTTTTTGATGAATGCAAATTTCCAATCATCATTAAAAAAAAACAATTGATTGTCAATTTTTTTTCATTCATCTGGAAATATCTAATGAACGCGGATCGATCAGCTGTTCTAAAACAAAGGTGTATTTACTTGTCGCTGTGAAAAAAAGCGTTTCTGCGTTTTTTTAGTAGTAGGTGCTGCCTGCTAATTCCCTTTTTTTACGCTCTTTGGAATTTAGATACTTTGATATTGAGATATTTTTGTAATTAGTCTACTCATTATTTGGAATACAAACACGTTGCTTTTTCGAAATACAATCGAGTTTAGGTCATGGCAAAATGCTCGATAGAAATTAAGTTACTTGATGTCCAGATTTCTAGGGGGAATTACATTTCCATTGACGTGTAATAGGTTCAACAAAAAATGTATGTATCAAATTTTTTTCGGGGTTTTCTTGGTTAAGTTCATACATAAAACAGAAACTAAGTGAGTTGGAACTGTTTAATCGAATATACGAATGGTTTTTAAGCAAAAATAGTGAAATTTGTGTAAAAACATCAACGAAAAAAAGAAACACATTAACATAAATATATTTCTTTTTTTGACATTATGTCGTACCTCAAATTTCAATAAAAACGTACAACTGACAATAAATTGGACAAAAATAATTGACTTTCCATTTTTTTCATTTGCTTAACTTTTTACGTAAAAAAGTCACTAAATTTTCTGTAGATTAAAAAACCTAAGTGTCTTTAAGGAAAATATTGACATTTGTCTACAAAAAAAAAACAATGCGAAAAATATATCCTTAAAAGCAAAAGTTAATTTCGTTAGCGGCAGTTGTCGTCGTTTGTTAGGTGCCGATAGTAGCCGAATGAGTGACCTGGCTCAACGTAATTGCGTTCCGTGGTGCAGTAGCCGTCACATTGGTATGAGACGGAAACTCGTGTTCTGCCCACGTTACGCGCCTACACGTCTCGCATATCAGTACGAGGGCGGCAAGGAAATAGGGGTTGCAACCATAGTGACACTTGGGCACTCACGAGCACCAGGCATGCACCTACTACTTATTGCATCTATATATACACGCGGCGAACAAAGCAATATTCTCATGAGCCTCTTTTCTTTGAATTCTGCCTCTGGCTCAAATACCGCTTTTTCATTTTTTATACCCGACATTTCGTGAGCTTTCAGAATTCAAGTAACGAGAAGTGCAAAGAAGATTGATTCATTCACTCACCAAAGCAGCAATCAAAAATTTCAATTATGTATTTTCAAATTCCACACTTTTACTTTTTTTCATTTTAAATCTTGACGACTTAATTAATTATGTTTATTATTATTTCTCCGTTCATCCAATTGTAAAGTATAATTTTTCAGTGCAAATATAGAAAATACAAAATGAAAACCGAGCCCAGGCTTATTACTAATTAACTAGATCATTTTTTTGTTTACTGAGGGTGAAGTCGTATTCCGATCTTATCAGTGATTGATTATTTTCTTTGAAGGTATGCAACAATGTGATAGATAACGATTCACTTTTGCGCTAACCGGTGTAGCAACGCTAGAACGCAATAAGCTCGATCGTTTCATGCATCCTTGAATAGAGAACCTTTATTCGTGTGGGCTGGGGAACAAGCTTCACTTTAGGGCTAAGTTTACCGTATCCTTGGTATCTCAAAGGCAAAGGGCTAATTTCGTCGACGTTGTTGAAGTCGGGCAACGAGCAAACCGCTGGGAAACAACAGCGACAGAAAATCCGCGTACGCATGCGCGCACTTCCGGTACTCGGTCGTTTCAAACAAGTCCCAAGTAAAAAATAATATATAGTTTGACATATGCAATTAGGCATATGGAGTATTCCACGGGAAAGACAGAATTTGGCTGTGCAAAATTTGGGGGTCCATTTTAATAATAAAAATAGCACCCAAAATTTAAAAAATTCGAAAGATTTTTTAGAAAGCCTTTATTTTGGGTCTCAAAATCCCCATGCCAAAAATCTGTCCCCTTACCCATGGAATATCCCATATACATATAGTGTGTTTGTAGGCTATTTATGCTCAATTCTATGTTAAAGTTTTATTTTATATACACGATATATAATTTTTTACTTGGCATATTATCGATAGCTGTTCATTGTTCGTCAAGGTTAAGAATGCTTCACACACAAATTTTCAGCATAAAGTTAGATAGAATTAAAATTTAGGTAATTTCACGCTTAGAGAAATATTTGGATGGAAATAACGGTCCTGAAGAAATGAAGACCGTTTATTTCAAATGGTAACAATGCAAATGACCAACAAATAGTTCAACTAATGCACAAAAAATATACATATTTTTCTCTTATAAAATGACGAAATGATTTTCAGATTTTTTCAAGATTTTTTATTCATAGCTTGAATTTTATTTGACTTTTTTTCTTTTGGAAAGTATAAAAAGATTCGAAGTTCACATTTTTTTTTCTGTAATAACGGATTTTGAATACTCTAATATAGCAAATCAGCCTCGAAGAAATTTTCTAATCAGCAATTTTGAATCCATGAATGAATTGTTGACTAATAATAATGACTAAGGAGTTAGTGTATTTATTGTTATCTGAAAGTTAACGAACATTTTAATCAAATTAAATTTTTGGTTCGAAATTTAAGTGTGAATCATCCTTAAGCAAATGACGTAACCGACTTATCAAGACTCGCGGTGAGCTTTTCTTAGACAAAATCGACAATTGAGGATTCAACTGGACATTAATCCCGAGCAAAACGAACAATATTCCAAACAACGTGATGAAAACCGACTAAAGCTCTTGACGCGCATGAAAAATAAATTTTAATTCCGTAGAGTACCGGTATCGCAGTCATAATCGTTGAGATTAAACAATTAAATTAAATTAAGAAGAGATTAAATAAAAACATATATATAATTGGGTTTGGAAACGAATATGCTTTTTTTAAAAATCATTTCGCACGTTTTCAAATTTAATTATGTCCGAATTGAAAATTTTGAACGCTGTGACTCAATTTGGATAAAGTAATGATCGTCGCTGTTCGAAATAATTAATGTATAACGATTATCGAATGGAAATTTGATCGGATAAAAATAAAAATCGATAATCTGCTATCACACGTTAATGTTGGGATAAATTTGTGATCAGTTGATTAATAAGTTGTTAATTCGATATGGAACGTGCTGGTGCATGCCGATTTCGAGCCAAAATAATTGATCTACACTACCGAAAACAATGGCCACTCCATAAGGGCGAGTGGCAGATATATAATAGTAAAAATAAAAGTATATAATATACATTATATATTCACGCATGCGCTGGCTAGATGCACAATGCGTCAGAATTCGGTTCTTATTTTCTGTATTTTCGTTATATCTTTTGTTTTTTTTTTTCATTTTTTTTATTTTTTATTTAGTCGGCATCGGCTTGCGTAGGCTCCTCAGGGTCGGCCGTCGTCGGCCTGTTCGTCCCCGGACACGAGGCTCAGTGCTGTATGTCGGAGGCCTTCGGGATCGTATTCATTTTGATTTTTGGCGAATGAAAAATAAATAAATAAATTAATAAGAAAAACAAATTGCAAACGAAACGGCCTATGTACAAAAGGGCTGGCGTGTGTCGTTCTAGCGAGGTGCTAAATTTAACGCCATAACAATATACGCGATTGAAATTTTTAAAAAATTTATTATCATTTTGCCTATTTAATTGTGCAAAAAAAAAATGTTTACGGTTCCGTTGAAATTTGCAACCTCGCTAGAACTATCGTGGTAGTAGTACACAGTGGAGACCCTTCGGAGGTTGCATATAAAAATTATTCGGCATTACACCATAAACACTATTTGCAATTTACGTATATCACTAAAAATAGTATAGGAAAATTAATGTTTTTTCTTTGATTTGTTTATTTGTAGACGTTTGTGTGATCGATCGTGAGAGCGTCGACGCCCGTCGAACCAGCTCGTACCACTCTCAATTTTGCCCAGACACGTGCGTCTGACAACTTGAATTCAATAGCGGATATGCACGCGAGACACACAATCGAGTAGATTTTTGCATTTTTAGAGGCCCCGTAAAAATCGTTGCATTTTTTATTAGTCCCGGTGAAAAAAACAATCAGTTCCGATCGCTGATACGGTTCGACGGGATGCGGGTAACACGTGTTCACGAACGATCAGTTATCCGTTCTCGCGAGTGTCTGCCCATCCTATGCGATTTCGGGCCTCCGTTATTGCATTTTTCTTTTTTTTTCGTTTTTTCTTTTATGTGTGAAACTTTGTAAATTAATCTCGTTGAATGATCGCTACAAATTGATAAGAGATTGTACATGCTGATTTCTCCAAAATTTGATCCAGTTTTCGGGTTTTGAATTTTTTTTTTTTTAGAAATGGATTTTTGGAGATGATTGCACCTAAAATTCTTTCTTAGCCAAATATTCCACGGACGACTTGACCGAAGGCGCATCGGTTGGCAAACGCCCCAGTAAAACTCCCACACAACTTTGTACGGGCTGACGGGCGAAGTTCGCGAAATAACTGCAAATTGTACGACGGAGGTTATATAGCACGGTGTACTATATATCGGCGTAGTATTATATCCGGTGGCTGGGCAATGCCATCGGCACGTAAAACCCGAGAGAAAAAGCTCGAAAAGTATGAGAATATAGTGGAAGGGCACGAAAATGATGTTTCCAGGCAGCCAAACGGCCGGCCGGAAGTAGTTCAAGTGTTTCATATTACGTCGGGCGAAAACGTATAACCTCACCTCGCCTGCCCTTATTTCCCCTATATTTCCCATATTTTCCGTGTACCAACTTTTAATCCCCTACTGTTCTCAATCTGCGGCATATTAATTACTTAGCAACAAATTATTATCAAATCGCCTATTTGGCCAGTTTTGTTATCAAATTTAGTGCTCGAAACTTTTGTATTAATTAGACTATCTTAACCGCCATACTTGACGATTTATTAAACCCGGCCGAGTTTCATCGTTGGAAAAAAATTTTTTGTCAAAATAATAATTGTAAGCGCCAGAAATGGACTTTCTTTTTTTTCGAATATTTGGTGCTTATTTATTTGCTAATTACCGTCGTACAATTTGCAGATGTGCGAATCAATTAACGAGAACGACAAGGTCAGTGATAAGCGTCGACGAATAGTCAGACACGCTTAAAGGGCCCTGCACATCCACTTTGTGCGGTTGAGTGACTGCAGATGAACCTTTGGTGGTCGGATGTACGTAAGATCTGCAAAATCGATATTTCTCATCGATCTCTACCAATAGATTCAAAAAGATTTTTTTTTTTTTGATTTCTCAATTAAATGTGCAATTTTCTATATGCTCCAATTTTATTTCCAGTAAAGTTGTAAGCCTTCATTTCACAATTAAATAATTACCGTGTAATTGCAATGATCATCCACATATCCAAAAAACTTAGTTACCATTTTTGTTCACCAAATGCCAAAAAATTTCACTTAATCCTAAAGCTATAAATATATAAACGATGAATTGAAAAATAAATGAGGTCTCGAATTTAAGTCTTTCTTCATAATCCCAGAAGCTTATTATTATGAAATAAATTAGACCATATAGATTAATTACAAAAAAGTGTATAAATTTGATCTTAAATAATTATTTTATCCTGACGCTGTCATTATCATGAAATAAAATAATTATCAACAAAACCTTTCCGTGCAGATCTCACGCACATTGATCGCCGAATAATTCGTTCCCTGGTCATCTGACAGAACCACAATATCATTCGATCGTTCGATCGATGAACAACACTCAATATATCTCAGCGACGTCACAAGTGCCATCACACGTTAAGATATACGCTCTATCGTGTTTTGTCACGTGGATGTAATCGTACCGTGGTAAGTTATTGTTATCGTTATTAAAGAATGTTTCATAGAATAAAAAAATATATATATACACACATATATATATGTATATATAGTGACACACGATTGGGCGCGATTGTAAAGCTTGTTAAGTGCTTTTTGCTGCACACTGTGCTGTTAGTATATAGAATATTGTATATTGTATATATATTTATAGCTAGACACAATCGTTTTACAGTATGAGAGAGACATTTATAACGGATATTGAGTGTATGTGTGTGTGTGCATGTTGTCAGTCTGTGTGTGTGTGTGTGTGTGTGTGTGTGTGTGTTTGGGTATGAGTAAGTAAACTAGAATAGTTGTATAGTGAAGGGAAGAGGTGAGGTTGAGTGGAGGTGAAGAAAGGGGATTTTTTCGCAGGAGTATTTTTCAGTGGTGGTATGCGAGAATATAGAAGACGATGAAGAAATGTGTGAAGTGACGTCAGGAATAAAAGTATTCCATAGTGAGAGATATATGTGAGGAGAACAGGGACGGTACGTAACAACGGGTGTACGAAAAACCTTTTGTACTCGACATAAAATTGTTTTCACGGGAAAATGGCACGAGTCTATTTCTTCATTGACCTGAAAAGTGAGATGACTTTTGTGAATGAAATTTTTCGACCGTATTGTCATCTGCGACCATCGACCCATTCGTGGTCGTTAAATTTTTCGATTGTTTGTTTGTTTGTTTGGCTTTTTTTTTTTTCTTTTTTTTCTTTAACGATATCGAGGATTCCATTAATACGGGTATGCGGAACTTGTGATTGGAAACTGAATGAGGATCGGGGAGAGACAGAAAAAGCATAGATTTTGTTGTTGTGGATGCTTTTTCCGTCGTTTCTGGTGACGAATTATTTTCATGTGACCTGCGACATGTTGGGAATAATCTCTCTCATCTATCTCTTCATTAAACTGCCTAGAGACGTCGGTACGTCAATTTGAAATGCATTTTTCTTTCGTTTCGTCTGAATCGAAGAACTCTGAGTTCAAATTGGTTAAGCATCGACTACTTACAGCTCTCGATCTCGATATGACAGAGCTGTCGATCCATCGGGAAATACTGTAAGTTCATCGGACACGAAGCTGTGATCGTTAAGCTGTAACAAAAAGACAAATCGATTATTACGACAATCGGTAGATTATTTTTTTCAACTATACTAAATTTTCAGATAAGAAGGTTAATGACAAATTTCATCGCCGTTTTGAAGTACTAAAAAGAAAATTTATATTACGACACAAGCGTTCGTTTGTATACCAAAAATATTGGAAAATACTATATTATGCTACAAGGCATAAAAGTGCATACGATATTCTTCCCCGTCGAGAAGAAATAGACCGTTTTTTTCTATGGGAGTGGAATTTTTTAAAATGATATTTTTTAAAAATACTGAAAAACAGAAAGAAAATTTCGAAGTTGAAGGTTCAATGACAGACATTTAATTTTCAAGTTTGATCTTTGAAAAATGTGGAATTCTTATCAATTTATTGATAAGTGTGACACAGCCGAATAATCAATCATAATGATTTGGTGTTTATATTTGATACAATTTTCTATTAGAATTATTATTTTTTTTTCTTACGTATTGAATAATCATAACTAAACTATATTAATCTGAATCCTTGTAGAGCAGTGATGACGCATTAACGTTCATCAAACATATTTCGCTCCATTCACATACAGTCGCATCGTACATCATGCAGAGAAATCCACTGTACGTAGTATACCGAGTGCATAAAGTCTGCATAGAAACACTCCTGCTAACGAGTATATACATGTGATACACTTCACTGATGTCTATATATGCCACCATCCATGAATATCAACGTTCAGTGCATCGCGAGCTTAATGAGTTCGCTTGCCCGTTCGCGAGTCCTCTTTCAAACTCGGCTCTAGCAAAGTGGCATCGAGGCCATAATCGTGAGGGGGTTTCGTATAGAGGGGTGAAACTATCATGAGGTCGGCGAGGTTGAGGGAGGTGAAACGATGAAAATAAATACCGCAACGTGCTTCATATCGCGGTGATATCCATATTTCTTCATCTAATGTGCTATCTTTTCAGTTTAAACTGCCCCTACGTCGTTTATCCACTAGGAAAGCTTTTTAATGCACATTTTCTCATAAGATATGGAATCGATTTTGCTGATTCAAAGATTATCAAGTTTTCAGGCCTGTTTCCAATCTCTATCTTCAAAAATTGCTCTCAATTTTCTAACGACCTTCGTATATGAAAACTGGTGCGAAGCAAATTTTGGCAAGGAGCTGAAAAATAGTATGCCATGTAACTTTGGATGAGATTTCAAGAATAGAATTTTGCGTTTGTAGCATTTTACGAAAATGGATTGCTATGTTTATATTACTTCACAAATTGTGGAAAAATGGTCACGAAAAAAAAAAAAAAAAAAATGATTTGCAGTGGCAAGCTAATTTTCGAAATTCGACTTTAGGAAAGTGGTGTTAAATTCGTAATTCTAAGGAGTTTCGTATAGACGGGTGAAATTATCATGAGGTCGAGGAGATAGAGGTAAATGAAACGCTCAAGACAAACACCACAAAGCGTTTCATGCCGTAGTACTGATGAAGGAATCCACATTCCTTCATCTAATATGCCATCTTTTCGGTTGAAACTGCCTCTATATCGTTTAACCATTAGGAAAGCTTTTTGCTGCACATTTCCTCATATCAATGTTACTTATTCAAAGACTTTTGAGTTCTCGGGCCTCTTTCTAACTTCTATCTTCAAACATTCCTCTCATGGTAGTTTTAACTTTTTAACAACTTTCATATATGAAAACTGGTGCACAGGAAATTATGGTAAGGGGCTGAACACTGGTACCTCATGTTACTTTGGATGATACTTCAAGAATAGAATTTTCCGTTCGTATTACTTCGCAAACTGTTTAACAAT
Organism: Clistopyga incitator; assembly: GCA_947507545.1. Taxonomy (NCBI): domain Eukaryota; kingdom Metazoa; phylum Arthropoda; class Insecta; order Hymenoptera; family Ichneumonidae; genus Clistopyga; species Clistopyga incitator. Next base: position 7,728,746 of record OX382177.1, read on the forward strand.
TCCCTCTTTATGACTTTCAACTTCTGACATTGCTCTGATGGTAGCTTCAACTTTTTAATGGTCTTCATATATGAAAACTGGTGCAAAGCAAATTATGCTAAGGAGCTGAAGACTCGTGTCTCATGCAACTTTCGGTGGGGACTTAAAGAAATGGAATTTTACGTCTGTATTATCTTACAAATTGCGGATCAATCTGAATGGAAAAAAATGGTTAGCTAGCAACTGGATTGGCTGGCAAAGTGGTCCTCAAAACCGGCTAATCTGAATCCCATTGTGTCACACATTCTGTCATGAATCTAGTCGGTCAAATTTTTTGTGTCCGTTTCAACAAATAACTTTTGATAATGCTTCTTTATGAATATAGAGCCTAATTTTGCGTTCTACATTTAATACAAGATTTTTCAAAATTTCACGATGTATCGAATGAATGAGGAAATGGGCCAACTTGGATCACTCAGACTGTCATGAATCTGGTTGGTCCAATTTCTTGTGTCCGGCTCAACAAATAACTCCTGATAACGTTTCTTTATGAATGAAGAGCCCAATTTTTCATTCCACGGTTGATAAAAGATTTTCCAACATTTTCCGATGCAGCTTACAATCAAACGTCCATAAAATAATTCGTCTCTTAAATGTTTACCCCAATTTTATGACCTCGTACGTAGCTATGCAGTTACGCAGTCATACGTTACTTGTGGCAAGTCACAATTTTTCCTCAGGCACTACAAATTAATTTGATACCTTGGAATCCTTCAAAATTTTCATTACCATGTACATTGCTCCTTCGCATATGAATATTGACTGAGCGTTATGTCGTCAAAGGAGAAATTCGTGTTTTGGTAAATTCTTCACTCCTTGAATAGCAAATATATGCGAACCGTCCATGCGTATTCCAGATAGCAGAAGTTCCTCGATTCTCCATTTGCATCTTGTCCCATATTTATCCAAGTTTCTCTGAAGGTACACGTTTTTTTTTGGCCTCGACAAATAACCCGAATGGAAATCTGGAATAGCTAGTGTATGCACTGCAGGTTGGATTTGAGATAAAATAAATAGAGCCTCGGGCATGGAACCGAGGATCAGATAGACAGTTCGGTGTACATAGACAGATGCACAGTTTCGGTGAAAGAGAAGTACGAACGAGGTGCACAAAAGCACATAAATATGAATTTGTTCGAGAATACGTTTCACTCTTTCGTGGTTCTATTTGCAAGTGGATGGACAGCGAGACTGCGCAGGTGTTGGCCATGTTTCTGACAGGTTCTATATTCTCATGTTGGCACGCCGCACATCCCACGTCATGCGTAGACTCTCATGTTTGGTGTATACAAACGGCAAACATTGTGCGTCGCACCAGTGAATTCGTGGCAACGTCGGGCGTAGTGTTATATTTACACCATTGCTTTTGGTCGGCTGTCTCCGTTTCGTGAATCGGTAATGAATGCAACCGGGTAACGGTCCAATCAACACATTTGCGGCAAATATCTATATAACCACCCTCCCCAATTCACGTGCACCACTCGTCATCAAATTCTGCACTTTGTGAAGGGAAACTGTATCCGTTGAATAAAAATTGGCGGTACTCCAGAAATATATGACGTATCAACGATTTGCTTTGTTGTAAATCAAGTGTGTCTGGTCTGCTCGATCCTGTTTTGATTTAGAAACGTACTCAATAATGCAAATGCCTGTATATCCACGCGCATTGCATTTGTCAAACGAAAATTGTCGGAACTAGAGAAATTCATGACCTATCAATGTTTTGCTTTGTTCTAAATTAAGTGCGTTTGGTTTGATTGGGTTTTGTCGATGCTTTGCAATATTTTGGATAACCTGACATTAAAATCCGGATTTTTGCTTGCACATTCATTCCGCAAATTGCTCTGATCAAAGGGTAAGCACTAAAATTGCAATTACGAAAAAAGCACGAAGCTTGTAAATAGCAGCATGAGTAGATGCAGAAGTTGATGGCAAAAATAAAAGATAAATCATACAGTGATAAAGGCATGTCAAATTGGACACTCCAAAGAGATAGTTTGATTGAATTGAATCACAGAGCGATAACAAAGAACTTTCTATTATTGATCAGAAGTTTAAATGGTATTTATTATCCAACGATAATAAACAATTTATTCTCATGATTCCTAACACAACGAAATTTGCAAATAGCTACAGAAAAGGAGTTTTTTATTTTATGGTAATGATAAAAAAAATTATCAGTAATTTGAGCCCCCAGTAAATTTAAAGCTTGAGAATCTGTATGATTGACTCTGAGGTGCTATGCCGTGCCATGCTTGCATAATCAATGGAAAATTCGCTTTGATTCATGTGAAATAATCTCATTTAGTCATTTGAACAGATTGAAGTAATGATGAATTAATATATGCAGTTTTTGTGTGGCCACTAATGACACAGAAGTCACAAATAACATATCTACCCAATATAATTTCATTGTCGGACCATTTGCGTCTGCTTGATCTTGTTTTTCCCTACCACGAATTGTCAGATTCACCGGCGCTATTTTCCTTCAGCCAACTGTCCTACCACAGATCCACATCAGTCAAGTGTGCGAATTTCCTATTCAAACAAGAAAGTTGACCGGTGGTCCAGATGCAGGGGAAGTTTAACGGATCGAGTGAACAAGCGAATTAATATTTGCATAGTGGTTAGTTGCCTCTCACATCGCCTACTATCTAAACACTCGCCTACTTGTTATTTTTGACAAATTAAATGGATTCGTGAATTCCGCGTAAGGGAACTTTACGCAAAACAGTTTTTTCCCCATCATTGTAATTGTGATTGTAAAAATCTCTCTGGGAGATGCTAAAAAGAGGACATTTCAGCATCATTTCATTCAACGAATCAAAGGAATGTTATTTTTACTCGACTAATTCACACTAGAAATTTAATCCAAAAAAATTAATATACCACCTGTTCAATTTTTCATTAACTCATACAATACCGGTACATGAAAAAATTACAATACTCACGTATTGCAATTTACAAATATTAGTGTTGGATAATTCTGATACAGCTCTTGAATTTACGATAAAAATATGTTAACATAAAATACATATATCCGAGTCATGAATCTCATATCGATTTGTATATAAAATTTATTTGGATTTTTAACGGGTTGAGTGGAAGATATCAAACGAAGCTCTGGCTGCTAGCGCAACATTCATCATCAGGGTAATGTTTAGAGGCTGGGAGAACGATAGCAGTGGGAGGTGTTCAAGCGGATGAACATGGTGAATGAGGCCGCGCATGGAACGAGGATGGAATCGTGGGTATCCTCTGCGAATGGCCGATGGTCTGGCGGTCGACGATCGGGCTCGACTTTGATGAATCGTTTTGCGTTTCATTCCACGTTGAAAATAAATCGGTACGTTGCCACGCACGTCCGCGGTGCAACTGCGCTTGGTTTTGCAAGACCCTGATTGCATTCAAGCCCAACTCAAAAGAAAAAAGCCAAATCAAGCGAACTGTCAAGCGAGGATGACATTTTTTTGCAACCTCATCAGGATCTCGAAATCCCAGATCAAATTTTCCAGTATCGACCAAAAGAACACGTGGGAATAGTATGTTACTGCCAACCGTAAGTGGATTGCGAAAGGGGAAAAGTGCACCGTCTGCACTTTCATTTGTCGACCTAACAAGAAGATCAAAAGGAATGCAATCGATATTACTACCTTGATAAAAGTATTCTAACATCCCAATTTTTTTTTCCAGGGAAAGAAGATGGACGGAAATCCATCTAACTCGATTAAATCTCTTTGATATTGTTCTTATTCAATTTGTGTTCCGTAAAATTGAATTTCAAGGAAACTAAATGAGAAATTATGGAAAAAAGCTTGCATTTTGTCTCGTGGACTAAGTGATTAGTGGGCATATTTTAATGATAATGTTTTGATCGATTAATATACTCCAGTGGTTTGAAAGCGTATTATCATTGTTTCTATTAGTATTATTGGCTGTTACGGTAGAATATCGTCTGGAGTTTTCCAATAATTCAATTCCCACAGCAGATTCATCTCTGTTTGTCTGAAACTAATTTGTTTTCTTTGCCTCAAGCTTTCTCGGTAATATTCCTTCTACTTCACCTATTTCACTCGCTATTGGGTTACTGTTATTCCCATTTTTTTCAACAGTCATTATGGCGCATAATGCACATTCAAGGGTGCATTGTGCGTCCTCGCTGCGCCGGAAATACAGATTCCAAGGTATTTCTTAGCATGGCTAGTCGGTACAAACAAATCTCGGTACGACCTTCCACCCTCTTCATAAATTCACGAAGAAGTAGCGGAAGGCGGCGTGAGATGCCGACCGAGGTGAATTCCTGCTGGATACATGGAATTTTCTTCAACCCTCACGTGCGTGTCAAACGAACACGCGGATTCAGCACGCAAGAAAATAGCCATCATCCACAATAACCTCCATGCGATTGTTTTTTTCCACCCTTTTTCTTCACCCACTTTCGAAGGATATGCTGTTACAACTTTTTTCTTCCAAGAATTGTTCAAAATCACGAGTTTCCATCGTCATACTGATTACGCGATCAATTCTGGATCCATTTTCAACTACACGTTTCAAGCGTCGGGGCGGTTATCAAAAAAAAGGTCAGAATGCTTAAAGGGTCTCTAGAAACCTTGGAAGTCGAATGGTTGAATTTAACGTAGTCTACAGCCTTAACTTTTCACAATTCTCTGCAAATCGAAGTGAAAGTGAAGTGATTTCCAATCCAGGATCTTTAATACAACTCCAATCATCGGAATGGTCATAATTAATGACCAGATCAGAAGTGGATATCGTGATTGGAAATAAGTTTTTCCGAATGGAATGTTTATATTGGTTACTAAATCGAAGAAAAATGATAGCTAGTGTATTCTGGATGAATTTGGGTCATGTAGATGCCTGATGAAGTGTATTGTAATTATCAGTAGAGTTAAATCTTTGTGTCAAATCGCAGAAACGACTTTCCATTAGTTAACGCGACACTTTTTTTTTTTTATTAACCTCTCACTGACACGCGATTGTAAAGCCACTGCTCCAAACAACATATTCTCTCGAGTTTACCCGCGAGATTACATTTCGTACTAATCGCGATGAACAGCGCCCTGACGTACACGGGAACCTAGACAGCCTCACCCTTACAACATATATACGATATTCTGTATATAATCCTTGCAAACCAGCAATGCGTAACAGCGAGCGAGCAAACGTTATCATTTCTGTGTCGACGCTTCCTAATTACTCGGTCGCTAGATCCTATCAGGTCGTTCGGGTGGTTAAGCCTTATCGGTTCATGGCGTTAGGTGCAATACCATGCTAGCCCTATTACGCTTCGCATATGCAAGCTTTCATGAACAACGTGGTGCGGAAATGTATTTAATGGTAATACTGTAATAGTTAACGATCAGAGGATTGAGAAATATTTTTTCGACGCTTAAACTTTTTACAAAATTACGTTAACTGATCTTACAGCTTTCTCATACAGAAAAAATTGGGAGACTGCAAAATAATATGGAAATGAATAACTAAAAATCGAAATTTTACCAAAATGTTAGGCATAAAGAAATAATTAACCGAAAATCGAATTCCGTTGAAATCCTAACCCTTTTACCGATTTTTACTAAGTTACATATACAACGTCACTGAATTTTTTTCAAACGAAAGGTTTGAGCTTGTTACTTCGAATTTTGCAAAAGTTGTGTTTTTGTGCGAAATTTCATCGATACCTAAACATTTATTCGAGACAAAGCTTTCACGAACATTTTTCACGATTTAAAGAAACTCATAAATAATGATAAATATTCTTCATGGCATTACATTTTTTTGTGGAATTCGAGCAAATGCAGCAATTCATTGAAATGGATGAAGTGGGAATCAATGATAAAAAAAAAAAAAATTCACCCCTTTCGTTGGAGTCAGTGAAGTCTTTTCTCTCGGTTCATGTACTGTTTTTATTTTCATTGCTTGCGGAGTAAAAATCCACGTGCCTGCGCACCACTCGAGAAGACAACTGCTTTGAAAGCAACGCCCTAACTCTGTTATCACGGCGAGCTCACCTCACTCGGTCGCCTATAGAAATTATAAAGCCCTTAGAGGAACTGCTGAGGAAAGAGGAAGTACACACGGGCTGCGTATACAGTAGCGATTGCGCCGACGCTTACGAATCTCTCCAACAGTTTAACCGAGACTTCATGCATCAGAAACTGTGGAGTGTTTGGTAGGTACGTTCGTTTACGTGCGCAGGAAGTGCACGAAATAACTTGGAAGGTGAACGGCGTAGGTTGGTAGGCAGGCAGAAGTGTAACGGGTTTGAATATACCACAGAAGTGGAACATTCACACATACTGCATGCAAGAACGCACCTTCGGCGGTACAAGTACCTCGTTATCCTCTCTCGCAACGCGGAAATTATATGTATATGTATATGAACAATACGGCATGAGGAGCTGTTAGTATAAACTGTGTGTGTGTACCCTCAGGAATCTTTACTTCATTCTAGGACTCTAACTATGAAATCTGTGCATTAATGTGGGTACGGCATTTGGCAGTTAGATCAAAGACGATCTCCAAGGTCTTTAAGGAAATTTCACTGTATCTGGTATTATTTATTTATAAAGAGGTTTCACTTCAAATTAGAAAATAAACATTAAGCTCAATACTTGGCGAGTTTGAGGAGAATATTTTTAATTTAGTATTCATAATTTATTTCATCCGCAAATAAACTCGTCAAGTACTGACGGCTTGAAAAAATATTTTCGATCTAAGTGAAAGCAGAACTAGCGATAGAATATATGACTAATGGTTGCGGGTGGAAAAAACTTTTTTTTTTACTTTCAATTATATTACTTTAATATTTACTCTGACGTAAGCTGTATATCCGTCTTTAGCTTTTCCTCATTCATTCCTCACTTTGCTCCACAGCTTGTAGTCTCTCTAGAACTGTTCCCTCTGAATACTAGGAACTCATATCGAATGTGGGTGCAATTGGTCGGTACTTTCATCAGGTATCCTTCCACTTTCACACGTGCCCGAAAGGACGTTTTTTGTCATTTCTGATTTAATTGATCCTATATCTAGCTATTGCTAAAGAAAATTCGAAGCAATCTCCTCAAATATATTTCTTTGTATATCGATATTTGATCCAAACCTCCTTACATCGATGAAAAAACTACTTCACAAAACTTCTAAGAAATAGTTTGTATCTCAGTGAAAATTAGATAAAAATAGGCAGGCAACCACTTTTTTCCTTTATATTATATTAGTTTAATATTAATTCTGCGATACAAGGTGCATATCAGCTTTTAGCTTATCCTCATTTCACCTCGCTCGCTCCGCAGCTTCTATTCTCTGTAGAACTGTTTTCTCTGAATACTAGAGGAACTCATAGCGAATGTGGGAGCAACTGGTGTGTACTTTCATCAGGTGCCCTTCCACTTTTACACGTGTACCTAACGGTATACGTACGAAGGCTCGCCGTCGGCAGGTCTCCGGATGGCACGAGGGAAACCGAGTGAGCAGCGAGCACCCAGGAAAGCACTACGTACCACCGCTGCTAGGCCAGCTGTATAAGTTAGATATGCATGGCTTCTGAATATAGCCTGAGCGTTAATACGAGAATACTCTCTCGAGGGCTCTGCTGACCTCGTGGTTGCCGAGAGTCTGGCCAGCCAGTGTATATGTTGTCCGTAATGCTGTGCCATGGACGAGGATATTCGAAATTGGCTAGTGTGTGGAGGGCGTCAGGTGAAACAGAAGAGCGAACGGAAGTGCTGCGATAAATTAGTGGAGAATCGTCGATGGAGGAAAGCTGAGGGTCGTAGGGCGATAGTGGTCAAATCACGTATCGATATTTATCCGACCGCACGAAAGTGGCTCTTACTTTTCCAGATGCAATCGCCCCGAGCGACGATATTCAACATTGTACAGGGAAATACATGAATTTTCCCAATCGCGAATGAAATTCAGAAAACTTTTCTACATACATGAATATGCAGAAAATATGTGAAAATACAAGAGAATCGTTACCGAATATGGTAACCGTTGTAGAATATCAAAAAATTCACTTTTTTTAGACGGCGAGAGAGGCAAAATGAAAAAAGCTCATTGAAGCTCATGAGTTCCAAAAAAAAATTTTTTTTTGCACCGGGGAATTACGTTGAAGCTGGTGAAATTGAAGCTATGGTTGATGAGCAACTTCAGGGGAAGGTTCGGTGAAAGAAATATGAAGCTTATAAGCTTTTCGAGTTTTTGTTCTGAATTATTGAGCTTTGGATAAAAATTTTATTTAATATGCAGGCATCAAGGAATTTAAACAACTATGAAATTAAATAAAAAATTTAGTATTGCATTTTCTCTAACAGTGACAGAGACACAAAGGAGGGAAAAGGCAAATAATTTCATGAAAACATCTAAAAATCTAACAATTTTAAGATTTTCCCTTTTTTCCCTTCACTACAATTTAGTAGGTACTAATACAATATACCGTCATCGATATATATTTTTTATATCGAGGGAAATAAATATAAGACTTTCGAAGTATTTTCAACACGAAGTATCAGCCACATTATTAACAATGTTAATTTTAATTCGTACACTAATTAATACATGTTTCGTGATTTAAACAAAAATCTTCAAGCCATTATGAATTCAGTACTTATGTTCATAAAACAGTAAATCTTTACATGAAAAGGGTAAAGAGACGTTTCGTTCGTAAATCGTCTCAAAAAATTAATTTTTTACTTAACAAATTCTCTGCACTATCGATTTCAAACTCACCGTATGCTTCGAGTGATGCTGCCCGAGTGATGTATACGAATGAACTCGTTGCTGGTGGTGGCGATGTGAAAGTACGACTGCTTCTCATTGACGAAGAAGGTGTCCGGTACCCAGATGTTCTTTATAAACTCCGAGCCAACGCTCAGCGTCTCAACGGTTGATCGTTTCTTGAACGCGAGCCGCGGATCTGTCCAAAATTGCCGGAAGTAGAAATCCAGCGTAAAGTCCTGTATAAATGGACGACACAGAGAGAAAATTTTGTTAATACCCCAACATAGTTATTGGATTAACGGAACACCGATTGATAATGCGTTGGAAGAATTTTTTTGATCTTCGAAAAAAAAATTATTTTTGATTTTTCATCATATTTCGAAATTAATTAACTATTACAATTCTTCTAACGCGTTATGTCAGGATGAACATACGTTTGAGCCACTTTCTTTCCAAGGCAGTGACAATGTGGTTGAATTCCTCAATGTACAACAACTTTTTAAAAAATTATTTTTATCGTCAATGCAGATATTATAAAAATGGTATAACATCGAGTCATCAACCAACTTGCCATGTCTTTGTAAAACATTCTAAGCGAATTGTCGCATGAATTCCTTGCAAGAACACAAAATTTGTATTGAATTGGAAGATGAATTTGAAAAAACGTCGTAAAGTTGGACCATCAAGTTGATGAAAAAAATTAATTTTATAAATAGAAAAGATGGAAACATTGTAAGGAGTGTAACGCCTATCGTAAAGACAGTAATGAGCATATCAATGCAGAGAACCGAGTAATGTTGGAACGTAAATGATGTACAAAGTTGGCAGTCCGTTTATCGATAGGAGAAATAATTAATAACAAATTGGTTACCGAGTCGTTTAATATTTAACGATTTTTTTGACTTATTGACTTATCACTTTTCATGCTCGAACTAATTTTGTTATTGTTCTTCGTACCGCAATTAAATTTGACAAGGGCCCTATGAAATTGATCAAGTTTAACGTCGTAAATGCGGTTACATGTTGGTTTAAGAGCACGGGATCAAACGGAAGCGAGCAAAGTTTCTTCCGGTGAAAGTAGGAGCAAGTTTTTTTTTTTTTCTGAACCTCGTTCGCGGGGAAAATTCGTCCGCGGAAAGGGCTCGAGAACGAAGGGTGCTAACGTGACCCGAGTAATAGTTACCGAATCACGGGTTTTCCGGGTTAACGGGCACGGGGAAAGTACCACACCTTTTTAGCAAAGTAATGAAGGGAGTTAGCTCCCAGTTCTCGGTTATGTAAGCTCGTACTGCGAAGGGCTGACGCGGTCTAGGTTTTCAGACTGCGGAATACTAAAAGGAGATTTCTCGGCCTCCGTAATACGAAGCTCGGAAACTCGGGTTAGTTCGCTAGACCAAGTATCGATACTAATTTTACCACTAGCCCTTAATTTTTCTTTGCAGACCATTTAAAAAAATTACCGTTCGAACCATAAAATTATTTTCTACGACAAGTAATTAACCATTTTTTCCTGGCCCGATTTGAAAAAAAGTTGTCTGAGCAAGAATCAGCATGGTAAACTTCGCGTTACTTTCATTTTGGACACTCATCATAAAGGAAATATGAAATTTAATTTTTGATTAATTGCAGCCGAGGCTGATTTTTGTTTTTCACATTTCGAAAGCTCATTTGGATTAAATACAAATGCTCTTTATATGAATAACTTTATTTTCATTAAAAACAAAAAAAAAATTCTTGTCAAAATGACAATGAGTAATGAGAAACCCTTTGGGTTTTTGTACCACTTTCTTATACATGTATATGGAATTTGTTTTTTCAAAAGAGTTTTTATTTACTTTTTCCTCAATTCATCAGAATACTGTGGAGGGAAATGAATACAAAAATATTCATGGAATATATAAACAAGTAAGGTGAATTTTTGTAGATGGATATTTACAAGTCTGATGTGAACAACAATTTCTTAAGCAAGTCTTTTACTTCGAAATATTTTATTAACTTACTATATGAGACGAATAATTTTTTCGATTACCTATAGTTTTTTCACATCATCCATAAGCCTAATTTATTTAAAAAAATTTCATATGCCAAATGAATGATTACTTGTCTGACACAATGTCCGGATTTTTTTACTTTTTTTCATTCGCCTTACCGTAATTTTTATAAAATTCTTAACCGAGTAAAAATATTAATTTTGCACCTAAGCAATTATGTCAAATTAAACAATTAAAATATCGCGATAACACTCAAAATCTCCTCACGATTTTCAAGTAGTTGAAAGAGATGTTATCTCCAGTAAAAAAAAAAAAAAAACGGTATATGCTAAACCAGATTGGCAAGTTTTTATACGCCACGTAAGAGGAGTTCATCTTAAGGTTTAACACACCACTTAAGGTGGCGAAAAAGGTGTGAGTCCGCCGGAGGATTAAAGTTGGAAAGAGCCATGACGTTTGAACGTTATAAGGACACTCGCGTGAAATCCACGAAGGGCCGATTTGTCCGGACCCTTGAAAAGCTCGTAAAACGTCGTCACCGCGATAGTTCCTATCCGACTAAATCGCACCGACGATATCTCACTGTCTCCACGACCCTGGAGCGTTAAATTTTTTCTATAAAGAAATCGAGAATCTCGTGGGAAAATCGTTTTCGAGAAGCACTGGAAGCTTATCAAGATTTCTCCTGAATTTCATGTCGCCTTATTTAAATTTCTTTTTTTCCATCAGCAGGACATCCAACTTTGTAATAAGAGAAAAATTTGTATGTTTTTTTCATAAATACTTAAATCACGAATGTAATAATGCTCAAAAAATAAAATAAAAATGTGAGACTGTTATGTGCTTTTGACAATACGTTAAAAAAAATCTCCTACGAAGAAATCTGAAATCTCGTGGGAAACTCTTATATGATAAGTAATGAAAGCTCGTCAAAATTTCTCGTGAATGAAGTTTATGTCGCATTTTAAGGATTCATTTTTTTTTTTCATCAACAGGGCTACAAACTTTGTAATAGAAGAATTTTTTTGTTGCTTTTTCATAAACACTTAAATACCACAAATCATAACCACTGAAAACATAAAACAGAAATATGAGACTTTTTATGTCCTTGCGTAAAAAAGTCAATGCGTAAAAAAAAATAGAGAATCTCATGAAAAGCGATGAAAGCTCATCAAGATTTCTCGCAAAATTCATGTCGCATTTTTCGAATTTATTAATTTTTTCCATCATCAGGACAGCCAACTTTGTAATAAGAGAAAAATTTGTATGTTTTTTTTTTCATGAACACTTAAATCACAAAAGTCATAACACTGAAAAATAAAAATAAAAAAATGTGAGACTGTTTATGTCCTTTTGTCAATACGTAAAGAAATTAAAAAATATAATCGAGCTTTTGAAAAAAAAAAAAGAAACAAATTGAACGATGAAAAAAAGCAACCGAATCGAATGATCCGGTTAGTATATTTTGATTATTTTATAGATCGGTCGGTGAACATTCGAGACGACGCATATTGCTGACGTCATTACCTCAAAGAGTAAATATATTAAAGTATAGGAAAATGGAGGACAGAGTCGACGACGAGAGCGACAACGAGGAGTCAAAGGGTTGAGTGTGCACGAAGAGAGGATCGAGAATAATAGGATGATATATTGGGTACATGTTTTACCACGATTTGTTAACAAAATATTCATGCTTCGTGCACATCGTGGCGCTGCATAACATGCATTTCTCTATTTCGTGTATCATTTTATTCTACGTGCACCGCGCACCTAATTTACTACACACTGACAGAGGGATGTTATGGGGTAATCACAATATATTCGATTTTTTGTCGTTGTTAATATTTGTTTATCGTCGAGTGCCTCGTATACTTTTGGATCAGTTTCACTGTGGATTTACCTTTTGCAGTCATAAACGAGAAATCGTTCTCGTAAAATATAAGCCATATTGATTATTCATCTATTTTTAAAACATACAGTTTGCATTTGTTGGTAAATAAAATGTTACGCATTAAAAAAAAACAACAAAACGTCACCAATTTTTTATAATAAAAAAACAGTGAGTCGTTTTGATTATTCATATATTTGAAAAAACGCTGATTATCTCGATAAGAAATAAAATTGAAAGTACAAAACTCGTTCGTGTATCCCGGAAATTAAAATTTATGCGGAATATCGAAGATTTTATTACAGGAATATGTATCTTTCGAAATAACTTTTGTGAATATATGAAATATCTACAATGCTCTAACGGAAATTTGGAATATCATATTTTACCTTTTTTTTTGGGGCTTTTATTTCGTTCTGCCGTTAAACTCTTGGCAATAAATTTTATGTGTGCATATTGAAAAGGTCAATATCATCTGTCATTCTGACGTTATTATTAATAATTTGACAGTTGCTCTTCCTGTAAAATATGTGACTATGAATTAGAATGAATGTTAAGGTGGACTCGAGTGGCAATGTGTTTGAGTAATTACGACAGCATCATTCAATTATGTCAATTTTCTTGGTTTCTTATCATAGTTAGGCACTCTCAGATACGAAATGTTTTAGACAGCCATTGACTGCGAAAACTTTTGGTGCTCAGTGGCGAAGATTATGTGACTTGTGAGTCTCCCAAGCCAAACTCTAAACGACCTATCTCACCGCAAACCATTCAAAACCACAAGCTATAGGGTTACTACAAGAACACTCGGATAGGTTTTCCAGATAGCTCGCGAATAGAGATACAGTGAGAGTTAATCGAGAGAACTTCCGGTCGAACTTTTGATATGCATAATCGAACCTTACAGAATAGCTTCACCCCTGAATTGGTTTATATCCAATACCCTTATAATTGATTTCTTTGCTTTATTTGCATAGCTTTAAAGAAATTCTTCTTTACATTAAATTTATGTATTCAAGAATTTTTTTTTTTTTTCTTAAAGTATTTCCATGAAAGAAAATGTATATTTTTATTCTTTCTCGCATAAAATTTTTCCGTACACTTAATTTGACCGAAAGAATTAATTACGTTTACAAATTTAGAATGTCCGAAAAGCTACAAAAATCGGAATTTTTAATGCAGAAGTATAATTTGATAAATATAGGAACGAGTATATTTGGAATATGCAAAAAGATATTTTTGCCAATTTTTAAGATAGTAGTCAATTTTCCAGTTTCTTTTTCGGTGTTTTAGGTTTAGAATTGCATCTTCAAGTGGTGGATGTGAAAGAAAAAGTTCCACTTGAAGTGCAGACAGTAGAATACAGAGCGAGAGAAAATTCACTTTCTCTAGATGGAGGAAAGGAAGTCGTAGTTTCGCGAGGTTCGTTGATAGGTCAACGGCAGAGTCGAATGTAGCTTAATGGAAGCTCGTGGGGAAGCTCTTTTTCTCTTAGGCTCTCTCAACTCTGTAACACTAGTAACAGCGAAGAAATAGAACTGCAGCAGCCGGGTGAGTGAGCGACGCATGGTTGCTTCTGTTCTCAGGCATTGTACTTGCTTGATTTTTTCGTCTCGTTCGCTCGTGAGCTTTACGAATCGAAGCTTCTCTCTCAGTAGCAACGAGGACGCAATACAAATCGAATTACCGTCATCTCGATGTATCGTAAAGTGTCTCAAGGGGCCTTAGCTTTTCTGCGTCTGATTGTCTCTCCGACTCCTTCGTTTATCTGCTCTCTTTTGCCTTTTTCCTTTTACGCTTTTACTGAGAGATAGAAAAATGCAGCGCCGTACGAGCAATAAATCCCACGTACAATTTTTTCTTCTCAGTGGCAAATATCATTGGCGAATGATATTTCGGAAAAAAGTGCAGTTGTGCTGAATCATTTTCTTTTCTCCTATTGTCATCCGTCGTCTCACAATTGCAAATTTCTTTGGTGATTCAATTCCACCAATTCAGGTATATAAAAGTCAAATATTGCGAATTTAATATACTTTAATTTAATGAAACAAATATCTCAAATTTTTTCAAAGTATATAAAGATTTTTTAAACCGGAATACTGTAAAAATTATTGATTGGGAAAATTTATTTTCCAACTTTTACGTCTTGAAAATAAAAAGTGTTTTTTATAAATATATGTGAAGTTTAGTATAAAGTCTAAATAATAATAAATTCTAGGATAAACAGATTTTCAGCTTTTGCTGATTTTTCTCAGATTCTTTTTATTGACAAGAATTTGAAAACGATGTATTAAATGATAACTATTCTTCAAAACTGAGTTAAATCTTAAAAACAACGAATGAAACAATCAAAAATCATAGAAACGTTATTACAAAATAAAGACTAATTTGACCGATGTAAAGCGCAGTAGTTTTATCAGATTAATTCCATCAACTTGAGGAAGCGGTGAATAGCAGGTATTCGTGTGTTGGTCTGATGGTGATTTAGATTCCTGAAAAACTATTCCTCGAGGTTCGCCGATGCTTCATTCGTAAAAACTTAATCTGATGCCCTGTCTGCATTTTCAAGCGTTTATCTGGCTCAGTGTTCGTTCATTCCACGAATAGGACAGTGAAAAAGTCACAGGTTTATATAGGGAAGTACAAAACGAAAATTGCAGACCAGAATATTTTCTGGAATTGCAACTAGTTGGAGCTGATTTGCTGCCGAGTTACAGTTTTTGTAATGCCATCAGAGAGATAGCTATTTCTGTCTGCTGCTTCAGCTTTATTCATTGTTGCTCGATAAATCCTTTTTCTTTGCTATCGTAATTGGATATTCTTGGAAAAAATTTCCGTTTTCGTGATGTCGAAATGGTGATTCTCGTTAAAATACCTATGAGTATATACATAATTGAATGCACTTGGCTCCAATCGAGATTCTCTCATCATTTTTGTAACGGAAGATTCTGTAAGTGACGTTTGCTGGAAGAACGTCGACAACCAACTTCATCATCGCAAACTGATCTTCCCGGAAATAATTTTCATTCTGTACCATAAAAAAAAAACTGTCGTAATTGTCCAGGAAACAATATACGAGCTTCATTAATAATCGACAAGAGTACAGGAGAACCCCTCTGTTTTTCTTGACAAATACTTTTGGCGGTTAATCCGAGGGGCTTGTGATTAGTCGCAAGGACAACGGCACGACGATGATTATAGTGATGGACAGGGTCCGATGAGACGGAGATAATTAAAATGGTCAACCCCAAATATGTTACAGATCGTTGCATCAACAGGAAACAGGATAAAAGGAAGAAAAACATCCCAATATTAGTTGAAATTAACGTCATCCCTAAATCCTTACGTCTTTAGTCATATAAGGATAAAACTTGAAAAGTTATTTATTGCATAGAATTGCAGAGATACTTGGAGCCAACTTTTTGAAGGTTGCTACTGCAATTTCTGCAAGTGCAAAAATCTATTTCCACGAGTTTCAGATACGAAATTTCAAGAAGTCGAATCCAAGATGAAAAAAAAAAAATTATGCATCAATGCACTGGGTTAGAAGAAAAAGTATCGCGCACAAAAATGTTATTTCTATGATCGTGGAGTGCTTAATTGATTAGCGAAAATTTTTCAAGGAGGTGAATCCTCGCCGAAGTTTTTGCTTCGACGGACCGATGGCTGTAAGATATTCACTGCTTGGCAGTATCACATCAGTAGTACGTCGTTTCAACGGTACGGCCACTGATGGCAGTATCTACTTGGAAGCGGAACTGTTAGGAAAGCTCGCTTCTTTCACCAGTAGCCGTCGGCGTTGCGACGCCACGAAATTGAAGTGGGAAAGGAACGGGGACTGAGAGAACACCGTACCCTTCCGTCTCCGCCCTTCCGCCGGCCCTCCACCGCCAGGCAATTGAAACTTTGTCGCTCGAAGAAAAGCCATTAGAATTATGGAAGTGTGTGCTAATTTAGAAGAGCCTCGAGAAGCGTCCCGTATTATTATTATTATTATTATTATCGTTATCATTATTATTGGTTCTGAGCTGAGAGCAAACGACGTCAGGGTTTTACGTTTATTCTTCAGGAGCGATTAAAAAAGTGGTTTTTTAAAAACAACGTAAGCCTCTTAAAGTGCTTTCTTGTTCCAGGAAATATTGTACCACTATGTACGTATAAAACGGTACGTGGTACACGTGTTTACACGTGTGTTCCTGGAAAATAAATATCGTCTTCCAATATATGCAGACGGATGTGAAATATATTTGAAATCCGTCGGACCTTCCCTCGGCTTTCCTTCTTTTTTTTTTCTACTCCCTTTCCACTAAATTCCACTGTGTGTCGGTCGCTCCTTCGGATATAAAATTTTCCCGGAAATTCTGACGCCAGTTGCCAGGTATACTAGCCTCCGTTTATATCACGAATGTATAGATTTCCCTCGGTTGTTGGATCGGAAAACGCGGGCTGGTCCAAGCGATTTTTGGAGTACGTCTAGTTACGACTCTGCACCTGCCATCGAGGGCGTCAGCCACTCTCGAAACGGAAGGTTTATCCTGGACTCAAGAGCCCTTTCCGACGGTAGGTATCTACTTGCCGATGTGGCGCCACTGCCGCTATTGCTGAGGACCCGGCCTCTCGTGCCGTCCTAGAGCTTTCCGTTCCGAGGCTTCTGCTGTAAGTAATCGACCCTTTTCTCCGATCTTCCGTCAATATTTAACTCCTTGTATTGTTCAAAAGTGGAATCTCGAGAGTTTTCAGTTGCGTCCTCCAAAAAGAGGGCGAATCATTGTAAAAAAGAAAGCGTATCGCAAAGTTAGGATGGAATCTTGAAGAGTGACTTTGATGAAGTTTCGGGCAAAGTTTTGCATGATTGCTTGGAGAAGAATCTTGGTATGTGATTGGTTTAGAGGCTGGGTCAGAACTTGCATTCAATTTAAAAGTCCTTTGCGTGGATTCTTATCAAGAATGTGAGCCAGTCTGTTTGTCAATGTACACAATCTCTTGATAAGACTCTTTCTGGTTATGCATACCGCTGTTTTAGACTCTGTTTAAGACTCTGCCCGAGACTGTGTTCAAGGTTCTGTCTAAGATTGTTCATGGCTGTTCCCAAGACTCTGTCCATATCTTTGTCCAAGTTTTGTTCCAAGACGTTGCCCAAAAATCTGTCCAGACTGTATTCAAAATTTGGATTAATGTACTTTCCGAGACTGTTTCCCTGTGCACATAGGAACGAATTCGCGAACTATTTCTTCATTACTCTCAAATTTCACCTCCACGCTTAACCTTAACTGCCTGAGAGGAAGATACCGCCGGTGAGACTTATGTACATGTTCCAGTGATATTTCTGCGGTAATACCGAGTCTCACGGCTGAAATATAGCACCACTGGAGAGTATCAAGCAGTAGATTCGAGTACCGAAGCCAAGTTATACGTTATCGTGAATTCTCTTGTGACCGGAAGTCGGAAGATTGGGTCTCTGGTAGGAGAGGTTCGCCGCTGCTTCGAGTCTGAAGAGATCTCGTGGCTCGTCTGGTCACGAGAGGTTGGAAGGGATGAAGAGCGGAGAAGAAGAAGAAGGAAGACCAGTTCGAGCTGTTAGCCTAGACGCGAAACGTACCTCATACCCTTTACCAAAAACATATATATATATATATACATATATACGACATTTCGGATAAACGGCAGAGTTATTGGTTACTTGACCAGGCCAAAAATACAGTTATTGAGAAAACTGGTGTCCCTTTCCATGCAGTCCAGTTAACCACAGAGACTCTGTCAATGATAGGTTGATGGCCAAGGGCTGAACCGCTCAACAACTAGTACGAAAATATATATTCCACAGTCGTCCAGTCTTTCCCGCGTCGCTGGTGAAAAAGAATGAGACGAAAAACTAGTTGTGGAAGGAAAAGGGGGCACCGAGTCTAAGAATGAGGAGTAGAAGAAGAAGAGACGAAGGAGAACCAAGACGAGACTCGAGAGTCCTCGTGACCGAGCGGACGAGCGTTTGCTTGGAGCGTGTCCGCACGATAACTCTCGGCCCCGGGGAGTGTACCGAAAGAAGGACAGAGCGAGGAAGATGAGCAAGGAAGCGAGAGGAAGGAAGACAGTGCATCAACCAAGCTCGGGTGGGTTGCACGGGCGCGGTTTCGGATGCTGGTTGCTCGTGCATCTGTCTCGCTTTCTCTAGGCATGATCCGGTTTGCCGGGGCGGTTGGCCCGTTTGGCGAGTCTCCAGGCGCAGTGCGGCCCTGCCACGTCGTTCCCGTGCTCGGGGCTTCCCGAGAGCTAGCTAGCTTGGTTGCAAAAGAGAGGGAGAACATAGAATGGGATGAAACGAGAAGGGGCTGCATGGCTCTGCCAGCCAGGGCTCGAGCACCCCCCGTCGCGACTTTATTATCGTACACTACGTATATCCAGGAGCGTAGATACTATATTCCACCAGGACTCTGGGTCTCGGTTGTGTTCACGGTGCCACCGACAGCACAGCGGGCCAGGACTCGGCCACAGTCGTAAGTTATCGCTACAGCGTAGGCTATGACTCTTAGTGCCAGGACGAAGAAATCAACCATGGTTAGCTTGGTTGCTTTTTCAATTAATGTCCCAGAGTTCATCATGTGTTGAATGGAATATGGACGCGATTTTCCGGTTGGTTTTGGGTCTGAAACTTATGGGTGTAGCTTCTTTGACTGGAACCATCTGATTTGGTGGATGGGTAAAGACGAGGATTCAAGCTGTCATCGAATGTTTTACGTGAAACGATTGGCAAATTACCTAACCGATTAATAACATTATCTGTCTTAGAATTATACCCATGAAGTACTTGGCAAGCTTACCAATCGAATGTGGAATATGCAAAAGTCATTGGAAGTACCAATGTATTCGATGTACTCGCGTTTGTCATGCCCAGGAGCATTCCAGACTTCGTTCTTCCAACCAGTCATTTCACCCCATGTTCGAATGTCAGTTTGGAAGTACACAGTGAAGTCCAGAATGGTCCCAGTGGAGGTACTTCTGTGAAACAGACGTCACAGCCCCACCGGCAGTGATAGTTTTGAGAGAGGTACCTTCGTACCTGGAGGATGGGACATTCCACACATAGAACTTTCCTTCTCCAGGAAACAAGAGTCGGTATACGCAACAATGGACGTTATTTTCGCTGCGGAAAAACTGAACACCCACTGTTCGTGTTCTGTCATCCCTTCCTTCATGATCCAAGTGCCAACGTCTGACGTCGCGTGAACTATGGATGTGCGGTGGGGTATTCGGAAGCAACGCTGCAAGCCGGAAATGAGTCCCACTCTTCAGGCAGCTCGCACAGCGAAACATACATTGACTGGTGGATGAGCAAGATGAGAAGGTAAAAGAATGATAGAAATATCGAAGTGGAAACTTTGGCGTGGTTCTCGTTCTGCAACGTGGGCGCGGGTTCTTAACGGGAAACGGAATACCTCAGCACCCCCACGTGACGTATATAGAACACTCGATGTGGGGGAAAACATGGAATGCCTGCGAAAGCTCCACCGGTGCACAGGAGAGCACCCCTGGCAATCGCGAGATTCCACAATGGCCATTTCTCAGCCTTCCCTCTCGTTCCCTCATTGCTTCCCTTCGTTTTTTTCTCTCACTTCCTCTAAGCTCACCCGCTGTGTTCCGTTCTGTATGCTTCTCGAGCCAGCTCGAGCTTTTCTTCCCAGTATTTACCCAGAAATACTCAAGCGCTTATACTATATTTCTGTCCGCTTCGCCCCTGTATTTTCCGTTTTTTCCTCTCCTTGTTTCCTCCATTCCCTTTCTTTTTCTTCCACGTTTTCCTCTCGGCATCTGGCTAGTAAGTCCGGTACGCTCGTTAATTATCATTAGTCCGCTCCTTGAGGGGATGAAGGCCCGGGAAGCTTGGCGACCCCGCAAGTCCTTCTCTCGTCCTCCTATGTAATTCCTATAACAATTATAACCGACAAAATACGCGGATTTAATTGTATCTGCGGAACACAATGAAAAAGAGGCGATGAGTTATCGCTGGCTGGGTTATTATCACTTATATGATTTATAGAATTTAGTGCTAACCACGTACACATTGAATAGAATCCAGACGGCAGGAGATTCCCTTCAATTTTCCAACAACCATAAAAATAAACACTCGTAATCCACGGGAAATTAGGTAACGGTATAAAAATTACTTCTGACGAGAATACAACAATTTTATTTATATTCTGCAATCAAATCCGAGACGAATGCACGTCGATGAATGAGGCTCACACGAAGAGACTCCAGTCCAACTTTTGTACATCATGGATATTGTTTTTTTCTTCAAAATATCGTACAATATCCGTATGATGTAGATGAACATCTAGAAAAAAAAAAAAAAAAAAAAATGGGACGATAGTGAAGCTTTTCAAATCGGGAGAAGGGGCCGAGGACTCGTGTCGATGATAATCCATTTTGAAAAGGCACAAAATGCGTCGTAGATCAAGAAACGTACGCGTGGAGGGCTGGAAGGTCGCGTCAGAAGCTTTAAAGGTCTTTCGTGGGTGCTTCAGTTTGGGGTGCGTTCGATGGGTCCTTTTTCATCCTGTATCCACGTGCTGTGGTAAATACGCAAAAACCGAGTTCGAAGAAGCCGCGGGAGAAAAAGAGGGTGGGCTAAGAATTCGCGGATGACGAGGCGGGGAGAGAGAGAGAGAGGAGGATGATGATGAAGGAGGAGGTGGTGAGGAACTGATGAGGGGTGGCGGACGTTTCGAAAGATGCGAGGGCGTACAACGATGCAAAAGAAAGATCGATGCGGTTCTAGTAGTGGGTCACTTTCCCGGCGCCTCTTTTCCTTCCCTTCAGCCTTCGCTGATGCTGTAGCAACGACCGACTCCACAGCATCAGCAATATACCCCGGCCCTTACGTCAACGCCTTTCCTCGAACCGCGCTCTTCTTCTTTTTTTTTTTTTTCTATTCCTCTGATCATCGCTCCTAACACCAAGAAGAGGAAGACGGACATCTTCGTAGTCCGAGGTAAACGTAAACGGAAATTATTCGAGGTCGGACTTTCCGATCGTTAAATTCCTCACCTAGAGAAATTGGCACTAGGCTTTTACTTAAATCGAGTAAAATGTCGCTTGGAAACGATTAATTTAATTGAAATGAATTTAATTCGATAAACTCATTACAACAATTTTTTAAGTGCTTGAGAAATTTTTGTTTTTTTGTAGATTAAAAAAAAATACTTTGTGCATTAGAAAGTAATTTGTATAGAATATTTTTGTGGTGAGTAAAATGAATATTTTGAAATTCCGTTAATTTCGTAGACTGAAAAATGTTGTAGTAAATCTGACAATTGATAATTGGTAATCGACGCGATTATTTTTATAGTCACATTAATTAATTAAACGTAGTTAAGGTGGAAATTGAATAGTCAACGTCACCATAAAAATAACCGCATGCTGTAAAAATTAGTAGTTGTCACTTGACAGTAGCTAAAAATAATCGTGGGTATCTGAGGGTGTTTGAACATTTTCTCGTTTATGGGCGACAAGTTGTGAACCTGTGGTTACTTTTGTTAAATCTTATGACCTGAAAATTACAAGATCCAAATGTATACGTAAGGCACAAGACGTAGTACATTATTAGCAGGCGAGGCACAAGCGTCAAACAAGCATTTCAAGCGAGCGTATTTACTTATGAAATATAAAATCGAAAAAAAAAAAAATCTTAAAGACCAACTAC
Source organism: Clistopyga incitator (assembly GCA_947507545.1). NCBI lineage: Eukaryota > Metazoa > Arthropoda > Insecta > Hymenoptera > Ichneumonidae > Clistopyga > Clistopyga incitator. The sequence continues at coordinate 7,751,100 of OX382177.1, forward strand.
GACTTTTTTGTGTACAATAATAATATAATATGGCATAACAAATATAGTGGTTGAGGAAAGGTAACGGAACGTTCGAAAACACGTCTGGATCAGCTGAAAATTATGGAGTAGCAGAGTTTTGCAGCGATTCACGAGTTCTCGAGTCGTTGAGCACCAGAGAAGTAGCAAAAATGTGGCATGCATCAAACTCGTTCTCCTGTGAATCGACGAAAAACAATAACCGCCAATGCTCATGAATCCTCGACGTGTTCAAAACGCTCGATAAATGTGATAGTCCATAACAGTTTAATAATTCGTATGTGTTTTGTATTTGTATAGTGATGACGATATATTTATATATATATATATATGTATATATATAAACTGAAGACACACAACGCAGGTTTAAAGCGCACACACACAGATATAGTCAATAATATTTACGCTGCAGCGACCAGAAGCGCACTGCACACACACTGACAATGGTAGCGTCGACTCGTTGTCGTTTTTTCTTTCTTTACGTATTTCGTAAATTTTTTTGTCAACAAAATTTTTCAATTAAAAATCTAGAGTGCGCGACCCTTTTGAGTCTCTATCAATTTCGAGTCTTCGCGTTCCTCGGGGGGTTGGGGGACATTTGAGTATTTTTTTTCTTCTTTTTTTTATTAATTTTTCTTAATTTTCTCTTTCTTTTAATAATTATTTATTATTAATTTACAAGGCGTACGTTCCAAGGCACTACAGTCATCTACGACCGAAAAATTGTCTCTCGAACAATAATTCAATGCACAGCCACTGAACGACGTTTTTATTTTTATTTTTTTCATTTGATATTCTTCACCTGCATATATTATTATTGTGGAAATACAGAAGAACCCCTACATTATTCATACATCATAAATTCATCACATATAAATATTTGAAACGTTTATGGATTATATCGTATTGTTGTGACAAGATATTTATTTTATAACAAATTATACGAATGATCAGTCATTTAGTTATTAATAATATCGGGCATTTGGATGTCTTATCATAAATGATCTGCGATTTTGTGGTAGGATTTGGTTTCATTTATGGATGAATTGTCGTGAGTTATAAAGGGTTGAATTTTTATGAACAGACCAGACTAGTCGACCAATACGAACTATTTATTTCAGGCGAAATAGTCTCAAAATAAGTGACAAAAGTACTTTATATTCAGGCGTTTGTTAAAAATATTTTTGAACAATTTTGATTATCAAATATCCTAAAGAAAATTGGAAGTTCAGATTTGATTTCGCAAGGAGAAATAATTAAATGAATTTTTCAATATTTATCCGCAATAACAACTGAACAATGTACACAAAATCACCAAACAAATGTCGAAATCAATTTTTTCCACTATCGTCTCCCATTGATTCAGCAACGTAGGCGTAATTAACCAAATTCATCGGGCCGTCATACCGTTAATCACCACGCAATTTTATCGGCCGTAGTCGCATGCAGCACACCAGGAACGAACACTTCGATCATTAAATATGAATGAGAAGAAAAAAAAAGGAAAAAAAAAAAATGAAAGAACATAAATCGTAATCTGTCCACTCTTTGGATGCATCTGGAATGCGAGAGTCTGGGAAACGTCATAGAAGAATGGAAAGACAGTAGAGAAGAAAAATAGTGGAAGACAGAAGCATAAAGAGCTTTCTCATTTTTCATTTCTTCTTTTTTTCTCTCTCTCTTTACAGGGATTTTGTTGAGGAACGAAGAGTGGAGTAAATCGCGCGAGTCACGTCCCAGGTGACAGTGTCGACTTGATTTGGTTTCCGCACAGGGCTCAACACCTGGGGTCCAGTTTCGTACATTCAGTTTCAAACTTTCATCTCGTCACAACCGCGCGGCCTCCGCGTTATTAAGACTGCGAAGCACGAGACTCGAGCCGGCAGAGGAAAAAAAGAAAATGAGAGGAAGCCGAGAAAAAGTGAGAGGGGGGCAGAGAGAGAGAAGCAGTGGGACAGCCTCGAAATCTTTATTAACAAAGTTCGAAGCGTCCTTTCCCTTCTCTTCGTTTTCCCTCCTGTTCCTCTTTTTCATTCGGCTCGGCGGCAGTTCTGTGATTCGCGAAGATCGCTCGGACGGCCAACCTCTCGTGACATTATCTTTGGAAGCCGTTCTGGGCGTGGTCCACCTTCTGACAAGCTCTCTAAGACTTTCCACCCCCACCGTGACATCCCTCAAATCAAGTGACATCTGTTTGGGACAAAATTGGACCACGGAATCCATTCTTGTGCATTGCACGCTTGGCACGGAAAATGTACAATAGAAAATACCTCAAGGGTCTTCTCTCATATTTGTTCTCCACAGTTTTCTGAGCCAAGGATAATATGCGACGAGGATGGCTCGAACCTACTTTACAGTACGCTTGTAAGCCCCCATTATTTCACCAAATAAAAATGCATAGTACAATTAGCTCGACTATTATCATTTTAATATAATAACTTTGCAGGGCTTGTCAGAAAAAGCCTTTTGAAAAATAAAAAAATTTATTTTCCTTCATATTCACGAACAATCGTAATGAAAAGATTAGCTTTTAGGCTTATCCATTAATTTTTCAATGCTATTCATCGCCTTTTTTAACCCAAAATCTGCACATTTTCTGAAAACTCTGATTTTCATTTCGTATAAACCATTTGAAAATTAGAAACTTTGAAATAAAAGCTGCAGATAATTGATTAAAAGAGTTATAATCGAGCCAATTATACAAAACATGTTTATAAAATTTAATATTAGAGGTTTACGGCCCTGCTTCACAAATGTGCTTTAAACTTAATTTAATTGTGATCACATAATCATAATACGTATCGCGACTCGAATCTGAATGTACAAACCGGAACGTCAGTCGAATGCTACATAAATATATAATAATAACAATAATAATAATAATAACAATAATACACAATATTATACTAGCCTAAATGTATATACGAAAAATGAATATACGTATTCGTAGGTATACATAATAATACTTTTTTTTTCGTGGCCTGCGGAGCTGGAGCCGTTATTTACTTATTTTTTTGCTGGTTTCCTACAGCTACGATTAAGATACCTTAAATATTGATCATTGTTCGAGTGAAGAGGCACTTTTCACCGCATCTCAAATAAACGACTTGAATTACCAACATCGAACGTTTTGGTCATGACCAGTGACTCGGTTACGAACTTCAATCCTTACTTTCTTTAGTGTCTTCAAGGAAGCGTATTGAAGAGTACTAACTTTCAGTTGCAAGCTTCGGAAATGTTGAAGATAACGGGATTTCCATTAGTGGTTGGGCTACGTGAAGAGCCTTAAATGACGCTCTACGGACATTTATAGTACGAGCCAATCGAAATGTACTCGACCTTATACACTTTTGAGAATAGCTCTTCACGAATAGAGGCCAAATACTTGGCCTGACTATCTCACTGATATATATATTCTGATAAATGAAACCTTTGGCCGAAAAGATCCTTTCGTCGAAACAAAATTTAAATTTTGGGCTCATTAAAATATAAACTAGCCTTTAAAACAGCAAATTGTAATTTGAAAACATTCACTTAAAAAAAATTTTTTTTTGTAGATGCGGTTTTCGATTATGTAATAAAAATTCAGAATAGACTTCTGATGGGTTTCGACTGCTTCCCAAATTTTTTCTGATTTGATGCACAAAAATTTAAAAAGTAGTTATCAGAACTCCCCATCATGTCCAAAGAAATTTTCGTTTGAATATTAATCATTCAACGGATCCGATTGTTCACAAAATTTATCGACAATTAGCTTTCATTGATTTCTGAAAGCTGACCAGATCATTGATTGGTTTTTCAATTGATAGCAATTACAAAGGGCAAAACAATTCTTATGTGCCTATTGAATTCATCTCGCAAATCAAGACGTAGCAAGGTCGCAAGTTACAGGACATCAACAGCAACGCGATAGACATCAGATGACAGGGGAAACCTTCAGACACCGTCGGGTGTGTCGATAGCAGAGACAAATTAGGGGCTGCTGATGTTCCTCGATCACATCTAAACTCCTAACAACCGGAAACACGAAGGGATAACCGATGCGAAGACAAGGCGAAAGGGCCAGAGGGTTGAATTTCGTTAAAGTGCCTCTACACCTGCTACTTCGATACCTCATTTTGTGATAATTAATTCGATCTCACATCTGGCTTGATTCCCGTCTATATCATGATTGAGGGCTTTCGGGGGTCTTGAAGTTCGTCAATGCTTGACAATGTCTGCTAAATTGCCATTGTTCGGTTGTCATCTGCTATTTGTATTGATAGAACAATACGTCGTTTCTCCAAAACCCAATTCTGCACGTAATCGACTCTACACAACGTCAGTTCGACACGTGGCTCGATTCAACACAACAGTAATTTTCTCAATCCTCAACTGTACGTGTAGTCAACTTTTGGCATGCCTAAATTTAACACAATTCCATCTATACACAGACAGAAATTCTCAACAGCAAAACTGTCATGAAATTAAATTCACCACGGCAATATTCTACACGGGCACAATTGTCACGAGCCAAATTTACCACAGTCCCCATTCTACACTGTCACTCAGTTTCATCCAATCAACGTACGCCGTTCGAGTATTCTAACTCGTCGTCGCACTGTGGTTGGTTGTGAGTTGGTTCCCGTGTAGAATCGGAATTGTGATGACTTTGACTCGTAGCAATTGAGCCTGTGTAGAGTCGGGATTGTGTAGCTGGTTACGTATACAATTGAGTATTGTGAGACTGATTGTTGTATTGAATCGAACCATGTGTAAAATTACCATTGTGTAGAGTTGGTGATGGGTTAAATCGGGTTCTGCAGAAACGACCTATTGGCATTGTTAGTAATCCTGATAAGCATTCAAATGATTGCATTTAAACGATTGCATTGAAATGTCAATCTCTATTGATTTCTGCCCTCTGGTTACAGCTTTACTCACATAATCCCGCGTACGTTGTCCTACCATGGTAAAATTTGATGAATGACGTTTTTTGTTCTGTCCCTGTGGTATTTGTTTGGTGATAACGGCCCGAGCTCCGCGGGTTGGGCCATGCAACGGAACATCGACAATCGTCAAACGAGTATAATCAATATTCAACCATTAATGAGTGGACAATTAATCTGGTAATAGTAATCTTGCGAAGACTGCGGAACGTAGCAAGGTTCCCTTGTAACAGTTCAGCCAACGATACAGCCGTGACGAGCTAAAAAATGTCTTTGTTAGTTGTATTAATAACAATAGGCGGCCACCACTGCCATATTATCCCGTTCTGCCAACACACGGACAAACGTATACAGCATATAGTAGATATACACAGTATTAATGATACAAGACATTCGTGACAAGGCGGTTATTTTATTGTCGTGTTCATTGAGTTGGTTTGATCGTCGTTTATGGATCTGGGGAAGACGTTTTATCAATCATAGCAAGGAAAGTCATAAAAATACCTAGTTCCCAGTATTAGGAAACGTGAATTTGAGAAAAAAAAATTTAATTTTTTACATTTACATTTAGTCAGAATAATGATATCGATAATTACTTGACTTTGACGTTAACACTTGACTTTTAGAAATGATAAAATGAGTGCTTTGCTGCAATTTGTAAAAACAATAATCTGACGTTGTAGAATGTAGTCAAATTTTGTAACTCTTTAACCCTTTTTTTATTTCCTTAATTTTTTTTTGGTTACCATAATTTTTCTCTGAAAACATTCTTTTTTTTAACGTCAAAATAATGCTCGGGATTGGGTAACGATTGAAAAAATTGCAAGGACCTCAAGTAATCATTAGGCTTATATTTCCTAATAACAAATTATTACAAGCAACGGCTACTTTGTTTTCCATTCGATAAGAAATAAACTACAAAATCCGAAAAATAGTAAAAAAAAATTTTTTTTTCAGAAGCTGCAAGTACGCATTACATTGAATTATCAGTTCTAAGCCTTCCCGTCGATCCAGAAACAATTTTCAACCATTCTCATAACTCGGCGATGGAAGTTCATCGTCGATAAAAAGGAATAATGGGATGGGAGGGCGAATATATATATGACGACGATTACAGCAGTACGATGACGAAACATGACACGAGACACGACAGCACTTCCAAACGACAGGACGATCCAAGATTGAAGAATTCCTCCAAAAGTCGTTTCAGTGACGATTGATCAAAGGTTCCTCAGAAAGGAATGCAGGCATGAAGGATGAGACAAGGAAAGATATTATGAGGTACGATCGCAGTTGTTATGATGAATCAACAAAAGAACATAAAAATTAAGTTTCGTGTAATCACAATTTCCACAATAATTGTTTTTCCTTCCGAACGTACAAAAAGTATTGTTCTGTTGGTTGTGAGAACAAAGATCCAGGAAACCAAAACAAAATTTTGTCTGACGATCCCATCGATCACAATATTGGCCCCTTCGTATCTTTACAGTATCGTAACAGGGCAGTTACAGAAGACATTCCGGAAGGCCTATATCGTTATTAAACAGTAAAAACGAGTAAAACCGACGGCAGAAGCCATGACATTCGGGATAACTTGCTGTTGCCGAATCGATAGACTTATTGTCGAGGGAAAAGGGCCGAGAGTCGACGTTAGAAGCGGTGCGATCTCGTGAAGGAAACGAGGGATGAAGGGGGATGAAAGCGAGAACGGAAATTCGCGGGAGCACGAGTTGAGACGCGAAGGGCGGACGTCGAGAGGGGAAACAGAAAAAGATATCGAGGCGATCTGACGGTGATCTTCGGATTTCAGCGAGGGAAACGTAGTGCGCGGTTATGACGGAGCTAAAGTGGTTCGGGAAACGAGGGTCGTTACGTCGTGCTGCGAGACGCGAGCTTCTCCGGAGGTTAAGTTTTCCGCGCCTTCTACATCACACAAGTTCAAAGAGTGCGGGAGATATAAAGTTAAGGAGTGAGAAAAGGAAGAAGCGAGAGATTGGAGGGTGCGGTCCGACGGCACCGATGGCCTCCGTCTCGAGGTCCGTCTGGAAAAGCATAGACCAACGTGGTTCACCGTCTTCGACATCTCTGTCGGCCGTAAAAAGGAAGAAGAAAAAAAATGTACCGCCCGTTGAAAAGAGCGCGAGAGATAACGATAAATTCCCGGGAGATTCATTCCTTGCCGGATAAGGGGATACTTATATTGAGAAACGCGACGGCCGCTCTGTCGATGAAATCGGATCGTATTTCACAAGAACGAGAGTGTTCGCGAAGGATTGAGGGCATGCGATGAAAATGTCCCGAGATACTCTTGTCACGCGGGATTTTCCTCATTCGTAACGAGTCCGACGCGTTTCCGTACGTATGATGGACGGGATCAATGTCCGATCATGAGAACATAGGTAACATCATCATTTTAGCTGGGCTTTATGAATAACAAACTGATTGTCTTTCATGAGCATTTATTCGATGGCTGATATTCGGACATGAATATGTTCGGATTACTTATTCATTCATGAAAGGTATATAACACTGATATTATCTCATATCAACGCATAAATGCTAATGATAAGTTTCAAAAATAATCTAGGACTTCTGGAAAAGCTGAACAAAAAGTTACAACAGAAAACTCGGTAAGCCCAAACAAGTTATTAAGCAACGTGAGCAAGTACTGAATAACACTGCTAATAACTTTGGTTGGTTCTACCAAGATTTTCTAGGCGGAATTTTGTACCAAGCTGTTTGTTATTCTAGCAAAGTTTTTCCTCCGTGTAGTTATCTGCAACGCAAGGTATTTTGAATATACTTTCATTCGAATATCGCCCATCGCTGCTATGAGTCCTGTCAGTGTGTTATCCGGAAATATCCACCCAGCAACTCCTGTTCAAACGTCGAACTCTTGTTTGTTTCCATTGCGATCAAACTTGTATCAGACAAATACGTGAGCGATCGTACCTCATGGTAAAAGAACAGAGTTTGGTTGCAACGGTTGGTAAGTTTGGAAAGGTGACGACTAAGATACTGGGCTTGAGGGAAACCGCAATAGGGAATAAAGGGACGTCACGATCCATGATCCGAGATACAGGAAAGTGGAGTCAAAAGCAAAGAAAACGGACAGGTCAGGATAGACAGGTAATGGAACAGGGAAACTTGATAAGATAGCCAAGCATCTTTAATAGAAACCATAAAGTATGGAAAGTGAATTGGAAGCTCGATAAAATGATAAGAACTGGAGGAAAGAAACAAAAGTGTAAATTGGAGAAGGCAAGAGGAAAGATGATTATAGGGGCCAAAGGTAGCTCTTCGGGATGTCAGGTGATCGGTGGAGGTTACTTGAAACGGTGAGAGAAATAATGACAGAGAGAAAGTGATAAAGACGAGACGAGAGTGTGAAGTTTATGATAAAGAGGATAGGCAACTGTACCATCATCACTTCGGACACGGAGCTGATGCTGAGGACATACATGGTGACGCCGACCTCCACGGGCGGACCTGCAATCAACAAAAATGCCAAGCCCCTTGGTCGTTCTGATTGTATTTCTTTTGAATTTCGTTCATTCGTTCGTTCGTTAGATTTTTTTGGGCGTTTTTTGTTCCTGGTGCCTCCGGTTATATACTATCAGCCCGTAGCTTCTGTCCCGTACGTCGTGGCCCCGTACAACTCTAGTGTACAAGTACACACTCATTGTTATCAAGTTATACAGACGATTGTGCCTCAGTGCTTGTTGTTCCTGTCAATCAACTTATACAATTTTCATCTGACGCTTAAAACTCTAAAATACCGTGATTATCTAATATGATACACAATCCGGCGCTTCGTAAAATGTACAAGAATCCTTAGGGTTTCAGCGCTGTATTCACAGTCACGAGTTAAGACTAAATTTGATCTTGTGATTTCAAACAAACTGACTGTCTTACCGCTATATTGTTTCGCTTATTTGTTTGTTCAAGTTGTCCATTTTGGTACCTAGTGTCCGATCATTTGTCCCGATCTACAAAATCCGGAGAAAAACGGTATAAATTGTAATGTCTTTTAGACTGACGCATGATATCAGTCTAATCTGCTGTCAATCCGGCGCAATATCAATCAGACTGTCCCGAATGTATCGATGCCTTAAGATGTGACTGTGAATATCGGGTTACGTGTCTGTTGAGCCCAATCAACACTAACTATGACAGCTCTATGGTTTCCTCCTCCGCATTCGAAGGTGCTGATTGGATATATCGACTCCCCAACGGATTCCCCAGGAAGCCAATCCTACCACCGGTTGCCTGGGGATTTTCATTCGATCTCCTTTCACTGGATCCTTCAGGGAGTCCGGGTTGTCTTGCCAGCTAACAAGACCTCCTGTTTTACCTACTAATGGCCTTTTACCGTACGGGACAGAGCGAAGTACGTTACGTATAAACCGGAGTTCACTTCCGGTAGGCACAGGTATGTAAGATGTAGCAGTACAGTTCGTAGAAGAGCTCGCACCCTGCACGGAACCAAATCAACAGGACTCGTTGCATCTTTCCTTCTCGTTGGGTTTTTTCCATTTTTTCCTCATTCAATCTAGAAAAATCCTCGTGAGATTTCGGAGATTTTCGTCTCTTTCGTGCACATCAAAGTGCACACTAGTTCAGATTCAGTGCTTAGTTCCTAACAATTCGACATAATTATACATTTTTTCGTTTGTCTCGTCAGATCTCGAGACACTCGCGAAGACTCTCATCAAGATATCGTCTGATTCTTCATGCTGTCTCGTATTCCAATTCGGTTTGTACGCATATAATAATTCGTTGTAAAGAAATTTACCTCCACAGACCACGTCCCCCCGATTTCGCGCGATTCAAATCGTCGCCTTAAGCTGATTGTACTCTACCGTTCACTTTTGCTCAACTTTAACTCAACTTGTACTTTTCGTTTCTTCTGCGACTGTTTATTTGTTCAAATTGATTCTCCATCACCGTGACTGTCACCGCGCGATTATCGACGACGGAGGTTTGAGAAAGGGCTGGGGCTGGGAGGTCAAGATTGAAGACAGTGCGGTAGTCAGTCGCTTTTTGCTTTCACGTTTAACAATTATCATTATGATTTTGGTTCTTGGGAGTGTGAAAGATAGAGTGGGAGATTAGAGTTTTGGTGTTTTGTTGTATAAGTGTTTGCGTTTTTGTTTTTGCTTTGCGTGTAAAGAGGGGTGGTGGGGGGCGGGGGCCGGGGGGGGGGGGGGGGTGGTAAAAGATTATCAGTGCTGGCGCAGCGGGCAGCTCATCTCAGCAGCCGCGGCATAGCAGCTCTAGCGTCCAACGGGATGGCATGTACCTGTACGTTGCGAGAATTAACGCCCAGGACGAGAAGTATTCAACTTTTATCATCTGCACTTCAGCTCATGGAGATGAAAAGAAGAAGAAAAAAAAAAAAGCATATATAACAACGAGTGAGAAACGGAAAACTTTGAGACTGACGTTCAGCGCTGGATGTTCACCCACACGAGGAACTTGTCAAACTTGTCTAACTGCTGCGAGTTCCACCGGCTAAATTTTCTCGTGTACCCTCAGGCGCAACCCTCGCAGCGTACACCTATGGATATAATATGTAGTATATATGTATATATGTATACATAAATATATACATACATAGACATATGCATAATGCGTATACATACATGTATAAATATATATTAAAAACGTGAATTTTGAGTAACAATTCGAATAACGGATTGCAGCGTTATTCGCCCGATTACGTTTTCCACAAAATGGAAGAAAACTTGATTTTCATGGAGGATTACAAAATTTAGCCAATTGGATCGTCTGTTGTTGTCTTTTTTCTTTTCTTTTTTTCGTTTGCAATTATTTACATAGAAAAATCGTGTATTAAAAAGACGTATATGTATGTATAGAGGGATACTCGAATATGCCTTAACGATTAAAGTGAGATATATATAGTATATATATGCCTGGGTATATAAATATCGTTTGTTATATATTAATTAAATAGCATGCCGGTGGCTAAACGACACACCCTCTAACGCTCTAAGGACGCACCACAAAGAACAGAAAAATAGTATATATATATATATATATGTAATATAACAGGAAATATAACTCTCGAAGGACGATTTCGTGTTATACAAATGTGCATGGGCTGGTGGTTTTGTTTTAGGGGGCTGGGGTTTGGGCCTCGCAGAAACTGATGCGATAGATCATAATAATGATTTGAATAATTCAGTGATACTATTCTATTGGAGGCGCAGATTAGCAATTTATGACGAATCAATGGTGGAACAATGAATCAACATGGATGACGTTGAGATTCATGTATTGTATTGCATTGGTTGAGTGGATTTATAATTGTATTATTGTGTAATCATGAAGGTGTCGTGGTGTGTCGTATAACTTAGAATGTCTTCTAGTACTACCAAATGTCATAGTGAGTTTATATATTTTTTAAAATTATTCTGAGAAAGGTGGAAATAATTATAAAGGTGCTCGAATGATTAATGTTTGAGCCAATTGGAAATGAACAATTAGAAACCTGGAGGGCGAGCATTTTTTTTTTCGTTAATAAATTATGGAATTAATTCATCTAATACTTAAGTATAAAAATGACATAACTACTAATTGAATAGAATGTGCGTAAGAAGGTTAGCCATTTAATGACGGGCCATTAACATTGATATTTCGTATTCTAATTAATTGAGAAAAAAAACTGTGTTTATTATTGTTTCTAAAAATAAATAGTCAGTCAGATATCATCATTACTTTCGTAATTGACGAATTAATGGGCGAAATACGTGCGAAACTTGGAACTCATGAAGCAGGTGACATTTTCTTCAAGTGACATTTCAATGAACCAGAATCTCATGACAAGATAATTATCCTAAATCCGCTGTTCATGGGTTGAAATTATCGTTGATTTTTTTATTCGCTCAGGGGGATAAGTTTCTTTAAATAACAAAATATTTTTAATGCTCCCATTTTATTATTATTGTCAATAAAATAAAAAAATACTTTTTTCCCTGACGCGTTCCCTTAAAGAAAGTCACACTTTTGCAAAACTTTGCCTGTGTAAGTAGGACATTTTGGTGGTGGTGGACCGAAATGGGCTTCCCGAATTTGACGGTGAATTCGTACAAGCGAGTTACGCTGGACGGAGATAAACCTCGTTCGCGGATATCGAGTTAAGATCGACGTCGTTATCGAGTGCCGGGAAATCGCATCTGGCGCGGTCACGGAGCGACGGAACTAATTTCACAGACGGACACTCGGTCTACAATCCCTCCCCGCGTCTGTCGCCCATCCCATTGCCCAACGGAACGATGTGTTCATGAGGGGATGGTGCGGTGAGCATCGAACGCGGACGTTCCCCTGTCGAGGGTCGGCGATGGCCACATCCGGCGGCGTGTCCAGTCCCAGCGACTCAGTGACGAATGTTCCCTTTCGAAAACGTCCACCAATGAAAGCGGTGCAACCTGTCTCCCTGTGTCTCGACCCACTGCCCTGTCCAGGCTTGTAACGCGTCCGGAGTAATTAACCCTCGCGTAAAATTGCAACCCTCACCCCTTGTCCCATAAACAAAAAAAACGAACGTCCGAAACGGATGCGCCGACAAAAATATGTTTCGCTTCGCGACGAGTCATAAATCAATGGATGATTAATCGCAAAGAAACACTAACCCGATCGATGCTATTTTGCTCTACTGATTTACAACGGGGCACATATTTTTTGGCACATTTTATGTTTCAGGACTCTAGGATACCTTTACTTAATTTAACAATTTTTACTAACATTCTATTTAATTTTATTGCAATTTTTATTTTTTTCAATAGCATCAGGAGCAATCAATTCATATGTAAAATTGCAAGCCCCTCCCCCATGAACCGGAAAAAAAGATCGTCCAAAACGCGAGACATAAATCGATGGATAATTATTGACAAAAAAAAAAATAACACGATCGGTGTTAATTTGTTCTGCTAGGTTACAGCGAGGCACATATTTATGGGGACGACATTTAATGTTTTTGATAGGACCTTCAGATCAGTCGACCAGTTTAAACAATGTTGTTTCTAGTGCGTTGCAATTATTTATCTAATTTTTTTTGGTACCTGCATGAGATATGACCAATGACGTCTCGCACGAATTTCTCGCCCCATTATTATGAAAAAAATCGTAAAAAAAGATGGCTATTATGGATCTGCAAATATATTATTAAAGTTGTTGTGTATTGTTCTTAACGGGCTTAAAAATATGAGTTTGAATATAGAAAAAGAAGAAAGAGATAAGACAGAGAGAGAGAGAGAGAGAGAGAGAGAGAGAGAGAGAGAGGGTTTGGATTGTTTCGAAGGGTTGTTTTTGGTAGGGGGTTTATTGATATTTGGTAGAAGAAGACATATAAGGGTGGGTGTTAATATATGTATAACGTATATATGTATATGATATTATATTTATATATATTATTGTAATAATATATGTATAAAACTGAGAGATTCAGCGGTAGTGTGAGACTGATAAGAGACCTAAGTAGTACCATTTTGACTTCTGATAGCGAGCTGATACTCAAGACGTACATGGTGACGCCCACCTCGACGGGAGGACCTGAAATTGAAGGTTATTTACACTGAGTCGGCCAGGACGGCCGAGAGACCAAGCACAAACGGCTACGTTTTTATTTTTTTATTAAAAATATTTTTTTACGTATTTTTCTATTTTTTTTTTGCAATGAAAAATGGTTTTCTAAATTTTTGTTTATTTTCTTGATTTTTTTCTGGTGTCGCTATGTTGGATGGTTAGCTGAAAGTGTTAACGCTGCTTTAGTGTTAGACGCAGGTTCGATTTTCTTTTTTTTTTTTCTTTTTTTTCACTAATTTTTATTATTTACACGATAATGATCGATTATTAATTGCTATTCTAGTTTCGTTATGCTGTTCCTGCGCTATATGCGTTTATTCTATAGCACAGGTGTAACATATGCTTTCGTACGTACTATATATACTGAAAATAGTTAATAGTGAGTTACTCGGTGCTGAGACACTGCTTTCAACGCCTATACTGCCGATGTTATCTTGTAACGTACCTTACAGAAACTTTACACCCTCGACTCTCACCCTTTCTTCTTTCTCCGAAGCACTTCCTGTTACTTAGACCCCGCGATAACAATTATCGAGCTGGCGTGTTAATTCACGGGACCAGCCCCCTCGTGACAACCCCTAATTAATTGTTCATGCTCAGTTTCGAAAAAGCGGAGAGAATCACTCGGCTTTTAATTTGCACGGGCTCTCATTATTAGACGGGATGGCAGCGATTATTCAAACGGCCAAACACGGATATCCAGCTCATGAATTGTTATCGCGAATCGCAATTTTTACAGTTATGCCGGATAAACTGATCTTTGGTATTTAGCATTTATTTTTATATTTTGTGACCTATGCATGTTATGTTTGTCTTTGCTTAATTTTTTCATAGAGATTTTCAATTCGTATATTTTTATCAACTAGTAAAACAATAATTTGTCTTCTGAATGAGCCAATATTTTTCATTAAATAAAAATCTTGAGTAATTTGGATTTTTTGCCTGTCAATTCATAAATAATTGAAAAATGGATAATATACCATTTTGAATTATCTCCAAAAACTGATAAATGCTTTTTAGCTTCCAAAATATATTTCCAGAAAAATATAGTAGCCCTTTGAAACAAGTTGACCAAAAATATATTTTACTGGCAGGAATAGCTTCTTCAACAGTGGTCAGTATCACTATTAATAAGGTTACCCAGATTTTTCCTATTATTAACCACTTATCGACATTTTTGTACTTCATTTTCGTATCTGAAGTGAAGTTATTACATGTTAATTACTTAACCTTCGGTACCCGCAGTTGGAAACTCATATAATTGATTCAACTGAACGATCCCGAGATTCCACACGCCCTCCATTTATTAGACTCAAATCCCGCGAGTGCTCTACAACGCAACCTCCACATCTCCTCATCCCTGCGAAGAGGAACCAACTCGCTTTTCCCGTGGCTCCTAAGCGTCGAAGCGTGAATAACGCCAAGTTGAGTCGTACAAAACAAACACTGGGAGGCCCTAACGCCGTTGCGCGCCATCTATGTGCACGGAACGGAGCTTTAGCCGCAGCCGACATTGGGAACGGAAAATACAGACACAACTAGCAACGACCAACACGATACATCTCCATTTTCCGTTTCCGCGATGTTGCAGCGAACCTATAGCTGAAGAATGTCCCACGGGGGTCTCGTATTTCACGATATTCCTGCGCCCAGGTGACTCTCTCACCACATCGTGAACTCGATCGAGTGCGCACTGCGTGTTTCTGCTACATCAGAGTACGAAACACGGGCCATTTCGACATGATTCAATATCTGGGTTGAATATACAGTATATGCGGTGTTACACGCATAAAGTCAAAATAGGAGTTCCCACAGGGGAAAAGGGGGGAAGGCGGTGATTATTGGTATGTGTGTGTGTGTGATATATATATATATATCGAGGGGGGTGGTAGAGTTATCGCACGTACGTTGATTGATATTCGTTACCGTTGCGAAACTCTAACCAAACGGTTAATTTTTCCCTCACCTTGTTCATATTCCTCCTACCCCTTCACCCCCTTAACTCGTCCAGTGGTGAATTTTTATGGCATACTTCCCGGTCGATGAAATTCAGACACTTTTAGAAATAATTCGTTTTTTGCGTCCATTTGGGTCACGAACGTTTAGAATTTCCAATTTTTTTTGCAATATTTTTTGGCTCTGTTCGATAGATGGTTTATTGATGCTTTTATTGAGAGGAGGGGGTTGAGGTAGTATAGTCGATATGTATTCAAGGACTTGGTTGATTGCTTTACGATTAAAAAAATGTTATATCTTTTGGTTTTCGCTTTTGATAAACCACTACATAAAAATTCTCTTGCCATGGGGCACTGAATTTCCAATACAATTCGATAAATAAATCACTGCTGCGGTTTAAACAATTTTCTGGATATTTATATTGCATGGAATCTGTAATCAGGATCGACATATCATATCCCGCATAATTTTCAACTTCACTTAATCGCGTATTTTAGTTAATTTTATTTATTATTCATAATTCATATCCGCGGTACCGTTTATTCATTCATATTTTGTATACAGATTGTGAGGAAAAAGCGTGAAGCCAAATTTGCATTCATACAAAAATAGCAAATCTTTTCATGCAAGTTACATATTTATTGATTCGTCGGATTTACTTTTCAAGCTATTCTTTGTTACATTGTGTGACCACCGGCTAATAAAAAAAAGTCGTAGCATTGAATTCAATACACCACATTTAATTTGCACTTTTTAAACCCTTTCACTGAGAAACGGAAAGGAAGGTTTTCTTTTACAAAAGAAACTAGGTTTGTTCGATACGTAATAAATACGTAATAAACTTTATTCGCTTCTTGGTTCTGCGAGATCGTAGCTGTTACGTGATTGAAAATTGCATCTCGATCACTTCAAGCCTACAATTAAAGCCCCCTCCCGCCATTTATGCTTTCTGCTGTAGATATTTAATAATAATCTTATATAAATCTTGTATATATCATATAAATTTCAAATATATGATAAAACCGACTTGTATAACATTATTAGCATAATATATTAATTTTACCCCGTACTCGGATATTAAATTTTATATACGCTGTATCCGCAAAAAAAAATCCTATACAGTATATCGATTTTCATAAAGACATGTTTCACAGCGAAGACTTTCTTTGGCCCCTAATGCAAATTACATTTAATTATTCTAAACATGGTTTACATCGAAAGTCAATTTTTGAAATAATATGTTAATTTTGCCTTTACATCCCCCAATTAGCATACATTTTTTTTAATTCAAGTTAAATATTTACCGACTCGTTGCATTTACTTTTTCAGATACACTTTCTTACATCGTTTAACCAGTGAGTAATAAAAAAAAAATCCCGAGCGTTGATTTCAATACACCACATTCGACTTATTTCTTTTTTTTCAATTCTGTCAATGAGAAATGGAACGGAAGGTCTTTTCTACAAAAGAAACTAGGTTTCTTCAATACATAATAAATAACTTTATTCGCTTCTTGTTCCTGTCGCGTGATTGAAAATTGCATCTCGAATACCTCGAGCCCCCTCGAGCCTTCATTCACCCCCCCCCCCCCCCCCCCCCCCGCCCCTCGCGTCATTTCTGCTTTGTGTTGTAGGTATTTCGTTCCACCTTGCATTTGCTCTCGTTCTATACTTTATCGAGTCGTCTCGCACCGAAGGTCTCGCCACTTTGCATCCTATCGATATATATACGAAGTACGTATAACACTCGTATATATTACTCTACTATACACACTTGCACCTCCATCGCCCCGAGACTATCGAGGCGACTCACTCGGGCTCGGGTTCTTCTTGCTCTGCAATCTATTCACGGCTGTTGGGATGAGAGGAACGTGAGATAGAAAAAGCTCGTAAAAGCAGAGAGGACGGCAAGACGATACGGAGTCGAGGAGCAAGAAGACGACGCCGAGAATGCAGGAAAAAGCACTGGCATGAAGGAAGCAATCAAGAAAGCCATTGAATCTTCTCCACGTACTGGCACGTAAATTCTCCAATCGAGATAGTTTTAACTATATCCATACTTAACCTCGGTTATTAATATATCAAACTAAAAAATATTGGAAAATTCACATACGGTATAGTCGTTTAATTTATATTAAATTAGCAGATAAATATTGATAAACTATTAGCACAATTGTGAATATTAAAACTTTAGTATTTTTGAATAATCAGTTATAAAAAAATATTTTGTAACAACCGTACAAAAAGTTTCCAAGCGCAATGCCGTGCTCTCTACTTTTTCGTACACTTTTTTCGCACTAGTGCGCGAAAGGTACTTTCTCCCACAGTTTCGCCAGACTACAGACATGAAGAGGGGGGAGTTCTTGCGGATTTTTATTTTGGAAAATTAGTGTCTGATAATTCCACGAAATAGCGGACTTTTCGCACTTGTGTGGCCAAGTATTATTCACACTCGTGTGAAGTGAAGCAGTGTGAATAAAAGCGGGAAGGAAGGGTTTCCAATAAAAAGGGTTATTTTGAGGGATAATTCGAGTGAGTTAAATTCAGCGCTTAATAATTAAAGCGTCGCATGCTAGAGTATAATAAAAAATTTTGGATTTCTATAACTGCAAAATGCAAATATACTTTTTCTATTTTTCCGTGGCCATTTTACGTTTTTATCGTTTAACCAAAATATTTTTTGACTGTCTGCCGACCGAAAGCAATTATGACAAATACGTGTAATTTTTTAGTCAGATTTGAATGCATTATTCAAGAGTGTCAGGCTTATCGATCTTTTTTGTTAGCCACTTCGTTACGTAGCTGACCATCTACCGGTACGAAGTCGTGCCAGTTGATGTTTTTCCCACTCTCTTATATCACTATATATATTAATACACTTTATATATCCCCTGTGTGTCAGGCATCCCCAGGTATATTTATTCTATCCGGTATATCCTGCTTATCGTATATATCTAACTACTTGGCAGTCCACTTGTAGCGTGGATATAAATATTTATTCAAGAACCACGATTGCGTCGACATTGAATCTATTTTTTTCCTCCCTCCTTTGCGGTGTGTCTGACCACTTCACGACGTTCCGGCTTTATCTACTTATCAGACACGCGATGTCTCCAGTTGTCTCACGGTCTTTTTCTTCTTTCCGACATTCGATTAAACGCTCGTGAATGGGGTCAGAATTATTCGACACTCGTTTTATTATTCATTCACGATAAGATCTCGATAACGGCGCCTTTTAACATTGCCAGCTATTCTTACAACCGACAATGTTCATTTATATCTGGCAATCTTTTCAGTTGATCGTCGAACGACTTATTTTAGCTGCTAGATATTTAAAAACGGTCAAACGCATTAGTCAAACTGATTATTTTACATTATACTCATTTTTTTCCGAAATTTTTCCTGTTTAATTTTATACTCTATTCATTTAATTTAGGAACACATTACCAGGAAAAAATTCGAAGAGCTTTTTATAAACCAAATGCTATTCAAAATTTTTTGTAACTGAAAAGCCCAAACCGATTTTCTATACATCAAATTAATTTGTCAATTCTATCCTATCATTTATCAGAACAAAATTGTTTTGTATCACGAAAGCTCAAATTGAAAACACTCTTTCAATCTAACTTAATTTTTGTTTTCGTATACATTAGTCGAATATAAAATGCCTGGGGAAATTATGCGGACAATGTGTGCCCAATTTCATATGTCAGGCTGGATATAGAATTTTTATTTGGAGTAGTTCCTTCGTTAGCGATTGAATTGTCCATCCGAAGCAAAGAAAGTCACGAGTAGAATGGTATACGGGGTTTTTCTCGTGACGTGGATGGAATAGTTCCGTTTTTTTTTTTTTTTTTTTGCCGGAATCCGGAACACGTCTTTCTGTATTGTTGAGGGAGAAGCGCGGAGGGAAGTGTCACGTTCTGAGCAGCGAGGGAGATGGAAGGAAAGCTCGTCTTGTGAGGTTAGAAAAAAAGGCGAGAACGCTCAGCCGAAGCAGGAATGGAAACCGAGTTAAAAAGCAAGGAGGAAGGGAGAAATATATATATATATATATATATATATATATGGAAGAGGCCGGATGAGCAGGCGTCCGTGAAAGAAGCTGGGCATGAGGCTTCAACGAAGATAGACTGGGGAAAAAAGGAATAGAAACGAGAGCTCGTATTCGTCGGAGCCATCGCTCTTTCGAGATCGTGACCGGAAAGCGGGAATGCCATCGCGCACGAGGACGAACGCAATCCAAAAGGCGAATTACGACGGCATCGTATTTTCAACTGCTCCACCCGAAAAAAAAAAAAATACAAATCGAGAAAAAAACAAGCACGATTTTTTATGACCCTCAAAGTTACTTGCAAGTTCCACTTTCAGAGCCGAAATTGCAAGACCGAAATGTTAACGTGTCGTTACAAAATTGAAAAAGCCATTCATATGATTATTCTGTATCAATTGAAGAACTGAGGACGTCTTTGGTGATACTGAAGAAAAGTAGGTCATTATATGACTTTTCACAAGAACGGAAACACTGAAAGCTTGAATAAAAATTTCGAACAATCCTGAACATTATTTCGGTTTTACTCGAAGTAATTCAAATTTTTCCAAAGACACGTTTGATATCGAAAATTGAAAGAAAAGTAGAAAAAGCAGTTATATAAATTCCTGCACTTTTTACAAAAAAATGAATCAAAAAATGTTTATAATTGACCAAAATGTTCCTGTGCAACTGATGACTACTTTCTGTGGGAATGGACAAAACTTTTTTTCAACAAAAACAAAACATAAATCTTCTTTATATTTATATCACGCAACTGCCTTAAACAGCTTATATTCATAAATAAATTTACAAGCAAATATAAAAATAACCACACAAATAAATAAGTATATATATAAATAAAAGTGTTGGTCTGGAGATCAATGAACTGGGTATTTGCTGGAATAGTTAGTAGGTGGGTAGGTAGTATCGACGGAGCGTAAAGGAGGACCGACAGCATCGACGGGATTTCCAAGGCTTTGACTCGCCAGCAGAGAGCGTTGGTGAACTGCGTGGAAGCCTCACCGAGTTAAAGGGCAGCTGGGTGCGAGGAAGGCGTAGGGTTGGTTGGACCAGGACCAGGGGGATGCTGTTAACGGTAACCCGTGGCAACGAGCGTCCCAACATCGATCCGAGTTTTACCGAACGGGGAGCCCCGCCCTGCCCGAGATGTCCCGAAAATTTAACTCTGCAGCATTTTCTCTCACCGGCGATGCGTGCGCGGGTCATCGTGTCTCGGCGGATCTTTGCCCGAGAGGCTTCGAATCGCTGGACGCACCATTAACCCTCCTCGTCCGACAGAACGTTGATATCGATCACTTCAATCGACGTCTTTGACTTTGACAATCATTCACCGCCACGGGGAAAGGTTTCCGTCGTGATTAAGGAAGATAACACTCGCTCGGCTAATCAGTTCCAGTTAAAGTACCACGTGGTCCACCACATCTGATACATGAGCTGGTATTTATCAATACCCTAAACGAAGTAAACCATCCAATCAGTTTTCCTTATCTCTGTGATAGATGGGATGCATTAATCTGATTGCTGATTGGGTGTGATTAGTCAGTAGCTTTTAGTTATTAATGATATAATAGTCTGCAATTAATTTGAGTAGTTTGTAGCCAGGGAAATTGTGAAAAAAAAAATTACGCTGGTAAACATTAACGGAAGATTTATTTTTATTAATAAGTTACACAAAGCTTCGAAAAACAGTTTTCTACTTTTAAATGAAATTCGTGATTTATTTGTTATGAACATGAATTTGGAATTCTATATTAAGAAATTCTCGGGAAATGCAACTTGAATCGTCCGACAGAATGCTGATATCGATCACTTGAATCGACGTCTTCGACTTTGACAATCATTCACTGCCACGGGGAAAGGTTTTAGTCCGGATTAAGGAAGAAAATACTTGCTTGGATAATTAATCGTAGTAAAACTACCACGTGGCTCACCAGATCTGATGCATAAGCTGGTATTTATCAATACACTATACGAAGTAAACCATCTAATCAGTTTTCCTTATCTTTGATAGATGGGATACATTAATCAGACTGAAGAAGAAAGGGAAACAAGCTGCTGATTGGACACTACTCAGTCAGTAGCGTTTAGTTATTAGCGGTAGAATAGTTGGTGATTAATTTGAGTAGTTTGCTGCGAGGAAAAAATGAAAAAAAAAGAGGAATTACGCTGCTACAGATACGGAGAACAGTAATTTTGAATAATGGTAATACTAGAAAATTATTAATGCACTAATAATTGAAAATGAAGAACCACAAGGTTTTATGAAACATTTTTCTTCTTTTGAAATAAATGCGATCATTTATTTGCTATAAATATGAATTTCTAATGAACTTTTTGCCTTTGAGATCATTAATACGTAATACTGGTATTACCCGCCACGAATATAATTCTGAATTTCCCACTCAAAAGGTTTGGAGCTAGTCATCTACCTCGTAAATGCTCTGGGATATGTTTATACTTAACCAGCAATTAATGAAAGTGCTGAGCAAACGCTCGTGAACGATATATCAGCAAACGCTTGCTTCAATACGTAACTATATATATATATGTGTGTATTTATATATGGGGTAAGTAGTAGAGGTTGGCTCAGTGTTCGCTTGACTCGAGGTTGCAAAACGAGAGGGTTCTCACCCCTTCCATAATATCACAGCGAGTCGAGAACCTCGACGTTGCTTTACAGATATCAATGCTCTCCTGTTCTGCTTTCCACCGTTGTATTGTCTCGAATATTTCTGTGTATCGTTTGTGACGAGCAAGATAGAAGAGAGAGCGAGAGAGAGAGAGAGAGAGAGATAAATTAGAAAGGTGAAAGATTAAACGGCGTGAAAATTATTTCGTGAGACATATTCTCTTGAACCTTCTCTTCATTATTTCCTAATATTTTAAAATAAACATTTATTATATAATTAATTTAATAATTATTATGTCAGAGCAATTATCTACATCTTTGGTTGATAGCAGTTCAAATGTATTGATGCTTCTATAGATAATCGTTTTTGTATGAAATTTTAAGACAGCTTCTTTTGGTAATTCATTTTTCAACAAACTATCTATTTTTTTTTTTTCACTAATGTTGTAGCGTTTCATGCGAAACTGATCAATATAAAATTAATATCGAAATAAATGAAGAGAAAGGGTGAGTTTCAAAGGATGTTCTCAACTTTGAGAATCAACCCTTATTTTTATTTTCAACCTGCATTATACTCGCAATCTCGTAAAGTTTTAAAGAAGATTGCTTCAAATTTAAATATGACGAAGTTCTTTCCTAAGTTGGAGACTCAAGCGACTAAAAGTAATTGAAAAAAAAAAAAAAAACGACCAGAGAAATTAATACGTAATTTGCGAAGATCATAACATGTGAAGACCTTGTCAAGATCAATGCGAGTCGAGGATCTTGGACGATTAATTTTACCTCAACCTTAATATTCCTTTGGTTTTAGTTACTTATGTATATCGTAACTCGTTTATTTATTTAATTGTTTATTTATTTATAGCAGTTTCAGCGTTTCTAGCAGGTCTCAGTACCTCTCACATAATGCGACTTTTTCAGTCCGACGAGTAACTGCACTCCGCATAATGATACTACTCTATTAAACTTCCGGTTCAATCTTCCATGAAAGGACATCAAATTTAATATATTTTTTTCTTCTTCTGCATTCACGCGATCATTTTTTTTGTCTTTCGTTCCACACTCGTTCACGCTTAAGTTGGTTTCTTTTGACAACTCTACATGCAATCAATTTTCAAACTCTTTTTGTGTAATCTGACAAAGTGAGTTTTATCTTTTTTTTTTGTTGAAATTTAAAGGAAACGTACTTTTATTTCGGCGGGTTGTTTATTAATGAAAAATGTTGTGTTTATGCTTTGCCAGATTACGGCGATTTGCCTGTTGATAATTTTGGTTTTTGATATTGTGCGTGGCTGGCCTTGAAATAAATCTAGGAAATTAAAGATTGACAGAATTGATTTTTTTTTTTGGCACTTTGATGCTTTTATTTATTTAAAGACTGAAAAATCTCTGGGCAAATGACTCAGCAAAATGATTTCATTCGAAGATTTCGTCAAGCCCTCGCCATTCTATGTTGTAATTGTATCAATGAATTCCGGTGACGACCGCGAATAAGTAACGTCAAATCAGGTACTCACCTCCGTAGTTCGGTCTTACTCTTTTATCATAACTGACGGAGAAGGAGTCCAGGATCGCCGAAATGTTGACGTCGCCGAACATACTTCCACCGCCAGCTCTGAAAAATAAATAAGCAATTTATGATCATCACGTTTTGAGTATTCGATTATTCTCAATAAAGATAATTAATTTTTTCGATAACACTCAATTTTTCTTCCGCAATTTCAAGAGCAAAATTGAAATATTAAAAAAAAATTTCAAGCTATAAATTTTCGTTTGCATAAGCCCAAGAATATTTTGTACATTTTTACGAATTTTCAAAAATCCTAGATTCAATTGCATTAATGCCAAATTATACATTTTATTTTAATATATTAAAAACGTCCAAAGGCAGGATTTTTTTTCTAAAATTTACGTTCTTACAAATCAGAAATGCTATTTCATGGTTCATTATTATATTTCTCATTATATTTTTATGGGAGTATTCTACAAACTCGTAAATTCGCTACCCAATTCTTTCAATAATAAATGTCTATCATTATTTTTGTTGGTAGCTGATTGATATTGAATTGCATACACATAACTGCAAAAACAAATCGTTGAAATTTGAGAAAGTTATGGCCAATTATTGAACCCACTTTTTACGACGATCTTCCTATTGCGAATTGAACATACAGCTAAATTTGCCTAATAAAGCTGCAGTTATTGTTTCACACGTCGAATGAGAAACGAGTAAAATTATTGGATACTAAAAAATAATAATCGACCCAAATACTAAAGGTTAAGCGACGACTCGGGATTATTTTCGTTCCAACTATTTAAATGTACATTTTTTGACCCAGTTCTGTCACTCTTATCTGAAAATATATCTGAGTATGATCAGAAAAAAGTTGCACCCACAGTTATTTACTATTTAGTTAACACTTACATCTTCATGCTTAAGGTAAATTAATCCGCTAAAAGTTGGAAAATATAGCTTGAGTTTTAAGATATTATGATCGAGTTCAGGTGTAAAGCACTATGTTTACGTAAGCTGTACTCGTTTCTTAATTTTTTTATGTACAACACTATATAGCAACAAATTAAGGAAGAATCAAAACGCTGCACACTAGCGAAATAAGTGGTCAATTTTTAATAGCTTTTCTACTATTTCTGGTGTCGCAATTAAGTTCGCAAATATGCAAATACATTCGCTTTTTTGATATCAACTTCGATTCCTATATATCAATCCATTTTCTGTTCAAATCAAAATTGCGAAAGGACTGATGTATCGAGAACTAATTCTCATACGTAATCCCCCACCCCAAACTGTTAGCAACCATTCAATCATTACGTTTTGAATCGTTTTCGAGTCAATGTTAAATGTTGTGAAGTTCCAAACAATATTTCTCGAAAACGATGAAGATGAACCCATCAAAACTTTGTCATTATAGATAAACCCGCTGTACCAATGCGCAAAAAAAAAATCGGCACCCGTTTCTGGAAGACTTTGTAACGCTCGATCCTCCGTGATCCATATTTAGTATACGGCGGAGATGCAAAGGGCTTTACGCCAATGGGATTGTAATTCACAGCCCACCATCCAGTAAGCGCGGCTTCGTAAAACAACCCTCGTAATGACGCATTAAGAAACGCTTACCCCTCCGTTGTCGGCAGAGGACGACATTGGCCCGATAAACGTCGCTCGTGCACCTCTCGGTCGTACGATCCTCTTCTACTCCCTTGCTCTTTAACCCTCGCCCCCCGCCCTCTCCCCATAGCCTCTCTTATTCTTCCCTGACATAATGTAGGTACGAAGCTCGGCTTTCGTTCAGCATCAACACATTTTCTCGTCTCTTTGCCCGTTTTCTCACATTTTCGTGCTTACGTATATTCCGAAAAGAGTATATATATGTCGCAGCCAGCCAAGCATGTGGAGGCAGTTGAGCGAAAAGCGTCACCATCAGTTTTCTGCGTGAAACTAAAGGTCCCTGTGGGTCACGTGATAACATCGTTGCAACCACTTAAGCTTCTTAATGGCGTCAAAGCTGTGACACGATACGCCATGGAAAATAACGTAACAGAAGCTTTTAAATCTTGACAAAAATACTATTTATTTAATACTTAATATTTGAAAAGATTTTTTGAATTGTTGTTTAAAAAAGTACAATTTTCATGGAAAAAGATTTGCATTGAATAACCAAGTTGACGGTTGAATATTTGCACCAGTTCATTACTTGATCACAGCAATTTAGTTTTTGGTTTGCCGGCCAAGCTTTCGGTTGTATCTATTGTATGTGTCAATCAATCAATTTCTAAGCGCTTAGTTGTTCAAAACAAGCACTTTTTCCGTGTGGTTTTACAGAAATTTTCATGAAGAAATGAATTTTTTCCATAGCAATTTGCAAGTTCGTTACAACTTTTTGAAAAGCTCTGGGGAATTATTATAAAATAATTATTATGAGAGTAAATTGGCGATAAATTTATATTTCAACAGATAATGGTGGCTAGAAATTCTGCGAAGAAGTCGTGGTTTGGCAACTATTCAGCAAGGTTACCTGAAAACTTGCCAAAACTTGGACGATTTCTGTGCGTGTGGGAGTCACGATGTGAATCTCAAATTACTTTCGGCCCTGGAATTACGTTCGCAAAACAAAATGAACAGAACAGCGCCAATGATCAAAGGTAACATTTAACCATTTTTGTTTCAACGATTTGCGAGCAATTTCACGGATGAAATAAAGGTCACTTCCTGTATTCCGATTATTATTGAAAACGGGATAACCTTTGTTTCGATATTTCAATAATGAAATTGTGGAATTGGGTGGCAAAAGAGCGCAAAGTTTGATAATGCTCGTTTCGAATAAATGAGCACAATTCGCTTGAAAAAATCATTTCGAATATTAAAAATAATAATCATGACTAATTATTGTGCTGAATTAAATCTACGTAACTTTGAGAACACATTGCTTTAAAACAATACATTTGAAATAAAATGCATTGCGAAAAATCCCGAGCCTGCTTTTTTCTACAAATTAGGGAAATTTCAAAACAATAAAATAAAAACTTCTTAATGAAAATAGCCTTAAAACAAATCTTTATCAACAAACATTCTGAAATTTTTCTTAAGTTGAAATCCATATTTCAAAATTACTTCATTGAAACTTAAAAATAATTTGTATTGTGCAAAAGTTCTATTATCTAAAAATTACAATAATAAGAAAATGAAAAATTCATTTCGTCTCATTACGGGCTTAAAACCTTTTTTCATCTGAATTGAGCGCATCTCACGCTGAAATAACAGAAGCAAATGATTTCTGGCCGCATTCGGTGCGGCAAATTTTCCTCACAAAGCAAAATTATATGATTTCCCAGAAATCTACGGAAAAAAGAAACGGTGAGAGTCATTATTATCGTTTTATTCGTGTCCGAGTGAAGGTTTCAAGCCTGAGAAATGGCAGAGGTTCGTAAAATGTCGTTTTCCGTTCAATAATTCGGGTTTAGGGTTAACGGAGTCAGGAGAGAAATATCCAGATATCTCGGAAATGGAATAATGGAGCCGAGTGCTGCAGAAGCACTAACAAAGTGAACCGAACCTCAGCCAGTTGAGCGCCAAATTCCGAACGATAAATTATATCCTCCGTTTTGCTCGGGCGAAACTGTTACGTTAGGTTACACGAAGTTTTGAAAATTGACCCGTGGAAACTCCCTCCCACACGAATATGCTCCACTTAAGCCTATGCAGAGCTGCGTAATTAACTAGCTTTGAAAACTAATTGCCATCGACGTATGCAGTGCACATACGTTGCGAATTGAACTGCAGTGGTTACAGTCGGGGGTGTGAAGGCTTTGCCGATTTAATCGTTTTAGCGTATTGTCAAGTGCACACTTCCGAATAGCCACTTGAATCCGTCAAAGGAGTTTATAAATGCTTATCGGCTATCGACTAATAATTGCACAGTAGCTTTTGATACCTCAACCTTGTTAAGCGCCGTTTTGAGGGTTCCTGAGGAAAACGTTAAATATCCACTCCTTTCAGTACCAAAAGTGGCCTTCATTGCGAAAAAATGTAAATTAGCAGCATTTGTCATGGAGGATGGTTCGATTTCATTTTTTTTCTCTATATTCTACATCATGTAGCTAAGTGCACTTCTGGCCAGTCAGCAGATAAGCATTTAATACTCATTACATAATTACATGTCAAGCTAAACAAATTGAAACAGCATTACATTCTCAAAGTCCTCGGTTTGAATACCGTCATCGTCACCACATTTAATAAAACATGTTCCACGAATTAATTTGTGTCTAATACACGAATGCAATAATGAAGGAAATTTTACCCTGGTTATTTTACGGTCTGATTCCTGAGCAAGGCCATATTTCCAATTCTGCAACATGTCGAATCCGCGCCTGATTTGGTTATGAAATCAGGTCCTGATGTAGTGGTTAAAAAAGCCTAACGCCTAAATTCCCACGTAATTCAATTTCCTAACAGTTTCAGAAGCAGAAAATCAGTCGATTAATTTGATCGGCGAATTACAATGAGCAATTACATGATCTTATTGGTGGATCAGTGTCCTTCGCCAAGTTTCGGTGTTATCAAGTCTTATCAAGTGACTTCGTGTCGAGAGCCCTTCACATCTACACCTGAAAGCTACTCTCCCCTATCGACCACTGCATAATCACTTGCCTCAAGCAGCACTCGATTATGCACATTCCAAGAGTCTTTATCAAGATTCTGGAACGTCTGTGGATCCACTAGACATTATTGGCTGAAACCACACTTGACTCAGGGCATTACGGTTTTATTGGCTACTTCGATTATAATGCACTTATATTCGTTCTTTATCTTACTTTTCGCCGGGCCATATATATTTTTTTCTTTTTGGGGGTTCCACCAGAATCATTGCCCCGGGTCTTAACAGCGAACAAAAGTCTCGTCCTGGAAGGAACTATCTGTACTTTGCTTTTTCAACCGCTATCGACGAATATGGGTTTCCTCTCGAAGCTTATCTGTTGATTCGACTGGATTCTAAAGCAATTACCGATTGAAGGCCCGGCGGCGAAGGAATCTCATTAAAGTATCGATCGATATCCGGTCGAGGGTGAATCACGACCGGATAGAATCTCCTCTTGGCTCGAGACGCGAAAGTGCCATCCACTGCCTTCTCACTAGCCTTCTAACAAATTCGCCCTTTTAACTCGTCCGTTTTAGTGGCTTGGCTCTTTCCTCTACATTATACGTATCTTCATTATTAGTCCGGATTCAATTAGTCGGAATGTCGAGATTTCATGGCAATTACGGAATCTAAAGGAAGGCTTCGATTGATCATAGTAAAAAAGAAATGGTACCTCGTAGCGGGATATAATACGAAAAAATTAAACATACTGCAAAATTAATAAACATTATCGCACTTTTTCATTATATTCTGTTAAAAAGGGTATTAACCATACAGAATTTTTTTTTCGTGTGACTTTTTAAGGTGACTTAGTCTCTTCAATGATTTTGCACGAGAATCTTTCATTTACTTCTCGAGCAATTTGCACAGGAAATGGAAAAACCGAGCGAGATTAACAGTAATGGGTCGTTACGTTGCTGGACAAATCAAGAAACGTGGAACTCGTGTATTGTTCAAGAAACCACTAGTGACCGGAGACTTCCAAGACGTGGAATGCGCCCTTTCACCTTAGCCTCAGTTGCGACGGCGAAGAAGAGGAATTGTTGAAGGAGAAGCAGAGGAGGCGGAGGACAAGGTGGAAGAGTTTAATCGACTGGGACGATCCTCACTCGCTTTGCAGTGGTTAGAAGCTCGAACTCATCCCGAGTAGTGCTGGAGACCAAAAAGTATAAAGCCCGAGGCTCGCTCAGCTGTATGTAGCAGTTGCAAGTGTAGCACCTTAAGTGTGGTCTATGGACGCTATAGCAACTTGTACGAAACACACCCAACTGATGCGAACCTCGTTGCGAGAATTTATGACTCCGCTGTGAGTAGACAATTATTTAGGGGCCATTATATGCCGACAGGACCACTTTTTCCCATGATCATCGTCAGAACGCGTGATTTCTTTTTATTTATTCATCCAATTCAAGAGAGCATGCTCCATTTAAAAAAAATTTACTGCATGTTTCACGCACTCGTGAATTTTGAATTTTTGTTTCACAATATTTTACTTTTCAAATTTCGATAGCGCGTACCTTCTGTGATATAAGCCGTATCCTTAAAAAAAGGTTCCTGAAGATTTTTTCAGTTTTGTGTGTCCTTTCATTAAAAAATATTTACAACAATTTTCAACACTTTCAAAGCGTTCATTTTTAAACATAAAAATGAATTTTTCGAAAAATCTTTCACCCTTGGCTCACTTTTAATAATTAATATATGAATTCTTTATTGATATACTATTATTATCAATTTGAGTATAGTACAAAAATGCCACGATGCTGATATTTGGAAATTATAATACGTAAGGATTGTGATCTTCATTTCAATATATCAATATTGCATTTGTTTGCACGAAATGCATCTAAAAATTTATTTATGCATCAGAGCTTCATATACCGGTATACAAAGCTCAAGAAAAAAACATGATTTGCAGCGCTTACCAGAGGATCTGGTGAGTGAGTAAAAGAGGAAGGGAGAGGAAAGGAAAATGAGTGAAAGTAGCTTAATTAGTTTAGCCACCGCCGCCGTCGAATGTTCTGGTAATTAAGAAGTCGCTAAGTTCCGAGAGCATCTCTCAATAAAGTTGGAATTGAATTATTCATTCGCATTGCGAATCGAATTGCTGGGGGATTTTGAGACGAGGTAATGGAGGACGATTCTTCGAGGTGGTGGTAAAAAATACGAGGAGATCCGATGGAAACGACGAGGAACGAGATATATAATTTAATTTGCGAGTGCTGAGGAGACATGAAAGAAAATTGTAATCAGACGTCGAAAGTCGTTAAGAATCGATCTTACATTCAGCGGAACCTTTATGTCACTCTTCTCAGTCGTCCACGCGGCTGTAAAACTCCTCCGAATGGTTACTCCCCTCGTATACCTATTTGAAAAAAATTTTACTGCTCCACGTCTAACGACAATGTTACATTGGGCTTCGTTTTTACTTTTCTTTTACGCCTCCACCTTCACTTAATTCTTTAGTTCGTTTGCGATTTTAGAGATCGTTACTTCGACTGTCTATTGCGAATCGCTTCATGTTAAATTATTTTATTGTCGTCGCTGGATGGGTGTAAGAGCGCAAACGGATATTCACCACTTACTTTTATCTACTAGCGTTTATGATGATACATAGACACGAGTTGTAAGTCTATCGCTCCCATTTACTTCCTTTTGTTTTGCTGACTGACACGAGAAATTTCTTTTCTTTTTTCATGCCCACCTCAAAAAAATATTCTATCCACTGGCTTTGCAAATATTACATCGACTGTAAGTGTGTGTAACAGGATATCATTTATTTTGTTTTTTTTTTTTCTGGTAATTCGAAATATCTATTTTTTTTTTTTCGTTTTTTTTTAAATATAAAAAATCGAGTTATTGAAAAATAATCAATTAAATTTTGTTTCTGAGTCTCGAGTTTAGTTAAAAGCAACTTAACGGACTTCACTTTCCCTTTATTTTTTATTTAGTTGATTGAGTCCCTCTTTAGATGTAAATCTCAAAGCCATATTTTTTTCGATAATAGAAAGTTATTGGTGATTTATCTTCGGGGTGAAAATTTTTATTTATCATTATTCTAAAACGAATTGTGTTATCGCACCGTCAATAATTATTAAAAGACCTTAAATAATACGGATATAAATTATTCAGAAGTGAATTATTCGAGACGAATCTGTCGATTTACAAAGTCGCTGAACCGCTTGCACGATTTTCCTCCTAATTTTCTTGACACATCGAGGAAACTCAATATGCGCGAACGGCCACGAGGGCGAGCGTGGCAAAAGGTCACAGCATCCAATGACATTTTCGTAAAATAATTTCCGTGCTCCCGTCTCTTTGAATAATCTTCCAAACTTCGACGAACCGCGAATCCTTTCCGGCTAACAGACTGTGAGTTGGTCATGTATATCGAATATTCTGCGTATTTATACATTGTTCGTACACTTTATCAATGCAGAAGAGCCATTGGGGCAAAGGTTACTTTAAAAAGACTCGAAAATGTCAACGGTTTCGTTTGACAATCCAATTTTCATTCAACCTCACATAGTAAACTGAAGTAAAATCGACCAAATCACAGTGAAGAGTGCTAAACTGTTTCCCAATGTTGTCAAAAGTTTCTGGATAAAATCAAATATTGCCTAACACAATTTGCCTTTATCGAAAAATGTCCAGCATCATAAAAAAAAATCGAAGCCTTAACAAATTATAAACAAACAAAGATGAAGTCGATAAACATAACAAAATAAAAAACACAAATAAAAATGATTAATAAGAACAGTTAATGACAATAATACCGAAATATCACCAATCACAATACTTCATAACAATTCAAAATCGACGATAAATTTATTTTTTATTTTTTTCAAAACATGTCTTTGAAAATTGACTACAGAGATTTTCAACTCTACCATTAATTTTCAGTAACGCCAGGCGTATTCCATTAGTTGAATGTATGAAATAAGCTTCCATCATTTCCACAAATGGAACGGGTCAATGGAATCGAGTTTGCGAGCGAGCTTGGTGCATAATATTCCTTGATAGAACTAACGACATAACGAACGAGTTTGCGAGGTATCCCTCTCATTGAAATAGATTGGCAAATGTCAAGGGACACATTTCCATGCTTCGATTAGTAGGCCGGTTCACTCTGCCTCCTCCCATTCTTCCCTTCTCCCCTCTCTCCGTCGAGTGTAGAAGCTCTATTCGACGTACTACTGTATATAGTGTATACTGTAAGCTTGTAGCTATGCCATTGGCAAGGGAAGAAGGAAGAGGTGCAGCAACAAGACGCGGGGAAATGTGGAAGGACGCGGAGCAGCAGTTATGAGTTGATACAGATAGAAGGTGGGGTAGCGGGGGATGCCTTATTAAGGTCACCTCCTGTATCGGATAGACAGACTGCGACAACGACAACGACGTCGAGCTATTCGCGTTCCTTGTTCGCCTGGATCAAAGGCCTCCTGGTAACCAATGTCCCGCGTTTCTCACTCCTCCTTTGAAGCTTCCTTCTCCTTCTGCCGCGCTCGCGCTCAACTCCCAGTGCTGCCATCTCCACCGATATAACTCGTCGCGCTTATGAATCCCCACGTTCCCGAAGCCAACTGGAAAGTTGTTGCAGTAATAGGATCTGTCCTGAGCTCCTTATGGAATCGAACCGAGCGGAGACTGTAATCCTCGTACTTCCCGTTGAAACTTCAGCTTCACCGGATGTCCGATGTTTTTCCGCCGCTACCAGATCTTCTGTCCACTCACTTTTTATCATTACACGCTTCTTTTTTTCGTGATCGAACTAAAGAACCTAAAAAATGAGAGGGAAAGTACAACATGTGTTGCAATAATGCGCTCGCGGATAAAAATACTTCAAATCGGATTTAGGGCCATTGGATCAAAAAATGGTGTGAAGTTAAGCAAATCGTATGAAAGGGTTTTATCACACATACATTCCTAATGTGATGATTCAGTGAAACTTGATTCAGTGAAAATCCAAATAGTGTGCGAGAAAATGATAGTTTTTATCTGGGAGAAATATACGACGTTAGAGTACATTGTCATATTTTTGATCTGTCATGATAAGAATCCCAAGAATCGGGATCTAAAAGTTGTGCTTCTTCGTTTCATGTCAAAGTTCTTCAGGTATACAGCCTCTGCCTCGGCCGAGGCTCTTGAAACTCTCATAGACAATTATAGAGAGAGAATAGAATGCCAAGGGATTGAAAGTGGGATGCTTGTAAAAACCCGGTACGACTATAACGAGTTATCGCTGTGAATCGTCATAGGAACAGGAACAAAACAGGAACAAAGTTTTCGTTTGTAAGGAAATTTGTATCCCGGAGTGTTTCTCAAAGATTCCCGATAGAAACGTCGACGTTTTTCACAAGATCAAGCGACAATCCGCAAGAGTTTCCATTCTCGATGAGACTTTTGTACTTTGTTGTGAAACGCGTCTTCGGCCCCGGAAGTCTAGTGACGTGATGTACAACGCGTCGGCTTTGAAGAGCCAAGAGGCATTCTTTCACTCCAGGCTTTTGCTTATCATTCATTTCTCGAGATAGTCCATCGTGGGGAGGGGGGGGGGGGGGTGGAACAAGTGAGTTAGGAAGCTGGTAACTCTCGTCCTCGAGGGATGATAAAAGTCCATCACCCTCTTTCATTCTGAATTTCTATATTCTCTTGGAGTTACGGTTATTTTTGTCATTCTTACTTTGTCCTGTGTGCCCTGTGGCACTGCGAAGAAAGTTTCAATCTCGGGAGACCCCTAGATTCATACTGCACTACCCCATTTCCGGAAGTCTGGTCATGGTACAGGATATCGTGTTTCACCTGCGTTTGTGAGTTCGATTTTATTGGTTTGACATATGGGAACGATGTGTACTTAACTTTTTCATAAAATTCCATACATAAACGTTACAAATTATTTAATATATATATATATATATATATATTGTTTCTGGATTTCCATATGTAACACGTAAATATATTTGATGAAATTGTTGTACACATCGTGCTTTGGGGTATAACTTCCTTCGATAACAGCATCCGGCAAAAGAAAGGAAATTGTGAAAAGAAGAAAACAAAGAAAAAAGCTGGAAGAAAAATAGGGCGTACGCGATAAGCAAAGAGCTCTTCGTATTGGAATACTACCGTGAAATACGAGATGGAGAGCAAAGTTTTCCGATAATCGGCTGAACAAACTTTACCGGAAAGAACAGGCGGCCTGAAGCAGTTGGTCTGTCTTGATCCTACGTAAAAAGCCACCGCAACTAAAAAAAAGAAAATCGCTACCTTCCCCTTCGGTCCCGAGGGTCGTCAGAGTTCATGCATATTTTATCGCAACGTTTTCTGACTGTTTCACACCGTCCCATTGGTTCGTCTCCCTTTATTTCATGCTGAGAGCTCATACGAAGGAACATAGCTGAAAAAATGATTTTATTTTTATTGGTCACCTGTTGTATCATTAGAATATTATTTTTTCGTATTTCTATGGCTATTATAGATAGTAAATCACTTTTGAAGGGGCTAAAAATAGCCAGGACCTCTTTTTGTTAACAGCTTGTAAATTACAAGCATGAGTGACTATTTCAAGGCCAACATGTTTGTACTTTTTAAAAAGCTTATAGTTTTCGGTGTAAAAATATATAAACATCATTCTTTTAAATGTAATTTTTGAAATTAATGAATTTAATCAAAATTCGCAATATACCCTTATTCGGATTTGCTTTTCGGAATATATTTCTAATCGTCGTAAAAATTTTTTTCTCCATTACAGTGCTCCGATTTTTTGTCCGATTCATTGAAGCCTTTGAAAAACTGACCCGGTTGAAAAAAACGCCGGATGTTCACACGAAAACTGCGAATACGAGAAAAAAAAAAAATAACATATCGTTTAGCTTAAAGGGGTCGGTCGTCAAAGGATTAAAAGAAAAATAGTTCTCCGTTTGTTGGGAACGAGAAGAGGGTGTTCATCCATAAATTTTCGAATCGAACAATTCGAGGCCTTAAAAAAGCACGCTCCTTCTTCGGGAGAGTCGTAAAGTTCGTGAGAGTCGGAGCACATTTCGCGTTCCTTCAACTCTTTTCTCGTCGTTCATCTCCTGTGGCTCGGTGAAAAACAACAAAAAGATTAAACAAAACGCCCAAAGAGAGACACACAGGACTCGCGCGCTTGTGCGGATAAAAGAGAAGAATAAAACACACGAGAGTAAAGGAGATAAAGTCACAGAGAATCAGAGATAAACGGAACACCCTCGTCTGACTGACTGAAGAGAACTAAGCCTCCGTTGGCGAGGCTGTACCAGCAGACCTTGCATATATCACTGGTGCGAGTAAGAACGATCGAATGGAGCTCACTCGCTCGCAACACTCTCTCTTACTTGTCGGCAACCTCCAGAGTTATCGTTCAAAAACGTGAGTTTCACGACCGAGTGAAATGCAGAGCTGCGGAGTGAGGAGTGGAGGCTGTGTCAGTGGTGGACCATGTACATGATGCATCCACATGCTTCCACAGAATCCACTGGCAGAGCTTCTGGCTCTGGCCGATGAATTCTTTTTTCACTCGAGTTGATCTGGGCGCTTGCGCTCTTGGAATCACCACCACTACCATCGCTACCTGCGAAGCTGATGGCAAGCCCGATACGCTGTGGTGCTCCTGAACCGAGGAGAAAGAGGGAAAAAAAAGAAGAAACAAGCGAGAGGCCGAGCTTTTCCGCACCGTTATAGGGGATGAAAGTTTGTAAGCGCTGGGGAGCTTTTGAAAGAGGGGTTCGCGGATGCAGAGGAGGAGAACATAGGCTGCGGGGGTTGGAAAAGCTCATGAAGCTCCGCGACGACGTCGTAGTTACCTGGAGCAATGTTTATGCTGCTATGATGTCTGGTTGCCAGTCGAAGAAAGTGGAAAAGAGAGAGAAAAACGTATGGCGGACAATGTACGGAGAGAGCAAGGGAGAAGGGTAGGAGGAGATGGGGTTGGAAAAGCTCATCGTGTGCGACTCCATGTGCGTATCGCGGCGTGACGTCACTGAGCCACTCGGTGTGACGCCCTCTATGTGGGTTATGACGCAAAACGCGTCCACACGTATATGAGGGTTCACCTACATAAGTTGGGTGTGTATATGGAATAGGGGACATATATGGAGCAAAAAACGCCGGGGGGTTTAACCCGTGTGCATCGCCATTCCGTTGAAGCTCAGTGCACCCTTCCACCGACGAATAAGGCCCTGTAAACAGCTTGCGGTGTTTACACGGGTGAAGTCTTCTACTTCGGCGGGTTCGGCTTGTGGAATTTACTCTGGTCATCCGGACTTCTAGGCAATCGTACATTGCTTGGATTTTATGGATGAAGGGTCGGGGACAATGAAGCAGAAAATTCTAACGGATGAATGTCTCAACCAAACTGCGTGGCTGACTCAACCAATTTGGTTGATTGGAGTGTATGCAAACCGCCACTCTGCTTCCTCACAAAAGGAGCTTTCATATCGTGACTTTTGTCTCGAGATTTTCATGTCAGGATACTTGGTGCAAAATGTCGAGGAAAGTCGTGTCAAAAAACTTATATTTGCGGATTTGCTTGTTATACAAATATGGAAAGCTTATCAACACTTGGAAAGTTTACATTTCAGCATTTCTTACGACTTTAAGACAGAGACAATTTAATTCGAAGCACTGAAAGCACATTTCTGGCGAATGAAAACCGTCACAATTGATATATCGAATCGAATATAAAAATTAATCGAAATCTGATGTAAGCTTTACATCTGATATGAGGAATAATAAAGGAAAATGGTCCCAAGGATTTTTGTGATGGCAGACATTACTCGGTTGAAGATAGACGCGAAGACTTGAGGAAAACGAGGTGCGGTATTCGTGTCTGGTTTCTTGGCTCGAGGCGGAGACGAGTCAAGCTGGATAATCCGGCCGCGTCTCGGGCACTCATTGCGAGCTTTTTTCCCCTTGTAGCTGGAAATATATGACTCGACAGTGCGGGAGAGCAACGAAGAGGAAAAGGGGGAGAAAAAGCAAGGAAAGCGCAGAGTGCTTAAGACTTTGAAGTAAAGGCCTACGGTATTTAAGAAACGACGACGGGGCTGCATTCTGAAGTATACGTGTCTTACAGGGTTGTGTGGGAGATAAAGTGAGACGCCGGAACCGGATACGCCGACGATTACAAGCGCCGACGTCGTGCACGCTAAGTTCGCTTTCCACTCGGAAATTCACCACTTGGATATCTTGCTAACGCGGAGAAAAAATATTGCCTCTCATGTTACGTTAGAAGAAACTTTGAATCTTTCAACTACAATCTCATACAATGTCTTCCTGATATGAAAAAAAAGAAAAAAAAAAAACGATATGTCTTGTTCAGGATTTCTAATACTTTTCGTGTTCAATTGAATCATGTACTAAGTACAACTTTTTTGAAGTATGTAAGTTCATTACTTCTTTCTTTGTTGACGGCTTGTAAATTGCAGGAATGAGTCATTATCTAATATTGTTGAATTCCGTGTCTCGATATTATTGATCCTTAACGGTCAATGTGTTCATATTTTGGAGAAAGCTCATAATTTCGAGTGCAAAGACACATAAAAATTAATTATTAAATGTATGCATTGCAACGAAATTTTATTTCCAGATAAATTTCTAACGTCGATACATTGTTGATGTTCAATATTCATCACATATTTCTGATCGTTGCAATTGGATGAAATTTCTTTCATAATTACTTGAAGAAGGGCATCCTTGAATTACTTGGTGGGAATAGAAAATTCGGAGAGTGCGAAACACGCAAGGCACAGTAACCTAGTTTATTAATAGTTCTTAAAATGATTTATCATATTCCTCTCGATGATTTATCAAGGATTTATGTGAAGTTTCAGCGCTACACTGCCGTTTATTTCACGATACCAGTTCGAAGCATACTATAAACCGTTTCGGAGCTTCACGTGACAATGGCAATGTCTCATAATTCGCGAGGGTAGCGGCAATATACCATCCTCCATTCTTTCTTTCCCTCCCTTTCTGCCTCCATCCCCTGAACGTTTTCACGACGAAGCCAAGACGAGGTCGGCACACGCAGACAGAATCGAGAGATCGATTTTAGCCCAAGCTCTTTGGAGCTTTCGATATCACGGAATCTGAGGAGATTTTTGTGCCCCAGGAATATATAGCTTTCGATGAGTTTTAGACCAGGCAAGCGCAGTGTGTTACCGGCTGGTACAAACTGGCGCCACTTCATATCCATTGCGGCTTCGTGCGAAGCTTTCATTTGCTGTGCTTCGCGCGGTCGCTATCATCCCGAAAAAAGCCGATCACGTGATCCTTCTGCACAAAGAGCAATCGTCATCGATGGGATTTGTTATTTACATGATATTCAAAGTGAGTGGTTAGCAGAAGACTCACCATTAGTTCCGGAAACAGAAATTTATGCTAAAATTATTTTCATTAGTCGTTCGAGCTTTTGGCCAAATGTGAAGAAAAAAATTACAATCCTTTCGTTATTTTTCATGGGGTTTTTTGTGGCGATTTTCGAAAATCATTTCCATAAATCCTGCAGATGATTGCTAATGTAGTTGACAATCATTCTCATCGCTTGCAATTCAGCTTAAAAAATTGTAAGAGCAATTTGCAAGGGCTAACCTTGGCAACCATTTTCAAAGTGAATTTCTGTCATCAGTAAAATCATTATTCATAACTTTGGATCTCCAGGAGCTGAGAGGAAGATACGTAGGACGGGATAATGAATAAAAGATTGGCAAATAAAGAGAACGCGGAACAAAAAGTATGCGGATGCTGGAGTTTGACATTTGCGAATGTCGACACGCAGAGTTAAGGGCGAGGTCCTCACGTCGAACG
Organism: Clistopyga incitator; assembly: GCA_947507545.1. NCBI lineage: Eukaryota > Metazoa > Arthropoda > Insecta > Hymenoptera > Ichneumonidae > Clistopyga > Clistopyga incitator. The sequence continues at coordinate 7,790,267 of OX382177.1, forward strand.
TCACCGAGTGAATGAAATACCTTACGTAGCCTAACTACGCGTTACAGTAGTCTTTATACACATATACGTATATAGCACGTATGGGGCATTCCATCTCGACCTTGCGAACGCGATCTTGACCTTACGAATTTCATCCCCAATTTTTGATGGTGTTGTTCCATCTCCGAGAAGCAACCACAACTCCGATTCAAAATTTTTTCAAAACGATTTATTCTTCACAACGAATATATTGAGGAACGAAGTTTCAATTCTTATAAAATTTTAATAAATTTTGTATCAAATATCAATATTGTTCGGCTGAGATCCAAAATATCCTGGACTTCGTTTTTAGCTTTTTACGAATTTTTTTCAAAACGAAATTTGTAATAAATTAAATGCGTGAAAATTATTTGACTGCAGGCTGTTGCTTGAACATTTCTATGAATTCCAGGACTTTAGAGAATATTCTCAGCTTTTTTTCAAATCGTTTCTTATATATAAATTTTATTAAAAAAATTTTTTATTAACAATTTTTTTAAATCGTTGGATGCAACAATAACATAAATAATGGGGGATGAAGATCGAAAGGTCGAGGGTCAGAGCCAGGTCGTGTTGACATAGAATGCCCCATGTACAGTCGTTGAGGGCACGAGGCCACGCACATGAAGCTCATTAAAGCTTCCTCGTTTTACAGGAAGAGCTTCACCAGTACATAGAGTGCAGAGCCACTCCGGAACTGGGAAATTGTAGTGCAAATACACGACATCCGGTTTGCGTCCTCTCCACTGGATTCACGGATGTCCCCGAGATAGAGAAAGAACTTTATGTATTTTTGCTCCTCTTTCTCGCAATTCTTTTCTAACGTTGTTTCGACCATTTCCCAAGTCTCTCGGTTTCATCCATTGTCATTTTTGTCTCTGGCTGTTTCATGTTCGTATTGATATGACGTATTAATCAATTAATTAATAACGGTTTACACTAATTCTAAACCTACAGTTTTCAAAACTAGGTCAGGCGTACCATTTGTGGATTTATTTTTCATATTATAATTATCCAAAGACATTTGGTAATCAAAGTTGCTGATAATATACATAAAATGATAAAAAAATCACACATTTATTCTGAAAATGTTGGAATGTTTAGTTTTCACAGAATAATCGTGAAAAGCTTGTAAAAGCTAAAAAGTCTCTAAAACCCCTTTTCACTCTAAATTGTTGAAAAAAATAATTTCCTGTTTTTCTTTCCCTGGCTTGATTACCCCAAATGGAGAATGAAAAATTCTAACAATGTCGTATTATTTTTTAAAATCTGCTTTCATTATTGTTCCGTTCTTCTAATTTTTCTCTTTATCCCTTGCACCATGAGCAACCATGCTTTGAAAATATACATTATATATATATATATATATATATATATATATTCTGGATGCTGCGACGCGTGAGCAGCGCTAGAATTTATGTCTATAGGTCATTTCCCATTATTATCCTCTTTATTCTTTCAGGTTCCCTTTTTTCTCCCTACAGGAGCTCTCTCCCAGGAACAGCAACCATTGCCCACATCATTTCTCTTCCTCGTGCTTTTGCCTCCTGTTCCTCTTCGGTACCATCACTCCGCCTTCTTGCGCCGCTTTTCCCAGCATATATTATTCACGGGAAAGCTTACACCCCTTACCTGCTCCCCTGTGAATTTATCATTCGTTCGTGGCGCTAACCTTTAGTCGGTGGTCCGGATCCATCAACAAAATCACAAACCTGAAGAGCGAACTCGCGTGTCCGTCCCATTAACACGCTCTCGCATTCACGGTAATTCGAATGTCACAAAAATGGTCCGAAAGAACAATGTCTTTTTGTATAAAAAAATCAGTTTTAGGCTGGGCAAGGATTAGTTAAATATTTTTCTAAATACTATACATGTTTTACATAGATAGTATTTTTATTAATATTTCGACACCTGTCGAGATCCCACGAATATCAAATCAATTAAAGCATTCCTAAATCCATTATATTCATTCAGTAATTAACCGTGGCCATATTTTGAAAACTGCATCACTATACTTTTATTTACTAAAATTAATACTTGATCCATAGACTTACGAACAATTTAAATAAAAAAAGGGATCAATAGGATCGATTTGTAAATGCTAAAAATGTTCTCGACTTCTCCTTTTATGGGGAGGACTTGATGAAAAAATTGACTTCCCAATAGACTAAATAGAAAATAGAGAGCTTACGTTCAGTAACGCAAAATACATTGGTAGGAAATCGAAGAGAAAAAAAAATTAATCATAATCATAATAGGATCTTGCCGACGGTTATTAGAATCTCACTTTAGTATTGCTAAGATGATTGATAAAAATGATTAGAGAATGGCGAGAAAATTTTAATCCACAAAATCACAAGCCTGAAGAGCAAACTGCTGCGTGCTTGCGTGTCAGTTGGATTAAAATGCTCTTATGCTCATGTCATGGCCATTGAAGGGGCACAAAAATATACCGGAAGAGGAAGCATGTTTGGAGCACAGTGCAAAATTAGCGAGGAATAATCACGTTAATAAAATCAGTTTTAGGCTGGGCACGGATTGGCCGTTCAATCACTGGTCACTAAACCGTCGAGTCCGAAATGCAACCCCTCGCTGCAATATAGCGCCTGTACATATATGCATTCAACTCCCATTTACCTCGTTCACTATTAATGTAAACCGCGTGCTCGCAACTCTGTATGGTATTTATGTACACATATAGAGAGGCATGAGGGCGGTTTTGGCTCCTCGCACGTTTCCGCGACCATTGTTCGTCATCAAACTGTTCAATATATTCAGGAGCACGAGGGTGAGCCACGTCCCTTGTTACTTTACTGCACTGCGGCACTGTATCATTCGTGAATGAGATAACAATTTTAGTGTTCATCCAAGAGCTCTTTAATTATTAATTCGTTATTTATGCCTCGTTTTATCGTCATTTCACTGTACTTAGATCCAAAGTGTCCATGGAGGTCGAAGTATCTTTTTATGAAAACTGAATTTAGTGTGCAAGGTATTTAAAAAAAGTATTGAAATTAAGATGGCAAATTTTAGGGATTCCTTTTTTTGCATAATTACGAACCGAAATGCCCTTTGAACCTTGTACATCGCCTCCTTATTGTTCTCCACTTTTCCTTAATCTTGACATCTTATTCAAAATTTTTTAAAATTCTTCTTGCTCTGCTAAAAGTTAAAAATAACGGGGAAGCAATGTACAAAATTCTACTTTGCATTTTTTCGGTAATGAAACTCTACTTTGAAAAAATTAGAAAAATCTCTATAAACCAAATAACGTTTTTCCCATCTAAGAAAGCCTTGCACGAAGAAGATTCTCTCAGAATATAAACGCCGCAGAGGCAGTCATAAGACCTTAAGAGGACACTTATAGGGTCGTAACAAGGACACATGAGCCTCCAGAAATTCTAGATTCTCCTAGGACGCCAAGATGCTTCTGGTAATGGGACATCAAACCAGGTGGGCCAGCATACATTTAGAGGGCCTTAAATATATATATAAGTATATATATATATACCGTACACCGTGCTATGAGGCTAATATTCTAGCCATAGAATAGCATGTTGACGTATCCCTGAGTCTTACCGCCTTACACCATGGTTACAGCTCCAGATTGCAGCACCCACGATGGTTTCTCTCACTAGCCTTATCCAATGTTGCTAGCCTGGTGTATAATTAACGAGATCCCAGATTAACGATCCGATGACGACGTACCGCCACTTTGGTCGAACAAAGTCCTTATTATCGTTATTACAACTCGTCGCCGCGTCGTCGCGGCTTATCTCAGTGGCAGACACGCGATGTTCGAGAATCCAGATAACCCTTCCCTGTCTCACCTCCTCTGAAACCTGCTCCTCTGCCACTGGTTCTTCACCCGCGGGCGAACGGCTGAATTGTCCCCCGAAGATTTAAGACAGCAATAGCAAAAGAAAAAAAGAAGCTGGGCTGAAAGGAAAGGAAAGGAAGGGTAAAGGAACATGTTCTAAAGGGAAAAAAATGAAAAAAAAATAGATAGGGAAGAATACGAGAATGCGAGTGAGACGGACGTCACTAATACTTAATGGACGCAAGCTCGGGCACCCTGGCGAGCAAGCACCGCGTGCAACGAGCCGTAATTTTTACAACACATCGCGTCTCGCGGCTTTTTACGGGCTGCCTCGTTGCTCCTTTTATTTATTTTTATCAACGCTTTACTGCCCGACCCGCACGACTCCTCTACAGTTTGTGTGTGTGCGCGTGTGTATGTGTAATGGCTTGCATGTGGACGCTTTGTGTCGGTATACATGCACAGCCACTACGACCAGGACGCAAAGAACCGCAAAGTGTGATCTCTGCTAACGATTGAAGCTTGCGGCAAGAGCAACACACACACACACTCATACGCGTGCGCGTATGTGCCATGGAGTTGCGGTCACGTTGCGGAAAATGTATGAACAGTAGCGTGATAAAATTTCATGACGTCAAGCCATTTCTTCTACTTGCGAGAATAAAAAGAAGGATGAGAGGGAATGGTAACAGGGCTAGAAACTCCTTGAAAGTATACTTTGATGTTGTTATCATTTTTTTGTAATTTCGCTCATGGAATTGAGGCGTTTGGCGGTGCTCTTAAAGCCCTAAGTAGTCAAGGTTTACATGAAGTCGGCGGCTATTAAGGGAATCCAGGGAACCTGAAAAAATTAGGAGGAAAAAAAATGCTCTGGTGATACGCTTCTATAAAAAATCTTTAGATGTCAAGCACAACAATCCTGCAATTTTGCAAAGACATTTGACAGAAATGCGTGTAAGTTGAAAATTTTACGTGGCTTTCAGACCAAACCGGTGAATAAATTTTAGTGTTGAACGTCTTTTATCTGTCGAATATTGCATTTTACAGTAAATTAATAGAACTTATCGCAAAAAATAGAATAATTTCCATATGCAACATTTTTGTCGATCGAATAATGTGAAGTAGTTCCTTGAAAAAATTATCAAAATCTAGAAAACTTTAAATATATCTGCAAATTTATCGCTCAAGGGTTCATTAAAACCATAGTATATTGTCTTGGAAAATGAGCTTTTGCACAGTAAAGCATAAAGTAACGACATAATTAATATGATCGCATAAATAATACATGTTATGTCATAAGTACACTCTCGAAGACTTTTAGAAGGCTGGTACAATCAAGAAAGCAGCAGCTGCAACAGCAGCAATAACCTCGTGCTCTGAGACGAGTTCGCGTGTTCACCTGTCCATGAACAACGGATCGGGGTTAGGGAACAAAGAGCGATTGCAAAGATAGCCGTGCGGTAACAGTGATAATAGAGTACAATTACAAGAATGCCGACGGGCCTCGCGAGCACCCGTCGTTATACCTATCCAGTGTCTTCCATCTCCCTCTCGTTCCTAGACGTCGTCGTCCTGGTTCACGTTACTCATCCCCATTCTCCTCTGGTCGACCGTAATCGATCGACAAAGAGTTCCGAGGACATTCGCGCTGGGTCAAACTGATTCAATGCCATTGATGCACGTATGCATCGTTATACGCTACACATACGTCACATTTCCCTACCACATATTAAAACGTGTCTATTGATTTATTTCCTATAAACATCGAGATTATAGTAAACGTAAAACAGACGGTACGAGACGTCTTTACTATGATCGTATATTCTGGCGATGTTAAGTATTCCAATCTTCGAAAATATACAGTGAAAAATTGGGTTCAATCATTGTGCGAATTCACATGAGTAGACAAATAAGTTTTGGAAATTTTACAGGTGCTTTTATTGAGTTAAAAGTTACATAAATATTTTATAAATTTCGTGAATACATGAAAATTTTCATAAACTATTTTTGTCCTTTTGTGCAGAGCTATAACATTTTTTACGCTTACGCTCAAAATTTAGTGGAAGTTTGTGAATATGGGTGAATTTAGTGTTTCTTTGTCGTCACTAAAATAACGAAAAATCAATCAAGGTTTTTTTCACTAATCAATCTATGTCCTGAAAAAGACTTTCGCTTAGAACCGAATAGCATTCAATCTTCATCCTACCAAGACAAATAATTGAGAGGTACTAAAAAATGATTCCAGGCAGCCTAACTACAAACGTGGACAGTAAGAATTGCAGTACAAGAAGTATACCAATTGCCGACACTATAAAGACTCCTACGATTGGTCGACACGACGAGTCGATAGACCCTTCGAATCTTATCTGCCATTCTCATATATCCGTATGCCCAGTAAGCTTCGAAATCTCTTCGAGGGTTAACGAGTTCCCCGGACTGCCCTTCATTCGCTTATGGAGCTTCGACCAGTCCCCTGCTGTTAGGTTTACTGTCTGACGCAAATAGATTTTACTACTGCACAGCTGCTGGCCACTCCGATACGTGCGTTGGTAATCCGCAGTCAGCTAGTAGTCGGTCTGATCTAACCCCAACCTTAACTACTGAAAAATCGTAAGTGGAACGTTTAAACGCGTTGATTTAATTTTGCATTGAACAAGCCATACGATAGTAGTTCCTATATTGCTCCTTTATCTCCGTATTATCTTTCTCACTGGTTCTCATTCTATCACCTGTTTCATGGCTCCACCTGATATAAGATAATGGTGATGCACCTTTATGTTCGCGCTTTAGCTGTGGCGTTATTGAGCCCCACGCGTCATCAGCTCCGACGAGATACGAGCAACGCCATTTTACCGAGAAATTACAGAGTCCTGGAGGGTGAGTTCGAAAAACCACTAGCACCACCATCACCACTGCTATTAGCTATTGCAGTGAAAGGGAAGCTAGGCTCGGTACCCTCTCGTCGACGCAATAAGCAGTAAATCAAAACGGTACCTTTTCCGCATCGCATGCAGATAGAGGCCAACCGTGGCACTAAAAGGAATGGAAGCGAGCGAATAAACACACGAGAGAATAAGAGAGGAATAGCTCAAAGAGGAGAAAAATGAAAAGGTAAAAAGGAGGGAACGTATTCAGCTGGTTTGCAACTACCGCTGTTCTAGAATCGCTATACAGACTCTCTTTTTACTGTCTATCTACACGGCACACATTGATATAGCAACGCTGCTGATACAAGGACGAAATAATTTATAATAATCGTCACGAAAATGCCTTTCTTTTCAGCACGAGAGAAGGATTGATAATATCTTATCGGGCTTTTGTTTAAATAATACCCGCGAGGTCTTAATATAACATTACTGTTTAATGTATAGTTGTGTTATCTTACCGATTGTGGGTCACTGCTTCGTAGAAAAATATCGCGGGATAAAACCAATGTTGGAAACAAACGGGAACGTTAAGACAATTATGTTTTCATCATTTTGTGCATCGTGCACCATTTTATCCAGTGAAGTGGATAATCTTAAGGCAATGTGAAATACCCATGGCAATTACACGAGTACAAGAGAGATAAAAACATGGATTCGGTAAAAAACCAGCGAAAATGGTTATAATTTTGTAAGGAAACATACGGACATTTTCAAGTAGCCAAGAATATGGAACCACTGAATCTCTAAATTACAATTAAGAAAGTATGAAGAATTGGCCCTTCGTGTAATTGGCAATCTGTCATTCCGGCAATTACTTGAAAACGGATTTGTGCCTTTGAGTGACCTTATTGGGTTCTTCAAGTTCACGTGGAAATCCGAAATTTCAAGGCAGAAACTGTATGCTGATTGTTTGTCGGATCGTTATGATAACGGTGTGTCGATATTATCGTTCCGTAACAATCATAGCATCCTATTTGCTATTACGCAGAAGTTCCGAGATTTGCTTCTGAGAAGTGAATCAGTACGCGGAATTCCCATTACCTTTGTGGAAAATATGCAAATTGTCTAGTGATCATGCATGCACCGATGTTCGTGAAAACACGTTCTCAAGGTTTCAGCAATGACATGGTTTCCCTACCAGGAGCTCGGTCGAGCTTGCACCACTGTCATAAAGTTGCTCTTTATCTTTCCGTGCCACCGAGGCGACCAAGGCAGCCGCACTGCTATGGTTGAGGTCGACTTTCTCGGCAAGAGACATCACAGCCGCGAGTTCGATCTGCCAATCACCGAGACGAGTTTCCCCCACCACGAGCGTACAAGCGGGGTTTTCTATGTCTGTGTTTACAACCTCGGGCGTTTCTATCGTGAAATAGCGCCGGTAGTAAGAAGTGGCGGTGAAGTGGAGAAGCCACGCGCCAATGGAGCGAGGAACGATAGGCATTTGCCAAAAAGCTTCTCCAGGAAGGCATTCTCCGTAAAGCGGAGAATTTACACTGACCAACTTTGAACAGTCCTCAAGAGAGCGACAAGAGGAAATGGTGGAAAAAAAACAAGTCGAAGAATTCGAATGGGCGAAAATATTTGATTTCTTCTTAGTTAGGTCACGCTGAAATGGACAGAACAGGCGACAGCTTGCGATACAGATGAACCGAAAAGTGAGTGACATTCTTGGTTATCATTTTTCCATTAAATTGAGAAACGTCTGGAATGCTCCTTTCATCGTCACGTTTAATATAGAAAGGGTACAAGAGTGTCACAGCTTCTTTACAAATAAATGTCAAAGCACAAACGTTATCAATGCTGCTCAAACGAAGTAAGGTATACTTTTGACGATTTTTCAGGTCACGTGTTGTATAGTAGTAACAGTCATCGAAGAGAATTATTTATCAGCTGTTTCATCGTAACATGAAAGCTGAAGTTGTATTCCAGGACCAGTGATGACCTTTGGTTGAACTTGACAAGATTAGGTTCATCGACATTTCTCGGGTGATGGTTCGATTCATTAACTCAGGGCTAACCATTATAAATGTCAAGAACGATTGTCCAACTATGATTCGGGAAAACTTCACCGCTAGTTTATAACAAAACCGGGAAATGGTTATCAAAAGAAAATCTAGAGGAGGCAATCCATTGTTCCCAGAATTGCCACTTGTCCAGCCAACTTTTTCCCGGAGTAATCAGGATTTATATTGCAAGCGCGATCGTACACGCCAGCCAAAGTTTTACGTGAGGAAACATTTTGTTGGTTCCACAGTTCGGATCTACAGTTACGAGTGGTGCCCTCGAGCTTGCTCGTGAGAGTCAGCAATATAGAGTCAGGCTATATCTGTTGCCCGAACACGAGGTAGATGTAGCAAAGGGTGGAAGCGGATACGAAAGCAGCAGTAGAGCGAGAAAGAGGGAACGAGTGAGACCAGGCTGGTTTTCCCGTATTTCAGAGACCAGCAACTAACCCAAGGGCTCGCACAGGCCGTTCGTTGATGTGAGAGGGGGTTTGAGCTTTCGAGCTTGTGCAGCTGCGAGTGCATCCGACAGAAACGCGCGGCGGAAGAGTGAGAGGGACGCGGGCATCCAGCAGAGTCGTGGAAATTGGGACTCGGTGGTTCGAAACTCTATCTCACTCTTTCCAGCTACCCCTAACTTCCTCTTACCCTGCGTCCCTTGTTCGCCAGCACTTCAGCTGGAACGTGCTAGCTCTCAAAGATTTATGGAGGAAGCGGAAGTATTTCCCGGGGAAATATCGTCCGCGCCCGGGCGCCCACTCGTTCGGAAGCATCGAACACCATTTCTCTATGGTAACTGTCGAAGATTTGTGGGCCTCCTGCACGTCGCGGCACACACTCAGCTGTAGCCTAGCATGCACCTCTGCTGGCCCTCAGTGTGTACCTTCCCCTCGACTCATTTTTTGGACGGCCAATTCGTTACCAGACTTGCTCTTTCCTCTGCTCCCCTTTGCTCCGAGTGCTTTTCCCCGCTACCTCGGAAATTACTATCGCGAACCCAAGTATTTGCGTGACTAGCTATAAAACGCTTGCGAAACTCCTTTGGAAGCTACATACCTGGCCTGCTTTCAATACCAAACCACTTTACCTTCATTCATTCATATTTATTGAAGACATCAGAGTTATGATAATTTTATGCCATTGTATACTTGCACGGGCATGGAATGGAGATTCGAGCTTAATGACTTTGATTGCAAGGCATAGGGTAAGAGTCAGGGTAGAAAAGTCATAGAGTTCAAGGTGCCAATTAATGCATGTCAAAAATTACAATATACGTGGTTTTTATAAAGAGCCTGTGAATCCAATGTGTTCATTTTCTGTACATTTCTATCAAGTTACAAGAAGATCACGTCTCCACATTTTGACATGGTTCAAAATCAAAGCGAGATTCTCTTCCTAGGCATTGCACTTAAACGTCTGAAAGTTTGATATGATGATGTTTATCCTATAACCACACAATCCTATGTGTCTACATGACCTGATCGCATCATGTTCCGATGGCCTCACACATTTACCCAGTACATAAATATATAACATGCACACATCAATGAGATTGCTGAGGAAGTGCAAGCACCAGCATGAGTGCAGAGAAAGCCATCAATGGTGCAGCCACGACAGTGGAGATGCAGCATTATCGGAAGCTGCATTATCGACACGTAAACCAGCTTACTACTCCTAGAATCTTGCAGTTATTCTGGCTTGTACCGAAGCTCTCTCCCAGAGTTCTCTCTCTCTCTCTCTCTCTCTCTCTCTCTCTCTCTCTCTCTCTCTCTCTCTCTTCAACTACACTGCGACAACGGAGCTCGATCAAGTACCAGGATACCTCGGCTCGCTCGCCTTGAACGTTGATTACTGGTCGATGATCGGCCGGAAATACACACCGCCGTCATACTGTCCCTTCCCCTTCTGCCTCTCTGCCTACATATTCCTGCTAAGCCCACATATTCCTCCTGCCGCCCTTGTCCATGGCAAGGAGAACCGTCCCTCTCTCTTCCTCTGTACACTCATCTCTGAGTCCACTGAAACTGCCACCGGCTCATCGAGCTGACAGAATAATAGCCCAGGATGAGACATCGCCTACTCTAAACCATAAGCTGTAACCTCGATATATAATCAACTCCGAAGAAAACGGGACGCCGGTATACTACCCTACATCGAATCAGACGATGAAAGGGATCAACCGAAATGAGCTCCACACATGAAATATCCGAAGATCATATGAATTCTGAAGGAACTACCAGATGGTGATAATTTAATATGAGCTTCAATCACGTGGACCACTTCGCAAGACCACCTGGCGCGAAAATTCAACTAAAATCCAAGCCATCATCATAATTTTCCACGATGTGACTATGACGGATCAAAGGGACGGATCTTTTTTATTTTATGTTCTTTTGATCCATCAATTTGTCGTATTTGCCAAGATTAAAAAGAAGATTAATCAAAGTAGAATTTGCTGTCATTGCCTGGGAAGAAGAATAGGATTCGAGAGAGAAAGAAATGAAAAGCCATTAGACGAGGAAGTGGGTGTCTGAGAGAAATTTGATTGAATGGGAAAAATCGATCAGAGACACGGAGTTATCGATCACGCTAACTCGGGAAAAGCACGATAGGATGTCAGGAGAAAATGTAGAAGACGTGGCTGAAGAGCGAGTGTGAGTACCCGCTGTGCCAAGTACGAAAAACGTTAGCCCGAGGTACGAGGACGAGAACGACCACCACGACGTTTGCGACGTTGTCCTATATACGACGACTACCATGGCGGTAAATTATACGGCAAATTAGGATACGATGCCAGACGCGATAAGCCTCGGTCGTCTGTCGTTTTACAATCTGCTTTGCCTTTTACATGGTAGGAAAACATTGCTATGCGGGCCCCTACGTGTACTCTATACATTGGTTGACGCATACTCGATCCATCAGGAGCTACGACGCCAAACGCCGTAGACGCGAGTCAAGCTTGAACTGGCCTCCAGACTTCCGTTACATTTTACACGAAATGCTAACGCAGACATGCGATATTGAGTGCGACTTGGAAGGCGATAGTCTTTAAAAAGTTGTAGGGCAGCTCTTGGCCGACTTTCGAACATTTGTGACAAGCTGACATGTCATTTCATATATACCGTCTCAGACTCAATCTCCTCTCTGAACAGCTCCTGAGAAAGATAACGTGGTTAGTCCTGGCATCTGTTAATTGCACATTGCATCACAAAATAACTCAACACAAAAAGGCTAACAGCCGGATACTAAGTTTCCTAACATGGAAATATGCCCAACCTTATTATCGATCGAGGAACGCATGATACTCCACATACCCTAAGTCCGAAGACGTTTCAAAGCAAGAACCAATTGGGGACGAATCTGCAAACTGAATCATCGCGTTAGTTCCAGGTACACATGCGCTGGATGTATAGATCAAGAAGTGGCTTGTGTGCAATGTTTGTCACTGCAAGCGTCCTCTCTGAACAGATCCTCACAGAGATAACCCAGGCATGACCGTACGGTACAAATCCCATATAGAGCGGATAACCGAGGCCAACCACAAACAGAAACAGAAGAAGAGATGACGACGTCCATCCAGAAACTCTTAATTGTACATCACACTACAAATGACGTCAACAGGAAAAGACTAACAGCAGAATCCCAAGTCATCTGACATGGTAACACCACAGAGAAACCCAACACGTAAAGTCCAACAGCGGAATACCAAGTTACCTACCATGAAAATGTCCCCAACCTTGTTATCCAACAAGGGACGCATATCCCCAGATACACCGCGCCCAAAGATGTCTCAAAGCAACAGCCAATTGGATACGAATCTGCAAACTGAATCATCACGTCAAATTCCAGGTATCCATCCATTGGATGCATGGACCAGGAAGAGGCTCGTGTGCAGTGTTTGCCAAAGCAAACGTAATTCGATTTCGTGTTTGTACGCGGCACGGTTGCGATATTAGGATCTCTCAGGTTCTACCGGAGGATGTAACACCTGATATGTGGTAAGCTACAAGAGTGTACAGAAGGAATACATGGAGGTTAGGGGAGGTATAGTACCAGCAGTGAAAATACCATGAGTGTATGCAGCCACCCACGAGAAATCAAGTGAAACTATTAACTAATTCTCCTTTCCGGCTTAAGGCTAGTCCGGTCCAGAGAGAGATGTTCAACCTCGTTCTGGCATTCACCCGGATAACGGTGTATAGTTCCTACCGCCTCATCCACCCATTTTATCCCTCTGTCTCACTCGTTCTCCCGACTGGCCACTAAAACCCAACTTCGTCCACTGCTGAATATTCAGACGCAGCCAGCTCGTCGTACTACCGTCCGGCTTTTGCTACGTTTCGCTGTTACCACTTCCGGAGGATGGTTGGGATAGCGAACGCCTGCGACTCGCTTGGTGTACCCCGTTACTTGGTATGTACCATGTTCCCAGCTTTCCCTCATCGACCACCGAACTTCCTTTTGACTCACTTTTCATCTCCCTCGCTCGCATCTCAAATTGACTTAATTGAGTCCCTTGGGGACTAGCGCTTGGGACCCCCCTAACCGGAAGTACGAAAACGACCACCCTTTATCCCTTTGTCTGGAGTTTATACGGCGTATTCGTACCAATTCTCTCGCCAAGTTCATTTGGTCTGTCGTCAAAGTATTTCATTTTGGCATAGATAAGAACCGGGGCTTCATTTTGGGGTAATACCTTCATTCAACTGATCCCAGGCTGTAATCCTTTGATGGATGAACTTGGTGAACTGGCTTCTGAAACTGTACACGTAAAATTTATGCAAGCGAACGCTCTATACGCTTCATCGTTAGACCAAATTGTGAGTATCTATTGTGATTATTTTCCCTTTCTGATTCGGGTGATGATGAAGACAGAAAAAGTCAAAATTGCAATGGTTTTGAATTGCAAAAAAAAAGGCGTCCAGAGAGACAGGAAAAAAATTGCGAACTTCCCATGCAGAGGTTGAGGAAGAGCTGAGTGACCACTGTTTAATACAGTTAGATATTTTCATTTCATTTCCTCAGCAGGGCAGCCCGAATTGACTTTGCTGAGTCCCGTGGGACGAGGGTTTTTGTCCCCCTAGTCGGAAGTCCAGAAATAGCCGGCTTTTGTCTTTTTGTCGAGTGTTTGAACGAAGTATTCGGACAATTGACGTCGAATGAAATGTATTTAATTTTGGTCCAGACGAGGATAAACAGGTCATGAAAATGAAAATGAAAATGTGCAAGGTTCCCTTTTATTAAATTCAACAAAAAATACCATACAACATTTATTTGTCAAAATTAATACAACAGTTTAAAATCCCGATACTCTGAACTTGCAGTATTGTATTTCACTGTGCACCATCAAGCCGAATAAAAAATATCCTGCCCACAGCAATTTAAATATAATAACTCATTCATATCTATATCGAGATATTAGGAGAAAAAAAAAATCACGTTTGCTCGCAGCTGAAAAGTGAGGAGTCGAGTGAAGCAAGAAACGGAGTGTGCTCGACACGCAAAGGTTGAAGGAGTGCTCGGTGACCACTGGTCGGTTATCCACTAACTACAATCCTACACCGCATACAATGCCATATATTATAAAGTTGCGCTATTTTTATTTTCTCGGCATGGGCACTTGACGATAAGACTGTGGATACGTGTACGGCTGATATATTGTACAACGTTGGGCAGTATGCATACTAGTAGTTAATTATATCACTAACCCATTAGCGTGCCGCGCACCGCTAACGCACGATTGCAATGGCCCTTTTTATATACATATATATATGAATATATATATATACGCAGGTAGGGGTTGGCTTTTTCCGCCCGAAGTCACTCGGTGGCTGCTGCCTTTCTACATTCCCTCCACCGCTTTGTTCTACCACTCGAGCTTTCGCTGCTCCACAACCTGATTCCCGGACTCACATGTTTTCCACACTATTTCACCATGTATATACCATGGGCACATGCACATACCATGCTGCAAGGCCGCGCGCAAATACGGCCAGTAATTACGTTACACAAGGAAATTACTAGTTACCGTTCACCCTTGCTCTCTACCTCGTCAAGTTTTATCCAATTAAGGGATTACTTCGGCACGATGTAGCCGAACACCGTTTTTTTAAACTAATCGTCGCCGGGCTGTGCGCGGGACCCGAGCGTTCGATGAGCCTTTTGCAGCCACGGCTCACCACGGGAAATCGTTTTTGGTTGATTGGAGTCAAATTGCTATATTTACAGGCCACGTCCACCAGATTTCGAAGATTTAGAATGCAACGCTGAAGGGGATTGCGTTTTATGGCTTTATCTCCACGTGTTTAAGATCCGTTGTTGTTATTATGTTTCGTTTTACATGGATTAATTTTTTTTCTATACTTTTTTAGTAACAAATGAATGACCTTTCATTTTGTTTTTTTTAGTTTCTCAGTTATTAGATGCAGATAGATTACAGACGCTGCCGTTGCTTGATAATGGTTTTTTTTGTTGGAATTTTATGTTGCAATATTGAAAATCAAGTACCTGGTTTTCAAGATAATTATTTTTTTTTTTTTTTTTTTTTCATTCAATTAAAGGACATTCTTAATTGAATTTGCGTAGAAAATGGAGATATCCTAAATGATTTTGGCATGAAGCGACACGAGTAGGTACTAATAACTTGTATAGGGCATTAGCTAAGATTTCATGTCAGAATAGGCAAATTAATATTTTCTATTCAACCAATTAATTAATATTTCCTATTTACCATTTTGCAATCCTATTTATTCATCGAACCATGTTTATTGGCAATTTTGACATTTTTTTAAAATCACTTTTCTCTTCATTATTCATTTCAGAACGCTATGTTTCTCAGCCCGAGAAAAAAGTGAGACGATTAACGAGCAACTACCTACTCCGGGTGGAATTTCTTAATTCAGCTTCTCGTGACAACGATCAACGGCAGGTGAGCGAGTAAAAGGATCAAGAGAAGAGTGGGCATGGGTACCTACTGCAGGTACGTTAAGCGTGTGTCAGCATGTTCGAGAATTAAGTGCAACATGGATCGAGAACGGAGATATCGTAACTGATCGTGGCACGGAGCGATCCGAGCAGGTACTAGCTACTTGTATAGAGCATTAGCTAAGAGGTATGTGCGCTGTAGCTACTACTGGGAGCGTTGGGAGAAGCGGAAATCGTACAAGGTAACGTTTCTCCCGGCGGGCCTCGAACACCGGGCTCTTGGTACAAGGACGTCTGGCGTCGCGACGTCGCCGTTTGCCTATACCTGTTGTGCAGTACGTGTACCACGGTATCGTACAACCACCGCAGAAAAAAAAACCGTAATTCCTCATTAAGTAACGAAAAAAGAAAAAAAATTGTGCGGATTCAATTTTAAGATTAACAAAAAATGATACCGAATATGCGGGAAATTGGATGTGACATAAGAAGTTGCTAACAATTTTTTTAACTCTTTAATAAGAATTCCCATTTTTTTCGAGTTTGTTTGCAGTTGGAATCAGTCCAATGAAAATGTGGAAAAGGTTCATAAAATTCCATTTGAAATTACAAAAATTGCAATTTTGTTTTTACAGTTAGATTTGAGATCCATATACAACAGATTACAAAATGATTTTATTTCACATTTCATTTAATATGTATCTGAAAATTGAATTTTTTTTTTGATAATTCCACTCAGCAATTACTTAAAAGTAGTGATAAAATGTTGATAATAGTCTTCTGTATATCCAGGTATTGTGTCTGGATACTTTCATGTTATCTTTTTGAAGATAAAAGCGCGGTGTCGTTTCTGCTTGTTGCATTTGTTTTGATTACGTGGATAAGGACGGGGAAAAACATGTTTTCGTCTGGGCATGAGAGTAGATTTTGAGCGAGGTGTTCCATACCCAATGTAGGCAAAGCATGCATGCGATAGGAAGCCTCAGGCGGGAAGAGGGCCTTGCAGCATCAAGTCGAGTGACTGCGCGGAACGGAATCCTCGTCGAGTGGCTGAACGACACGGGTTGTATCCCACGCCTCGACCGACTAACGGAGCGCATAGTCGTCAGGCGAAAAAAAAAAAAAAAAAACGAAAAAACGAAACGAGAAAAACGGAAAAGAGCAGAGCGGCTTGGATCAAGCTAGGCCTCTGATGGTTGCATGGCTCCGACTCTACTAGCCCGACGCGAGAGCCACGACACGAACGCATTACCTTAATGCGACCCAGAAAAGCTCTTTTATTACGCGACCTAGCAGCAGCGGTACTCCGATAGGCGCTCGTATCACTAGCTAGGTACACACGTGAAAAAGCTTTCTAGAACCGAACACAGCGCGCCATACCAGTTCCTCCAATACCATTTTTTTCAGGCTCTTTTGCATCATACTCGCATTTACGCGCGCGAGCCCCCAAAAAAAAAGGGGGAAAAAAACACTGCTCATTTCGGCTCTTCTTTATGATAGCTACGAGCTTAAGGTCGATTGCGCCACATATTTTACTGTAAAACAGATAGAGAGGTCATAAAATTTCGTCAGGAATACCGGAGTGAGCTTTTTTTTTTTTAATGAGGAAGCAAATTTATGGAATGCGAAATATTTCGCAAAATTTTTATGTGTTTTTACATTTTATTATTTGCATAAACTTAATTTCCTAGAAGTTTTACTATGAACGTAGAATATTTACCACTATTTTTTCATTTGTTTTCTTCAATAACAGCTTTTTTTGGATAACTTAAGGAGAATGAGTTAATCGAGGAAATGTCCTTTTTTTCAATTGGAACAATTCCCTCTCTCAGGATTGATGCAATGGATTGATTTCTATGTAATAACTTATTATACTTATCAACTATATTATATAACTGAGCAAACGCGTTAGGTCAATTTTGCGCTCAATTTTAATTTCACGAAAGAATACAAAAGCACGGATAAACTGAAAACGCGTATTTTTTTAAGTTCATTTGTTGCACTATTATTATTTCTAAATAACCTGCAAGTCGACAAAATGACTTATCCTTTAAAAAAAGTTAAATTTTTCGGTGTTCCAATTCGAAAGATTGGAAAAAATTCAACACAAAAAATTGTGAGTACTACCCGCACTTCGACGTCCAATTAATTTTTAAGTGCTGAATGTTCATTTATTAACAAACACTGCAGTGCACTTGAAATTTTCATTAGCACCTCGTAAAATGAAGTGCAAGTACAAGTGCAACTGGCAGGCAGTCGTCACTAAAGTATGTATAGGGCGGCGTAACTGGAGGGTGATGGCCTCGCATTGATTGGCAAGCATCACAGTCCGCATCGCCCGTGTCAAGGTTCACTCGCGAGGCTCGAGCCAGCGTCGAGACTTTCGTAATATTAATTTTATTATAACCCCAGGTGAGGATCTGTGCCTTTGATAGAATATGTTGAGCTCTCGGTATTTCATCTGCAGGTTGAGCTCGCATTCCTTTTGCAGTTTAATAACGTATCTCGTTAGTCGCCCCACTGGCTTCCTTATGCATTCAGGGATCATACTCTGACCGCCCACTGGTCAGCTACTGGGATCAGTGAAGTGCTCGTGAATTCCCTGCACCGGATTTAACACGCGTTTTGTTCAGCCAACGAGCTTTGCAAATGAAATATAAAGTCCGGACGTGAAACGTTGAATTAAATGGAACAGGATGAGCGTACACAAACGCTTGACGTACGAGTCAGAATCTCTTTCACTCTACAACGTTGTAACAATGGAAAAAGTAACCAACACGAGTGGAAAATGTGCATTGCTCGGAAATATCTCGTTGTATTAACGAGGAAAATGCGACTGCTTTGGTCGAATACAGATTTTTCCGGAAAAATGATTTTGTTCATTACTTTTGTGCTCCCGAAGTACGAGCAAAATAGATTTGTTGCTGTTGCGAGGTTAGCAACAAAATCGTTTCTGTGTCCCAATATTAACTAACTTTCTTCTATTGTATACTTATACGTAAACATGTAGTGTTGAAATATCGCGGTCCACAGCAAATTACATTAATTAGTAACGGAAACAAAATGAATATTAATTCTGGAACATTGGGGTTAACATTTTGCAAATATTGAGCTCCCAAAAACACATTATTTTTGCAAAAAAAAAACATGACCATGGTCTCTGCAAAGCGAATAAAAAAAAATCTCGTACCCAAGCAACGTCACAGCTGAAGTCAATCCGATTCAGGTCGATCATTGTTTTCAGTACAAAGTGTCCAATATGAAAAGTTTCAATATAAGCTCAAAGTTACAAGGTAAAGGAAAAAAATGCAATTATCGATGTATGTAATTATAACCGTGTTAATAATTACTATCGATTGAAACGGTGAAGGTGAAGTTGTGATAGACAGTAGTCGAATTGTGTGAATCTCGGGTGGAACGAGGCGCGAACTGAAAAGCTTCCTTCGTGAGTTGCATTCACGGAACACAGAGAAGAGGCTAGGGGCACGGTATAGTGCACGGGGCCATGCAGCTCGGCTGACCGAGTTTGTGTTGGTTGGAGGTCCCATTGATTTCCTGGGCCATGTCAAGGCTGCACGCGAGAACCTCCCGTGCCCTCGTCCGTCCCCCTCGCTGCTTGCAACGACCGGCGTCGTGTCGGCCTCCTATATAGTAGTAGTACAAGCAGCACCAGTAGAAGCGGTGAAAACAGCGGCAGTAGAAACGGACTCTGGTTTCTCTACTGTAAAAACAAGCGTGGTGTTTCAGCATGTTTGTCTGTAGTCACTGTTAACACGCCTTCAAGCAACACGTTTTTTGTATGCTGATACACGGACGTGTATTGCAAAAACTGACATAGAAATACTGTCGCGAGTGCATTAGCACATGAACGGGGTATAATTTCATAATTAGTATGTCTTCAAACAACACTGCTTTTTGCATTGATTTTGTTTCATAAATTTCCTCGCTGTTTGGTGGAAACAAAGTATGAAAAAAAAAACTCCTCTATGACGAAGCGAAATAGTGAATATCGTAGTCCAACAACAAATGCGTTAACACATTTTTGAATATCCTAGCTCGAAAAAAGCATCCACTCATTTTTTGTCAGTTTTTCTGTCTGTCCCTTGATATTCATAGGCAAAATGTTTGATTGTTCGAAAGATGCACCATTTTTTATATGGTTCAGTTATGGCTACCGAAGTCCGAATAGACAAAATTAGAAATTTAGTCGAATCTTGTATGAATCTTCACGTCTGTAAACGGCGAGATAATGTAAATGAAGAAAATGGCCACTGGCATAGTGATCACAAATACTGCATCTCGCTGTTCTACGCAGCATTCAGATGTACTTCTTTCTTATTCTGTTTGGGTTGCATTTTGTTTACAAAATCGTCTAACAGAGATTCACCGAAGACGTGAGAAGGGTAGTTTACCTCATGTATGCTATCTGACGCGCGAAATTGGTTGATACACTACAGATAAATTATGATCGATAGATGTATCAGTGTCCGGGGTGTGGTCGACCATCTAATCGGCAATGTATGCACAAGGGTCGTCAGTGTCAAGCCATTAGAGCTGTAGGTCTAAGCATGACCTCGGACTCATATTTTGATGGCAAGAGTAACAGAGTTCTACATTGTATACCTGTTCAACAAGTCATACCCTTTAGCTAAACACAGCTGCATCAACATTGGTTGATAAAAAGTGAGTAACCATAAATTTGCCGGTACTTAAAACACCATTGCTTCCCCTGAGGGTTTTCTATTTCCAATTTGCCTGCGAACCGAAATCATCAGGCTAACAGAACTGTAGATAATCTCAAATCAACCAAACTCGTACTACTCTCTGAAGTGTCTTGCCCTGTAGTTGAGATTCGGTGAGATTTCCTGTTACCCAATGCTGAGTATATTGCTTACGAAGTTGGCGACAGATGTCGGACCAAGAGGGGTCGTAGAGAATCCAATTGTGTCCGAGCGGGCTACGTTTGCGGGCAGGACGGTGGTTGCCGTGAATTCGCTAATGTCCTTGGATGCTGCCGTTACTACATAGATGGCTGAGTAACTATCTACTGTGGTGTACACGTAAACCAGGTACACCAGGGTTGGCATATATATAGCCAGGTACTGTATACCCCAGATTGGTACTGAGGGAAATGCGTCGGCCTACAAAATCAATGCGTGTTCACACGACAAGCCCATCACACATTCGACACCTGCGCCACCGCGTTCGTTGAACCTGATTGCTAATATAGGCCGGGTTGATTATATAGAAATGGACATCCCGTGGCACCTAACGGTAATTTATGATTTTCCACCGATTGATAGTCAATTTTGCATTTACGTGATTCCACGAGTAGTCCAATTCCACACAGCGGCATGATAATAACTACGAGATGTCCATGATCGTTGGTGCATTCCAATTGTTTATTCCGAATCAATTAGTTTCGTTTTCGATTTTTGATATATGTTGCTTTTGCTTTTTTTCGTTATTGAGAAATACACGTCCCTTGGCATGCGATAGTAAATCATGATTTTCCAATTTCCATCAATAGATAGTCAATGTTACAGCAACAAGGTTCAATTCCCAGAGCGTCATTGCAATAACCAGAAGATATCGATGATATGTATTGATTCTTTCAGTGAATTCAATCGTTTTTTTTTTCATGTTCGTTACTTTTGCTTAGTCCAGTTATATACAAATGGACCTTGGTATCTAAGAATAATTCATGATTGTCCAATTTAAACTAGCAATTGGAAGTATCACAATAACCACAAGATATTAATGACATGCATTCTTCCTCAAGTTCTGCAAGGGTCCAATTTATACAGAGACTTTTTGAAATGTTTATTCTACATCAATTAGCCTTCTTCATGTTTGGTTTGACCCCTGATAGTCTTGCGGTGGTTTTCAAGCTTGACGAGCAACTTACTGCGTGTTAAATTAGAGTCACGAAGCACCGAATATTCCATTATTGAAATAATTCTTCGAGGGAACTTGCTCATTATTTTCCAACCGGTAATCTTGTTGTCAGTTGAAATTGGGTGGACGTAAAGTTGACGTTAACAAACTATCACGCGGAAAACAAACTATGTATAAGGTCATATTTTATAGATGGCGTGCTAATGGCATTAACCGAGCTGCGGAGATGCAGATACCTCACCCACTTTGCGTTGCACTATTATAGAAATATATTTCCGCACCTGCTTGAAATGCCTCGAACCAATTCCTACATCGAGCTTCACCTTGTATCGTTTCACTCTCTTCGCTTCCTAACGGCATGAATCACCCTGATATGGTGCGGGGGGCTAACCAGTGGTTTTAGTGCACAGTTTGGGCATAACTATCGCTACTGTTTATCTTAAATTCTCAAGTGCTTCCAGCCACAGGCAATTTCAGCGGTTTCCAAAAGCACCGGCGGAAGCAGAAACAACTCGCATGCGACGTCGCAGAACGCCGGTTGCGGCATTAGTTGGGACGTTGAATTGGCGTTATGATTTACGTGTCACGTACCGCAGACCATGGCGATGCGAAGGGGGAACTCTACGTTGAGCGCTCTGCAAGCACTTTGAGTACCGGTACTGATATATATATATATATATTGCTGGTAAGACCTAGCTCCACGTTTCCAAACCAGTTTGAACTACGTAGATAAACTACCCGCCCGATTGTATGAGGAAAAGCAGAACTTACGCAGTGTACCGTTTGGGTCTATAACTATTATACTGTTAGTTCACTGAGTCTCGTTCACGACGATATTCGGATACACGGGCTTCGAGATAATCTAAACGAAAAGCTTAACCTTGTAGGAACTGCGGGACACGAGAACCAGAGTTTACCAGGTATTACAGTGACCATAAATGTTAGGTAAATGTGAAGTGCAATAGTTGCCATGGGTAAACACGTCGAGGATCCAGTTGGTGAACATGTTCAAGCAAACAACCCGGTTTCTAATATCATTAGAACTGCGGACCTAGTAATAGGAAAAGCTCCTCAATTTGCCTGCAAATATTTTTGATATCGTACGAAAAATTTATTACTGTAGCAGATTTAAATGTACCGTTGGTCGAAGAAACTGGGCAACTTAGCTTATGCAGGTTTGAAATCAACTCTTGGAATATGTGATACTGAAACCGATAAGTACATTGAAAGAGTAGCAGAATTAAAGAAAAAAAAAAAAAACAGTTTTCTTGAACGTTGCTATATAAAGCTTTTTTTCAGATTTGTGCTATGTTTTTAATTCAACTGGATCCCCAAGTTTTGCAAGAAAGCTCGACCTGATTTCCTAAAATGTAATTTTGGAAAACCTTTTTTATTTTTTATTTCGGGTCCTACGTGTTGATTACCGCTAAAGCCGAAATTTTACATGTTCAAAACGTTCCCCACTACCCGTGAAAAATCTTATATTTCAATAAAGACTTGAGCTCAGGCACCTCGAAGTAAACTTGAGACTGAATGTGTCGATATGGATTTTCTGCAGTCTCACTTTGTCCTGTGGTCGCGAACTATAGGCTGTGTCCACAGGCTAATATTACATGGTAGAGGTAATCGTCCGTAGTCGCAACTAGACGTTTTTGTCGGAAAATGTCGATGCAATACATTAATGGAAATGACAAAAATAGCAAATGAGAAAAATGGCAATAAAGAATTAAAGTATATTTCATATTCACTTTCATGAAGATCATGAAACTCTTTTTGAAAATAGAGCATTAAAAAGTACTTTCATTGGCACGTTCGTTCATCTACAAACGAAAAAAAAAAATGTATAGTAAAATAGACACAATAGCAAAAATAGAAACAATAGTTGTCATACGTAACAATAAGGCATTGTAAAGGTGCTTTACCGATTTAGGATATTTCATTTCTTTAAGCTCTTGTGACATTAAGCTCCACGGATATGGCTCATGCATCAAGTCGATAAAAAAAATCGATACGTACCGGGATCAATCGGATATTGGGGGAGGGTCACACGCGATAATAATAACTGGAGGGAGTTATCAATGCGAAACATTCCACGCGATAGTTGAACGCTCTTATACAAACGTATAGCCAACGATGATACAGATTCGAACCCGGACTGTCATAAATTATGCCCGTTCGTTATCGAGTCCATCACTCTCTTGAAATTCGGATATATGCACCAGTTTTATGCAGTAATTACACAGGATTTTCCATGTATAGACAGAATTCTGACGAGAAGATTATGCAAAAAACTTCTTATACTTTTTCTTTTTATTTTACTTTTTGTTTGAAATTGTGATTTGGACATTTGATAATAGAAATATTTCATTTTATCTCTGTCCAAGATGCAAGATATTTAAATAATCATTTCTGCAATTAAAGCTTTACAAAATGATATAAAGATAAAAATTTACACGATTCTACATTGAAATGTTGAGTCAGTGCTGGTTTCCTCATATCAAATCCTCGTAAGTAAAATGTCCTTACGAGGTTTGGAATATGAGAGACTCCGTATGAAAGTGTGAGCTGTCAAACCTTTTGTTACGAAATAAAAAGATTAGCTTAAAAAATCTACCAAATAAGGTTCTGTCACATGAGAATAATTATTTAGGCCACGGGTTAAAGAAATGGCAAAAAAAATCAAGCTTTGTCACGAGCAGGTGCTATGTAATCCCTGGAGTGCACGCTTTGTACTTTTCCAAATCTCATTTTAATTACATTTAATAGACTTCAAAAACTAACATAACGAAATAACACAGGTGCGTGACTTTGTCAAGAGGCAACAGTGAGAATCGTGAGTGCATATGGGATACGACGGAGGAGGTAATGGAGGTGACAAGATTTTTCGTGTCGCGTGACCGCAAAAGGGTGGCTTTTCTCCCCTCCCCCCTCCCTCCATATACTATAATGACTCGGAACGCGTGCATGTCACTGTATCCTTATGAAGTATACTTTGCAAGGTATACAGAGACGAGTAGCCACAAACCGAGCAGTCCTGGTCTACAGTAGCATCTCCCAAAACTTTCCGTAAACATAAATGCTTAAAATTTTTTTTTTCGATTGTGTTGAACAATTTAAAAAAAAACCAAGCTTTAAAAATTGACTTTTCTTCACAGTTTAGCTTTACACGTCCAATCGGTCGCTCCTTTTAGAATTTTTTCATATTTTGTGGCAATCTTACAATTCTGGCCCATGGTTATAAATTTGCCAGCGCAAAATTGCTGAACGGAACCGCGTTTTGATCTAGTATTTGCAAGATTTCGACCGGAAGTTTGCCGGGTTTTTTTTACGAGTAATAAAAAAAATCTACGTACAACCAAAATGGGCTAAGTAATCAACATTTACATATTACAGCAAATCGACTGTTGTGTAATCATATTTTTGTTGGTTCTCCATTTTGGATTCAGTTCTAATATGTCTTTGTGAAAATACATGAAAATCATGTGGCGAATATATGAAAATATGGGGGGGAAAATATATATCAACGCTATAAATTTTATATATGTCATATATTTTGGACATTTATTTTTAAGCGGAGTTACCAAATTTTGTTAAGATAATTGAATCTGTATGGACATAGTTTGGTATTTCAACTCATCAATTGTTGGGAGCCCGTACTGTACACTTCCAAGCCCTTGTCACTCTCGTTCTAATTCCACTGCGTATCGCAATGTGGGATTTCGCTTGCAAAAGCCATGTCTGTGTCGCTGCCACTCCTCTGTTCCTACGTACCATGCTCAACACGTTCCCGGCGTCGTCTAATTAATGTACGTACGTTTGTACCGACAAAGGACGACCGAAAGGTGTCTCGCTTACTTTCAGTCTGGGCTAACTTGTGCTTTCGCGTGACGTTGATGCCGTTGTGTGTTTTTATTTATTTTACTTTCGTGGTCTACTCCTGGTCTACCATTGCATCGCATTTTCGCTCCCTGTTTACGTGTTAAATCAGAGATGAGCTTTGGTGGCTTCGCAACATAAAAATGTTGGCTCGCTGAATTTTTAATACGAACAAAAGAAAGGTTGTCTGTCACCTTATACATTTCTCTATCCTCGATGTCGAATTTTTCTACAATAATAATAATAATAATGATTATTTCGCTTCTGGTTCACTCTGTCTTTCTCGGTCGTGCAGTACGTCCATCCCAATTACCCTCATGCCCCAATTACCACGTGACTCGTCAAGCCGTCCGGAAACTACTACTTTTCTCATTTCAGTTTTTTTTCGCCTCTCGGTCTTTTATTCTTGCTCTTTCCTTTACTCGCTGCTCCGGTGTAATTATGAAATCACTCTCTTTATGACCTTAATAGAAAAAACGAGAAACGTTGGAGGGATGGACCCGACGGATTAAAAAAAATCGGCCGGTGAACGAGAGGAAAAAAAGCGACACTGCGAAATAAATTACGGTGGAAAACGAGCGGTTGGTTTTGAATTTTTGGCTCTCCTGGAACAGGTCCTGAACAAATACTCGGGTGGTCGGTAATACCGCAATGGCAATGCTGTCACCGTGAGAGCGTTAAAAATTTAGTTTTTCACTCTTTAGTGCCTGTCTGCATGGTAAGAACATATATGTATTTCATGAACTGTGGAAAATGTGAGGGTCCATTTTCATTAAATACATGAAGTCCAAAACAAAAAATAGTAAAAAGTTTTCCAAAATTGTGTTCATTCTAACTCATCATTTAGAACTTAAAATTCCTTTCCACAGAGTCGTTTTATTTCGACTTTTGCTTTGTGACTGAACCTGACGTTTCAGAAAGACGTTTTAATTTTTTTAATTTTGGTTCTCACTTTTTCTAATTTAAAAGGATCCCTAAATGTAGCACAGCCTATAACTGTCTCTCTATCAATAGAACATAGATTCATATTTTGTTCATCATGTGTTTTTCATTCACTTTTAAGATAAGCACGAAGGTAACCGAGGCTTTCATTAAAAAGTTTCTTCGACTTTTCTCAAAAAACTGAAAGTAAAGCTGAAAAATGGCGAGGAACAAGCGATGAGCAAAACGAAATTTCGGCTCCCTTCCTTCCTCCATGATAAGCAACGCATTTCAAAATGAAACCCGTAATTTTGCGAGGGTGTTTATGGCCGAAGTGGCTCTTTATGAGACCCAGACCGTTATAAACGCTGTGAACGCAGCAGAAGATATCTTGCTGCAGGATTAGAGCTAGTTTTAGTACAAAGAGCAGCTGCAGTGGATGCAGCATTAGTGTAAACTCGTAGTTTGTGTTTCTCAAGACATGATATACTGGATCCTTAAAAATTTTAGCTGTTTCGTGAGGAAGCCAGTCGGAATCTCTGGCAGACACCCTAAAAGGGCATAAATGCTGCATCGCGGGGTCGTCCAAAAAGCTTTTCGAGCTTTCCCACTTTTTTTCTGTACTATTTCTCGCTTTATATCCCGTTCTTTATTTGGCATATTTTTTTTCTCCCCTCACGCGAAATATTGCTTCACTGTACAACGTTGTCTACGTATTATACATAGTGCTGCACTTGCCTGCTTATCTTACAAGCATCGTAATCGTCTTTAGATGTTCATGAAGCCACTTTGCCAAGGCGCACTGCAGCTTTTTCGGTCGTTTGAACATATTCAACACAACCAAAGAAAGCTCCATAGTCCGTGCT